>OZ023279.1:26006648-27311268 GCA_964007245.1 Hypomecis atomaria
AGTAACCACAGACTCCAGGGTATGTGCCCTTTGTTAATTAAAGGGGTTTAAAAAGGTGTGTATGCTCATTATTGAATAACTTTTCGTATGGGAACCTCACACAGTTTAAAGCAATAAAATGTACTTTACTTTATCTGTATAAACACGAAAAAAACAGATCCTTACAAAAAGATCATTGCCTCTCGACAAAATCAGTTGCCAATGTTATCAGTTTTTATGCGATTTTGGGGTGAGTCCCATAGTAAAAGTAGTTTAAGCCGCCAAGTAATGTGATTCGACATATACCTACTCATTATTATAAATAACCATTACTCTAAAACCGACACCGAAATCGCGAAAAAAATAATCGGCCAAGTACGAGTCGGACTCGCGCACGGAAAGTTCCGTACTGTATTGGAGCCCCCCTTAAATATTTATTTTATTTTAATTTTATTAATTATTATTGAAGTGAATATAAAACTAAATATTCTGTGAAAATTTCAAGCATCTACCTATTACCATTATTAATATAGAGCGAAAAACGTCTGAAAAATCAGGTTTGTTGTATGGGAGCCCCCCTTAAATATTCATTTTATTTTCTTTTTAGTATTTGTTGTTATAGCGGCAACAGAAATACATCATCTGTGCTAATTTCAGCAGCCTAGCTATCATGGTTCATGAGATACAGCCCGGTGACAGACGGACAGACGGACATCGAAGTCTTAGTAATAGCTTAGGGTCCCGTTTTTCCCTTTGGGTACGGAACCCTAAAAACCACTATTTCACATAAAAAGTTTAAAAACAAAATGTATAGAGCAGCTGATTTTTTTATCGCGATTTCGGTGTCGGTTTTAGAGTAATGGTTATTTATAATAATGAGTAGGTATATGGTATATGATGGTAAAAGCTGTATAATGATGAGTACAATAACAAATCCAATATTGATAATCAAACCAAAACATCCTGTATAAGCAATAAGGTCGTAAGCACCGAATGTACGAACATGGAGGAAAGCGTGATAATATCAGCACCTTGTCGCAATTGATGTTTATTGAACCACAGTTATCTTTAATCAAAGAGATTTCGACTACTTTACTGCGACAAAGTACTTACTCGAGCGGGGTAATACGAGTAATTTAGTTGACGAAAATACAGAATTCGAAGCGTTAGTGTCTTCTATTGAAATATGACAATATGAAAAACTAGTCTATCTCCCTCTAACATGTGATGTTTTTGAGTATAAATTCCTCTTTCTTATTTACAGTAGCAAATCCCTTTTTTCTCTGCAGTTAAAATGCATGGCCTAGTTATTTTTAAATTCCTTACCAATTTACAAATCCAGCTTTATTTACCTTAAACAAAATGTTTTTTTAACCAAAGAATAGGCACGAAATTTCTATCGAAATATTACAATGACACAAGATGCCTTAAAAAGTTCGGGTACTTTTAGAGGTTTCCCTTTCAAACCATTTCGTTTGACTAACCCTGAAAATGAGTAAAAAAAAAAACTATATATTCTACTTATAAAAAATGTATGGAACAGCAGATTTTTTTGCGATGTCGACGTTGGTCCCGTAGTAAAAGTCGTTCACCTCAACAGCATACATTTATACTTTTTACTATCACTACATAGTATAAAACAAAGTCGCTGCCCACTGTCTGTCCCCATGTATGCTTATATCTTTAAAACTACGCAACGGATTTTGATGCGGTTTTTTTAATAGATAGAGCGATTCAAGAGGAAGGTTTATATGTATAATACAATTGTGCGAAGCCGGCGCGGATCGCTCGTATACTAATATAATAAAGAGGCAAGTGTTATATCTGTTGTAGAGACCTACTTCTAGACTAATATACCCTAACTCTAACCTAGATCTCCGGACCTACTAAAACAATTTTGAAAATTCTTTTACTAATAGGAAGCCACATTATTTTTAAGTGTCATAGGATAACAAAGCAATCGCGAGTGAAGCTTCGGGCAAAGGCTAGTATATTATATACCAAAGTGCTGACAGTTCTACTACCAGGCGAGTAGTCGCACAAAATGCTGGGAGCACCGGTGGTCCGGTGCGTTCCTTTTGGAGATCCCGGAGCTCCCAAGAAGGCACAAAGGCTCAAAGAGGACCACAATCAAAATCAAACAAAGTGGGTACAATCCTACATAACCCAATAGCACCCCAAAGCAGTCGGACATCTTTCGAAGATTTCCCCCTCAAAAGTAAGTGATAACCACAGGTCTCGT
Source organism: Hypomecis atomaria (assembly GCA_964007245.1). Taxonomy (NCBI): domain Eukaryota; kingdom Metazoa; phylum Arthropoda; class Insecta; order Lepidoptera; family Geometridae; genus Hypomecis; species Hypomecis atomaria. The sequence continues at coordinate 26,008,870 of OZ023279.1, forward strand.
TGTTCCGTCCATACGTGCCTAGCACGATCATGGAATGGCATAGCTAAGCCGAATCAAACATTTTGGCGGCTGTGGTGTTAGCCACAAGCTGCGGATAGCCCAATCCACGTGAGCTTCAGTCAGAACTGGGTTATCCGCAGCTTGTAGCTAACATCACAGACGCCAAGATGTTTGATTCGGCCTATAAGTGCCCAGAACCTCTATATATAGGTATCTAGTATCTACGTTATAGACACCTATAGCTTTAGATCTCAACAGTGATGACTGACACAGACAATGGTTCGCTCTAGCGCACTCTGTAACGCTAACATATTATAATTATTGTTGTGTATGTCTGTCTAGCTAGACCAGTGTTTATTCTATTTAATCCACCATGACTGGCTACAGAGAAACGGATAATGGCTGCTAGACACGCGGGCTTTCGGCAGTGCTGCCAACGTAGCGCGTTCAGAGATTTTGAGTGTAGTGCAAGCGCAGCGTAGGACGTCCACCCACAAGGTGGACGGAGACCTCATTAAGACCGCAGGATCGCGCTGGATGCAAGCCGCTACCAACCGGTCTAGCAGTGGACTTCCTATGGCTGGTGGACGGATGATGAAGCTTTTCAAAGTTAGATAGAATAGGTATCATCTAAAGGCCGCTGCATACGTGACGGGTTTTTTTACGGACGGGACGGAACGGAACGGGAAATTTTAGAAATGTCGTTTCATACAAAATTAATATGGAAGCGCATTTGTCACGGAGACACGGATTTCGGTACGTATGCATTAAAAACACGTTCCCGTCTCGAACGAGGCAGTCACGTCCCGTTCCCGTTCACGCCCCGTCCAAGGTATTATCTCGTTACGTATGCAGCGGCCTTAACTCTAAGTCTGCGTGCTTGACCTTCTACCACAACGTCGCTTACCATCAGGCGAGTTGATGGTCAAGCGCGGTATTATTTACGATAAAAAATATTTTCAATTAAGTCTACAATGAATAATCATCAAAGTATAAGCTTTTTATTATGGAAACTAACATGTTTTTCACACATTTTAATGAATAATATAACGGGAATGTACTATAGTTGTACTATGTAATGATATAAATGTATAATAGTACGGACTTACCTATTGTATTGTTTGACATTCTTCTTCCATTTATGGTATAACGAAATGCAGAATATTTAATTATTCCTATTGACATTTAATTGATTTATTTTTTGTTTGAATTTATTTTTTTAACGAATTTTTACTGGATTTTGTTAAATGCACTTTAATTTTATTAAAAACAAATCATACTATAGTGTTAGCTGAAATATGTTAGTAAGTATGTGTAATGACGTGTAACTAGTTGTTATCAATAAAGAGTATGAGTATGAGTATGAAAAATAAACATGAGTACATTCCCGTGATACAAAATATTAATAATCGGCCAAGTACGAGTAGGACTCGCGCACGAAGGGTTCCACACCGTATGGGTTCCACCCCTTAAATATTTATTTTATTTTAACTAAATTATTTATTATTGAATTGAATACAAAAATATTTCGTGAATATTTTAACAATCTACCAGTTACCATTATCAACATCGAGCGAAAAAAAAATGGGAGCCCCTTTTAAACATTAATTTTATTAGTAAGTATTTGTTGTTACAGCGGCAACAGAAATACATCATCTGTGAAAATTTCAGCTTTCTAGCTATAACGGTTTATGAGATACAGCCTGGTGACAGACAGACAGACGGACAGCGGAGTCTTAGTAATAGGGACCGTTTTTACCCTTAGGGTACGGAACCCAAAAAAGTATAAGCTACCGGCGTTTGCATTCCGTTTCTTTTCAACACCACTTTATAAAAATCCAGGAAAGATTCAAGTGATTTTATTTCAACCTTTGTTCATTCTTTATGCATAATATTTTCTTCTCACCAAAATTCGAGTGGATCTCGGCTATGAATTCTTACTTACATTTCAAACGTACGCCAAAAGATAGCGAAGATTAAAAATATGTTAAAAAAAGGTTTGAGAAACGTACCGGCAGAATACGCGAGATGCGCCAATTATATCTTTTTCGCCAGAGAAATAAGGCGATGATTTGTGTTGGCGACCCGCCCGCTGTCCGCTCCAGTTCATCGGTTTTACTTCACTACAAATATTTCTAGAGTTCCGTGCCCGAACGGTGACAGCAGAACCCTTTTGATAAGACCCCGCTGTCCGTCAGTCAAATCTTTGTAAAAGAGAGATTAAGTAGCAGAAAACCATCTCGAAATTGAAATAGTTACAAATAAAGAAACCTCAGAATGAGGAAGGGGCGGCTTTTATTATCGGATGCCAAAGTAGACACACTAATAATGGTTGCGTCAACTAAATTAATTTGGTTAAGTATTATATTTAGGACGGTAAATAATTATGAAGGCGCTATCCTAAATTTAATAGCAATTGAGAATACTGTTATCTCTTTCAAATGCATATAGTGAGAAAATAACAGCAATATTCTAAATTGCTATTAAGTTTAGGATGGCGCCTTTATAATTGGCCACATTTCAACCGAATAATTCATTGTCAACAAGCTTTACTTAGTTTGGGGTCAGAGGACGTGTGTTAGATGTCCCCTAATATTTATTTATTTTATTGTTTTTAATGTATTTCTGCATTATCAAAACATCTTTGAGGAAAATTAGAATGTATTATTCGGTTGAAATGTGGCCAATTATGACAGTATGTTATTTTAGCTTAATTTTATTGTGTGTCTCGATGTCGATTATTCTTTTCACGCCACCTTGCAAGACCTAGTTATAGTGTAGATTGAAAAATATCCAGAACATCAAACACACACAGACAGGGTGACAATGCTACGGAACCCTTCGCATATAAGTCTGACACTCACTTGGTAGTTTCTTGCCATCATTAAGTTGTTGTAAAATAGGTTTCTGGGTTATGGTACTATCTGGCCCTAGCTTTTTAAAATTGGAAGACGTTGCCAAAATTCACGAAGGGCTGGCATGCCGCTCTATTTTCTATTCAGTTCATTCTATTAACCTAGTTTAGGAAATGATTGCTGGCTGTTCCAAAATACATAATATATTTGCAAAATATCTGCATTGCTCAGTTAAAGGCGCGGATACACGGTTTCAGACGTAACGCGTAGTTTGATTAGGTGTTCGTTATCGATCATCGAAGTTAAGCAACGTTCAGCACGGTCAGTCTTCGGATGGGTGACCGCGGGTAGCATTTACAACTGAGGGCTACCGTGGCTCGGATGACACGTTAAATTGTAGGCCCAGGTTGTTATAACCGTTTCGCCATGTCAGAGGCCTTTAGGCGGCTTGAAAACTTGACACTAGGGCTAGCCACCTGGCTTGTATGACTTTACTTACAGTTTCAAACTGGTTTTTTTGCTCTTATACGATGAAATACCAGCTAGTCCAGCATGCGACCACTAAAAGTACCTACTAACACTCTTTGTATAGTATAACCAAATAATTGTAAATGTTAGTAGTTAACAAAGGGCACAGACCCTGGAGGCTGTGGTTAATAAATTTTAATTAAAAAAAAAAAATCTTTTCGACGTGTGAAAAAGTGACATATTATATACTTTGCCATAACGCTGTCTCGTTCTGACACGTGGAAAGAAATATTACTTCGTGTGCATACTAGCCCGGCTGGTGAGATTAAATAAATAAATTAGGGATCAAATCAGGAATGAATAGAATAGAGTATCATTTATTGTCATATAATATCATTTACACATTCTTCCTTAATAAAATAAAAATATATATAAATGGTTCTACCATGGACTCGTCATAACAATTACAGTAAGTAGTTTTATTTACTCTTATGTACCCTCACAAAAAGAAAAAAAAATCAAATGAGGAATTGGCAAGTTGATGTGGCAGTGAGCAGGGCACATAGCTCGGAGGACTGATCAATGACGTGGGTTAGTGCGTAAGTGAGTGCTAAAAAGTCTCCACTTTTCCCTTTTTCTCCAAATATACCTCAATAACTTGAGATTATGATCTTTTAAATCATCATCAGTTATTCTGACATTAAAAATGTACCAACGTGTGAATGAGATAGCTGACGATCGAACATATTCCTTTAAAGCAGGACAGTATGATTCACACGCGATTTTGCAGTCCCTGGCGCCAAATGGTGAAACACTTTGGATTAAATATTTCACGCAGAGTTCTTAATTACTTGGTAACAAAGCAAAATGCGGCGAACCTTGTTAGAATCTAACGAGTCAATTCCACTAAGATTAGACGAATTTAAACTGCCCCCGTATTGTCTATGCATTCTGGCGTTCGGCTTTGCTATTCCTCCCGCTCGCTCTCGTGGCGCGAGTAACTGGCGCGAGCAGGAGAAAAAGCGAAGCCGAACGTTGGAACGCATAAGTACGCTATACGGCCGCTGAACTCTTTACGGTTTTCTGCCTTGGAAAATGTCAAAACAACACGCGCTTTACGTCATCAACTCTAACAGGAACTTGACAGATTTCCCGAAGCAAAAATACGCAATAACGCCATCGAGCAAATATCTATGGAGTCACAATCGTGCAAAAAAAGTGTCCAAGCCAAACCCTTGCCCAAAATACGTAGTGGGCAGGCTTTTTAGTTAGTCGTAAGGTGATTGCAAGCCGACTACAACGCCGCGTGGTGCCAAGGTGCTCGGTTACTAGCACTAATTAACATAACGACGAGATTCGAAAAAATGGGTCATTGTTAATTATATCACTATCACTACATAGTATAAAACAAAGTCGCTTCGCGCTGTCTGTCCCCATGCATGCTTATATCATTAAAACTACGCAACGGATTTTGATACGTATTTTTTTAATAGATACAGTGATTCAAGAGGAAGGTTTGAATGAATAATGCACCTATGCGAAGTAGGAGCGGGTCGCTAGTAATGTATGTAACTATGTATGACGGCGCTCGGACATTTTTTTTACTACTTTCACTTAGGGACTGTGGCTCTGTAGATATTTGCTCTAAGAATAAGGCACAAACGTTCCAGTTCAGTTTTGTCTTATCATCATTTTATCAGCCGTAGGAAGACTTCTGCTGAATGCTGAATAATTATCGCATAGGATAGGACTAATCCTCTGAGCCATGTCGGTAACTTTGGTTCGTCTTCGGATCTCCTCATTCCTGATTCGATCTCGCAGAGAGACTCCGAGCGTAGCCCTCTCGATAGCGCGTTGGGCTATTTTGATTCATAAGGCCCAGTTTTGTCCCTGGTAGCTGAATTATAGCCGAGAATGCCTAGATATTATTATAGTTGTGTATTAGACAATCAATAAGGTTAGCTTTGCTAGCGCGTTTCGCACCCCGTTAGACTAGAAGGTATTATATAATTTCTTCAGTGCCTAGAGACAGCTGTGAAATAAAATAATATTGCAGCTGTCTCTAGATTATAAATAATTTATTGAAATGAAGGCAATTTCAAGTAAGGAATCTAGTTCTATCCATCAATCAGCTATATGACGGTCACTGTTGGACATAAGCCTCCCCATAGATCGCCAATAGTACCGATTGGAAGCGGCTTGCATCCAGCGCATGAGGTCCTCTGTCTACCTTGAAGATGGACGTGCTACACTGAATTTGCCGGTACATGGTTTCCATTCGAGAACTTTCGACATCGGTCATCATTTTCTCCGAGCTATGTATCCTGCTCACTGCCATTTTAACTTGCCAATCCGCTGGGCTATGTCAGTAGCTTTAGTCCTACTGATCTTCTCATTTCTGATTTGATGTCGCTATAGCATTTCACTACTCGTAGCGCTCGTAGCGTAGTTTGACTCAGTGTTTGTCACCGATCACCGAAGTCAAACAACGTTCCGCACGGAGTATTTGGTTGGGTGATCGCGGGTGGCACTTCCCACCTGAGCGCTACAGATGCTGCCAACTGGGCCAGCGTGGTGGATATGGCCCAATCACCCTTCGTGGATATGCCTACGTCCTGCAGTGGACTATTAAAAAAGGCTGATACAGTACAGCTATGGATGACACGTTAAATTGTAGGTCCTGGCTGTTTTAACGGTTTAATCATGTCAAAGAGCTTCAGGCAGCCTAAAAACTCTGACACCAGGGCTGGCCACCTGGCCTATACAAACTTCCTATACTTACGACTAACAAAAACGAAACGCACCAAATAAAACGAGCAAAAATGAAGCAATCACTTCGCTTAATTAGTAATTACAACCTAATTAGAGTAGGCTGGAAAACTGCGAAATTTCAGCAAAAAAACGCCGAAACGGACGCTCAGATACAAGCTGTCAACCTTGCACAATTCGATTAGCATTGTTTCGATATAGGCTGCAAGAAATTTACGGGTCAAGTGTGAAATGAGCTCGCGCACCGAGGGTTTGGTAATAGTTTTCATTACCGTGATAAGGGCTCGCACACATAAACACGATACGACGCCGCATCGTGCTACGACGCGACATCGTCTCACGATGCGACATCGTCGCCATTGAGCAGGCACCATATCGCAACAATAAAGAAGAAACGACCATTATAGAAGAAAAAGATACACAGAAGATACTGGATACATCCATTTATCTATCAATTAAGAAAAACGAGAGTCATTTTATGAAGAGATATAAAGGTGTGTTTCCCACGATACGATGTCGCATCGTGAAACGATGTCGCGTGTGCGAGCCCTAAAGGGGTTGTATCAAAATGGTGACTAACATGAACTAAACTTAATCCTACGTAAATTTTTTACTGGGATTCGGTTCAATGCTATAACCACAGTACGTTTATATACGATTTTTTGTTATAAGTACCAAGAGAATCAGCATGCTGAGCATTCTTTAATTAATAATTGGGCAAGTGCGAGTCGGACTCACGCACGAAGAGTTCCGCACCGTATGGAAGCCCCCCTTCCTGTCACCTTTATTAATGTGGAGCGAAAAACGACTAAAATTCAGGTTTGTTGTATGGGAGCTCCCCTTAAATATTTCTTTTCTATTTTTAGTATTTGTTGTTATAACGGCAACTAAAATACATAATCAATGAAAATTTCAACGTTTTAGCTATTACGGTTCATGAGATACAGCCTGGTGACAGACAGACGGATGGTGGAATCCATTATTTATTATCAACTAGCGACTCGCCCCGGCTTCGCACAGGTGTATTATACATACATATAAACCTTCATTTCGAATCGCTAAATCTATTTAAAAAACCGCATCAAAATCCGTTGTGTAGTTTTAAAGATATAAGCATACATGGGGACAGACAGCGGGAAGCGACTTTGTTTTATACTATGTAGTGATAGACTATTTCTAGCGAACATCTCTGAAATTTACGTGAAGAATGCATTACTTAAAGCTCGGACAGACAAAATTTCGTAGGTTTGACAATATATTTCCATTTTTAGATTCAGGCAAAGATCCCTAAGCCTGCTGAAGCCACTAATAAGCTGTGGTCTGGAAACTGCGCGAGGTTCGGGTTTCGCGCAGCTTGACCCTAACTTCACAGCCGCCAAGTAGTTTGATTCGTCCTATTTATAATAATACGTCCTATATCAATGGTCGTTAAACAGCGGCCCGTGATTGGTGCGGCCCGCGGAATAGGTCATGTGTACTAAATTTTCATTTCTGTTTTCAAACTACTAAAAAAACGAATAAAATCGCGCTAAAAAATATAAAAAATACGCGTGTGTAGGCGTATAGTTAAAATAATTACATACGCCGAGTAAAGTAAAAATATATTACTTTCTTAGTTACCAAAAAGATACCGAAAAAACGTTCACGCTCGCTGCACTCGCGCTTATAAGTAATAGCGTGGTCTGCTTTCGACATGCCTATTTTGAAACTACTGAAAATAAAAAAATAAACCAAATTGAGGCTCACTGCGGTCGCGCGTGATAGCAGTGTGATTAGTTTGCTTTGCTCATATTGTATGTTTTGAAATTACTGAAAAACCTTAAAATTTTCGCGCTCGCTCCGATCGCGCATATAATGTGCCGTAGGCAGCGCGGTAGCTTAAAACAACGCGGGCTAGTATGGTGCAATCAAGTTCATCATGTTGCGGCCCGCAGTGATACTTCGCACTGTCCTATGTGGCCCTTGACCAGAAAAGTGTGACGACCACTGTCCTATATAATAGGCCCCACTGACCACGCCAAATGGATGACATACATTCGATGTTAGGAGTTTGCCACTTCGTCGTTAGAAATGGCGGCTTTTCTGTGCGCTTTAGCATCAAAAATAGTGTAGCAACTTGTCTTACCTTCAAACTAAATTATCTGTGGATTTATATTTATGTACATAGTATTTCTGGCTACGTATGCCTTCAAACAATGTTACTGTAAAAATGAAGTCTAAACTTGAATACCTACACTAAATTGTCAACATTAGCCACATTTATCTGGATGTCATCCATTTGGCGTGATGGTCAGTGGGGCCCATGTATAAGAAAGAAGCTTCAGACCTCCACAGTGATGATCGACCACAGATTTAAAATGTACATGTTGATTCTAATCTTTTAAAATGCTTTTATTTTTTTACAGCGTTTATCCACATTTTTAGCGTATACCTATCTATTTAGAGACACAGAATTTATTACATGATTTAAACCCCACTCATCCCGAGGTAATACTATTATAATTATTTTTCGCAAAAAATAGCACGACCGACTTCACCCGTGTACAGAATTCGCGAATATTTCGCATGGATCGATGTTACATTTTTCACATTATTGTTGATTTATCAAAAATGGCTCAGCCGATTTCAATAAAATTTTAATGGGACCAATTTCGAAGTATACTCTTTCCAATAAAAAAAGAATTATTGAAATCGGACTACTACGAAAAAAGTTATGCGTGGTCACACATTAAATATATATATATATACGCGTCGAATGAGTACCTCCTCCGGTTTGGTTCGTCGGTCAAAAACTGTTTTAAGTTTTACCATTACCTAAACCGAGAGTTTTTTAAGAGCAGACCAAAAGCAGTAACCGCCGACCGTTTAGATCGGCGGCCCGATAATCCACATGCAATTATACTGGCAGTGCAGCACGCAACGTGATCACGTGACCCGCGGCTGGTGCACGCCAACCCTACACCTGGTTTCCTGCCTACCCAGTGTTACGTTAAATAAAGTAGTCGTGGTGGTCTAGTGGTAGTGACACCCGCCTTACATTCGTGAGGTCGTGGGTTCAAATCCCAGTCCCGTATCAATGAGTTCTTTAGAATTTATGCACGGAATTCCACATCACTGGCTTTTCGGTGAAAGAAAACATCGTGAGGCAACCTGCATATGTCCGTAGAAAAAAATCGATGGCGTATGTGAATCCACCAAACCGCACTGGGCCAGTGTGGTGGATATGGCCCAATCACCATTCGTGGGTAGGACTACGTTCTGTAGTGGACTATTAAAAAGGCTGGTGCAGTACAGTGTTACGATCAAGTATAGTCGTACCGCCAGGGAATGGAACCGTCTTCCTGTTTCCCAGTTTCCTAAAAGATATAATCTAAAACGTTTCAAGAACAGAGTGAATAGGTTTCTTGTAAGTCTGAATGCTTCATCTTCGACTACAACGTCGCTTACCATCAGGCGAGTTGGTGGTCAAGCGACGACTTATTCGCGATAAATAATATATCGTATAGTCCGAGGCTGTGATGTTAGCTACAAGCTGCGGATAGCCCAATACTGGCGCAGCTGCCGAGTGAGCTTCAGTCAGGATTGGGTTATTCGCAGCTAGTAGCTAACATCGCAACCGCCAAGTTGTTTGATTCAGCCTATTAAAAGATTTTTTATGTGCAGACCAAAAGCAGAAACTGCTGCCGACCGTTTAGATCGCAACCACGATAATCCAGGTGCAATTATACCCGCGGTGCAGCACGCAACGTGATGACGTGAACTATCCAGCTGGTTTCCTGTTTATCAGTACGTAGGTATATACCGAATCACACATCTTGGCGTCTGTGATGTTAGCTACAAGCTGTGGATAACCCAATCCTGACTGAAGCTCAGACAGCTGCGCTGCGCGAGGATTGCGTTATCCGTAGAGCCGCCAAGTTGTGTGATTCGGCCTATGGTAGCGCTTATGACGTAGTTTGGCTCGATGTTTCTTAGCAATTACCGAAGTTAAGCACGGTCAGTCTCCGGATGGGTGACCGCGGGTGGCATTTACAACTGCTCGGATGACACGTTAAATTGTAAGCCCCGATTGTTTTAATCGTTTAGCCATGTCAAAGGCCTTGAGGCGGCTTAAAAACTCTGACACCAGGGTTTGCCACCCGGCCTATTTCAAACTTACTTTATGAAAAAATAAATGAAGGCTAGGTTTTTTTACCGGCTTCAGAAGATTTCCCCCTCGTAAAAAAAAAAGGCTTTTTTACCGACGAAACGGAGGAGGTACTCAATTCAACGCGTATGTTTTTTTGATGTATAACCACGTATAACTTTTTATATAGTAGTCCGATTTCGATAGTTCTTTTTTTATAGGAAAGATTATAAGTTGATAAGAAAGTTGGTCCCATTTAAATTTTATCGAAATCGGCTGAGCCATTTTGGATAAATCAACAATAATGTGAAAAATGCTACATCGATCCGTGCGAAATATTCACGAATTCTGTAACAGTTGAAGTCGGCCATGCCATTTTTAGCACAAAATAATTATTTCAACGAGGAAACAAGGAAACCTAATAGATACGAGGTAAAAAGCAACAACTGACAATCCATCACTCCAGCTCCAAACGGGAAACGGGAAATAAGAAAAACCCGCCCCCGTTTCGGTAGTATTCAACGCCACAGCAAAAACACAGAACAAATAAAGAACAGATGTCAAGTTTCACAGTGAGTGCTCGAGCAACGCACAGATAGACATCACTCACTGATTGACCTTCTAGTTAAAGCACGAGATTAATACGCGATTTACAAAGTAATCTCTAATGGGATTTCCCATTAATCACATAAGGTTTGAAAGAGGAGGAAGGGTTCGAAAAAAGTTACGATACTAATGTTTAATTAAACGTTGTCTGGGTCAGGCGTGGATGAGATTGGCCCAAGATACAAAACAATGGCACATAAGAGAGGAGACCTATATCCCGCAGTGGGTCGACACGGCTCTTTCGTGTTTTATTATAGAATCTAAACTTCCATCGAATGAAAACCATGTGCCAAAATTGTATTGATTTAGATAGCATATTCAAGGTGAAGAAAACTCAATGATAATAATAACACGTACATTATAATAATGTTCAATAAATAAATGCAAGTGGCGTCCCTCCGCGCGGAAGAAGTTAAACTTCGACGCAACAGTGCTTTCATACCCCCTCCATGGTAGCGTTAAACGTTTAAAGTAACTGTTGGAAGTCGCAGTAGAAGTTTCACTTCATAAATAAAAAAATATAATTACAATTTTAATTTAAAGGATATACAAGATGTTTCATGAGATCAAACTGGAGCGGAAATACACTAAAGATTGGTTTCAAAGAACAGATTTTTAGGGTTCCGTACCCAAAGGGTAAAAACGGTACCCTATTACTAAGGGTCCGCTGTCCGTCCGTCTGTCTGTCTGTCTGTCTGTCTGTCACCAGGCTGTATCTCATGAACCGTGGATAGCTAGACAGTTGAAATTTTCACATTTGTATTTCTGTTGCCGCTATAACAACAAATACTAAACACAAAATAAAATAAATATTTAAGGGCTCCCATACAACAAACCTAAATTTTTAGGCGTTTTTCGCTCGATATAAATAACGGTAACAGGTAGACGCTTGAAATATTCACATAATATTTAATTATGTGTTTACTTCAATAATAAACTATTCATTTAAAATAATTATTTAAGAGGGGCTCCCATACAGTACGGAACCCTTTGTGCGCGAGTTTGACTCGCACTTGGCCGATTATTTATTATGAGTACGTTGCCTAAGCACGCGTTGTAGGGATATAGACATCTGCAATCTCGATGTTTTATGGCAAAAACCTGCAATTCTTTGGCGTTCCGTACAAAAATTACGTAATCATTTCTCCAAGATTAATTGAACGAAACGAACCACAGTTTAGGACATTCCTGGTCGGTCAACGACCTCCGCGACTTGCGATCGGACGAAATACGTCTGTTGATACAAGTTATATTGGATATCTTTGTGGTGAGTAAAGGCAAATAGGCTAACAACCAGCTGGTGATAGGTCAAAAAAATCCCGAAAAAAATAAAAGGTTCTAATGAGACAGCACAACAATCAAAACATTACGCAGGCAGCAGGCGTAGCCGCGGGCAAAAGCTAGTCTGTACACAAATTATAAAGAACTCATTTATATTTTGTACGGGGCGGATTTTGTAAAAAAAAAAATATTTCGTAAATAAATATGCATTTTGCGCTATATGAGTTGTTGCTGCATCACTACATAGTATAAAACAAAGTCGCTTCCCGCTGTCTGTCCCTATGTACCTATGCTTATATCTTTAAAACTACGCAACGGATTTTGATGCGGTTTTTTAAGAGATTCAAGAGGAAGGTTTAAAATGTATAATACACCTGTGCGAAGCCAGGGCGGGTCGCTAGTTTTATAATACAAAAGATTTTACGGGTCTTGTACATCTAGAGAAACAACTTTTGTTCTAGAACTTTTGGATAATCACGAAGATAAAAATCAGCTTTTTCATACGTCTTACACAAACGGCAAAATGTATGGAGAAGCGATTTTTTTTTGTCGTAGTACTAAAGTTAGAAGTTCTAGATATACTAGACCCGCACTTAAAAGGTTTTGCGTTTAATACCTATGACCCTGTACATCTGTCACTTTTTAACACGTCGACAAAAATTATATCGTGTCGCTATGCTAGGCTAGCAAATCTCTATGAGTGTAATCCTAGACAAGTAGACAGAACAGATAAAGTTTACCCAAGGCCGACAGAGTAGGCACGTTGTTGACTCGGCAACGCGATCCGCCAACAGCGAGTCGAGGCGCGGGGGATCGCCGCACACACCCACCGACACGTGCGCCATTTATAGACACGGTTTAGTTGAAAGATAACGTTGCAGAATGGATTTAAGTTTTATTACATATTTCTAAACTAGAACAGGAAAAATAGACGTTTTTTTAGTCAACTTTGCACTAAATTTTTGATCCAAATTATTGTACGGTTTAGGATCACTTACTGACTACAAAATCACTAAATGCTGACAGAGCCAAGTGGAGCTTTAAGCGCCATCTTGAAAATAGTTTTTGGCCGATATCTTGGAAGCAGTCAAAAGTCACTCCCGAACTTTGACAAGGTTTATTTTTGTCATTAATTGTTCGATCGACAAAAGAAACAATACGTGTCTAATATTTTTTGATAATCTATCTGACGGACTAATCATAAAATGATTTATTTATGTATCCACTCATCATGCCTATTATAAATTATTACCATCTTACACAAAAGTTTTACATACGCTTTAGACAACGTTTAGTAATACACATTGCACGGTTAAACAGTGTTTAAAACGTGTTTAAATCTTTTGTGGTAACGCGGTTATTGTTCAGTTTGCTTCCAATATCAATCTAAGACTGATCGATCTACACGTTGAAGTGTTGGAACCAGAAATACAATTGATAGCCAACATAGCCAATGTGCTAGCTGTGGTGGTCTAGTGGTAATGACTCCCGCCTTACAATCGTGAGGTCGTGGGTTCAAACCCGGTCCCGTACCAATGAATTCCTTGGAATTTATGTACGGAATTTCACACCACTGGCTTTTCGGTGAAGGATAACATCGTGAGGCAACCTGCATTCGTCCGTTGAAGAAATTCGATGGCGTATGTGAATCCACCCACTCGCACTGGGTCAGCGTGGTGGACATGGCCCAATCACCCTTCGTGGGTAGACCTACGTTCTACAGTGGACTATTAAAAAAAGGCTGGTACAGTATAGCCAATGTGTGGTCCCGGCATCAAACAAGTAGCCACGCAGACCGACGCGGCGTCGCGGCGGCGGCGCGCGGGCGTAGGTAGGTGGTAGGTGCGCCACGTGCGGGGTCAATGCCCGATTTCGCCCAGTCCCTTCGGCCTTAATAATAAATCGAGCGCAGTTGCGGTGCTCCTGGAGACGGATGTTATTGCGTAGCTAAATATACTGATAACGTTCAGATTTCATTAGTACGAATAATTCGGGGAAACTATGGAATATATAACAATATGTACTACTTATTTGAATGTAGGCTGATTTGCAATACTTCGTTCACTTTTCATTGACACATTTTTGTTTTTAGCAATCTTTGTCACTGATTGTTTTATTTGCCATTTCTGTTTTGCAAGAACAAAACAGAAATCATAATTACGAATAACTTTTACTGTGGAACCAACCCTCAAATCACACAAAATCAATTGTTCCATACAAAAGTTCAATGACCTTTTTACATAATTATATTTTGCCAAAAGTAGCACAACCGACTTCCATGCATGCCAATTTTGATAAAAAAAATAACAACTTCGGGGTCTAAAAGAAAATTATCAAAAACGGACTTACACTGTAACGTCGACTTGAGTAGGTACCTCCTCCGTTTCATCGGTTAAAATGTAAGAAACAGCAGTTTTTATTAGCTAACTAGCGACCCGCCCCGGCTTCGCACAGTGTATTATACATATAAACCTTACTCTTAAATCACTCTATTTAAAAAAAACCGCATCGAAATCCGTTGCGTAATTTTAAAGATATAAGCATACATGGGGACATGGGGACAGCGGAAGCGACTTTGTTTTAAACTATGTTGTGATTTAGAAGTTAGTTCCATAGTAAAAATGGCAATGATGAGTACAATGGCATTTTTAATAATTTAGTAAATAACATACTATAATTTCGATAACATACTATAATTATAATAGGTAGGTGCAAAAATTTGCACCGACCTATTATAGTATGTTATCGAAACCCTTTGCAAAAAAGACGATTCTAAGCGCATTTCCATATGTCTAAAGAATAAAGCGAATTTTGATTTGATTTGGCTTCGGGAGTTTTCCCCTTATACCTTATACCATTTAGGACCAAAATATACTATACATTTTACAACCCGGTTGACATCCCTAGTGTTCCTAAACTCTTACTGATCGATCAAGCGTATCAACCGTGAGAAGTTATCGCGATAAGTGGCACAAGGCTCAGAGTAGTATCTTTTTGATGGAGGATGAAGACCCCAGCTTCAGGCTGTCGTGTAGGAAGATCAATCGATTCTTCCATTCTTTCTTCGTTGACTCGATAACGACTGACAAATGGGCGCCTTTGTAAAGGAAGGATATCTGATTTAGAGTAAGGATACAGATTAAATATTAAGTACAATTACAGATTATTTGAGGATTTTTCAAGGATTCATTGTTGAAGAATTTTTGTCGGGATTTTAAAATATGTATAACTAAACGTAGCCTTTTGTAGGGACAGCCGGACAGCTATGCCATCGATTACAATAACACTGACCTAAACAAATAATAAAATATTAGATCTGATTTTTCGCGAAAAATAATAGAAAATGTTCACAAAAGAGAATTATTTTTTTAACCCGCGGCAAAAAAAGAAGGATGTAAGTATGTCCGTAGCATAAACACCAGCCAAAAACGACCGAAAACGAAAGGTCGGATTTTGATCTTTTAAGTTTTGAGTCTACAATCGTATTTACGCTTTTTGAAGGCGTGTCTGTGATCTTCAGTATGTAAATTTTGTTTTTTGAATTTATCCATCCATCAGACGTAGGACGTCCATTGCTGGACATAGGCCTCCTCCATGGATTTCCAATAAGGCCGGTTGGTAGCGGCCTGCATCCAGCGCGTTCCTGAGATCTTCATTACATCGTCAGTCCACCTAGACGGTGGACGTCCTACGCTGCGCTTGCTGGTCCGTGGTCTTTATTCGAGAACTTTACGGCCCCATCGGCCATCCGTTCTTCGAACTATGTGCCCTGCCCATTGCCACTTTAATTTAACTTTTACTTTTATTTAAATTATGGACAAAACGTGCCGAAAAGGGTTCAGCTAGCAACATCATCCAGTTAAGTTAATATGCAGTCCATATGACTGCGGCGAGGTAGTCATGATACCTGTAGGTATCGCGTGACAGTCACAGTCCAGTGGCGGCTGGTAGGGTTACATGTGACTCGCTCCACTAAGGTCGTATAGGCCGGGTGGCTAGCCCTGGTGTCAGAGTTGAGGTGGTCCCATTTAAATTTTATCTAAATTAACTGACCCGTTTTTGATAAATCAACAATAACGTTACATGGATGTCACATCGATTCGTGCCAACTATTCGAATTATGTAAGAAATTCAAAAAAGCTTAGAGTATACCAAACCAAAATAAACATTATCAGACATCCAAATGACAACAAAACAACTCATTTCTTTCCATCTTTTTACTAAAAACGTTTCGTTTGAAAACATGGAGAAACAATAGGTATAACAAAGACATTCGGTTATTACCATTCTCTCGGCTCGAGAATCAAAGAGGTTTCACGGATCCAGGAAATTACATTAATTCACTTATTCTAAGGGCTCCTCGACCCTGTTTGGAGTTTCCAACGGACTTATTTCAATACGTTGCTTGCAGGGAGCTTGATGTAGTGGGTCCGAAGTAGCAACGTTCCGCTCGATATGTATTTGGTTGGGTGACCGCGGATGGCATTTTCCAACTGTAGGTCAGTATAAATTATTATAATATTAGCGACCCGCCCCGGCTTCACTCTATCTATTTAAAAAACGCATCAAAATCCGTTGCGTAGTTTTAAAAATATAAGCATACATGGGGACAAACAGCGGGAAGCGACTTTGTTTTATACTATGTAGTGATAACTTTTTAAATACAAGCTTTTGAGATCCTGAATATCTTGTAGCAGCAGAGTGCTAGCCAAGACAAGTAAAACGAGCCCAAACACGACGGGTCTATCTTGTTTAGTACAAGAGTTCCTATGGCCACCTTCCGAGTCCATCATCAGATCAGCTCTATGGTACCATTTTATTACATTGTCACGCAATATACATTATGCGTGCAAAATTTCAGCTCAATCTAAAACCGAGAAGTTGGTCAAATTTACATGAGGTACATCCTTTGATTTTCCATTACTTAACAAGAAAATAAATTAAAATACTCAATTCGACTGGGGCTATGTTTATTTATGTATGGTACGAGATATTTTACTATTACATAATACATATTTTATTTCCTAATCCAGAGGATATAAAGGAGCATATAAAAGTTAACTTACTAGTAGCTAGTTTTGGCTTTCATTTTCGCAAAATGATTAAATTTCGCAAAGTCGTTAATTTAATTTAATTTTGTAATTATTAATACTGTTACGCAGTAGGCCACGCCGTTAGTAACTATTTATTAATCTGTGGCCGCGCGCGGTACGACGGCTAGTTGTTTACACTTAACCGCGAGATTTATGGTTTTATGACTCAGGCGGCACCGGCCTTTGTGTCGCGTCTATTGTTTGTTGTTTGTTAGATTTTTTGTGGTGTTTTCGTAATAATTAGGGACAATAGGGTTTCTCGAACTTTACACTTGTTTACTTTGTCAGTCACAATGGCACCGAATATTCTACAGATTTCTAGAGAACCCTTATTCCGATATAAATAGGGCGATGGTTTTCGTTTGTGGCAGTTATCGCGTTTTATACCGAAGTGAAAACATCTCGTGTTCAAGTGCGGTACCAGTGATTGTAAAGTGAATAGTTGTGTGAATTTCAGTGCCAGTGTGAAGTGTTTGTGCGAACCAGTTGTGTCGTGTGTACTGTGATTTTGTGCAATAAAGTGCAAAGGGAACAATCGGCGTTTTAACTGATTATCCAAGAACCCATCTCGTAACATTTGGTGTCAGAAGGGTGGATAATTGAAAATGCCGGTAACGCCATACGACGACGAGACACCTCGCACAAGGAGCCAGCGCAGACAGGAGGAAGCGCGCCGACTAGAGGAGCAGGAGCGCCGCCAGGAGGAGGTCGATACACGACGCTTCGGAAACAGTTCGCTGTTAATGGAAGCCAGCGAGTCCGAGGCAACCAACTACGACTCCGGGAACCCGGGAGCATCTGCTGCGGCACTTCCTGCAGCACCTACTGTGGCACCTGCTGCAACACCTGCTGCAGCACCAGCCACTCCTGTGGCATTTGATATGGCTGCAATGGTGTCAATGATGCAGTCAATGTTCGATCGCAACAAAGAAGACCAGGCTCGTCTACTGGAAGAACAGGCCCGCAACAACAGAGAAGAACAGGCTCGCCAACTGGAAGAACAGGCTCGCCAACTGGAGGAGAAACTGGATCGTGGACAAGCGGGTCTGCTTTCAAGCCTACAAGCGACCATGGGAAAGGAAATAAGAGAAATGAAAGAAAAAATGGACCAGCACGATACAAAGATAAAGGAGTATGAATCTCGCATCTTCGAAGCGGAAACACAAATCGCCGACGTAAGGAAGACCTTGAACGTCATTAAAACTGGAAGTGGAGCCACCCCATCTACAACCTTCTCGCCAGCATCACAAAAGATCAAAGTGACGCCTTACGACGGGACATCATCATGGTCAGCCTACAAAATTCAATTTGATGCCGCCGTTCAAACCAATGGATGGAGCAAGGACCAAGCCAAGAACGCCCTAATCATGAGCCTTCGTGACGAAGCCCTGAGTATTCTCGATGCCGTGGGCAAGGAAGTGACCTACGATAAATTAATGGAAACGCTGGAGAGTCGCTACGGTGATGAGCACCTGGAACGTGTGTACCGAGCGCAGTTGAAGAACAGAGTGCAACGTCGTAACGAAAGTCTTCAACAGTGGGCCGTCGAGGTGGAGAAACTGTTCCGGAAGGCTTATCAGTCCGCGCCATTACCCAACGACGAACATCTAGTGGAAGCTTTTGCTAACGGGATAGCAGACTTCGAAGTAAGAACTGCAGTGAAACTCGGGCATCATAAAACACTGAAGGAAGCTTTGGCTCAAGCCTTAGAAGTCGAGGCTGTACGAAATCCAGCGAAGGATGTCCAACATATGAGGGAAGTAAAGGAAGCATCACTTCGTACAAGGTTTGGCCCAAGATGCTACAACTGCGACGAAAGAGGCCATTTATGGCGGAATTGCCCAAAGCCACGTCGAACAAGGGAGGATCGACCATTAGAGGAACGAGAGGTACGGCCGCACCATGAGACCACACAGCAGCAGGGAAACGAGTAAGCGCCAGGACCAAGGGGCGGGTGCTGGCCGATCTAGAAAAGGCCCCAAAGATTTTGGTCTCACAAGCTCACGATGGGAACAGCCTGATCATCAATGGTGCCATCAATGGAACTTCTTGCAAGCTGACATTGGATACTGGAGCTTCTCGCACTGTCATCAGTTCCCGACTGGCTAAGCGCTTTCTTACGAACTTCGAAAGCTGCAAAACTGTTCAACTTCTGACGGCGACCGGTCACCACATATCCGTCCGAGGAGAGAAGCTGGTGGAGTTAAAGCTGGGTGAGAAAACTTTTCGACACAAGGTCATCGTGGCTGATATAGTTGACGATTGCATTCTGGGTCTTGACTTTATGCGAGAACATCATTGTGAGATTGACGTCAACCAAGGAATCTTGAAGTGTGGAAGAGAAGAAGTCTTCATGGAAGGCGCCATATCAGGAAAGGTTTATTGTCTGCAGAGAACAGTCCTTCCACCTAGATCGGAAACAATTGTGGCAATTAGATTACCGCCGAAGTTGGAACATCAACGACGATGTGTGTTAGTAGAACAATTGGAAGGTGATCAACCATGGTTATTGGCCCGAACTCTGGTGAGGACTACTAATACTGCTGTGGTGCGTGTGCTTAACACAAGTAACGAGGAGCAACTCATCAAAGGAGGAACCCCAATTGGTTATTGTGAAGAAGTAGACTGGATGCGCAGATGCCAAGAACAACCAAAGGAGAAATACAATTGCGCTGGGAGTAACAATGTGTCAACGCTATTGGAAGATTCCCGTGAAGACCTGTCCGAAAAAGAACTTCTGATGGCAAAGAAAATGCTGCAGCGCTACACTGACATATTTGCTCTCGATGATGCTGTCAACGGGAAGACTGGATTAGTGAAGCACACAATAAATACAGGAAACGTGCCACCGATTCGACAGCGGCCAAGAAGGATACCAGTAGCACGAGAAAAAGAAGTCGAGTCAATGATCGAAGACATGGCGCATAATGGTGTGATAGAACCTTCATCCAGTCCGTGGTGTTCTCCAGTGGTTCTAGTGAAAAAGAAGGACGGCAGTATGAGGTTTTGCGTAGACTATCGACGACTCAACGACGTAACGAAGAAGGACAGCTACCCTTTGCCGAGGATCGATGACACGTTAGATACACTGACGGGCATGAAATGGTTCACTACGCTGGACTTGAAGAGCGGGTACTGGCAAGTGGAAATAGACCCTAAAGATAAGGAGAAGACCGCATTTTCTACGGGCAAAGGCCTGTGGCAATTCAAAGTGATGCCGTTTGGATTGTGCAACGCCCCCGCTACTTTCGAAAGGCTAATGGAGTTAGTGCTCGCTGGATTGATCGGAGATGCATGCCTTGTCTATTTGGACGACATCATAATTGTGGGAAAAACCTTCGAAGACCATCTGCAAAACCTGGAAAGAGTGCTAACAAAGATTCGCGCAGCCAATCTCAAGCTGAGTCCGAAGAAATGTTCCTTTTTCAAGAGGCAAGTGAATTTCCTGGGACATGTGATTTCCGAAGCTGGCGTACAGACGGATCCAGGGAAAGTGAGTGCTGTCAAGGATTGGCCTGTGCCAAAAGACAAGACAGAAGTTAGAGCATTCTTGGGTTTATGCTCCTACTACAGGCGATTCGTGAAGAACTTTGCTGAAATAGCCAAGCCGTTGCATAGACTGACTGAGGAAAAACGACCCTTCCTCTGGGATGAAAATTGCGACGCAGCTTTTCAAGAGCTAAAGAAGCGACTTTGTAATACGCCTATTCTTGGCTTCCCGGACACAGAGAACGAGTTCATCGTGGACACTGACGCCAGCAACACCGGCATTGGAGGAGTACTGTCACAAAGGAAAGGAGACCAAGAAGTGGTGATTGCGTATTTCAGCAAATCCCTGTCCAAGCCGGAAAGGAACTACTGTGTGACCAGAAAAGAGTTACTTGCAGTGGTGAAGACATTGCGACATTTTAGCAAGTACCTGCTCGGGCGAAAATTCCATCTGAGGACCGACCACGCTGCTCTTAAGTGGCTACTACAGTTTAAGGATCCCGAAGGCCAAGTGGCAAGATGGATTGAGCAACTACAAGAGTTTGACTTCACCACGGAGCATCGCAGTGGAAAATCTCATGGCAACGCAGACGCACTGTCAAGAAGGCCATGCTCAGAGGACTGCAAGCATTGCTCAAGACATGAGTCGAAAGATTCAGTGCCCGTCAGAATGCTCAAAGCTGACATCGGTGACGAATGGAAAGAAACCCTTCAGGTTGCACAAGAAAAAGACGCCGACATCAAGCCGATTCTTGAATGGATGGAATCAGATGCCCCTAAGCCAGACTGGAGTGCTATTGCTTCAATGAGTGTTACGACAAAGAGCTATTGGGCGCAATGGGATAGTCTGGTGCTTCAGGAGGGAGTACTTTGCCGAAAATGGGAAAATGCTCGGGGCAACCAATGCCATCTCCAAATGGTTGTACCCAGAGCAAAGATACCTGAAGTTTTGAAACTGTACCACGAAGGGTTTTCGGGAGGACATCTGGGTGTGAAACGGACACTCTTGAAAATTCGAGAAAGGTTTTACTGGATCAACTGCAGAGATGACGTAGAAGACTGGGTACGGAAATGTACGAGCTGTGCATCAGTGAAAGGTCCGCATACCCGCAGCAGAGGAGCATTAAAGCTGTATAATGTTGGAGCACCATGGGAGCGAATCGCACTGGATGTGGCCGGACCATTTCCTGTGAGTGAAAGTGGCAACAAGTACTTCCTTGTCGTCATGGATTACTTCACCAAGTGGCCGGAAGTCTTCGCAATTCCGAACCAAGAGGCATCGACGATAGCAGACAAATTGGTGCATGAAGTATTCTGTCGATTTGGAGTACCATTGGAAATCCACAGTGACCAAGGAAGAAATTTTGAATCTCAGCTGTTTCAAGAGACGTGCCGGTTAATGGGTGCACACAAAACAAGGACAACGTCTTACCACCCGCAATCAGATGGAATGGTGGAGCGATTCAACCAAACTCTGGAGAGGTACCTGGCAAAAGTAGTCGGAAGCAAACAACGGGATTGGGACAAGCATATCCAGCCATTTTTGTTGTCATACCGAAGTGCTGTTCATGAGAGCACAAATGTCACTCCCGCTTTTGCCAATTTTGGACGTGAATTACGGCTACCAGCCGACTTAATAACTGGCATTCCACCGGACTCCCCACAACCCATAACTGAGTACGCCAATGACCTCCGGAACAAGATGAACGACATCTATGAGCACATTAGAGAGCATGGCCAGCAAGCATCTGAAAGAATGAAGACTCGATACGACAGAAGGGCTAACAATCCTGGGTTCGAGGAAGGCTCGATGGTATGGCTGCACAATCCCATACGCAGCAAAGGGAAGTCTCCAAAGCTACAAGCCAAATGGGATGGACCGTACCGAGTGGTGACCAAGATCAACGACGTGACGTTCCGCATACAGAAAGGACCTCGAGGTGCCCCCAAAATAGTTCACGTGGATCGATTGGCGCGATATCACGGATGCAACGATGCTCGGGACGAGCATGTCTTGGGAGGAGGTGGTGTTACGCAGTAGGCCACGCCGTTAGTAACTATTTATTAATCTGTGGCCGCGCGCGGTACGACGGCTAGTTGTTTACACTTAACCGCGAGATTTATGGTTTTATGACTCAGGCGGCACCGGCCTTTGTGTCGCGTCTATTGTTTGTTGTTTGTTAGATTTTTTGTGGTGTTTTCGTAATAATTAGGGACAATAGGGTTTCTCGAACTTTACACTTGTTTACTTTGTCAGTCACAATGGCACCGAATATTCTACAGATTTCTAGAGAACCCTTATTCCGATATAAATAGGGCGATGGTTTTCGTTTGTGGCAGTTATCGCGTTTTATACCGAAGTGAAAACATCTCGTGTTCAAGTGCGGTACCAGTGATTGTAAAGTGAATAGTTGTGTGAATTTCAGTGCCAGTGTGAAGTGTTTGTGCGAACCAGTTGTGTCGTGTGTACTGTGATTTTGTGCAATAAAGTGCAAAGGGAACAATCGGCGTTTTAACTGATTATCCAAGAACCCATCTCGTAACAATACTAAAGTGAAAAAAAAATCAGATTATAAATGAAATTCGCACGACTTCGTTCCCTATTTAATTAAGCCAAAACCAGTCTGTGGCGAAACAGACGTGTTTTTAAAATTACTTTAAATATATTTAATGACTCAATTACTTAAAAGTAAGAAAATATTGTGAGCATACATGCAATTTGCAATATTTGCATGTCTGAGAGCTGTATCCAGTTCCCAGATATTAGCGATATCTGCTATAAGTCGAATAAAATTTCTTGGCGGTTGTGATAAGTAATTAAATAAGTTTTTATTTCTGTAACCAAAATTCATTAAATTACTGTAGATTGGGGCATTCTATTACGTCTAAAAATAACTGTGTCAGAAGACCCCGCTCTTAGATATTCATACTATTCTTATATGTTTATATTTTATTATCTTGGTTATTTTTAACATTTTTTAACAAAATAAAACTGCAGCTGTTAGTGAGCTTCAGGCAGGATTGTGTTGGACAGGAGCTGCAGTTTGTAGCTAACGACATCACAGACGCCAAGAAGTTTGAATCAGCTTATTCCCAACATTTGGGCATTATTGTGGGATATAAGTTAACTTCTTATAATGAGAATTAGCCTTTGCTCCATCCATCCATTAGCCATTGGACGTCAACTGCTTGACATAGGACTGCCTTATGGATCTCCCGTAATATCGGCCGGAAATGGCTTGCATACTGCGCGATCCTACGATCTTAATAATTTTTGCCGACTTCCAAAAAGGAGAAGGTACTATGTTCGTCTGAATGATTTTTTTGTGTATGTTCATCGATATTTTCGCCAATTATGAACCGATTTAACAAAATATTTTTAATTTGAATGAGTACCTATATTTCCGAGGTGGTCCCATTTACATTTTAACGAAATCGGCTGAGCCGTTTTTGATAAATCAACAAAAATGTACATGGATGTCACATCGATTCGTGCAAATTATACGAATTCTGTACTCGGTGGAAGTAAGTATGCGATTTTTTGGGAAAAATAATTATTTCGTGAGTTAATGACTATAATGGAGGTACTATCGAGTATTGAGTAGAAGAAAGGCAAAAGCATGATCATCCATCCACACATCAGACATAGGACATCCACTGCTGGACATAGACCTCCCTTATGGATCTCCAATAAGACAAGTTGGAAGCCGCTTGCATCCAGCGCGATCCTGCGGTCTTGAGGTCAGCTGTCAATAGTATGGCTAATAATTATTTTTCGTCTCTAAATCAGCTGAGCCGTTTTCGATAAAATTTAAATAGGTCCACTTCGGAAGTATACTTTTTTGAACTGAGTTTCTTTTTAAATTGGTTCACAATTGGCGAAAACATCGATGAAAAACACAAAAAAAAAACATACAGACGAACATAATACCTCCTCCTTATTGGAAGTCGGTAAAAAGTAAATAAATTCGTATAAGACGTCAGGTTTTTTTAAACTGCCCAAAAAAGTTTGGCCAAGTATGCGGTATATAGGTATAGTAGTCTTAACCGCTATTATTATACAAAGTTTCTACCACTACAAAATGCTGAAAGTTAATTATCTACTCAGTATTTTGAAAGCTCTTTCCGGAAGAGGTATCACAATATCAAGTTCAGTGAACTCAGCAATTTATTAACGCGACAGCGACCGGCCGGCGCGATAACGCAACACAGATGACACGGGTATTCCCCGAACGGCATAAATTGGACGAGACGTCATTAAAACAATGGATCTCTCAGCGTTTCGAGATAAATGACGTTGCGGAATTGTATTTCTGGGAAATAAATGCTAATTGTAATCAACATTATTATCATTGTCAACACAGCCACAGAACATTACAAATAGGGTGTACTTTTCAGCGAGTCGATACGAAATATAGGATATTATGACTAATTATTACATTATTCGAAGAACGGGTGGCCGATGGAGCCGTAAAGTTCTCGAATGGAGACCACGGACCAGCAAGCGCAGCGTAGGACGTCTACCGGCTAGGTGGACTGATGATATAATAAAGATCGCAGGAACGCGCCGGATGCAGGCCGCTTTCAACCGGCCTTATTGAAAATCCATTCGGGAGGCCTATGTCCAGCAGTGCACGTCCTACGGCTGATGGATAGATGGATGATGGATGGATTACATTATTTAAAGCTTTAAACCTGAAAATCCTCTCGTACCGAAACTACCGAATTTTGGTACCAATCACTACATATTGTAAAGCAAAGTCGCTATTTCTGTGTGTCTGTCTGTCTCTCTGTCTGTCAATTCCCTTATATCTTCCAAACTACCTAACAGATTCGAATGCGGTTTTCACTATTTTTTAGAGTATTTCAACGAGAAGGTTTGCAGCTATGACGAACGTCCCTGGGTGAAGCCGGGACGGTCAGCTAGTATATCGATATTTCGTGGCAGTTCTACCGTTTTCGCATTTTTTCGTTCGAGTCCACTGGGTGTTGTTGGTTTATTGGCTGCTTTGTCACTCTTTCACGCAGCATCAAAGGGAAGGATGGACATGCATTTTGCATGGATTTAGTTTAAAGATTGGATAATGTCATATAGTACGTTTTATCCCGGAAAATATAAAGGTGACCATGGGATAGCAAAAAACCAAAATATCACGCGAGCGAAGCCGCGAGCAAAACCTAGCAGATTAATACACCTGTTCTGAATCAGCACGTAAGTATATTATCGACACGTGTTCTTGTATGTTCGTATAGGCCGGGTGGCTAGCCCTGGTGTCAGAGTTTTAAAGCCGCCTGAAGGCCTGTACTTAAATGTCACCCGCGGTCACCCATCCGAAGACTGACCGTGGTGAATCGATGATCCCTAACGAACACCGAGTGAAACTACGCCATGAGCAGCTACATTATTAATATTAATACACCTTATTAACCGACTTCCAAAAAGGAGGAGGTTCTATGTTAGTCTGTATGTATTAAGTATTTTTGTGCATGTTCATCGATAATTTCGGCAATTGTGAACTGAATTGAAAAATTCTTCTGGTTAATTCTTTTGGTTCGAAAGGGTATACTCTCGAGGTGGTCCCATTTAAATTTCACAAAAATCGGCTGAACCGTTTATGAAAAATCAACAATAATGTAAACAATTCGAGCGAAATATTCGAATTTTGTACACGATGGAAGGCGGTTTTGCCATTTTTGACGAAAAATAATTATCTGAATAACTCAAATTTTATCATAAAGACATGTCCTAGTAGTTATGCGCTCCTCTGACACTATCACAAGTTATTTACAATTCAAGAGGCCGTCCCACATACACGTTAAATATAGTGGACTAGATTTTGCCCGCGGCTTCGCCCGCATGATATTTCGAGGCCCTACCTTACCACCCTTAATAAAGGAGGTGGTAAATAAAAAAAAAGGATTTGACATTTGTTTGATTTAACAGTTCTTTTTTGACATTTTTTGGAGCGCACGCTAGAATAGCTCAAATTTTACCTACTTACTTAACACTTATTGTTATAATATGGAAAATTTACGCAACATCATTATAATTTATAGCCTATGTTATTCTGATGTATAAGCTATATAATTGCAAAGTTTCATCTCAATCCGTTCAGTAGTTTTTGCGTGAAAGAGTAACAAACCTCCATCCATCCATCCATCCATCCTTACAAACTTTCGCGTTTATAATATTAGTAGGATTCAAGAGGCCGCCCCACATACACGGTAAATATAGTGGATATTCAAAGAATTAGGAAACAACTGGGGCATCATCATAAAACTAAAGTGAGCGTTGGTCGGTTACTCGTACGAACGTTTTATGACCCGAATTCAGTCCTTTGTGCCGACGGCATTATTCAAACTGTTCGCATATGGCGAGCGACGACAACCGCGAAGCCTGCAAATACAACCAACTTGTCATAATTATTATTCTCAAAAAAAGGCAAAACCGCCTTCCATCGTGTACAAAATTCAAATATTTCGCTTGAATTGTTTACATTATTGTTGATTTATCAAAAACGGCTCAGCGGATTTGTGTAAAGTTTAAATGGGACCACCTTGGGAGTATACCCTTTCGAACTAAAAAATAATATTTCGATTCGGTTCACAATTGGCGAAATTATCGATGAACATACACAAAAAAAAAACATACACACGAACACAGAACCTCCTACTTTTTGGAAGTCGGTTAAAAACTGTCTAAACAAAGGAACCACTGGGTATGTACCTATACATGTATTGTGAAATGCGTGGTTGCGTTTAGGTGTGCAAGGTCACCGTATACCATACACTAACAACAAACAAACATTAAAACTAAAACGCAATGACTTAATCGAATTAATCGAAACTTGCATTACTCTTACTTAGATAAAATAATTACCTATTTACGTATGATTACCTTGTGTTTCTCAGTTAAGTGAATTTTTTGTTAATTCTTTTGAGAAATAAATATCTTAAACCAGAACTAAAGGAGATATTTCAAACTAGCTTTACCCGCGGCTTCTCACAGTACCCTTACTTTTTAGGGTTCCGTACCCAAATGGTAAAAACGGGACTACTAAGACTTCGATGTCCGTCTGTCTGTCTGTCTGTCACCGGGCTGTATTTCATGAACCATGATAGCTAGGCAGCTGAAATTTTCACAGATGTATTTCTGTTGCCGCTATAACAACAAATACTAAAAACAGAATAAAATAAATATTTGAGGAGAGCTCCCATACAACAAACGTGATTTTTAGGAGTTTTTTTGCTCGCTATTAATAACGGCAAGAGGAATGGGGCTGCCATACGGTACGGAACTCTCCGTGTGCGAGTCCGACTCGCACTTAGCAGATTTTTTCTTGATAAAAAGCCTACGACACTCTCCGACTTTTGAACTAGGTATATCAATGCCAATAATTGGCCAAGCGCGAGTCGGACTCGCGCACGAATGATTCCGCACCGTATGGAAGCCCCCCACAAATACATATTTGTTGTATTTTATTTATTTATTTTGAAAGTGTATTTTTTTTTATTACATGATTGGCGGCGGCGCCCTCCTTAAATATTCAATTTATTTCTATTTTTAATATTTGTTGTTATAGCGGCAACATAAATACGTCATCAGTGAAAAATTCAACGTTTTAACTATTAAGTAGTTATTACGGTTCATGAGATAGGTACAGCCTGGTAACAGACAGACAGATGGACAGCGTCCTTATTAATAGGGTTCCGTTTTTACCCTTTGGGTACGGAACCCTGAAAACCAAGTCGATCCGTTGCTCTGTAGCTGCGTAAAAGAGTTACAAAATTAAATAACCAACAAACACTTTTGGATTTTTAATAGATATTAAATATTAATCATAATCATTTATTTCATAGGTAATCATTCATTACATGTCATTAGTCAATATGTATTATGATCACTAAATATATTAAGGATTAGGTAAAGCAAAAAATAGTAGGTACATAATATGTTACATATTTCTCATGTAATAGTAATTTAATACGAATACATTATTCTATCTCAACTGAAAATCATTATTAAAGAAAATATTAGAGAAAAATGAAAATGTACTATCAGATACCGTACAAGGTCATGACCCAAACTCCATACACTTTTGCAACATCTCCTTTGTTTAGAGCTTTGCTTATAAAATGAGGTGACGGCTCTACTCGCTCTACCCTACCACATTTACATCGCACCTCCCCACAGCGACCGTATTAGAAACATACAACGGCGAAATAAAGGAACTAACTTAGTTTACAGCTTTAGTAAAAAAATACGATCGCGGCTCCCCTACACAACTACATTTACATAGCACCTCCCCCGACAGGGACCATATTAGTAACAATCAGTGGCGAAAGAAAAGAACTAACTTACTCTAGAGCTTTCGTAACAAAATGCGATAGCAGCTCCTCCACCCAACTTCACGTAACGTCGGTCGCGCCGACCCCGACCGTGTTACAGCCCACAGATAAACAGCAGTTCCTTGACCCTGATTCATTCGGTTGCCAGGCGCGGGACTACAGGGTGATTGAAGAAAAGATAAACAGAGAAGACATAAGCGGGGAATATTCGATTATAATGTAAAACTGAGCCCTCAGAGCGATATCGAATCAGGAATGAGTAATCCGTACTGCTACTGCCCCTGATAGTTAAATAATCGGCCAAGTACGAGTCGGAATCGCGCACGGAGGGTTCCGTACTGTATGGGATACCCTTTAGTAAAATTTAAATATTTATTTAATTTTAATTTTATTAATTATTGAAGTGAATATACAATTAAATAATATATGAAAATTTCAAGCATCTACCTGTTACCATTATTAGTATAAAGCAAAAAACGGCTAAGGGTCATTCTACTTTTTAGTGCAGGTTTTTGTGTCCCCCAGACAAAAAAATCTAGATTTGCCATTTTCTTCATAAAATTTAAAAATATTGCGCAATACACGAAACTTCCGTAATATTTCCTTTACTTCTGTTAACATTTATATTTAAATATTTTGCCTATTTTAAGATAATTAAGGGTAACAAAGTGGAGTTTTATGGTAACATAGTTGTTTTCCATAGTATTGCAAAGTGTCCCCGACCTAATACGCGGACTAACTTAACCAAAAAAAGTATTCTTATTGCAGTGTAGTCCTATGTATCAAAAATTTATTAAGTTTATTTGATATGTTTGCGTTTTTTATGTAGGCCTCATATATTTTTAAACGATTTATTTCTTTTTCAAAATAATTACTTTAGTTTTGTCCCTAAGGAAGAAGCTCAATACGGTACTACTATGTTACTGGTATTTCTTAAAAAAATCGTTAGATGTCGCTGTACCGCCACTGGTCGGGTCGATTGGGTAGGTTGCCCATTACAAGAGCGGGGTGGAGGGGAATGGCAGTAAGCCACGTGCCGCAGCGTTGTTATTGATACGGCAATTGCCGTAATATACGGTAATCCACGTTTTATTTTCACAAAATACGGTATACGGCAGGCCTTTCAATGCCGTATCAAAAAATACGGCAAATGGCTGTAAGTGAAAAGAAACGTTTTTTAACCAGCGCGTAGCGCAGCGAAACGTATGAAACGAAACGTTTTTAAACGTGCCACTTACAGCCGATGGCCGGGGAAATCCCGACTCGCAACTAAGTTCATATCGTCGTATAGTGCCATCTCCTTTGCTTTAGTTAAAAATAAAAAAGACAACGTATTGAACTAAAGTAGGAATTGGGTTTATCTTTGAATCTATGAGTCGAATAGCTGAATAGCTCAAACATAATACTCGAGCTCATTCGTTTGTTACGGTTTTGAGATAAATATTTCATTAATTACTTAGTGTTTATTTGTGAATTAAATTAATAACATGAGTGATTGTGACTCTGAAGGACCTTCTTCGCCAAAAAAGACTAAAAAGGGTAAACACATAAAACAAAAATATCGACAACAGTGGGAGAGTGACGCCGTTTTCAAAGACTGGATTGCTCCTGTTGAAGATGATCTGTATAGGGCAAAGTGCACCGTATGCGACGTTAAATTATCGTGACTGTGAAATTTAAACTTTGCGACGACATGTGACAAATGACCAAAAAAAATTAAGGACATCGACTGTAAATAAAACTCTATTAGCAAGACAACTTATTTAAAATCAAGGGAACTGGGTGTCGCGCGACATGTGTGACAAAATGAGAAGCAAGGACAAGTACACACTAGATAAACATGAATCTGAAGTTATAGAAACGATAAGAAACCTTTATGGAGAAGAAATAAATGAGGAATAAACATTTTTAAATTATATACGGCATTTTAGTTATTTTTCCCTTAAAATACGGCAAATCAGAATGTGACATACGGCAACCCAGATTTTTACGATAACAACACTGACGTGCCGCCACTCAGTCGCCGCCATGTTGTGAATCAAGACGCGTGTATTTATTTGGTGTGCACTTTGTTACTCGGCGAAAAGGTAAGTTTCTAAACTTTTACTTTATGTTTTAACTGTTGAGACGTGGCATTTATGTCACTTAATTGTATTCTATTGTTGGATTTGCAAATTATATGGTCATTTCGTAAATATCAGGTAGCATCATGTTATTTTACAACTGTGTTACCGGCCCACTTTGTTACTCTGCTATGGTAACGCAGTTGTAAATATACTCTGTCACTGATTCTTTCTAATTTTATTTAACTTGATAGTTCGTATCGACCCACAGGTTAATATTTTAATAATTTTACAATTGTTTGCTGACTTACTTTAATTGTTGACGGTAAAATTAGTAAGTACTACAATGCCATGTTTTTATCTTTTACAGAAGATCATGCCGCTAACTCCAGCCGAAAAACAACGTCGGTACCGAAACAAGCGAAAATTAGACCCTGTTAAAGATGAGGATGCAAGAAAAAAGGCTCTAGAAAGGTACCACAAAACAAAACGCCTTGTCAAAGACTTAACATCACGTGAACATCGCCAATGCAAGAGAAAATGGCGGGTCGCTAACAGCAAAAGAAGAGCCCGCATTCATGCCCTGCAATCTATTACAAGAAACACTCCGAAAAAAAGATTTTTAGAGGGAAACGCGAATACTACGAATTCCCTAATCCTCTGGAAGTGTTCGAACAATGACTGCAATTATTAATTAATTTTTAAGTAATCCGACCTGCATAAGTGCTGTGATTTTGGTAAAACGGATATATTTGTATTATTAACATTATTATCTTTAACCTTTGTGGTAGATAAGAGACTGATTAGCTATTTTTGTAGAAGAGAATTCTCTATTGAAACAACTTTGTTACTGTTGAACAACTGTGTTACCATTATGTCCCTATTTCTAAGTAAAGGTTTTTCAATTTGAGTTGTACAATTGGCATAATAAGCTACATTACAGATATATCAGATGCAAGATAATACTTTTTAATATCAATGTTAAATAAGTTGTTAAGATATTTTTACATATGTACATTTTATGTCAAATCTTTGTAAACAAAAGTGCACAACAGTAACATAGTTGTCATTTAAATGTGATTTATAAGACTTAATAAATGATAATTTCTAATTTTAGTTATGAAAGAGAAAGATTTATGTTCCTAAAATACGTTTTGTTAATTATTTGTTTGTAATGAGTGACTAAAGCTGCTCAATAAAAATATTTAGATTGGTGGTATGAATTTTCTACCACAAAGTGGTATGAATTTTCTACCTTAGTCGCCAAAATCTTTATTTTCAGAAAGAAATATGTAAAAAATTCGCTGCTGGCAGTTAATTTCAATTGTATAATTACGCATAAATACAGTTACATTACTTCATTTATCTCTAATGATAAAAATTTTAAAGCCCACTTTTAGCAGTGCAAAAACCTGCACTAAAAAGTAGAATGAAAAAATCAAAAGTAAAAAAATCAGGTTTGTTGTATGAGAGCCCCCCTTAATTATTCATTTTATTCTGTTTTTAGTATTTGTTGTTATAGCGGGATCAGAAATACATCATCTGTGAAAATTTCAGCTTTCTAGTTATAGCGGTTCATGAGATACAGCCTAGAGACAGACGGAGAGACGGAGTCTTAGTAATAAGGCCCCGTTTTTACCCTTTGGGTACGGAACCCTAAAAAGCATACATATTTTTTAACTTTTTTTGACGTGATAACGTCTTCTAAATTAATGAACGCCAGCTGCACGCACAAAAAAAGTGTCACAAGGACTCAAATGTTAAATAAGTTTGGCCGTTACAATTGCGGCAGAAATAGTCACACCGATACTCGATTGATAATTGCCTTCAGAGCCCTTAGTCCAGAGGGGTTAGTCCAGGTTTTCACGTAAATTGAAACTGCAGTAGTTTCCGTACGGCTCTATACATTTTTAAATGTATGGAGCCACACGCGAACGCAAAAGTTCAAGTATACTACGCAAAACTTGGACTAAGGGCTCAGGTTTTGTGTAGTTTACTTAAACTTTTCAATTTACGTGTATAAACCTGGACTAACCCCTTAGTGATATGGGTAATACCGAATCTTACTCAGTGGTCGTTGGTGGCATAGTGGGAAAACACGCGCCTTCGAATCATGAGGCCATGGGTTCAAATTCTGGTCCAATCCATGTCTCAGTCACCTTTCGTAATTAGGCCTGTGTTCAGAAGCGGCCTATTAAAAGTTTATAGTTTATACAGTACCTATTCTCTTCTCTATCATATTTCGTACATCAACCTCTCCTGTGATACAAGTCATACAATCTAACCCTAGTTCGGGACTAACATTACTTTTTGTGTATATACTTTTTTAAGGCAAATTTATCATTTATTTATGTTTTGTAGTAGGTACTGTGCTACTTCTTCTGCTATGTAGTGCTCATAGGGTAGTTTGACTAAGTGTTCGTTAGCGATCATCGAAGTTAAGCAACGATCAACACGGTTAGTAATCGGATGGGTGACCGCGGGTGGCATTTACAACTGATCGCTACCGTGGCTAGGATAACACGTTAAGTTGTATGCCCCGGTGGTTTTAACCGTTTAGCCATGTCAGAGGCCTTCAGACAGCTTAAAAACTCTGACACCAGGACTAACTACCCGCTTTATACGAACTTACTTTTTTATTCTACGGAGCAAGAGGAGAGGATTCGAACAAGAGCTCAAATAATTTGTCCTTCTCTAAACCCCAACATAAAGGAAACAAAACGAGGTCAGCCGTTACAACTGCGGTAGAAACGGTCACACCAGGGGCGTAGCTATCGCCGTATCTGCCGTATCAATTATACGGGGCCCCCGGGCCGCAGGGGCCCCCGACGTGCGTAAGCAAAAATCAATAAAATTAGAAAAACTTTAGTAAAACTTAAGCCATCGTCAGCTAAAAAATGATTTAATAAATCAGTTAGCAAAAAAAGGCAAGGAGAGTATATTTAATTTTAATTGTTTGTAAACATTTTGAAAAAAGTGACAGATATATAAATAAATTAAGATTTCACACAAAAGAAATTTGTTTTTGCAAATTGCAAAAACAAATTTCTTTTGTGTGAAATCTTTATCTTCATAAGGGCCCCCAAACAAATGTTTATACGGGGCCCCACCAAGGCACGCTACGCCACTGGGTCACACCGATGCTCGATTGATTACCACCGCCTCTAATACAAACTAACCGACGAGATAAGATTAA
Organism: Hypomecis atomaria; assembly: GCA_964007245.1. NCBI lineage: Eukaryota > Metazoa > Arthropoda > Insecta > Lepidoptera > Geometridae > Hypomecis > Hypomecis atomaria. Next base: position 26,043,165 of record OZ023279.1, read on the forward strand.
TGGATCGACAAATAGTAGCCAAAATTGCAACTTTGTGACGGATATGACACGAATTGTATAAAGTATGATTCATATCACGGGGTCTCGAGGTTGGTTTCTAGATACCAAAACGCGATGAATCAACCAATCGTTTTTTCAAGGTTTAAAGTGAATAGGTATCTTTTAAGTCTGGGTGCCTAATCTTCGACCACAACATTACTTATAAGTCGAAACACAAAACTTGGCGGTTGTGATATTAGTTATAAGCTGCGGATAACCTAATCCTCGCTCAAATGTTAAGTAAGCTTTAGTCAGGATTAGGTTATGATCTATATTCGATGACAATAATAAAACATCGTTAGGTTACAACTGTTTAAACAAAGCCAAACAAAGCTTGAATTAGAAATTCAGCATGGAATATTTGACAGAAAACGAGAATATTTCTCGGAAGACTAAAGACCAGTAGGTTTTACATGAGATAAGTCTTTTACACGAAAAGTATGGTCAACATCAAACATAACTCAACTTCAATGTAAAACGTCCCCAACGGAAATCTAACAGCAATTTATTGAGCCACATTAAGGGACCATAGTTTTCGTGTAATATAATAAACGCATACCCAACAGAGGCCTAAGCGTATTTGCAAATCGCTTTGACTGTCAATACATGAACCATCTGATGGTTCATGTATTGACTAACAAGGATATGTCGAGAGGCGTATTTTAAGATTTGTGTAAAGTGTAAGGTATGTAATATTATTTGATTATGTCCGACATCTTTTAAATAATTTGTATTTGTATGCTAAATTATGACTCAATGATTGGTCGAAATAAATGATTTTTGATTTTTTTTGTGGCCTCAAGGACGCATTTACCATACAGAAAGGTGTACACTGTGAATCAATCCTAAGACATAGACCAACACTTGTGAAAATTGCGAAAAATCGCCGGTGGATATGACGCAATTCGCGATTCTAAACCGATCGCGAAAAGAGCGTGGGCGTGAACTGAGCTTATGGGACTTAAAGGTCAACGATGCTGTGGCAGCGTTCAGCTCTCCCAGTGACGGATTTAAACCTTTGCCACCAGTACAATATTGAAATGAAAGATCTATACAAGGCTACATTGCTCCCTGTGGGGTCGCAGTGGCCAAATATTGGGAGAAAATAATTAAAGTAACCTTTTTTTTTTTGCCGAGGCATTAGAATACGGTATCGGTACCCCCGGCCTGTCAAAGACTCTACTTTTTAGTAGAGTCTTCACCTTTTGGGTCTTTTAGTGGCGTTCAGACACTTGCCGACAGCAGGTCATTCTTTACACACTGTTGTCGGGGCTATAGAATACGGCATGACTATTCCCTGCCTGTAGCAAGAACTTAGTAAAGGAGGGTTAGCAATGGGGCTCCAGCCATCCACTCAAACGGGCCCGGGGAAGACCGCGAAAAACCGGCTGCCGAGATTTTACAGGATTTTGCAATACAATACAAGTAAATACAACATAACCCGAATGTACCCCGAAGCACCTGGATATCTTACAAGATTTCGACCTCGAAAAGAACTCTATATTCAAATTTTGCCGCCCTTAGCGTGTTGTTACGGCATATTCTTGCCGTAATAGGTACGAATTGCTATAATTCCAAGTTTTGACAAAACTTTTGCAAACTACGTTTCCACAGAAACGAAGACAGACTTCAACGACCCACTATCTAGTTTTACAAAAATTCTTGGACACGCTTAATTCCTAAAATTGTAAGTAGGTATATATATACATAATAAAACATTTGTTTGTATGGTATTCTAAGTAACGTTTAGTCGTAAAACTACGAATCTTTTTACAGACTCCCAAAAAGGAGAAAATACCATGTTAATCTGTATGTATTTTTTTTGTGTATGTTCATCGATCATCTGTATGTATATTTCTTTTTGTGTATGTGCAATTGTGCATCGATATTTTCGCCAATTATGAACAGATTTAAAAAAAAAATTGAAAGGGTATACACCCGAGGTGGTTCCATTTGAATTGTATCGAAATCGACTGACCCATTTTTGAAAAATCAACAATAATGTACACGGATGTCACATCAAGTCGTGCAAACTATTCGAATTCTGTGCACGGAGGAAGACGGTGGTGCCATTTATTGCGAAAAATACTCGTAGTTATTGTATTACGAGTTACGACATAAAAAATTAGGCCCAAATGTTGCTAAAATTTGCCGTCCTATGGTCCAGCCTCCAGCTGCTAGCAAATCCGCGTCTGTACTCGCCGTGTGACCATTTCGCAAGCATTGCGAGCGTCTATCAAATAGCCGAGGAGGTTAGCGCAAAAAATGCAACTACTTTCTAAAGCTGAGTTTTTGGTATTAGGTAGTCATGGTGGTGTACAACAATACACGGATTAAGTCAGCTGTGATGCTTAGCGTTTAGTAGGGATACCTGTTTGATTTTTTTTTAAATAAGTAAATGAGTATCTTGCAAATACTTTAAAAAGCTGAAAATTAGTGTGCGGGTAGGAAAATAACTAAAAAAGAGTTTCATCATCATTATCATCATTTTCAGCCTGTAATCGCCCACTTCTCTGAGCATAGGCCTTTCTTCTTGTACTCCAGTCACATCGATTTTGTGCTAATCTCATCCAGGTTGGATCCGTGACTATCAAAAAATAATTTAACCACAGCCAATCACCCAAAACATGTAACAGAGCTTTTCAGTCGGGCTTCAAAGCCCGACTAAAACTACTTTAAAACCTGACTGACAGGCCTTGTTACTTGTTTCAGGCAATTTGCTGTGGTTAAACTTTTTTTTAGTTATTTTCCTACCCCCACGCCAATTTTCAGCTTTTAAAAGTAGTTGCAAGATACTAATTTTTTTTTTAAATTCAAACTGGTATCCCCACCAAACGCTAAGCACCCCAGCTGACTGAATCTGGGGTATTGTATTTTATTTTTATTGCGTATAGGTTTGCGTTTGACTACATACTGCCTGATGTTGAGCAGATATGCGGTCTAGGGTGTAGCACGCTTACCTAGAAGATACCTGTTTATTGTTGTACACCACCATGACTACTACCAAAAAATCAGCTTTTAGAAAGTAGTTGCATTTTTTGCGCTTACCTCCCGGGCTATAAAAGTAGCAGGCAGCGAGTAGGCTCCGCTACGAGGGGCCAGAGCAGGGGCCGCGCCGCAGTGAGACACGCGTTATGTAAGTGGTTCAAGGAAGGTCATTGACAGCCAGCAGACGCCATTGTGGCAGACACAAGCCAGACGCGCAAAAAAGTGAAACCTGTAGTTTTCGCAGAAAAAACGTTCGCGATTCGAACCGTTGAATGAAGAAACCATGACTCGGTTATGCAACGCTCGGACGCAGACTGTCGTGGTTCGATTCTTTCGCAAGTGAACAAAAAAGATACATAGTGGTAATTATCGAAACTAAGTAGTGTTGCCAGTTTGCGTAACAAAGGAGCGTACCGAAAGGGCTGTACCGCTCGCTTTACATGTAAAATGAAGGATTGTACTGTACTGGCCTTTTTAATAGCCAACTGCTGAACATAGGCCTACCCGCGACGGACTGCGCTACCTCTGACCCAGTGCGGGTTGGTGGATTTACATGAGCTAACATATGATATCGAATTCTCAACTTAGTTTATACATGATTGCAGCTGAAAAAATGCCTGTCTTTATTAGGTCACGTAAGAATTATCGACATAATAACTTAGTAATTCAATCATTGATTTAATCAAAATAGCGCTATTTTGATTATAGGCGGACCGTTTATCTGAGACGTCGCCTGCGCGGGTACAGGGGCGCGCGGGTAGACGACAAAGGGGGACTGAGACCGGTGCGGGCGGCAGGGACCCGCCGCCCGCACCGGTCTCAGTCCCCTGTGTCGTCTCCCCCGGCGCCCCTGTACCGCGCAGGCGACGTCTCAGATAAACGGTCCGCCTATAAATCAATGTATTCAATAAATTAAATTGTTCTTATAATTATTTTATTATGATCATGTTTTATTTCAATTTAGAAAAAGCTATAGCTATAGGTCTACCATTGTAGGTAAATAAAAGGCTTTTCTAAGAGCAAAGGGTGGTTATTTTAAGAATAACTCGAGATGTCATTTCTAACATTTTTCTTCGCCATGTTGTTTATATGGTTTCTTGAGAGCAAAAAACAGAAAAAACTAAGCGTGTTTTTGTTTACATTGCGTGGCGAGATGCGAGACGGCTCCGCGCGCTAGCACTTCCCTCAGCTTGAGAAAGATCGCCGAATGCGATCGAAACTATAGTCGTATGTAATGACTATGAAAATAAACGTGAGTGCATTCCTGTTACCTCCATATAAATTATTAAAATCCCTTCTCCGGGGCCGTTCAAATATTACTTACGTAAGCACTATAGGGGGGTGAAGGGGTCTATCCTTTGCTTATTTTTGATGACGTGGGGGGGGGGGGGGGGTTTATATGGTGATTACGTCAGCAAAGAATCAATAAAAAAAGCAAAATGCATATAGGTAGAGGTACCAACGTTTACGTAAGAGTGGGAGGGGGGTTAATAATTGTAAATAATCGGCCAAGTACGAGTCGGACTCGCGCACGGAGGGTTCCGTACTGTTTGGGAGCGCCCCTTAAATATTTATTTTATTATTTATTATTGAAGGGAATATAAAATTAAATATTCTGTGAAAATTTCAAGCATCTACCTGGTACCATTATTAATATAGAGCGAAAAACGTCTAAAAATTCAGGTTTTTTGTATGGGAGCCCCCCTTAAATATTTATTTTATTTTGTTTTTAGTATTTGTTGTTATAGCGGCAACCGAAATACATCATCTGTGACATCATCAAATTTCAGCTGCCTAGCTATCATGGTTTATGAGATACAGCCCGGTGACAGACGGACAGACGGACATCGAAGTCTTAGTAATAGGGTCCCGTTTTTCCCTTTGGGTACGGAACCCTAAAAATCTGCTTACGTAATACTTTAACGACACCCCCCTTCAAAAAAAAGATGTGTATAGCTAAACTAAAGTGCGCTAAACATTGGGTGATGCGCAGCTTGAAGCTAACTTCACATCCGCCATTAAGTTTGATTCAGCCTGTACTTCATTTCTCAAGTGTTCCTCGTATTTAAGCGCGATTGCCGAAATCTGCGGCTCGAGATAAAATCAAATTATCATTGGACCAGCCAGTTTCACAACCGCGAAACAGCAATTTGGTCTACACCATATTAAATAGAAAGGTCGAATTGAGGTCATAGTTCATTAGCAAATAAATTACTATAAAAATAAAACTTTTTAAATACAAGCTTTTGAGATCCAGGATACCATGTAGCAGCAGAGTGCTAGCCAAGACAAGTAAAACGAGCCCAAACACGACGGGTCTATCTTAATTAGTACAAGAGTTCCTATGGCCACCTTCTGACTCCAACATCGTGAGATTTTTAATATGTGTATATGTTTAGTGTTAGTAAATACTTCAACCAGTATTTCATTTTATAGCTGTTTAAAGAAAAGAACACATGGTTTATTGGTTTTTGCCAAGATCAGGTAGAAAACTAATACTTAGTAAAATCAGAGATGAAAGTTAGTTTGCAAAAAACAATGTCAGAAATAAACAGATAAAATAGGATCCAGGATCCGATTGATTGATTAAGATAGATCATATCGCATTGATATAGTTGACCATGCTCAATTTTGATAATGAAATTACACAATTATTTCTCATAGCACACAACAAATCTCTATTTTTTTTTTAAATTTAAATTAATGATCCACAGACTCCAGGGTCTGTGCCCTTTGTTAACTAAGTTACAATTTATAGAATGCGACTGTACAATAGAGATGGGTTAGTTTCTCTTTTATTCATAACTAGCGACCCGCCCCGGCTTCGCAAAAGTGTATTATACATATAAACCTTCCTCTTGAATCACTCTATCTATTTAAAAAAACCGCATCAAAATCTGTTGCGTAGTTTTAAAGATATAAGCATACATGGGGACAGACAACAGGAAACAATTTTGTTTTATACTATGTAGTGTGCACTCAATGTTTGTTTCATAAACATATGTTTTGTAGTGTATGAGTAATTACTACATATAAATCGCATGGTGGGTAAAGAGAAGACCTATCCCTAGATCTCTATGTAGTAAAAAAATCAAAATCAGAGTCTTTCCACATAGTCTATCCGCTCGCTTATCCATTCAGACTTTTGCAAACCAAATGCCTTGATATTTACTATTATTTACAATTTACTGTATAAACAGATTGAGCAGTGGACAGGAAACATCGAAATTATACTTGTATATATTTCCAAGCAAGAATTTTAATAATCGACTTGAAGAACAAGTTGAAGACATGTATTTTTCTTTTTATATAGGAAGGCATCGCATATCCAAATAAATACAAGACAGAGATGTTAATTGCCTAGACTTCCTTAGTATTCAAATTGTAGTTGTTTGATGGTGAATAAGTAATAATGTGTCTAGTCTAGTTATTTATTGTCTGTGTAAGTTTAATAGTGTCTACGTTTATCATCATTGTTAGCCTAAATTTGTCTGCCGTCTTATGCAAACCTTGTACGACTTTAGATATAGATTAGAAGTTTTTTTTTTTACATTTGGATATTGTATATCAGGCGAAAATAAAAATGGCGAATGCCAGGAATAGAAAATGATTACTTTTTGACATTAACATAACACCCCAAGTGAGCTCCAGCCTTCCCAAACTAAGTTGCTTTAGGAAGTAGCAATTTGTTGCTATTCGATCTGTAGGCCTTAATATAGTTTGGATTTACTTGAAAACTAGTGCTAAAAGTAGTAGTTTAAAGTAAATCTTTATGGGACCAGCCAGGCTAGCATACTCCCGCGAGGTAATTCTATCGACGTCTCAGAATGAGACAGAGTTATGGTGAAGTATATATCTGTCACTTTTTACACATCAACAAAACTCTTTTCATGGTCATAAAATATGCTAAGCTAGCATATCATGACTTCTCTCTCTATGGAAAGAAGCATGCAGATCTGTCCACAAATGCCATAGAATTTACTCTATTATCTATAGTCAAACCGCTAAACTCAGACATCGCCTGCGCGGGTACAAGGGCGCGGGGGTAGACGACAAAGGGGGACTGAGACAGGTGCGGGCGCCGGGGACCCGCTGCCTGTACCGCGCAGGCGATGTCTGAGTTTAACGGTTTGACTATAGTTTATTCTATTAGGAAAAAAAACTGACTTATAGGTACTGCTAAAGATTTGATTTCTGTAAAAGATACAATTCTTAAGAAAGTAAGTAGTGCTTTAAGAATAAAACAAAAAGGCCTACAAAAATTCAGATAAAAATTACGCTCGATTCAAGGAAAATAAGAACAAAGAACATTGAGAATTATACAAAAATAGCTTCTTAAGCTGGCAACATACTCGTGCTGGTAAGAAGATTAAGGAATTCACAGAAAACACCTTTCAATAGATTTTTTTTGCCTTGTATTAATATTTTTTAGAAAATCATGAGGATCATGTTAATGTTCATAACATTATGTAATAAAATATGACTAAATTAGGGTAATAACCGAAATGCAAGAAAACAAGAAAAACAGTACAAAATAGCTAGAAATTGTTATTTTTGTTTAACGCAAATTTTAAATTTTCATTACTTAGTTTTATTTTTTGTCTGCGATGTTATCACCAGTGATTCAGGAGGCCTCAACTCTCAAGAGGACAAAATGACAAATTAGTTGATGGGTCTTTTGATAGTTATAGTCAGGACTAGGGTTGCCATCTCTAAAATTTCGCAACTAGGTATGAAAACTCTGGATTTTAGAGCCCAGAACCCAGACATGTGTATGAGTCATTGATGTCTATGATAATTTTTTTTACCATCGCAACAACATGGGGGGGTTGCATGGTGAATTTAGTGAGTTGAAACACGGACTACTATTGAAACCCTGCCTGGACACTCTCTAAACTATAACGAATCTGGGGAAACCCGGACGGATGGCATCCTTAGTAAGGACAATTACATCTACATTACCCAAAATGTTACCAGTGCATTGCCTTCTTATTATGGTCAAGATTCTTGATATATTTTTTGAGAGGTTTTCTAGGTTATTGCTGTATATCTGGTGGGGGGACGATCCTGATTAGGTTTATGTAGAGTGAGAAGAGAAGTAGACATAAGACATTACTATAATAAGATAGTTCAACAGTAATTCCAATCGAAATACAAGTATCATAATGGTCTTTTCGATTGAAATGAGATGGATTAAGAGATGTACATGAAGGGGTTTCACATCAAACATCTTGCCATTGAGCAATTGTAGAGCAAGATGAGAGGAAATTATGTTGCGCGGCAATAAAATATGATATAGCCCTTTTTCTTTTAGTTTACTTGCGACCCGCCTTGGCTTCGCACAGATGTATTATACATATACATAAACCTTCCTCTTGAATCACTCTATCTATTAAAAAACTGCATCAAAATCCGTTGCGTAGTTTTAAAGATATAAGCATACATGGGGACAGACAGCGGAAAACGACTTTGTTTTATAATATGTAGTGATGTTGATAGAAGCCTTTGTGCTGTTGTAGTGATCAAGGAACATTGGTGAATATCTAGATTTTGATAAGTTAATGAACTGAAGGTATGTTCCTGGCATTTAGTTATATATAAATGAAATGCTTGATCAAAAATACAGTCAGATTAATCGTCACAGATCAAAAAATGATTTATTTGAGATAAATGTACAAGTTCATTAATCAATCAATAATGATCAAACTGGAACATTTTATAGCTTGAATCTTCAATAAAAAGCTACAATCTTTTTCAATTACATTTCAGATACTTTGACACTGGGTTCCGCTCTCTAATATGAATAAGTGAATAGCGAGGAGATAATCAAAATTCAAATGTCTTATTCATAAATGTTTAACAAGTTTGATATACCTAAAGTAACTTATATATGCTTCATTCTCGCTTAGAAACCATTTTGTCAGAAAGAATTAGGCTTCAAAGCACAAATTAGCTTATCGGGTGTTTCTACATAAGTTGGTTAGTTATATGCTTGTAGATGTTGGTTCTGATTATCATGGATTTTGAACATGTACTTACTTAATTTTAAGTTCAAGTAGAGACAAAATTAAAGCTAGATTTTTCTGTCTGCAGACACGGTGGATGTTTAGATAACATTTGGCTAACAACAACTATCATAGAGAAATAGTAATTCAATGCATTTTATGGTTCATATTTACGATTTTTTGCTAAGGGACTCAATACTACATCACTGTTAGGTGAGACCTAGTTTTAGGCTTCCTTATCTGTCCAAAACTCTATTGCTGCTTTTTAAGTATTCTAAACTGTAAGCATACAGATAAAACAAGCAAGTTTTAATGATGAAAAGGTGTATAAGTTCTAACAAGAATCTTGTTGGATTTGATGGCTTATAAAGTTCATTTTTATGCTTCAAAATTCTTACTAGAACATTAAATTTATGAGCAGAAAAAGTAATATGGTGATGTGATGAGACCCAAAGCTGAATGATATACTTATCCAGAGGAGTTGGTACTCATATTCCTTTGTTTCTTCAAGCACTGAACACACACACTGAATCTACATGAACACTTGAATCAGCTGACTTTAAAATCATCAGTAGGACTTTACTTAACACTCACTTAAATTCACCATTTCACTGACAGAATCCTTTCTCCTCCAGAAATGTCTCTAATAAGTTCATTCCTTTGTCTGAACTTGACTTTGAAGTTTGAAGCAGATGGTGTCCTACATTGTTTGTCCATGGGAGAGGAGCCGTGCTCAGACCACTTTCACTATTGCACAAGCAGAGCTCCAGCAGCAGGTCCAGACGACGAGAACAAAGGAGTCTGGGAGTGCGGAGGCTGCGGCCCGCGGTGCGCGGGCGGCACGCCGGCCGGGGGCGCGGCGGCGGTCGTCAGCTGACGCTGCGCCGGCGGGCGCTCCGCCGGCCGCCGACACCGGCCCGCCCGCCGACGGGAGGTCGCAGACAAAAAAATCGATAGGTCATCAACCTCTGGCGGCTGGCGACCGGGGCCGGCCCGGGGCCCGCGCCGCCGCCGCCCGCCCTTCCCGGCCCGCCGGCGACTCCGACGACGCCACCGGAGGCGTCACAAACCCGAAATCGCCATTTTGAAACGGGAACAATGAAATATTTACTTTTGAACGCTGGGTCGGCCGCGGTCGACAGCCGCGACGGTTACCGGATGCGGGGCCCGTCCCGGCCGGCCGGGGCGAAGCGCCGCTGTCGTAGGATACGTACTCTGACTAGAAATCACTTCGTCACCGCTGCCGATATCCGACATCGCAATCCACTCCGAATTCTACAGGCGATCCACCGATCTTTTTGGATCGGAACTTCTCGCCTCGGACAGGTCAGATTGTCTATGATTTCTCAAGCTTTCAAAATTGTGTTCTTTGTTGTGACACTTTACAACAATGAGATTACTTGGTAATTATGTTTATTATACAAATAGAAATTTTAAATTTATGTGACTTAAGGAACAAAACTGGACAATTTTGTGTATTTTGGCTACTATTACATTAAAAAATATAGTAATTTAAATAGAAATATTAATTACAAAATAAGTTTTAAAATCTTGTGACCAAAAAGAACTCACAGAAGAACTGTCACTTGCTCTATATTTGTCTATGACCATGACATATTTTGTCAAGCATGAAAAGTGTTACCAGCTTTTAAGTCAGCTGCTGAAATAAATAGAATCAAAGCACCACAACGATCAAGTGTTTTAATTTTCAATTTAACGGGATAGAATATTAGAGTCATTTATAATTATCAGACTTTGATAGTATGCAATATCATTGTTTGAAAGTACGATATTTTCATGGTGTATATTCTCATCACTATGAAAAACATGACTTGTACAGAGGGACAACCTGCGAGATCACGAATAATTTTTTTTTTAAATATTTAATTGTACATTACTTCAATAATAAATAATAAAATAAAAAATAAAAAATATTTAACGGGGGCTCCCATACAGTACGGAACCCTCAATGTGCGATTTCAACTCGTACTTGGCTGATAATTATTTTATTTGGGCATTACGTTGTAATAAAATAAGGTTTAGTAGTATTATTAGATTTAATAATTAGTAGAAATATAATAAACCAGTTTGCCGAAAAAAAGGCAAGGAGAGTGTACCTATATTTAATTTGAATTGTTTGTAAAAATTTTGGAAAATGTGACAGATAGATAAGATAAATAAATATTTCTTCTTATGTTATGCTAACATTTTTTTTTCTTTTATGAGGTATCTTTACATTCATAAGGGCCCCCAAACAATTTTTATACGGGGCCCCACCAAGGCTCGCTATGCCACTGTCAGCGACCTTAAAGATAGACACCTAATCATACAAAATGAAATGTCGCCGTCCAATATCAACCAATCATAGAGAAATCCACCAATCCATAACTAGTCCTCAATAAACAGGCGTTGCGGTCGCGTCTCAAAGCAGCGAGGTAAATATGGTGAACTGCGCCATTTTATCTTGCCGAAATTACACGGTTTCAAAAGAAATAACGAAAGGCACTGTCACATACCACCGGTAAGTAATAAATAATTAAATATCTTTGTGATTTACAAGCAAAATAAATAAAATGAAATCATTTGAAAATGTAAACAGAGTGGAAAATTTCTCTATGGTCAGTTAGGAATGTCGGATAATGTCTGTATGATATCGAATAATGACTAGTCAAATCGATTAACTTTAAGGTCAAAATTGATTTTGACCCGGGCGGCCGGCGATGTAAGACAATTCTTAAACACAACGAAGCGGATCGATTTGTGTTTCACGTGATGTGTTCATATTTTAACCGATTTACAAAAAGGAGAAGGTTCTTTGGTTAAAGCTTGATGAATTTAGCGGTACTTAAGGCTGCCAGCTGTTAAGTATTTAATACTAGTGTTTTTGACTTTTTGTCGATAACTTTCTGGAATTAACGATAAAACGTATTTATAATTACTTATGTCCATCGATTAAAAAGAATCAAGATGTGAATAGATTAATCGAAATTTCATTGCCAGTCCAACTTAACATCAGATGTCATATCAGTATGACATGACGTCATGCTAGACTTGAATACATTTAGGAATCGATTCTTTTCATCATGTATTTTGAAATCCCTATTTCAAAGTTATTTCAGTGTTGACACAAGATATTTTTGTAATTTCCGTATACATTTTGTTTAGATTTCCTAGAGATCCAGTTTGGGCCGATCGGTGGATAAAAGTAGTTCGCCAAAGTAAAATAAATTATTTTTGGAAACCAAGTCCCTACACTAGATAGACTAGCATATTCCATATGTCGTAGCATGTAATGACAAGCAGCTATCAATTTTATTAAATTGTTTTTAATTATATTATATCCCGAATACTGCTTTAGTAACAACTCAATGCCGGACACAATAACTTTAGACAACTTATTGTAATTACGTAACTATTTATCAATATGTAAATATGTGAATTTAATCAAAAAATTTCATTAACATCAAAGTAGCCATTTTATTTCGAACCAATCAAGCGAAAAAGATCCAACCAACACTTTTTTCGAAAATGTCGTTCCGTTCTTTAATTATTGCTAAGACTCGACATAGCATTGTTACAGTTGTTAACATACGCTTTGTTTATAGTCATGTGATTTCTCTTTAATAATTCTATTTGTAAATATTTCCCCTATAAAATTGGGTAATCACTTTTGAAGTTGCAAGTTCACTCAAAAGTTGTCTATGGTACAAAATGTATTTTTCACATTTTTAAGTCTTGGATTGTATGAAGATGCTCCTTCTGTGCCCTGTGTAATAGGGCCTATTCTGTGGCCACTGTAATGACGTAAGACATTCCAATCCCTTGCGGTCCGCATTATGAAGGAAGAAGCGAATCACTTTATACAGGTGGAGAAGGTAAGAGATTTCCGGTTGGTCTTGTTGTAGAAAGGATATTGAGGAATTAGGTCATTGAGGTCGAGCGCACACTCGCCGAAATGGAGCCTATAGAAAATTGCCAAACACGTTATCTTACTCCTATGTTCCAGGCTTTTCAGCTTGGACGCGACAAGCTTATTGTTCCCGATTAGCCGCACGGCACGTCGTTCAATCGAATCCGGAGCTAACCATCAAGAAGGTGGCTACAGTATTCCAAACACGATCGGACTTGAGTCTGGTATAAATTAAGAAGCTATCCCGGAGTGAAATTCCTCTTCACCTTATTAAGGATGCCAAGCTTTTTTCCTGCCAATTTAGCTTTGGACTCCTGGTATGCACCGAAGTTCAGTATGGGGGAGAGAGTAAGGCCCAAAATCTCTAAGTGGTCAGTCATTTCCACACGCACAGCACATCCCGAAAAGAGGGAGAGGTAGAAAAATTGGGATTCCTTGGCATAGAATAAACAGCCTTGCCTTTTGTTAGCATTGAAATTAACAAGATTGTTATCGCCCCATACTGCTACAGCAGAAAATATCTGATTTACCCTTTCGACCAAGGCCTTACCTAAAGCTTCTATTTCCGACCGGCTGGCTCGAGGACTGACTGTGTAACTCTGCACAATAAGGAAGTTTCCCATTTTCCAATATTATTTTTTAATAAATCACACTAAGTCTGCAACAAATTATTGTGTTTTTATTTTTCAATTATCTTCAAAAATGACGAAGTTATAATTTTTTAAACATGCCCACGAAATTAAAATTTCGACGGATTTATGAGTGTGACGTCACAAGACTCAGGGAAACTTAATACTCAACAACTAAAGTATCTCTTTTCTTATTTTCAACATGTGTATTTATTTTAAGATTCTTTATGTCAGATTTATTCATTTCAAGATTTCCATTTTTCGTCGTTGTTGTATAAATCCATTTTTAATTTTATGTAATGTCAGCCCCTTCCGTTCAATGAACTTGTGGCGGGAAATCCGAATTCAAATTAGCACTAGCACTTTGGGAGTTCTGCCTGCAAATATCAGATTAGCCAGATAGCATTCATGAACTATTTTAGAATTAATATTTTACATTGATGCATTAGAAATGTATTCAACATAGTTTATAACTTTAACATACGTCGCATAACTTCTTGATGTTGGCGTATTGCAGAGTTCACTTCAATAAATAATCTAAGATCTATAGGTCCTACGATGATCGAGGATAGAAAGATGTATTTCTGGAGCTTTCGAATAGGTGCGCCATGCTCCTATATTGCACTACTACTGTTGCGTGCAATCGACTAAAGAGTTATAGCAAACACCTATGTTCATCACACAAATGTTTGCCCTGGGTGGGGAACGAACCCATGCATCTTTGACCCAGAAGTCAGGGTCACTAACCACTGAGCCACCGAGGCAGTCGAACATACATTTGCGGATAAGTTTGATTCGGGTCAAAGGCTTTGTTTAGTACCACCAAGTACCTGCTCCAAAGCGGCTCGCGGCGACCAGAGCAGCGGTGTGCTATTTGGTCCTTCGAGCCATATATTCCTGCTGAATAAGTGATTAACTTAACATTTTGTTTCTTCTTTTTAACCGACTTTCAAAAAGGAGGATGTTCTAGGTTCGTCGAATCTGTATATATTTTTCTTTTGTGTATGTTCATCGATATTCTCGCCAATTGTGAACTGAATCAAATAAATGTTTTTATTCCAAAGGGTATACTGCCGAGATGGTCCCATTTAATTTTGTCGAAATAGGCTGAACCATTTTAGAAAAATCAACAATAATTTAAAAGTTGTTTACATCAATTCGAGCGAACTATTTGAATTTTGTACACGATGGAAGTCGATTTCGGCCTTTTTTTGCGAAAAATATTTATTCAGGTCTACCATTGTATGTTTATACGAAATTATAGACAATCTAGAAAATACCTATCCAGGATAATATACATAATTGAAAATAATTAAATATTGAATAAAACAACACTATAATATTACAAATGACTATAATTTTGTCACAATTTTTCCATACATGTTAATAATAACTTTTTACCTTAAAACTATTTATAATACATTACTTAACCATTATTAATATTGTATTTTAAAATTCATCCAGTTTAATTACATTCCACGGAGTCGGCATCCCAAGAGACTATTATTAAATTTAAAATTATACTTCACGAAGGACGATACAAACTTTAAAAACGTAATTTTGAAATTTCAAGTACTTTATGTTACACTATGATGTAATTCGATTAGATCTTATTATACTAAAAATATTTCTTGCTTAGTTACGCTACGAAAAGTAGTTATTTATCGTTAAAAACTGTACAAATATATCGACTTTAGAGTTTATGTCTAGCGTAAGAACAAATCGGACACGAGCGTCGACTGGCGACGTCGTACGGCGTCGCTCAACGTCACGTACTGCGTCTGTTATATAGAGATAAGGTAAATTGTACTTCATAACGACGTGGCGACACTCAGAGCGCTGCCCATCACCCCAAAGCCTGCTCATTCAATCGCAAAACTGCCTTATGTTCGTTGAAAAAACCGAAAAGAAAAAAATATTTATCTGTTATTTTCATTGCGCGATAATTCGTGTAATATAAGAATAATGTGCTAAAATCGCGACTTTCAAAATATCACAAAACTGTCTTCCAAAACTCACATAAATATCAAGTATTGCCTTTAATACCATCACTAATAAACATACGAAGTTATAGCTTCATCGGCGCGTAAACAAACGTGTCCCAATTTGCCACAACTGTGGCATAAACCTGACCGACACTTACAGAATTTACCCAAACTCATAATAGACGTAAGATACAATCAAAGTGTACTTGATTCAGGCAGCAAATACAAGATTGTAAGCAATATGTATTTAATATGAGTTATTATAAAATTTTATACATAATTTGTCTAAGTGTTCGAATCTGTAATAGGTATAGTTATGAGCAGCGCTCCCAGTGTACTCCACTCCTAAAACAAGCACCGTGATCAAAAATGCGAGATAATCGAGTAATGTGTGCTTCAAACTTCAAAATACACGACAACCGGCAACAAAACACCACAAGCTTCCGCTACGTCACCTAGATGACGCTGTACTTTCACGAAACACATTCATGAGGGAACGATTTGTTAGCCCGTCACTGCAATCTTTTATAATAAAACTAGATGTCCCTCTACAAAAAAATATTAGGAACAAAACTAAGAAACTCAGTTCAATGATGTCTCTAATTGAACCAAGTAGACGTCGCAACACTTGACAGTACCACTTTTAATACAAATCGTCGCGGTCTTTATTTAAGCACCTTTTCAATTAACGAACCGCGAAAATGAGATCAACAATATCTGACAAATGTACGTGACTTTTTTTGCCCCATTTTTAAGATTCCCAAAGCCTGAGGTATTTTATTGCCATGTGTCCGTTGAGGAGTAAACTAACGGCATAATTAATATAACAAGCGAGTACGGTAATAATCAATAAAATATAGTTAAGTATCAATAAAATTGAGCTAGAGACGAACCACAGTTCGATTGTAACATGTCTCTGACGTACATTTCGCTCATAGCTTTAATTTCAATCAATAAATTCTAGCAAGAGCCAAAAAGAGTGATTAAAATTAAAGCTCTGATAAAAACATGGATGTGAAAATTTCAACAGATCACAGTCAATCAAAAACAGTGAATTGTACATTTTGAAAAATTAAAATTTTTAAGAGTTTCATATTAGGTAATGTGGAAATTTTCACGCCCAGATTACAAATGTAAGAGAGTAAGCGTTAACACTAAACTATCACTTAGAAGTGCACTGATTTGACAACGGAACGGAAATGTACACTAAACAAACATAGTTATAGGAAAAGACAGTCATCTTAGGCCATGAATGTAAGAAAGATAGGAGATAGGTTATTAATGTTATAAGGTCCGTGATCTGAAGCCAAAAGGTTTACTAAAATGGCGTCATGTCCGCTCGTGATAAACAGTAGACCACAGTTAGTCTTCAGTTTACTGTTAAACGTGACTGTTATGACATTTGAAGATCTCAGATAAGTTTTAAGCTAAAATGGCAGACAAATTCAAGTAAGTTTGCGGAATGACCTTACGCCCGATCCTCTTTCTTACATCCTTGACTTAGGCCCGGTGCCCACATATTTGATGTGACGCAAAAATATTTGTGATCATTTAATTGCATCAAAAAATGTTTAAACGTGTGAAAAATAAACGTGGAAATTTGTCAGAAAGATCACATACGACGAGTTATGGCATTTTATATATGATTCGCTTACGATAACTTCTCTCACATCTATTAACACTAGTAATTTCGAAAAAAAAAACAGCGTAAAGAGACGTCTCAGTTATCGAAAGAACTAATTTACACTGAGACAAAAGCTGTCGCCAAAATCTGCTGCCACGATTTGATCTGTCGCAATTTGTTTAAATGTAAAAAGTAGTAAAACCAGTCACCGATATGTAATGCACTCACATTCGTACAAGAACTTTTTAGATTTCAAAATAATATTCCTGATCGCACAGCTAGTTGTGTGCTTTGGAAATAATAAATGTATAGTATAGGTACACTTCGTTTTGTCAAAATTAGTAAAGAACCACTGTAATTTTTATTTCTCTTTTTGGTAATATATTTTATGTTTAAGTTTTTTATGTAAGTTGTGCGAAAGCAGTTGGTCCACTAGGAATTCCCCGTAATATAGCGACCTATGAGAAGGCCTGTGGTCAAATATGGGTACGTCGCAACAGCGTTTCGACAACAGATTCTGTCCATATGTAAAGCAGAGAGCTAACACAGTTTATTTCCGTAAATGCTCATCCTAGTAACAAACCGAATGAAACTTCGGCGGCTGTGACGTTATCTACAACCTGCGTATAACCCAATCCTCATGCAGCTGTTAAGTGAGCTCAGAGTGTCAAATGGGAGTTATACAAATCAAATGGAATTACTTTTACGTCGCGTTGACCGACATTGACACACACACACACGCTTGAGTTAGCCAATCACTGACGTTGCCGCGCTTGTGTTGGATCGGTTTGCCGCTCGTTACATTACCGTAAAAATACTCACACTCAGCTATTCAGTTTTCTGTACGTGACACAAGATGGCGCTGTGCCATTTCCATAGAAATCACATCAAACGTTAACGCGATCGAGTTCGAGCGAGAAACTCCCACTTAGCCCTCTGGATCGTGTTATCCGTAGCTTGTAGCTAACATCACATTCAGCCTGTACAGACAAATAAATACGAAAACGATATCGAAAATTAATGCAGTTACTTAAAAAAGATATCTATTGTTTCTGTGCCATTTCTCTCGCCGTAACGTTAAAAATAAAAGCAAAATTCAGACATTTCCGGAGAATGAACGTTATTGCTTTAGAAGTTAAGTATAATATTGCTTCTGATCCTGCATCAGGTATGTTTTGGCACGTACACATACTGATAAGCGACGTGACTTGCGGCCAGTCTGTGCGTTAGCGACACAATCAAAAACAATACAGCCACATCCAAACCATTGATTGAATTATTACATATTGACCATAAAAAATTTGGTATTCTCTATCATATGTATATTTGTCTAAACTGGTTAAAATTTGTATGTAAGTAGACAATAGGCCATCGTAATTATAATAGCTTTTTTAGAATATTTCTGTTTCTTTTTCACTTTACGGATTCGATAGAGAGACCACATTTTACGTTGCTATTAAATTTACGATGGCGCCGTCATAATTGGGTCTAATATTTCTAGTAAATATGATTTAGGTTGCATTTGTAAGAAACAGTTGCAGTGCACGAGGACCTGTATATTCTCTATAAATGTAAAATTGTATATGACTAATACATTGATATTTCTGAATCAGTTGATAGTAACATTTTAATTTCCTTCCTTCCTTCCTTTCAGCCATAGGACGTCCACTGCTGAACATAGGCCTCCCCTAAAGATCTCCAATAAGACCGGTTGGTAGCGGCTTGCATCCAGCGCGATCCTGCGGTCTTAATGAGGTCGTCCGTCCACCTTGTGGGTGGACGTCCTACGCTGCGCTTGGCCGGTACGTGGTCTCCACTCGAGGACTTTTCGACCCCATCGGTCATCAATCCTCCGCGCTATGTGCCCTGCCCATTGCCACTTCAACCTGCCAATCCGCTATATATTTAACTACTTTAGTTAAAATACAATTTCAATACATAATTATTCAAATGTCACAGTTATAGCGGTAAAAACAGTTTAATTTTCTAGCTACCTATCAAACTTGTTGTCGGCTGTAATGCCAGCTACAGATTACATAAAACCAAATCCTGACTGAAGCTGACTCAGCGGCTGCGCGGTTTGGGTTCCCACAGCTTGTTGCTAACTTCACAACCGCCAACAAATTTGATTCGGCCTACATGCGACGTTATGGTAAATGTAATAATGTACTGTACTGTACTAGCCTTTTTAATAGTCCACTGCAGGACGTAGGCCTACCCACGAAGGGTGATTGGGCTATATCCACCACGCTGGCCCAGTGCAAGTTGGTGGATTCACATACGCCATCGAATTTCTTCTACGGACGTATGCAGGTTGCCTCACGATGTTTTCCTTCACCGAATAGCCAGTGGTGTTAAATTCCGTACATAAGTTCCAAAGAAACTCATTGGTACGGAACCGGGATTGAACCCACGACCTCAAGAATGACAGGCCAGCGTTACAACCACAAGACCACCACGGCTGACTACGGTAATAATGTAAACATCTTGTAATGTAAATGCTCGATAGTTATTTTTTAGTGGTTTGAATATAGTGTTTGTTTGTGTTGTTGGCACAGAACAAGGCCGCGCTACAAGCGGGTTTGACGAAGCGACATCGTATCACAACCAAGCGGCGCGCCGCGGCGCGACATTGTACAACTACGCGAACGACCACACGCAACTCTCACATAAACCTTATCGCATTTTGATTTGCTGTTTTTATACCGCGAATTTTAAATTAGGTGGTTAAAATTTAGGCAAAAACCGTGTTACCTATAACTTTTTGCATAAATGAAGGCTCTTTTTAATTTAAAACAATCTTTTTATTTTAGAAAAAATTACAAGCAAATTTTGTATTTGGATAGGGAATTAATACGTATATTGCACCAAAATCAATTCTTCTCGTTTGCGAACTTTGTAATACTTTGTATGTCACATTTACCTCTCTAGCAAGTTGTTCAAGAATCCCGAGTGATATTGACTGAACGAAAATAAAATAATTAAAAAGTAACCTGGAATTTACTTTTCTACTTAAGTAGTAGGATTCCGTAATTCCTGAACGCTTTACAAAAATTATATACAGGGTCATAGATATTAAACGCAAAACCTTTAAAGCGCGGGTCTGGTGCATTTAGACAAACAACTTTTGTTCTAAGAATGTATGGAGAAGCGAATTTTTTTTGCCGATTTTCAACAGTGATAGTACAAAAGTTGTTTGTCTAGATGTACTAGACCCGCCCTTAAAAGGTTTTGCGTTACCTATGGCCCTATATAATATTGTAAAGGTTCAGAAATGTTAAACATTTCTTGGTATAAAAGTTTACGTGAAAGTTCGTAAAGCCATTTATATTCGACTTCAGTGCGGGCCGGTGAGTCGTACAACTATATTCTATCTTAAAAACGGAACTATCCAATGGTAAAAACTCAATAAAAACTACTCCAGCATCACAAATCCACCAACGCAATTCCAATCGGGACACATTAGAAATTAAAACTACCAAAAAAAGTATAACAAATTGTACTAGTCATTACATTAGAAAATTTTAAAATTGTATCATATTGCCACGATAGAAGGAATTTTACAAAAATATACATAACTATACATGTACAAGATAGTTGAGCGACTCAATGCAAACACTGGTCAACCCTACCGTGTAAGATTGCGGGGCCCCACGGGCCCCGGCCAGCGCGGGACTAGTTGGGGTCCGCGAGGCCCCTGTATTTATTATAGAGAGTTAAAAAAACCGACCGCGGCACAGACGCGCGCGTAATGTTAGCAACATTTTTTGGATTTATTTCTATTACTACAGTAGTCAGATGTTGACAGACCTCACCATGGTAAAAAAACACCAGATTAGCGCCATAAAAGAACTGAATACTGCGTCATCTCCTTTATTGTATGAATCGAATATCGTTTTATATTTAAATCCTTATTCATTAAAATGAGCCACTTAAACGAACTTCAAATTATCCTAAACGATTCCAATCAATCTTATAAAGGCTCAAATTACTGGAGATTGTCTCTAAATCCAAATTTTTCCAGCTTCAAATATATTGCACATACTTGAATCTTTCTAATATAAAATATTAAATTTAATATTATCTGCAATCAGTTAAAAAAAGTATCAAGATCTGTGCAGATTGATGTAAGAAAATACATTCAGAAGTGGGATCGCAAAATTAGAAGTTCCAATAAATCTCGCTAAAATAGCGGGCGCGCCTGTGTCGCGACTCGCAATGTACAGTATAGACTATAGCTAACTCGTTGATAGAGACTTATGTAACTAGGGGTTAGTTCAGCGCCGTCTCGCCTGACTTCACACGACACACTACTTGGCCAGAAAGTCTATACTTGCCATTGGGGTATACAGGGCACATCTCTACACAACAGACATATTCTAGCAGCTAGCATATCATTGTACTTATTATTATGTCTAACGTTTACTATGAGACCAGCTCCCCAAAAAAATACAGCTGTCCAATGCAAAAAGTTCTTTGACTTTGTATAGAACAGCTGCTTTCATGAGCTATTTTGAGGATTGCTCCAATAGTAAAAATTTATTATTATCAATTACATAATCAAATATCAATTAAATATATTGATGAGTACAATGATATGTGTACTACAATATGTCGATTGTTTAGAAAAACACCTGGAAGTCGACATCTCTGAGCAAAAAAGCCATAAAAGTTTGACGCAGTTTTAATGAGAATTAAATGCCCTATCTGTATAAATAAAGTTTCAATTTTAGCTTCTACGACCTTTCTGTCAACAGTTATCGCAATGCTTTAGAAATTATCTCCATCCCTGTCAAACTCGTGAGAAAGAACGAGACAACATCAAGCACATCAAAATACCCTTCGTATTGTGTAACTTGCGATTTGCAATCCACGCAATCAATTCAGCAATAACCACAAACTTGATGTTTATTCTGTGACCTATTACGGTAGATATAAGCCGATTCATACAAGTCGGCGTATGTGAAGTTAGCCACAAGCTGCGCAATATCCGGTCCTGACCGAAACTCGCATAAATCTGGGAGTTTATTGGGTTTCGCGCAGCTTGTAGCTAACTTCACATCCGCCGACTTGTATGATTCGGCCTATAACAAATCGCAAATCAACCAACCAGGCAGCCGACCTACAACACCGACACGAGTTAAAATAATCTCCCGACTTTGCACTCCGTAAGAAAATATTCGAGATATTGAGGGTAGTTTGAAAAAAAAAAGGAACGAAACGCAGCGTCGCCTACCTCGCCAATAATACTGCCTTTTATAGATTCAATAAATATCAAAATCAATAAATTACGATCACTCAATACTCCGCATGTTTAAATTTTGAGATTTTTTTTCTTATATTCTAAATTCGAATTTCTATAATATGGTAACGTTGCGTTTCGTTTCTAACTAAACTTAAAACTAGGAAAACTAAAGACACGCCGCCTGCGCGGTAATAATAAAATGAGAGCACGATTTAAGGTCCTTTTTACAGTGGCAGTGGGAAAATGTCGCCAGCGGCGTGTGAATAGGCCTTTATTTCGATAGCGCGGTCAGAATATTACAATCGAATATTGGTTACAATAAGTAATCAGAAAACAGATACTTTGTGTTAGATAGTTTTCTAATAATATGGGACAATGACATAGAGATCGAATTTGAACTTTTGAAGTAAATTTCAAAGTTCTATAACTGTATTAATCGATTTTAACATACAATTGAAATTGAGAAATGCACATAATATCTCTGTCTAATAGATTTTATAAAATGACAATGAGAGACGTTAGAGTAAAGACGGTAACGTTTGATTTTGAGAATCATTCGTGTATAGTTTGCATATAAGCAAAATCTACACGAATAATGTTAAACTTGCCATTTAAAAATAAAAATACTGCGATACAAAATAAAATCGCTTCTGGTATGTCTAAACAACACAAATTGATTTTGACGAAATGTTCACTTCATTATGGCATATTCTCGTAAGTCTCTCCTTTTTTTTTTTCACGTCAAGATATAATAAATATAATGAATTCATTTTACGTCATCATTCATATAATATTCGAATGTAATAAACCGACGATAGAAGAACAAGTCAAACGCAAAATAGACATACACAGAATTATTTTACAAAAAAAAATAAAAAAATACAAAATGTATGTAAATAGATAAAGGAAATAAAAATAGTAAATATGAAAGCGTATCAAAGCACTCCTATGTACAAGGCGGTAAACGCATATTATGCCGCACACATACGTACAACAATGTATTATTGTACTTGCGCACACAAACCAACAAATATTTATTGATGAGGTGAACTTACATAACATCAAGTTGGATTTGAAAAAAAAAGATATGAAAATAAATTCTAAAAGTCATGTGAAACATTATCAGTACAAGAGAAACCATTTTGTTGAAATGAAATATAAATTCAGTCGTTTCTCTTTTTTCATGACTCGTTGACATCACTTTACTTTATGTAGAGACTTATTGTATCTGATGTGCCTTTTTAAATAAAACCTTTTAAAATTAAAAAGATAGCAAAGTATAAAAAATGAATATGATTTTTAAGGAATTCTACAGTTTATTATAATTGCAATGGCCACATAACTAAGCACATATTTGAGATTCTAGCGGGCCATTTGGTTTTAGTCGTTTTTATCAAAGCTAGAGGATAAAATATGGCTTATTAAACACAATAGGAACATATTAAATGCACAAATATGAAGAAAACTCTTCTGAACACAATGTATCGAATTTAAATTCAAAAATATCATGATGTGTGTGCGCAAGTTAACCGCAAAATAACAAAAAAAGTCCAAACTAAGTACACGTAACACTAAACACAAACCGCGAGGTGGCGCACCGCGCGACTAATAATAAATATAAAATAATAAATCTTAAGCAATCTTAAATACCCTGTTGATTTCAATTTTTAAATTAATTTCCCCTCCAGATTTAAGAAAAAAAAAAGAAAAAATAAATTAGTGTATATGTGTCCGCGAGCCGGCCGCGGCGAAATAGCGAGCGCCGCGAACCCCTTCTCCCCGCGTCCTCCCCTCCCCACCCCCCTACCTTATAAATTCTTCCGAGTAAAACCTATCATTAACGTATATGTCTTTATTACGTATGTTATTTCGTTTCTTTAATTACTTTAGCTTACATTTAAGAACGTTTGTGCAAAGAAAGAGATTTTTTTATTTTAATTTACTAAATTTTTTAAAACCTTTTTTGTAAAAGAATTTATAAATCACCCCGCTGTATTCCTTACCGATTTATACACGAGTCCGTCGACGAAACTTACGAGCCGACCTTATTGGGAGCCCTACGCTATACTTTACACGATCCGATACCTACACACCATCAAAATCGAAAAAAAAAACAACTTCAACAACACGTAGTAAAGACTTAAAATGAAACTTATCGCATACGTCACAAGAGCCACTTTCGCTTAAAAACAAGGAAACAAGTGATCAGCACCCTATTAATGTAAACATTATGCATTGATTAACGTTAAATTAAACCTAGGAAAGGTATAACCGGTCACACGGTACAACAACGTCCCCGAACTAAACGATACCTAGATGCGGTACGTCGGAAAATCTTAGAAAAACGTTACAAAACTGCTAAAAACGCAATAAATTAAGTACACGGGCACTGAGGACCTACAACACTGAGCTATTGTCTCATCCAGATTTCGTTCAATCCAGGGCCTTACAATAAGATGGCGACATAAAAATATTGTATCGTAATAACTATAATGTAATATTATGCTATCACTAGCGATCCAAGCTACATATGTAACTGAACGGGTAACGTTTAGTAAAATGCGTGGTGTACAACGTACATGGCAATACCGAGATGGCCGCCGCAACGTGGCGGCGGTAAAAACGTATAAAAATGCCTAAAAATTATAAATAGCGCCACGAAACGCGGCTCGCAATCTAAAAACTAAAAGTATACATACATTTCGTAGGCCGTTGTGACTTAGGTAGAAAATATATAAAAAAAATCGGGGCGAGAATATCGGGCGAGGGCGGGACGCCTCCATTTTGACTAGCCGACACGAATTAGTAAGTGACTAGAACGCGACACACTCCTGGCAAGATTTTATCGCGGGGAAACCGATCGCTCGAAGCAGAGCGTGTTATTTGTATGGCAATGAGAATGGCCATCGATCACAGACTCTCCCTGACGCCCGCCCGCACCCGCCCCGCTGTGATGACCAACCGATACATACAATATTTACAAATAAACGACTATAAATTAAGCTCATTCGATTGAGAAACGATTAAATTACATTACTAACGATCGCGTTACCACTCGAGCGTCCGAGTCGGTATTCAGTCCATTAGCTACTTAGCCTACCGTCGCCGACCCGACTTTACATTTGAGCTCGGTCGACTCGCGTTTCGATTCGAAAATCGATCACATGTAACACTTTATTCTCGTATCGATTGATCGAGTCGAAGCGCGAGTCGCGCCGATTTTCCAACTGTTTCGAAATCGTATTCGATTGTGAGATTCTATCGATTTATGACTGTGATTCCACGAGAGCCGCGCCTGACTGCGACTAGCTACATTAGGCCACGTTTGGGAAATATATTCGAGCATCGGCCGCGAGTTAAAATCAATATAAGTGTAACAAAATTGGCGATCACGGTGTAATAGTAAAGAAGCTGTCGCTCACGGCTTTCTGGTCCGCAGCATTTATAAAATTTACAGTATAGTGAATAGTGACGTTTTATTTTGCTTCACAAAACCGTCTCGAAACTTTTTACTGCCGTATAAACATTTTAATTACATTATCATGAATATGGCTGCGTTTCTACCCTAAATGATGTGTAGATGAGCAGTGTGTCAGGGAAAAAAGAACAACAAAATTATTTCATTTTAGGTATGACACCATCCTACTGGTTTGATTTCTTCCTCGGACATCACCCATCTATTCATCGCATCTCTGGTAGAAAACCAGTCCTATTTCATTGACGGCATCCAATTCTAGTCTAGAACTAGACGTCACTATTGAAACAACCATGAGCATAAATTAGCTTCGCTGGGGCCACAAGATACCTACAGCAAGTAAAAGTTATCATGTTACCAACAAGGCAACAGAGTATACAGTACGGTTCGACCGTTGAGCCGGACATCGCAACCTGTAATAAAGCTCGTAGGTAACATGTGTCGTACTAGTCAGAACCTGCAGCAAGCTGTAGAATAGTACTGTGTTGATATCAGATGTCCTGTAATTATCAGAAGCCTCCGAAGCCAACGTAGGCACAGCGGACACAGTGCGGTACAGTATTCATCGAGGATGGTTGAATTGCATCCCTCGGCTACAACTAGCAGGAACCGCCAGAGCCTGCAGAGTTTGTAGAGCGTACGAGGACGAAACCTCTTACAGGAGGGCCGTGTATGCAGGCCCAATGAACACGAGTGGTTGAGCTATCTTTTGGCTGCAGTAGACTACAGTCGCTGTGTACTACGAGGACGATACCCCTTACAGGAAGGCCGTGTTTGCAGGCACAACTGACATGAGTGTGTAGTAGCACGGCGGGCGCGCGTGGCACAGCGTCGCTCGCGGAGTGGAGTCTAGCAGATGAGATGGGGACTAGCAGAAGCCGCCGAAGCCGACGGAGGGCACGGAGGGCACGGCGGGCACGGCGGGCACGGCGTGCGCGGCGTGCGCGTGCTCGCCGTTCTTGTGCAGCTCCAGCAGCTGCGGCGCCGACAGGTAGTGCGCCTGCAACGGAACAAGTTGAGGGGTCATGGTGCGGTTAGCGGCCAGTGGTTACAGCTCGAATCATACAACTTGGCGGCTGTAATGTTAGCTACAAGCTGCGGATATCCCAATCCTGTCTGAAGCTCATTTAATAGCTGCGCGAGGATTGGGTTACCCGCAGCTTATAGCTAACATAACAACCAAATTGTATGATTCGACCTATAGCTGTTGATAGATTGAATGGCACATCGTAGTCAACCAATACATGTGGCTTCACTACTCGCTTTGTAGGACAATTGGCTCTATTCAATAAGCTTTTTGCAATGGTTGACCAGGATGAGTCCAAGTGCCAACCTAATTTTTTAAGTAAGCGTGTCACTTGCAGTCTGACTGAGGCCTCAGGGTTGCCAACTATAGCTAATACCCTATAACTATAACCTATAGATGCGAACGCCAATGTACAAAGGTCAAGCTTCAGTCTATTTTTAACCCCCGACAAAGAGAGGGGTGTTATAAGTTTAACGTGTCTGTGTATCTGTCTGTGGTATCGTAGCTCCCAAACGGATGAACCGATTTTCGTTTTTTTTTTGTGTCATAGATAATTTTATCCCGAGTGATTTTAGCCAAGTTTCATGAAAATCTGTTCAACCGTTTGAAGATCATCAGCACTTTTCTAGTTGATGACTACCTTTCATATTATTATGTCCTGTACTGTACCAGCCTTTTTAATAGTCCACTACAGGACGTAGGCCTACCCGCGAAGGGCGATTGGGCCATATCCACCACGCTGGCCCAGTGCGGGTTGGTGGATTCACATACGCCATGGAATTTCTACGGACATATGCAGGTTGCCTCACGATGTTTTCCTTCACCGAAAAGCCAGTGATGTAAAATTCCGTACATAAATTCCAAGGAATTCATTGGTACGGGACCGGGTTTGAACCCTCGACCTCACGATTGTAAGGCGAGTGTGATTACCACTAGACCACCACGGCTTGTTATTATGCCCTATCGATTCGAAATTTGGTACTATATTACTTTAATGATATTGAAAAGACAGTTTATTTTGTTTCGGGGAGTATTTAATTTTTTTAATTTATCTATTATGTTTACATTTATATCGAGCACCGATTTATTTCTCATGACCAATATTATATTTCAATTTGCACGTAAATATTAAATGCACGCTCGAGCAACACACATAAATATCGCGTGTGTTGTATCAAACGCAGATTCTGTACACTCGATAATTTTTGGTTCTGTAATTCATAATAAATGTATAGTAATAATAAATGTACTAAGGAGCAGACACTACAAAAAACAGTCACGATGTAGGCATTAGTTTAACAAGGCAAGAAATACGGAAACCCCGAAAATTTTCTGAAAACAGTTAGTTTCACCCCAGAAAATGCTTCCACTTCACCCAAACAAAAAACGCTTATAGAATTAATAAATGAAGAATAGTGAATCTTATAGCAAACCTTGAGTTTGAATTTTACCTATAACACAAAAAGAGAAGGCGATGTCTTTTAATTATTTTTAGCAAAGAATGGCAAAACCGCCTTCCATCGTGTACAAAATTCGAATATTTCGCTCGAATTGTTTACATTATTGTTGATTTATCAAAAACGGCTCAGCCGATTTATGTAAATTTTAAATGGGACCACTTCGGGAGTATACCCGAACTAAAAAAGAATTTTTCGGTTCGGTACACAATTGGCGAAATTATAGATGAACATACACAAAGAAAAAAACATAGAACCTCCTCCTTTTTGGAAGTCGTTTAAAAATATAACAGCATGATATAACCCCCGACCGCAACCACTTTGGCGTCCGCTTCTGTAGGTTGTGACTTTATAGTGGCAAGGTTATCATCAGTGAGAACTTTCCACAGATAATATAAACTTAATTGATAGCTGAAAATATGCTAATGTTTCCAAAGAAATTATCGCGATGCAATTTATGTTAATCATTATAAAAATTTGTTGGTTGGTTATTCAATATTTTTTACGACATTTATAAGTATAACCCGGTCACAATATCTGTGCACCTGACTTCGTGACGTCATATCGAATTATCGGGACGTATATACATTACCGGACGTCTAGTATACCGTCCGGACGTAAATTATTATCGGGACGTGTATCGGCAACGAAGATGCTAACCGTACTGTCGCACCGGGGAGTGCGCGGAGAGGTGACAGGGGAAGCGGGAGAGGCGCCGCATTCCAGCGAGGTGCACAGATATTCTGACCGGGTTGTACAAATATTTACACACAAGCGAAGGAGATTGACTATAAAGCTACTATTAAACTCCAGCAATAAATTGGCATCTTTTCCTTTGAAAACATTAGTCCATTGTAATCCACTTAGAGTCTAGATAGGTTTGAGCACCAATCTACAAACCAAAGTTCGGTATACGTGTTTAATAAAGATGCTTTTATTATCCTCCATAAATTTTAAAATCAAAAACGAATCGTTTTTTTATGAGTTGAGTGAGTAGTTAGACCTGAAATGCTGCTTATTACCCAAGAGAAACGTATGTGAAATTAAAGTGGACAATAGGCAAGACTACTAAAAAAATATAATTAGTCCGTCAGATAGACTTTCAAAAATATTAGACGCGTACTCTTTCTTTTGTCAATTAAACAAAAATTGATGACGATATAGCCCGTCAAAGTTCCGCGTGACGTCACAAGTGTCATACAAATGTATAGACTTCTGTAAGAGAGGTGACGTCACGACCCCCACTCCCAAACTTTGTCAAGGTTTATCTTTGTCATTTGTTGTTTGATTGACAAAAGAAAAAAATACGTGTCCAATAATTTTTGATAATCACGGACTAATTTTAATAACGATTTTTTACTCAGTCATCATGCCTGGTGTCCATCAGTAGTATTGAGATACTTTCTTTTCTTTCCGAGAAAATATTTACCAAAAAATAAACATAAGAGTGTTTCTTACTTATGAATGGGACTTACCAAAAAAGAAACATTGTTAGGTTTCTTTTTTGGTAAATATTTACTCGGACACCCCTCAAATTTCTAGTAGATATCCAGTAGTCTAACTCAAGACTACATCAAAAGCACATAAACACGTATAAAGAACCTCCCAACGTTTTAAAATAAAATTACCTTATTCTACATGATCAACAATGTAAATAATATAGTATGGCCGTCCCGATTAGATGACAATGTACCCACACACACAAACGGCTGCACACATCCGCAGAGTTAGCCCTCCCCCCTCCTTCTCCCCCCACAAAGCAAGCTGATCCCGCTCGAATATGCGATTCAGATATAAAATATCGACTACAAATCGACTAAAAGCAAAACGTTGACATGTGAGAAGAATTACGTATCTCGTAAGGTATCATTTTAAGAATATAAAATGTTTAAAGGATCCTAGCGCAAAATATGTAAAGTAATGTTAATTCTAGTTACTATCGTTTAATTGTTTTGCTAATTTAATAAAAACAAAAATATATTTATTAGAAATTCTTTCTCTATTCTCACTAAAATTACCAAATAAGTATTATTTTGTTATATAGGACACAACAGGTCGATAAATTCGAATACAATAAGGCATTAAAGCCAAGCGACACATTTCCGTACAGTTAAATCTTAAAATAAATACTGTAAATTTTATTAGACAAAATTTTTTACAAAACTGTTGGATGAGTTACCATTAAGCATGTCTCCAGTTGCTAAAATATATTGGGTTGCAAGAAGCAAACTTAGCCAAAACAGATGCCCAAGTTCAGAATGATTTAAAATCTTTTTACAATTTTCAAATTTTTCAAAAGAAACCTACAGATATTAGGTTAAGTTTCGTTGCACTTGAGTGCATAGAGATATCGTTTCATAAGTCGTGACGTTTACAAGCTCTACCATTCGTACAGGCCCAATCAAACTTCAGCTTGGCAGCTTGTTGTGGTGTAGTTAGCTACAAGCTGTTTGAAACCCAATAAGGTAATTGACTGGTATTGAATTACTTAAAAGTATAAGGATTAGTGAATTCTGCAACTAATTATGATTCATAAACCGAAAAATAATTAAAATTGGCTGATCTATGCCATAGATTTGTAAAGATTTTGGTATGGATAAAGAGGGGATGCCTTGTCCCTTTCCCACAAAGCATAACATAGTATGGCGAATGTATGACACTTATGGGCAGTGACGTCATAGTCTGCTATAGTGCACTCTTTGTCTAGTAAGAATGTAAATGTGGTTGTAACTTCTTTATTTCTAAATTGATTTAAATTTTGTTTTCGTTCATCAGCATTGTTTATGATAATATTTAAATACAACATCACAATATAACAATCTGTCTATATAAAAATGAATCGTGGTTGTTAGTCTCGCTAAAACTCGAGAACGGTAGAACCGATTTGGCTAATTTTGGTTTTGAAATATCTGTGGTTCTTAAGGGAAGGTTTAAACGGTGAGAAAGTGTAGAAATGGAGCGAGTATTTAATAAAATCACGAATTTAATTTTCCCATACAAAATGTTTCTGCATGTAAAAGTTGTCATTGACAGTTGACCATGGATGTATTACATAAACAAAAATCCTTGCAGTGGACAGATGTTGAGATGAAGTTCACCGGGTCAGCCAGTATTTAAATGTAACATCGGCTTTATTTATGGTTAGCTGTTAAAAGACGACATAAAAATAATGTCAACTAGCATATTCTCGAGCAGCTGTTACATAAGCTTCGGACAGGGTTAGTTTTTTGCGCAGCGTGTACCTAACTTTACAGCCGCCAAGAAGTTTGATTTAGCCTACAACGTGATTTGAAATTTAGACTAGATATTAGACTAAGATTTAAACTAACCCATCTCTATTGTACAGTCGTATTCTTTCAATTGTAACTTGTTAACAAAGGGCACAGACCCTGGAGTCTGTGGATCATAAATTTAAATTAAAAAAAAAAAAAAAAAAACATTTAGACTCGCATATCAATTAGCTTTTAGTCAATACAATATAGCCGACATTTCCGCAGACATAGTTTCTATTTAATTCCCATATTCCCAGGGAAACGAAGCAAAAACGTGGTCCTTCCAAATCTCATACTCAAGCAGCAGTTCGGGCAAGTATAGAGAGTTACCTCGGCGCGAGCCTACGTCGGGAATCTAGCAACAGAGGACCGACGACCCCACACAGATATCATGTCAGATTCCCGTCCTAGAATGGACAAAACGGGACCGTTAACACGCACTCTCCTGTTCTCTGCTCCCCTGGTACCTACTCTCTTTGGACACACTTTTCTTTTTAGGGTTCCGTACCCAAGGGGTAAAAACGGGGCCCTATTACTAAGACTTCGATGCCCGTCTGTCTGTCTGTCACCGGGCTGTATCTCATAAACCATGATAGCTAGGCAGCTGAAAATTTTCGCAGATGATGTTTATTACTGTTGCCGCTATAACAACAAATACTAATAACTCAATAAAATAAATGTTTTTTTAATAACAATAAATTATAAATATTAGGGGACATCTTACACACGGCCTCTGACCCCAAACTAAGCAAAGCTTGTGATATGGCTGCCACAGACTGATATACTACATATTTTAAATACATACTTACATGTATAGTACTTAAATAACACCCAGACACAGAGCAAACACCTATGTTTCATCACACAAATGTTTGCTCTGGGTGGGGATCGAACCCACGCCTCTTTGTCCCAGAAGTCAGGGTCACTAACCACTGAGCCACCGAGGCAGACATTTAAGGGGGGCCCCCATACAACAAACGTGATTTTTAGGAGTTTTTTTGCCCGCTATTAATAACGGCAAGAGAAATGGGGCTCCCATAGGGTACGGGACCCTTCTTGAGCGAGTCCGACTCTCACTTTTTTCAATAAAACAACAAATGGCAAAGATAAACCTTGTCAAAGTTAAGGAGTATGACTCGTGACGTCACGCGGAGCTTTAACGGGCTATATCTTCATCAATTTTTGTTTAATTGACACAAGAAAAAAATAGTTGTCTAATAGTTTTTAATAATCTATCTAATTATATTTTTTAGTCCTCATGCCTATTGAACATTACTGAATAGATATTTATAAAATAAATAGTAGAAGTACAATCGCAAATAAAGGAAAGGAATATTTATTTTGTATTTATTAAATCGACGACAGACAAGTTTAACATTATTATTTTTCTCGAAATATATTTTCTCTGCCTGTGTTTGATAACGGAACTTTCCAGTCAGTGATTATATTATTAATCTTCAAAAAGATTGGACAGAGACAACTTTGACCCGTTAACTTAAATTGAAAAGTAACAATGAAAGAAGCGAACGCTCATTTTCATATTTTAAAAATAATCCAATCTAGAATGGAAAATATGTTACTATAAAAACCCACGTAACTCTGTTTGCATTATTTTTATCACTTGCTTATGTGACAAAGCTGCGTTCTAGCAAGCAGTCTAGCATTCTATCTGTATACACAAATACATAATAAAAATAATCGGCCAATTGCGAGCCTGACTCGCGCACGAAGGGTTCCGTACAGTATGGAAGTCCCCCTCAATAAATTTAAATTAATTATTTATTTTTGAACGGAATATTAAACTTAATATTCTGTGAATATTTCAAGCATCTACCCATCACCGCTATTAATATCGAGCAAAAAACTGCTAAAACTTCAGATTTGTTGTATGAGAGCCCCCCTTAATTTGTTTTTGTTGTTGTTATAGCAGCAAAATAAATACATCATCTGTGAAAATTTTAGCTTCCTAGCTATCACCGTTCATGAGATACAGCCAGGTGACAGAAAGCGGAGTCTTAGTAAGAGGGTCCCGTTTTTACCCTTTGGATACGGAACCCTAAAAAGGGTTGGTTGTTGTATGTTACAATAGACAATAATTTACTTACTCTTTCTCTATTTTCCATGCTCATGGGATATCATATTTAAGAAATCATGCTCTATTTATAAAGTAAATATGTGACGGCAAAAATGAATTCTATAATGTGTTTGGATGGTATGTATTTGTGTAGTATGCGTTTGGATGATGTGTATAACGAAGGTATGTGTTTGGGTGGTACATATTTTGAGTACTGTACTGTAACTGTACTGTAACAGCCTTTTTAATATTCCACTGCAGGACGTAGGCCTACTCACGAAGGGTGACACATATTGTACATATTTTGAGTGTTACAATAGTATTTGTACCAAAGTGGTATATGGTGGCATTTATTCAAGTAGTATGTGTGTTATAGTGGTATCTGTCACGGCGGTAGACGGAAGTCTGGTGTTGTACATGCGTGTGCGGGCGTTGGGTAGCGAATAGCAGGAGTGTAATTGTGTAGTATATATGTTGGGTTCTGTGTCTGTTTGAGTAGTACGATTCCCCGTGTTGTGTTAGATTGCATATCGACCTGCTGGTGGGGCGCTTGCGACAATGAGTTGTAAGGCGAGTAGGATACGAGTACACACACATACGAGGGGTGATCCAAAAGTAATGATAATCAATAACAAACACAATGAATAAAATAAAAAAATAAATTTATTTCTCAACATAGTCTCCTAGCAAGTCTATACATTTAGTCCATCTCTTTTCTAAACCTAAAATTCCCTTAGAAAAAAAATCTTTATCTTGACTCTCAAAAAAGTCCTCAACCGCGGCCATCACGTCGCTATCATCGTCAAATTTCTTGCCTCGGAGATGTTCCTTGAGTCGTGGAAAGAGATAAAAGTCACTGGGGGCTAGATCTGGTGAATAGGGGGGGGGGGGGGGGGGGGGGGGGGGGGTGATCCACCAGCTCAAAGCCCGCTTCCTGAATGGCAGCCATGGCAATTGCAGCTTTGTGAACCGGTGCGTTGTCTTGAAGGAACAGCACTCCAGCCCGCAGTTTGCCTCGCCTTTTCTCCTTAATAGCCTCCTGCAATCTTCTTATTTGTTCTGCATAGTAGGAGCCTGTAATAGTGGCCCCCTTTTCCATGTAGTCCACCATGATTGTTCCTTCAGCGTCCCAAAAAACAGACGCCATAACCTTCCCTGCTGAGCTTGACACTTTGAATTTCTTCGGCGTCGGTTCATCGGATCGTTTCCATGTCATCGATTGTTGTTTTGTTTCAGGATCAAAATGGTGGATCCAGGTCTCGTCCATGGTCACAAAACGTGACAAAAAATTATCCTTGTCTGCCTGGAAATTTTCGAGATTTGCTCTTGACATGTCGACTCGTTTCTTCTTTTGCTCGTCGTTTAACATTTTCGGTACCCAACGCGCGGAGACCTTTCTCATATGCAATTCGTTCGCAAGGATTCTTTGAATGCTGCCATATGAGATCCCTGTGACCTCAGCTACATGCCTGATAGTCACTCTTTGATCTTCCAATACAACTTCTTCAACTTTTTTCACATTTTCTTCAGTGAGGGACGTCGATGGGCGTCCTTCGCGGTGTTCGTCTTCCGTCGATGTTCTTCCCAGCTTAAACTCCTTAGCCCAGCGTGCAACTGTGGAATATGGAGGAGAAGAGTCCCCTAATGTTTCTACCAAGTCGCTATGTATGTCTTTGGTAGACATTTTTTTCAAGCAGAGGTATTTAATGACAGCTCTGATTTCGTGTTTTTCCATTTTGATGATCACTCCTTGACAGCCCGTATTCAAATGAATGTAGCTCCCGGGAATCGTGGCCTATTTATATGATTTTTTTTCCTGAACTAGTTGGTAATTGAGCAAGTGACTGATATTTTTTTTTGTATTTTTGTGTGCAGTAGAAATAACTGATTATCATTACTTTTGGATCACCCCTCGTACTATACAACTGTGTACGCATACTACACAAATAAAAAAGATTATGTGGTTTTATGAAACCACGGTAAAAGTGAATCTTTCTGGCACAAATGAGTAATAGTCTATTCACTACACGGTCAGCTGATGCGAACCATAGGCGCCGCCATATTGGCCTCGGCTACTCTGTCAAACATCTTTCACTTTACCCCTACTCCGCGGCCGACCGCACGTGACATGCAATAGATGGACGAAAAACTTTGAGGCGATGTAATAAAAGTTTCACTTTAAGAACACAGCGATATGTGTGTGTTACGGTGTGTGTGTTGTGGTGGCACGTGTGTCACAGTGGTATGTGTATTACGGTGAGCACATGTGTCTCGTCAGTATAGTTACCAGCTGGCGTGCTAGATGAGCGAGCGTGTTACTGTTAGGGTGGTGTGTTTTATTGCTATATGAGTATTGTGTGTTACGGTGGTATGTGTGTGAGGGAGGTACTAGGGCGACATAGTGACCTGCTGGTGGTGCGCGTGCGCGGGCGGCGGGTGCGAGTACGAGTTGTAGTAGGCGGGGTTGTAGGGCGAGTAGGCGGGCGGCACGCCGGTGTACGAGTACTGCCAGTCCGACAGGTGGTAGCCCGGCGCCGGCCGCATCACCGCGCCCGCCAC
This sequence comes from Hypomecis atomaria, assembly GCA_964007245.1. Taxonomy (NCBI): domain Eukaryota; kingdom Metazoa; phylum Arthropoda; class Insecta; order Lepidoptera; family Geometridae; genus Hypomecis; species Hypomecis atomaria. The sequence goes on from OZ023279.1 coordinate 26,079,454, forward strand.
GCCCGCCCACCCCACGCCGCCGCCGTACCCCACGAACCCGGAGTAACTGGAATATACAACGAGAAACATTAAGGAGGAGTTTAAGGGTAAACAAGTCGCTCATCACTCCATACAAACGTCGGTGGTTAATCACACCAGTGTTTGCTGTTGAATATCTAAAACTAAAATTTACATCAATTTGTCTTTACAAGACGTATGCTTATTGCTAATAAAACTGTGAAAAAAAATCTACACTCAAATGATATAAGCCTTGGAACATTTGAATTTTGACTCAAATTTTTAGGAAATTTTGGATGCAATAAAAACACAGAAGAACTAAACTGAGTCATTTTTTAAGAAAATAGCGGCCTAGTTTATGTATTTGTTAGTTCAAATAACTATTATTTGAATAAATTTACTTAACAGTTTTTTTATAATTTACTACAGAGAAAACCTTATGCGCATTTAGAACGCAGCTGTAATTATAGGTATTTTAAAACAAATAAAAACAAAATTATATTACATTAGGTGCACACGCACTATATTTACTGTTTATCATCGAATCTATCCCTTCTTCAGAGAATACAGCTGAGATATGATTTATTTAAGCTACGCCAAATCTGAGTTCGTGCCGTCAAATTGTTGCACCTTAAGATGAACTGCTGGGGCTAACACTTACTACTTAAATACGGCACGTACCTAGAATCTAGGGCCAAATTGGCTGGTATGAAGCTGGGTATCCTGAACAAGGTTAGGCGGTATTTCACACCGGGACAGTTGCTTACTCTGTATCAATACTCTGTATCAAGCACAGATCCGTTCATGTCTGGAATGCTGCTGCCGTCTTTGGGATGGCTCGGCTAAGTATCAGCTCGAGGCCTTGGAATCGGTGGACCGGCGTGCTGTTCGGCTTAGTTTCAGAATAACTTTATAGTCTGGAGCATCGCCGTAGGGTTGCGAGTCTGTCCATTTTCAATAGGATTCATTTCGGAGATTGTGCATCTGAGCTGCACAACCGTATTCTAGCATCCCCTTTTTACTACAGGACAAGTTGGAAGACGCCACATTACCACCCCTACATTGTGAATTTTCCTTCGATACGTACGAAGCGGTTTGACTCAACATTTCTGATTCGTACCGCCAGGGAATGGAACAGTCTTCCTGCTTTCCTGTTTCCTAAGATATATGATCTAAAGCTTTTCAAGTTCAGAGTGAATAGTTATCTTCTAGGTCTGCGTGCTTATTTTCGACCACAACATCGCTTACCATCAGGCGAGTTGGTGGTCAAGCTCGGACTTTTTGATAAAAAAAAAAGATCGCCGCAAGCGACGCAGGCACCCTCGCCGTGTTGGGTAGTAGTGGGTGAGCTATCTGCAATTTAGTCACCTGTAGCACAACATAAACTATGCAGCCGATTTGGGTCCCCTTGCTGCAATACAAACTAACGCATTGCTAGCGTGCGTAGAGGCAGGATAAAACCCCATAAGGCCGGTATATAGGCGCGGAGGCCCTTTCGCCGGACGGACAATTAAACATATGTGACTGCCTCGGTGTCTTAGAGGTTAGTGACCCTAACTTTTGAATCAAAGAGGCGTGGGTTCGATCCCCACCCAGGACAAGCATTTATGTGATGAACATAGGTGTTTGCTCTGGTTGTTATTTAGGTAATATTTATAAACTGCGCCACGCGGTCCAGAAAATAGTCAAGTCGGTACACTCGAAGCGACATCTATTGGTTATATTCTATCATAAAGATTGATCGCGCTTTTACCTAAGTTTAAAATCAATTGATCTGGTCACTAAATATTGTAAGAACAAATTCTGCCTACAGTAAAATAGTGGAGCACCGCGTTCTGCATTTTTATATAAAGTGGTGAAGGTCGTGTGATAATAGCAAAGCCGTTCGTGCACTGATCCACCCAGTTCGTACACTACGGGGGTTTTACGGACGTTCGACTGGGACACGGACGGCGAAGTGCGACACCATCACCATCATCATCACGGCCAAAAAAACCATACACTCACCCGTTATTAGCGTACGTGGAGGCGGGGTAGGCGCCGTAGGGGGGGTATATGGGCGCGGGGGCCGCGTAGTCCGGCAGCGCGGGGCCGGCGGGCGCGGGGGCCCCCTCCCCGGGCGGGGCCCCGGCGCCCGCGCCCGCCGCGCCTCCTTCCGCTATGGACGGGATCTGGTCCACGAGGGACTCCAGCCCCGACAGGGACTTGGACGCTACGTCTTGGGGTTTTGGCTTCACGCCGCCGCCGTACTCGCCCGGTGAACCTGGAAAATATGGAGATTTTATTAACTAATTTCCAAAAAGATTCTTGTTTCGATTGAGAACAGTTATTCAATTCATAAACACAAAAAACAAGAACAGGTTTTGAAACATAATACGATATTAATGATTTGAAATTTTTATTTATTTACATTTCCGTCTTTACGTTTACGTAAATAAATTGACCTCAAAATGGCGGCGCTTCCACCTCCAGTCCCCGCGATGCGCTAGAGTCCTCACTTGGCGTAACGAATTCTTTGATCATTTAGCTATCCAACGGTGTGGTTGGATAACAACATCAAATTGTGTCCCTCGATTTTGTTATCATTCGTTTTTTGACTTGCTTCCCTGTATTGCAATTTTAAGTACGACAAAATTGTTTTTATCTACACTAATGTTGTAACATTCTACTTATGTTTCCAATACTTGACTTATAATGACTACTGTTATAGCGCAGACAACAAAACACTCAATTTAAGCAATTTCACATGATGTTATAATATCCACATCGATCTCGTAAAATCTCATTATAACATCGCGCGCTCGCTCCTGATTGGCCCTGCGCGCGCAGCTGCGCTCTCATTGGTTAGATTTTAATGGCGCCAAGTTCACTATGACAATACACGTACGCGTGAATCCTAAGAATAAGAACCCAAAAACCGTCCCGTCCCGTCCCGTCCCGCCCCGTCCCGTCCCGTCCCGCCCCGTCCCGTCCCATCCCATCCCTTCCCGTTCCGTCCCGTCCCGTCCCGTTCCGTCCCGTCCCGTCCCGTCCCGTCCCGTCCCGCCCCGTCCCGTACCATCCCATCCCGTCCCGTCCCGTCCAGTCCAGTCCCGTCCCGTCCCGTCCCGTCCCGTTCCGCCCCGTCCCGTCCCGTACCGTCCCATCCCGTCCCGTCCCGTCCCGTCCAGTTCCGTCCCGTCCCGTCGCAATACATTTTTTTTTTATTTTTTTTTTATTAGTGAAGATAAAGTAGTGTGTGCAACTGCATATAACACGGGTATTAAAACACTCGTTACTATTATGAAACTCGCTGCGCTCGTTTCATAAACTCACACTCGAGTTTTAATACCCTTAATTATATGACAGTTGCATAAACTACTATTATTCATTGTTTGTATTTATAGTTTTTTTTTATGACGAAAATAGATACTTTGTTAATAAATAACTGATTCCTTATTATTTAACTTGAACAAATAGAGAACACGCTAGAAATGAAATTCAACACTAATATTATAAAAACAGTGTGGAACTGTAGATACATACCATTATCATAGTGTGCGTGCGGAGAGTCCGCGTGCGGTGTGTGTGTGCGGAAGGCTCCGGCGGGGGAGAAGGCTCCGCCGCCCACGCCCACGTTCCCGCCCACGCCCTCCGGCGTCGACCTGACGATGTAAACGCGCCTTTACACTTTACAAATACAAAATAATACTAATTTCTTTATTGAGCTAAAAACGACCTGAATCAATTACATTTGCCTCACAATATTAAAATAAAAAAAAGCAACGGAAAAAAGAAAGCATAAACTGTACAATACGAAATCAAAAAAATATATTAAAAATTGAATAAACATGAGTCACGCAATTTCAATACTAAAATGTCAAATAAAAAAAATCGGTAGATACAATGTCAAAAATGTCACAACAGAAAAAACATGCGTAAATTATAATTATACAATGTCAATTATAGAATTATAAAATGTCAAATTAAAATCAGCACATACTCGTATAATGTCGAAATTAGATTAAATGTCACAAATTCATAATTCTTCAATTTCAAACGAACTATCAGGCCGTTTGTATCGATCCCACCGCTCAGTGAGATTAACATAAAAGGACACAGATGAAATCTTGCAAAGTCGATCCAGACTTTGTACAGTAACCAAAAAAACAGTTTAATAAATATAGTAAACAAATTCGCAGAAAAAATCAACAGTGTTTAACGCTTACTATTATAGTCTAAAAATTATAATCGTTTATTTTTCTAGTTTAAAAACATTGAAATATAATTCTAAACTACCTAATATATACAAATGCGCCAAAAATATGAAACCTACCTATATACAGAATAAAATAAATAAATAAACAGAGGCTCAAAATCGAAACAAATACTGTGTCCGTGTGGTAGGGTGCCAAGAACGCTGGCTGCATTCCCACGCTGAACGGCTAAAGAAATTCTCTGTGCGAGGAATGAGCCAGCTCTCTTGTCACCAGCAGCGTCAACAAGTTTTGGATATTTTTTTTTTAGGGATGGACCCCACGGACCAAAAGTTTCGACGCCATCAAGCGGCGAAAACACATAATTCACTTGCGAGTGATGCGTATTTGCGCCGCTTAGCGTCTTCGGCAGCCTCCGCCGCGGACTTACTTATTTGTAATTTAACGCTTACTTATTTTGTAATTTCATATATTTGTTGTCGGCCGTCATCACGCTGCTACACATTTACAAGCAATGACATAATAATAAAATCCTAAAATATAAAATTACTTTAAAATGGAGATTGATTAAAGAAAATAATAGAAAAATCATTTTACAAAACAAATAATGCAAATAAATACTGTACAAGGTAAGCTCTATATACTTTTCTATTATCTCTTTTGATTTGAATACATTTTAATCACTACATAGTATAAAATAAAGTCGCTTCCCGCTGTCTGTCCCCATGTATGCTTATATCTTTAAAACTACGCAACGGATTTTGATGCGTTTTTTTTAAATGGATATAGTGATGCAAGAGGAAGGTTTTTATGTATAATACACCTGTGCGAAGCCGGAGCGGGTCGCTAGTAAATAATAAAATAAATTAACATGTTATTTTAACAAAAGATACGTTAACTATGTGTGGGCCACACAAGGAAATAACAGAACAGTACCTCAAAGAGTTATTTTTATGATAAACATTTCAAAATTCGTCGCGGATGCAGGAATCGAACCTTGCGTCTTCGGATCACTAGCCCGACGCTCTGACCACTGAGCTAACCCGCAGTAGCTCTTTGAGATAACCTAGTGTGGGATGCACTATAAAATTAAAATCATTTTCAGAACAGTACCTGTTGAAATTATTTGGGTAGATGGGTGGATGTTGGTGGAGCTGGTCTAACCGCGGGCTCTCCGGTACGCCGCTTCCTGCAACACAAATATCATAATTCATTTATTCTGTTTCCATACAGTATAGGTAAATGGTGGTAAATATAATTTTGGGCAAAGTGGCGTATGGACTCAATCGGACACAACAAAAGCATGATGATGAGGTATTTATTTTTCTTTTTGTCTTTCAAAATTATTTTTTTCACTCGATCACCCATTCCCACAAGCTCGAGCGTACACTTACAAACAAACAGCACAATAATATCAATATCTTTATTTATCAAAGTTTAGCCTAATACATAAGTACTTAAAACAAAGCAATATAAACAATCTAGGTAGGTACTATATATGCAGAGTTATTTCTAATCAATTAGCATCCTTTCAGGGGCTTATTCTGTACATCAAAATTAACAACTTTTGTTCTGCGACTTTTATTAATTCTCAAAAAAAATGTTGTTCCATAGAAAAATGTCGTTCACCCTCGACAAAATGTATGGAACAGCTGATTTTTTTTTTAACAAAAGTCGTAGAACAAAAGTTGTTAGTTTTGATGTACAGAATAAGAGGATGCTAATTGATTAGAAATAACCCTGTATAATATTATACTCTCGCGTCCACTACAACGCAACAAAAAAACTGGCACACATTCTTTCAGGATGATTATGTATTCATTGTATGTATGTATTTTATTATTGTTTTTTTGTAAAAGTTTATAATTATAATATCACTAATTTCAGATTTCGATAAATCAGTATTTCTTTTTAAATTTAGGACCACTCCAGAATGTCATCACTAGATAACTTTCTGTATGGTACCCACAACACGGGTTTCGAGCCTAGTGTGGGACCAAAGGACAAAGTACTTCGCTTGTATCTAGTATTTAATATATAACTATCACAAATGGCATGGTTCATCTATCGAAAATCTCAGTGCCTCGCGACGCTACCGCCATTTATTGGAGTATTGGTTAGGTAAATTTTACAATTACTTTGTTAATAGTACTAATTATCAATAATTTTCAGTTTTTAGATTTTTTCCTTTATTTATGCCCGATAGTCTACCTTGGTGCCAAATATCAAGATTCTAGGTCATCTGGAAGTGGGTTAGGTTTTTGATCTATAAGTCAGTGAGTCAGTGAGTGAGTCAGTGAGTGAATCAGTCAATGAAACACGAGTTTTTAAACGTTAGTATATCAATAACTGACTAAGCAAAATTTATGAAATTTTGGATTCTTGATAAGCTAAAAGACTTTAGTAAATGTGCCAAATTTCATGTATGTAGGCTAAATAGTTTCAGTTGTGAGGGGGTCAGAAGTAGCTCCAAATGGTTCGTGTAATATTACACACGGCCGCTGCGTCGCCAGTTTTCTGTAGAACACTTTGGCTGGACACGCTGCGGCGTGTCTAGATACCAAATGGTTCGTGTAATATTACACACGGCCGCTGCGTCGCCAGTTTTCTGTAGAACACTTTGGCTGGACACGCTGCGGCGTGTCTAGATACCAAATGGTTCGTGTAATATTACACACGGCCGCTGCGTCGCCAGTTTTCTGTAGAACACTTTGGCTGGACACGCTGCGGCGTGTCTAGATACCAAATGGTTCGTGTAATATTACACACGGCCGCTGCGTCGCCAGTTTTCTGTAGAACACTTTGGCTGGACACGCTGCGGCGTGTCTAGATACCAAATGGTTCGTGTAATATTACACACGGCCGCTGCGTCGCCAGTTTTCTGTAGAACACTTTGGCTGGACACGCTGCGGCGTGTCTAGATACCAAATGGTTCGTGTAATATTACACACGGCCGCTGCGTCGCCAGTTTTCTGTAGAACACTTTGGCTGGACACGCTGCCGCGTGTCTAGATACCAAATGGTTCGTGTAATATTACACACGGCCGCTGCGTCGCCAGTTTTCTGTAGAACACTTTGGCTGGACACGCTGCGGCGTGTCTAGATACCAAATGGTTCGTGTAATATTACACACGGCCGCTGCGTCGCCAGTTTTCTGTAGAACACTTTGGCTGGACACGCTGCGGCGTGTCTAGATACCAAATGGTTCGTGTAATATTACACACGGCCGCTGCGTCGCCAGTTTTCTGTAGAACACTTTGGCTGGACACGCTGCGGCGTGTCTAGATACCAAATGGTTCGTGTAATATTACACACGGCCGCTGCGTCGCCAGTTTTCTGTAGAACACTTTGGCTGGACACGCTGCGGCGTGTCTAGATACCAAATGGTTCGTGTAATATTACACACGGCCGCTGCGTCGCCAGTTTTCTGTAGAACACTTTGGCTGGACACGCTGCGGCGTGTCTAGATACCAAATGGTTCGTGTAATATTACACACGGCCGCTGCGTCGCCAGTTTTCTGTAGAACACTTTGGCTGGACACGCTGCGGCGTGTCTAGATACCAAATGGTTCGTGTAATATTACACACGGCCGCTGCGTCGCCAGTTTTCTGTAGAACACTTTGGCTGGACACGCTGCGGCGTGTCTAGATACCAAATGGTTCGTGTAATATTACACACGGCCGCTGCGTCGCCAGTTTTCTGTAGAACACTTTGGCTGGACACGCTGCGGCGTGTCTAGATACCAAATGGTTCGTGTAATATTACACACGGCCGCTGCGTCGCCAGTTTTCTGTAGAACACTTTGGCTGGACACGCTGCGGCGTGTCTAGATACCAAATGGTTCGTGTAATATTACACACGGCCGCTGCGTCGCCAGTTTTCTGTAGAACACTTTGGCTGGACACGCTGCGGCGTGTCTAGATACCAAATGGTTCGTGTAATATTACACACGGCCGCTGCGTCGCCAGTTTTCTGTAGAACACTTTGGCTGGACACGCTGCGGCGTGTCTAGATACCAAATGGTTCGTGTAATATTACACACGGCCGCTGCGTCGCCAGTTTTCTGTAGAACACTTTGGCTGGACACGCTGCGGCGTGTCTAGATACCAAATGGTTCGTGTAATATTACACACGGCCGCTGCGTCGCCAGTTTTCTGTAGAACACTTTGGCTGGACACGCTGCGGCGTGTCTAGATACCAAATGGTTCGTGTAATATTACACACGGCCGCTGCGTCGCCAGTTTTCTGTAGAACACTTTGGCTGGACACGCTGCGGCGTGTCTAGATACCAAATGGTTCGTGTAATATTACACACGGCCGCTGCGTCGCCAGTTTTCTGTAGAACACTTTGGCTGGACACGCTGCGGCGTGTCTAGATACCAAATGGTTCGTGTAATATTACACACGGCCGCTGCGTCGCCAGTTTTCTGTAGAACACTTTGGCTGGACACGCTGCGGCGTGTCTAGATACCAAATGGTTCGTGTAATATTACACACGGCCGCTGCGTCGCCAGTTTTCTGTAGAACACTTTGGCTGGACACGCTGCGGCGTGTCTAGATACCAAATGGTTCGTGTAATATTACACACGGCCGCTGCGTCGCCAGTTTTCTGTAGAACACTTTGGCTGGACACGCTGCGGCGTGTCTAGATACCAAATGGTTCGTGTAATATTACACACGGCCGCTGCGTCGCCAGTTTTCTGTAGAACACTTTGGCTGGACACGCTGCGGCGTGTCTAGATACCAAATGGTTCGTGTAATATTACACACGGCCGCTGCGTCGCCAGTTTTCTGTAGAACACTTTGGCTGGACACGCTGCGGCGTGTCTAGATACCAAATGGTTCGTGTAATATTACACACGGCCGCTGCGTCGCCAGTTTTCTGTAGAACACTTTGGCTGGACACGCTGCGGCGTGTCTAGATACCAAATGGTTCGTGTAATATTACACACGGCCGCTGCGTCGCCAGTTTTCTGTAGAACACTTTGGCTGGACACGCTGCGGCGTGTCTAGATACCAAATGGTTCGTGTAATATTACACACGGCCGCTGCGTCGCCAGTTTTCTGTAGAACACTTTGGCTGGACACGCTGCGGCGTGTCTAGATACCAAATGGTTCGTGTAATATTACACACGGCCGCTGCGTCGCCAGTTTTCTGTAGAACACTTTGGCTGGACACGCTGCGGCGTGTCTAGATACCAAATGGTTCGTGTAATATTACACACGGCCGCTGCGTCGCCAGTTTTCTGTAGAACACTTTGGCTGGACACGCTGCGGCGTGTCTAGATACCAAATGGTTCGTGTAATATTACACACGGCCGCTGCGTCGCCAGTTTTCTGTAGAACACTTTGGCTGGACACGCTGCGGCGTGTCTAGATACCAAATGGTTCGTGTAATATTACACACGGCCGCTGCGTCGCCAGTTTTCTGTAGAACACTTTGGCTGGACACGCTGCGGCGTGTCTAGATACCAAATGGTTCGTGTAATATTACACACGGCCGCTGCGTCGCCAGTTTTCTGTAGAACACTTTGGCTGGACACGCTGCGGCGTGTCTAGATACCAAATGGTTCGTGTAATATTACACACGGCCGCTGCGTCGCCAGTTTTCTGTAGAACACTTTGGCTGGACACGCTGCGGCGTGTCTAGATACCAAATGGTTCGTGTAATATTACACACGGCCGCTGCGTCGCCAGTTTTCTGTAGAACACTTTGGCTGGACACGCTGCGGCGTGTCTAGATACCAAATGGTTCGTGTAATATTACACACGGCCGCTGCGTCGCCAGTTTTCTGTAGAACACTTTGGCTGGACACGCTGCGGCGTGTCTAGATACCAAATGGTTCGTGTAATATTACACACGGCCGCTGCGTCGCCAGTTTTCTGTAGAACACTTTGGCTGGACACGCTGCGGCGTGTCTAGATACCAAATGGTTCGTGTAATATTACACACGGCCGCTGCGTCGCCAGTTTTCTGTAGAACACTTTGGCTGGACACGCTGCGGCGTGTCTAGATACCAAATGGTTCGTGTAATATTACACACGGCCGCTGCGTCGCCAGTTTTCTGTAGAACACTTTGGCTGGACACGCTGCGGCGTGTCTAGATACCAAATGGTTCGTGTAATATTACACACGGCCGCTGCGTCGCCAGTTTTCTGTAGAACACTTTGGCTGGACACGCTGCGGCGTGTCTAGATACCAAATGGTTCGTGTAATATTACACACGGCCGCTGCGTCGCCAGTTTTCTGTAGAACACTTTGGCTGGACACGCTGCGGCGTGTCTAGATACCAAATGGTTCGTGTAATATTACACACGGCCGCTGCGTCGCCAGTTTTCTGTAGAACACTTTGGCTGGACACGCTGCGGCGTGTCTAGATACCAAATGGTTCGTGTAATATTACACACGGCCGCTGCGTCGCCAGTTTTCTGTAGAACACTTTGGCTGGACACGCTGCGGCGTGTCTAGATACCAAATGGTTCGTGTAATATTACACACGGCCGCTGCGTCGCCAGTTTTCTGTAGAACACTTTGGCTGGACACGCTGCGGCGTGTCTAGATACCAAATGGTTCGTGTAATATTACACACGGCCGCTGCGTCGCCAGTTTTCTGTAGAACACTTTGGCTGGACACGCTGCGGCGTGTCTAGATACCAAATGGTTCGTGTAATATTACACACGGCCGCTGCGTCGCCAGTTTTCTGTAGAACACTTTGGCTGGACACGCTGCGGCGTGTCTAGATACCAAATGGTTCGTGTAATATTACACACGGCCGCTGCGTCGCCAGTTTTCTGTAGAACACTTTGGCTGGACACGCTGCGGCGTGTCTAGATACCAAATGGTTCGTGTAATATTACACACGGCCGCTGCGTCGCCAGTTTTCTGTAGAACACTTTGGCTGGACACGCTGCGGCGTGTCTAGATACCAAATGGTTCGTGTAATATTACACACGGCCGCTGCGTCGCCAGTTTTCTGTAGAACACTTTGGCTGGACACGCTGCGGCGTGTCTAGATACCAAATGGTTCGTGTAATATTACACACGGCCGCTGCGTCGCCAGTTTTCTGTAGAACACTTTGGCTGGACACGCTGCGGCGTGTCTAGATACCAAATGGTTCGTGTAATATTACACACGGCCGCTGCGTCGCCAGTTTTCTGTAGAACACTTTGGCTGGACACGCTGCCGCGTGTCTAGATACCAAATGGTTCGTGTAATATTACACACGGCCGCTGCGTCGCCAGTTTTCTGTAGAACACTTTGGCTGGACACGCTGCGGCGTGTCTAGATACCAAATGGTTCGTGTAATATTACACACGGCCGCTGCGTCGCCAGTTTTCTGTAGAACACTTTGGCTGGACACGCTGCCGCGTGTCTAGATAATAAAACAAAACCAAAAGAGTCCTCTCTTTTGCCTTCCTAGGCACCACGATAATGTAACAACATGAAAGCATAACTAAATGTCATCTAGAAATTATAGATGGAAATATCAATAAAAAATAATAAGTACATTTTGTAAGAATGGTAAATAAATCTTTAATTCGTATCAAAGTATTTCGTTTCAAAATTCGTCTAATGTGTAATAAGATTTCAATAAGAAACTATTTCAACTTTTCTTAAATATTGAGTCCATAGGTTTCAAATTTCAATTCATTAGTATTAATATTTATTAGGTACTTTACTTCCACATATAATGTACATTAATAAATAAAATGTTACGTATAGACACCATTGGGTGCAGCAAAACCAGAAGTCTGAAGAGGATCACATACTACTTACATCAGATTAAGTTTAGAATCCCTCGCTATACCTTGGAGTTAACTTTACACAAAACACGACTTTGTTCTATAAGTGCATAATCTAGCTACTACGAGTATAACCAGTGAACCATCTAAAGGATACATTTCCGTAGGGTGAATCTGTAAGAAATAATAGGCCAAGAGCGAGTCAGACTCGCGCACGCAGGGTTCCGTACAGTATGGGAGCCCCATTCCTCTTGCCGTTATTAATAGTGAGCAAAAAACTCCTAAAAATCACTTTTGTTGTATGGGAGCCCCCCTTAAATATTTATTTTATTCAAGTTTTAGTTTGTTGTTATAGCGGCAACAGAATTACAACATCTGTGAAAATTTCAGCTGTCTAGCTATCACGGTTCATGAGATACAGCCTGGTGACAGACAGACAGACGGACATCGAAGTATTAGTAATAGGGTCCCGTTTTTACCCTTTGGGTACGGAACCCTAAAAAGAAATACGAATAAAGAGCATAATATTACCTTGTTCCTGTGAGTAGTGGTCGTGTTCGGGTTGTGAGTACGAGTCCGTGTCGTAGAGCGCGCGCGCAAACGCACCCCCGCCGCCCGGAGACATCGACGCGCCCGCAGACTGGAACGACATTATTATATGTGTCAATACATGAGCGCAAGCTGTGACATGCAACAAGAGCCGTATTGAACTCAACTTTTTTTTTTTTAATTCTGAATAGGTTTGCGTTTGACCACCTACTGCCTGTTGTTAAGCAGATATGCGGTCTAGGTTGTAGCCAGCTTACCTAGAAGATACCTATTTACTCGGGATTTGAAGACGCCCACATTGTACTTTAGCGGGAAGACAGACCCAGGCAAAGCGTTCCACATTCTGGACACAACTATGTATATATTAAAACGAAATATAAGTGCAGTAGGTTATTTTTTTGGCAATTTCAATTTCTTTATTTATTTTATCATAGGGTCGACGACCCGTCGGCCAAAAAAAGTACAGATAGAAAGAAGAAGTGGGAAAAGATTTTCGCAAGCTCGGGATTGATGTCTCGCAGGAACTTGTCCATGACAGTGAAGAGTGACGACACATAGTATCAGAGGCTAAGACACAATTTGTGTTGCTACGACAACATAGTAAGTATCAAAGTAATATAACTGTATTCCACATTGCCATTGGTAAAAACTAAGCTTCAAAGGTAAATATTAGGGGGAATACAGGATCACCTTGTTGTTGCGTCATTGAAGTCGACTAAAAAACAAAGTTAAACATGGGAATAGCGTCAGAATCACCTTATGACATCTCCTTGAATCTCTCTTGAGAATTAGGAGTAGACCCACCCTAAAACCTTTTCATACCCCAGATTTTTTCGGCGGGGATGATTTACTACTAGTCAACACTAAATACTAGTGAAAATGAACTGAAAAAACACTAGTGAGTCGAGGAGATCACCTTGTTGTACTCCACATTAGCGTCATTGGAGTCGTCGTGTGCGGGCGCGTGCGCGGGCGCGGAGAGGGGCGCGGCGCGGGGCGAGGGCGCGGGGGGCTCAAAGTCGGCGTGGCCCGCGGGGGAGGGGGGCGGGGAGGAGATGGCCGCGCCGATCTCGGAGGACAATTCCGCGCACAGCACGGAGCCGTTCGACGCTCCGCCCGACGAACCGCTCACACTGCCGCCCTGGAACGAAACCATCACACTGTAAGCCTGATTCACATTTTACTACGCCAGAAAGAAAGACATTTTTATTTCGAAAAAATGGTAGGTTACCTGTAATGTGGTACCGTACCGTAATAACGTGGTCTTTATCTGTGAGTATACATGAATGAATAGATTCAACATAGCCCAATGTGCTATGGAGAGGGATATGCTCGGAGGAAAATGACCAGATGGTGGTAATGTGGTGGAAGTTACCTGGTGGTGGTGGTGGTGCTCCATGTAGGCGGGCGGCGGCGCGGGCGACGAGTGGTGGCTGTAGGGCGTGTGCGGGGAAGCCCCGTATCCGCCGGGCGACGCCGCCGGGAACGCCGCGCTGCCGGCGCCCGGGCCGGGACCGGCGCCCGGACCGGGGCCGCCCGCCGGCGCCGGCGACCGCGAGTACGGCCGCGCCTGGTGGAGAACAGATCATTTATTAGGAACATTTCTAAACACGCAAAATATGACGATAATTATTTCCAGTCATCATTATCTCAATCGTAGCTCACTAGATGATTATTGCTGAGCCTGCTACTATTCCAACAATCACATTCTACATATTTCAAGATACTGTGAAAATTAAAACGACGAAACCCAAAACTGGCAATTAAAAAAAAATAGCATTGGTACGTAATTTATGAAAAATGTTAATCGTTGCATTGATCGAAATACCTGCGGCGCGGGCGAGCGCGAGTAGGGGTGCGGGTGGTGCGGGTGCGGAGACTGAGAGAACCGCGCCGGGCTGCCCGCAGCCTGGAATAACGCCTCCTGCAAAACAAACGTTTTGCTATAACATAATACAGATAGCAAATTAGCGTTCCGTAGGCAGACCACCACCCAAATGGGTCGAGACAATAGAACAACCGCGGGTCACGCGTGGATTAGATTAATTAAAAATACAATGGTATAAAAGAGAGGGGGATTGAGTCGACACAGGGTGATGCTAATAATGATACTACAATTGCGGAGTGTTTGTACTTTAATAACTAGCTAACGGTGTTCAACTTTTCAACATTTCAACAACATTTAGGCGCGCCTTGTACACCTTACTGTGTCAGTGTAAAAAACACCATCGAAATTGGAATCGACCGATTGAGAGATGAAGATGATATGAATTTCATTGGGTCAGCTAGTAGGAAATAAAGAAAACTGTGGATGATTTATTTATTTAACCAATAGGCAGCATATGCTGCAGATGCAACAGCTTAGATGCATGATAATGTAGTGACGTCATACCTGCTGGTGCGTGTATGGCGCGGGGCTGTGCGCGTAGAGCGGCGAGCGCGCCGCGAACCCCGTCCCGCGCGCCGCGGGCGACGAGTACCCCCCCGCCGGGCCACACGCGCCCGCGCGCGGTGGGGAGGGGGCCGAGAACGCCGCCGGACTCGACGGGAACTACGAAAGACACAAAACTTATATCAAACACTATTGCAACACTTGGACTCTTGAATGATTGTGTGAGGTCACACATTTTTGCAGGACGACCGCGAGTTAGCGATATTCTAGAGTATATTATACTCTCTTGTGGCCGCGGAGTACTCGCGGAGAGGCCGCCTACCCCGCGCCCCCCGCACCTTCCGGGGGACGCTATCCTACCGCTAACTAACCACGCTAACTGTTACCCAATCACGCGCTATCTACCTTGTAGCCACTCACGCGCCGAAGTCTGCATCACGCAAACGACTCGTCGCGCCGAATGTGCCTTTACAAGATCCAACGGTACACTGTCAAATAGCCTGAAAAGTCTTTCTTACACACACACAGAAGGCAAAAAGAGAGTTCTATGAAAATAGAGGTAAAAGGATCTGCGATCTCAAGCCTCTCAAGGTGAGTCACATAGTATAGTATGACAAATTGACAACTGTTTTTTTTGTAGTATGTGATATTCAAAGTCGTGATGGGCCTTACAATCTTGAGGTCATGGGATCAATCCCGGTCTCGTACCAATTAATTCCTTGGAATTTGTGTACGGAATTTCACACCACTGGCTTTTCGGTGAAGGAAAACATCGTGAGGCAACCTGCATACGTCCGTTTAAGAAATTCGATGGCGCATGTGAATTCACCAACCCGCACTGGGCCAGCGTGGTGGATATGGCCCAATCACCCTTCGTGGGTAGGCCTACGTCCTGCAGTGGACTATAAAAAAGGCTGGTACAGTACCTGTGGTTGCGGCGTACGTGCGGGGCTGGGCGAGTACCCCTGCGAGCGCGGGGAGGCGTACACGGCGCGCGGGGAGGCCGCGTACCCCGCCCCGCCCGCGCTGCCCGCGCCTCCGCCCCCGCCCCCGCCTGGGGACGCGTACCCCCCGCGCCCAAGGGGGTTCATGCCACCCCCAGACACGTCCAGGGGAGACTCCATGCCTGCAACAAACATTCATGTAAATATTCCTTGGCATCGACTACTCGTATCATAGACTTTCGCGTGGAGATCTTCTACGATAACATGACTCACCCCTCCAAAATTCAAAACGTGTAAAGTATTTACAACGCACCACCACGCATATGTGCGTACTGATACGGCCGTCAAACAACTGGTCGAGCTAGCAAATCTAAGATTTGTTGCTCGGTACACATCAAAACACTACACACATAAAAACAATAATTTGGAGGGGCGGGCCACGTTATCGCACAAGATCTCTACAGGCCAAATTAAACTTCTTGGCTGTGGTGTTAGCTACAAACTGCGCAAAACCCAATCCTGACTGAAGCTTACTTAACAGCTTCACGAAGATTAAGCAGCTTGTAGCTGCGAGAAACCCTGCTCGTAGGAGATAAGGGGGGGTGTCACCATGGAATCAAGTTATCTGGGTTGGTCGGGAAGCATATCGCGTTGTCGTTGATCTGGTGGTGGTACATGAGGGGCATTGAGAGGGGATGGTAGCTGCTGCTGCTGGAACTCCCCCCTTCTCCCCACCCGCCAGGTACCCCTGCTAGTAGGGGGTAAAGACTGTGTCACTATAGAGTCAAGTTACCTGGGTTGGTCTGGAAGTATGTCGCGTTGTCGTTGATCTGGTGGTGGTACATGAGGGGGGATGGGAGCTGCTGTTGCTGCTGGAACTCCCCCCCTCCACCTCCGCCGCCCGCCAGGTACCCCTGCTCGTGGCCGAGAGGCATGGGGGGGAGGGATGTCTGTACCATGCCGCCTGGATTCTGCTAGAAAATCCACGATCCATTAATTTATAAGAATTTTTTCCTTTGTAATAAACTAGACCAGTGGTCCCCAAAGTTGCCTACGCTACGACCCAGCTAATACAAGTCAGTCAAATCAGTGCATTGCGAGACGGCTCCGCGTGTCACTCGCCAACTTGAGAAAGGTCGCCGAACGCGACCGAATCTATAGTCGTGTTATGACTATACGTACACGTGAGTCCCGTTTCATATCGTTTAAAACATCTAATACAAGTTTACAAACTCGGGACCCACCTCTAGGTTTCTAAATTTAACCGTTACCAATATGAAATTGCAGACACTAGGTTCATCTTTGGCTCAATCGGTTAGTGTTTCAGTGTGTCGTTCTACAGACAGGGCCCATTCAATATTAGCACGCGACCCACCAGCGGGCCGCGACTCATGGTTTGGAAACCTTAAGGGATTTCCTACACGCCTATCTTGGTTTGACGCGATAAGGTAACATCACATTTTATCAACTTATAAAAATGCAATTCCACTATAATAGAAAATGTGTTCGTTGACACACTAAGCACTAATAAAATCACTTCATATTAAGTAATTGATAGTTGCGTTAAGTCATTGATTTCATTGGCTCACTCATTTGCTTCGCAAATCTCTGGAAGAAGACCAGAATGAATTTCTTAAAAGGACCCAAAATATGATTTTTTAATTTTATAGTGCATCCCACACTAGGTTTATCTCAAAGAGTTACTTTTTTTATGATAAACATTTAAAAAAATCCGAAGACGCAAGGTTCGAATCCTGCATCCGCGACGAATTTTTGAAATGTTTATCATAAAAAAAGTAACTCTTTGACCCAAAATATCTCCATAGTAACACCATGCTTTTATTACACTTGTAAATAAATGAAAGTTAAGCCTACAGGCAGTAAGAACAGAGGCAAGCGGGAGAATTGTGAATACGAAGTATAGTTGAAATTCCCTTTTTTACCAGAGTTTGTTATATACAATCCTTTTTACACAAAAAATCGGCCAAGTGGAGCCCCTTTAGCCCCATTTCTTTTGGCATTATTAATAGTGAGCAAAAATACTCCTAAAAAATCACATTTGTTATTTGGAAGACCCCTTTAAATATTTATTTTGTTATGTTCTTAGCCAGGAGAAATGACAAGTGTGGAACTCTCGTATTATATTGAATATTTACAATATATATGATCGTGTTCTTCTTAATTACTACGCAACGAGAGAAACAGAGAAAGAGGTACGCAATCTGCCCTGTCTTGAAATCTCAATGAAGCCGAGTATACCATCCAAAACCGTCTTATCTATGAAATGCTACGCTTCTATTTTCTTCACTTTTCTTTGAACTATGGCTGTTACAGCCACAAGCTACACCAGCCATCACAAGAAAAAAGGTTCAAGTTTTCATATAACAAAGCATTTTACACCTAAACACTTCCCGAACAAAATTATATCACAAAATTCGAAAACAGCGAGTCACCAGCTGGTCACTTTGACAAGTAAAATGCGGCTTCACGTCGTTCAAGATGATAGTTGCTGTATGATTACGTCTCTTTCTATCTAATGACAAACTTTTGTAAAATAAAGCAGTAGCGACTATATTATGTTTTATCGTTCAATTGAATACGATCTCCAGTCCTGTCATTTCTCCAAGGTTTTTAGTATTTGTTGTTATAGCGGCAACAGAAATACATCATCTGTGAAAATTTCAGCTGTCTAGTTATCACGGTTCATGAGATACAGCCTGGTGAAAGACGGACAGATGGACATCGGAGTCTTAGTAATAGGGTCCCGTTTTTACCCTTTGGGTACGGAACCCTAAAAATGAGCGAAAAATAGCATGACTTTTTCACACCAATCTGTTTTTACGATTGTCCTCCTAAGAAACGAAAATATGACCATTGAAGCCATTGAAACCATTGAAATACGAAATGAACGAATGAAGGTAAACGTCTACATGACCAAAACTAACCTGTTGCTGTTGTTGCTGCTGCTGTTGTTGTTGCTGCTGTAACAGAAACTGTTGCTCTTCGGGCCGAATCTTCTTCGGTCTACCCCTCTTCTTTTTGGGCGGTTGATCGCCATTAGGGTCCAAAACCGCCGGTTGACGCGGTTGCCTCGGCGCGCGCGGAGTCGGCGGCGCAGTCTCGCCATTCTCTAGCTTTATCTTCTTAGGTCTTCCTCTCTTCTTTTTGAGAGGGACCTCAGTCCCGTCCTCGAGGATGATGGTGTCTCCCGGTTCGGGCTCCGTGGTCAGTCTGGAAACGGGCGCCCTGTCAGGAAACCGGACGATCGATCGACGGCTCGCGCGTAACGCAACAAGATGGGAACAATTTTGAAACGAGGGTGTGTGACACCCTGTGTTTAATGCCAAACGGGCAAGCGTTCTGGGATACTTTTGTTCAGATATAAACCACAAAACTAGGCTTTTGCGTAACGGAACAATATGGGAACAGTTTTTGAAACGAGAGTGCATGTCACCCTTTGTTTAATGCCAAACGGGCAAGCGTTCTGGGATACTTTACTTCAGAAATAAACCACAAAACTCGGGTCGCATGTAACGCAACAAGATGGGAACAGTTTTTGCAACGAGGGTACGTGACACCCTATATTTAATGCCAAATGGGCAAGCGTTCTGGGGTACTTACGTTCAGAAATAGACAACAAAACTCGGGTGGAGTTTCATGCTTTAAGGTCGAAGTAAATTTGGGTATGAGGGTTGGTACAGCTTCGTTTACTTACACCCTCTGTGGTTTAAGCCAAATAAGCAAGCGTTTTGGGTTACTTTTGTTTAGAAATATACCATAAAACTCGGGTGGAGTTTCACGCTATAAGATGAGAACAATTTTGAAACTAATATTTTTGGGTGGTTAGAGACCCTTTGGGACCCTTTGGGTTAAATGCCTAATGGGCAAGTCTTCTGGGTAACTTTTGTTTAGAAATATACCACAAAACTCAATTAGAGTGTAATGCTATAATATGGGAACAATTTGGAAACAAGGGTGCATGTCACCCTGTGTTTAATACCAAATGGGCAAGCGTTCCAAGTTAAATTTGAAAGGCAAATTTTATACAGCGTTTTATTCGAAGATAAATATGGTATTTGGTACCGGTAGTACAAACTCAACTCAGTGAATCAGTTAGGTATACCAGCGCTGTAAAAAAATACATTTTGTGAGTAAAAGTTTAAATATAGGATATCTATGGGTATCAATTAAAACTAACACTAAAGTTTGGATAACGTAATTAATTGCTTGCCAAAATGTTATATTACGAATAAAGGCACGGATCGATCGTCACTTATTATACACGGACATACTTTACAATGAAATAAAAGCATTGAAATAATTAACAAGTATATTGTACAATAAAAAAAGAGGCAGCTGCCGGCTCTCGAAACACCTAGATATATTATATAATCACACAGTTAATCCTTACTAATATTTATAAATCCGAAAATGCGTTTGTTGGTTTATTGTTTTTTTAAAACTATAAACTTGGGTAAAACCAGTCTTGGGTCCAACACTCCACGGTGTGGATCGATCTTGGACTAATTGGACGCAAACCGAACAATGATAAATTATAATTAACTCTGATTGGCTATTCAATTCGTAGTCATGCAAGCTTGGACGCAAGTCACCATCCAATTTGTAGCTCGTGTATGTATGTAGGTGTGTGTGATAGTGTTGAGGGTGTGTGTGTCTGTAAGTAACTCCTCATCTACGTATCTCCATCTCCTCCTGCGGTCTCCGTCCGCAAGGATTGGATATTGGAAGACAAGCTCAGCCTCCTCTATATGAGGCACACACTGATTCAGGTAATATCAAATTTGCTAGCGCCGTACAGAAGGGGACCTTGTGTTTGTACGAGTATGTATCTGAGGTGTGACTGTGTGTGCCTATAGTGAGAGGATGTATCTCTCTGAGTGAATTTGTGGGGGGTTGAGTGGTGCGTTGGGTTGAGTGGTGCGTTGGGTTGAGTGTGTGTAGGGTTGAGAGTGTGTGGTGTTGAGAGTGTGTGGGTTGAGAGTGTGTGGGGTTGAGAGTGTGTGGGGTTGAGAGTGTGTGGTGTTGAGTGCGTGTGGGGCTGAGTGTGTGTGGGGTTGAGTGTGTGTGGTGTTGAGTGCGTGTGGGGTTGAGTGTGTGTGGGGTTGAGAGTGTGTAGGGTTGAGAGTGTGTGGGGTTGAGAGTGTGTGGGCTTGAGAGTGTGTGGTGTTGAGTGCGTGTGGGGTTGAGAGTGTGTGGGGTTGAGTATGTGTAGGGTTGAGAATGTGTGGTGTTGAGAGTGTGTGGAGTTGAGTGTGTGTGATGTGATTCCTCACCTGCGTATCTCCATCTCCTCCTGCGGTCTTCGGCCGGTGTTGTCCGGGAAGACCAGCTCGGCCTCCTCTATGTGAGGCACCAGGCCGTTGAGATAGTCGCGGAACTTCTTGAGCGCGGCGTAGAAGGGCACCTTGTCGGCCGCGCGTGGCAGCTGGGCGCAGCGCGCTGACGACGACGGCATCACCCACATGTACTGCGGAATACATTTTCTCATCAGTTTTGTTATACAAAACGGATAACAGATGTGGTAATTCAAGTTTCAGTTTTCCGTAGAATAAGGCCACCGAGAAAAGGTACGCCTGTAATTTATAAAGTAAATTCGCCCAGCCTTTGTAAAGTAATAAAATAAAGTCAAAAACTGAGGCAGTTTGCGATTGCGGCCGTGGATTGAAGATTGGTGGAATTTCCCTTTTACTGTCAGCTTGCAGGGGTTGCTTTTCTAGTTTCTATCGTCCTTAACCCACCTCATATACAGTCCATTATCACCTCTGTACAAATTGTACACGAAGCGTTAAAGCTGTAAGAAATAAAAGGTTCCTATAACTATACCAACCGTATTAGTCCCAGCGATAGTGTCCGGCTGTTTCCCGAAGCAAAAGTCCTTCTTCCCCGAAAACACTTCATATATGAGCTTTCCATTAAAACAGCGACTTTGCGCCGGTAACTCTGCAGTTTGTCGAGTAGAACGGCTGAACCTTCTTTGATCTCTCGCTAGGCAAAACCAGCTACACTTTTAACCATAAAGACGCTTTTAGGACGATGATATCAAAGAATACTAACCGTATTAGTCCCAGCGATGGTGTCCGGCTGTTTTCCAAAGCAAAAGTCCTTCTTCCCCGAAAACACTTCATATATGAGCTTCCCATTAAAAACAGCGACTTTGGGCCGGTAGGTCTGCAGCTTGTCGAGTAGAACGGCTGAACCCTCTTTGATCTCGCGGCGCGTGAGGTCGGCGGAGCCTTTAGTCGCGCGGTGTACCATGTTCGTGAAGCCGATGCCGAAGTTCAGTAGCTGAGGACCAAGATAACGGTGATTATTGAAGTGAAACTTGTAATGCGACTTCCAACAAGGTTGCGTTAAACGTTTAACGCACCATGGAGGGGGTATGAAAGCACTGTTGCGTCGAAGTTTCACTTCTTCCACGCGGAGGGACTCCACTTGCATTTTTTGTATTAGAAACATGCGGACAACTTAATTAATTTATTCTTAGCCAAATATTTCACAACCGACTTCAATGATTGGAATACGAACAAAATTCGAACGGTGCGCTCAAACCGATGTATGGCATTTTTAGATTATTGTTGATTTATCAAAAACGGCTCAGCCGATTTCGATAAAATTTAAATGGGACCACCTGCACGGGAAGCATGGCAAAGGGACACATTGTCTTTCCACCATTATATCCCCTCGAAGAGAAAATAAAGTATGGATTGACAGTGACAACTGACATTAAAAGTGGATAAAATGGTTTTCTCCCTTTGCCGTGCTACCCGGGGAGTATACCTTTTCTATCTAGTAAGTAAGTTCGTATAGGCTGGGTGGCTAGCCCTGGTGTCATTTTTTTTAACTTTTAAACAAAAACATATTTTTTTAAGCGGTTCACAGTAGGCGAAAATATACAAAAAAATACATACAAAGTCAAAGTCAAAATTTATTTATTCCGTAGACACAATCCAGGCACTTGGAATCGTCTGGTAACAATATTTCAAAGTTCTACCAAATTACATTTTTAATACAACTAAGTAAGCACACCCTTTAGATTTTACAAGATCAAGTACATATTAGGCACACAAACAATATACCACCTCCTTTTTGAAAGTCGGTAAAAATGAGTTTCATTCACTTGTCGCCTTAGTAATCAACAGAATTACATAGAAATAAAGTCCCCGTCACGAGAAGCTATAAATTATGTAAACAAACATCTTTTACTAAGTAGACATTTTATACTGCGAGATAATAATAAATTGACCATATTCAATCGACATGAAATATAGACGGGTTATATGAAAGTAACAACCAATTTAATTTAGTCGGATCATATTTTAACGACGCAAAGCGCTATCGTTTTTGTTTCTTGGTACCGGAATGCGTCCGTCGCAGGGATTGTAAACTATCGGGACGCCATTTCGAAATAAACGCGTCATTCGAGTTTCGAATGCGTACGAGGTTTCATTGCTTTGCATATATCGCGGATCTGGTTGTTATTGTTAATTTTGTTATTGTTTCGTTATCACTTTTTATTGTTGTTAAGATATGGTTAATATAAGAAGTAGGTTTTAAATTGTGAAGTAATTGGTTAGGTTAATTGGTACACCAATGGTGATATAGCTTATATAGCGAATAATTATTCTTATATAATATATGTTTATTAATATTTGTTACTTAATAATTTATAAAATCTTAATTTTGTCATTTTAATTTAATCTGTGGAATTTATTGTGGACATTGTCTGGTGAATAAACAATTTCATTTCATTTTCATTTCATTAAACAAATTCATTTTTTTGTTGGTCCAAATGTTGTGAACTCCTGAACACTTGTTTACAAAATTTATAGCTTCTCGTGACGGGGACTTTAGTCCAATCTTTCACAATTTTAATTCAACAGTAAAAGACAAAGACAAGACGGAACAATTACCGAAGTAATTCTACGTTTATTTAATAAGTCAGTTAAAGTATACTTTCACGCGCAGACAACCAAGTTGTTTACTTTGTGATCGAAAAAGGAATAACCTCTTATTCCTTGCATGAAACGAAGGGTTCCGTACCGTATGGAAGCCCCATTCCTCTTGCCGTTATCAATAGCGAGCAAAAACTCCTAATAATCACGTTTGTTGTATGGGAGCCCCCCTTAAATATTTATTTTATTATATTTTTAGTATTTGTTGTTATAGCGGCAACAGAAATACACCATCTGTAAAAATTTCAGCTGCCTAGCTATCACGGTTCATGAGATACACAGCCTGGTGACAGACAGACGTTCAGACGGAAGGACGGAGTGGAGTCTTAGTAATAGGGTCCCGTTTTTACCCTTTAGGTACGGAACCCTAAAAAAGAACCCCAAACCACTCGTCTGTCCAAAACCAAACAGTTGCAAGTGTGTTGCGATATGATCTGAAATTTCCTTCAGACCCATAATCCGTCTTCGCCTGTAATGGCTGTCACTTGGCTGTTGTTTGTTATATGTTATAGTCTTTCGTGTGTTGTGTTGGTGAAAAATATTTATTTATTTTTTATTATTTTTAACGGATAATTATAATTTTGTTTCAGGTTCATTAATATTTTGTAAACATACCTAAGCCTAACCTAACAATTTTTTTTTTTCTAGCCTGACCTAACCTTACCCTAACCATATTCGAACCATGATACAGGTTGATGATTAATTACTAATTTTGTTTGTGATTTAATTTGGATTTTGAATGGTACCCTTAACTTATATGACTACGACAGAGCGGAAACACACTAAATATTTATTCAAAACAAGAATTTAAAACAATGTTAATTCGCAAAATATGTTGAAGCCCAAAATTTTTGAATTCGATTGTATCGCATTCAATCGAGCCATCGAGGCAGTCTATCCTCGATGGCTCAATGGTTAGTGACCCTGACTTCTTGGTCAAAGAGGCGTGGGTTCGATTCCCACCCATGGCAAATATTTATGTGACGAACATAGGTGTTTGCTCTGCGTCTGGGTGTTATTTAGGTATTATATAGGTCGTTATGTTCTCTCATCGAACAGCACCACCTCTAGTACTCTAAGCGATGTAATTCGATGTATGTTCCCACGTAACTTAATACTAGAGATAAGCGGCCGGTTTGCAGAAACAAACCTAGCACTGGTCTTATCAGTAGAGCTGACTATGCGTCTGCGAATAAGACCACCTAGATGCCTAAGTTATCTTGTAAGATGTATCAGTGTATTTTATTCATTAATTATAGTGCCTTCGCATCGGCAACAACTTAGTTTTATTTCTAGTTTTTAAGAAACATTCTCTCGCGCTTCCGAAAGTTAACTAGGTATGTATTTAAAAATATGTATACATAGAATATCAGTCTCTGGCAGCCATATCACAAGCTTTGCTTAGTTTGGGGTCAGAGACCGTGTGTAAGATGTCCTCTAATATTTATTGTATTTATTATTATTTATCCTCACCTTATAGTCCTCGTCAGCACTCATCTGCTCCCGCGTGAGTCCGGACAGGTAGAGGCACTTCCAAAAGTGATTTCCCGGGCCGGCGTAGTGGTGACCCTTGTACGCAGCGAACAAGCCAGGATTGATGCCGATCTGTGCAAAGTAATACAACATTATTATTCAAATGTCAAGTTCTCGAATGGATACCATGGCCCAGCAAGCGCAGCGTAGGATGTCCACCGACTAGGTGGACTGACGATATAATAAAGATCGCAGGAACGCGCTGGATGCAGGCCGCTTTCTACTGGCCTTATTGGAAATCCATACAGGAGGCCTAAGTCCAGCAGTGGACGTCCTACGGCTGATGGAATGGATGAATGACTCAAATGTACAATAAAACATTTTAAACCCTCCGAATATACACATACGAGTAAGAGTTAATTGAAACACAAGCTATAGCAAACGCCGTCCCCATATGGATGAGTCGTTTGAAAACATCTCATGATGACGATTTTATCCACGAAGTCGAAACACAATTTTTCACAAACGCTATCTCAATATAGGCGTGCACTTCAAAGTCGTGATATAGATGCCGCTGCGATCGATGGTGACGAGATTTTCCTAGATCTACACACTAGGAAAATCTCGTTCCTAGTATGTAGAACTACAAAGATGGTTCACTGGTTCCGTTCTCTAGTATACTGTTACGCAGTAGGCCACGCCGTTAGTAACTATTTATTAATCTGTGGCCGCGCGCGGTACGACGGCTAGTTGCTTACACTTAACCGCGAGATTTATGGTTTTATGACTCAGGCGGCACCGGCCTTTGTGTCGCGTCTATTGTTTGTTGTTTGTTAGATTTTTTGTGGTGTTTTCGTAATAATTAGGAACAATAGGGTTTCTCGAACTTTACACTTGTTTACTTTGTCAGTCACAATGGCACCGAATATTCTACAGATTTCTAGAGAACCCTTATTCCGATATAAATAGGGCGATGGTTTTCGTTTGTGGCAGTTATCGCGTTTATCCCGAAGCGAAAGCATCTCGTGTTCAAGTGCAGTACCAGTGATTGTGAAGTGACTAGTTGTGTGAATATTCGTGCCAGTGTGAAGTGTTGTGCGAACCAGTTGTGTCGTGTGTACTGTGATTTTGTGCAATAAAGTGCAAAGTGAATAATCGGCGTTTTAACTGATTATCCAAGAACCCATCTCGTAACATTTGGTGTCAGAAGGGTGGATAATTGAAAATGCCGGTAACACCATACGACGAAGAGACGCCGCGCACACGGAGTCAGCGCCGACAGGAGGAAGCGCGCCGACAAGAGGAGCAGGAGCGCCGCCGGGAGGAGGTCGACCAACGACGCTTCGGAAACGATTCGCTGTTAATGGAAGCCAGCGAGTCCGAGGCAACTAACGACGACTCCAGGCACTCGGAAGCACCTGCTGTGGCACCTGCAACGGCACCAGCGGTTCCTGCGGCATTTGATATGGCGGCATTGATGTCAATGATGCAGTCTATGACTCGTCAGCTAGAAGACAAATTAGACCGCAACAGAGAAGAACAGGCCCGCCACAACGAGAACCATATTCGCCAGCTGGAAGAGAAATCGGACCGCAACAAAGAAGAGCTGCTATCAAGCCTGCAGACGACTTTGGGCAACGAGATAAAAGAGGTCAAGGATACGGTCGACCAGCACGACGCCAGCATAAAGGAGCACGAATCCCGTATTGTTGAAGCGGAAGCACAAATCGCCGATGTGAGGAAAGCCCTCAACGTTATCAAGTCTGGAGGCGGAACCGCTGCATCTACAACCTTCTCGCCAGCCTCACAGAAGATCAAAGTGACGCCTTTTGACGGGACATCATCGTGGTCAGCCTACAAAATTCAATTTGACGCCGCTGTTAAAACCAATGGATGGGACAAAGACCAAGCCATGAACGCCCTCATAATGAGCCTTCGTGATGAAGCCCTGAGTATTCTCGATGCGGTGGGCAAAGAAGTGACCTACGATAAATTAATGGAAATGTTGGAGAGTCGCTACGGTGATGAGCACCTGGAGCGTGTGTACAGAGCGCAGTTAAAGAACAGGGTGCAACGTCGCAACGAAAGTCTTCAGCAGTGGGCTATCGAAGTGGAGAAACTGTTCCGGAAGGCTTATCAGTCAGCACCGTTACCCAACGACGAGTACCTAGTGGAAGCGTTTTCTAACGGGATAGCAGACTTTGAAGTTAGAACTGCAGTGAAACTCGGGCATCACAAAACACTAAAGGATGCTTTGGCCCAAGCCTTGGAAGTGGAAGCTGTACGAAATCCAGCGAGAGATGTTCATCACATAAAGGAAGTTAAAGAAGCGTCACATCGTACGAGGTTTGGTCCAAGATGCTACAACTGTGAAGAGAGAGGCCATTTATGGCAGAATTGCCCAAAGCCATGCCGAACCAGGGACGATCGACTATTGGAAGAACGGAAGGATCGCGAGGCAACGCATTCACTATGGAGGAATAAACGACCTGCTGAAGAAAGCGGAAAATGGCGAGTGTTATCCGGGCCAGAAAAGCCAAAGATTTTGATCTCACAAGCTCACGATGGGAACAGCTTGATCATCAATGGTGCCATCAATGGAACTTCTTGCAAGCTGACATTGGATACAGGAGCTTCTCGCACTGTCGTCAGTTCCCGACTGGCTAAGCGCTTTCTTCCGAACTTCGAAAGCTGCAAAACAGTTCAACTTCTGACAGCGACCGGTCAGCACATATCCGTCCGAGGAGAGAAGCTGGTGGAGTTAAAGTTGGGTGAGAAAACTTTCCAACACAAAGTCATTGTGGCTGATATAGTCGACGATTGCATTCTGGGTCTTGACTTCATGCGAGAACATCATTGCGAGATAGAGGTCAACCAAGGAATCTTGAAGTGTGGAAGAGAAGAAATCTTCATGGAAGGCGCCACACCAGGAAAGGTATATTGTCTGCAGAGAACAGTTCTTCCACCTAGATCGGAGACCATTGTGGCAGTTAGATTACCGCCGAAGTTGGGACATCAACGACGATGTGTGCTAATAGAACAGTCGGAAGGTGATCAACCATGGTTATTGGCCCGAACTCTGGTGAGGACTACTAATACCGCTGTGGTGCGTGTTCTCAACACAAGTAACGAGGAACAACTCATCAAAGGAGGAACCCCAATTGGTACTTGTGAAGAAGTAGACTGGATGCGCAGATGCCAAGAACAACCAAAGGAGAAATACAACTGTGCTGGGAGTTACAACGTGTCAACGCTATTGGAAGATTCCCGTAAAGACCTGACCGAAAGAGAACTTCTGATGGCAAAGAGGATGCTGCAGCGCTATACCGACATATTTGCCCTCGATGATGCCATCAACGGGAAAACTGGATTAGTGAAGCACACTATAAATACAGGAAGCGTGCCACCGATACGACAACGGCCAAGAAGAATACCAGTTGCCAGAGAAAAAGAAGTTGAGTCAATGATCGAAGACATGGCACGCAATGGTGTGATAGAACCTTCATCCAGTCCGTGGTGTTCGCCAGTGGTTCTAGTGAAAAAGAAGGATGGCAGTATGCGGTTCTGCGTTGATTATCGACGACTCAACGACGTAACGAAGAAAGACAGCTATCCTTTGCCGAGGATTGATGACACGTTAGATACACTGACAGGTATGAAGTGGTTCACTACGCTGGACTTAAAGAGCGGATACTGGCAAGTGGAAATAGATCCTAAAGATAAAGAGAAGACCGCATTTTCGACGGGAAAAGGCCTGTGGCAATTCAACGTGATGCCGTTTGGATTGTGCAACGCGCCCGCTACGTTCGAAAGACTAATGGAGTTAGTGCTCGCGGGACTGATTGGAGATGCATGCCTAGTCTATTTGGACGACATCATAATTGTGGGAAAAACCTTCGAAGACCATCTGCAAAACCTGGAACGAGTATTGACTAAGATTCGCGCAGCCAATCTCAAGCTGAGTCCGAAGAAATGTTCCTTCTTCAAGAGGCAAGTGAATTTCCTGGGACATGTGATTTCCGAAGCTGGCGTACAGACGGATCCAGGGAAAGTGAGTGATGTCAAGGATTGGCCTGTGCCAAAAGACAAGACGGAAGTTAGAGCATTCTTGGGTTTATGCTCCTACTACAGGCGATTCGTGAAGAACTTTGCTGACATAGCCAAGCCGTTGCATAGACTGACTGAGGAAAAACGACCCTTCCTCTGGGATGAAAATTGCGACGCAGCTTTTCAAGAGCTAAAGAAGCGACTTTGTAATACGCCTATTCTTTGCTTCCCGGACACAGAGAACGAGTTCATCGTGGACACTGACGCCAGCAACACCGGCATTGGAGGAGTACTGTCACAAAGGAAAGGAGACCAAGAAGTGGTGATTGCGTATTTCAGCAAATCCCTATCCAAGCCGGAAAGGAACTACTGTGTGACCAGAAAAGAGTTACTTGCAGTGGTGAAGACATTGCGACATTTTAGCAAGTACCTGCTCGGGCGAAAATTCCATCTGAGGACCGACCACGCTGCTCTTAAGTGGCTACTACAGTTTAAGGATCCCGAAGGCCAAGTGGCAAGATGGATTGAGCAACTACAAGAGTTTGACTTCACCACGGAGCATCGCAGTGGAAAATCTCATGGCAACGCGGACGCACTGTCAAGAAGGCCATGCTCAGAGGACTGCAAGCATTGCTCAAGACATGAGTCGAAAGATTTAGTGCGCGTCAGAATGCTCAAAGCTGACATCGGTGACGAATGGAAAGAAACCCTTCAGGTTGCACAAGAAGAAGACGCCGACATCAAGCCGATTCTTGAATGGATGGAATCAGATGCCCCTAAGCCAGACTGGAGTGCTATTGCTTCAATGAGTGTTACGACGAAGAGCTATTGGGCGCAATGGGATAGTCTGGTGCTTCAGGAGGGAGTACTTTGTCGAAAATGGGAAAATGCTCGTGGCAATCAGTGCCATCTCCAAATGGTTGTACCCAGAGCAAAGATACCTGAAGTTTTGAAGCTGTACCACGAAGGGTTTTCGGGAGGACATCTGGGTGTGAAACGGACACTCTTG
Source organism: Hypomecis atomaria (assembly GCA_964007245.1). Classification (NCBI taxonomy): domain Eukaryota; kingdom Metazoa; phylum Arthropoda; class Insecta; order Lepidoptera; family Geometridae; genus Hypomecis; species Hypomecis atomaria. The sequence goes on from OZ023279.1 coordinate 26,109,780, forward strand.
AAAATTCGAGAAAGGTTTTACTGGATCAACTGCAGAGATGACGTAGAAGACTGGGTACGGAAATGTACGAGCTGTGCATCAGTGAAAGGTCCGCATACCCGCAGCAGAGGAGCATTAAAGCTATATAATGTTGGAGCACCATGGGAGCGAATCGCACTGGATGTGGCCGGACCATTTCCTGTGAGTGAAAGTGGCAACAAGTACTTCCTTGTCGTCATGGATTACTTCACCAAGTGGCCGGAAGTCTTCCCAATTCCGAACCAAGAGGCATCGACGATAGCAGACAAATTGGTGCATGAAGTATTCTGTCGATTTGGAGTACCATTGGAAATCCACAGTGACCAAGGAAGAAATTTTGAATCTCAGCTGTTTCAAGAGACGTGCCGGTTAATGGGTGCACACAAAACAAGGACAACGTCTTACCACCCGCAATCAGATGGAATGGTGGAGCGATTCAACCAAACTCTGGAGAGGTACCTGGCAAAAGTAGTCGGAAGCAAACAACGGGATTGGGACAAGCATATCCAGCCATTTTTGTTGTCATACCGAAGTGCTGTTCATGAGAGCACAAATGTCACTCCCGCTTTTGCCAATTTTGGACGTGAATTACGGCTACCAGCCGACTTAATAACTGGCATTCCACCGGATTCTCCACAACCCATAACTGAGTACGCCAGTGACCTCCGGAACAAGATGAACGACATCTATGAGCACATTAGAGAGCATGGCCAGCAAGCATCTGAAAGAATGAAGACTCGATACGACAGAAGGGCTAACAATCCTGGGTTCGAGGAAGGCTCGATGGTATGGCTGCACAATCCCATACGCAGCAAAGGAAAGTCTCCAAAGCTACAAGCCAAATGGGATGGACCGTACCGAGTGGTGACCAAGATCAACGACGTGACGTTCCGCATACAGAAAGGACCTCGAGGTGCCCCCAAAATAGTTCACGTGGATCGATTGGCGCGATATCACGGATGCAACGATGCTCGGGACGAGCATGTCTTGGGAGGAGGTGGTGTTACGCAGTAGGCCACGCCGTTAGTAACTATTTATTAATCTGTGGCCGCGCGCGGTACGACGGCTAGTTGCTTACACTTAACCGCGAGATTTATGGTTTTATGACTCAGGCGGCACCGGCCTTTGTGTCGCGTCTATTGTTTGTTGTTTGTTAGATTTTTTGTGGTGTTTTCGTAATAATTAGGAACAATAGGGTTTCTCGAACTTTACACTTGTTTACTTTGTCAGTCACAATGGCACCGAATATTCTACAGATTTCTAGAGAACCCTTATTCCGATATAAATAGGGCGATGGTTTTCGTTTGTGGCAGTTATCGCGTTTATCCCGAAGCGAAAGCATCTCGTGTTCAAGTGCAGTACCAGTGATTGTGAAGTGACTAGTTGTGTGAATATTCGTGCCAGTGTGAAGTGTTGTGCGAACCAGTTGTGTCGTGTGTACTGTGATTTTGTGCAATAAAGTGCAAAGTGAATAATCGGCGTTTTAACTGATTATCCAAGAACCCATCTCGTAACAATACCATATTTTCAGACATAACGTTGACCCGGTCATACTTTTCAGATCCTTCAAAGATCACGAGCAGGACTATGACAACGTAGAAGTCGTCGCTGCGATGGTACTTACAGTTACGAAGAAGTATACTACACCTCTTTAAACACGCCTATTTTTGACCCTTCTGCCGCACACATGGTGATGCAGCGATCGTGTTATCTCCTTATCGCTAGTCATGTTAGACATGCCGTCTCTCTCTGGTAGCGTCCACCGCGACACCGCTTCTACAGCCATGCTGTCTCCCTCCCTCTACAGCCTCACGGTCGTGCCGTCTCGCTCCCTCTATAGCCACGTTACGCTGCGATCGTACTCACATTGCAGATCTCGATATTTCCAGCAAGGTGATCCGGTAGCTTCCACTATGACCCTCCTCTTCAGACTTGCTGTTTCCCTCTCCCTACAGCCTAATGGTCGCGATGTCTCTCTCTCCCTAGGTCCACATTATGGTGCTGCGATCGTACTCACAATGAAGATGTCCAGATCCTCCGCCAGGTAATCCCGTAGCGCCTGCTATGACACCTCCTAATGCTGTCTCCTTCCCCCTGAAACCACGCGATCGCGCCGTCTGTCTTCCCCTAGAGCCACATTATGGTGCTGCGATCGTACTCACAATGAAGATGTCCAGATCCTCCGCCAGGTAATCCCGTAGCGCCTGCTATGACACCTCCTAATGCTGTCTCCTTCCCCCTGAAACCACGCGATCGCGCCGTCTGTCTTCCCCTAGAGCCACGTTATGGTGCTGCGATCGTACTCACAATGATGATGTCGAGGTTTTCCGCCAGGTGGTCGGGTAGCGTCCGCCGCGACACCTCCTCTTCTGACATGCCGTTGAAACGGTCGTGCTTCTTGCGCTCTTTCACCGGCCGCGGGACTAGGGCGCCTTCCATTCCAGGTTCCAACTTTATCTCCATGCTGGAAATGGTAACATACTCTCATTATAACCTTGAAATTGAAATATTTATTCCACTATAATCATTTTTCGCCAAAAATGGCGAATACAGAATTTCAATAGTTAGCACGAATATGAACGTTATTGTTGATTTTTTGAAAACAACTCGGCTAATTTTGATAAGATTTCAATGGAACCACCTCTGAAGTATACTCTACCAAACAAAAAAAAAACAACAAAATAGATTCATAATTGGCGGAATAGTCGCGTGACATACATACAAAAAACTATTCAGTCGAATTGAGAAGCTCCTTTTTTGAAGTCGGTTAAAAATAGAGTACATCTGATTTAAGAAAAAATTTACATAAAATTCATTTACTGAGATTAGACACTCATCTAGGTTAGTAGGTACATATTTAAGTTTCTACAAAGCGCAGCGCGCAGGCTAATATATTCAAAACAAAAACACACAAAAGTACAAACACTATTTGTCTAACAAAAGTGATTTAATCAATGCAGTTTTCTTCTCGAAATGGTAAATGTGTTAACTAAAATAAAAAGTTTAAAATAAAATGTTTAAAAATCAATTTAGGAAAACCCTACAAAAGAGTACATAGGTACGTGGTGTTTAGTTTAAATCGCTTCTTCTATTTGGCATTTACTGGCATGTGGAAAAGTTCTATAGGGTACGAGAGAGAACAAATCGGCCAATTGCAAGTCAGGCTCGCACAAGAAGGGTTCCGTACCGTATGGGCCCGTATGGATGTATTTCTGTTGCCGCTATAACAACAAACACTAAAAACAGAATAAAATTAATATTTTGGGGGGGTCCCCATACAGCAAACGTATTTTTTTTTTGCCGTTTTTTGCTCGATATTAATAACGGCAACAGGTAGACGCTTGAAATGGGGCTAAGAGGATTCCCATAGGTTACGGAACCCTTCGTGCGCAAGTCCAACTCGTATTTGGCCAATTATTCTTCTCCTAGCGAGCTCGAAAATAGCGATAACAACCCTCTAAAAAGGACAAACGTTATGAACTGTTTCCTTTTCCAAATTTCATCAAACGTTACACAACATCTCGCCCACTCATTACACGATTGGCTTGCACAATCAACAAAAAGTTAAGAAGTTAAATTGGTCTTTACCCCTTTCACAATTGTTGCCGGTTACTCGTACTCGTAATGCGTTTATTTATAGAAATGCTCGAATTGGCTGAATAGGAAGCCAACTTGAGGTGGAGGGTTGGTCGTGACATCGAGTAGAGTTACCAAGTGGAGATTTTAATAAGCTTTTCCATCTGTACTGTACTGTACCAGCCTTTTTAATAGTCCACTGCAGGACGTAGGAATATCCACGAAGGGTGATTGGTCCATAGCCACCAAGCTGGCCCAGTTCAGATTGGTGGATTCACATACGCCATCGAATTTCATTTACGGACGTTTGCAGGTTACCTCACGATGTTTTCCTTCACCGAAAAGCCAGTGGTGTGAAATTCCGTACATAAATTCCAAGGAATTCATTGGTACGCGACTAGGATTAGAACCCACGACCTCACGATTGTAAGGCGGGTGTCATTACCACTAGACCACCATAATTAATAATATCACAATAATTTTCCATCGCGTTCCCGCAATTCCTTAATATTATTATTTTTCGTCTAAAATGGCATAACCGGCTTCAATCGTGCACAAAATTCAAATAGTTTTCTCGAATGTATATAATGTTTTATTATTGTTGATTTTTCAAAAACAGCTCAGCCAATTTCGATAAAATTTACATGGGACCTCTGAAGTATGGATCTACTAAACAAAAAAATTATCATTCTGTCATAATTGATTGATAATCGCATAACATACATACAAACATAAAATAGTCTGAGTGAGAGTCGGACTCGCGCACGAAGAGTTCCGTAGGTACCGGAACGTATGGGAGCCCACTTAATTTAGTTTATCTACCTCTATAGATAGATAGATAGATTAATTCTTTATTGTTCACACCATAAAATACAAACAAAGAAAGAACAACTTTAAAAAAACTAGTGGCAACAACAGGCGGCCTTATCACTAAAAGCGATTTCTTCCAGGCAACCTTAGGATGGAGAAAAGTATTTGAAGATAAAAAAACGACGGGGTGTGCTTTAAAAAGAATGAAAGGACAATGACGAAGTTATAATAGGCAAATAAACATACACACAAAAATAGTACACACGAATACTTGAAATACTATAAATAAAAATAAAATAAATAAATAGAAATACACTAATACATAGTTATACAATATACTACATAAATAGAAATAATAACGAAGCAACAAAACAAACACTATCAACTGCGGTTTAGCAACTGTGACAAGTATAAACTTTTTACCTGTTCCCTAAAAACGTCTTGCGACGGAGCTCGTCTTATAGAAACAGGCAAAGAGTTCCAGAGTTGGACAGCTTGGTAAGCAAAGGACTTTCCGTAAAAGTACTCACAATGCGCGGATGGAGTCATAAGGGTGAGGTTATCTGAGGATCGAAGTGGGATAGTATGGGAAGTGTGCCAAAAAGTGAAACGCTTCTTTAGGTAAAGCGGGGTAGAAGGATTGAATAGGATGCCATAGAGGATAGAGAGGTATACAAAAGTTGTTAGTTTTGATGTACAGAATAAGCCCCTAAGAGGATACTAATTGATTAGAAATAACCCTGTATATTCTGTGAATATTTCAAGCGTCTACATGTTGCCGTATTAATAACGAGAAAAAATCATTAAATATTGATTTTACTCTGTTTTTAGTATTTAATTTAGTTGTCTACAGTAGAAATACATCATCTGTGCTGTGATAATTTAAACTATATAGCTATCACGGTTCAAGAGATATAGTCCGGTCACAGGCAGACGAACAACGGAGTCAACGGAGTCTTACTAATAAGGTCCCATCCCTAAAAACTTAGTCGAATCGAGAACCTTATTTTAGGGTTCCGTACCCAAAGGGTAAAAACGTGACCCTATTACTAAGACTCCGCCGTCCATCTGTCCGTCTGTCTGTCACCGGGCTGTATCTCATGAACGGTGATCGCTAGAACGTTAAAATTTTCACAGATCATGTATTTCTGTTGCCGCTATAACAACAAACACTAAAAACAGAAAAATATTCATATTTAAGGGGGGCTCCCATTCAACAAATTTTAATTTTTAAGTGTTTTTCATTCGATATTAATAACGGTGACAGGTAGATGCTTGAAATATATACAGAATATTTAGTCAAATGTTTACTTCAGAAATAAATCATTAAATTAAAATAAAATAAATATTAAAGGGGAGCCCCCCTCATAGAAGAATCGTATTTTTTTGCTCGATATTAATAACGGCATCAGGGAGATGCTTGAAATATTACAGAATGTTTAGTTGTTTGTAAAATAAATAATTTAAACAAAATATATTAAGGGGACTCCCATACAAAACGGAACCCTTCGTGCGCGAGTCCGACTCGCACTTGGCCGATTATTTGTTGTTAGTTGACAATACATTGAGCTGCATGAAGACGATAGTAGTTTTCGTTTCGTACACAATCTAATAAGGCTCCTTGGTATATTTTGTGACAATAAAATAAATATGTGCATACGATATATTATATTCTCATTGGCTCCCATTGACGCGGGCAGCGCGCTCGACGTTGACTCAGCATTACGTCACGATGCAGAATGTGGCCAAACCAAGTATTTATAGCGACAGTTTCTTTGTTTATAAATAGGTAAATCAAACTGGCCGCTCCGCCGGCTTCAACAGTTTTTCGCTGCAGTAATTGGCGATTGTTTTTCATTGAGGAGTTTCTCTCGGATCAGAATGCGGAGATGAGTTATAGCGTGCCCCGGACAGTAAACAAATAAATGAAAACGTTACACTCTCGCGTCAATAAACGTGAAAGCGCCCGGTTTCAAGATTATTATACTCTTTGCAGTACCGTCTTCCTCGCGGAACATGTGTATGCAGAACAGATTGTGTCATTGGAATACTTTTTCAAAATCATTCTCCAAAGCGCAACTAATAATAATTGTAATAATTAATAAAGATAATGGATATTTCAGTCTAAAACTTTGTCACAGAGCTTTGTAAATATTATAAATATATCTGTATTAAAAAAAAAAAACCTAATAACTACAAATTAGCCATTGAAACGAAATGATGATGATGATGAGTCTAAAACTTCACACGTCTGCATTAAACATGATAACTTCGGACAAGATATGAGTTACCTAAATATTGAAAGTATCTATGCATGAGTAACCGAACATACGAGTATTGTAGAGGACTTGCAATATACACAGGTAATAAAAATCAACATCATTCCTATACGATTAATCAGTTTGACAAACGTTGGTTTTAGTCATGGGATCTCAGTGGCCATTCCTTCATCATCCAGCCATAGGAGGTCCACTGCTGGACATAGGTCTCCCCTATAGATCTCCAATAAGACCGGTTAGTAGCGGCCATTCCTTACTTACATAATATTATATCATTATACTATAGCGCCTACTTATGGATACCACGTTTTTTATGAGACTAAAGTAATCTGGTACACAAAATGCCTCCAAGCACAAATTTGTACATTTTAATGTGCACAGTGTGCACACCATGTGTATAAGCTCAAAGGCTTCACTGTAAGTACGAGTACCTACTGGTAAAACCTAAAGCATGACAATAAGCCCGATCACAGAGGCGCCATCGTAATTATATTAGCTAAATAGCATAGTTCTGTTCCTTTTTCACTCTAGGCATTCGACAGAGAGAACGCTTTTTACGTTGCTATTAAAATTACGCTGGCGCCTCTGTAATCGGGCTCACTATCATACTATAGGCCGAATCATACAAGTCGGCGGATATGATGTTAGCCACAAGCTGCGCGATATCTAATCAAACCGCACCTCATAGTTCATTTATTCGACAAATGGGTGTCAGAAACACACTTTTGAATAGTCAACAAAAATCTACACAATGGTAAAGACTTAAGTAACAAGAAATCAATTACTTACATAAATAAATCATCCATTTCAACTTCATTCACAATTAATTAAATCACATTACAGTTTACAAAAATTAAAAACAAGTAAACACAACAAGGTGCCAGTTGTATGAATGACGAAAACCTACCAAATCTATCCAATTTGGCAGATTTTCGTCAGTCAGTCAGTATAAATGAAATGGAATGTCAAATTGTAAAAGTAAAAATGTTAGCTATAAGTGAGCTTCAGTCAGTATTGGATATTGCGCAGCTAGAAGCTATAACTTCACATCCGCCAACTTGTATGATTCGATTTATACTGTGTATTCTGTTATGCACTGCATCAGAAAACTTAGTACCTACAAACATCATCAGGCTGACTCGACAAGATTGTAAATATTAATTATCATGATGCTAGATAAATACAGGACTGTTGCGTTGCGTTTGTCCCACCTACTTATTATGTTTTAACCATGAGCATCTGGATTAAAATTGTTGTTATTTTTTGACGGACGAACCAAACCGGAGGAGGTAATCAATTCGACGCGTATATATTTTTTTAAATTTGTAACCACGCACAACTTTTTTCGTAGTAATTCAATTTCAATAATTCTTTTTTTATGGGAAAGAGTATGCTTCAAAATCGGTCTCATTAAAATTTTATTGTAATCAGCTTAGACATTTTTGATAAATCAACAATAATGTGAAAAATGTTACATCGATTCGTGCGAAATATTCGCGAATTCCGTACACGGGTGAAGTCGGTCATGCTATTTCTTGCGAAAAATAATTATTACCCTAGTATTAAAACATTTTTTGTGGTTTATGTGATTACTTGTGGCGGTTTAGTGAAACTCTTTTTATATTGAAATGATGAAAGCAGCACTACTGTATTTTATCCAGAAACCCCTACAGCAGCTCTAGCATTGCAAAAGGCAAATTGTTCTTCCGACAAACAATCAAACGTCGTCGCTTACGACGTGCGAGTGGCAGCTCGTTGTCGTCATTGTTGTTGCCTTCTGAAGATAATCTGCGTTGTTGTGTACTGTCGGCCGATAGAAGAATCCTCAGGTCTAGTACGAGTAATGCGTTGTTGTCTAGTGAAGTGTAGTGTAGTGTCGCTCGCTCCGGCGGCGCGGTGGCGGTGGCGGTGTCCCAGTTGCGGCGTGTTTACGTCGCGCGGGTATTTCGGTACCGGAACCCGCGCGCCGGCCAACACCAATCGGATCAAGGTAGAGCGTGCTCTTATCACGCCATGCCACGAACCAAACTAGGTTCAGTGGCTGCACGAATTAACCACCATGTAGACTGCAATTACGCTTTACAATCGTAAGATCATGGGTTCAAATCCCGATCCCGTACCAATGAGTTCTTTAGAATTTATGTACGGAATTTTACACCACTGGCTTTTCGGTGAAGGAAAACATCGTGAGGCAACCTGCATACGTCCGTAGAAGAAATTCGATGGCGTGTGTGAATCCAATAACCCGCCATGGGCCATAATATTTGGTAAGGCGTGGTGGATATGGCCCAATCACCCTTCGTGGGAAGACCTACGTCCTACGTCCTTCCTATAAGCTTGAGTGTCTCCAAAACTATTGCATTAGATTTATATTTGGGTTACGCAAATATGACCGTGTTAGAATAATAATGTTATTATAATATTTAATTTAATAACGATTACAAGATGTATTAAGTAATATAAGACTTATTGGTAGCTAAATCATGACTTCCGAATGTCGGCCATTGTTGTTTACATATACCATTTATTTAATACTGTGATTTCATAATGTTATAGATGACTTGAAACGTATCAATAATTGTTCTAATAATTCTAATAAGTATGAAATACAGTTTAAGATGATTTTATGTTTAACAATTGTGTAAAATGGAGGCTACCACCGTGCCCGCCATCTTGCTCGTTCCCTATTGGTTGTTGGCAATGTTTACATCGAGCAGTGGTGGTAAGGCATGGTGGGAGCTTGTGAAATGAGTATAAAACAGTCTGTTGGCGCGGCTTCGTCGTCCTAATATCTCTTAGTATCTTTGAATCTCTCTTGGTGTTCTCCCGGTATTCTGATAATAACGTTGAAGTCTTGCTTAGCTAGTTATGCTGAGTGTCGGTACCTTTTATATTCGAAGCCAAGCCGAGTGGACGTCGCCATGTTGCTAAAGTTAAGTACTTTGTGTAATATCTAAATTAAGGAGACTGATAGTTGTACATTGTAACAAAAGATTATACTGATGGCGTCTTGAGTTTCTTGCCACTTCTTCTCAAAACGTCTAGGGCTTTGCGAACGTGGCATAGTTATTGCAAATACATGGTGGTACCCTCGAGGGACCCATGAAGTATAAAAAATATACAAAGTAAACTTATTTACTTGTTTCTTTTACTAATTTAGAAACCTCAAGTTAGGTAACTACCCTCACAAACATTTAAAGGATCAGATTGAAGAGTTTTCTTTATTATTAAGTTAGAATCAGGGTTGCTGCATTAATTAAAAGTAAGATTTCCATCCTAACAGTAATATTTTGGTAGAAAATAGATAAAGTAACCGCCTCTTTTAACCCTGATCTAACAACCGCGTCTCTCATTTTCGTACTAAGCTCAAGTGGCTTCCAATTCGTCTTCGTCGGAATGCTCATATCCTTAATCTCCTTGATAATATCCTCTTCAATCCTTCTACTCCATGCTATCTTAAAGACTCTTTTTCCTTCTGGCAAGATGCAATTTCCTTCCCCTCCGATCCAAGGATAACCTTTCCCATAAGACCCCTACCACACGGTGTGAAACTTTTTACGGACGGTCTTTTGCCTTTCAGGCAGTCCAGTTATGGAATGCCTTACCCGTTACTGTCAGAAAAGCTTAATCACTGAACGTATTTAAAGATCAGGTTAAAATCCATTACAGGTAATGGTTTTTAACCTGCCAGAATTTACAATCAATTCTTTAACTATGTAACTGTTGTTGTTATTTATGTTGTTTTATGTAAGTAGTATATTGTAATGTATTATGTATTAGTTTATTATTTAGTCAAAGGTTTCTTTTATAATTTTTTTTTAATGTATTGTTTCCTTTAATTTTAGGTATTTTAAGTATTTATATCAATTTTATTAGTATGTATGTTTGTGATGTATAATCAAACTTATATTTTTAACTAATGCGCACCCCGTCCATTATTTATACGCTTTCTGTCTTCTCCATCCTAAGGTTGTCTGGCAGAGATCGGGATCAGAGATCTGGCAGAGATATGGAACCCTCCGTGTGCAAGTCCGATACTTGACCGATTATGTATCTTTGTTTCTTATTTTTGTTTATTTCTTGGTGTGCAATTAATCTATCTATCTATATATATTAATCTATCTATGCCTTTTGCAACAGCTTCCATAGCCTTTATCATAGCCTCTGTTGTGTATTTTCTCTCGGCCATGATGATCTGTAAATTTTCATTCCAGCAACCTGATGTATTTAAATGTTGTCAATCAATGCTTAGGTATAAATTGCACATAAATTAAGAAACATCATAAATTAGTCTGATGCACATAACATTGTCATGAGAAACTTTTAGAGAAAACACGTGTGTCAGGTAGGGTTGATTTGTCCGGGTTCTGGTCTCTAAAATCCGGGATTTTCACGCGACTTGTCCTGGTTGCCGAATTTTAGAGTTGGCAACCCTAGTGTCAGATCATGATATGTATAAGCTACGGGCATCCTTTTTTCTGGGTTAAACTAAAAAACTAAAAATCTTATTACGTCAAACGTTGATCACAAGGTGGCTCTGACGAATGTACCTACAAGTAGGTACGGTGCTCTGATTAAAACTGTAAGAACAGACCAGATTCAAGCTGCTTCCGCAGGAATACACTAGATGAAATCTACTTCCGACTGGTTTTGGTATTGGAAATCTGTATCCAGCAGCAAATATTCGGACCCACCGGCCTAAATCCTAAGACTTAGAAAAGATTTGCGCGTCCTATTCTAACACAAAGCTTGCTTTATACGTAACCGCCAAGTACCGAAATACAAACGAAAAGCTTGATAGATGATAGGTCAAAAATATTCCGACAAAATGCATTAAAACACAATAGGCGCGCGCATTTTGTAAACGTCATTATAATTATTCATATCTAGATAAAAAATAGCTTATGAAATTATAAATTATCTTATGTATATTTTTGACACTGAGCCATAAAAAAATGTACCTTATGTCGTCACCATTAAAGATTAATTTTCAAAAAATAACGACATAAGGTGCACCTTTCAAAGTGAATATCAAGTGTGTCCCGATAGCCGTTAATTTATTAATTATTATGACGAGCATTGGGACAAATCGGAGTTACGGCGCACCATTACCTGACACACGTAATTAAAAAATCTATGATTAAAGAAATCACAATTTTATAGGTTATAATGTTAGAATATTAATCAAGCTTTAATCTCATTATAATTTCGCTTACAAAAACGAACAACTGATCCAGTAAACATTGAATCGAACACGGCAAGTCAGTCGTCAGGTTCAGGAGCTAAACTTTGCAAAAAACACAAAATTTCAGAGCGCTGCACTTTAGATAAACACTGCGCCTACCCCATAACAGATATGACTAAGAGTTTCCATTGAAATTAAAGCTAATATTACCGAGAATTTGTTGCCATAAAAAGCTTTGATGTAAGTTTAGGTATAATTTAGTAAAAGTCTTTTTAATTAATTTTAACGGGCATTGGGACATTGTCGACTTTGTGTACACTTACCCTAGACTGCGGATAGCCCAATCGTGCCTAAAGCTCACTCAACAACTGCGCGAGGATGGGTTGTCCGCAGCTTGTAGCTAACATCACTGCGGCTAAGTTGTATGATTCGGCCTATTACTAGCCCTGAGGTTTATTTTATCGGTCGACAGTACACTACAACGCAGAAAATCTTCAAAAGGCAAATGTAAAAAAAAACCCTGATACATGTTCTGCTTTTTTTATTTTTTTCTATTTCGAATAGGTTTGCGTTTGACTACACAGTACCTGACGTTAAGCAGATATGCGGTCTAGGGTGAGCACGCTTACCTAGAAGATACCTATTTACTCGGGATTTGAAGACACCTACATTGTACTTTAACGGGAAGACAGACTCAGGCAAAGCGTTCCACATTCTGGCAGTTTGTATGAGGAATGTGGACTCGAAACGCTTGGTTCTAATGCGTGGTTGAAGCCAATGTAATCGGGGCGACGCGACGTCCCAACGTTGCTAAAAAATTCCTGACAATGCGCCGAAGTACGGTTCGGATGGTGGGACGGACGGCTTCCAATCCATTTAATAATAATTTAATTTTTGTTTCCGCTAATCGGCTCTGTTTATGGTTAGCTGTTACAAGAAGACATCTAAAAAATATTGTCAACTAGCAAATTCCCAATGGAAGCGTTTTACATCCAGGCAGATCCAGCAGCCAGAATCCCGCTATCAAATAACTGGACACAAACCGGTGAACAGGCAGAGTTATCTTATCACCGTACTCCACATAATCTACGACTGTGACTGAATTTCAGTGCATATCATATTATCTGATGGCTATAATCTACTCATCTAAATTAAAATAACTGGACTTTTAATATTCTCGTAGATAAAGATTTTACGTTCGTAAAGACTAGTCTTGGGTGCCAGCTTTATATTTTATGACTAGCGACCCGCCCCGGCTTCGCACAGGTGTATTGTACATATTATACCTTCCCTTTGAATCACTCTATCTATTGTAAATAACTAACTAAATAATATTTTTTCAAATCGGTTCACAATTGACAAAAATATCGATGAACATACACAAAAAAATACATATAAACGAACATAGTACCTTCTCCTTTTTCGAAGTCGGTAAAAATATATGAAAAATCGTGTGAACTGCTTGTCGCTGGCCACTGGAGGCTGTGGTCGGTGGACCGTCTCCACTGAGTCTTTTTTTTTACGAGGGGGAAATCTTCTAAAGATGCCCTAACTGCATTGGGGTGCAGAAGGGTTATGTGGGATTTTACCCACTAAAAGCCCCTCGGTGGCCAGCCTTTGTGCCTTCTTGGGAGCTCCGGGATTTCCAAAGGAACACCCCGGTGCTCCCAGCACTTTACACGACTACTCGCCTGGTGATTAAACCAGGCTTGTACCGTCCTTTACGACAGCGTTGCCACACACGCTGCTGTCCTCCTCGGGTCCGCTTGAGTGGATGGCCAGAGCGCCAACTCTGTCCACCCACGAGCCCAGAGGTCCCCTTTTAGTAGGCTCTTACTACAGGCAGGGGATACCGATGCCGTATTCTAGTGCCCCGGCATCAGGGCAACTGCGCTGAGCCTAAGACTCGTGTGTGAGTATCGTAATGAGAGACGGGCTTAGACAAGATTTACATTTCTTTCAGTTCAGTTTGGTTGTAACACGCGCGCTAACCTTCAACATTTCAAGGTGCTCCTTTGACGGACCATTGCCACGATTACATAACAGTTCTCGAAACACAAAACAATGGCTACTCAGTTTCCTACTATAAAACAATACAAGGAGACGAGACGAAGCGATTCGCACTGCAAATGCGCTGAGGCCACACGAGCCTCATCGAGATCAAACCAACCCTGTCTCTCTCACACCAATTGTTACCTGTGCGAGTGTGACCGAGATAGTCGGAATAAAAAGCGAGTTGCTGAGTTAATTAACATTGGAGATAGCATCAATGGTGCCACCGAAATGTGGGCATAAATTATTCAAATGAGCGTCATTACGGTCGGCGCTTCTTCGCGTGCGTCTTTGTACCTGAGTTTAATATGGACGTGGCGTATCTACATTTACAGATTAATCCATGAACACGCGGCTTGGCACGCGTTCTTTCTACAAGAGAATAGAAAATGAATGTACTTAATTAAGTAGAAAATAAGATTAATTGTAATTGTTATGCCACCACTAACCCTTCGTGGACAGGCCATGTTTTGCACATTTTTAATATTTTTGGACTATTAAAAAGGCTGTTACAGTACAATTATACCCTAACATGTTTAGCCTACTTCCTAAAAGAGGAAGCTCTCGTTTCAACATATTGTTCCCGACATTCTAATTTAGTGAAAAATTTCAATAAATACATCTATTCTCTTTTTCTATTACTAAAGAGAAAGAGGAACAAACTAATTTAATTTACTAATTTCTTACAAAAAGATTTATACTATGGGGTCAACCCAAACTTGGAACTTAATGATGGCCTTAAACACCTTCTTTCGGCTTAGCTTAGCCCTGTATAGTACATATAAATGTATAGCATATCTATATCATCTACTCATAAACTCAAACTCAAATAATTTATTGCAAGTTTACAACATATGAAATTTACATGCGGTTCTTAATTAACATGTTTTGTATAGTTACTAGCGACCCGCCCCGGCTTCGCACAGGTGTATTAAGCATATAAACCTTACTCTTGAATCACTCTATCTATTTAAAAAAACCGCATCAAAGTCTGTTGTTCAGTTTTAAAGATATAAGCATACATGGGGACAGACAGCGGGAAGCGACTTTGTTTTATACTATGTAGTGATGATACATATGACCCTGATAAGGGTATGGCAATTTTATTATTTATATTGGAACGATTTATTATTATGTTTTCTAGATTATCTTATCCTGTACATAAGTACCAACGGAGAACAGAGGGCGACCGCTAGGCCACCTCCAGGTGTCAGGTGGACGTATTTAAATTGACAGCTATTTATAGAAATTGCAAACCACGTCATAAGCTTTCCACAGCTCCAGCGGTGCACCTTTTGGGATAAATTTTAATAACAGTAAACGTACTTATTATGCTGAGTTAATTTCTGAGGCTACGTATTCAGACCGCACCGCGTTACAACCAAGCGTTTCGAATCCTCATAACTCATACGAACAGCCAGAATGTGGAACGTTTTGCCTGGGTCTGTCTTACCGCTAAAGTACAACGTGGGTGTCTTCAAATTTCAAGTAAATAGGTATCTTCTAGGTAAACGTGCTACATCCTAGACCGCATATCTGCTTAATATCAGGCAGTATGTAGTAGGTATTTCTCAATTGAAATTAAGAAAAAACCGTGAAGACAGAAATTATTAATTCTAGGAGCTAAGCAAAGAGGAGCTCTAACTTAGTTTATCTTACAACTGGTCAGGCGTTTGTCTACAGCTAACGTAATGTCATGTGACTATGTAATGTAACGTTTTGGAATGGGAAATATAACTCGACCCATAGACCGATCGTTAGATTGCTTAGCAATGTGATTTATCATTCACAAACCCCTGCTGAAAGGAAAATAATCTTATGCAAAAAAAAATAGATCAGAACTGACACGAGGAACCCGCTGACTTCTCAAATGCCTACATTCTACATGAATGGCATAAAATAACTAAAATTGACAATCTAAGAGATATAATGCCATATACAGCTGATCAGAGCTGGGGCCTTATTGTGTAAGCGCTCTGACGTTCGGCTTCGCTTTTCCGCACATTCGATCTCGTGGAGTGACTGGCGTAAGCAGGAGAAAAAGCGAAGCCGAACGTCAGAGCGCTTACACAATAAGGTCCGTGAGAAGCATGATGATCACGAGGAGAGAATTGGTCAGAAAAAAAAGTACGACTACAAAACCAAGCTTTTCATCGAATCTGAATGAAGATCGCTAGGGGCGGCATAACTATACAGTACAGCACGCGTGTCGGTTACACCTTCCATACAGAGATATAAAGAATTCGTAGCCAGAATTTGTTATTTTTAATGTGGTAAATTATGTATAATAATGTTGTAAGTATTGTTGTGTGATTTTGTAAGTAATTTTTAATTTTTAGGGTTCCGTACCTCAAAAGGAAAAAACGGAACCCTTATAGGATCACTTTGTTGTCCGTCTGTCCGTCCGTCCGTCTGTCAAGACCCTTTTTCTCAGGAACGCGTGGAGGTATGAAGCTGAAATTTATGTCAATTACTCAGGTCTACTGTCCCTTGAAGCTGTGAAAAAATCAAACTTCTAAGCCAACGCAATCAAAAGATACAGCCGTTTATGCCGCAAATTTTCGACACTTGCAAGGGAATCAAAACCTACAGGGTGCTTCCCGTGAACTCAGAATCTTGAAATTTGGTACGAAGCAACGTCTTATAGCATAGATAAAGGAAAAATTACGAAAACCATAAATTTTTAGTTACATCACATAATATATATTTTTTTAATAATTTTAACCTTACTACCCATTTCCTCATAAACGCGTAGAGGTATTAAATTGAAATTCATACCAAATACTCAGGTCTATAATACCTTTAAGCTGTAACAAAATCAAACTTCTATGTCAACGCAATCAAAAGAAACAGCAATTTAAGCTGCATATTTTGAAACTCGCAAGTACTCGCAAGGGAATCAAAACCTAAAGGGTACTTCCAGTCGACCTAGAATCTTGAAATTTGGCATGAAGCAACGTTTTATAGCACACATAAAGGAAAAATTCCGAAAACCTTAAATTTTTAGTTACATTACAAAATATATATTTTTTAGTAAATATAAACTTATTACTTTTTTTGAAGAACTTTGAACTTAGAACTTTGTAAACCTTGCAGGTTTGTACGGAACCCTCGGTGCGCGAGTCCGACTCGCACTTGGCCGGTTTTTATTTGAATATGTTTCCGAATTATTTTATTATATTTGTAATGTGGCTGATTATGTAGGTAAGTAGGTACTTATAAATTATTTTATGTTGAGTCTTTGATAAGTCTTTGTGTGTAAGATGTCCCCTAATATTTATTTTATTTATTTATTTATTTGATACTCGAATAAATGATTTTTTCTTTTTTTTTATAATAATCTATTTACAGCACATATGCGTGACATCTTGCGAACGTAGGTACATGTTTAATTTACATAGGTTTAATTTAATTGAATATAACTGGTCTATTCTCGCAGTTTGCCTGTCTCAGGGGTGTCACGAATGACCCAGATAAAATATTTAATCTACCCGGCTAGGAGTGAAACCCGGTCCCAGTACAGGAGGCAGAGATACTACCAAGGTAGGAGGGTGCGTCCGCTGTGGACGTGCTACGACTGATACGTTGATGTGGAATACAGCAAAGCAGAGCGGTGTCAGCGTGGTGCGGAAAGTATGCCGGGCCGGGTCGCTAATTCCGGCGGGGTCGGCGCCCGCCAAGCTAATCGTGTCGCCATGCGCCGCCACGCTCACCTACTCCCCACGCGCCACCAATACAATGCCACAAGACAACACTCCTACCATCATTCTTCCTGCACCAACCGAGCGCTCGCTCACTTACTTCCGGAATGACCAGTGAACAACAGAAACAACAGGTTATGAGCGAAGCGGTAGCCCTCCGCTCTGAACTGTAGCCTTTTTAATAGTCCACTGTAGGACGTGAGCCTACCCACAAAGGGTGTAGTTCCAGCCTGCATTCTATGGCTATAAAAATATTTAATAAACTGCCAAATAATCTAAAAGATATCGAAAAGGAAAACTGTTTTATAAAACAACTAAAAATTATTCTATTATCCAAATGTTATTACATATTAGACGAATTTTTTAACGATAATCTAGAAAATATAAGAATATCAATCGTCAGATCTGATCAGCAAGGCTTGCTACACATATAGTCGGGCCGGCCTCGATCGACACCGCCGGGCGGTAAAATCGAACGTGTGTAGATGAATGTTCGGGAAAAAAAACTGATCGGCTTTCGGTACAGAGATAACAGAGGGATAGTGTAGTCAATCGAGAAAATCTGAAAGAGGTGATTTGATTTGCCACGAGTCAGAAAGAGACATGAAAAATATCTCGATTCGGTGGCTTATGTCGGATTATTCGGTACGGAAATTCAAATTCCAATACATAAATATCTGGGACACAATATCTGGGAGAGATTTTCCATAGATTTTTGCTGTTGAGAATTTTCTCAAGTGACATTGTTATTAATGTGTTTTAAATAGATATCTGTGACTTGTGGAGTCGGCACGTTCGGCTAAGCCGGGCGGCAAAATCGAATATAGGTATGTAAATGAATGCCGCGACGGGCACGCGTGAGGCCGAATGAAATCAGAGTTGTGCCGATTACAACCGAAAGAACCCCCCGATCGGCGTCGATCGGCACAAGTCGCACAAGTGTAGTAGCTGCATCGGCTTTGTAGTGTATTTTCATATTTTTCTTTATTTTTTTATTTCGTATAGGTTTGCGTTTGACCACATGTTGCCTGATGTTAAGCCGATATGCGGTCTAGGCTGTAGCACGCTTACCTAGAAGATACCTATTTTACTCAGGATTGTCCCGACATAATTGTGCCGATCAGATTATGTGTGTAGCAAACTTAAACCGATCCTACAAAATGTGGGTAACTTTTACAAAGTTTATTTGGAACATATCCTCAAGTTCAGTTCGAATGGGATCATAAATAATATTCGGCGGAGAAACTCGACGGAAAGTAAAAGCGCGCAACAGTTCCTCTGATGTAACAAACTGCGCTGCGAAATTATGGATGCCCGCGAAAATGGCTGGCGATTCCGTGTGCTCGCGGTTTACACAGTTTTTAACCGACTTCCAAAAAGGTTTTTTTTTTTTGTGTATGACTTCCAAAAAGGACGAGGTTCTATGTTCGTCTGTATGTATATTTTTGTGTATGTTCATCCAAATTTTCGCCAATTGTGAACTGATTTTAAATTTTTTTTTTTTGGTTGAAAGAGTATATCCAGAGGTGGTCCCATTTAAATTTTATCGAAATCGGCTGAACCGTTTTTTTTTTTTTTTTTAATAAACAATAATGTAAAAATTGTATACATCAATTCGAGCGAACTATTCAAATTTTGTACACTATGGAAATTGGTTTTGTCATTTTATGCTCCTAACTCCTATCAGTGTTTCAAACACTCTAGGTCCCTTTTATTTACAACAGGTCGATGACAAACATTGAGAATCTTTTCAGAAATAGTCTGTAGAAGACGCAAGCTCAGAGAGCATGCCATTTAATTATGAAAATCAGGAAGCTAATATTAGTAGAGGAACAGAATAGCCACAATTATGAAGGCGGCGCCATCGTAATTATAATAGCTAATTAGAATATTTCTGTTTCTCTTTCACTAAAGTGATGAAAGTGTTGTCTCTATCTGTATTTTTACGTTGCTATTATATTTACGACGGTGTCTTCATAATTGGGCCTAATGTCTATTCTGTACGTAACTATAGTACTATCGTTATTTTCAGCTTGCTCTCGCTTTCAAATGATGCTTTTAGAAATCTACAAGGGAGCCCTACGTCAGCACAAGACGTCTGCAACCTAGAAATTCTAGAACCCACAATCCAGTCCGCGTTTCTCTAATGTTTTTCTAGACTCGCTTCATCGGTATTTTCTACGAAATGCAAAAAAAAAATATAATGAAAAAAAGGTCAATGGCAGTGAATCGCTAACTGTAGATAAACGCTTTCGAATCTCTCGTATTTACAAAATAAAGAATTAAAAGTTTAAAAATTGCGCCGCGACTTTGACAGGAGTTGAAATGCCGCCAAAACGTAATCGGCCGTATAATGCGCGGGAGCATTTTCTACGAAGATTCACGCGAATGAGATCCGAAACGTAATTGCGGCCGAGATTATGCTATTTTTCTCGGTAACAAGGTATATTTTTGTATGATTCTATTATTGCGTTTGAGTAGTGCGAGAGAGCAAATTGGGCGGAAAATTCATAATTTAATTACAGTATCCTGTCGATGCAGATTTTCTGGGAATTTTATTAGAATTATTTGTTTAAATTGAACGTAAATTCAAACAAAATTATGTAGTTTTGAGGTCTTTTGCAGTTTTCGTTCACGACTAAAAAATCTTATCTCGGATACAGAATAAACAGAAATTCATCAGCCTTTGTAGACATTGTGTCGGTGAAACTTAGCTGACTGAGTTGGCAGTTTGCGAACTACATAACATTATCGTAAAAATAAGCTTCAAACAGAAGAAATCAAAGCAACAACTCACCCATTCTCATCCTTAATCTTCTTCTTCCTGCCTCTCTTCTTAGGCTGCTGGAGGCACATCTGCTGATGCATCATATGCGGATGTTGGTGCGGCATCATATGTGGATGATGATGCGGCGCGTGCGGCGGCGCCATCAGCCCGCACATCGGATCCTCCTCCACAAACGAGTACGGATCTTCGCACTCCCTCTTAATCCCATTATACGCATCCTCCTCTCTCTTGTAACCCGTGTGAGCTATCTGAGGAGCGTGGGGATGGTGCTGCTGACTCATGTCGTAGGGCGCGTCCGGTTCCCGCTTGAAGCCATACGGCTCGTTGTATTTGGGGAAGGGAAAGTGCTGGTATTCCTGATGATGGTGTGGCTCGAAGTGTCTGTACTCTGGTTCTGGTTCCGGGTACCGGAGCAGAGGCTCGTAGGGGGGCTCCGGGGGTGGGGAAGGGTCCGGGGGCGGCGCGGGCGAGCCCTCTGCCGAGGAGGGCTTGCGGCGCGCCTCGCCGCTGTTGCTGGTCTCATAGCCGTCGTCGGCGGTCTCTGGCGGCTTCGGCTTCTCATCCCCTCCCTCCTCCCTGGAAAGTAGAAATGTATTACGTTAGTACGTTTGGGGAAAGCTGTATGTATATATGTGCAAATGTATAGAAGCTGCGTGGTGGTCCAGTGGTAGTAAATATTCTCCGTTACAATCATGAAGCCCCAAAATTCCAGTCCCATAGCAATGAGTTATTTGGCATTAATGTACGGTGCCTGAATGAACCCAGGACATCGTATGAAAATCCAACTTTCCAAATTACGACGTGATTAAGACCTTAGGAACTTGGAAATCTATACGTCCTACGGCTGATAGTTCCATAATGTGAAACGCATTCCCTGAGTCTGTCTTCCCGCTAAAGTACAATGTAGGTGTTTTCAAATCCCGAGTAAATACGTATCGTCTAGGTAAGCGTGTTACACTCTAGACCGCATATCTGCTTAACATCAGGCAGTGTGAAGTGATACGCAAAACTAGAACATGAAATAAAATAAAAAAAGCATGAGTTTCCATTTTAGGCCCCCAGTTTCAGCTCTTCCAAGTAAACCGCCAAATTGTAAAACACCTAGATTTTGATGACGCCAATATAGGATACAGAAAAGGCAGCATTTAGCCAAATCGATGATTCTACGCCCTAAAAAAAACCCGCCGCGGTCAAGACAAATTGGGCATACCGAGTCATCGGCTATAACGGGTTTTTGCATACGGGTTTGTTTTAGTGCATTATTGGCGGAGTATTTTTTACATTGTAGATTATGGTAATCGCGAATGATTGGTCCGAGATTAACAGATTCAGCTCGTGCGCAAATAAAATGATCATTTTGTCTCTCTGTGATTATTTAATAAATTGAAATGACCTAGCAAAAACTAAATAGTCAATTCCTTAATGTGGAGAAACAAATTGGGCGAGTCATAAAAATTTTAAGCTGTGATACACAAACAGCTAGACACAATAATATCACAGGATTCAAAAAACAAGAATATAATTATTTATGTAGGTATACAAAAAGTTCATCAGCTCCTGACAAAACAGAGTATTCTCGCGATTACGGGATTCGGGTCATAGTTAAAGCTGCTTGATGATATGTATAACATATTCCTCTCAAAGTCTGCAGTTTGCAAGTCAACAGTAGAATGTACATTTGCATCATTGTACGGGATTGGACCAAGAAGGGTGTTCAAGAGATTCGATTATTGCAGGCGCTACAATTTATATTCAACATCCGAACAAAAAAAAAACAAGATGAGAACCTAATCCTTTCTAGAAGTCGGTTGAAAAACACTGACTGCCTCGGTGGCTCAGTGGTTAGTGAACCTGACTTCTGGATCAAAGAGGCGTGGGATCGATCCCCACTCAGGGCAAGCATTTATGTGATGAACATTTGTGTTTGCTCTGTGCCTGGGTGTTATTTAGGTACTATCTATATAAGTATGTATTTAAAATATGAATAAGTAGTATATCAGTCACTGGCAGCGATATCACAAGCTTTGCTTAGTTTGGGGTCAGAGACCGTGTGTAAAAGATGTCCCCCAATATTTATTTATTTATTTACTGGTCAATTTCTATGCAGAACAAAGAACCATGTATTCCTAAATTGAATGCGATAATTATACATCTCAAATCAGTCATTAGCCTTTACTACGTACAAGTAAGCGGTATTCGAGATTTGACAAGGCAATACTTTCGATTACCTCTAGCATAACTACTATAACTAGGTACTCGGAGGTTTCCTAAGCCAGCCTGTGGCGAGGCATTGCGTGTGAGCTATGCACTAATCTGTGCGCTATGCTAATCTAATGGTGCTGCCACACGGACGGCGGAGCGCAGACTAGTGGTGAACACAGAAACACAACTACCAACAATGGGCATGTTTACTGGGTATAAAAATCATATAATTATAATTAGTCGGTTAGTTAGATTATTAAAAAATATTGTACACGTATTTTTTTTTTTCAATCAAACAATTAATAACAAAGTTAAACCTTGTTAAATTTGAGAGTGGGGGCATAAATATTTATATTATTCAGTTTTAAGTATTTGTTGTTATAGCGGCAACAGAAATACGTCATTTGTAAAAATTTCAGCTGCCTAGCTATCACGGTTCATGAGATACAGCCTGGTGACAGACAGACAGACAGACAGACGGACAGCGGAGTCTTAGTAACAGGGTCCCGTTTTTACCCTTTGAGTACGGAACCCTAAAAAGGCATTTCAAAAAGTAATTTTGTGATAAACATGTCAAAAAATTGTCGCGCCTGGTTTTTGTCCCTGTTGCTTTACCGACTAAGCTAGATGGCATAAAAAGGAATTTCTTTGGAGTTGTCCCTCTACCGCTTCCATACTTCGCGCAGCCTGCTATAGCAATGGCTGTGGCTATGCCGGGATGGCATAAGCGCCAGCCTACGTAAGTTATAAGTAGAATTTCAAGTCTCGCCTCAATTAGCGAATGGCGAAACCAATATTCAGGAAGAGATCATTATCCGAGAGAAAGTCTAAGCTCGGATGGGCAGCGAACAACGTTTGGGGCTCCTACGTAATAGTTGCAAGTTTTAATGGTGACGGTTCCACGGTAACAACCAGAAGCATTTCTATATACAGGGTGTACAGCATTTTTTACTTAAAATTGATTCTATTATCCAAATGCTATTACTTACTTCTTTTCAAAATTAAATGTGTTAAATTTCTAAGAAAATGTTAAATATTTCGAAAACTGTGGCAATTTCACTGAACACAAATTTCGTGTATTTGGTTAGTATTAGTAGTGACCTCCCCTGCCCGCCAGTAAAGTATTATCGTAGTATTATTATGTATTCTTTGGTATTATCCACTCTTTACTGAACATTCTGTATTTAAAGATTGACAGTACAATTATTTTAGTCGACCATTTATTTAAGTACTACAACTTTGAACCACGAATTGACGAAATGAAACTACGGACCACGAAATTCCAAAAGGTAGAGTAGATTCGGTTTTTCTTGCCGTTTTTTTGGTCGCGTCATTACGAGTATCTTACACTTTTAAATTTAATTTTCGTATAGGCCGGGTGGCTAGCCCTGGTGTCAAAGTTTTTAAGCCACCTCAATACCTCTGACATGGCTAAACGGTTAAAACAACCAGGACCTAAAATTTAACGAATCATCCGAGCCACACAATTTTAGCCAATTTTCATTTGTAATATTTGTAAAAATGTTAAAGCGTGAGCATACTGAGCATTTTGATTTATGTATACACCCATAAGTGTTGAATTCAGATTGACATTTCCACTTGAGTTTATACTAATCTTAAAACTTCTAGAACAGCTTAAAAAAATTAACTAGTTCGGTAATGTAATGAGGAATAGGTCTTTTTTTTTGACCGACGAAACGGAGGAGGTACTCAATACGACGCGTATATATTTTTTTATGTATGGAACCACGCATAATTTTTTATGTAGTTGTTCGATTTCGATAATTAGTTTTTTTTTTTTTATTGGAAAGAGCATACTTTGAAATTGGTCTTATTTAAATTTTATCGAAATCGGCTAAGCCATTTTTGATAAATCAACAATTATGTGAAAAATGTTACTTTGGTCCGTGCGAAATATTCGCGAATTCTGTTGGTACACGAGTGAAGTCGGTCATGCTATTTTTTTGCAAAAAATAATTATTAACGGCCATAGTCTTCACATACCGTCCCCATGGCGCCTTTCTGATAACCTTTTGCTTAAAGTTAATAAGCTTTTTGATCAAAAACACTCCTAAATATATTAAAACTATACCTAAATATATTCTGATAAGCAGTTAAACCTACTCTAAGATTAGCCATAGCAACTGTTATTATTAATTAAAACCGCGTGACTGCTAAGAAGTCTCTTATACGCGTATTATACCGAATCAAACATTTTGCCGCCTGAGATGTAAGCTGCAAGATACAATGTTACTGGACCTTAAATCAGATTAATTAAGTACTTATAATTTACTCAATATTTTTTTGAGTTCAAGAAATAAAAATGCTGTTTATGCCGAATCATACAAGTCGGCAGATGTGAAGTTAGATACAAGCTGCGCAATCCTAACTGAAGCTCACATAAAGCTGCGCGTTGATTGGGTTTCGCGAAGCTTGTGGCTAACTTCACTTGTATGATTTGATCTATACGTGAAAGAGAGAGCCTATAGGGGAGCGAGCCCTTATTCCGTGGCAGTGCAATGAGCGTACACGTCGGCTCATAAAATTAAAACAAGTCTCAGAACAGCAGTATTCAAATCCCCAAGACCCAGCATTTCTCAAACTACGGGTCGCGGACCGCGATCCACGGTGGTTCGGAGGCAAAACTCTATTTAATAAATACATATTTGGGGACATCTTACACACGGACTCTGACCCCAAACTAAGCAAAGCTTGTGATATGGCTGCCAGAGACTGATAAACTACTTATACATATTTTTAAATACATACGTATGTATATAGATAGTAACTAAATAACACCCAGACACAGAGCAAACACCTAAGTTCATTACATACTTGCCCTGGGAGGGGATCGAACCCACGCCTCTTTGACCCAGTAGTTAGGGTCACTAACCACTGAGTCACCGAGGCAGTCATTTATCTCTCTTTTACTTCTCTATCAGCACGTTCAGTATTCGGATAGGTGACCGCGAGGGGCATTTACAACTGAGCACTACCGTGGCTCGGATGACACGTTATATTCTAGGTCACGGTTATTTTAACCGTTAAGCCACGTCATAGGCCTTCAGGCAGCTTATACGAACTTATTTAAAATCACTTCTATATCTCTACAAATTATACAACAAATTAACTTCCGTGTACGCTTAATAAATCTTTTAATAGTAGTTTATGCAACTGTCATATAATGAAGGGTATTAAAACACGAGTGTGAGTTTATGAAACGAGCGCAGCGAGTTTCATAATAGTAACGAGTGTTTTAATACCCGTGTTATATGCAGTTGCATACACTACTTTATCTTCACTAATAAAAATAAAATAAAACATATTGCGAAACATTAAATTCACGCGTACGTGTATTGTCACAGTGAACTTGGCGCCATTAAAATCTAACCAATGAGAGCGCAGCTGCGCGCGCAGGGCCAATCAGGAGCGAGCGCGCGATGTTATAATGAGATTTTACGATATCGATGTGGATATTATAACATCATGTGAAATTGCTTAAATTGAGTATTTTGTTGTCTGCGCTATAACAGTAGTCATTATAAGTCAAGTATTGGAAACATAAGTAGAATGTTACAACATTAGTGTAGATAAACATCGTTTAATGAATAGTGAATCAAGAAGATGGTTTTATATTTATAAAAATATCCATAATATGGTAGAGTGTGGCCAATAATTTAAAGGTGTATTGTCCAGCCCAAGACGAACTGTTATTTCTCTTTTATAACAACTGGATATAGCTTTAAATCGTAAAGTGTTGAAAAATAACAAAGCCTTTATCACAAAGACGCTCAGCTCAGTAGTGGGACGAAACAGGATCTTAAGAATAATAATTTGTTGTAGGTGTGGGCCGCCCCGCCGCGCTGCCGCGGACCAGTCAACTTTGAGAACCGCTGCCATAGCCTATAACCAGTTTGAGGGTGCACGGAACCCATTTCGTGAGAACCTGATTCGCGCTTTTTTATTTATTTTTAATATCCGTGCGGCATAAGTGAGACGGCCCACCTGCCAACCCGAGCAATCAATTTTGCGCGGCCATTTTTGTCTCATTGCAATTTGTCAAACAATCACTGTACAGTGCTTTAATAGTATGACTAACGGGCTTTTAAATTAGGTGGCTACCGTATGTGTAGTCAGCGTAGTCATATTGTAAATGTGAAAGGTTGTACGTTTGGACTTTTGTTACTTAATCGAAGTAAATACGACTGAACGAAATTAAACCATATTCAACGGATTAAGAGTTTATAATCTAGTTTATACAAAATGATAGTTTTATTCCTAACGACTACTAATAGAGCCGTACAAAACTGAGTTCTAATAAAAACTTTTTTGCAAGAAAATGGCATGACAGAATTCGCGAATATTTCGCACGGATCGATGTAGAATTTTTCACATTATTGTTGATTTATCAAAAATGGCTCAGCCAATTTCGATAATATTTTAAAGTGACCAATTTCGAAGTATACTCTTTCCAATAAAAAAAAAGAATTATCGAAATCGCACTACTATGTAAAAACCGTGTATATGTGTGGTTAGTGGTTACACATAAAAAAAAAACAACTATACGCGTCGAATTGAGTACCTCCTCCGTTTCGTCGGTCAAATATCGAGTTCTAATCGGACGAAGTCGCTAGCACTAACTACACAGTTTAAATCAAGTAACTATAATGATCATTATTTTACAGAACGATAAACTATAGGTCAATCGTTTTTAAATGATCACTTTATCAAATAAACCATAGAGCCCGAAGCCGAACAAATATACAATACATTACAAGAACACTGTATTAACACTACAAGATATAAAACATAACAGAAGAAGAAAAACGACAGAAGAAAGTTACAAAATGCGTTAATATCTGAGTACATATTTCATTATATCAGGTGAATAATCTACAATCCGCTTATAAATCAACTACATAAATCTAGTCGCTATTCTCCGTTGAAGGACCACATCAACAGCATCACTTCAAAGTTTGCGCAACACAAACATACATCACTCCGCAACCATCAATCAATAACACTTCAAACAGTCGGTCTGTATCTTACAAAAATTGCACGAATTATTTTCATTCTACTCCAAAATTACGTACCTAATAAGTTACGACGAGAAGTTAAGCAATAAAAAGTTATAGCCCATCGCGTTTCGCTGGTCCTTCGAGCCGGATTGAAACCAAAACTCCCCAAACAAAGCAGCGAACTTTATAAGGCGTTTTAAACGTTGATGACACGATAAAAGCCGATCGTAACAAACCCTGACCTACGACAATGCGCAAATATTTAACCTCTCACATAGGGCTTTACATTCGTAAACTCAAGATTGTAAATAAGACAACGTGCTCGGAAACTCGGAACACAATAGGAATGCAAACGTTGTTCAAACATCAAAACCTATCTCGTTTAATGATGTGTGTAATAAATCAGAGGAAACAATGAACAGTGTTACTGTTACGAATGTCGACAATACGCGAGACGATCTGTCACCGCGACCGCGCATCAATCGGAATCATAACATCGAAATAAAAGTCCGATAAGCACGTATTAAGCCGTAATGGAATCAACTGATCGCACGAAGACATAATGCCACATGTTATAAACATAAATGTCGACCGAACGAGCTCCATTCATAAACCCGGCAAGAGTTATTGCGAGTTGCGAGCCCACTTACTATTATTGGACTTGTAGTAAACAAAACGCTATTAATATTAGTCAATTGTTATGTAAGGTATGTAACTTGTTAATAGAATATGTATGTTTATTTATTCAATAATTTAGCATTTATTTATCAGTGCGAGTTTTTATTGAAGAGTACGCTTTTTGTATCGCTGTCGGCGTTTGTTTTCTTTTTTTTATGAAGATCGATTATGATTTTATGTGAGCCACTTTTTATGTTAATAAGACGTTTTAAATTTTAAATATAATGTATTTTGTAAATATTACGGTTTACAACCATTCATTATGTTTACACGTCCGATTTTATTACTACATGTGTGTTTTGTTGAGGCTGGAAGTTTGCGGGAGAAGGGTTTGAGTTTATCTGATTAATGTTCTCCAAAGTTTAGTTCTCGCGTAACTTTGTGTTACAGCTGGGTAATGTTTTGCTCGCGTCCCGACACTTCATAAGTTTTATTTGGCCCACGGTGTACCAATCCAGGTGTAATTTGAGCTTTATTATTTGTGGAAAGGGTTTAAATAGCAGCAAGAATAATGTTTATGAAGTTTCCAGCTAGGTATATGACAGTTTGTATGCAAAAATATTCGGCTGTGGACGATACTCGCGTCACAATGTCAAAACGTAGACACGCTCATCTAAATGTATGATGCGGTCTGAGACAAACAAGAGTAACATAGCTTTAGCAATGAAGGAACTATCTACAGATTGGATCAGGAATTGAACAACTTTTGAAAACTTGAAACAGTTCAGAGTTGGAGAGGAAGTTATTGAGAATGACAATTTGTTATACACAATCAAACTCATGACATCTGTGAGTTTTGCCATAGGCCGAATCAAAGTTCATGGCGACTCTGAAGCTAGCTACGAGTCTCCTGACTAACCTTTCACATAACAGTTGAGCGAGGATTGTTTCGCGCAGATTGTAGCTAACTTCACAACCAAGAAGTTTAATTCAGCCTATATTTAGCTTATTCTAGAGATTGACTGAGCACAGCGAAGGACTCATGGCCTAAGAGAACGATTCCGAATTGAACAACTTTTGGACAACTAAAGTAGACAATCAATGGATCTTACTTTTGCTAAATATAAACGCAAAATCAACGAAACAGTTGCTAAGCCAAACATCGAACAGGAAACAAGTTCAATTCTGATAGGAGCCGACGGAGCGCCGACAGGCCCCGGCATGGCGGCACTCCCTAGTACATTTCCACTGACAACGGGCACTATTTCATTTTCCTTCATTACGTCAGTGGCCAATTATTATTTAAGGAAGCGCTGTGAGAAACTCGAAACCGAATCGACAACAATCGGACAATTCATTAATTTAAAGAAAAAACAGTGTGAGAAATAAAGAGACCTCCTTACGTGCGCCTGAGACCAGTTAAATAGGTTACCCAGATTACTACAAGGTTGTTCGATATCGCGGTCTCGCTCGCTATCTCGCCTTTGTACGCTCGGCTCGGTTTATAATGGATTGGCTGTTTGATCGCAGTTCTTTAGCCTCCTAAAATACCTACGACGCCGGGAAACGCTAAATATTGGGTAATAGATGCAAACGTTTGCGTTAATGAATCTAGGTTTTATACTTCTGGGGGATTGTACTAGCCTATTACAAATTAGACGAATTTTTAGGGTTCCGGACCCAAAGGGTAAAAACGGAACCCTATTACTAAGACTTCGATGTCCGTCCGTCCGTCTGTCTGTCTGTTTGTCTGTCACCGGGCTGTATCTCATGAACCATGATAGCTAGGCAGCTGAAATTTTCACAGATGATGTATTTCTATTGCCGCTATAACAACAAATACTAAAAACAGAATAAAATGAATATTTATGGGGGGCTTCCATACAACAAACCTGATTTTTTAGACGTTTTTCGCTATATTTTAATAATGATAACAGGTAGATGCTTGAAATTTTCACAGAATATTTAGTTTTACATTCACTTCAAAAACAAATAATAAAATTAAAATAAAATAAATATTTAATCTCTCCCATACAGTACGGAACCCTCCGTGCGCGAGTCCGACTCGTACTTGGCCGATTATTTACTACATGTTTGTGAATATTGTATATACGGTACATACACCAAAATTTTTTTTTTTTTACAATTTTTGTCTGTCTGTTTGTTCCGGCTAATCACTGAAATTACTGGACCAATTTTGACGGGATTTTTATTGGCAGGTAGCTGATGTAATAAGGAGTAACTTAGGCTACGTTTATTTTAGAAAAAATATTTTTATCTCGGGACACCGCGGGGCGCAGCTAGTTCAATATAAATATCAAAAAGTATTTACCTACTATTATAAAATTACAACAATATTTTGGTGGCTCTAGCTGTCAAACTATTGGGTGTTAGGAAATAGAGAGTTGGTTAGTTGCTTCTGCTCAGGGATTACAAAAGCTATAACGTTGTGTATATTTAAGGTTTTTGCTTTTAGTTTTAAACATTCCAAATAAATATAAAAATAATCTGCCAAGTACGAGTCGGACTCGTGCATAAAGGGTTCCGTACTGTATGGGAGCCCCCTTTTATATTTATTTTATTTTAATTTAATGATTTATTATTAAAGTAAGCATACATCTAAATATTCTGTGAAACTGTTACCATTATTAATATCGAGCGAAAAACGGCTAAAAAATAAGGTGTGTTATATGGGAGCCCCCCTTTAATATTATTTTTATTCTATTTTTAGTATTTGTTGTTATAGCGGCAACAGAAATACATCATCTGTGAAAACGTCAGCTTTCTAGCTATAACGGTTCATGAGATACAGCCTGGAGACAGATAGACGGACAGCGGAGTCTTAGTAATAGGGTCCCGTTTTTACCCTTTGGGTACGGAACCCTAAAAAGTAGCAAATAAAATAATTTTAACATTTAAATTAACACACTACACTTTCTGTAAAAATTTACGACAGAAAATTAGTATCTTTCTTTGGGAGAACAACTAGAAACAGTTTAAAGTTGAAGCTGAAGTTATTGAACTTGACAGATTGTCATACACAATCCATGACATTTGTAAGTTTTTAACCGACTTCCAAAAAGGAGGAGGTTCTATGTTCGTCTGTATGTTTTTTTTAATGTATGTTCGTCGATAATTTCGCCAATTGTGACCCAATCGAAAAATTATTTTTTAGTTCGAAAGGGTATAATCCCGAGGTAGTCCCATTTCAATTTTACAGAATTATCGGCTAAGCCGTTTTTGAAAAATCAACAATAATAATGGAAACAATTGAGCGAAATATTCGAATTTTGTTCACGATGGAACACGGTTTTGCCACATTTTTGCGAAAAATAATTATGCAATCTCCAGATTAACTGAGAACAGCGAAAGTCTCATGGTGTAAGAGGATAATTCGGGATTTTAATTTTAGTGTCGTTAGTAAAACTGTGTCCGATTGTTGATCACGTGCCTGTTCTAATCGTAAGGATTAGGCCAAACGTTGGTACATTATAACATTTTACTGATAAAACGCAACTAGGTCATGCCACTTTAACCCTTTTCAAGGAGCAGTGTGTTATAATATATTGTACCTTATACGAGTATAACATTAATCTGTGATAAATTGTACATTACTAAGTAGATATTGTACTGACAAAGGTGTAGAGTTTGTGAAGTTGGGACTTGTAGAGTCTATAGGCCGACCGCTTAACACGCGTATCGCCTGCGCGGAAGAAGGGAGCAGGGGGAGATGAAATTTCATTAAATGGACCTTAAAACATTAAATGGTCCATAAATCGTAAACGGTAAGTTTTACAAAAAAGTTTACTGGAAACAAAAGATGCGAAATTTTATTTTCTACAATAATGATTTTAATGTTTTTTGCCCTTAAGTACATAGTTTCCGAGATATCGCTAAAAAACAATTTTTCAAGATGACGTGTCAGGAACGCTTTCTCTGAACGGCCGAACTATAATGCCTATAGCTAAGGTAGCCCTAGCACGTAGAGTTAGCGCTTACCTACATGAGATCTGATAACTTTTTGATAGTGCGAGCAGCCTAGCTTCGTCTTGGCAACACTTTCTAGTGCTTACTTTACATAAAAATGTTTTATGATGGGATACAGTACAATCTCATAGTGATCTATGAGATTGTACTGTATCCCACTTCGGTTTGCTAAACTGAAGAATTTCAAAAATATTCTAGAGTTAAGAGGCGATCGAGTAAAATCAATCAAAACTGTATTCATGGTTATAACGATACCATCAGTACTACTAAACTAGTTGACATAAAAAAAATATGACAAACACAACAAAGAATCAGTTTACCGTTTCTATGTAACAGAAATAAATAATGATGTTCCACTTTATTTTAAAAAAATCGTAAATTTACACCAAAAAGCGTAAAATGGCATACTTGCGTTTAACTGAATTTGTATTATAAACAATCGAACTTCTATACAAACTTGAATTAATATTAATCTCTAATATTGAATGTTTTAAATGTATTTATTGCATTTGTAAAATAACGTCTGATAATTTAACTATGAATTTCCAAAAATCTCGTCTCAAATTCTCCATACATTATTTCTATGGACGCGCGATGTTGAATATATACGCGACGTATGCGCTCGGAAAATCAGTCGACCACCGGAGCTCAGAGCGAGGTCACGTCGATTTGCGGAGCGACGCGCTGAGAACACTCGACCGCGATCTATTGTGTACGAATACTCAGCTGCACACAAGTAAATGAAGTAAGTTCAGTTTTGTGATTTTTACTTTTTTCGTGTAAGTTGTTTATATTTCTTGTGTTAAAATAATACATATTTTTCCTTCATTTATGTTTTAGTGACAATGGGAAAACGTAAGGAAAATTATTACAAAAAGAAAGGAGGCGTTTTTTTTTTCGAAATAAAAATCGAAAAAATAAACAAAACCCGTGAGTTAAATTTTGAATTTGAATTTTGAGTTAAATTTTGAGGAAAACATGAAATTAATTTTCTGATGCTTTTTGTATTCGTTCTGAATTGGTACCTACCATTTTCTCGGTCGGTAATTAGCAAGCATTTTATTTCAATGAAGAAGAATATCTTTACCTATATTTTCTAGGATTTAATGCCGGCTACCCGCGTTTTATCACTCAGACTAATTCACGTATAAAAAATCAAATACCAAAATTTTATACAGGGTTAATTATACAATATGTATACACACAAGTATTAACAACTTGACAATTAATAACTTGAAAATTGTCGATTAAAATATTTTATATTATATTCCAGAAACGATTCTATAGAAGACAAAGGAAAGGTACTTCCCGATTCTTCCGCCAGTGTTACTCAAACCCTCCCTGTCGTATCACCAGAACCAGAACACTTTGAAGACCACTCATGTGAAAGAAGATCTTGATGTATGGATAGAGAAAGACGACGAATTTTGGCAGAAAAAAATGGAAGAAAAGCTACGAAACTTTTATTTTGATTGTTTGCTGCAAGAAATCATTGACTCACGACTCGATAGGAACACTTTTTTTTTTTTATTCCATATAGGTTTGCGTTTGACTACATACTGCCTGATGTTGAGCCGATATGCGGTCTAGGATGTAGCACGCTTACCTAGAAGATACCTATTTACTCGGGATTAAAATGAAAATAAGAATGGAACATGAAAATAAGAGAACCTCAGCACATACGACTCCATAGAAAAAAAAAACAAAAAAGCGCCCATCAAATACCGAAACTGAAGTAAAATAAAAATTCAGAAAGCGTAAATTGTGTTTCTCTTTATATTTATAGTTCAAATTTCCATTATTTTATAAATAGTTGTTCCATTATTTTATTACTAGTTGTATCAATGGCATTCCGTTAAATCTAGTTCTGACTAGGGAAAACGCCTTCTCAAAATCGGGTTATAACCGGACTGTATACATACATATAGCATTATTTATGCTCAGTACAGTTTATACTTATCAAATTCTAGGTTGGTCTCATAGTGGGAGTGGTTCATAATGATAGTCTCAATCACCCCCCTTTCGGCTTAGCACAAGGCAATCACTTAACCCTGTACAAACATTACAATAAATATTAGTTTAAACATTCTACACGTAAACGTATGTTAGTTAGGTACACTGAAAGTGTTTGATGTTTATAAAAATAACCCTGTATAAAACTAAAAAAACAACTTTTACACAAAAGTATTGATATTTATTTGCTTGCCTTGTTCTAAACTGAAAAGGGGAGAAGTCAAAAGTCATCTTTATGGACAACATTTAATATGGAGCCAACTCAGAATTCGAGAAAAGTGTGAAAAATAATATTAGCTGTCCCATGTAAAGTCGGAACCAAAAAAAAAAATCAGTCTATTTTTTATTTTCCGACTTTATATGGGACAGCTGATTTATTTGCTCAAATTCCGCATATTAAAAGTTGTTCATTACGATAGTTTTAATTAATTCCTTTTGGCTTAGTATAGGGCGAGCAAATAGCCCTGCAAATATTTAAATCATACTCAAAAGTTTAAATTCCTGAAATAGAATATTATTACTAAAAATATTGCAATTACGGAATTCGCAGTTTTGCTTGGATCACGACACGGTGTGACTGCCGCGCGCCACGCGAACTTTTCAATGTGTGCGTGTGACGCACACACCGTTAGCGGGCCGCTCGATCGCGGTAAATACCTAATTTGCGCCGGCTTCTTTCGTTCGGTGCAGTCTTAAACCGACTCATTTACAATTTTAAATAAATAAATATTACTTAGGGGACATCTTACACACGTCTTATCTTATCTTATTTTGGTCAGTAAGTTCGTATAGGCCGGGTGGCTAGCCCTCGTGTCAGCTTTTTCAAGCCGCCTGAAGGCCTCTGACACGGCTAAATGGTAAAAACAACCGGGACCTACAATTTATGGTGTTATCCGCGCCACGGTAGCGCTCAGTTAAAACTGCCGGTCACCCAACCAAAGACTGACCGTGCCGAGCGTTGCTAAACTTCAGTGATCGCTAAGAATCACCTAGTCAAACTACGCTATGAGCGCTACAGACACTGCTAAGACCAGAGACAGCGTAACATCAAGGTTGCTATATTATTACCGATTAGCAATAAAATTCAGGAGACGCTCAAAGCCCAGCGTCTATTATCATCAACTCTTTCATGAGAATATCAATTAGACGGAATGAAGCCGGCGAAAAAACTGGTTCCTAATGTTAATCGACCGAACCTGTATACTAGTTTGCAATTTAAATAGATATGATGCAAATTCGGCTCAGAACAGACAAATAAGGAGTGGAGGATTGCATGCGGATGAGGTGTACGCCGCGCCGTCGAGATAGTCGAGTCAAATTATCTTGTAACTAGCTGCTCCCCGCGGTGTTACCCGCGCTAGCCCGAGATATTCACATTATTTTATTGGTATCAAAATACAAGATACAAGTCAATCCAAACCAATTACAATTGTAGCTATAATAATAATTTTAATCCTTAAAATTCCATCTTTGCTAAAGCAAAGCATAATTATCTTAAAATTACAATTAAGTACTTAAAATTAAAAAAAAAATAGCTATAGATAAAAAGTAGCCTATGTGTTAATCCAAGGTCTAAGCTACCTTCATACCGAATTTCATCCTAATCGGTTCAGCCGTTTGTGCGCGAATAACAAACATCCATCCATCCATACTTACAAACTTTCGCGTTTATAATATTAGTAGGATAGTTGTAAAGCAATCCCGCCTTACAATCGTGAGGTCGTGGTTTCAAATCCCGGTCCTGTACCAATGAATTCCTTGGAATTTATGTGCGGAATTTCACACCACTGGCTTTCCGGTGAAGGAAAACATCGTGAGGCAACCTGCATACGGCCATAGAAAAAATTCGATGGCGTATGTGAATCCACCAACCCGCACTGGGCCAGCGTGGTGGATATGGTCCAATCATCCTTCGTGGGTAAGCCTACGTCCTGCAGTGGGCTATTAAAAAGGCTGGTATAGAAATATCCCATTATATACCAGCGGTTAAAGTATGTGGGCACATAGTCCGAAGAACGGATGGACGTCGGGGACGTAAGGTTCTCGAATGAAAACCATGTAATGGCAAGCGTAGAATATCCGAGGTAAAGTTGTCGAAGAGAGACTACGTAGTGGTAAGCGTAGGATGTCCACCGACAAGGTGGATCGACGATCTGACCAAACTGTAGACACGCATGTTAACCGCTCCCAACCGGTCTTATTGGAAATTCGTAGAAGAGGCCTATGTCCGTCAGTGGATGTTCTACTGCTGATGATGAAATATTGCAACCATCTGCCGAAGTCGCAAACGCAGACTATGCCCCGACTATATGGTATGTATATCCGCCAAGTCGCTAAACAGTGATTGTCTACAAATTAACCGTTGTTTATTTGCAAAAACATATTTTACATAATTTAAAAAAAAACTCAGCTCAAACCCGAAACTACACTAGACACCAGAATTACAACGAGGCAATCCCATTTTTCCGAGACAAAAATAACATGTCTCCGCCTCTCCAGCAATATGCTAACTCGATATGTATCAACAGTTCGACATATTAGTAATGTAAAATGCTGCATAGCAACAAAAACTATTACAGAATAATACTCGTAATACCAAAGATAGCTTCAGTAACTGTAGTGGAACGGATAGTCATGTTTTAAAACATGACGGTGAAAGGTAAGAAAATAAGAGGTCGGTTTACAGACGATAATAATTTTATGTGATAACGTCATATGTGTCACAAGCCGAACACTTAGCCGATCGTACCTCTCTATCGCTTGTTTCGCGCTCTCGCTTACACGCTTGGCTCAGGCGAAAGGGAACACCTTTTCGTGCGTGCATAAGACGTTATTACGTCAAAATTGCGTAGAAAATCAAGTGTGAGAGAATAAAGTAGATGACACATGATGGAGTGAAGTACGGAAAATAAGAAGTTGAGATGACACATGATAGAGTGAAGTACGGAAAATAAGAAGTTGAGATGACACATGATAGAGTGAAGTACGGAAAATAAGAAGTTGAGATGACACATGATAGAGTGAAGTACGGAAAATAAGAAGTTGAGATGACACATGATAGAGTGAAGTACGGAAAATAAGAAGTTGAGATGACACATGATAGAGTGAAGTACGGAAAATAAATTATCTTTACCGAGTCCACCTAGTGGGATAAGGACAGTAAGATGCTGATGACTTATAAGATGATTAACATAGAAGATAGTTTCTAACAAGGTCCGCGAATCTAGAAAGTATATTAGTGACCTAGCCCTAAGAGTCAGTATTGAAACTGCATGACGGCCTCTGAAATGGCTAAATGGTTGAACCAACCTTGACCCAAAATTTACGAGTCATCCGAGCCACCGCAGCGCTCAGTTGTAACTACAACTCATGGTCACCCATCCGAAGCGATTTATAAACCTTAAAATATGTACTGATTCAGATTGACAATAGTCCCCGCACAGCTAGCCTATAGCGCGGGAAACTGAGGCCGATTATTTAAATATGGTAGAGAACTTGTACTATTAATTTAGACCACGTGATTACATATTTCATAAACAACGAAAGGTAACACAGCGAAAGATTTATGTGTATGTGTGTGTGACATCGGAAGATGACTATGCGAAACACCTAGTCCAAAATAAGAGTTAAAAACCGAGCTGAACATGAACCATGAACACCTGACGGCAAGTGATGATATCAGCAGTAATCGAACATATCGAAACGAATATTTAATGCACCTGCACGTACAATTAAACAATACACGAGGCGCCTAATTAGCTATTATCAAACGACTCCGTAGACGAATAGGTGACAAATAAATGTACAGATACAAGGTCAAAAGCATATTTATTGGTTAAGCAAATTATTGGGTCTTCGAACTTGGCCCGCCGCACCGCCGCTATAATTATATGCATCTAAGTTTTTGACATCTTTGGAATATTTGAAATCGAAGTCTAAATGTTAAGTATTCATTTAATGTGCACTTTAGTTTTTGTGATCATCCATTGATTATGTTACACGTCACGTGAACAGTATTTAGCAAATATTTTGACGGAGATTTCAGGTACGTGGAGAATAGTGGTCCACAGGTTTGCGACTGATTCCTATAACTTTAAAAGGAGTTATAGAGCAATTCGTTTATGAATAACTTCGTGGAGGACGTCAGAATGAGATTCTGACGTCTGAGATTTGCATAGATAGATAGATAAACTCTTTATTGCACACCGAGAAATAAACAAAACAAAGATACATAAACAGTACGAGTATAAAGGTTATTGTATTTGTATTGTATTTGTTTATTTCATTAGCACGGCATTACACCAATTACACTAATTACTTAACATTATGACATTAGTTAACAATATGTAATAACAATTTATGCACAATTAAAAATAAAGTAAAATAAAAAACATTAATGTCACACAATAGTCAAAAATAGATAGAGTAATGTCAAATAAATCATTATAAATAAAACTCATTCACGCAGTCTTCTCACAAAACTTCAAACATTCAGACAGTATCACCTTCCATTCATCAGCAAATATGTCACAATTTGGGTTGATGTCCAGAAGGGCGTTAAGTGCTGTGAGGGTACGTGGTACAGGAGACTTCGAACGCGCTACAGTTCGACTAAAGGGAGTTGCAAATAATTTTCGGTGCCTAAGACGACGGTAATCATTAGGGGCATATAGACGACACAATTCACTGGCAAGTTCTGGACTATCAATTTTACCTCTGAGGATCTTGCACATTGTCACCAATTGGTCATGTGACCTTCGGACCTCCAGGGAGTTGTACCCTAGTGTACCCAAAAGGAAGTTAGTTGGGTATTTATAAGGATAATACCCATAAATACGTTTATATAAATACCTCAAAAAGGCTTTTTGTACCTCCTCAAGTAAAAGTGCATAGGTGCTCTCATATGGGTGCCAGACACAGGCACTGGCTTCTAATTTAGTTCGCACGAGTGTACTAAAAATAAGCTTGATCACTCCGATATTATTAAAGTCGCGGGAATTTCGGAGGACAAATCCTAATCGTCGAAAAGACTCCTTAGCTACAGTAGTGATATGGTCGTGGAACGTGAGCTTTTGGTCGAATGCTACACCCAAATCCATGACGGTGGTTGATCGCGATATATGCTCATTATTAAGTGTGTATTGGAATTTAATTGGATGTCACATTCTACCAAAAGTCATTTGAGCGCACTTAAGAGGATTGAATTCCATTTTATTCTTGACGCTCCATTGATACACCGCATTAATGTCCCGTTGAAGAAGGATACAGTCTTCAGGTGTTCCGATCTCCATAAACAACTTCAAATCATCAGCGTATAACAGACACTTTGCATGCTTGAGGACTTTAGGAAGATCATTAACCAATATAGTAAAAAAGAGTGGTCCCGCAATCGAACCCTGGCTAACCCCAGAAGGAGTCTGATAGGGTCGAGAATCATAGACTCCCAGACGAACGTACTGTTGGCGACCTCCAAGTAAACTAGCTATAAAACGCAATAGTCCTGGTACAAAGCCTACCTCACTAAGCTTTGCCAGCAGTACATCATTATCGACCCTATCAAACGCCTTCCGGAAGTCAAAATAAAGGACATCTACCTGTCCTCCACGGTCAAGAGTTTTAGATATATAATCTGTTAATGTTTAAAAGATTAGAGTTAACCGATCTTTTCCTTCTAAACCCATGTTGCTCATTGCACAAAAAAAGGCTCAACTTGTTTGTAAATCTTTGCATGTAGTATATGCTCGAAAACCTTAGCAAGAGTTGATAAAATAGCTATAGGGCGGTATTCTTCGACAGATGTTCTGTTGGAGCCCTTAGGAATAGGAGTAACTCTTGATATTTTCCACTGTGAGGGATATTCTTCTGTCCTCAATGCCAAGTTAAAGATGTAACACAAAGGTTCGATAATGTAATCCTTTCCCTGTTTGAGGAACCACGGTGGGACACCGTCAGGCCCAATCGAACTATCTGACTTAAGCCTATTAATGCCTAGCACTACTTCACTGCATGCTATCTCGCGGACACTAATGTTATTAGCTGTAAGATTTCTCTCAGTAGCCAAGTTATTTATGTCGAGGGTAGGGGTTTCAGGGATGAACACGCTAGAGAAAAAATCGGCAAACGCTTCAGAGGCTCCTACACCACTCCAAGTATTACCCTTATAGTCTACATTTGGCTCAAATCCTCCCTTCGCTCGCAAACTAGATATGTGACGCCAAAACTGTCGCGGATTTGTTTTTATATTTCGTTCGATACCAACAATATACGATTCATATGCTATACGAATACGAGTCTTTAAATCAGCTCTGAGGTCTGAAAACATTTTATATGTTTCTTGCGTACCTGTATTTTTCCAATGACAATGGAGCTTTCGCTTCAGTTTGATATCGGAGATAATATCATTTGTGAACCAAACGGGATATCGCGAAACATTGGCACATTTACGGTGTTTTTTTGGTACACATGAGTCAAAAATACCGTATATTTTGTCATAAAAATATTTAGTACCTATATTAACATCATTGATTTGATAAAGCTCGTCCCATGACTCCTCAGAAATCATATCAAATAACGTCTCATAATTAACTTTTTTGAAGTTCTAGTCTCTTGCGGCGTCTATGTTGCTAGGCTCGATGCGGTCTGATTGGCGAGTAACTAAAACTTCAATACTCGTAGCAAGAGGAGGGTGATAAGGATCAATTTTTACCACTCATCCTGTAGCACGCACATGTGTTTGTAGCACGTTAGCACCCTTCTGAACAAGTACTATGTCCAAAATACCACCATTTACATAGTTCGTCACAGAATTATTGTCACACATATTACAAAAAGATAAAAAGTAACAATAATAATTATTCACATTTTTAGACGCACTATTTAGATTAATGTCGCCGTAAATTAATACAATTCCTTTTAAATTATTTACAAAACTTTCAACCTTACAAAACCACCGTAGATATTCCTCATCAGTGCCATTTGTAATATAAACTACGCACACATAAATGGTACGACCGTGCCACACAAAACTGGCCCAGAGGTCTTCCCCACAGTCAGTTTCCAGTTCCTGTCGCCGCCGCAATGAAATAGGAGAACGCGCCGCCAGTAATACGCCTCCACATGGAGAGCCTCTGTCGCGACGCAGAACTCTCCAGTCTCCACAGGAAACTTCGGAATCCTCAACGGAATCATCCAGGAATGTTTCGGTAGCTGCTAAAAGAGAGTGCTTTAGCAGCATCATATTATTCCTCCACTCAGGTAGCTTAGTTTTGAGTCCCCGCATATTCTGGTAAAAAATGTCTAAGTTAGAGATTTTTGCGCATTGATTTAAGCCCTGCTTGGGAACGCTGCTCACGAAAGGGCTGGGGGTTGTTGTTGGGAGTTACTGGAGGCACAGAACCTATGCTAGCCTTAGGCAGGGTTCTGAAATTTATCCAAGGCTTAATCTTGGCATTGATAGGCCACACATCTGTTGAATAGCATGTGTCGTATAAAGTCGCTGGGACGCCTAGCTTGTATGATTTGTAATCGCCTTTAGGTGTTAATTCTTCGACAGTACAACTTTCGGTGGAACATAGTTGTTGTAAATATTCACGAACTTCTTTAACATCGGATTCCATGTTCCACAGATGTAAATATTTCTTTGCCACTACTGCTTTTAAAGACGTTACAGCGGGTCCTGCGGTACCACACACAGATAAAGGTCGCTGCGCTCTTTTTCTATTCACTACAGTCCACTCCTTGTCCATATGATTACATTGACCAGTAGCACTGTCTCCAACTCCATTATCAACAGTTATAATGTCATTTGTTGTTTGTGCTGATATTGTTGCCTGAGGTATTGCTTCTACACTTTTAGCTTGAAGCTCAGTTTTTGAGGTACATTCTGTTTTCCTAGACGTTTGCGTTGGCTTGTTTTCCTTATGAGACACTTTAGCATTCCCGGAATTGTTAATAGAAGGTTTGGTGATAGCCTTAGGTGAGACCTGTTCATTAATTTGAGGCCTGGTAGGCTGCGGTACCGATTCAGACTGTGAATTAATTTGTCTTGCGCCTCGTTCTTCACCAGGGACTGTCAATTTGAAATATTCACAACTTTTCAGAACTCCGATAAGTGTTTCTATTTGAGTTGATTGCCTTTCGACCTTTGACTCATAGCCCACCATGGCAGTAACAACCTGAGCAAGCTTTGTTTCGAGACTTGCTATGACAGACTTGGAATCATCGAGCTTAGTTTCATAGCTGATCGTAATTTTACCAAGCTGCTCGCTCATTTTTGCCATCTGTTGGCGTAACTGTTGAACCTCATGCACAAGATTACTATTTCCGTCATGATACTCTTGGCCCATCGGACTCGTTTGGATTTGGCGTTGTGGTCTCCTGTGAGTCACGTTCGAATCGCGGCACTTTTTTAGAACACCAACTGGAGTTGAGCTATTATCCCCACCTTTTTTCGCTGCACACCTGCACTCAGGGCATATCCATGATGAAATCGTTAGGCTCTTCTCACCTGTGCATAATACATGATATTGCTTGGAACAGGAGGAGCTCCGGAACAAAGGCCGATAAATCCACTTTTCATATTTTTACAGAAAATACAAATGAATGATTTACGTAGAAATGATTATGTTATTTGTTAAACTATTCTAACGTAAATATGGCTTGTAGCGTGGGCTTTCAGATAGGTAATATTAAAAAAATCTAGTGTTAATAGTTTTGCTACAATTTTAGTTTTAAATATGGAATTATCGCGTTTTGGTCCAACCCTAATGTAATTATCGGGATTTGAACGGCTATATTTGTAATTATCGTCTTTTGTTCCGGTAGGTAGGTACTTTTGTAATTACCGACTTTTCCATTTTATATTTTTTTTGGTTTATGGATGGGTAAAGTTAATAAAATACATGGTTATTTTATTTAATTATTATAGTGTAGTTTTGTAATCGAAATACTTAGACAAAAACATTGCTTATTGTTTCTATTCTTCTGTCTGTTTTTTTTTTGTCACCAAATGTTTCTTCAATATTTTCAACTACCAAAGACACAATCTGCTGGCAGAAAACTGAGGCCGCGAACCGTAAACGTCAGTTGAAAATTTACAGGGGATTTATTTACCAGCCAGAATAACAAAGTGTGCACATATGTGAGTTTTTGTTTTGTCCTCCACACCCGTCACACAACAATCTGAGTTTAGATATACCAGCCAGGTCCAGCTCGTTGAGATAGTGCAGAAGAGCTGAACCCACCTCAACAGAACCTCGGCCAGACATGTCTTCAGACCACTGAACTTTGGCTTTTTCGAACCCAATTTCGGCCACAGTAGCATTTGGTTCTTCCACATCCATGATTTATTAGAATATTATTATTTGTATCTCAACCGGTGATAAAATCTCCTCACTGACTCAAAAGAACAAAAAACACCCACTCGATTGATAGATGTATAACTGTCTTTCAAGTGTTATTTCATGATATCTACCCTTCGAAAAGACATTGCTACCGTATTTTCATTCAAAAAAATAAAACATTTGTCGTAAATGTCGGTAAATGGTCCGAACA
This sequence comes from Hypomecis atomaria, assembly GCA_964007245.1. NCBI lineage: Eukaryota > Metazoa > Arthropoda > Insecta > Lepidoptera > Geometridae > Hypomecis > Hypomecis atomaria. The sequence continues at coordinate 26,153,579 of OZ023279.1, forward strand.
GAAAAAAATCATCGAGAATTTGTATAGGATTTGTCGGTATTTGTTCCGAAAATCAAAATTTCTTATAAAATTCGTATATTTGTCGGATTTAGGTCCGGCTGCCCATCTTTAGAGCCTTATTTAGTACGTTTTTAACGAGATCTGCTGCGACCTAGTGATGTATGTTATGTATGAGTACTATGACTAACAGAAAAAAAAATAAAAAAAAATCAGATAAAAAGTGGATTTATCGGCTTTTGTTCCGGGGCTCCTCACTGTTGTTGAGACAGCAGGTCAAGCATTCTTCCGTGTCCAGAATTACATTAAAACACGCCGAACAAACCATCTTGGTGTTTATAGTAAAAGTAGTACAAATTAGTAGTGACAAATGAAGTAGTCGTATGAAATACAAAATGTTCAAAGGCAAAAAGAACGGTACTCCGCTAAGATGCGAAGTTGTCACCTTTAGAACGCTAGGCTCTCGGGCTAGCCACTACGCCACCGTGCCTGTTTTGAGGGCGTCGAAATTAAGAATCCAATTGTTCGTAACAGTATGCAGTAATATTTTATACTAACTTGAGGGAAGCTAATCGATTTGAGTAGCAGAATTTTGTTTCATTTCATAACACTGGTTAAATCAAAATAAAGCACTCTTAGTCTGAAACTAGATATTATTTACGAATTTGTATTAGTTAGTATTGGTCCACAACTTTAATAACATTACAAGCACTGCTTAGAGAAATGTTCTGACGGATTATTTTCACTGACGGTTCGTATTTATTTGCATTCCAAATTTTGTTGAAATCACTGTCTTGTTTTATCTAAACATAATGCAGCACTTTTATCGAAGTATTATAAATTGATTTTTATCACTGTTTACTTATATTTCGTATTAGACAAATTTAAAATATTTATTTACACGGGAGCCGAAGTGTACACAGTGGCTAGGGTTGCCACACACGTATGATTCCGATCTCAACTGCAGGTAGCAGCAGCAGGCAGCAGTGCTGCCGCTGCACTACTAGTCCCCATACATTTACTATGAGTTTATATGAGATTACATTCCGAGCTAAGCAGCAGCAGCACGGCAGCACTGCAGCGGCAGCACTGCAGCGCTGCAGTGTCGCCGTGCCGCCGCGGCAGACCAGCAAGGTTATTCTCAAGGCAGTGGAATCGAATACGGGAACGTTCCCGACACGAATTTCATTTCAGCGATTCTCGTTTCCGAATTCGAGATCGTTTGACATTTCAATTCGAGAACTCAGACTGCATCAGCTGATTTTTGTCGGAAAAGTTCCCGACAGCTAATTACTCTCGGAAAGCATTCCGATAACTGTGAGTGCAACATAAAAAGTACTTTTTGAGGCCTTTTCAGCGGTTTTTCCAGGTTTTTTATCAATAATGCTTTCCTTCTTGAAGCGTCGGCACCGGCGACTCGACCACGGGCCAAGTCGTCGTGCCCCATCATGTACCTATTCCAGCATTCTCTCCCGCCGTTCTAATGACACCCTTGTCCTCTAGGAATCATAGGGAACTATGATATTATTAGATGCTACAGTCACGATAAAAAAATAATATGAATCCAAATAAATTAAACAGGTAAAACTACTTTAACTAATGCAACCTTTTATAGGTATTCTAAGACTGCAACTGTGGAGTTTGCAACGCGGAAAAATCATGTCACCTCATTGTTTTATTTTGTTAAACTTGTGTTTTTATCAGCGATAATTAGTGAAAAATTGTGGTATTTCGTTGATTATAAGCTGATTTACGTGCATTAGTAGGCAAGTGATATAATGTGACGTATCATGTTGTTCCGTGTTGTTACCAATACTCCATAGACGCCTCTAGTAAAGTTCCCACTGCTTTACTGAGGTATGACTTGAACTATGTTTGGAATTAACCGCGACTTTATTGGACTATGACGTGACTACGACAGTGACTATTTTGATGAAATATCAAAAAATATTAAAACTAAATACTTGACACTTGCAAATGTACAATTATGCGACGCCAAAACATAAAAGAAGAAGACTGCAACTGAAAACTGGAAAGTCAAGAGTGACAATGACAGTTATAAACCACCATGTTTTTGTTTACGAAGTATGTTCCTGCAAAATCCAGTCGACGCAGGTAATCTTAAACGTCGCTTATGTGAAATATTCATAAGTTTATATATTCATAGACGTCTGTTTTATGTAAAAGATCATGTACTTTGATAATTGATGGTCGTAATTGACTACAATTCCATACGTTTAAATTTCTACCATAGTCTCTTTTTTCTACCAATACGAATCATTCTCTGTAAATGTTTCCTCGATTTAATGTCTACCTTGACTATGGTATTTCAATCGGAAAAACCCGAAGAATGCCGAAGTTCATTCCGAACGGATTCTAGAATGCAGTTTCACGGCTCCTTCGGAAGCGAATCCGTATCCGACGGAAAATGTAGATCTCGATTCGGAAGTGAGTTCGGAAACGAGAATATGGCTGCGGTAGTGTCGCGACTGCAGCTACAGCGATAAAAAAGAGCATCACAAAATAGGGGAGAGGTGCCACGAAAAGGACACGTATTGAAAGTGACAACTCATATAACCGGTGAAATAAAAACAATTTCGACATTTTTTTCACTATGGAAACTAACGTGGTTTTCACACATTTTAACTAAGTGAAACACAGGTGTTACTCACGTTTGATTTTAGTAGGAAACTGCTACTATAGTTTCGATCGCATTTGGCGATCTTTCTCAAGGTTGGAGTACTAGCACGCGGGCTCGTCTCGCATAGCACAGTGCTAAAATGCTAGTGTTAGTATTATAATTGAAAAGTATTTATTCTGATGTAGTTGTGAAACGTTTCTTTGAGTACTGCAAGATAATTATTTATTCGTGGATCACTGTTTAAGACAGGTCAGACATTCATAAAAAAAACTTAGAATGAAGAGAAAGCGTATCGATGCAAAAAATAATACTATGACTAAATTGCGTATTACTGCTTGAATGCATCCATCAGAGAATCCTAATAAATACCTGCGGCACGCACACACGCGCATGATATACCTGCTTGCACCTTTGAGTCTTATTGATCATGCAGCTACTTTATGATGTTTGTTAATCTTTTCAGTAACTTGTATATCTAGTAGGTACATATATTTTCATTTATTTATGTTTTTTTCCTTATGCATTCTTCTCTCTCTGTTTATATAAATATTTATTCTAATAGTTAGACGATTTTTCTAATTTTATTCTAATAGTTAGTTGTTTAGTGTTTAGTTTAGACGTTTATTCTAATAGTTAGTTGTTTAGTGTTATTTATAATATGTATTGTGGTTTTAAAGTATATTCATAGATATTTGTACTTAAACACTAAGACGTATGTAGTATTGTATGTGGTAGACTCGACTTGTTTTTTCTTTTCTTAATTAATTTTAAGATTAGGCTTGTTATTGGCTATTTATATTCATCTGTATAATTAAGTTTAATTTTATTTTTGTGCTGTTGGCCTGTAAATAAATAAAAAAAAAAATGAAAATGTATAAGGAAAATGATTATATATGTTTTGATCTTGACTGACTGTAAGCTAAACTATTAATATTATTACTTCCTTTTGTCTTCTTTTATAAAACGAATCTGTTGATTTTCTTTTACGATTAGCATAAAACAACAACACATTATCGTCATCTTCTTCCTCTTCCAATAATATAAATAAAAGTTTGTCATCAATCGACATCTTGCAAATGAATGAAAACACAACGGCAAACATCACTACGTGCAGCGCGACACTGCTGCCGTACTCGGAATCAGCGCGGCAGGCAGCACTGCAGCGGCATCACTGCAGCGGAAGCACTGCTGCCTGCAGCGGACATCGGAATCATACCTAACAATGGGTGGCCTTATCGCTAATAGCGATCTGCCAAGCAGGTCAGATTTATGAGATTGGTGTCTTGGATGAGTTTCACGATAAACTAACTTGTGTCAGTTTCATCCGATTTTGGTTTAGTTTAGATTTTACTTTCATTTCATATTTGTTTAGAGTTTATAAATATACTAGCGACTCGCTCCGGCTTTGCACAGGTGTATAAACCTTCCTCTCGAATCACTTTAAAAAAAACCGCATCAAAATTCGTTGTGTAGTTTTAATGATAGCTTAGACTTCCGGTTTCTGAACACAACAAAACAGACGTATTGCAAATCACTGCCACTAAATTAACTTTAAATCAGTGTCAAAAGTTATCGTTACGCTATATCATCGGTACAATAATAAACTTCGTGCCACGGAAAGTGATAAACGACACAAATCAAGAAAGTGAAATACTTGTGAATTAATTTAACAACAACAAATTAAGTATAACCTCAAATTTTTCAATTGGAGTGAAGTCAGTGCAAGTCTGCGGTGCAAGTGCAAACCAGAGACAACATTATACACATGCAACAACTTGACAAAACTTAACTGTCACCTCCTAGTGTTGCCATTTAAGAAATTGAAAAACTACTATCATATTTTCAGAGCGCGCCAAATTTGAATTTTCTACGAAACTATTTTAGCGTTGCAACTGCAAAATGGATAATCAAATGCAAATATTACTTCAAAAAATTCAAGAACAGATGGAAAAGCAAACCGAAATAATTACGGAATCGGTAACACGGAATGTGAAAAAGGAAATTGATGAAAAATTCAAAAATATGGAAGACCAAAACAAACAATTACGTATGGAGGTTACGAATTTGAAAGAAAAAATTAAAGGATAAGAATCGCAGCACAAAAAGAATAATTTACTATTTTTCGGAATACAAGAAGGAAACGAGGACGAACTTAATCTCATAACATTAATTAAAGAAAAAATCAACGCGCACCTAACTTTGAATATTCAAGAACAAGAAATAGATAAAGCATACAGAATTGGAAACAAAAAAAATACCGCTACTCGACCTATTCTTGTGTCTTTTACAACAAATTGGAGAAAGAACGCGATCTTAAAAAACAAGAAAAATCTACCTAAAGGAATTTATGTAAAAGAAGATTTTACAAAAGAAATACTCGAAACAAGGAAAGCACTCCAACCAAAGCTAGAGGAAGAAAGAAACAAAGGCAATATTGCCTACCTCAGAGGCGACAAGCTCATAATCAAAAAGCAAAGTGACATCGGCCGTGAAAAGAGAAAGAGAGAACCGTCTTCGTCCCCCAACTTAGAGTCCAATACAAAGAGCACCCCGCCTTCTGCAGCCCCCAAAAAAATCTCAACAAAAAATGCGTTTGATTACTTGGGCCGCGCCAGGAGTAATTCGCTAAATTTGCCTAAAGAGAAAAACAGTAGTTAGCAACTAGGAAACACTGACAACCGGAAGATCAAAAACAAAACTAAATACGAACACAAACAAAGGAATTTTAAAAAATCTTCCCCAAGCCGGCTGGTCCCCGTGGGGAAGCAAGACTACAACCCTCCAGCAAACAAAAAAGAAATCGACAAACCTCTCAAAATTGGAACATTCAATGTAAGATCTCTTGCTTCAATGGAAAAATATTTAGAATTGATTTACTCACTACAAAAAATAGAAATTGATATTGTAGGACTAGCAGAAGTCCGAAGAATGGGAAGCAATATAGAAGAGTACGCAGACTATATACTTTGCTACAAAGGCGAGACACCGGGTTTACACGGAGTTGGCTTTCTGATAAAAAAGGAGCACAAAAATAAGATATTAAATTTTAATGGTCTCTCAGAACGAGTTGCATTATTACAAATAAAATTAAACAACAAAATACTCTCTATTATACAAGTATATGCTCCAACTGAAAGAGCAACAGATAAAGAAATTAATATGTTCTATAAAACCCTACAACTAGCACAAGACCAGGCAGGAGAAAATATACTTGTCATCGGCGATTTCAATGCGAAAGTAGGTAAAACTAAAGGAAAGGACAACATGATACTTGGAAATTTTGGCTTCGGAACGAAAAATGACAGGGGAGAAACACTAATACGATATGCTTTAGAAAACAAATTGTCAATCATGAACACATATTTTAAAAAGAGAAACAATCGCAAGTGGACGTGGCTATCCCCAAACGAAAAAACCAAAAATGAAGTTGATTTCATCCTGTCAAATGAACCAAAAAATATAACAAACGTAGAAGTCCTCCATGGATTAGGATTCAGGTCTGACCATCGGCTAGTCAGAGCTACATACTACACTGGAAACGAAAAAAAGAGTCGAACATCATTCAGACCTCAACCTAACTCACTCAAGACAGTGGAAGACATTACTCAGTACCTAGAAAGATTGGAGAAAAATATACAAAATCTTGAAATAGATGAGAAGGAAGATGTCCAGACATACTATGATAAATTAGAAAGTATCATTAAGAAAAGCACAGCTCCAAGACAAAAAGGACAAAAAATTAACACATTAGAAAAAATTCTCAGCAATTCCACACAAGAACTCTTACTGAAACGTACGGAACTTTTAAAAATCAAGCATAAAACGAAATTAATGAAGAAAGAACTAAGTTCATTGTACAAATCAACTAGTAAAGCCATCAGGCAAGACTACCGAAACTACAGAAATCAAATAATAGAGAGTAACCTACAAAAACTTAGTAGTACAAAAAAATCTTACAAACAGTTAACCACACACAAAAACTGGATTCAAAATCTTAAAACAAACAAAAAAGAAACTAAAACTAGACAAGACATCCTAGACTGCGCTACCGAATTCTACAGACAACTCTATAAAAACAAAAAGATTTATACGAATTCAAATTCTCATCGTCTGGAAAAGCCGCAAAGAAACTGGGAACAAGCTACCAACAATGACAACTTAGCATCAGTGAGCGCTACAGAAGTTGTTAAACATTTACAAAAAATAAAATTAGACAAAAGTCCCGGACCCGATGGTATACAGAATGAAGCGCTAAAAACTGGCGTCACTTTGCTAGCATATCCACTCACCCACTTATTTAACAAAGTTCTTGTCTCCGGTCAGGTACCAGATCAGTGGAGGAGATCCGACATAATTCTATTGTATAAAAAAGGAGACCCACACGACATAAGTAACTACCGTCCAATAAGCCTGCTGTCATGCGTGTACAAACTATTTAGTTCGATCCTACAAACCAGAATGAGCCCAAAAATTGACAGTTACCAACCAATCGAACAGGCCGGTTTTCGTTCTGGCTATTCTACAATGGATCACATACACGTTATGCAACAAGTTATAGAAAAATATAAGGAGTTCAATAAACCCCTATATATCGCATACATAGATTACGCCAAGGCTTTTGATACTATTTCGCAAGACGCAATATGGGAAGCCTTAGAAAAATGCAACATAAACGAAAGTTATATAAGGGTACTGAAAAACATTTATGACGATAGTTCTAGCAAGGTCAAACTGGAAAAGCGTGGACCAGACATACCAATATGCAGAGGAGTGAGACAAGGAGACCCTCTGTCACCCAAAATTTTCATCGCAGTATTACAAGGCATCTTCGATCATGTCCACTGGCAGTCGCAGGGTATCGAAGTGAGAGGTAGAAGACTCACACACTTAAGGTTCGCCGACGATATTGTTCTCTTCGCCGAAACGAGTAAGAAACTAGAGCAAATGATACATTCACTAAGCGAAGAAAGCGAAAAAGTAGGTCTTAAAATGAATGAAGAAAAAACAAAAGTAATGACAAACAGCAACAGAACTAACATAACCTTGAATGGAAAACCTTTAGAATATGTAAGTAACTACATCTACCTAGGAAAATTAATATCATTCAATGACAGAAGCGAAGAAGAAGAGATCGAAAGACGCGTAAACATGAGTTGGAAAAAATTCTGGTCATTAAAAGAAATCCTAAAAGGTACCTTCCCTCTCCATCTCAAAAAGAGCGTCCTAGACACCTGTATTCTGCCGACTCTCACTTACGGGTGTCAAACATGGACATACAACTCAAAAATAAAAACCAAACTTGTGACCTGCCAAAAAGCGATGGAACGGAGTATTTTAAAAATTAGGAAAATCCACAAAATACGAAGTTCACATATACGAAGGAAAACAAACGTAATAGATGCTTTAAATTACGCCCTGAAGTTAAAGTGGCGATGGGCAGGTCATATAGCTAGATATAAGGACAAGAGATGGACCTCAGAATCGACGAAATGGAAAGGACCGATGGGAAAAAGAAGAAAAGGCCGTCCAACGAAAAGATGGATTGACGACATAACGAACATAGCGGGAAACGACTGGATAGACAAAGCAAAAGATCGAGAGACTTGGAGTAAGCTGGAGGAGGTCTATACCCAAGAAGGGGTTCCAAGATCAGAACAAGAAAATCTGTTGTAATTCTAATGTATAAGTACCAGTTATCAGTGTTATTTGTTCTCAAAGAAGTATTTGTAATTTAGTTAAGGATTTTGGAAATAAACAGGCTTATTATTATTATTATTATATTATATCTTTATACATAGGGACAGACAGACAGGGAAGCAACTTTGTTTTATACTATGTAGTGATAGGTTAATTTTTGCGATAATTTAATATTAAACACCGTTTTATTGACTAGGTTCTTCTAAAACACGTAGGTAACAGAATGAATACTCCCAGTTTGCTCGATCACCGCAATGAATAGGGTTGCTAGATACAGGCTTTTAACATTTTTGGATATTTCTTTGAAAAGAGTAAATTGCGAAGCGTGCACGGATCGAAGAATTAAACTTTTAAAATATCACGATTTCAGAACATGATTTACCTAAGTGGTGTAATAAGACCTAGCGCTTCAACTTCCTTACATAGTATAAAATAAAGTCGCTATTTTTGTCTGTTTGTTTGTCTGTATGCTTAAATCTTTAAAACTACGCAACGGATTTTGATGCGGTTTTTTTTTAATGGATAGAGTGATTCAAGAGGAAGGTTTATATGTATAATACACCTTTGCGAAGCCGGGGCGGGTCGCTAGTGTTAGATAAACAACACTCAACATTTCGACCATGTCGTAATCTCTATGGTCAGGAGTTGAAGTAAAGACGTAATGGCAAAGCTCTTAAAATAAAAAGTTTCGGTATAGCCAAAGTAAATAAATAGCAGCTTCTGAAAGTTCTGACCCGTAGCATTCTTGATCGAAGCCCGTAGCAAATTGAAAGGTAACATTCAAATTAGTAAAAAAGCTGCGTGCGATGAAGTGTTTTTGAAGTGAAAACTTTTATAACGGCGGCACTTTTTGGGAAGGGTAAAAAAATGTCAAACTCGCGTCAGGACACGTGACCTGATCCAAGATTCGTAAGACGGAGGGAGCAAGTTTTTACTGCTGCCGGCACTCCCGGAGTGCAACCCGTTGTCTTTTTTATTTCATATAGATTTGCGTTTGACTACATACTGTCTGATGTTAAGCAGATATGCAGTCTAAGGTGTAGCGCGCTTACCTATATACCTATAAGATACCTAGATAACCTACGCCATTCTGTTCAAAATGTTACGCTCCGTAATATGATTTGTGTTGAACTTATACGCCACTTGTTACAGAGCAAAATTTTTTTAATTACAAATGATGCATGTTTGAGTAATCATATTATTTTTATTGTTAAAACACCAGTCGTCAGGAAGGCGCGAAACGATCCAATTTCCCATAGTATAACTTGAAATAATATTATTGTAAGTAAGTAAGTAAGTGTAATAGATGTTCCCGTGCTAATTTCATAATCCTAATTTTTACTATTAATTTTTATATTTTATTTAATACTAGCTGCGCCCCGCGGTGTTACCCGCGTTAGCCCGAAATAAAAAGTAGTCTATGTGTTAATCCAAAATCTAAACTACCTACGTACCGAATTTCATACAAATCAGTTCATCCGTTTGTGCGTGAAAGAGTAAAAAATATCCATACGTACTCACACGTTTATAATATTATAGTAGGATTGAGATGAATTAAAGCGAGACTGTGTAAGAACTCTACACGGTGGCGATTAGCATTGTCTCCAGTACCTGATAAACAGATTATCTTTGAACATATATAATTCTGCTGTACGTGTGTATATCACTGAACTCCTCCTGAACGGCTGGACCGATTTGAATTAATTGTTTTGTATGCGTTTGGGTGCGCCCTGGATGGGTTAGATTCACAAATAAGCCCGGCAGATGGCGCTGTAGTGGGTCCGCTAGTATATTACAGTAATTCTTGAAAAAAGATCACGTTTTTGCAATTGGATACTATGATGTGACGCCTGGTTGTCTCGAATATGAAATCCTTAAGCTGTTTCATTAGGAGCAAAGAACATTAGAAATTTCTATTTTATACCAACTCTCTAATAATTTGGGTTGCTGGGTTGCAGGTGAAGGTTTTATATTTTAATTATAGACATAATGACAAAGAGTCTTTTTGAAATTGAGCACACATTTTTATTTTACTCCATTTTGACACAAAAAATCAACAACTCAAATATGATGACCTCAGGGTCTCTTCACGTCTGAGTGACTCCCAGTTTAGTCCTCAAAACACTCCGTGCGTAAACCCGATTTTGAAATATGTACACAATAGCCCTCTTAAGCCTTGGTTGCGGTAGTGCCGTGGTAAGGAGATCTGCTTTCATGTTCTCTGTGTACTCTGCCTATAAGGCTACTACGTTTCTTGGCTTCATAACTTATCCATCCACCACCATATTTGAAAATATATATTCCGTGTAGGATCGTCTATCCATGGTGCAAGCTGCCCAAGCGCCTGCCATGCCACACTACTTCATACCACTTTTTTATATTTTAGCCCAACCTTCTTGGTTCCTTTGAATAACGGATGACCCGTTTAGCGGCTTGCCAATGATTGTTTCCGTAGCAAGTAATAAATTGGCTTAGATACCTTACGGCAAGCGTAATATTTGGCTTTGTTGCCATTGCTAGATACATCAACGATCCGATCAAGCTGTGGTCCCAAAAGTGTTGGTTTGTTAGGACAGCTTTCGCGTGAATACGCCAGGAATCATAGTTTTCTCGCTTATGCGATTCTATATGACCATGACTCTTTGATTTTCCCCAGATTTATGCACGTTTTTACGAATAATAAATCTTGACTCAAATATCTCTATAGCAACCAAAACTCTATGACAACATAATTATAAATATACAGACTTGAAATAATCACAAAGTATGACGCATAGGACTCAATATGGCCGCCATTACATACTTACATTTGGATTTTCACCAATAATGGCACAGCCGATATCAATCCTAGGTACAAAATTCAAATAGTTTGCTCGAATCGATACTATGTGTACAATTTTTTTCATAATGATGATCTTTCAAAAACAAATGATGAACGAATGGAACCACAAACCACAACATCATTTAGGTATGTAATTAGTTTATTCTTGATTTTTACAAAACTGCTATACCTATTTCGATTTATCATTATTTTAACATATTTGTTTATTTTATAATCTCAAATGAGACTAACTCTGAAGTACCTATGATCTAGCAAACAAAAAAATAATCAACAAAATCGGTTCATACTTAATTGACAGAATAATCGCGTTGCTTGCATACAAAAAAAAACATTCTTACCGCCGAATTGAGAACCTTCTTTTTTCAAGTCGGTTTTAAATATTGCTATGCACTCATGCATAATGACAATGTGATTCCCGCACTTTCTTAGGTAAATTTGCGCTCGCAGTCACTATTAACCCAATTATTTTTGCAGTACGCAGTATGTATTACCAAAGAAATATGGGAACATATTATAACTAAAGTGTAGGCAGCAAAATGTCAAATAACTTATATAAATAACCTGTGGCCGCCTTCTCTATTTTCTCAAGTCATTGATACAATCGGATTGAGTTTTCAAACATGTGTCAAAATAAAAAGTAATTTAAATCAAAGTTCTTACTAAGTTGCCAAGGAGTATTGATGTCACATTGGAAGCAAATCACCCCCAAATTAACTTTCTACTCCTCTTTAACCCCGATAAGCGATGAATTTCAATAAACTACGAAACACGTCTTCCGTCAATTCAATTACAGAATGTTTATGCCAATTTTCGAGTCGATTGAACCATGGAATCACGATGTTCCATAGAAACTTTGACCCCATTTTTTACCCTCTTAGAGTTAGAATTTCGAAAAATCCTTTCTTATCGGATGCCTACGTCATACAAAGAACCCACCCTCCAAATTTGAGGTTCCTCCGACCAGCGGTTTGGGCTCTGCGTTGATCCGTCAGTAAGTCATTCAGGACAAAGCATTTTATATATATAGATTACAAATTCGAACATGTTGAAGTGAAACTACTAATGCGACTTCCAACAAGGTTGCGTTAAACGTTTAACGCTACCATGGAGGGGGTATGAAAGCATTGTTGCGTTGAAGTTTAACTTCTTCCGCGCGGAGGGATTCCACTTGCACTTTTTTTATTTCTTTGTTACTCTTTCACGCAGCAAAATAGGAAGGGATCGATCCCGATTCCTATTCCTATAGAACAGCACAAAATTCTAAATCACTAGGCAAAGTCGAGGGCAAAAGTTAGTTTCCCATATGCCGCGGACTGGCAACCCTACCACCATAAGGTATGGGTACCCGAGGCCGCGTGTTTGCGTTGCACAAGGACAATGCACTTTCGAAAGCTCAATATTTGCCGTGAGTGATGCAGGCGGCGCGGCGGCGGCGGGTCGCGGTGGGCGTCGAGGGTCATCGGGGCCTGCGCAGCCTCCGAGCCCGACGATTGCATCTTACTCCCTATATCCATACTATGTTTAGGCCGCATCATACAAGTCGGCGGATGTGATGTTAGCTACGACCTGCGTGAAAACTGCCTTACTCCCGTCATTGTTTCCTGACAATAGGCATGATAATAAACAAATAATACTTCAATCCATCAGTTAAACATCATTCCGTCTGATAATAACTAGGAACCGATTGCTTCCTACACATAAGACGTGTACCAATCACTAACTAGGCCAGAAGTCGGATCTGAAAACTCCAGACAAACGACGTTTTCATTTTTAGTATTCTCAACCATACTCAACTAAATATATAATCACTCAACAACAGATGAGCTTTGGTTAAACGCTTATCCGAGCCAATTATAAAAACATGGACACAACACAATACTACGCGCTCAAAATATTTCTAACTTTACGTAAACATTGCCGTAACGTACTCAAGTCTAGAAACTTTTACGATCTAGCACACAACTGCCTCCGCCGAAAACTGGCCGAAGGTCACCGTGTGCGTAGGTTATTAACGTCTCAAAAGTACGCAAGCACTCGTCAAATAACATTTACCTACAAGTTATCATATAACGTATGCAATGCAGAGGGATAAAGATCGAGCCGAGGAGTGTGCCTTGAGCGAGGACGAACGCGATCTCTCGCTGGCTGAATATATTTACAGAGCTAACGAATAGGTCTTTACAGGGGCCAAGGCTTTTCTAACTGAGCTAGAACAGTCTCAAGTCTATTATAAGTTATATGCCAAGCATTGCCTCGTAATGTTTAGCACACCCCGATAGCTATAGAAGTTCATCTTCAGATGATTATATGCGACAGAGTGAAATAGCAAAAGGAAACGCGTATTGCCCGACCTCTTAGGAGGATGATAATAGCACCGAATACTACAACGAATTAAATGAATGCCACACATGTTACTTAGCTGACCTTTACAGACAAACGCACACACATAACTAAATCACTAGCTTCTAAGGCTATCAATCTCATTGCAGTAAATGTCAAAGAATATTTTTTGTTTCTTCTTTCAAGACTTTAAAGAGACGCACATCTAGGATCTTTCTGGCAGTTGTGTGTTATTTATTTTATTTTAAATGCTATCGGGTGATGAAGTCGATATTGGTGTAAGGAAGTAAGTGTTGTATACGTATAGTGGTCATAGACTTGGCTAGAAAAGGTGCCCAGCCTAGAAATTTTTATGCCCACCCCACCCCAATCAGTCAATCTCAATACAATACATATACAATATGTACATTCTATTTTTCTAGGACAGGAAAAACTATTGAGCTGTCCCCAAGAGAAAATCTCTACGTCAATGATAGTGGTACTAATATTTGGTATTCTCTGGTACAAACACTACAAGTAATACAAAATCTAGTCGTGGGTTCGCCCCACAAGTTGTTCGGTCCGCGGGGCGAATCAACGAAGCCTCTTTTTGAATGCCCTCTTTCGCCCCGCTCCAAACAATGCGGGGCGAAAGAGGGCCTTCAAAAGGAGGCTTCGTTGATTCGCCCCGCGATTCACTTTTTTATCTGTACATTTAAGTAGAAAAGTAGTTAATGGAAAAAAAATACAATTGCATTATATCAAGGGCATCATTCTATGAGTCCTATGAGGGGGTATGAACAAAAATGCAATTGTTTATTGATGATTGATTGATGATCGTTATCAAGCTTAAAAAATGAGAAATGTCAAACCTTTCCGCGTACAAGGTGAAGAAAAAAAAGGAGTTTTCTTCACCTTGAATATGCTATCTAAATCAATACAATTTTGGCACATTGTTTTCATTCGATGGAAGTTTAGATTCTATAATAAAACTATTATAATGTCAAATTTCATGCAATTCGGTTCTTTGTGGTAGTTATGAGGGTTTGTGACTTGAGGACGGACAGATGGGAAGACGGCTAGACAGACGGACTGTTATTTTTTGGTACTAGGACTAAAAGTTACTTATTTTCTCCAACTTTGGTAATTTTAAGTGAAAAGTTTTAGTAAAATCTAAAATTTTATTTTTTACTAGCAGCCTCTCTAATTTAAAAATAAAATATAATATTGCCTATGATACCCGGGACTGTGTAGCTTCCCAACAGTGAAATAATTTTTCAAATCGGTTCAGTAATTTCGGAGCATATTCAATGCAAACAAACAATCAAATCTTTCCTCTTTATAATATTGGTATAGACAATAACTGTATTCGTAAACATTTTGTAAAACCTATAGTTTCTCAGATAAACAATAACTTAACATTAAAAAAATAAATTGCGTCCTGTGAAAAACGCAACCCCATATATAATTTTATAAAATGGTCCATAAACACAAGATTTAAAAAAAAAACAAAATCAATATCGCTCCACCCGTTCGTAACGTTGAGCTATTGAGGATTTCAACTCAATTTCTCGGTTTTAACTTTTTAATTAACATGTTTTTTCCGGTCTGGGGTAAATTATACTCCACATTGTATGCGAAAGGTAAGCGGCATAATTCTACATAATTTCTATTTCCACAAAAGTGAGAGAGTTTAACGAGATGTCAGATGTCAAACCTAAAAGTGGTTAAAAAGTAATGTGAAATCAACGACTTAGTAACCTGTAGCACTCTTTATTTGAAACCAAACATAATATTTACAAAATTTTAAATCATATCAACCGACAGACAGGGGGTCCCAGCGCGAAGCTTGGGTACTATTTACAATGCAATTTATATACAATTTAAATATGGCGGTGCTTTTGCGCTCTGCATCATTTGTAAACCCAGTGAAATGGTAGAAAAACAAAAAGATCACTGTCGGATCAGTAAATAAATAAAACCGGACAAGTGCGAGTCAGGCTCGCCAACCGATTAAGAAATAGGGAACTAAGTTGTTAAAGTTAAAACCTTAGGGATGAAAGAAAAAACTTAGCAAATACAAAATTTTGTCATCAACAATAGGAGTATCTTTTCATATTTCATAATTCATAAACATTTATTTGCGCATATGGGTACAGAAAAAACAGGATGGTAAAAATACAACAAAATGAACGCCATATTCGACCTTTCGGTATGCAAAAATGAGAAAAACAAGGGAATATAAGTACAGGTGATAACAACTTTTGCAGTAAATGAAGTCATAACACTAAAATAAAACAAGAAATGTGATCTGAAATTTCAACAACCAAACACAGCAAACACACAAGAGCAACAATCATGTCTGAATAATAATTACCATTGTTACAAAATATATTAAGCCATCAAAATGCATCAAATGTCAAGAATACCTACTATGTCGATGATAAATGTCAAGAATACTATGTCAATGATAAATGTCAAGAATACTATGTCCATGATAAATGTCAAAATACAATTAAGTCAAAAATAAAGTAATACTGCAAATCAAATTAAAATTTTTCATCCAGACATTCACCTATGTCATAGTACGCTTTTTCCTGAATAATTAATACAATGTCAAAAAAGAAATGTCAATTATACTAAACTTGTGAATGTCAGATAATAATAATCAAGATATTTATTTATAACGTCGCTACGGAGTTAATTTATAGGTATATTAAATAATACAATTTTTCACTGGGATGTCAAATAAAAAATTACATTTGGCTAAAATTTATCAGTTAAATACTCATTGATCGAATAATACGCCTTTCCCAATAATAGACTTTTTAATTTGGATTTAAAAATGTGAGTCTCGTCTGTTTTTATTATTTCTTTTGGCAAATGATTATATATCAGCGGAGCCATGCATAAAACACTATTGGACAGTAATGTTGTCCTACTTTTAGGTAAAATGAGTTTGTGATTATGTCTTGTACTTTTAAGATTTTTATACAGATTTAGATTATTGTGTACGTACATTGCACATTCATAGACATAAAGACTAGGCAGAGTTAAAATGTTTAGACTTTTGAAATATGGCCTGCAGCTAACTCTCTGCCGAAGCTTACAGATAGCTCTTACACATTTTTTTTGTGCTTTAAACACGGCTCCTTTATCGGTACTATTACCCCAGAACATAATACCATATCTAAGTAATGACGAGACATGGCCGTTATACGCTGCCAAAACTGTTGGCCTATCAACTATTTTTGATAACATGTAGAGTGCGTATGAGTGTTGGTTCACCTTAGTAACTAAGTCAGCTATATGCTGCTTCCAACTTAGAGCACAGTCAATATTTAGACCTAAAAATTTTGTCAGTTCTACATTTTCAATTTTTTGCCCGGAGTGCTTAATGTTTATTTCATTTAATTTGTTTACTCTATTACGAAACGTCATTATTTTAGTTTTATTTAGATTTATTTTTAAATTATTAGACTCTAACCATTTTATTACATTAATTACTGTTTCATATATATCATTTTCAATTGTTTCATTATTTTTGCCCGTAAAAAGTATGGTGCTATCATCGGCAAATAAAACTGTGGGATGCTTCGTGACTTTAGGCAGGTCATTAATATAAATAATGAATAGCAAAGGTCCTAATACACTCCCTTGTGGCACACCATATTTCACTGTTTTATAATCTGAAGTGTATGTCATTTCTTTTTTTAGTCTTGAGCAAATATGATTGAGTTGGGTGCACTGCATGCGATTTGTCAAATACGATTTTATTAAGTTATATATATTTCCTCTGATACCATAGTCATATAGTTTTCGCAGAAGTACCTTATGGTCTACGTAGTCAAATGCTTTAGTCATATCCATATATAGGGCACACACAGGTATTTTTGCGTTGACACTTGTCATAACAGTATTTAAAAAAAATAAAGATGGCTTGGTTTATAGTCTTTTTCTTACGAAAACCTATTTGCTCAGGAGCAAAAAGATTTTTGCATTCAAAGAAATTGTAAATACTGTCCTATATAACCTTCTCGAATACTTTTGATAAAACCGGCACAAGGGCTACAGGTCTGTAGTTATTTATATTATGCTTATCGCCTTTTTTGAGTAGAGGTCTTATTATAGTTTTTTTCAATTTATTAGGAAAAGTGCCGCTACTAATGCATGTATTTATAATATGACTTAGTACGTGAGACACAGTTTCAGATACCTGTTTAAGCACTTGAGTAGAAATATTGTCATAGCCGGTACTGCTGGTGTTTTTTAGTGTCATAATTATTTTATGGATATCTTTCGGCGTAGTAGGATGCATAAATAAGGAATTCACATTGTTGATGTTCTTCGAATAGCTAGTCACGTTAGGTTCTGTACTTTCTTCTTCTTTCTTCTTTTTTCACATTTCTTCTCATAAACGGAAAAATACACATAGTAAAATTAATCAAATACCTGATTCAGTTTGCGGGAATGAAGTTCTTTCATATGATACCTCCTAGATACGATTAACTCACTTTAAAATTTGGACCCCTTTTTCTTGCATTTAGGCACTTTTTTTATGATTTAATAAAAAATGTAAAGTTTTCAGACTTATTCCTATATTTGTACTCTGACAATGATCCTCGCCATAGCACATTAGGTAAAGTTGGCGTCGTCCGAAAAATGTATGGGAAAACAGAAATGTTTGCGGACTCGCACCAAATTGCTATTTTTGAAAGAGAATTAAAGTATGTATTCTATTTTGTGTTAAAATTATTGTTCTATGTGCAATGCCAGCCGAGATACCCAACAAAACGTATCTTACTTTTAATGGCGAATAACTATTTAAAAGAAATTTTTTAAGAAGATAAAAATCTTAAATTATTTAAGAAGATTATAACCATAAAACAAAATACCGATGTAGCTACCATCAGAAAAAAAATATTCGTTTAAATAAGTTTTGAAGGTATTTGATTTCCAAACATCTACGAGTAAGTAACAGTTTCGCGGACATTGTCCCAATCATTATTTTCTAAGAGCACGTTTCAAGGAGCATAATATTTGTCAAAGACGCTTTGTAATTTATTTTAATTTTATTTTTCTTGACATTTTAATTATAATATGTAGTTGTAAACATAATGATGTAGTAGGTAGTTAATGTGAATATTTATTTGTTATCAATGTACCTACTTTACTGCAATTTTTAATATATTCATTGTGTAATGACGTGTAATATTTTTTATGAATTAAATGAATATCGAAAATGTTACATAGTAACAGGTCCCACACCTGTTAATTTTCTTTTAATTTATAGTTTGCAAATGGGCCCCGCCTACTACCAAACAATATTCAATTTAACTTAAGCCATAATGTCTGTTATATCAATATAGTAAGTTTTTGGTAGTTTGTTTTTCTTGTTTAGTTTTTTATAGCGTTGCATATCTGTTGATTACTTGTAGTGGGATTTTTATTTTATCTCATGTAATTTTATGCGTGGCTGTACCATAAGAAATACGTAATACTGATGCGGGAAATTGATCTTTATCAACGTGGACCGAAACGGCCTCTTCTTTTATCGTTCTCGGCGATTCGCCCCACGGGGCGAAAGAGGGCATTCAAAAAGAGGCTTCGTTGATTCGCCCCGCGGGCCGAATAGCTTGTGGGGCGAATCCACGAAAGAGCCAGTACGTATGCATAATCAGGCTAAAGTTGGGTCGATAACTGAAACTTTTTAGGCGAACCAATATAGATTTGCTCAAAAAATGTTCGGATATGTTCGGATTTGCTTCGGAGCAGGAAGGACTACAGCGGGGCAATTCTGTCAACCGATCTCGTTACTAAGGTGACACGTTCTTGAACCTGTCTCGTTTTTCTGACAGTTTTGAGCTGTCGGAACTGCCAGAAAAACGAGAGAGGTTCAAGAACGTATCACTTCAGTAAAGAGATCGGCTAACAGAATTGCCCCGCAGTAAGTGAAGGATTACGTCCCCAGTTCCCCAGGAGACGCCTGCTCGTTTCCGCTCCGGGGCTCTGGTTGATGGATGCAACATATATTTTTTACCCAACTACGGCGAAGTACAAGGGAGGGTTACATTTTTTGACCGGTACATATTTATGATCAACTAGCGACCCGCCCCGGCTTCGCACAGGTGTATTATACATATAACCATCCTCTTGAATCACTCGTATCTATTAAAAAAACGCATCAAAATCCGTTGCGTAGTTTTTAAGATTTAAGCATACGAGTACATGAGGACAGACAGCGGGAAACGACTTTGTTTTATCATCATAACTTGAACACGCATATCAAAATACTATGTTCATTGTGGTCGGGTTACATTTTTATCCAAAATCTTGATGTTAGGCGCTCAGCGTCAGCACCACATAAAATTTTAGAATATACCCTGCGCTGGAGAGCACTTTTACTAAAAAAAGACGTGTGGCACTCGGGGACTGCCGCGGTAAAGCTATTGCATAATTTTACAATACGTCTAATCGCACACAACGCCGTGTCGAAGACTGCCGAACTGAAACGACGTTAGACGATGCACGGCCTTCAAGCCACACCTCCTTGCCCGTCGGAGTGGGGAGCGTGAGGTTTTTTCGTTACGGAATTTCTGGATTCGGTCCCCGCGCTCAAGGCCCGCGATAGAAGCTATGCAATAGCTTAAAAGATATATAGATCTTAAATCTCATCTTTCCCAGTCAGAAATTACGCTATAAACATTGCCCCTCAAACCGGAAAACAGTAATGCTTGCGAATAACTGGCAAAAGGGGTATTTTACCAAGTAAGTTCTGCAAAGGATCTCTACCTCTACAATGTGTTTGTTTTGTTAGTAGAGTTAAACAAAACAAAGAAATCATTTTTCGCAAAAATGGCAAAACCGCCTTCCATCGTGAACAAAATTCGAATATTTCGCTCGAATTGTTTACATTATTGTTGATTTATCATAAACGGCTCAGCCGATTTCTGTGAAATTTAAATGGGCCCACCTCGGAAGTGTTTTCTTTTAAACTTTTTTGATGGTTTCATTAAATTTTTGATGAAAACATTTTTTCACAACATCATCAAAAGATTTTTCGATTCGGTTCACAATTGGCGGAATTATCAATGAACATACCTACACAAAACATACATACAGACGAACAGAACGAGCATCGTCCAAACCAGAAATTGCCAAAGTAGATTTTGCGGAAACTACTTTGGGAATCCCTGGTCATGGAGCTAACATGGGTTATTGTTTGGGGTTCGATAAAATAAAAAGAATTTGGTTGGTATCCTTTATCTTTAAATTTTAAGAACCCCTGGTCTAAACAGTCAGTGCGGTCAATTTCCAAGGCGCCAAGGTTTTGCTGGCCACTTATAATTTTTTTTACCATACGCGCTGAGGCCGTAAGTAATATTTTAAGTAGTTTGTAATAAGGGCAAAATATGAGTAATCTTACGTTGGCGGCGCCTTGGAATTGACCACAGGAATGGCGCAATGGACGAGCGATAGGTGGTTGGGTATTTGTGTTCCTTGAGTTTTTTTTGGTCGTAGTAATTCGCGAATTCGGTACAGGGAGGGGGGTCTAATTGCAAATAAACCCCCCACGTTTGTAAACAGTTTAGTAAATAATAATATAATTAAGTAATTTTGAGTCAATAAAGGGTACGAACCCCATAGTCCGTGGAGCTGTAATTCATAAAATAATAATCGGTCAAGTGCGAGTTGGACTCGCGCACGAAGGGTTACTTACCGTATGAAAGCCCCTCTTAATATAATTTACTTTAAAGTATTTATTTTTGAAAGGAATATACAATTTCGTATTCTGTGAATACTTTAAACATCTTCCTGTTTCCGTAATTAATACCTATCGTGCAAAAAATCACCTTTCTTGTATATCGTTGTGGTGTATTGACGAAAGAGTATTTAGTTATTTTTAGAAGAAAACTGTTTCGTGTTGTTTTTATTGTGACAGTGTGTTGTTTTTATTGTGACAGTGTCAGTTTTGGTTAGCGACTAATAAAATAGAACATGGTATTTACAAAAATGTGTATTATTGGGCCAAAAACTCATTAATCGTTAAATATTTATTTTAATTATTTATTTTTGAAGTGAATATTTAACTAAATAGGTACTGTGTGAATATTTCAAGCATCTGTCAGCGTTATTAAAATCTAACGAAAAACGGTTAAAAATTCAGGTTTGTTGTATGAGTGTCCCCTCTAAATATATTGTTTTCTGCTATTAGTGTATTTGTTGTCATAGCGGCCACAGAAATACGTCATCTATGAAAATTTTAAAGTTCTAGCTATTACGGTTCATGAGATACCGCATGGTGACAGACAGACAGACAGAGTCTTAGTAATAGGGTCCCGTTTTTACCCATTAGGTACGGAACCCTAAAAAGGGGTGGTTTTTAGAATGGTTGTTTTATGGAGAAAATATTAATCTAAACTACTATGCAACTAAAGAGATGGCGAGCAGAACTTGCCACGTTTGACAAAGACTGGCACACTTACGACAGGAAAGCGCCAAAACAAGACTATGGTAGGCCTTGGTCCAGCAGTGGAACGCAGGCCAAAAACGGCAACAAAAACCAGGTTTTTCCAGTTAATTCATAATCCGAATTCCAACAAGAAAAGAATCCAAATAAGTAACGAGCAAGTACAAGGTAAACCGCATGTTTTCAGTTTAGAACCTGTGCCTATGGTCAGTCTGTGGTCACAAATTCCGTAGGTACCAGTTGTTACGTAAAAACTGTGTGGTCTGCTGTCATATACAGGGTGTTCCTTATCACAGTTCAGGAACTTTAAGATGTGTTCATTGTATATGCTCTTCAATTTGAACTCAACTTTTACTATGGGACCCACAGCGAAATCGAGAAAATAAAATCGCTGATCTACTCAGAAAGTTAAAAAAGTTGGTTTAGACCTGATGTCAGTTTTTAAGCCGCCTGAAGGCCTCTGACATGGCTAAAACAACCAGGACCTACAATTTATTGTGTCATCTGAGCCACGCTCAGTTGGAAATACCACCCGAAGTCACCTATCCGAAGGACTGCCCGTGCCGAAGATTGCTTAATTTCGGTGATCACTGACAAACGCTTAGTCAAACTACGCTATGAGCGCATTATGAAAGTCTTATAAACCTTATAAATTAGTCAGAGACCGTGTGTAAGATGTCCCCTAATGTTTATTTTACTATAGGACCACTCACGAAATTTTGAAGCAGCATCTGGAAGCTCAAACCGATTACATAAAAAGTTGATTTCTTAACAGGTCAACGCCGCACAGATTTTCATTTAGCAACTCAAGGAACACCACGATGACGTAATCTTTCAAACAATCAAATCGCATCAAAATCGATCAATTCGTTCTGTAAATCCATGCCACAGACGGACACAAATTAAAATGAAAAGCAATCGTCTAAAAAAATTATTTTTTCTCTTCGAGCAAATATCTACAGAGACATAGTCCCTAAGTAAAAGTAGTAAAAAAAACCGAACGCAGCGCGCCGTCATACATATTGACTTACATATTCGATATTTACATTGAATAATTCACAATGACCCGTTTTCTAGAGTCTCGACGTTATGTCACCTAATTAGTGCTTGTAACCGAGCACTTTGGCATCGCGCGGCGTTGTAGTCGGCTTGCAATCGCCTAACGACTAACTAAAAAGCCTGCCACTACGTAGCTCGGGCACTTTTTTTGCACGATTGTGACTCTATAGATATTTGCTTGAA
Organism: Hypomecis atomaria; assembly: GCA_964007245.1. Taxonomy (NCBI): domain Eukaryota; kingdom Metazoa; phylum Arthropoda; class Insecta; order Lepidoptera; family Geometridae; genus Hypomecis; species Hypomecis atomaria. The sequence goes on from OZ023279.1 coordinate 26,176,787, forward strand.
GACTTTTCCACAGAAAAATAGTAGGTACTAGTTTTACGTAGTAAAACTGTCAGTAGCTCCCTCGTTGTTCACTACAAATATGTACATAGCTAATTATGTTCTACGCTATACCTAATGAGTTCACAGTAGGTACACGACCAACTATCGTCTATACTGCGGTACAGTCCGGCGTGCCACAGCTTGCGTAGCAGTCGGTATGGTCGCCACGCCACAACGATGCAAGAAATATGAGGATCGGGCGTAACTTCACTCGGAAAACTTCGCCTTCAAGCTGCCAGCCATTTTAAGGAAAACCTAGCTTCTTGCTTGAGATTTGAAGAGCGATTTAAATCTCACAATAGCGAAAAGTATTTTGCTTCAATTTTCATAACAAATTGGCGTCAGAGACACCTTCGTAAAGACGAAAAATCTACACATTGTATGTACTTACAAAAACTAGCTACATACAAATTAATCAAAGTCGTCAAAATATCATATAAGTAAAATCAAGTTATATATTCTCAAAGTCAAATTATTATTAATTGTTGTAAGGAAACAGAGGTGTTGCAACTTTAGGTAAAATCTCGGCTTCAAACCAGCTCGATTCCGTACACGAGGTCCGGCAGTTACGTCACTCTTCTTAGAAGAAAAAAATAAGCTCTGCCTTGATGTTGTCTGCTATTGAGAAAAACATTTAATTTTGTGACATTTCAAGAGTAAGGTCTCCATTAGCCCCGCATTGCTTGGAAAGGGGCGAAAAGTGCCTTTCAAAAACAGTCTTGGGCGATTCGCCCTGCGATTCACTTATTTACCTATACATTTAAGTAGTTAATAGTACCTAGTTAATGGAAAAAATAAACAATTGCATTATATCGAGGCCATAATTTTATGAGTGTTATGGGGGCGTATGAACGAAAATGCATTTGTTCATTGATGATTGATTAATAATATTTCAAATCTAAGGTCAAATGTCACTTTTGTTTCTTATGACTGACCCACGTGACCTAACTACCTATCCCTATATTTCTGACATCCGTGTCTCCGTTCCACTGTCGCGTACACTGCGGCGGTCGTCCAGCGAGGCCGCAGCTCACGTAGCAGTTACTACAGCCGGGAGACGCAACAGCTCACGTAGCAGTTACTACAGCCTTTCCACTGCTACGTGAACTGTGGTCCCGCTCCCCGCTTTTCCGAGATAATTGAGGAAAATGTTCGCGTTACGAACGGCACCCCAGCAATAAGAAGGCCAAGGACTTCCCTTGCTATTGCAGGCTGGCGGAAACTGAGCAACATCTCTGTTCTACAACAATTGTACGTAGCTCTACTTACAGGGGATATATTTTTTTAACCCCCGATGCGAAACGAGGGGTGTTAGAAAATTACTATACCGGGTTATTCAGAACTGGTATACTAAGTCGAAAGGATATGATTCAAAGCATGATTATGAACAACTTTTACCAATAATCCGAAAGGGGGCGTCCATAAATTACGTGAGGTATTTAAGGGGGGGAGGGGGTCGAGTCAAATCTCATCTAATCTTACGTTGGAGAGAGGGGGGTCTCGGCAAATATCACGCAATTTTTTTTCTGATTGAAACAAAAAAAATTATACTATTTTGGTCCATTTAATCCAGATTGTACATGCTTAAGATTTAATCTTAAGCGTAATCGTAATACGATTAAGATCATTTACTAATTCGTTCAAAAGAAAATAATTTCATTCATACTTCGACGTTATACATTTACTGACTGTCAAACCACCATATTAAAATTTGTTTTATACCAAATAGCTCAATTTAATCTGAATTTACGGTACAGTGTAACCCGACCTTTGTTTTCGCGCCACTGTCAGCCGAACGCGCGACTCGATGAACGAGAGCGAGATTTTCCATGGACTGAATTAGAGTAGATATTCTTTTTTTAATCACAGTAGTTACGATTTAAGTATTCTATTGTTAAAATTTTTATTACACTTATAATTAAACTCTCAGCAATTTCGATTACTAGTCTTAATTAGTCGTAAATAAAAGCACGAAGCAAATTTGTTTTTTTTCTTTTTACAATAACAATCCAACGCGTTTACGTAAGAAACTCACATTTTGAAAAATCTCACGTGAGATTGGGGGATGGGGGAGGGGGTTGAATAAAATCTCACGACATCTCACCAGGGGGGGAGGGAGGTGCAGAAAATTAAAAAAAACACCTCACGTAATTTATGGACGCCCCCAAATGCGAATTTTGTATGAAACAGCTGTTTTTAGGGTTCCGTCCCCAAAGGGTAAAAACGGGACCCTATTATTAAGACTCCGATGTCCGTCTGTCTGTCACCAGGATATATCTCATGAACCGTGATAGCTAGACCGGTGAAATCTTCACAGATGGTGTATTTCTGTTGCAGCTTTAACAAAAAATATTAAAAACTGAATAAAATAAACAGTTAAAAACTGAATACATATTTGTTTACCGTTTTTAGCTACATATTAATAACGGCAACCGGTAGACGCTTGAAATGGGGCTAAGGGAGTTTCCATAGGATACGGAACCCTTCGTGCGCGAGTCCAACTCGCACTTGGCCGATTATTTTTGTCTTGAAATATCTGTGAAAGTTAAAGGAAGGTTTGAACGGTGAGAAAATATAAAAATGTAGTAATAAAGTGAATTTAATTTTATCATACAAAATGTTCCTGAATGTAAATGTTGTCGTTGACAGTTGACTGATGGTGAGATGAAGTTCACCGGGTCAGCTAGTATTTGTATATATTACACAGAACGTAGAATCCTAAACGCAGAACTCTAGATCGTTCGATGGAACTGTTGCCTATAAAGCTTCGACAACGGCATCCATTCCATATTCTCTTACAAGTTGGATAAATTTCGTGACTTTCAATGGATCACGTTTGGGCTAAAACGTAGCGGGTGGTGGATACTGACAAATGGTAAAGTGGAGTGTCAGTTAGCATGGATGGAGGCTAGGGCCTGACTCCACCACAGCGGCACTGAGCAGAGGAAAGCTAGCGTTGTAAACAAAGCGATAAGTAGGTACTGTATTTGGCGATCCAAAATTAAAACCTACCAAGTGTAATGTGTCACCCTTCGTGGGTATGCTTACGTCCTGTAGTAGACTATTAAAAAAAACAACGGGTTACACTCCGGGAGTGCCGGCGGAAGTGAAAACTTACTCCCTCCATCGTACGAATTTACGATCAGGTCACGTCATGTCCTGACGCAAGTTTACGTTTTTTACCCATCCCAAAAAGTGCACAAAGCATGCACATGCGCGAAGCCTTATCCTCGCGCAGCTGTGTCACGCAGTGCGTAGCTAACTTCACAGCTGCCAAGAACTTTGATTCAGCTTACAGAGAAAGTCATCAAAAATCATCTATAGGCCGCGCCACACAAGTCGGCGGATGTGAAGTTAGCTACAAGCTGCGCAATATCCAATCCTGACTGAAGCTCACATGAAGCCACACGTTGATTGGCTATTGCACAGCTTGTAGCTAACTTCACATCCGCCGACTTGTGTGGCGCGGCCTATACTTACAACTAAAATTCGCGCACTGTTGTAGTTTCTGCAGACATGTTTCCGGTGGGAACGCGCCTAGTACGAGTAACTATTGTCTAATCGGTAACGGCGCCTTGCGCCTAACCTATTTTCAATACTAACTCGGGCTAAAAGTAAGTTCATATAGGCCGGGTGGCTAGCCCTGGTGTCAGTTTTAGGCCGCCTGAAGGCCTGAAGGTCTCCGAGCCACTGTAGCGCTCAGTTGGAAAATGCCACCCGCGGTCACCCATCCAAATACTTACCGTGCGGATCGTTGCTTAAATTTCGGTGATCGCTGACAAACACCTAGTCAAACTAAGCTACCAGCGCTACACAAGTGGTATGGCTTCGCTTTAGTGGAGCGAGGGTCTAAGAGCTGGCGGGTGGAGCCCCGAGCCACGGATGGCTGGCTACAGCGCTCGTGGCTGTGCCAGATTAAATAGTAGTTGCTTCGTAATGCGACCTCCAAAATCAATGGACGCCCGCATACCTCGCTATACAGCCGCTGACAGGCACGTACTCAGGGACTCGGGCCAAAGAAAGGGGTGCTATGTTACGTATATAAGTTGATGTAAGTCTGCACTGAGCTGGACAAGTGGACATATCTGCCGCATGTCAGACGATCTGTAGGCCAAACTCACTACACAAGTACACAGTGGGTTCCCCAGGCCGTCAGACCAGCTGGCAGGCTCAGGCGGAGATGGCGGGACGAACTGGACTCTTTTTGTAACAACTGGACCCAAATAGCTTTAGAACGTGAATTAAAAAAAAATGAAAAGGAGAATAGGGAGGCCTTTGCCCAGTAGTGGGACAGAACAGGCTTATAATAATAAAAAAAATCTGCACATCAAACAAGCAGTAGGCTGCAAATGGATGCAGTTGGCAAGCGAGAGAGCGGCAATGGGTTATCACTGGCTGATGCTGATGATGATGAAGTCTGCGCCACTGATTCGTTGTAACTTTTTCTCTGTTTCTAGTGCATCGACTTGGTAATTTTTATGCCCTAGTTTGATAACGATAAGTTTATGTCAAGCAAGCACCTGGCGAGTAGATAGATCATTTTAAGCATACTTAATGTATTTAGAAATACAAGAAAAACACTGCCTAAGAAAAATACGTAACTGAAAACTATCGTCACCTGCTCTATCAATCGTAAAGGATTCGATTTGACATTTTTTTAGACTGCATCGAAATATTTACGATACATCTATCCAGAATCATCATAATCATCCGCAGCCTTCTCTACTCCACTGCTGGGTATAGGCTTTTCCCTTACGGTGCCGTTTGTCTCGGTCCTTTGCTAATCGTGTCCAGGTTCGACCCGCGATTTTCACAATATTGTCGTCCCATATTGCAGCATTAATATAAATAATCCAGTATAAATTATATTAATCCTTTAGGAAACCATAGGACAACTCATTTTCGTCAGAGAGTTGGAATGGTACTTAGAAACGTACTGCTCTTACTTGTCCGTTCTATTAACACTGTACAGACATAAGTGTGTAGTTATCAGAGACAATAAGTAGCGGGTGATAACGAACTCCTCGGGCTATATGCCCGAGGAGTTCGTTATCAGAGCCCACGCGCCGTTGAGAGCGGCCCTGGCGCGCTCAGGGGTTATGCTATCCTAGTAGTTTCTAGTACATAGTACAGAACAGAAACTTTACTATGGCATCTACAATGTAGAGTTCATAGCTTAGGTGGTACGAGTATTTCTGCAATCACCGAAGAATACACAGTATGAATTTATGATAGAAAAGCTGTGCTACATGTCAGTACACCTAATCTTTACAAATACCGGTCTCTTCTATGTACAGAATAGTTACTGCACATAGCCCGAGGCGTTCGTTATCAGAGCCCCGTGTCCCCTGAGAGCGGCCCAGGGGTGCTAAGGGGTTATGCTACCCTGGTACTTCTAGTACAGGACATAAACTTTACTATGGTATACCTACAACGTAGAGCTCATAGCTTAGCTGGTGTTCTTGCAATCACCGAATACAATATGACAAAAACTCTGTGCTACATGTCAAATACCTATTCTTGATAAATGCCAGTCCTTTCTACGTACAGGGTGGTAACTGCACAGTGCATATAGCTCGAGGCGTTCGTTATCAGAGCCCCCGCGTCCCCTGGGAGCGGCCCTGGCGCGCTCAGACGGCGCTCAGTGCCGGGGCTGACTCGAGTGCTGATACGGCATGCGATGTAACGTGCCGAGGCTTATGCTACCCTAGTACATAGTATACGATTAAGTCAAATCGTATAGCCCTGGTGTCAGATTTTTTAAGCCGCCTGAAGGCCTAACATGGCTAAACGGTTAAAACAACCGGGACCTACAATTTAACGTGTCATCCGAGCCACGGTAGCGCTCAGTTGTAAATGTCACCGGCGGTCACCCATCCAAAAACCGACCGTGTAGAACGTTGCTTAACTTCGGTGATCGCTGACAAACACCTAGTCAAACTACGCTATAAGCGCTACAACTATGTGTATAGAATTGAAACTACAAAGTAGAGCTCAAATCGTAACATCACTAGAGCCCGGTTAACTACCAAAGACGAAAATGAATTGGATCGTCTGTGAATCATATAGTACGTATTTTTACTTAGCGAAAGCTGTAAAGAATCATTTCAGTCATGGTTGATAACACAATAATTATTTTTTTGCAAAAAATAGCATGACCGACTTCACCCGTGTACAGAATTCGCGAATATTTCGCACGGATCGATGTAGCATTTTCCACATTATTGTTAATTTATCAAAAATGGCTCAGCCGATTTCGATAAAATTTAAATGGGACCAATTTCGAAGTATACTCTATCTATGACTCTATCCAATAAAACAAATAATTATTGAAATCGGACTACTATGAGAAAAGTTATGCGTGGTTAGTGGTTACACATAAAAAAAAAATATATGCGTCGAATTGAGTACCTCCTCCGGTGGTATGAGCCGCTCGACCACCTCGGAGGCTCTTTACCGATCGGCGAAGTAGAACAACCTAGTATTTCTAACTGAGAATTATTGTGGCTCAGATGACGCTAATTTTAATCGCTTAGCCATGTCAGAGGTCTTCAGGCGGCCTACAAACCCTGATACGAGGGTTAACCCGGCCTATAGCTATTTACGAACGTTTTATGTGATTTTATTATTATTATGTACTACGGGACTAATCGCGCACTAAAGTTACGAGATAAATAAATACCTCATCATCCCGACGTTTCGACCGAGTTGCATCGATCGTGGTCACGTGATTTTTGAAAGATTAATATGAATTTAGAAAGGGTTATGAAATTTAAGGGGTTCAGATCACCCACCTACACGATAGGGGAGCAGAAAACTATTAAGAAAAATAAAGATAACGAGCTAGAGAAAAATTGTAGGCAAGACTTAGTTGATGCCTCTCTGAGGGACCCTATTTTATCTCAAAAACTATAAAAGATAACAAGTTCAAACTCAATGAGATTTGAAGCTACACCCTGTGGCGTGTAAACCGCACGCGCTAACCGCTCATCTAGAATCCTTACAAAGGGTTATCTGTCTACCTTCGCTTTGCGGTCGTACCCACATTTTTAGGGCTCCGCGGGACAGGCCGCTTCGGATTGGGACGTCCATCAGGGCTTTGCCCTTTTAACAAAGGTCTCTTCAATGATTTTGGCGAGATCCCTAGGAGATAATGTCACAGACTCGCAACGAAGAAACGATGGTTTTTAAGCGTTTGAGAGGCGAGAAACACGCTTGTCAGATGCTGTCATCATAATATGGAAGCGGCATGCATCCATCGCGTTCTTGAATCTTGATTGAATCTTTTGAAATACCCCACATCGAGCTATGGAGATGGATATATTCAGAATCTCTGCAAGTTCTACTCGTAATCAGAAATTAGGATACCCCAAGAAAAACCAAGAATACCGACATAGCCCAGTGAATTGGCAAGTTGAAGAAGCAGTGGGCAGGGCTCATAGCGCAGAGGACTGGTGCTAGATGGGGTCGAAAAGTTTTTGGATAGAAACCACGTACCGGCTAAGCGCAGCGAAAAACGTCCACCCACAATTTGGACTTTGGATGCAAGCAGCTTCCAACCTGTTTTATTGGAGATCCATAGGGGAGTGACTGGCGATTACTGTCAGTGGTTCATTCATAATATTATGAAAAATGTACGTAAACGTATGTGACTGCGTTTCCGTTTGTGTATACACGCTCATTTGTAGTAAAATTCTAAATACATACGAGTACATCACTTTAAGTAATTCAGCATGTAAATGTAAGCCTCTATGAGACAAGATAAGACTAACAGCGTTCAACAGCACAACAGTCAGAAAAGTTGACGGGCCGGCTTAAGGGCTGCAGTTTGGGCTATTTATATCGCTCCAAGCAATGCGATGCGAATTCCATGCAAAATCTTGGGGATCTTTTATTTAGGGCGTTTCACACCGTGGTCCAAACAGCTCGCGGTGCGAAACCACTTAAGACTTCGACACCAGAGGCGTTAGTATAAATTAAAATCTATGCACAAACACCTCGTACATCAAAATCAGTCTAACCGTTTCGGCTACAGGAGTTAAATCCAATAATTATTTTTTGCAAAAATAGCACGACCGACTTCAACCGTGTACAGAATACGCGAATATTTCGCTCGGATCGATGTAACATTTTTCACATTATTGTTGATTCATCGAAAATGGCTCAGCCGATTTTGATAAAAATTAAATGGGACCAATTTCGAAGTATACACTTTCAAATAAAAAAAGAGTTATCGAAATTGAACCACTACGTAAAAAGTTACGTGGTTAATAATATATATTTGACTGCCTCGGTGGCTCAGTGGTTAGTAACACTAACTTCTGGGTCAAAGAGGCGTGGGTTCGATCCCCTCCCAGGGCAAGAATTTATGTGATGAACATAGGTGTTTGCTCTGTGTCTGGGTGTTATTTAGTTACTATCTATATAAGTATGTATTTAAAAATATGTATAAGTAGTTTATCAGTCTCTGGCAGCCATATCACAAGCTTTGCTTAGTTTGGGGTCAAAGACCGTGTGTAAGATGTCCCCAAATATGTATTATATTTATACGCGTCGAATTGAGTACCTCCTCCGTTTGTCGGTTAAAAAATATTACCCTTCGAGGGCGGTCTCGTCAGCGTAACAAAGTCGGCTAGCCACAAAATCGAGTACGAAAACGAAAGCGTGCTCCCGAGCCAAGCGCCATTGAAACGTTGATCTACATTCTACGTTACAATGATAATATAATCTATTCAGCGAATCGTACAAATATTTCGGCTGAAACGGGCCGTTCCCAGAAACAAGTCCGAGAAAACCGAAAGTTTCCCCGACTCGAACGTCTGTACGATAACATCTCCGAGGGGCTAGTACGGGATTGTACGTGGAAACTGTTACTATAGTAGTTTCCGTGTGGCTCTACATACATTTCTGAACAGCATCCCGAAAACGAGGAACTAATAAATATACGGTACGAGTCATACAAAAACGATAATTAGACAACAAGTACTCAATTAATTAAATTTTTGAACAATAAGTACCACAGCAAAAAAAAAAACAACTTAGTTGTCTGGAAGAGATCGCTATTGGAGGATAAGGCAGCCATTTATAGACATAAAGTGTCATGTGTAAATTAGGTCATATCGTAGATATCCTTATATACGTTTGCAACGCCCTGACAGGATGTGTAGTGTGTACCTCAATAGGTAGGTACTTAGATATTAATATCGCTCTTTACACAATGCAAAAAATACAATAAACTCAAAAAGCTGCTAATTTAAAAATGTTAGGTACTACACAATACACAATTACTTAGTGGAAAATGTTTCAAGCTCGCGAAACTTAGAATGAATATAAATAATTGATATTGTTATTAACAATAGGGTAGTTGACTGGTATTACATCAGTTAAAAGTATTAGTATTAGTGAATTATGCAATTAAATATGATTCGTAAACTGAAAAAATAATTGAAATTAGCTTTTCAAGTTCAGAGATATAAGCTTGTAAAGATTTTTTTAGGGATAAGGAGGGGATGTCTTGTCTCTTTCCCACACAGGATAACATTGTATGACGAATGTATGACACTTGCGGGCAGTGACGTCATAGCCTGTCATAGTGCGCTCTCTGTCTAGCAAGAAAATAGATGCTTGTAACTTCTTTATTTTTAAGTTGATTTCATTTTTGTTTTCGATAATAGGCTCTATTTATTGTTAGCTGTTACAAGAGGACATCATATCAATATTGTCAACAGTTGAAAATATTTATTTGGTTACTATTAAGTACCCAGCAGTGGGATAAAGAAGGCTGTGGATGATGATGATGATGATGAAGTACTTTACGATTTTTATATAGCCTATTATCTTAAGCCTATGTACTATTGCAACTCTAGACATATTATATGGCAACTGTTTATATTAATTAATTAATAAATAAATATTATATCGTACTCAAGCTAAGGCCCCTGTATCCGAGATACCATCTCGATCTCTACACGGCTTCCTTTTCTTCGTGACAAACGGATGGAGTTAGCGAACGCGGCGACTTCGCGATTTGTTTGCGACGATTGTTTTTTATGCCTTTGCTGACGTACTACGGGTTATTCAGAATGAGAGCACCAAGCCGAAAGGTTGTGTTCCTGATCATCATTATGGATCATTTTTACTATGCATCCAATCCTTGAATGCCTCGGTGGCTCTGTGGTTAATGACCCTAACTTCTGGGTCAAAGAGGTGTGGGTTCGATCCCCACTCAGGGCATGTATTTATGTGATGAACATAGGTGTTATTTAGTAACTATCTATATAAGTATGTATTTAAAAATATGTAGTATATCAGTCTCTAGCAGCCATATCACAAGCTTTGCTTAGTTTGGGGTCAGAGACCGTGTGTAAGATGTCCCAAATAATAAAAAAAAAACGAATTCGAGAAAAAAATCAGCTGTCGCATAAAAAATGTCACATCAATAAAATGTATGAAATGTCTCGAATTCCGAGTTAGTCCCATAGTAAAAGTTATTGAAATGTATAGATTGAATCACCTCCTTTCGACTTTGTTGGTACACCTAATCTGGGTAACCCTTCATAGTAGAATATCATTGACTTTATAGACTGACAAATGCATTATCAGACTTGCAAGAGCACGCAGAGAGAAGCAAGTACATCGACCCAGTTGCGAGAGATAACAGACGAGATATTGACTCGATGATTAAACGCAGTCTACAATACACGTACCTACTTCGTACGCTCATGATAAGCATGTAGGTACCTACGAGTATAAAGCGGGGTGGTCAGCTGTCTCTTGGATTCGAGTTTCGACCTAGCAGAGGGAGGCAGGCCCTCCCACTCTCCCCTGAGCCGCGCCGAAATTTTTGCTCGCGCTCCGTTCAAAATCAGCTCAGAATTCTACAAGTTCGAAACTCTAAACTCTCGCTTCCGAGTCCGGACCCACCTGTTTGTTCGTGCGTTAAATCATTCGGGTTTAGTGACGAAGATTGGAGAACCCAAATTCGGGTTTCGAGATTTGAAAATCAGCTCCGATTGCGCGGGCTTGGAGCAAAACGAATCGCAATCAAAATAGACATGACTAAAAAAATATAATTAGTCCTTCAGATAGACTATCAAAAAATATTAGACACGTATTTTTTATTTTGTCGATTAAACATAAAATGATGAAGATAAAGTTCCGCGTGACGTCACAAATGCCATACAAATGTATAGACTTCTGTGAGAGAGATGACGTCACGACCCCCACTCTCAAACTTTGACAAGATTTATCTTTGTCATTTGTTATTTTTACAGACAAATGAAAAAATACGTGTCCAATATTTTTTACCGACTTCCAAAAAGAAGGAAGTTCTATGTTCGTGTGTATATATATTTTTTGTGTATGTTCATCGATAATTTCGCCAATTGTGAACCGAATCGAAAAAATATTTTTTAGTTCGAAAGGATATACTCCCGGGGTGGTCCCATTTAAATTTTACAGAAATCGGCTGAGCCGTTTTTGATAAATCAACAATAATGTAAGCAACTCGAGTGAAATATTCGAATTTTGTACAATTCAATGGAAGGCGGTTTGCCATTTTTTGCGAAAAATAATTATTTATTATCTACCTCACGAGCTAATTATAATAATGATTTTTTTACCCAGTCATCATGCCTATTCGGAAGTCTGGGATTGGAAAATGAGTTGTAACTGTGCGGGCTCGAAGCGAGTACCGGTTGAAGGTCGGCGGTACGCGCACGTACTCGCAGATCCGTCGGTGCGCAGATTGCGTCCAAGGATGTCGTCGATTGATAGTCGCACGGACTTTTTCTTCGCATAATGATTGTAATCTTAATTATTCAAACGGTGACCCCGGGAGGGTCAAGCCCCAAGGTTGGGCGGTCCCACTCGGCGCGCTCTTGCGGACCGCACGCCGCAGCTATACCTACTTATCTCTGAATAGTTAATTAGGCGTCGAACCCCGACGCGAAGTGTGTTTCGCAAATGAGTTTTTGCGAGTTATGCTCTTATGTAACCGCGCTCGGCTGGGGATCGATGGTCACCGACTCTTCGCTTACCATCGCTTGACAGCTTAGAGCTCCGCTGCACCGGGTGACCGGGGAGTGGCGGCGTCTCGCTCTAACGCGCGCGTGCGAGCGAGACGCCCGCTCCGGCCCAGCTGAGCGTAATGCGACGGCACGCCGCTCCTGATCCCTTCCGATAGTTCTTCCACGATCGATGGCGTTCCCCAACTGCCTCCGCTTATACTCTACGATAATAACATCGACATTCACGATGTGGGAAACTCGATACGTCCTACCTCCAAGGGCCTGGCTTGTTTAGATATCAATCAGTCCAATATTGTCTTTGGGCGCGCTTGCCGGCCGGAGCTGTCAGTTATCTTTTTTCTTGAACTCTTTTGATCCCATGTCTGATTCCGAGACACTTTGACATTCGGTAGGTTCCCCGCGCGGCCGCGGCCGGTTCGTGACTATCGTGACATTCCTCGTGTTTTATTTTAAAGCGTGCAGGAGCAGGAGATTGTGCCTATCCGATCCGCGGCAGGTATGCGGAGCGGAGCGTTCGATCGTTGCATATTTACCTTTATTTTTAAATTCTGAATAGGTTTGCGTTTGACCACATACTGCCTGATGTTGAGCAGATAATCAGTCTAGGTTATAGCACGCTTACCTATTCATACCTATTTACTCGGGATTTGAAAACGCTCACGTTGTACTTTAGTGGGAAGACAGACCCAGGCAAAGCGTTCCACATTCTGGCTATTCGTATGAGGATTCGAAACGCTTGGTTCTAACGCGCGGAATGTCCACCATAAAAGGGTGGCACTTTGGTCGCGTCTGTCTAGCCGTACGATAGAAGACTTACCTTCATTATTCAGGAATCGATTCAGTAATGCGGAAACATTCCCGAATGATATTACGAATTACGAGTCAAATTATCGAGGCAGACATAGACCAAGTTACCGTCGTAGAGGTAACGTTAAGATCGTAAACTAGCGCGCTAATGGGTTTTATCCAAGCGGCAGTTAATTCGCGGACAGTTAGGAAGTACAATGGTTTTACAGCCGAACAGGCTGGGAAAGTGGAGGCTTCGTTGGACCACACATGCAGTCGTAAAGCGGAGGCAATCAGCGGCGGTATTCGCGAGGAATGCGCCGGTCGTGCGTGACAGGTAATGTCAGGTGTCATGGCTGCGCTGACGCAGCCTCGCTCGTCCTGATGACGGCTGGATATATCTAGATTATCTCGAGGTTGCATCCCTGTCGCGGAAGTGCACGATAAACGTTAGTTTTTACCCAACTGCCAAGGGAGGGTATTGTTATCGATCTTCGAGGGTATTGTTATCGATCTTCGATCCTCAAAGATTAAGGGTATTTTATATGCCAAATTGAGATTTAATAATCGGCTAAGTACGAGTCGGACTCGCGCACAGAGGGTTCCGTACTGTATGGGAGCCCCCCTTAAATATTTATTTTATTATTTACTATTGAAGTAAATATACAACTAAATATTCCGTGAAATTTTCAAGCATCTACCTGATACCATTATTAATATAGAGCTAAAAAAATCAGGTTTGTTGTATGGGAGCCTCTTAATTATTAATTTTAACAACAGAAACACATCATCTGTCAAAATTTCAGCTTTCTAGCTATAACGGTTCATGAGATACAGCCTGGAGACTGACGGACAGCGGAGTCTTAGTAATAGGGTTCCGTTTTTACCCTTTGGGTACGGAACCCTAAAAACAAAAAATATGTAAATAAAATCATCAGTATCAGTCGTAGGAGGTCCACTGCTGGACATAGGCATCCCCTATAGATCTCCAATAAGACCGGTTGGAAGCGGCTTGCATCCAGCGCGATCCTGCGGTCTTAATTATATCGTCGCTGTAAATAATGAATATAACGAAATATATAAATATATACGCATACAAACAAATGGGTACAATTACTCAGCGATACAGCAGACAATGTAAACTGGTGCCCAAGTTTGCATTATTGCCGTTACCATTACATTGAAAAATACACACGTGTTTATGATAAACAAATTGACACGTTTCATCTTTACTAATCAAAAATTGCGCGAGCGAGACGGAAAATTAGCGTGAGGACGTGTAATTTTATGATACTGAACAAAGTTACATGTATTTTAACCGACTTCCAAAAAGGAGGAGGTTCTATTTTCGTGTGTCTGTATTTTTTTTTGTGTATGTTTTTCGATATTTTCGCCAATTGTGAACCGAATCGAAAAATTATTTTTTTAGTTCAAAAGGGTATGCTCCCAAGGTGGTCCCATTTAAATTTTACAGAAATCGGCTGAGCCGTTTTTGATAAATCAACAATAATGTAAACAATGATGATGATGATGGATTTTAATTTTAATTTACGTTTTTGCACACCTCATTATGGTTGTTAGTGGATGGTTATGTATATTTGTATAATTTTTTAATTATACAAATATAATATAATATAAATTAGAATATAATTTTTTTAATTATCATGCAAATAAATACTTTTACTTTCAATTCGAGCGAAATATTCGAATTTTGTACTCGATGGAAGGCGGTTTTGCAATTTTTGCGAAAAATAATTATTTCACCTTTACTGGTAAAAATTGCGCGAGTGAGACGAAAAATTAGCTTCGGACAAGTTTTATACATATTTAAATTTGGCCACCAACTCGCCTGATGTAAAACGAAGTTGTAGCCGAAGATGGAGTATGTAGACCTAGAAGATACCTATTCACTCTTGACTTGAAGATATCCAGAATGTAATTACATTGTTCTTTGATCAGTAAAAATAATAATAAAGAGTGTACCTACTAAGGCAACCCAGACAGTCATGGGTCTTCATGACCCCAGGCAGTTTTTCGTTGTTGCTTTACCGCAGAACATAGCGGTCTCACTGGGAATGATTTATTAAAGCTTACTCTACCCTACAGTAGGTATATCTATATAACACCACTCACACATAAGATTCAAGATTCAAGGTCATTTATTTGTGAAAACATGGTAATCGTGTACAACATACAAAGTCGTAAACAGGTGTAAATATAATAGAGAACGCATGTTTTTGCCGATCGTGGCGCACAAATGTCACACAATTAAATTTAAGAAGAGAGTGTACAATTTCAAAAATAATAAACAAAATTTAAAATGGTTACTGAATTATAAGATGTCAACAAAAGAAGGATGTCGACAGCTCATACATACGAATACCTGTTGTGTACGAATACACTCAGTTTCTCCCAAGCTCATTTATAAAAATGTTATCTTCACCAGAGTAATTTATGACGCTTCTAAAACTGTTCTGATATGTACAAGTTTGTTTAAAATGAAGTCAAAATAAGAAAAACCGAAAACAATTTTCAAGCTATAGGTACCTACTTTGATTTATAGAATTATAGACCATAGCAGTGCTGCCAACTCCTTTTGGCAAAAATTCGCTATCAGCACGTCAAAAACGCGCCAGAAGCGCTAAATGGTAACTACGACGACTGGTACTACGAAAAAATGAATGATAATGAATTTCGGTATTCATCCACTTCATTAGCAATAGTATAAGAACCACAACTTGCTACTATTCGAACTTCGGCCGCAGCCTGCGGATGCAGGTCGCGATTGCAGGTAACACAAATCTGAAATGCAGCCACTGCCTGCTTCCGCAGTCGAGAGTGATTCCGAGGTTGGCTACACGTGCTGCGACAGGCAGCACGTCGGACTTGTCTAAACAGGTGAACAACACTCGCAGCTGAGGCTCGGTAGCACGTGCTGCCGGAGCCGCAATCGGAATCTTTTTTGCAGAAATTCATACTACTACATAGATAACCAGAGCCCTTACTCGTAGTCCAGGCTTTGCGAAGTTTACTCAAACTTTCGCGTTCGCGTGTGGCTCATAGATTTTGGTTAGTTCTTCCTCGTTTCTGCTAGGGGCGCTGTACAAAATGTATAGGGCCATACCGAAACAGCTGTAGTTTCAATTTACGTGTAAACCTGGATTAACCCCTCAGTTGTGCAGCCACAGCCGGCTTCGCGCAGCTGCTGCAAGTGCTGTTTGTAGCTGTAGCCTGCTGCCGAGATTCGAATAGCACCTTTAAGGATTATTACGATCAATATCAAAATAATCAGGAATATCTCGGATAATTTCAACTGCAGCTTTTTGCTAGTAGTAAAGTGAGTGAAACCTAAAAATATAAGTATTCTTTCTTTTTGATAATCTTTTAGTATACAAAAATGTATGTTTCTATAAAATATGTAAAAAGACACCTCAGTTCGTAAAATTACTAGTTGAAACACTTAAAACGAGTTAAGGAAGGAGCATGTACCAACCCCCCCGAGTGGGTTCCCGCCTTGTCGTGGCGGGGGGGCTTAGTAGCCAGGTCTCGCCAGCCTGGTGAACCAAGAGGAACCCGAGGTGGGGCCGGCCTCTCCGGGTCTTGGGCCTCGACAAGCCCGTGCGGAGGCTGGCCAGTAGGTCGCAAGTCGACTGAGGTGGACTGCGGTGTCGCGCTCGTCGCGATACCGCGGCCGAGCCCATCGAGGCGGGGGCGGCGACGGGATGGACGGGCGGCGAGTGTGCCGCTGTCTATCCGTCCTGCCAGCGGCCCTAACGGGTGCCGCCAACGTGTTGGCGGAGGCGGTGGGGCTGCAGGGGAAGAGGAGTGTCGGTATCGCGATGGCCGTTCTCCCTATCCTCTGCAGCCGTAGTGGCAGGCGCGGGGCCACTTTAATTGACCCGTTGCATCGGGACCAGGGCTGTCGGGCACGGGTGCTGTCTGACGCCCAGTGCTGGTTGGTCCCAGGTGGTGGATGACGATGTGTCTGGTGTTCGACACATCGTCAATCTAGCGGGAGCGCAAGCTCCGTGGTGGGGCCCGAGTTGGGCCAGCGCTGTCGGGTGCCGCGGAGGAGTGCGAAAGCGTGCCCGTAGCCCCGACACCAGGGCGCAGTGGTGGAACACCCAGGGGTTTTGGTGGGTATACTGTCCAGTCGGCAGGACTCCCACATAACCACCCGCCTGCCCTCGAGGTGAGGTGGTATCTATAAAAGATTTCCCCTGGTAATAAAAAAAAAAAAAAAAAAAAAAAAAAGGAGCATATACCAACTGTTGAAAAAGAAAATAATTATATCAACCCCTCCAAAAAATTGCTAAGTCGGAATACCGAAAACGAAATCTGGCAATACTGAAAACATCATCTGATCGACTGAATTTGACATTTCCTTTTTTTTTGACAGCAACAGTAATAAAATAGTGATTTTTTTAAATAATGTGCCCATTTTTGGACAGGCTAAAGCCTTTAAGGTCATACCGCCACTTCTTATGTATGTGATCTATAATGTAAAAACAATAAAAAATCATTGTAATTTTTCTGGTGGTCTAATATTAATTTTAATTAGTGATATGAAAACAGCAAAAAATCACAAAATTTTTGAAGCACATATCATTATTATAAATGATGTTTTGTTTTTTACCTACTTGCAAAAAAAAAAACGACAGGTCCATTCGCTGCATCCTTCATTGAATTATAGTCAAGTATTAATGTCAGAATTTAAGATTATGTCAAATATTAAAATAATACAAACAACAGCAATTATACTGAAATGATTTTAATTTTATAGTGCATCCCACACTAGGTTTATCTCAATGAGTTATTTTTTATGATAAACATTTCAAAAATTTGTCGCGGATCCTTTTTGGTTTAGTTTAGCGTACGCAGCTAACCCTGTACAGCATTGTTTGCAAACTGCGCGCTCTAAACGGCTGATTCCTATAAGAAGCTAGAGCCCGATTAGAATTCGGGCACAAAGCGAGTTATGCCAAAAAGGCCCGGATGGGAACATTCTAGAATCTGCTCTGCTCATAAGAGAATTTTCATCGTCCTTGCGGAGCGCCGAACGTGCTCGGTTCGTCACACCTCGTACCTCTATACATAGCTAGTATACACCATAGATATATAAAGGTATGGATACGGCAACAATAAGCCCGATTACAGAGAGGCGCCAGCGTAAATTTATTAGCAACGTAAAAATCTCTATCGAATGCCTAAAGTGAAAATGAAACAGCACTATGCTAATTAGCTAATATAATTACGTTGGCGCCTCTGTAATCGGGCTTATTATCCTGCTAATTGCTGAGACCAAATAATAAAATCAAGACGGAACGTCGTGAACAGACAAGTGAGGCCGGTTTTTAGGGTTCCGTACCCAAAGAGTAAAAACGGGACCCTTGATTACTTAGACTCCGCCGTCCGTCTGTCTGTCACCGGGCTGTATCCATCCCATTAACGGTGATAGCTAGAACGTTAAAAATTTCACAGATGATGTATTTCTGTTGCCACTATAACAACAAATACTAAAACGAGAACAATATTACTTAATATTTAAGGGGGGCTCCCATACAACACAAACATGAATTTTTAGCCGTTTTTCGCTCGATATTAATGACGGCAACAGGAAGATGCTTGAAATATTCACAGAATATTTAGTTGTATATTTACTTAAAAAATAAATAAATAAATTAAAATAAAATTTATGGAGGGGGCTTACATACGGTGCGGAACCCTTCGTGCGCGAACACAACTCGCACTTGGCCGATTTTTGAAACATGTGGTGAGTGCGTCGGTGTTTCGCCGCCATAGTTCGACTGACGATCCAAGGCGTAGTTTCCTTGTACGTGAATGTGTAAGTAATTGTGTCTGTACACGGCGAGGCGTAGTTTTGCCGGCCTCACTTGTTTTGTTCACAACATTCTGTCTTGATTTGTTTTATTTGGTTGAGGCGTTACGAAACGTTACGAAAAGTCCTTTCCTCTGATTTTGGTGCGCCCGACAGGGTCCAAGTACGAGTATAGTTGTTGCAACCCACGAGCGCACCGTAGCCTTTACGTGTAGTATTAGTGCATATGTTTATTGCGTTAGTCAGTGCCTGGCGGAGCATCAGTCGCACACATATGTAAATGTTTACAAAATTACAAAGTAAATACCTTGCTCTTGCTATTCTTAATAAGTAAAACATTGTACCCAAAATTATTTACTATCTTGTACTTGTATCTTCTATTATATAAAAGGCTTCGCTGAGTGACTGACTGACAGACAGCCTACAGCCCAAACCGCTAAAGATACGAACATGAAATTTGGAACAAAGATACATTGGACTACGTAATGGAGCACTAAGAACGGAATTTTGAAAAATCGACCTCTAAAGGGGTAAAACGGACCCTTTTCGTTTGTATGTAACTTTTTATTCCCTTTACCGATTGACTTGAATCTTTGTATACATGCTACTCAAACAAAATAAAAGTTACGTTTGTTCCTGTTTTTACGAATATTCCTTATCTAAGGGGTCAAATTGGGTCCCAAAGTTGATGAAAAAAGCGTCTATTACATCCAACGAGCTGAACGGTTATGGATGAAATCTGGTATGCAGGAAGCACACATGTTTCAACACATGAACTATTATTATCCCGGAAATTCTATGGGGATCCTTAGGGATAGCCAAAATTAATCAGTTTAGGCTACAACCCAATCCACTAAAGATAGAGAATTGAAATTTCGAACATAGGTACGATGTACAACGTAATGAAGCACAAAGGACGAAAATTTCGAAAAATCGACCTCTAACGGGGTAAAACGGGCCCTCTTTGTTTGCATTTAATTTTTATTACCTTTACCGATTGACTTAAAACTTTGTATTTACAAATAAAATAAAAGTTACGTTTCTTCCTGTTTTTCCGAATTTTCCTTATCTAACGGGTCAGATAAGTTCCCAAAGTTGGTGAAAAAAGCATCAATAATTACGTCAGACGAGCTGAACGGTGAAATCTGGTAGGTATGTAGAAAGCACACAACATGTTTCAATACAGTAACTATTTTATCCCGGAAAATCTATAGGGTTTCTTAGCAATAGCCAAAATAATCAATTATAAAGCTAAGATAAAAGGGGTTAATGAATTCTAACGAAATTTGGCACGACGCTAGACAATAACACAAATTACCACTTGGGGTACTGCTATCCCGGTAAATTTCAGTGGGTCCTTCAGGATATCAATTTCCTAAAAAAAATACTAAATGACTGTTCGAAAACCGTTGCAATATTGTTTGAAAATAGCCCACCCTTTTCACTAATATATGACTATTAACGTCCTGGGAAAAGTCCCGGATTCCTTGTCTAACGCTAGACCAAACATCCTATATAAGCGTGAAAAATAACTTGATCGCGTTTTTTTTTAAACGTAGTGAAATATCTAGAATTAAATTGAGATAATTTAGATCCTTCAATGGGGGCAAAATGGGCCCCTAATAGTTTATGAACGATTTTATTTTGTGAGCCAATAGACTTGAACTTAGGGTACATACGGATCAATAACTACTTACTTTACTATGGGAACTACACTGAAAAAGCAAAAATTACCTATTCTTTACATTTTGTCGCGGGTCGATGAATTTTTTGTGTTGAACAGCTAATTTTATTTACGTGATTTCTGGGTTGGTACCATAGTAAAAGTTAGTCAAATGATGAGTATAATGGAATCCTAGAATATGCCTGTCGTCTAGATGTAGGTGCGCTATGTATTTTTCAAATAAAATGTACCTTCTTCTGTGCTACTTTTTCGTCTGTACTTGGTCAGAGAATGTCTGAAAGTCCTACAAGTGCCTCGATCACTTATGACCGCGTAAACGGTTATGGGCGAGATTGTCATTGAGTTCAGAATAATCGAAATTAAATTTCTAATGACTTAATGAAACATGATGAATACCTGTACTGGCCTTTTTTAGGGTTCCTTACCCAAAGGGTAAAACCGGGACCCTATTACTAAGACTTCGATGTCCGTCTGTCTGTCTGTCACCGTAGGTACCGTAATAGTTGGGCAGCTGAAATATTCACAAATGATGTATTTCTGTTGTCGCTATAACAAAAAATACTAAAAATAGAATAAAATAAATATTTAAGGGACATGCAACAAACGTGATTTTTAGGAGTTTTTTTGCTCGCTATTAATAACGGCAAGAGGAATGGACTCCCATACGGTACGGAACCCTGCGTGCGCGAGTCCGACTCGCACTTGGCCGACCATGACGTGCGAATGGAGTTGGATAAAATTTGGTATACGAGTGGGAAACTACATGGCTCAACTCATGATCGTCATATATCTCATCATAAATCGAAAAATATTCTTTTCTCGCTATAAAAAAAATCAGTAGGTATATTAAAATAAAACTTTATTAAGTATTTATTTTATGACAAGTTATAAAATAACGGTACGGTACGGTACGGTAGTAAGGTGGGTCTTAAAATGAACATGGACAAGACAAAGGTCATGTGTAATTCCCATGTTGTACCCACCCCCATTTCAGTTGGGAACTCGGTTCTTGAAGTCGTTGACTCGTACGTCTACCTAGGACAAGTAGTCCAGTTAGGTAGGTCCGACTTCAAGAAAGAGGCCAATCGCCGAATCCAACTCGGCTGGGCAGCGTTCGGAAATATGCGTAACGTCTTCTCGTCCGACATACCTCAGTGCCTCAAGTCGAAAGTTTTCGACCAGTGTGTGTTGCCAGTGATGACTTACGGCACAGAAACGTGGTCTCTCACTATGGGCCTTATTAGTAAGCTTCAAGTAGCCCAACGAGCCATGGAGAGGGCTATGCTCGGAGTTTCTCTACGCGATCGAATCAGAAATGAGGAGATCCGTAGAAGAACCAAGGTTACCGATATAGCCCAGCGGATTGGCAGGTTGAAGTGGCAATGGGCAGGGCACATAGCGCGGAGGACTGATGACCGATGGGGTCGAAAAGTCCTCGAGTGGAGACCACGTACCGGCAAGCGCAGCGTAGGACGTCCACCCACAAGGTGGACGGACGACCTCATTAAGACCGCAGGTTCGCGCTGGATGCAAGCCGCTACCACCCGGTCTTATTGGAGATCTTTAGGGGAGGCCTATGTTCAGCAGTGGACGTCCTATGGCTGAAAGGAAGGAAGGAAGGAAGGATAAAATAACGCGGTCCAAACCGTGGGCTATTAAAGTCAAAGAACATTTATTGTTGAACTGTGTTACATTGAGATCTTACTACTAAGTAATCACAAAAATATTGAATTATCAGTTAGGTCCAATATGGCCATAAAATAATCATTAGAACGTGAAAAAATTATACAATCATTATTATTAAATTTAATTCGAATATTTTGCAATTTATCATCTAAAAATTGTCGTACTCCATAATAAGCTTTAGATACAAGTAAATTTAAGCAAATACTGAGACAAAGCAGGCCAATTATTATCCTTGCAAGTAATACGACAACGTGGGCTAAACCAAGAGCTATTATTTTAAGCAAAAAAAGTACTAAGACAACGCGGGCCAAGCTGTGGGAAACTACCATTTAAAGTAAGTACTAAGAAAATGCGGACCAAACCGTGCGCCATTATCATTTTAAGCAAATACTATAACGACGCGGGCCAGACCATGGGCTATTATCATTGCAAGCAATACGACAACGCAAGCCATACGGCAGGCTATTGTAATTTTAAGCAAGTACTTAGACAACGCGAGCCAAGCTACGTACTACAAATTACCATATTAAGCAAGTACTAAGAATGCGCAGGCCAAACCGCGACCTATTATCATTCTAGCTAAACACTGCGACAATTAAGGCCAAACCGTAGGCAATGCCTATTACTTGAAAAGATTATGCCTACTAGGCATTATCTTTTCAAGTAATACGTTATACGACAATGCAGGCGAAACCACGAACTATTATTATTTTAAGTAAGTGACAAGACAACGCGGGTCAAACTGTGGCTTATTATCATTTTAAGCAGTTACTCAAACAACGCGGCCAGACTGTGGGCTATTATCATTGCAAGTAATACGACAACGCATGCCAAACGGTAGGCTATTATAATTTTGAGGAAGTATTAAGACAACGCAGGCTAAGCTGCGTGCTATAAATTACCATCTTAAGCGAGTACTAAGAATACGCAGGCCAAAACGCGACCTGTTATCATTTTAGCCAAATACTAAGACAATTCAGGCCAAACCATAGGCATTATCCTTGCAAGTAATACGTTATACGATAATGCTTTGCTAAACCACGACCTATTATTATTTTAAGCAAGTGCCAAGAACACGCAGGCCAACCGGCAGCCTTTTATAATTTTGAGCAAGTACCAAGACAAACGCGGGTCAAACCGCGGGCTATTTTCACTAGCAAGTACTCGTACCTGTCTACTAAGACAACGCGGGCGAAGCCGCGGGTTTTAAGCTAGTGAATGAATAAATCAATCATGAAACTTTTAAGCAACGCGTTCACTGTATCAGAATCGGGGCGTACGGGTTTGATTTCTATGGGGAAAAATCCCGACCCAGTGCACGCAGCCCCATAGAAATCAATACAAAGCAACAAATCCGTCCGCTCTGTACGCTTCGATTCCGTCGCAGTGGATGCTTAGCTTTATGAAGCGAATTAGGCGATTTATCTAGCTTCTAGATTTATTTGGCTTTTTGAAACGTTACAAGGCTTAAACGCGTATCAAAGAGTATGTACTCGTTTTCTAGGGTTTGATTTGCACATTTATGGTACCCATAGAGATCTAGAAGAGAGGCCTCTTCAACCAGCACACGAAACATTTGTAGCATGAATATGTAACGCGGTGCTTGAGTAATTGAGTAGTCAATACTCATTCATCGTAAAATGTTTAAGTACGAAACATAATAATCATTGTTGTTTTCACAGATGCGTAAGGTGTTGCTCGTAGTATATTATGTATACTATTGAATGTAATTTCCTAACTGAAAATAAAGATTTTCTTATGTTATCTTTATCACACAATGCAGAATGAAGTGTTATGTGAGCGCATATGAATAAGTAAATTGTTATGATCCAATAATACCGTCGGACCAATAGGAAATTATGGAACAAATTGTTCCGCCTCCCAACATGCGGAATATCCGTACACGACGCCTCTACAAATATCTACTCCACG
Source organism: Hypomecis atomaria (assembly GCA_964007245.1). Classification (NCBI taxonomy): domain Eukaryota; kingdom Metazoa; phylum Arthropoda; class Insecta; order Lepidoptera; family Geometridae; genus Hypomecis; species Hypomecis atomaria. The sequence continues at coordinate 26,200,782 of OZ023279.1, forward strand.
GTCACACCTCATATCTAGCTATAGGTAAGTATGCTGTGTAGCACACTGCTACACCTAAATGGTACACAGCTATATAGCTATACTAAAAATCTTGAACAAACAGTTCAGAAAACACAACACTCGAGCTATACGCACTGACGCACACACCACACACGATCTCTAGACCTGAGCTTAACCTTCTCCATGGTCACACGACCTAATTAGCTATACTACACAACTAGTTAAATTTACCAAAGAACTAAAGAACCTCTTGAACAGACTGTTCTAAAACATATCACACGAAATATACACACATGCCACTTCTACAGATATCTACTCCACGACCACGCCACCCACCTACCTACAGCTATACCACACAGCTAGCTATACATACGAAACTAGGTACAAAACCTTTTGAACAAACTGTTCCGAGATACAACACGATAAATACACGCACAAGGCACCTCTACAGTCATCTCCTCCACGGTCACGGCACCTATCTATAATTATACAGCTATACTACACAGCTATGGAGGTATACACAGCCAGCTACACGTACACGTATAAGCACATAGGTAGCTATACATACGAAACTAGGTACAAAATCTTTTGAACAAATTGTTCCGAGATACAACACGAGAAATACTCGCACACGCCACCTCTACATTCACCTACTCCACGGTCACGTCATCTATCTATATACAGCTATACTACACAGCTAGAGATATACACAGCTACACGTACACGTATAAGCACACAGCTAGCTATACATACGAAACTAGGTACAAAACCTTTTGAACAAATTGTTCCGAGATACAACACGAGATATACTCGCACACGCCACCTCTACATTCATCTACTCCACGGTCACGGCACCTATCTGTATACAGCTATACTATACAGCTAGAGATATCCACAGCTACACGTACACGTATAAGCACACAGCTAGCTATACATACGAAACTACTGTGGTTACACACAGCCGTTGTATCCGTGCCATGTACCTTTACGAGCGCAGCTATCTACCTATCTACAGTATAGCTACGTTATACAGGTCCGCTGTGCCAGCGTAAAAAGATACATAGGGAGGTAAATAGGCGAGCTCGGTGCGGGTAAAAGCTTTGCGAAAACGCGCGATAAAAAGTCGAGGCGACGTCGCTTGCACGAGCGACTTTACTGGCGTTATTGTTGCCCGACTGAGGGAAAGGGGGGTAATGCTTTTGTGTGATTGACATGGAAGGTGCCTCAAACCTCATATAATATATGTTGTGAAATTCTAAGGTTTACTGAAAAAAACCTCAACATAACTAGTCCGTTAAGGCCCCATTGTATCAGCGTAATTTATCATTTGAGGGAGTGAAAACCAATCCGCCACTAAATTAATAAAACGTGTAGAAAAGTGTCCAAAAATAACTTTCTTTCTTAGAAAACATGAATTCGTTCTAAAAAAGCGGTATCTTTGCATTTATTTTCTATCTAGCGAAGTGTTTACAAGCTTTTATTTAACTTGCAATGGATGTATGTACCTCTATGTACGTTCAGGTGAAATCTTGCAAGTTAAATTTGACCAACTTCCCGGTTTCCGATTGAGAAAACATACAATACAATACAATATAACTTTATTGTACACCAAAAAAACAACTTAAATAACAAAGTACATAACATTCTTAAAATTAGGTGGTACAAGGGCGGCCTTATCGCCTCATAATTTTATAATTTCAACCGAGAGGATGGTTTCAAACTATACTACAATGTCAATTTGACATCAGCATCGCAATTCGCATCTTGTCTACCCGTGACCACGACCATTGCTATTGGTTGAAACGTCGAGAAAAAAACCGGCCAAGTGCGAGTCGGACTCGCGCACCGAGGGTTCCGTACAAACCTGCAAGGTTTACAAAGTTCGTTCATTACGACAAAAAAAGTAATAAGTTTATATTTATTAAAAAATATATATTTTGTAATGTAACTAAAAATTTAAGGTTTTCGGAATTTTTCCTTTATGTGTGCTATAAAACGTTGCTTCATGCCAAATTTCAAGATTCTAGGTCGACTGGAAGTACCCTTTAGGTTTTGATTCCCTTGCGAGTACTTGCAAGTGTCGAAAATTTGCGGCATAAACGACTGTATCTTTTGATTGCGTTGGCTTAGAAGTTTGATTTTTTCACAGCTTCAAGGGACAGTAGACCTGAGTAATTGATATAAATTTCAGCTTCATACCTCCACGCGTTCCTGAGAAAAAGGGTCTTGACAGACGGACAGACGGACAACAAAGTGATCCTATAAGGGTTCCGTTTTTTCCTTTTGAGGTACGGAACCCTAAAAAGAGGTATTTAATTTTTTTTTTTTTTTACATGTCATATACTTAGTCATATTATAAATTAATAATTATACAATAGTTACACATGTAACGTCACACAAACGTCGTCCACAATATAACAGCTGTTAAACAAATTACACAAACTTACACATAAAACTTATACACTTTTTAAAAACTAAACATACAGTCCACCGACACTTGCCCCTCTCCCAAACGTCCCCATCAAACCAGCCGCGTTGCCCCGCTGAATGGCCAATGAAATTTGTTGGGTTATATAACTGCCCGCTCTGGGATCTCGGCCTCTTTCTCGCATTCGACGACCCAGCTCGCCGACGAATTTTACCGCGTCCGAGCCCCAGGAACCCGCCGTCTCGACGGCAAACGGGACAAACTCGTACACTGACTCCAGACTGCCGTACTTGAGACGCTTGCCCTTGGCGGCTGCCTCCGCTCCCGCACCAGCCATCTGCTGGGTGGCAGGAAGGTGGCTGGACGCGAAAGTGCTCACACAGGTTGCGTCCCAAATAAGGCAGCGCCCTCTACTCCATGGAATCAATGTAAGGCCGTCCGGTCGCTTGCCATCCGATCGCGATGTCACCGGTTTATTGTAAGAACCGTTTGCTTACAATCTCCCGAGTTAGATTATAAACTATCGATAGATTGTGAACGGATACAATGGTTTACAATTTAACGCTTTACATTTTCGTTAGTTTGTAAACAAACAGTGGTCAAACGTGAAATTGTGAACTTGTGTGTAACGAAACTAATAGTAGACGTTGATTGGTTCAACGAATTATCCCGTTTACGCCCACGCCCACTCCCCCGCCGCGCCGCCGGGTGCAGTCATTGTTCTTTTAACAGTGTTAAGAGTCAGTACGTTGCGCACGATCTTTCAATTTAAATATCTTAATAGCAGTTTTTGTGACAAAATTTTATAAATACCTTTAATTTTGTCAAATATGAGTGAATTAGCAGTGGACCTAAAGGATAATATTGTTGACCAACAACAATTCAACAAAGATTTAGAACAATATTACAGTGGGCATAAGGAAAATAGTAAGAAGAGTGAATGGACCAGTGATAAAATTAAAAGTGTGATAAAACTAATTGAAGAGTGTAATTTAAGTAAAGGTCAAGGAAGGCGACCATCTAACAAACAATACCATCATGCTAAGAAGTATGATATTATGACTGTTGGTGATGAAAAAATGTTAATAGTAAAAAGAAAATCCCATTCCGACCCGGTTGTACAAATAATACCTAGCAGTGAATATTATCATGTAATATTTGATGCACATATTGCAACGGGTCACGGACGGCGAGACAAAATAGTCCATGCCCTGAAAAATAAATATGCAGTGCCAATTTTTGCCGTCACAACTTTGTAAAACTTGTCTTGCCAAGAAAAGTTTTCCCAAAAGCGGTATTGTTGTGAAGCCTCTGATATCGGACGATTTTAATCGGAGGGGACAAGTAGATCTTGTGGACTTTCAGTCTTCTCCGGATGAAGAGTGTAAGTGGATGCTGCAATACCAAGATCACTTGACCAAATTTTGTTTTTTACGACCGTTGAAAAGCAAAGAGGCTAAAGAGATGGCAATTGAGATTCATAGCAAGAATGTGGTCGGTAAAGTTATACAGAAGAAGAATGAATTATATAGAGTTGGTACTTCCTGCGGAATCATCAATGACTGGTTATAACGAAATGCTATTCTTCCGTCATCAGGGACAATTTTGTCTGATGATATTCCAGAGGTTAGAATCATTGAACCTATTTTTTTTTCATTGAACAAATTATAGTTTGGTGCTTTGAGCTCGTAAACTATTTGTCTATCACCAAGAAAATAAAATAAAAGTACACTATTTTTTAGGTAATTTAATTTCTTATTAATTTTTATTTCAGGACACTTTGCCGCTAAGAACCATATCTGCAATGTCTTCTTCATTTGGTGGACAAGGAATGAGACAGTGTAACTGCAAAAAAATATCTAAAGGGCAATGCATTATCTAACAGATGTAATTGTGAAAAAATCGAATATTTTGCGTGGCTCCAGGTGCCATAAATCTTTGACATGTAACAATAAGTGATAAAAGGATCTTTCTTCAGTTTTCTTAGTCAATATTATTACCTACATTCAATATTTTACGGCTTGCGTTTAAACCTACCAAATTGCGCCTATTTTATTTACAACAAATTATTCCTCCCTGCCGGAATGGATAATTGTTCATCAAAATGTGTGGTGTGTTTCTAAAACTATTAAAGTGAATTGCTCGCTATAAAAGTATTCAATTCAATTCAATTCTTTATTTGCAAGTATTAGAGTAGTATTAGAGTTAACCTCAGTCCAAATATTGTTTTGGGACGTCGAAACCTGTTAGCAAATGCTGACTATTATAGCTGAGTTAAAGCTATTCAAAGGCGCAAAACGTCTTCTTTCCCACAGTTCTTTGGTCCCGTAAGTCCCGTTACCAACCAAGGAATTGCGGAACTTCAAATGGTCGGTAAAAATGCGCTAGTTAGGGGAGTCCTTTAGCGCTAAATTACTCGCAGAACAATAAAGCAATAAAAGAGAGAGATGGGTCCGTTGGTGGATCCTGATGAAACAAGCGTTAAATACAGCTAGGTGATAATAATATTCTGTTTATTCTAGTTTGTATTACGAATACGTAATATGTTTGGATGAATAACTGAAAAATCGAATCAAGAATGACATAATAAAACGTAAATTAAATAAAATAGTTTTATTTTAATATTTTTAATTGTTTTAATAAGTACTTTTATTTTCTCCAACTTAGAAAATATTTAATTTGCTTGGTTAGATAATTCAATGTCATTTTTGTAATTATTTAATAAAATTCACATCAGCAAAAAATTAAATAAGATAACTATTAAATAAAAATAAGGATTTTAATTATTTTCGTCAAATTATTATGTGTTTAGCATGTTTTTAATGTTTTTAAAGTCAGGTATAATATACATTTATTTTTTTTTAACCTGTACTGTCCCACTGCTGGGCAAAGGTCTCCCCCAATTCCTTCCAATATACATAATTAGTAAATTTTCAAAGTCCACTTGGTTGAGGACCCCTCTTCGGATAAAGGCCGCCTACAAAAAAATCTCTGTTTTTCTGTTATTTAGTTTCGGATAAGGTAAAAAGAAATATTTTAAATTTTTATTTAAAATCAGTGGTCAAGTTTTAATAATTAGTTATCTAGCATTGTTTGTCTGTTTTAGAACAACGTTGTCATTGACTGAAGGAGGGCTGCGCGGGTTTGCAGCCTGTTAGGCCTGTGTGATGCTTGATCCAGAAAGCTGTGCTGTAGTTTTAGTTTTTCAATAATACATGTATAGTTCAGGCTGTATAATTTTAGTCATGTTAATGTTCCTAGAAAATAATAATGCTTGGTAAGCTTTCACCCACTTGGCACCAATAAGCAAGATAATATTATTTTATTGGGTATTTTTCTACGGGGCGAAAACATTTTGAGCAGTATGTATTTAAATTCTTCTCATAATTATTGTTTCATATTTTACCTGCCTCGTGTTACCTACACGGATGAAAATTATAGTCTAAAATAACATATAATTTATACAATTAAATTTAATATTATATTTATGTTTTTGATTTTAATAACAATAACTTCTTACTACCTACGTAAACCCTTACTTTTATTAGCAAATTTCATTATTTTTGCCAAAAAATAGCACAACCGACTTCAATCATTGCAATTTACGTAAAAAAAATCGAATAGTCCGCTTAAACCAATGCATACCATTTACAGAATACTGTTGATTTTTTAAAAAAACTTCAAACCAACTTAGGTAAAGTTTATATCTTTAGGTTGCGGAAATTACTGTGTTACACAAAACAACGTACAGGTAAATGTGAATAAAAAAAAAACGAGCACACCTGTATACATTAATGGTTAAAAATTAAATATCAAAAAACATTCAATCTCATTTAATTGCTGTTAAACAGATGTTTTCTATGTTCATTAACAAAAGAATTTGCACAGCTGCACGTTTTTTGTTTTACTTGTTTGTACTGTTGCCATCATCATTACAGTTCCGATATAAATAATATATACCAAATAATGCAAAATCAATTTCTAAATACAAATACTAACCTCAATATAAATATGTAGGTACCTACTTTATTTTACGTTTTTCAAAACTAGTATCAGAATATCTTTGCTGACTGTTATTTCTGTTAATGGAGTACAAATCGTTATTTAAGAATTGTTTCTTTATCTGAACCAGTAATCTTAGACCAAATAAATAAACCATTTTTTATTTTGTCTTAGCCAAACAAATATACCTACTCTTCCTGATAAAAAAACAATTAAAACCTATGTCGAATTATCAAAATCGGACTATTCTGTAAAAATATACGTGATCATACATAAACAAATCTGAGAATATATGAATTTAGATAAAGTTCGAGAAGACGACCACTTGACAGATAATAATATTATCTTACTAAAATATATCTATATGGTTTGTTGGTAATAAAAAAAATTGTGAAAAGAAAATGCCATTTCGACCAAAATACTGTCAACTAATAAAGATGCACATATTGCTAGGGGTTACGAACGGCACGCACGACCAAATAGTTCATGTCCTATAAAATAAATTATAGGGGTATTTAGCGCAAAAAAATGTTAGGTCAGGTGGTCGGCGGAGTCGCAAAAAACTGCTTATTTCGACACTCACAAGGTAAACCAAACCCCATAGGGTACTTTCCTTTGACCTAGAATTATGATTGGCAAAAAAGATCGTCTTATGGTAGTACGGTACACATACCTACATAAAATACGAGTACGAGTCGGACTCGCGCACGGAGGGTTCCGTACTGTATAGGAGCCCCCCTTTAATATTCATTTTATTTTAATTTTATTATTTATTATTGAAGTGAATATAAAACTAAATATTCTGTGAAAATTTAAAGCATCTACCTGTTACCATTATTGATAGAGCGAAAAACGTCTGAAAAATCAGGTTTGTTGTATGGGAGCCCCCCTTAAATATATATTTTATTTTCTTTTTGGTATTTGTTGTTAAAGCGGCAACAGAAATACATCATCCGTGAAAATTTCAGCTGCTTAGCTATCATGGTTCATGAGATACAGCCCGGTGACAGACAGACAGACGGACATCGAAGTCTTAGTAATAGGGTCCCGTTTTTCCCTTTGGGTACGGAACCCTAAAAACGACTTAATTGTCCGGTAATTGCTTACTCTCTACTCGCATTTTGACCACTGGTTTTACTACTATGTGAAAAGCCAAACATAAATAATAATATGATATTGTACCGAGACTCCAAAATAACTGCACACCATTAGATTGGGACTTTACAGAAAGTAACCCCGGGGAGCGCAGATGTGTTTAAATGTATTTTTGTTTGTCGAGAATTTTGAGGATCCGGAGGACAATAACCTAACGGTCATTTTACGCTATTGTATTAACAGCTTTCAACATACTTTTACCTTTTACCTAAATAATACTTTTTATTTAGTGTGTTATAAATTTAAAATCATTGTATCATAAAAATTTGGGAGGTATTTGTCCTCCAATCCCCATAAAAAAGGAAAATAATATTAATTTTAATTTGTCAATAATACATTTTGGTTACAGTTTGGATAATTTCAGTATTAATATATTACTTATAGCTAATAAATTTGTGAGGGTTGGTATTATGTAATTATGTTAATATTTTGGACAAGCAAAATACATGATTTTTTGGGTTCTTATTCTTAGGATCTATAAAATATTTTGTGTAGCATTAAAATTCTTCTCATTATTGTTACATGTTTTACCTACCTCACTCTATCATGGATAAACATTGTATAATAAGCGAAAGTTATTTTGTTTCAAATATTTTTTTGGTCGAGAATTTGTTTATTAGTTTAATCTTAATAGTACAAATAATTTCTTACGGTTAAATCTCGTTTATCCCCCGGGGCTCTACTACTTGACCCTTACTTTTATCTGTACTTTAATTTTAACAATGTACAATCGACTTCAATCATAGCAATACGTACTTATGTACAATATTCGAATAGTTAGATCAAATCGATGTTACTACTATTAATATTTCAAAAACTTTCTAACCAATTTCAATAAAATGTTTATGGATATGGAACTACATTCGGTGTACTTCTATCCTTTCCAATAAAAAATCACCATGGGTGATCACCCATGGTGATTTACATACACATAAAAAATATACAGCATCGAATCTTTACACCGATAAAATAACAATGGATGGCTGCACCCGGCGGAGGAGTGGCCGTAAAAGGGATGATTCGTTGAACCAATCAATGCCCACTTTGAGTTTCGTTACACACAAGTTCACAATTTCACGTTTGACCACTGTTTGTTTACAAACTAACGAAAATGTAAAGCGTTAAATTGTAAACCGTTGTATCCGTTCACAATCTATCGATAGTTTATAATCTAACTCGGGAGATTGTAAACAAACGGTTCTTACAATAAACCGGTGACAGCGACAAGCCAGGGGGCTCCAGTACGCACGGTATTTCCGCTGCAACTAGAGCTCGCCGAATAATTTCATTAATTGCGTGGTGCCGAGGTCGCCGCCCCACGCATTTCATACAACTCAGGCCGTGGTGGCCGTTCCCTTCAACCCATGCTCCGCATACGCAATAATGGGGACAACATACGTCGCATCCCAGCCTTAGACCTACCGCCACTCGCAGAGAGTCGTTATCTAGGAGCGTGCCCATATGAGGAGATGGTAAGGCACGCAACCATGCACCCGACTCCGGCGAAGCAGCGGCGTTTAGTCTCGCCAAATCGGCACCCGAGTTCGCATTGCGAAGTCGAGTGACGATTATTTTAGACGTAATGTCGTCCCAACACCTTTGATTTGCATCATCATGCATCATGGTATTTAATTATATAAGTACCTATCTCATAATTTATTGCGCGATAAGTCCCGTGGTACAAAGATAAGGATAAAGATACTAATCCTTCAAGACAAAACAAAATAACTACTTACTACACATCACGAGTCAAGAGGCAATAGAAAAAAACCTTAGCGTACCAGTAGGACAATGCCGTCGAAATATTGTAAATACAGCATGGCTCGCCGAAACGGGCTGTAATGTTAATAGGTCACGAAGTACCGTGATTATTTGTGTGCCAGACGTCTACGATACCACCACGCAACTTTGTATAGGCCGGGTGCTGAGCCCTGGTGTCAGAAATTTTAAGCTACGTGTAAACCTCTGAATTCTTGAATTCTGAATGAGATTATTCGACAATGAAAAAAAATCTGCCAAGCACGAGTCGGACTCGCGCACGAAGGGTTCCGTACTGTATGGAAGCCCCCCTTAAATATTTATTTTATTTTAATTATTTATTATTAAAGTAGGCATATAGCTAAATATTCTGTGAATATTTTAAGCATCTACCTGTTAAGTACCGTTATTAATATCGAGCGAAAAACAGCTAAAAATACAGGTTTGTTGTATGGGAGCTCCCCTTAAAAAATGTTTTTTATTCTATTTGAAGTATTTGTTGTTATAGCGACAACATAAATACCTATATCATCTGTAAAAAACTCAGCTTTCTAGCAATAATCATTCATGATACATGGTACAGCCTGGAGACATACAGACAGCGGAGTCTAAGTAATAGGGTCCCGTTTTTACCCTTTAGGTAAGGAGCCCTAAAAAACGTTGTATTATATTGTATTGTCATATATTGTGCTCCGTATACAGGCGTATCTGCTTGCCCTATACTAACTATACTATTGGTGAAAGGGGGTGATTCAGACCATAATTATGAACAACTTTTACTATGGGGCCAACCCAAATTCGAGGGGAAATAATCAGCTGTTCCATACAAAACTGCAACTCGGAATAGACAAAATGTTGAAACAGCTGATTTTTATTTCTCGAATTTCAATTTGTCTCCATAGTAAAAGTTGTTGATGGTCTGTATAAACTATAGTTACGGGCGTAGCTCCGTACCCAAAGGGTAAAAACGGGACCCTATTACTACGACTCCGCTGTCCGTCCGTCTGTCACCAGACTGTATCTCATGAACCGTGATAGCTAGAAATATGAAATTTTCACAGATGATGTACTTCAGTTGCCGCTATAACAACAAATACTAAAAACAAAAAAGGTTATGGTGGGGTCCCATAAAACAAACCTGATTTTTTGAAGATGCTTTTAATATTCGCAGAATATTTAGTTGTATTTTCAACACAATAATAAATAATTTAATTAAATATTTAAGAGGATACCATGCAGTACGAAATCCTTTGTGCGCGAGTCCGACTCGTACTTGGCCGATTTTTAGAACAACCATAAGTTCAATTGTATTGTAATATTCGATTACTAAAAGTACCTGTTGTGCCTAAATGGTTAAAAGTAGCCAGGCTTACAATTTAATATATTAAAGTCACGATAGCGCTACCCACAGAAGAGAGAAGGAAATAGAAAGGCGATGTGGAGGGGAGGTTTGTCGCCACGTACATGAGTTATAACTCAAGTTACGTGAAATCGTGACATTTACTGTCTCAGTCATTAAAGTGATTTCAGAGGTAATTTTTGCCAAAAAAATGCCGGTTTGCGCTATTATAACGTGTCGAATACAAAGCAAAGACTTTAGTTTACAAAAAGGAGGAATATCCTTTCACTGGTAAGTCTAAATTGTGGACATTTTTAAATTTAAATGATTTATTTTACTGCCTAGATTTTCGTTGATAGTGGTTGCAAACATTTTATCGACATCGATAAATTTCGCTAGTAAGTTAATATTTCGCAATTCGAAATTTATTGTTATTAAGTATCTGAATATTTTGATTTAATACATTATTTGTGATTGTGGTGTAATTTTTACTAATAATTGTATTTGCATCACACTTTAACTATTATGTTCCTTATGAATAAAAGTTATCAGGTCCAAAATATATACATATAAATATATAGATTGAACACGAAGCCGACTGCCGTTGCATGTTTGCTTTGATTTTCATTGATACATTGTATCTTCATTGCAGCTTTCCAGCCGATCCTCTGACGAAGAGTAAATGGATCGAGGCTACAGGACGGCAAGACTGGATTCCTACAAACGTTCCATTTACACGTGGTTCTTAATTAACATGTTTTTTATAGTTATACATGTATATTATCTCGACATATAAAATGCTTAGATCTGAATGACTGACTGACGGATCCACGCACAGCCTAAACCGCTTCAATAAGCGGTCAGGAGAGACTTGAAATTCGGAGCGTAAGTTCTTTGTATGAAGTAGGCGTCTGATAAGAATAATTTACCGAAATTCTAACCAGGAAAATACAGACGTGAAAAATTAGAGCTAAATTTGTGTGAAACAACGTGATTTTTGGTTCATTTACTTTAGATTTTGCATTAACATTCTGTAAAAGAGTTGATGGAAGATGTGTTTCGTGTTTTATTGAAATATGAAAGTTATTTTGGGGTTGATTTTCTTTGAAGTTGATATCAATACTCTTTAGTGTTTTTGAATTAAATTACTTTTTATTTTGATGCGTGTTTGAAAATTAAATCCGATTTTATTTAAGTAATCGGCCTATTGTCAGTAAAGATTAACCTTTTCTGAAGTTCCTTATACCATTGTATAGTTCCAATTAACAAAATAGCAATGTATGTCTAGGTATAAGGGTTCCTTGTTATGAGGTATGGAACACTACTTAAAGATATTTATAAATGTTGACTTATAGTAAGGGACGCTAAAATAGAATGTTTCGAGAAAAAATGTATACGAACCACCCCGAATAATCTCTCCCGCTAGCACAAGCACGCGCTCTTACTCGCCCACGTAACCATTTACGTCTACGTTCAGCTAATCCAATGAATTAATTATATTATCGAGCTCCAAACTAGAAAAATATGATTGTAATTATTCTTCTCCTTATAAATATTGGCGTCGCATGGAATATGTATTTGCCAGTGTTAAGTGTAAGTTCTATTATGATGTTATGATAACTAATATTGTCACATGTAATTCAGTTGTGTTCACATGTAATGTTAGTTTAAGCTTGTTTTGTATTTACGATGTGAAAATAAAGTTATTTTTTATTGTATTGTAATTATGGTGTAATTTAATAAAAAAATTGTACTATGATAATATTCATTATGAAAAATAGTTAAGTACAGTCGTGGCCAGCACAAAATGTCTAAATACAATTGATTAGCCAACAATGGAATTTAGGCGACTTCCACCGTGTACGAAATCCAAATAGTTCGCAGGAATTGATTTGGCATCCATGTAGTAGGTACCTATATTAGAACTGATAGAAACACAAGTTTTATAAATTAATACAATACGGCACGTTGACATGATTTTTCAGTGTTAATTCCAAAAATTCCTAAATAGTAATAAAACTTCACAATCATTTTGATCAATTATATACTACATATATCCAGTTACATTATCCATAAATTATGCAATACGTATAAAATCACATTATCGATAAAATTAAACTGCACTATTCATGTCGCCCATCACTAGCTAAATGCCAAAAAACAACTGTGATACCATATTCAAATTCGAGATTGGCCCATTATTTTTTTTTGGCTTGACATGTACCACGCATTTGCCATTGTTATGTAACATTAATATAATAAAGTGAATTTAATAACTTTAACACGGCATTTAAATTATGACCAAATTAATGTTATGGGTCTTAGGTACCTTGGTGATGTGACAGAAAGTATACTACGCTCTATTCTGAAGGAAAAAAAAAATCTCCGATGCTAGTGAAAATTGCACAGTTATTGTGCAGATATTTTACAGTGGTAATACACACTTGGCGACAGCGGTTTTCATAGAAAATTTGTATGGATTTCCTTTCTAATCTAGTTCTGCTGTTCTGTGGCGCTACCCCATACGAAGACTGCTGCAAAAAAATAGCATTTTGTCAAGGGTCAATCAAAGAGGGGTCAATGACATCCATACTGAACAGCTGACTTTGTTTTCTTATCATTGCAAGCTTGGTACCGTCATTGATATAGGTATGAGTCCCATAGTAGAAGATGGTCATAGTTATGAATACAATAACATCAGTAAAAGCAAAGTTCTCAACCGCCAGCCAGTATTTAATTTTTGGACAATAATTGTCCCATGACTGAGACAGATATAGCTAAATACAGCAGAGAGAAAGAAAAAACGGAGGCCGTTATGGTTGAATGGATGATGACGGATGGGCCTGTGTCGATTCGTCACCGAGACATCGCACATGGTTAGTTTTTGGGGTTAACCACGTGGGAATTTTCCATTAGAGTGGGAATTTTGCAACAGATTAGGGGGAATTTGAGGAGAATAAATCTAATATGGCGAATTTAATTAACGACTTTTGATATAAAAATATGCCTAATATCGTCCTTCTCTATTCTAATTTTATTCTGTGCCCAATGAGAATTGTGTATGTACTAAATAATCTCGTAATATACTGTACTGTGTATGAATGATGAACGAAATGACTAGACTGTACTGTTTACTAAAATTTACGGGAAATTTTTGAAATGATTTTTACTATTATTATTTCAGCCTGCGTTGTCTCACTTAGAAAACTTGGAAAAGCTTATGGTTACGGGGTAAGTCGGCAGCAGGCGGTCACGAGGTCGGAGCCCGATGCGTTAGTCCGATCAGATCCACACCACACTGGACACGTCAATTTACTAGGCGCTCCACGCCGCCGAGGATAGAGGACGATGGCGCAGGATTGTTAAAGAGAAGCTTTTGGGAGGTGGTCGTCACGATCCACAAACATGAGGAATTCAACTCGAGGAGGAGGTCCCACTGCTGGGCAAAGGCCTCCTTTCCCTCCTACCAGACTGCGCGGTCTAATGCAGTGGTGGCCCAGTGCTTGTCATGAGAGTTCAGTTCGTCACGCCACCTGCGTCTGAGTCGGCTCAAGGATCGTTTGGATTTTGGGATCCAGCATGCGACAAACGTGTCCCGCTCAATCCCATTTTAACTGTCCGGCTTTTTGACAAACGTCGGCAATATTGATTTTTAAGGCATTTGTTTTTAAGTAGGCTATTAAAAGGCCGGTACAGAAAAGATGAATAATTATGATTTGTGGGGAATGTTTGTGGCAACTCCACTGTACCGGGGACACCGCGCGCCGTCTCGATCAACAACAATAGATTAGTATGCGGCGCGGGGATGATGCCGCGTACATACGCCTTTGTTGCGCGCACCGGGCTTTGACGGATGAGGCTTGGGGCTAGCACATGTGCATTGTGCGTAATGCAGGTAAATTTATCTCACTGATCATCAACTTTATAACTTAACTAGCTAAATCGGCAAAAAGTTTTCCCATCTCAATACTTAAATCTTTTTCGCAAAAAATGGCAAAACCGCCTTCCATCGTGTACAAAATTCGAATATTTGGCTCGAATTTGTTATTGTTTTGAATTGTTTACATTACTGTTGATTTATCAAAAACGGCTCAGCCGATTTCTGTAAAATTTAAATGGGACCACCACCTTGGGAGTATACCCTTTCGAACTAGTGAATAAGTCGAAGTAAGGCTTCTCGCAAATATCTGTAGAGTCACAATCGTGCAAAAAATGAATCCGAAGCAAAACTCTGCTCAAGCTACGAGTACGTAGTGGGCGGGCTTTTTAGTTAGTCGTAAGGCTATTGCAAGCCGACTTCAACGCCGCGCGATGCCAAAGTGCTCGGTTACAAGCTCTAATTAGGTGCATACAAGCATAACGTCGAGATTCGAAAAAACGGGTCATTGTGAATTATTTGATGTAAATATCTAAGTCGGTATGTATGACGGCGCTTGGACATTTTATTACTACTTTCACTTAGGGACTGTGGCTCGGTAGATATTTTCTCGAAGAAGTAAGGTATTACACGTGTAATTAAACACCTAGGATCATTCACGGAGCTTCTTGGAACGAGAGGCTGAAACCATGGAGACCGCCCGAGCCTTAGTTCAATACCCCCTTATCAAAATCTAAGTAACAATACTTACAAGATCGAAACTAAACAAGCGTCTAAAACGACGAACTCGGAACGATAGGTAATAAATAGAAAGAAGAAATAACTCTCCTTTTTGCGCCATTGTAATTACCTAGGATCTTTTTTTAAAACCTAAATAAGAACCTTCTTTGTATTGCAAAAAGTCTGACGACCATGATTGAGTGCGATCGTGGGTTCAAATCCCGGTCCCTTACCAATGAGTTCTATGGTACTTATGTACGGATTTTCACACCACTGGCTTTCCGGTGAAGGAATACATCGTGGAACAACGTTATACGTCCAGGGAAGAAATTCGATGGCGTACCTATGTGAAATCACCAACCCGCAGTGGTCAATAGTGCAGTGGATATGGCCTAATCACTCTTCCCGGGTAGGCCTTGGTTCAGAAATGGACTATTACATTATCATTTATACCTATTAAATTAGCGCAGCGTAGGACGTCCACCAGGTGGGCGGATGACCTCATTAAGACCGCAGGATCGCGCTGGAAGCAAGATGCTACCAACCGGTCTTATTGGAGATCTATAGGGGAGGCCTATGTCCAGGCAGTGACCTCCTAGTGTACACTCCCAGAGTGGCCTCCTATGGCTGAAACGACGACGACGATATTACATTATTGCTAGCTGATCCAGCAAAAGATGTTTTGCCATATAAAATATATCAGTATAAAAAATAGAATAAAGTACCTACTTATAGGGGTATGAAAAATAGATGTTGGCCGATTCTCAGACCTACCCGATATGCACGCAAAATTTCATACAAATCGGTTCAGCCGTTTCGGAGGAGTTTGGTAACAAACACCGCGACACGAGAATTTTATATATTAGAAGAAGAAAGATTACAATCACGGTACAGGGAGTCGTGACTTCAGACAGACAGCAAAGAGAGCAATGGGGTCTTTTAGGCCCAAAAAAATGAACTTGTGATCGATGAGTTGCACAAAAGAAAGGTCAAAACAAAGGTACATCGCAAAAACTGCACACGTGAGCGCTGCATGCAATTTGCAACGACAACAGACAATACAGTTGGTAGACCGCTCGTGATTCGCTCCGCACGAAAATATTACGCTCAAAGTATTATTACTTAAACTTTTATTATGGAAACGAATGTGGTTTAATTAAATTTTATTTCGTTAAATTTTTATATTGCGTTAAATGTAAAGTAGGCAAACGGGAGTAACTAAGCTCTAGGTATATATCTCGAGGGAGAGTGGAATCTGATCTGTACTATACTGGCCTTTTAGTGGCCCACTGCTAGACACAAAACAACCCATGAAGGGCGATTGGGTCATATTTACTACGCTGGCGCAGCGCGATTTGGTAGAGTCGCATACGCCATCGAATATCTATGCTCAAAGTACACGTAGTTATATTTTTTCCTAAACGCAAGAGATTAATAAGATTGCATAGATTAATTATTTCAGACATAATTTTACAACTTGTGTAAGCACTAGCGACCCGCCCCGGCTTCGCACAGGTGTATATTATACATATAACCCTTCTTCTTGACTCACTCTATCTATTAAAAAAACCGCATCAAAATCCGTTACGTAGTTTTAAGGATATATGCATACATAGGGACAGACAGACAACGGAAAGAATAAAGAATTTTTTAAAGCTTAAAGCTTTTAAAGCTTAAGCTAAAGCTTAAGCTTTTTTTTAAAGCATAAAGAATTTCTTCATACAACATCTAAGACGTGCTGAAATATTGTAAAGAATATTTTGCAATAATAATTGTGATTAGTGGCTCTGGATGCGATGCCATGGTGGTGGTGTCCTGGTGGTATAGCCCTAAGAGAGAGTTCTCTATCCAGAAGTGAAATAAAATAAAATCGTAAATAACTATTCCTGTGCCTGTTATTACTCAATTAGTACTATTGTGTCCTATGTGGATCTTATTGGAGAGATGTCCTATGCCTGAAAGGAAGATTTATACTCCTGCCCTGAGAGTTCTTAATCGTTTTTCAATTAACTTTTAAAAATAAATCAATGCAATTTATAAGCTTTGGAAAATACTGTTATTATTAAGATTGTCCAAGGAAACAACCAGAGGGGCTAGTCCAGGTTTACAGCTGTTTTCGTACGGCTCTATACATGTTTGTACAGCGCCCCTAACGGAAACGAGGAAAAACTAACCAAAATGGATGGAGCCACACGCGAACGCGAAAGTTTAAGTAAACTACGCAAAACCTCGACTAAGGGCTCAGGTAGGGAATAGAGTCAGTTGTCAAGTAACTGGTCAAGCCAAATGTCAATTGATCAAGAAGTTTTTGTTGAATTTTTGACACGAGCAATCTACTGTTATATTGTCTCTGGCACCAGCTCATTAGCATTGAATCCAATGGAGCAAGGAGTAGCCAAGACAGAGTCACAGGTCAATGTCTAGCAAGGCACAGATTATATAATAACTGGCACTCGAGACCTGGCCAAACATTCTGATTATAATTCACAAAGGGCAATTAAGTTTTTATATTATAAGTCTTTTAAAGGCCGAATCAAACAACTTGGCGGCTGTGATGTTAGCTACAAGCTGCGGATATCCCAATCCTGACTGAAGCTTACTTAACAGTTGTGAGGATTAGGTTATCCGCAGCTTGTAGCTAACATTTCATCTACAAAATTGTGTGATTCTGCCTATATCAGTATTCAGAGGTTGTACTAATCTGAAAGAGGGTAATCCAAACTATCATTATGAACCACTTTTACTACTTGTAGCGTAGTTTGACTAGGTGTTTGTCAGCGATCACCAAAATTAAGCAATGTTCCGCACGGTCAATATTTGGATGGGTTATCGCGCATTTTCCAGCTGAGCGCTACCGTGGCTCAGATGACACATTAAATTGTAGGTCCCGGTTGTTTAAACCGTTAAGTCATGTCAGAGGCCTTCAGTAAATAAAAACTCTACCACCAGGGCTAGCCACCCGGCCATGCAAACTTACTTACTTTTACTATGGGTCTAAACACATTGTGTCATACAACGCTCAGTGTGATCTGCTGTGATTCTAAAGTACCTGCTATAATTGCACCCCTTTGAACTTTGCACACCTTTAACAGGCAAGTTTGTTATTGAGCCATGATTATATATTTATAACACCAATGTAACATGCAAACTGCAATAAACGTTTTTGAATTTGAATTTTGAATAATATGATCATACATACAAACTTTCGTGTTTATAATATTATAGGTACAGTACGATTCATTACAAAAGGGAGAAAATGGATGTAAGTTAGCTTATATAAGACAAACTGCATTTTTGGTTAATTTGATTATCCGGATTTTCGGTTATTTCAACATCACAAATTAGTCCGGTTAATTGAGGCTCTACTTATATCATGTGAGGCAAAGACTTGGGCAAATGCCAGTTACAGAATTAATTCATAGTAAGAATTATATCTCAAAGCCCTGAGAATCAGACAGTAATAATAAAAATTAATAATTATATTAATATTATTCTTTTGTCTCACATGAAGGACAAGGCAGAAACTACCTAATCTGCACTATACTTATTTATAAACCTGTTCAGTTTTCCTTATGTATGCTTGGTACCAGATTTGATCAATGTTACAAACTTGAACCATACTTATACCTACTACATAACTAGGTATTTAAGTAGCGCTTATTTTGTACGCTCAGGAATCACCAAAGTTAAGAAACATTCGGCAAGATCAGTCTTCAGATGGGTGACCACGGGTGGCATTTACAACTGAGCAGTACCATGGCTCTGTTGACACGTTAAATTGTAGGTCCCAGTTGTTTTGACCGTTTAGCCATGTCAGATGCCTTCAGGTGCCTTAAAACTGACACCAGGGCTATCTAGTCTATACGAACTTGCTTACCTAGGTATTACTTCCTTACCTTACTATTAATACTACTAATATTACAAATTTCAATGGAAAAATAGTACCAAGATAGATGCATAGTTGCACAATGGGACAATTATAAATAATTGCCAATACTAAGGAAATCAAATATTTATAGTAAGTAAGTAAAATGCAGAACAGCTGATTTTTATGCATTGCAGTAAGAATTCACTCAAGTTGTTTTATAAATTAACACATTCAGTTGCTTTTAAATGAATACCAATTTCATAATCAAGTATAAGAAACCTTTCTATTGAACTATGAATCTGAAGTGTAGAAAACATTTTGCTACATATCCTACTAATATTATAAACGCGAAAGTTTGTAAGTATGGAAGGATGGATGTATGGATGTTTGTTACTCTTTCACGCAAAAACTACTGAACGGATTGAGATGAAACTTTGAAATATAGCTTATACATCAGAATAACACATAGGCTATAAATTATAATGATATTGCATAAATTTTCCATAATATTACGATAAGTGTTAAGTAAGTAGGATAAATTCTGCTATCTGCGAGCTATTCTAGAGTGCGCTTCAAGAAATGTAAAAAAAAAAACAACTGTAGAATCAAACAACTGTCAAATCTTTTATTTTATTTTCCACCTCCTTTATTAAGAGCCCGGGTGATCTGTAATTTTCCATACAAACGTATTACGCTGTTTTCTTCCTTGAAAATACTTATAGAGCTTCAATTCTTTGTCATAAAATTAAATTTAGCTGTTTAGACTACTCTGTCTTTTCTTTTTCTTGATAAATTAATTATCAGGCAAAATATGACCCTTCAAAATCACAAAAAAAATCACCATTATTACCGACGTCTTTAGAGACCTACCACAAGAGACTAAATAATATCTAACAAAATATAAAATGACAGAATCATGAACACATATTTTTTTTAAATTTTGACATAAAAAAATACTTGATTAAAATAGTTTTTGAAGAAGAAAACAGCGTAATACGAAACGTTGTCTCGCCAAGTTTTTTGTAGGTATAAATCGCTCTGAGCTGCAATTGTCCCTATCGCACGATGCGGGGGTAGGGTCGAGGTAAGGGAGGTTCAATCCTATACGTACACAAGCACTAGGGATGTAGTAATAGTCGATATTTTTGTCAATGCTCTAGTGATGTCCATCGATATCGATGTTTATTAAAAATATTAGTA
Source organism: Hypomecis atomaria (assembly GCA_964007245.1). Taxonomy (NCBI): domain Eukaryota; kingdom Metazoa; phylum Arthropoda; class Insecta; order Lepidoptera; family Geometridae; genus Hypomecis; species Hypomecis atomaria. The sequence continues at coordinate 26,221,129 of OZ023279.1, forward strand.
ATTTTTTCTAATCTTGTGATTTGACCGTTGCATGTTTGTTACTTATGAAGAAAAGATTTTATGTATGGAATATAGGCGTTTAGTTGCTGCAACATATTGCAGCGATTATACAGAATAACGTGTTGTATCCGCAGACATCTAAATGAGTTAGGCGCAGAATAACCAATTCGCATAATGCCTAAGTAATCCGGGAATGCTCAATTGTACGAAAGAATAATTCTATGAAGGCCCAATTCTCAAAATTGCAACATAATTTTGATGAATTATCTAAAAAAATCACACATTTTGAATACATATAAGGGCTCACCGGTACCTAAAACAACCTCCTTTGGCGAGTTAAGTACATCATAACATTTACTATGGGAGCGACCAGAGCCGAATCTGCGAGAAATATCAACTATACCATAGAAAAAGTCCGTTGATAATACTTGATAATGGACAAAGTGTATAGAACAGCTGGTTTTTATCGCCAGTTAGTTAGTTTTAGTTAGTTGCTCCCATAGTAAAAGTTGTTCTTTTTAAACCTATTAACTTTGCCCTAAAGAGGTGGTGCTTTAACTAAAGCACAGAATGGTCAATTCTCAATTTGGCAAAATAATTTCAAATAGAATACACATATTTTCATTTTCAAATTTACCTTATTATTAATTATTTTGCCATTTTGAGAATTGAGCATTCTTAGACCTGGCCATTGTGAGAATTGGGCATTTTTAAAATTGAGCTTTCTTAGAACTATGTGCCATTATTAGAATTCTGCGCCTAAAGCGAAATAATGGTTCTAATCAGGAAAATCACGTGCTCTCTAAAATCGTGTAATAACTGTACCTAACGTGTAAATATTTAATTATCCTTAGTCCACCTACCTAAGCGAAACACGTTCTATTAAATTATTCAAGTATCAAAGACTCAACATTAAATAATTAAAAAACACATAATCAGTCACATTACAAACACAACAAAATAAATAAATCTAGATCCAATAAAATAAATAAGTTCTATGCTGCGCTTGTCAGTATAGGTAACGCAGATGACACTTCGCCGTAATTCGCTAATTATTGCGCATGTGTGCACAATGCCGACGCCGCGTGGCGTAGTGGTAAGCACAGGCGTGCACGCGGGAGGCATGAGGTTGGCGGGCGGGTGTGCCTCGGCGTCTTGTCTCTCAAACTCAATTCATTTATTGCAACATATGAAATTTACATTCGGTTCTTAGTTAACATGTTTTGTATAGTTATACATATGACCCTATAAGGGTATGACAATTTTATTATTTGTATTGGAACGATTTATTATTACGTTTTCTAGATTATAGTTAAAAAAAATCGTCTAATGTATTTGGATAGTAGGATAAATTTTAATTGTTTTATGAAACAGTTTTCTCTTTCGATATCTTTTAAATTATTTGGCAATTTATTAAATATTTTTATAGCCATAGAATTTGGGCTAGAAGCCTAGAACTGTGCATGGTTCTCTCTGGCCCCTGCGCATACCTATATTTTGCGTTTTGCACAGCATTTGCCTAACTTTTCATCCGCCGACTTGTGTGGCGCGGATTGTAGGTGAGATCCATTCGAGAAAACAGCCCCATCGGCTATCCGTCCATTGAACTATGTGCCTTGCCCTCTGTCATTTTAACTTGCCAATCCACTGAGTTTTGCTGAAAAGTTCAAATACTTAGAAGTGTTTAAATCAGTTTGTCTCTACTCTCTACCTATTTTGTGAATATTCTGTCCTGTATTTCTATGGTGTGTGCCCTACCCACTGCTGCTTTATTTTGCTAATTGTTTTAACTATTTTTAAACGTAAGTACTTATTTAAAGTAGAACCAAAGTATGACAAGCAGTTCTCCAAACAGTAAGCCTAGCATCTGATCTGTTTAATTGAATTCTCAATTCAATTAAACAGATGCGAGGCACACTTCGCTGTGATGAGCTAATTATTGTGCATATGTGCACCATGACAACGCCGCGTGGCCTAGTGGAGTTCACGGGCGCAGGGATCGCGCGGGAGGCATGAGTTTGGCTGTCGGGTGTGCCCTTTTCTGGCTCCCGCGCATACCTATATTTTGCCTTTTGCGCAGCGTTCTGCGCCTAACTTTCCATCCGCCGACTTGTGTGGCGCGGATTATACGTGAGATTCATTCGAGAGAAAACAGCCCCATTGGCTATCCGTTCATTGAACTATGTGCCTTGCCCTCTGTCATTTTAATTTGCCAATCCACTGAGTTTGGAGAGAGCTGAAAAGTTCAATTAGAAGTGCTTTAAATGCTTTAATCACTTCATATCTACCTACTTTGAAGATGTTCTATCCTGTATTACCTACTATGGTGTATTGGTACAGTGGGTAGGACCACTGCTGCTTTAATTTGCTAATTGTTTTTTTTTTTAATGTGTTCAAAGTAGAACCAAGGTGTGACAAGCAGTTCTCTAAACAGTAAACCTTGCATCTGTTTTATTGAATCCTCTATTATTTTTTATATTATGGGACTAATAGCGGAATGAAAATATGGTAGGTACCATTTAAAAGGCAAGAAGTTTTAGATGTACAGGCATAGAATAATAACGCCGAGAATGATAATTTCATGTCAAAAAAATCTCGAAAGTGAAGCATCAACACGATTGATGTATGCGCGAGTCATACGTATTTACGCGCGGCAACACGCACACTACGAAACAAGTAATGTTACTATCAGAATCAGATTACCCCAAAAAGTTGGGAAATTTGATCAGAGCCTTTAGTACAGATTCTGCATAACTTATACTTGTGCCTTTGAGTGTGGCTCCAAACATTTCTGTTAATAACTTTTTTTTTTAAATTCCATTAGTATGGGTATTATATGAAAGGGCTTTTCGTGTGGAACACAGTTTGTGAAATGGATATTTTTTTAACTAAACGGTTTTAAGTACTAAAAGATAAAAAATAATAATTCTAAAATAAAATCGTGGGGCGCATCATACATAATGAAATCTTTCAGGCGAAGACCTCACGATTTTATTGTTGAGTTATTATTTTTTATCTTTTAGTACATAAAACCGTTTAATAAGAATAAAATGTTGACCAATTTAATTATTGTGTTTTTAGTTTTACTTTGTTACTACGAACTGTTTTCCACACGAAAAGCCCTTTCATGTAATACCCATATTAATTAAAAAAAAAGTTGTTGTGTACTAAGCCGAAAAGAGGTGAGGTCATCATTTTGAACAAAATGTACTATAAGGCCAACCAGGGATTCGCGAAATTCAATTCAATTCAATTAAATTATCAATTGCAACATATGTAATTTTTACATACGGTTATTAGATTAATAATTTTTAATGATAAACCTTACATTTCATACATACTCGTAGTCCATTGACATGTTACATTTAGCCTTTGTTCTAGTAGTGTCTATTCTACTTTTCATACCTCCTGCAAGACTATTAAGACCCAGGAATGTGAACAATACTAAAAACAGTACGTTACTAAGGAGAAGGTACTCACTAGGCAACACAGTATTGTTCACAATAAAATCAACCTGACAAATGTTCGTAGAAATACAAACCAAATCCGGAATGCACCCCCAAGTACACCTGGAAATCATTGACCTTGACTACAATATCATCGACCTTGATGGACCTTAAGTGATCTTGGACTCAAGGTCAATGATTTTGGAGTCAAGATCAGTAATTTATGCTTCCACATCCCACTGGATAAAAAAATAAATGCAGCCAATCACCCGAAACTTGTAGCCTGACTTTTCAGATGGGCTAGTCGTCATTTTTGTCGCTTGCCTCCTGGACTATAATGGCCTACTTGATTATCGTATGATATCTCTTTACGATAACCGCATCTGTTCCATGTAAAGAAGTGACGTATTATGACGTTCCAAATCAAGACACTGTCGCTCTGTCATAACCTAAGGTCATAACCATCTAATTATGATGATAATGTCTCGCTTTGGTACTTATCAAGTAGGATGTATGAAAACATAATAATATGTACTGATAATCCCGTGGAAGTATATTTCATTATAATTTCAATATCAAAATGTGGGGAAATTTTTTTTCCCTTTACTTGCAACTTTTAGTTCTTATGGCGTCTGTCGAAATTTTGTGAATTTATATTTACATTGGAAGGCGTTTTACATCAAATTATTAGATAATTTGTAATACTTACAAGTGGAATGTGATGTTGCATTGTTTGTTTTGTTTTGCCGATTTATTGTGGCACCCTTTTACCACACAAACCGTCATTTTAAAATATAAATTACGGGAGCTGCTGTTATCACGGTACGACTGTGAGTACTGCCGCGCGCCGTTCGCGTACCAAGCTTTTTCAAGCTTGGTATTTCTTGCTTCACTTAGCGTGCTTGTTCTCGGTTTCTCGGCGTTATTATTCTATGTGTACAGGTATACAGTAATATAACGAAACCCTATTACTAAGACTCCTCTGTCCGTCTGTCTGTTGGTCACTAGGCTGTACCTATCTCATGAACCGTAACAGCTAAACAGTTAAAATTTGCACAGATGATGTTTTTCTGTTTCCATTATAACAACAAATTCTTACTAAAAATAGAATGAAATAAATATCGACTTCAACTGTGTACAAAATTCGCGCAAATCGATGTAGCATTTTCACATTATTGTTGATTTATGAAAAATGGCTCAACCGATTTCAATAAAATTTAAATGGGACCAACTTCGACGTATACCCTTTCCAATAAAAAAATATACGCGTCGAATTGCGTACCTCCTCCGTTTCATCGGTCAAAAAATAGAATAAAATAAATATTTATTCATACCATACAACAGATGTGAGTTTTTGCGCGATAGTTATTAATAATCACAACAGGTAGACGCTTGAAATATTCTCAGAGTATTTAATAATATAATATTTCAATTTAAAAAAACAAATGATTGAATTGAAATACATAAGTAATTGGCTACCATACGGTACGAACCCTTTCAAGCGCGAGTCCATATTTATTTTAGTCTGTAGAAGAACTATGTAAGATATTTCCATAAAAAATAATTAACTTAAAATCAGAAAAAAGTAATTTCAGTCAAGATATATAATGTAAACTGCAACGCCTACTGAAATTAAATAGCCAAATTGCTACTTTTACTCCCTGCTTTGGGTTCAAGATCAATGTTTATGATATGATGTTAGTTGGGTACATATTATGTTTTTGTCAAACAATAATAAAATGATTTGAAAGAAAATAAATAAGCCTATAAAGAAAAATAACCTATATCACAAATAATGTAGCTTCCTAATGGCAGAAAAATAAATAATCATTGGCAGGATTATTTTTGTTTGCTTTCTGCCATACCTACCTACTAGAACCAGATTATACGTAGGATACGCGTAAGATAGCTCTACGTACGGCCTAAATCAGGAACAAATTCTATGATGCCAGGCAATTCAGAATGCTAGTGATATAACGTACGTGGCGCCACGACTCGCGCACAGAGTTATCTTGTGCGCACTCTACGTAATATCATATTTTGCTACAATTCAAAATAAAGTATCGGTCAGCCACGCTGGTTCTTTGAGGCGCGGGTGGGGTGCGGAGCCAGTTCGTGCGCAGTACGCACACAAATACAATTTCATCACCACACACATTGAAGCTCCCTGGCTTGGGCGCATCGCGACGGCAATAGTTTAGTCCAAATACCTATTTCTCAATTTCTTTGTCACTAGGAGACGCTCTTAAGGGTGGTAAGGTAGAACCTCGGGTTTGAAAGACGGAAAGTGACATAGTCTTCTTTTAATCCCGGATAAATAAAGGGTTCCCATGGGATAGCACAAAAAAAAATCGAAATATCATGCTGGCGAAGCCGCGGGTAAAAACTAGTAACGCATAATAATTTGATGTAATGAAATATGACAGATTGTGTAGCTTCAAAACCAGGGTATACCACATATTTTACGTGATTACTTAAAATGCTAAATACACTATAGGTATATTGCTTGGCCCATAAGAAAAAGAAAAAATCTTGTCTTGGCTGCGTATTGGAAAACCAATCAAGATAAAAATGTATTCAGTTCACATTAACTCTAAAAATGTTAGAAGGTGTAAAGGTATTAACTATTATTAAGTAGTAAAATTATGTTTAATTACTATGAGAAAATAATTGCTTAAATTTTTGCATAAATTTTTGGTCAGTTGCATCAAAAAATCTCTATGTATGCAGAAAATATGAATACTGATTTGTATAGTAGATTTCAAGATATTAATATGATTCCCCATTTTTTTTAGTATACCATTATTATCTGTTAAGTTTGTTTATGTATAATTTTACTGTGCCAATCATTATATTATCAAACAATTGCCTTTATTAACCCTGTTTAATATCAACTAACAACCCATTTAAATATTATGTATTTAAAAACAAATTAAAATATTAAAACAATGGTAGGTCATATTGTCAACACAGTTTTATTGCATTTACGTTAGGTACCTATCTGTTGAATGATTCATAGATAAAGTAATATTTGTGAATTGTTGATATACTACGATTTGTTTGTAAACAGTCATGTAATTAGACAGTTTAATGTGTGTTTTATGTGCCAGACAGTTTTTACTACTTTATAATGAGGAAAACTATATTAAATTTCCAATTTAAGCATATTGTATTAGTAACAGACTTATTAAGTGCTATTTTCAGACGAAATCCTCACATTACAAGGTAGAATTATCCAGATGACTAAACAGAGAAAATCACTTGTGCTAATATGAGGCACTGGAGTTGTTACAATCAGTAACACGTCCACACAATTGCACTTATCAGCTAATTAGAAACAAAGCATGATAAAGCAGCCGTGTGCAATCCACATGATGTAATTAGAAACATGCAGAACTGCTGCTTTGTTACTTGGTAAATTGTCGACATCATTGGACCCTGCCAGTTTTCCTTTACACTATCTATGAGTTTTGCCAGATGATATCCTGTTTTGTTTAATCAAGTATGGTCTAGAATAAGGCAGGGTTTTACTAAAGATTAATTACTCTATGGTTAGAGACAGTATTATTGTATTTGTGGCTCAGAGAGTGTAGATATTGACAGAGGTTGCAGACGTGGTTTAGATCTTCACCTGAGCATCGGACCAACAGCTGTCTCATGGACCGCAGACAGAGCACTCTCCACAATCACAGCGCTAATTGAATCAGCTTAATGAGCAATTACCAAGGAATTGCAGCCATTAACGGGCGAGATGAGGCAACATGCACACAGATCATGCCACAGCTCACTCTCACTGATCATTACACTGCAACACTTCACTGCACACCGTACACGGCACGTCGGGCGGCGGGCGCGCGCCCAGGAGCCTCCGATCGCGGCCTAACCTCAAAACGCGCACGAAAACGCAGGATCGACGGTCACAGATGTTGCCAAACCAGACTAAACACACATGACATCACCCTCGCGATAGTATCGCACGAAATTTCACAAAGAACGCGAACGGGCGCGCGAGCCTCGCACCACGGATTTGCGGGCAGAATGCTTTGTTTGAGTAGATAGGTAGTGCAGCCTTCGCCGTACGCTAGCTATAGTATAGGTAGGTAGCGCGTATGTGGCGCACTGCACGGTGCACGGCTGCGTGCAGCGGCCGCGTATCACTGGCCGAGCGAGCGCCGAGCGCGCCTCTCGCGCCGCCCTTTGTCTCGGGGGCGTCGCGACGGGTTCCCAGCGCTCCGCAAAAACTGTAAACACCGAGCTGATTTACGAGGCCGGGCTCGCGGGCCTCGCCGAGCGTGCGGGCGGAGCGGGCGGAGGCGGTCACGCTCGGGCGCGGCGCTCCGGCCTCGCGAGGGCCGCGGACGAGCCGCTGCAATGGCGCAACGCGGAGGCCGTGACGCCTCGGCCGCACGAGAGAATGTCCGCCGCGCGGGGCGACCGATCGCGGGACGGGAAGGCCGTTTCGCAAGGGCGCACGGGCTCGGGGAGCGAAATGGCCGAGTGCAGGGATACTCACGGCCTGGCAGCTCGCAGCGGGTCCGCGGCGCCGGCGTCCATGGCGCGCCCAGGCCCTGGCCGCGGCCGGGCTCCGGGCCGACGGCCGAGCGACGCGACACTCTCCGATCTCACTCGGAACGCAGCGATGGACACCGTCGCACCATCACGACGACACACCACTTCGACACCGGGCACTTCGATACACGTATAAACACTCCGCGAACGGTGTTTTGTTACATCGGTTGACTTTTCTTTGAAAAATCAATATACATTTTCCCAGAGTTTTGAGATACGGACGAGTCGATGTCCAGCGCAGGTTAGGTGCGTGAAGTTTGCAAGCTTTTTTAGCGCACCGGTGTTACCAACATTTTTTTGCCTATTTTTTGTTTTGGCTGTTGTGATTTTTTCTGGATTTGCAACTAACTTCAGTTCGATACAATAAGGTTGGGTCTTTCATAAAACCCCTCCGTTCTTAACATGTTTCACGTACAGTGGCGCCATAGGAGCGGCAAATTTTGAATTGTAATAACACAGCCATGCACTAAACTCGAAATTTTTATAGATTCTTAGACGTAGAGCCAATAAATATATAAAGATGGGGGAATACAAATAATTGAATAACACCATTTCAAAGTAATTGGTAATTTTATTTTACTGGAACATCACTTTAACAATTCATAACTAGGTTTCATAATGTCAAATAATTAATACTGTGATATGGGTAAGCAAAACTCACGTGTGCTCATTGTGTATGCAATCATGTGTAGTAATACTCAAAGTCATTTATTAGTAGGTACGTGTACGTCAGCTTTTCTTTATTTTTTTATATTTTTTTATTTACATAGGTCAACTGCAAAAACAAAAAAAACATCATGTTAACACTATTCAATATTGTTTGATTGAATCATACACACATTTTTGTACAGAGTATCTTAAGTTTAGAATTTACAAATTAATGTAAAATGTAATGTATTTTATTATGATGGAAAAGGTTTTAAAATAATGTTTTCCGGAATAAGAATTTATTTAAATATTGTAAATACCTGTCTAATGTAAGCTTAAAGTTCTAATTATGTTATGTATATTTCATAATAATTTTAATACGTATATTTATTTTAGTATAAAATATGTTATTATTAATTAAACAATCATAGAAAAAACATTAAATTGTAATTATTGCCGCTTCCCTTGATGTAGCGTAGTTGGAGATTATGCGATTCAGGATTAAGTTGGAGGAGTTGAATCTCACTTTAATAATGAAAAGTGAAGAGATCACACCTCCACTTAGTCCGTTCTCGCTTGATTCATCGAAGGCTTGAGTTTTGAGCGGCCCTGTAGAGTGCACGTGTGATGGCGTCAGGTATGGTACAACGGCGAAGTGACTCCACGCGTGAGCTGGAAAGATAGATCTGGCAGCATATAACAGCAAACTGTCAAGATCCCCTGTCCAACTCAGACGTGAAGCCGTTCCAGAGCTCGCAGTCGCACAATTCGCGCCCTGTAAAATATAATGAATTTATTACACGAGTCGTTGTAGCGTCTGCTGCGTATTTACTCAGTGTGACAATCGCAGTGTGCGCTCGATATGGAGTCAGGCGGCTCGCTATCACCGCTCGAAAAGGTGCGGCTAACGTTCTCTGATAAGAGCACCGCTTTTCCCTATCACGTCAGCGATTCTACATAACTTTATTATGAATGTGTTCGCCATTTGACTCCAGTTCGGTATTACGAGGATAATGAAAATGGTCTGGCCGTCCAATCACATGGTGCGAGTATACACATGTGCCATTGGAACACCATATGTTATTACGTAATCATCGCGCTTTTATATTAACAGTGACATTAACTAAGTCGCTCAATTGTTGTCAGTATAACCACTTTAATGAAGGACTAATGCGATTCAAATATGGTATTAAATTCCAAGAACTGTTTTATCAAGAGTTTCGTATGCCACGTCAACAATTATTTTTGGGTTACACAATTTAATAATTTTAAACTTATATGAAGTAGAGTGCTGATGAACGACACAAAATACCGAGCCGAAGACCTTGAGTTACCGAGTCCCCAGGGATGGAGGTCCAAGCGAAGCACTAACACACGAGCTCCTCGTCGCCGAGTCAATCGTAATCACAGCTCACACTTCGATAGAGGCCTGATCGATCGATGGGCCCATATTTATACTTTCGTCGATATCTTCAGATACGATATCAGGAACCAACACGAGGTACATACGTCCACCATGATCGTGATAAGATTCGTCGAAACGGGAAATCGATTGGCCCCTGCGAGCCGTATCTGCGGCGCAAACACTCCAGTCCACCAATCGGCAAAATGTCGGTGATAAGCCACGCGATGACGAGGTGCGAGCGCCCCTCGCAGCCCCGCGCGGAGCCCCGGGGCGGCTCCTCGGGCGTCCGGAGCCGCCGCCACCGACCCACTATCTGCTGCCGGTGGCTCATCACTCGCACTGTTTACAGTGGAGATACACCTTTATTACATTATAATTATCTAGTCACCTACTGATAATTACGTTGTATTCTCATAACTGTACACCATAGTAAAATAGAAAACTAGCTCAAATAATGGCTAAACACATTAAACTAATTTGTCACGAATAATTTCGAAGGAATATTTTGTTGACTACGAGGCTCCGCTACGACTCACTATCAATCTTATTGTAATCGAAAGATAAGGATATATTTCACGAAGGCCGGTGAAATCATTGTTGTAAATAGGATAACTTAAAAAAATTATAATATACTAACGTGTTCTTTGCAAGAGCGGCATGGAAACAGAGCTATATTTAAACCAAAGTACAAAGTGTGTCATCATTATTACTTAGTAGTTTATTACATTAACCGTAGTTCTAGGATTCTAATAATATGACACGTGGAAGAATTTCGACATGATAGATAAGGTGGCTGGCGCATATCAAACGGTGTCATTTGATAAGAGACAAGGTGTGCGCTTTCTGGAGCACTTGTATAGGTGAAATATGATTAGGTGTACTTGTAGGATTTCAAATACACTTTGACGTAGCTGAACAACATGTATTTTTGTTAGGTACATGTTACTGGGTTTTAGATGAATTATATTTTTAGATTTATCCTGCTTGATTTTGTAGCGTTTCTACGGCTATAATTATCAGAAGTATTCAGGAGCATAGAGGATCTATAATAGAAGCTGTGTGTACACCAGCAAGAGAGTTCCTAGAAATGACCAAACTGAGACAAGGGTTGGATTACTTTATAGATGACTGTTTGATATTTGGAACGATATTATTCATCATTATTGTGAAATAGAATTCATAAAAAAATTGCAAGTATGTAAGATAATGATTTTCATGTTATTCTATTATAATCAATCAGATACCTAGGTACCTTCTTGATCTCATTTGACAACCTCCTCAGGACATTAGAATTCCTTCTGTTTAAGTATACTTAACCCTACAATCGTAATGATTTTACTATCATAAATATATTTCTATCTGCTATTCTTCTTCAAATAACTGTTGTCACTTGCTGTTTGTATTTCTCAATACAGGCACCAAAATATTTCTTCAATAAACGACTAATTTTAAACCCTATTCTCATAACGCTAAAAGCAGCACACTCGTAATGCTTCTAATAGGTATTGGTATTGGAGTTGTCTATATGCAACATTTTTGCCATTTCTTACCATCAGGAGGTTGCACAGGCTTTATTTCTTAAATCTTTTGTATCGTTAAATAATCATTATCAACTGTTTACCTTTAGTAACTGTTACCTATGTAGAAGCTACGAGTATATTATAACGCCCTACCAAGCCAAGCAATGAATCGGTGATCCTCATCGAGTGGTTTCCTAACAAATTATGAATAATGAGCGCTTAGTAGCTAATAAAATAATAGTTTTATTGTACAACGATATCAGTGGAAAAGAACCTTTCATGAATGAAGCCAAAAAACATTAAATAGCGACGTTCCCACAGCAACCGGTGATTAATTCGTCTGGCGAGCGAAAGCAATCCGTCTCGGTGCTGGAGAAGTTTCGGGCAATAACTGGAGAAGTAGTAGGGGGATGTTGAGGCAGCAGGGCGCGCGGGGGTGCGGGGCCGGCGCGCGGGGGCGCCGGGCGGGCGGCGGTGGATGGACGCCGAGGGCGGCGGCGACGCGCCGCGCGGCCGTGAACTGGAACTTCGGAAACTTCTGCCGTATTGTGTTTACATTGAACTTTGTTATGTGGGTTAAAGTTAAGCCAGAGTTCACCAGCGTGTGTGCCGCCGTTTTACTCGATTGCAAAGTTGACTCTCAAGTTTGTCGTATCGATTTTCATCTCATGTTTATCAAATGTTTCAAGGTTGCAGCTGAATGTATTCTGATTTCTTTAACATTGTAATAGAGGGACTGGATATTTAGAGTAATGCATTGGCGATCTCATCTCAGATATATAGAAACAGCACAAATGTGCATCAACCTGTATGAAAATCTGTTTCATTATGTTGGAAAATGTAGTACCTACAATATCATTCCATTACTGGACTGGAATGGATTAAACTAGGTATTCTTTTAATTTTGTTAAAAATTAAGCTCTAATACTAAAACTAAGGTTTTAGTGGTAGGTTACCTGGCTACCTAGTATGGTAACGTATTGCTTACAACACTTTCAGATAAATGTATTGTTGTCTTGTTACAAACAGAAATTTCAATTTTAGTTAATTAAACATCAATTTTTAATACAAATAATCCAAGGATTGTAATTTAACCTGTAATGCTTTTTTATAACATATTTGCTCGTAAAGTAATTACACCAATTTCAATATCGTAATGTATTTCATTACGCACTTGTGCGTTATTGTAATTTATAATTTAAAACGCACAAGTGAACGATACTTTTTAAAATCTTAGCAAAGAGTTTTTATGTCAGAAAAGTGGTCAATATTTTATGAATAAAATTAAATTGGCGAGATAAAATATAATAAATAACCTTTTAATTCTTTAATTTAATTAATTTTTACAATAAATTACAACCATTTATCTGTAACAAAAACACAAAAATGTTAATTTTCTTCATTAGTAGGTAATAGGTACTCGCTGTTTTTGTACCTTTGCCTAAAAAAACGTTGATACGCGCGTGTTAGATTAAAGATTACATTATAATATTCTATATTACTTAAAATGGCCTATGTGCTTCCCTTATTGGTCTAAAACTATATCTTTACCATCTAACGAATACGCTAAGACATATTGTTACTAAAAACTTTTAAACAAATCTAATATCATTTTAGCAAACTGTTACAAAGGTTTTTAGGTTTTTTTCTGAAGGAACTGTGTACACTTTTCCGGAGGCGTAAATATCTTATTTTCTTGTTATTTCTGTAATGGATTCTCATACAAAATAATATAGAAATATATTCAGTGTTTTAACAATGTGTGAAACATTTTTTTATACGTTTTTGAGGGAATCAAGTCAATGTTTTTGGAAACGTGGATAACAATACGTTAATCCATGCTGTTCCTTACTCCTATACCTGATATGAAACGAATTCATGGTCGTATCAAAAACCCGTCACGAACTTATGTATATTTCTTCTGAACGTGACCGGAAATGTTTTCCAGGCTATAAAGCATGTGTTAGATCAGGGTTAAAAGAGGCGGTTACTTTATCTATTTTCTACCAAAATTTACTATTATTTAAATTACTGTTAGGATGGAAATCTTACTTTAAACTAATGCAGCAACCCTGATTCTAACTTAATAACAAAGAAACTCTTCAATCTGATCCTAAAATGTTCGTGAGGGTACTTGTCTAATGTTCAGGATTCTAAATTAGTAAAGGAAACAAGTAAGTAAGTATACTTTGTTTATTATTCATATACTTCATGGGTCCCTCGAGGGTACCACCATGTATTGCAATAATTATGCCACGTTCGCAAGGCCCTAGACGTTTTGAGAAGAAGTGGCAAGAAACTCAAGACGCCATCAGTATAATCGTTTGATACAATGTACAATGATCAGTCACCTTAATTTAGATATTACACAAAGTACTTAACTTTAGCAACATGACGACGTCCACTCGACTTGGCTTCGAATATAAAAGGTACCGACACTCAGCAGAACTAGCTAAGCAAGACTCCAACGTTATTATCAGAATACCGGGAGAACACTAAGAGAACTAAGAGATATTAAGAGAGCGAAGCCGCGCCAACAGACTGTTTTATACTGATTTCACAAGCTTCCACCATGCCTTACCACCACTGCTCGATGTAAACATTACTAACAACCAATAGGAAACGAGCAAGATGGCGGGCACGGTGGTAGCCTCCATTTTACACAATTGTTAAACATAAAATCATCTTAAACTGTATTTCATACTTATTAGAATTATTAGAACAATTATATTGATACGTTTCAAGTCATCTATAACATTATGAAATCACAGTATTAAATAAATAGTGTATGTAAACAACAATGGCCGACATTCGGACGTCATGATATTTCTCAGTTCCATTTAGCTACCAATAAGTCTTATATTACTTAACACATCTTGTAATCTTATTAAATATTATAATAACATTATTAATCTAACACATGCGACCACGAAAAGCGACGAAAAGAACTCATTTCGACGTGTGAAAAAGTTACAGTTATATACTTTGCCATAACGCTGTCTCGTTCTGACACTACGAACGAAATAATTCGTGGCGCGCATACTAGCCCGGCAGGACGTCCACAGTCCATGTCTTAGAATTGGTGGGCTATTTCCAAACAAAATTATTGTGAATTTCAGTATTTTTGTAATGAAAAAAAATGTTATCCCGAAGAACCCAGGACCCCAATCACATTTTCCGGGAAAATTTTCCTTCATTTTCATTTTTCCTATGTCGTATTTTGATTATTTTCTGGCTTAATACCAAATTTCACAAGAATTAATTTACCCGTTCTATCTAAACTTAATACCTACCTGAAAAATTTTGGCTATCCCTAAGGACCCTATAGATTTTCCGGGATAATAATAGTTCCTGTATTGAAACATAATGTGTGCGCCCTCCCAGGTTTCATGCATATAACCGTTCAACTCGTTGAACTGTAACTGATGTTTTGTTCACCAACTTTGGAACCTTATCTGATCCCTTAGATAAAAAAAAATGGAAAAACATAAACAAAGGTATTTTTTCATTTTGTCTGCAAAGCATGTATACAATGTTTTAAGTCAATCGGCAAAGGGAATAAGAAATTATGTATGTGCGAACGAAAAGGGCCCGTTTTACCCCGTTTGCGGTCGATATTTCAAAATATTATTCCTTAGTGCCCCATAACGATATACAATGTATATTTTTTCCAAATTCCAAGTTTATACCTTCAGCGGTTTGGTCTGTAGCATAAACTGATGAATTTTGGATATCCCTAATATGTCTATAGATTTTCCGGGATAATAATAGTTTTTTGTATTGAAACATGTTGTGTGCTTCCTACATAGTTACCAGATTTCATCTATAACCGTTCAGATCGTTACATGTAATTGAATTTTTTTTCACCAATTTTGGGTCCTTATCTGACCCCTTAGATAAGGAAAATACGGTAAAATAAGAACTTATTTATTATTTTGTCTGAGTAGCATATATACAAAGTTTCAAGTTAATCGGTACAGGGAATAAGACGTTTCCTATAAATGAAAAGGGCCTTTTTTACCCCGTTAGAGGTCAAAAGTTCAAAATTTTCGTCTTTTGTGCTCCATTGGTTGTACAATGTACCTATATTCCAAATTTCAAGTCTATAATATCATCAGCGGTTTGGGCTGTAGCATAAACTGATGTATTTTGTTTGGCTATCCTTAAGGAAACTTTTAGATTTTCCAGGATAATAATAGTTCCTTTATTGAAACATGTTGTGTGCTTCCTCCATACCAGATTTCATGCATAACCGTTCAGCTCGTTGGATGTAGTTGATGCTTTATTCACCAACTTTGGGACCCTATTTACCCCTTAGATAACAAAAATTCGGTAAGACAATATCAAACGTAACTTTTATTTTGTTTGAATATCATGTGTACAAAGTTTCAAGTCAATCGGTAAAGGGAATAAAAAGTTACATACAAACGAAAAGGGCTTGTTTTACCCCTTTAGAGGTCGATTTTTCTAAATTTTCGTCCTTAGTGCTCCATTACGTGGTCCAATGTACCTTTATTCCAAATTTCATGTTCCTGTCTTAAGCGGTTTGGGCTGTAGGCTGTCTGTCAGTCAGTCACTCAGGGAAGCCTTTTATATAATAGATGTACTATTATAAGCCCATGTTTGACTGCTATCTCACCTGACGGTAAGTGATGATGTTGAAGATGAAGCACGTAGACAGTATGACTCCAGAGCAAGTAAAGAGGCAATCTGTATATTATGACTAAAACGTAAATTATTGTCTACAAAAAAACTAAGAATATTTTAATCAAGAGACAGTCAATGATTTTCAAAGCATTTTATAATATTTTCTAGTAATTGGCCACTGGAATTTCACACGGAGTAGTATCGTCCATCCATCAGCTGTGAAAATGCTGGACATAGGCCTACTTTATGGATTTTTAATAAGACCGGTTGGAAGCAGCTTAGGTCCATTCAGCGTGTTCTTGCGGGATCAATTATATCGTCGAGTCGGTCGGCCGGTCCCAATATCGAATCCTCAATCGAGAGATCGGTCCGATCCGAGATCGGCTGCGATCTCCCGATCGATCTCTAATCTACGTCCCAATATCAACGATTGGCAAACATCGATCGATTTTCATAATGGATTGCAGATCGATCTGTATTTAGAAGTTCCCTCCCGTACGTTCCAGTTTAAGCAGACTTCATTGCGAATTCGTTATAAACCTATTAAGGAATTCAGAAAATATGCACACTTCTGGGTTTATATATGTCATAGTCAGGTATCAATTTATCACGAACTTTATATTTAAGACATAGTGAAACACGTAGTTTAACAAATGTCAAATAACAAATAAAAAACATATCCTCACACCCCCAATCCCCATTTGTTGTGAACGGAACGTAATCGTAAATGAACGAACCATATGTCAGTGTCAGTCTCATACTGTCAGATTGACCTCTGTTGCGAAAGTTGGTGAAGTGAAATTAGTGAAACGAAATCTTTTAACAATTATAACATACTACATACTTAATTTAATTCTATTTACCATGGAATGTGCGACGGTAAGTGTTATAATGTATCTTTTATCTCAGTACCTATGCGTTTTTCTTAAATAATCGTTGAATATAACTGCACGAACTCCCGCTGTGAAGACGCTTTGTTTTGCCGCGAAACTTTCGTGTCTTAATACATTAGACTTAATTCTATTTACCATGGAAAGTGCGACGATAAGTGTTATATTGTATCTTTTATCTCAGTACCTATACCTATGCGTTTTTGTTAATAATTGATAAATATAACTGCACGAACTCCCGCTGTGAAGACGCTTTGTTTCGCCGCAAAACTTTCGCGCCTAAATACATTAGATGATGGTAACCTATTTGTGGGGCTCGTCCTTCGATCTCGCAGCTGTGGGGCTCCATACTCGTAGTAGTGGCGCTCGGCCTTCGGCCTAGTAAATGTAAAGTTCCAGCTCAATCGGATGAATGGTTTAGGAGCTCATTACACGTTACAAACAAACACCGACATTCGTTTTTTAAAACATGCATTTGCTATGTACATAATATTAACTTTTTCCACCTGTTTTTGTTTCCAGGTTTCGGGCAAGCCTCTGACCAAAGAAGAGACGAAAATGCTGCTATCATTTATTGAGAGCAGCAAAATAATTTATAATAAAATGACGAATGCAACCACAAATACAATGAAAATAGAGGAATGGAAACGCATAGCAGACCAATTCAATGCTGTGGTGACCACTTCCTACCGGACTCCAAAGCAATTGCGTTTAAAATGGGAAAATCTCAAAAAGAATTCCCGTAAACGCAATACACAAATACGTATGAACAACATCAAGGTTAGTTGTAGACAAAATTTTATCTCACAGTTATTCCCTTTTTCTTCAAGTAGCATAATTTTCTTTTTAAAAGATTATGATTATTTTTAAAGATTAGTTACATACCCTTAGTTAAGGAAGATAAACTATATCTCATCGCAGTACAAATTCTAATTAAAATTCTTTGTTTTTAGACTGGTGGTGGTGGTCCTTCTTACATCCCTCCTGATGATGTGTTGGACAGAGTGGCTGCTCTATTAGGCAGTACAGTAGATGGTTACACCGTAGCTTATGGTGGTGACGCAGAAATGGTGCCAGAACTTGCCAATAGCGTTAGTGGTGGTGGTGGTGTTGAAAGTGACATAGGCTTGGAAGGCATCTCGGCTTTGGAGAAGGTGCAAAAATCCATTGGTGCTGAGGTGGTGGAAGAGTTTATTGTGACAGACGCAGGAGCTTGCTTGACACCACCTAAACCCAAAAACTTTGTCCTGACTCCTAGAGCTAGTGGTAAATTTTAATTCTAAGTTTATTGAATTGTTGTTGATAATACTTTTGCTTTGTATAATACTGGTGACTGTACCCACTGGCTTTGCGCTGGTGAATTTAAAAAATAATATATGTAAATAAATCTTCCATGAAAAAATATCTAACTGATGGTGAAAATCACATCAAAATGTGTTGCATGGTTTAGGAGGAGTTACCAGGTATGCATCAGCTAGTCAGTTATATGACTGCCTCAGTGGTTCAGTGGTCAGTGACCCTGACTACGGGGTCAAAAAGGCGTGGGTTTGATTCCCACCCGGGGCAAGCATTTATGTGATACACATAAGTGTTCGCTCTGTGTCTGGTTGTTATTGGTAATTTTCTAAGTATGCATTTAAAAATATGTATACATATGTAGTATATGAGTCTCTGGCAAACATATGATAAGCTTTCGGTTCACCATGTGTACGACGTCCCCTCACATATATAGTAATATTTATTTATTTATATAATAACTAGCGATCCACCCCAGCTTCGCACAGGTGTATTTTACATATATAAACCTTCCTCTTGAATCACTATCTATTAAAAAAAACCGCATCAAAATCAATTGCATAGTTTTAACAATATAAGACAGACAGACAGCGGAAAGCGACTTTGTTTTATACTATGTAGTGATTGCTCATTTTAACATTTATTTATCTTACAGGTTTCAAAAGAAAACCCAAGTCCGACGAGAACCGAGCTGCTAGGAACCAGGCAATAGCAGATTATTATAAGATTAAGGGAAAATTTTTAGAAGCTAAGTTCGAAAATATATTGTTAGAAAATAAGAAATTAAAATTAGAACTAGAAAAACTTCAAAACAAAGATTAATTAGGTAATATTATTAATTTGTTTTGCATGTAATTGTACTTATTTTAATTGTAATGTAATTTTGTTTCTTTCTAGTATAACATATTTTAGTTTGTAATAAGTAGTTATTCCTATGGCAATAAATATTTAGCTTGTGGTAAATTTCTTTGTTGATAATTTCCATACCTAATCTATGTAGATATGGGCATATATATAGGTATATATATTTTAAATGACCTATTTTTATTCCCTACAGTTTTACTTTAGTTCAATGCACACCAATGTTACTAGGTACACAATAATATGATTTATGCCGAAGTAACTTTAGTTAGTTATCTTTTTTGTTAAGTTAGTATATAGGTGAACCAATCATAATAAAACTTGATATGGTAGTAGTGTGCATCTCAAGGGAAATTTAAATTTATATGTAGTAAAATAATAACTTTAGGAATCAACAAACTACTCTTATCTTATACATAAATTTTTCATCATAAATAAATAGAAAAACAAAAATACAATCTTAACTTTTATTTATCTTGACATAGAACACAATACATTGGCTTCCAATAGCCTGTAATAAACCATATTTCCTAGTGTCAGAAAAATTTACAGTGTTGAAAAATACCCTTCTATGAGTTCAGTCCTATCTCTGATATCCTGCGCTCCCAAAGTGTGAGAATCTTGTAAATCATCACTGTACATGTTAGTTGTTGCTTGCAACGGTATCTGTACCTCCACAGGGGTTTCTTGTAAATTGTGAATTCTACAGATGTTGTGCAAAACTGCTGTAGCTATTACAACTTTCTGAATATTTGAAAGTGATAAGCGCATAGTTAAAGAAATGACAGGGAAACGTCGCTTCCAAACACCAAAAGTTCTGTAAAAAAAGAATCCTTGTTAAGAAATGTCATAACTATAGTTCACTAGCAACAAACATCCTGCGGTTTCACCCGCTATACCAAAGGATGTATATCTTTGAAGAAATGCAAATTTTTTCAGGAAAAAAGTAGACTATTTGTTATTTATCCACAAAATATTATGCACATAACACCCCATGCAGGACGTCAGTGCAGGACTTATCGCCCCTACTTCAAATTAGAATTAGAAATTATTTATCCAAAATTTAAATCCATTCATTCAGCCATCACGGAGTTGACTGGGACAAACATACACACATACTTTCACATTTGTAACATTAGTGTGATCATTTAAAAGATGTAGTGAAGTACCTATTTCTTATTATCCTATTAAAGAGTTGTGCAAGTCTCTTGGCAGATGGTTAATACCACTGGTGATTATAAATAAAAGTTCTTAGAATGTGCATGTTGAGAGCTAGATAGAGAATAATAACATTGTAATAGGTTGTTTTTAATTCTTCTGCTTAGGTACTGCTTACTTACCTTTCAATAAGGTTCCTTGTGGCAATATGTGCATCATTGTATTTCTGTTCATTCCTATTGCTTGGATTTAAAACTGGTGTTAACATATAGGGTCTATTGGGATAGGCACTGTCAGCAAGCAACCAGCGGTTTCCAAAACTCCCAGCCTCACACTGAGCTGTAAAAAAATGGTTTTATAACACCACAAAGTAATTTAACAGTACACAATCTCAAAGTGCTAAAATTAAAACAATTTATACAATACCTCTTAAAACAGAATTATTAAATATAGTAGCATCATGTGCAGAACCAGGCCACCGAGCTACAACATTCATCAGCTTCAAATCAGCATCACAAACGGCTTGAACATTTAATGAAAAGTAGCCTTTTCGGTTTCTAAACTCTTCACCAATTGTATGATCTGGAAAATAATTAAATAATGTAAGTTTAATAAGCTTAGCTGCTATTATTACAAAAAGATTTGATTATAAGACTTAAGACTTACTTGGAGATTGTATGCGTATGTGAGTGCAGTCAATTGCACCAAGCACACGTGGAAACTGACTGTAGTGGAAGAACTTGTCCACGCTATTTAAGTGCATTACAATATATTTATTGTAAAGCATGGCTATGGCTTCAGATATGTCCTGAACTATTCTGCTGGCAGTCGATTTTGAAACTCCCACAAAATCCCCTACAGAAATGAGCATTGTACCCAATGCATAAAATCGCAGTGCTAGGAGTAACTGATGAAGTGGTGCAACTCCATTATTTCTGTAAATAATTAGGAGATGATCAACAATAATCTCAGTTACATTGATTGTTGTTATATATAGTTGTTTACATTTTGAACATAAATAGTACCAAGGTACATACCGCTTTGAGGTTACTTTTAAATGTGGCATTATTTCCGATAAAAGCAATTCCACTGCAGCTTTGTTGAGCCGAAATCGGAATGTAAATTCTGCATCAGTTAGACTCTGAGTATGGTTGATGCGGCAATATATTCTTCGTGGTTCTGATGGATCTTCGTCATCTTCAGTATCCTCAATATCCCAATCCGAGAGCTGCTCCAATACTTCCAAATCACTGTCACTATCACTAGACAGTAAAGTTTCTGCCATTGTTCTATCTATATTTTAAACCTTCTAATTTAAATTATGCTTTTATAAATGTCTTTTTGTACTATTTAGTTCGAAAGATTGTTTGTAATCGACCGAAATCGTGGGATCATAAAAATAGATTACAGATAGACGTCAACAGATTTGTCAAAGTCAAAAGATCAGATATTGAAACCCAACAATAGTTGTTTTCGAACAGAGGGCGATCTAAAAAGTGTCAGAAATGGATTGGCGCCCTCCAACGGATTGATCGCATCTTTGGATTGCAATAGCAACTGTGGTTTGGTTATTGAAACAGTTTTTGTAATAAACGGATTAAAATTTAGATCGGAGATCGGTGAAAACAGATTGAGATCGGTTATTGGGACCGGCCGTGTGGTCCTAACTGGTAGCTTTCAGAAGATCACAAAAGTTGAAGGGTAAATTTTTTTGTTCACGCAGTTCGTAAAAAAATAGATAATTGTGCTAGTTTCTAAGCAATCACAATCCCTTCATACTATTTATTTTTAAAATTTACTTGTTCTTCTTCTTCGTCGAGTCAATGGTTCAAAAATGATTTATACGAGTATACCTAATTTTCTTCCAGTATTTGGCCACTGCGACCTCGCAGGGTATAGCCTTGTATAGATCTTCCATCGTACAAGAAATCATAAAAATTACTGTAGTAAGTATTATCAAACTCACATCGCAAAAATTCCATTTACATTTTCCTGTAAATATTTTTAGTAGGTATGGTCGCACATATCAAAATTTGACCAAACAGCAGAGATAGGGGCCACACCTGAACCTATTTTTGTTATCAGAATGGTTCCTGATAAACTTTCACACGATTCTAAGAAGTATTAGCTCTAAACAGCTAGTATCGTAGAAGTAAAAAAATATTCACGTAACTAAATTCACAATTTTGTTTAGGGCAACTAGGGCAAGTGCCTTTATTAACTACCAATAAATACAAGACTTATATAATCTAAAACTACATAAACTACTAGGTACTACATAACAAGCAATTGGACTAAATTTACTTAATTTGTTGGCCTATAAAATAATTTCTAGGTACTTCTTTAGTATCTGAAAATTTGGAAAAACAGTTAAATCTATAACCTTGTCTTGTCTCAGAAGTTGTCACAGTTATAGTTAGTGCGTTTTTTGATCAGACTTTATTTTCTATCCCCAATATAAAATATTTTATTTATTTAATCACAAGTTAATTATCACGGTTTTAATTAGTTTCTAATTAGAGTGGATCTTAATTATAATACATACTTCTTACTGTATGATTTGGTAGAGACCTATAAAGTTAGAAACACGAGTTCACTTCGTCTGAAAATAAAAAAATCCTTTATTTCATTTAGACTCGTTACTCTGAATTAGCGGAGCAAGAGATGAAGAGTAGAGTTTTAAACTAAGCAACTGTACCTAGATGGCTTAGTGCAAAAGTGTTGGGTTCTCCGGTAAAACAATTTCCTTATCTTAACATTTCTTATCAATAGGTACTTACTAGGTATTTAAGCCTTAGGTGGCTGTATCAAACACTAATCATACGTTTTTAAACCGAATCTCAACAAGAAGTGTATCGGTACCGCACCGTACCTATGTTTTTGCCACACAAGTTGGCGGATGTGAAGTTAGCTACATGAACGTGCGGCTTTATGTGAACTTCAGTCAGGACTGAATATTGCGCATCTTATAGCTATTTTCACATCTGTGAACCACTAGTGTGGCGCGGCCTATCCTAACTTCACCGATTGTGAGGATAAAACACCTGTGAGAAAAAATGTTTTTTTTTTTAATTAATGTAATGTAAAAAATTGTCGAATGACAGCGTCATTTCATTGACTTCCACAGTTTTAAATCAGATTTAAAAATGCAATACAGGATAATTGACGTTAGAAGGAGATGCCAAATTATGAAAAATTTGGTGTCATTACACATAACTTGCGTTTGTACATATTTGTTTAGATAACTGCTTTTGACTAACTAGGGCACACATATCTTTATGCCATTTACCTAATCGGTAAACAGTACCTAATCGTCTACTGCAGTTTAAGCTTGGGGTTATCACACATTAGTAATGTTAGCAGTAATAGCAGAAGCAATGAACTTACAACGTAATTAGAACTAATATTATTGTTTCTTTCAAGAATGATATTGTTCAAACGCAAATTTAACAGAACAAGAACAGAGTTAAAAGGAGCGTAAAAAATGTGACTTAATAATACCTCTAATATCTAATATAAATTGTATAATTTTTATTAATAATATTAATGTATATTTCATTCCAATAGCCCAGAACTGTACGAATTTTCCGTCTTTACAATAGTTTTCCTCTTCCTACCACCCAAAAAGTGTTTTTTTTTTAATAACTCATTTTGTTTGTAAAAGGGCCTCTCAGTATTGGCTACGGCTCCATTGATGCCCTTTAAAAGCCCGGGCCTAGCCCGTGATGTGAAAACTATATAAATAGTTTTAATGTTCCCAAAAACTATTAATTGTCTCTATTTTTAGATTGTTATCATCTTCAATCTCATTTTAATTAAATATGGCTACCATGAGCAATGCACACGTCGTCACGTCTTTTACAATAGTACCTTGCCTTTATCTCGTTTTTTACACTTTATTTGCTGAAGGCGCACGATAAAGATAAAGATAAGTGGCTGACGACGCTTTTATCGCGTCTGCTTCGCGAAAAATGTTGGCTTCAGGAAGTTATGCTTTGCTTATTGGATAAAACTTGGCATTATAAACCTATTCATTACGAGAGCAAAGCTCATTATTCGACGCTTTGTGGAGTTAATCAATAAAATTATCTGTCCATGCACGGACGTATATATAGCTCTTGCAAGGGGGGGGGTCCAAAATTTTTCTTCGAATTCCCGAAAAAGAGGAGTAAGGTGTTGTAAAAAAAATGGTATGGTGGGAGGTATGTGTACCTCCCTTACATAGCTTTAGCTGCTAAGTGTATGACGGAGTAAGCACATAAGTTCGGTTCTAAAAGGCCATTTTTCAGGAGAGCCAAAAAACGATCGCAATTTTTTTTATTTCTTTATATCTTCTTTGTTTCTTGTCTGATTTAAATGACTTCTAGGGCGAAATTGCATTAAATTTTGAACTGTTTATGTTAAAGATATCATTATTTGAGATATCCCTGTAGTTTAGGAATTGACATGTCCCTTACATTATTTTTTTCTGTTAAAATGAGCGAAATTTTTAAAAAAAGTTAAGGTAACGTACATCTCATAATCAAATACGAGGTAAAATTGCAGTGAAGGACATCGCTTCAATAGGTTTTTTTAAATAAATAGTCCCAAAAGTTTATCATAGGTAATCATTTTTTTTCAATGCAATTATATTTAAAAATGTGTCACTGACGCTAAGTTAAAAAAAAAAGCAACATAAACAACTTCTTATGTAATTAAAAGTCTTAAGCCATACTTTTAGTAAGTAATATCACAATAAAATGCGTTAGAAAACTTTTTAAATAATAAAAAAATAAAGTTCATTATCATAAAAACACCGTGTAGGAACTTTTATATTCAGTCTTCCACAACATAACAATAAAAGCTTCCAAAAAAAGTTAAACTACGTATAAATCTTTGTAAATTAAACAAAATCATAATATAGTTCTGAACCATGTAACAAGAATAGTACTTATAAAAATTAAATTGGTTTCTTTTATGGCAACAGTTGTTTTAATTATTTGTGGAACTATGATTAAGTTATCCTATTCGTTTGAGAAAACAAGGAAAGGCTTGATCATTATTTCAATTCACTAAATATGACTGCAACGTACTAGGCTTGTATAGGTATAATATGACTTTTCAAGACTTTCCTTGTGTTGTCATATTAAATTTACAAGATTATATTAACTTATGTATTTGCGTAACACTACTATGTAGGATCTGCCTATTGCAATCAGGCACATAAAAGGCGTAAGGCAATAAGGCAAGGCTGATTGCAATAGTTCCTACATAGTAGTGTTACGTAAATACATAAGTTAATATAATCTTGTCAATTTAATATGACAACACAAGGAAAGTCTTGAAAAGTCATATTATACCTATTAGTTAGTTACTATTAAAGTCTTCCATAAAGAAACAATAAAATCTATTAAAACAGATGATAAAATACGTATGCCTAGAAACATGTTCAGTCAAAATTAAACAAAAACAAATAGGGCACCTAAATATCCATGGTTTACCTATAACAAGCTATTAAAAAATAACAAGACAGTAACCTCGATTTTAGCAAGTAAATTATTTGTAAGATGAATCTTATCCAGTAAGTTTCTTTTATTTTACAACAAAAGGAAAGACGTGAAAAACCGGATTCAAACGCTTTTAAGTGACAGTTACAAATTGGCTATATGTTTTCAAGACTTTCCTCGTATTGTCTAATGAAAGTCATAGAATTATCTTAACTGTGATAATAACTTGTTAATAATGTTTACCAGAATTAACATAAATACGAGTATCAAAACAATGAGAAAATCTTAGTCAACATTTCTGTAGCAATGCTTTCGTGATTAAATTATAGTGAAGAAAAAATAAATGCTTATTCATCATCATCTATTCATGATTTATTGATTATTTAAATGATTATTCATTCATTTGAGGTTAATCCTAAAATTTACTGTGCGTCTTCATCTTCTTCGTCTGTTTCCAATGAAGTGTCTAAAACTGCACCATCATGCGGAAGATCTAGGTAATCCGCGTGAAATCTTCTGGGGATGTTGTTTTTATTATTTATTAAATTTTGTTTTTATTAGTTATTATACGTAAATACATAAGTTAAAATCATCTTGTAAATTTAATATGACAACACAAGGAAAGTCTTGAAAAGTCCTAATATTATACTTACCTATACAAGCCTAGTACGTTGCAGTCATCTTTAGTGAATTGAAATAATGATCATGCCTTTCCTTGTTTTCTCAAACGAATAGGATAACTTAATCACAGTTCCACAAATAATTAAACCAACTGTTGCCATAAAAGAAACCAATTTAATTTTTAAAAGTACTATTCTTGTTACATGGTTCAGAACTATATTATGATTTTGTTTAATTTACAAAGATTTATACGTAGTTTAACTTTTTTTGGAAGCTTTTACTGTTATGTTATGGAAGACTGAATATAAAAGTTCCTACACGGTGTTTTTATGATAATGAACGTTAGTTTTTTATTATTTAAAAAGTTTTCTAACGCATTTTATTGTGATATTACTTACTTAAAAGTATGGCTTAAGACTTTTAATTACATAAGAAGTTGTTTATGTTGTTTTTTTTTTTAACTTAGCGTCAGGGGCACATTTTTAAATATAATTGCATTGAAAAAAAATGATTATGATAAACTTTTGGGGCTATTTATTTAAAAAAACCTATTGAAGCGATGTCCTTCACTGCAATTTTACCTCGTATTTGATTATGAGATGTACGTTACCTTAACTTTTTCTTAAAAATTTTTGTCATTTTAACAGAAAAAATAATGTAAGGGACATGTCAATTCCTAAACTACAGGGATATCTCAAATAATGATATCTTTAACATAAACAGTTCAAAATTGTATGCAATTTCACCCTAGAAGTCATTTAAATCAGACAAGAAACAAATAAGATTAATAAAAAAAAATTGCGATCGTTTTTTGGCTCTCCTCAAAAATGGCCTTTTGTCCCTTACATTAATTCATATTTCCGGGGTCGAATATTAATGTAAGAGGCCAACTATTTTAGGACATGTCCCGTAGAGGCTGCAAAAATTATAAATCTGTAACCAAACCACTTTCCTACAAAACCTCTGCCTGTTTAAGTTTGTTTGATTTTCAATTAATTTTTGTTTGTCTGCGTAAGGGCCAGTGTATATTTTTGTAAATTGATGTAAGAGGCACATCGGACTTGAAAAACGTAACTTGTAATAGCGTAAGGGAAATCAATTGGTTAATAGGATGATAAACTTAACGTATGAGACATATTGCATTTTTTATGTCTGTTAACGTACTTTTTACCCCTTATTTTAATGTTTTACAATGTTTTGCTCGATATTAATGCATGTTGTCTTCACCTATAATTATTGTGACATTTAGTTCCTATGTTTTATGTATAATTTTCTTTTGACAATGTATTGATGTACACAATGTTGGTGAACTGAAATAAATAAAATAAAATAAAATATTTTTGCTCACTTTTTTTTGTGGTAGGCGACATTTTTTTCAAGATATTAAAAAGTTATATATACCATTCGATAGAGCTCGGAATTCTGAATCCAACGATGTATATAACTCAAAATCACCAAAATGTCCCTTACATTAATTCATATTTCCGTAGTCGATATAAAAAAAAAATATACTCGTCGAATTGAGTACCTCCTCCGTTTCGTCGGTCAAAAACTCTAGTAAGTATATTATTAGGTCTTGCAAATTTAAACTCTTGCTATTTCTTATGAAGTCTATATGATTTATACTTATATTATTTAATTTTATCACATGATTTTTGTTCGTTCGCTAGGGTGACTTAAACTAGAATAGGAACACATAAACATCCGAAAAAACAGGCTTGATAAGTTTATTTTGGTGTACCGAAGCATGTGCCTAATTATGACCTAACTCAATTGCATAAATGCTGGACCAATAACATAGTACCTACCTAGGAACTTCTGACGTTTGTCGAAATAAAATAAATAAATAAATGTGGGTTTTAAAC
Organism: Hypomecis atomaria; assembly: GCA_964007245.1. Taxonomy (NCBI): domain Eukaryota; kingdom Metazoa; phylum Arthropoda; class Insecta; order Lepidoptera; family Geometridae; genus Hypomecis; species Hypomecis atomaria. The sequence goes on from OZ023279.1 coordinate 26,249,541, forward strand.
AAAGACGGTTCTTAAAAGGTGTTTTCCCTTTTTGAAGCCATTATTGATTCTAAAACACTTTCTAACGATCTATTTTCGAAAACATACACTATTTTTGTGACAAAACTGCTAGGGATATTTACTATATCATTTTGTAAATCCGAATGCATTGTACGTCTTACTTTTTCATTCAAATACGGAGAAAAGGATCGATCGATTTTTGCACGTATTTACCGTACCTACTTTGAAGATCGGAGTGTCGTAGTCGTAGGCTACTTTTACTAGGTATCCCAAAAAAATATTTTGGGATGGCACAAAAAGCCAATGAACACGCGGGTGAAAGCTAGTCGTAAAGTGGGTTTCTTTTGTCACTTAAAATTGTAAAGTTCTCTTTTTTGCATTAAATCTGTTGCACATGTTGACCGTCGACCCGATGAAAACAAAAGACCACAGCTATAAAAACTTTAGGGTTGGAATGCATCAAAGCGGATGTACCTGACTAAGAAAGGTTCATTCTTCAATTTTTGTCACATTTTGTGATAATTTTGGCATTCGCTATTTTACTAAGTGTATAGTTACAAAAATATTCGAAAATGTATAGGCCAAGGGGGGGGTCCGGACCCCTCGGACCCCCCCTCATATACGCCCATGTGTCCATGTGTTAGGTTCCCGTAATTAGGGTGTTTTTGGTCCGTAGCTACGCCCTCTGTTGAGATATTTTTGAAAGGGTTATTGTAGTTTTTAATTGTTACTGATTTATGGTCTTAATATTTGTTGGATAATATGCTGTTAAATGAATTAAAAAAATAGAGATGTATGTAAAAAATCTAGTGTGTAAAGTTATAAAATTAAATAATATAGTAACCTGAACAAACCAAATTAAAATGTGAATAAGTCACTATAGTTCAAAGAATCCATTCATTGGTACCCATTTTCAGTTCCCAATTTTGAGGTCCCAGATGACCTATAGGACATTTTATAGGTAGCACAAACTAGGCTTTAATTTCCAAAATGAAGACACAGTTATCAATGGTGTAATATTTTGAACTCATACAAATAATAAAGCCAAACCAAGTTAACTTTACAAACATTGTGTTCATTAATCAAAAGTTTGGCGCAGCGCCTCACATCCTCCATCTCCGCCTCCGCCCACCCCAGCTCATCAATATACGTACAGACTGAAGTGCAAATAGTATTTATTATAACTTTGGGTCTTTCATAAAACTTATCATTAGTATTCCTAGGCTAGTAACACCTGAGACAAAATGGCGGAACGTTACGAAATAAAACGCCATCTGTCGGTGTTATGTCATTTTTTTGAATATCGCCATTAAAAAAAAAATTGATAAACACCACAAAAAGTGAAGAGAGTTTATTTATTTTTCTAATAAAAATGGACGATATTTGTCGTTTGTGCTGTTCTAAAAACTTTGTCAATAACAGCATATTTGATGAAGAAAATGCATTGTATCTTAAGATGTCTCTGTATCTGCCGATAAAGGTAATTACCACCCCAATGTTTGCTGCCTTTCCTACGATCTTTTACCTCTTCGATAAAACCCTGATTAATGAATATCGACAGGTTTTTAAAAACGACCAGCTGCCTCAGAAGGTCTGCGACAAATGCAGCTGCAAGGTGAACGATTTCTATCAATTCTGTAATGAAACTATTGAAGTACAAAACAGGTGAGTGAAAGATCTTTACTTTATAAATGATAGATAAATATAGGATAGGGTTGAAAGCTCAGATTAATGAAATACTCTTGGTATATATTCATGTTTGAAAGTCAGGCCTAACAGACAGACCGTCCCGCACATACATTAGGTCAATTTATTTAAATTTAGTAGCAAGTAAGTGAGTAAATAAGTTTTGTATATATTTAACTCAACAATCGGCACAACAATGTATTCATGACTTCACAACCTTGCATTTTAATGTTGGGAATTCAGAATGCAAAGTAAGGTCACCTTTTGTAATTTTCAGGTTACGTTCCTATCTCATATCCAACGGCTTGGTTTCTGATCATGTGGTAGATCTTACTCGGGTAAAAGACAATGTGTCACCATTACCGAAAGACAATGCCTGCGAACAAGGTACACAGACAGACTGGGAAATATCAGAAAAGTCTAACAACATTACGAATAATCAAACCGTACAGATTAAACAAGAACCTGAGACGCTATCACCTATTAAAGAAGAGAATACGTACGATGACTGTATGGACTCATATTCGGACAACAGTGACAACATTTCGTTGATAACTTTAAAAAAGAAGAAGAGGAGTAGAAAATCTGAAAACGGAGTAACCAAAAAGCCAAGAAAGCGGAAAGCTAAGATAGATGAATTGGAAACGTTGATGAATTCATTGCCAGAAGGGACCAATTTGTCTGTAGTAGAGACTGATGTGCCGGTAAAGCAAGAGATTTCTAACATTCTACCGAATATGAATATCCGTGAGTTCAATTTGAGCGTAGACATGAAACATGTAAAGAAGGAAGTTGAAGAGCTAGAGACGTTCAACTGCTGTATTTGTTTGATGCAGTGCTTTAGCAAAAATGAGATGATTCGCCATTATAGGTAATGTATTGCTTTTACCTTTACAATCAACTTGCAAAAACATTGAAGTTCTCAATTAGATAATATTTCAGATAGGTGTAATATGCACAAATCTCTTTTGGATCGCGCGCATGTCAGGCTGCATCGCAGCGCAAAAATCCGCTCAAATCGCTTATGTATTTTATATGAACTAACGCACACAGTGCTGGGGCGCAGCGGGCCGCATTTCCACACTAATATTGCCCACTCCGCCTCGCTGCGGCCCGACATAATGTGCGCGAACCTTTAACATGCTATTTAAAAAAGGCCGGAAACGATTTTTCTCTGTTTTTTCTTTCCAAAAATCATTTTAATTAATCTTATAATTGGATATTAGGCCCAATTTTAGAGGCGCCAATTTAGAGTAGCCCCGTTTCTTTTTCACTATATGCATTTGATAGAGAGAACACTATTTTACGTTGCTATTAAATTTACGACGGCGCCTTTAAAATTAGCCCTATTATAAATGAAAAGACATGTAGATAACTTATGCCTGTTATTTTCACTTAGGTTGTTTGTTTTGGCTCCGAATCAAGTGTTAACTAATGTTAATTTATTTTGATTGATATTCTAAGGGCAAATAAATTAACTACTACTTTAGTCAAATATATTTTAGTACCTTTCTTCAAATATCCTATATGAATACTACTGAACACAGTTCTAGATTGAAAGGTCTATTGAGCCATGTTTTCATGCGAGCCCAGTTAGAGCGCTTGTATATGTATATATATGTATACGTCTGTTTTTTCACTGGACAACGGACCATCAATAAATGGATGCCTTAAATTTTTCGCTGAACTGATGTCCGGCGCATCTACACACATTCATTATAAACCATACACCACCGCGAATCCGGTGAAAAACACGGTCTGTTGTCCAGTGAAAAAAAACTGGCCAAGTGCGAGTCGGACTCGCGCATGAAGGGTCCCGTACCGTAGAGGTAAGCCCTCCTTAATTTATATTTTTTCTTCTGAAGGCAATATACAACCAACTTAATATTCTATGAATATTTCAAGCATATTCCTGTTGCCGTTATTGCTGTTTTAAAATCACGTTTCTTGTATGTATCCCCTTCAATATTTATTTTATTTTCATTTAATTATGTATATTTATTTTTGAAGTGAATAATTCACTAAATAGTCTAAGAACATTTCAAGCATCTACCTGTTACCGTTATTAATATCGAGCTAAAAAAAGGAATCAATCTTAATTGCATATGCAACATATGTGGTAGTATATGTAGCTATCTTATTAAATAACATGTTTTAAAAGTTATAATAAAAACGGATGTATACAAGCGCTCTTTCGGGTTGTTTGTCCTTATAATGTCTGGTGTGGGCAGGTCGCACGAGGCGGACTCGGGCCCGGTGGAGGCGCCGCCCGCGCCGCCGCCGCCCGACGTCGACCCGCTGCGCTGTCTGCGTTGCCGCAAGGTACAATGTTAAATTCTTTTCATATGTAGAACTAGCGACCCGCCCCGGCTTCGCACAGGTGTATTATACATATAAACCTTCCTCTTGAATCACTCTATCTGTTTTAAAAAAATCGCATCAAAATCCTTTGCGTAGTTTTAAAGATTTAAGCATACATAGGAAATAAGGATATAAGGACAGAGAAAGCGACTTTGTTTTATACTATGTTGTGATATTGTTTACTAGCGACCCGTCCCGGTTTCCCACAGGTGTATCATCACTACATAGTATAAAACAAAGTCGCTTTCTCAGTCCCTATATCCCTATGTATGCTTGAATCTTTAAAACTACGCAACGGATTTTGATGCGGTTTTTTTAAATAGAGAGTGATTCAAGAGGAAGGTTTATATGTATAAAACACCTGCCTGTGCGAAGCCGGGGCGGGTTGCAAGTTAAACATAAAAAAAACCGCATCAAAATCAGTTGCGTAGTTTTAAAGATATAAGCATACATGGGAACAGACAGCGGGAAGCGACTTTGTTTTATACTACCTATGTAGTGAAGTGTAGCCATAAGTTACTCGTATCTAATCACACGTAACGATAGTAGAACCAAGCTGATTTCAGTAACACAAATATATTTAATTATAAATTGTCTATTAATAGCTGTATACCGCCATCCCCATACCTACGGACATTAGTAGGTGACATAATTATTAATTACCCACTCTGCTCCTAGCATCACTTGTTTTATAATTAGACAATACTAGCGACCCGCCCCGGCTTCGCACAGGTGTATTATACATATTATTGTAAGCCTTCCCCTTGAATCACTATCTATTAACAAATATTAAAAACGCCATCAAAATCCGTTACGTAGTTTTAAAGATATAAGCATACATGGGGACAGACAGCGGGAAGCGACTTTGTTTTATACTATGTAGTGACATAGATTAATTATATTTACTATAATTTCTCTATGGTAGTGATAAAACTTGCTCTAGCCAAAGACAAAAAAAAATTGGTTGTCTTTACGTGATAACGTTATTGAAATACTTTACATTGTTTATTGAACATTATTCAATCAACAATTGAAACAAGTCGAACGCTGAAGCCGACCGTGCCTCTCTATCGCTTGTTCCGCGCTTTGAAATTGTTCTTCTTTTTTAGTAGAATATTGATGGAGTTATTGATGGATTGGAGTTGATAGATTATTGACGAATCTTCACTCTTTTGCAGAGTGCCTTAAGTGCACAGCTTTAGCATCTCACAAAATAGTTTTATTTTGAAAACACTTAACAAAATACAATAGCAGAATATTATAACACAAATTAGATGTTTTTCACACAAAAGAATTTTCTTTAGTGACACTTCTCTGAAACAAAAACCATTCTAACTGGTCACTGAATGTAATGAGATCTTAATCCTTACATAGTATAAAATAAAGTCGCTATTTTTGTTTGTTTGTTTGTCTGTATGCTTAAATCTTTAAAACTACGCAACGGATTTTGATGCGGTTTTTTTAAATGGATAGAGTGATTCAAGAGGAAGGTTTATATGTATAATACACCTGTGCGAAGCCGGGGCGGGTCGTCTAGTTATAATATTAAAACAAACTCTTTACTTCAACAAATATTCCGGAAATCATGCTGATTCTTGGGATTTTAAGTCTTATCCATGTTGTACTTATGTTGATTTCTTTTTGCAAGCCATGACCCCTAACCCTAACCATGACTAAATTGACTTGCCACTAATTTATCCTCTCGAAGAGGAAATAAAGTATGAATTGACATGTCATTATTATGTACTACGGGACTAATTGCGCACTAAAATTACGAGATAAATAAGTACATCAGCCAAAGAGTAAAAACGGGACCCTATTACTAAGACTCCGCTGTCCGTCTGTCTGTCTGTCTGTCACCAGGCTGTATCTCATCTCGTGGTGACCACGATCGATGCAACTCGGTTAAAACGTCGGGATGATGAGGTATTTATTTATCTCGTAATTTGAGTGCGCGATTAGTCCCGTAGTATATAGCAATAATGTGTTCAAATCGCGATAGTTTAAAAACAACAATTTACATGCTTTGCCATAATAGGAATGAACGCGAGATCAGCTAAATAGTCATACCATTACAACCTGTAATGGACATACGTAACGCTTATTTATTGGTCTCGTTACTCAATCGTATAAAATACATGTATTACAGACATTAACAGCGGGCGAGTGGGGCGCGCACTGGCGGCGGCACTGGGAGCGCGACCGGCGGCCTTATCGCTGCGCTCTCTGCGAGAAAACCTTCCGAGACCCGCATCAGACCTTCAAACACGGTCGGATACATATTATTTATTGTTTCTACCACCCGCACTGGGCTAGCGTGGTGGAAATGACCCAATAATCCTTAGTGGGTAAACCTGTGTTCAGCAGTAAACGACTCGACTAGTGTACTGAAAATTCGTTGTCTGTAAAATCGATTTACGGACGATAATCCTCTGCAATTGAGTGGTTTACAACTGGAACAGGTTGCCTGAGGATGTAATCTCAGCAAGAACTATAAACACATTTAAGAATAGACTGGACCTTTGGATAAAGAAGGAATAAATTCCTTGACAGATAAATACTAATATTATTCGACTCTGCTTGATATAGGCACATCAGTATACACTGCTCGCCTATGAACAAATAAATAAATAATAATAATTTTACCTGATAACGTCGTAAGGAAACATTGTAAATGAACCACTGAAACAAGCCGAACGCTTAGGCCGATCTTGTCTCTCTATCGCTTCTTCCGCGCTCTCGCTTGCACGCTCGGCTCAGGCGAAAAAAGGATTTTTTTTTTTTAAATTTATTTGATAAATTACAATGATGAATATATCGTTATATATTGTCTAAAAACCTAGATTAGGTTTGTCTTGACAATCTAGTTTCTTTTTTTTTTTAACGCAAATACTCGTAAGTCTTGACCACCAACTCGCCTGATGGTAAGCGACGTTGTGGTCGAAGCTGAAGCACGCAGACCTAGAAGATACTTTATCACTCTGACCTTGATAAGCTTTAGATTATATCTCTTAGGAAACAGGAAAGCAGGAAGACTGTTCCATTCCCTGGCGATACGAATCAGAAATGTTAAGTCAAACCGCTTCGTACGTATCGAAGGAAAATCGACAGTGTAGGGGTGGTTGTGAGGCGTCCTCCTACTTGTCCTGTAGTAAACAGGGGATGGTAGGATAAGGTCGTGCAGCTCAGATGCACAATCTCCGAAATGAATCCTATAGAAAATGGACAGACTCGCAACCCTACGGCGATGCTCCAGGCTATGAAGTTTTGTCTAGTTTGCTAAAGTTATTGCAAACCCACGCTAAAACTCTCTACATATCTTAGAACTACCAGTCATATTGTTTTTCGAAGTTGGCCCATACAGCAAACATTCAACCACCCATCAGCCATAGGACGTCCACTGCTGGACATAGGCCTACCCTATGGATCTCCAATAAGTCCGGTCGGAAGTTGGAACCGGCTTGCATCTAGCGTGATCTTGCCTTGCGGTCTTTATGATATCATCGAAAAGCTATGTAATCGCAGCGAAGACCGTCCACCTATAAAGGAAATATCATACAAGTCGACGAATGTGAAGTTAGCTACAGGCTGTGCGAAACCCAATCAACGCGCAGCTTTATGTGAGCTTCAGTTATGATTATACAGGGTCATTTCTAATCAATTAGCATCCTTTTCGGGGCTTATTCTGTACTAGCTTAAAACCCGCGGCTTCGCCCGCGTTGTCTTAGTAGACAGGTACTTGCTTATGAAAATAGCCCGTGGTTTGACCCGCGTTTGTCTTAGTACTTGCTTAAAATTATAAAAGGCTGCCGGTTGGCTTGCGTTGTCTTGGCACTTCCTTAAAATAATAATAGGTCGTGGTTTAGCAAAGCATTATCGTATAACGTATTACTTGCAAGGATAATGCCTATGGTTTGGCCTGAATTGTCTTAGTATTTGGCTAAAATGATAATAGGTCGCGGTTTGGCCTGCGTATTCTTAGTACTCGCTTAAGATGGTAATTTATAGCACGCAGCTTAGCCTGCGTTGTCTTAATACATCCTCAAAATTATAATAGCCTACCGTTTGGCACGCGTTGTCGTATTACTTGCAATGATAATAGCCCACGGCCTGGCCGCTTTGTTCGAATAACTGCTTAAAATGATAATAAGCCACAGTTTGGCCCGCGTTGTCTTGGCACTTGCTTAAAATAATAATAGTTCGTGGTTTTGCCTGCATTGTCGTATAACGTATTACTTGAAAAGATAATGCTTAGTAGGCATTATCTTTTCAAGTAATAGGCATTGCCTACGGTTTGGCCTTAATTGTCCCAGTGTTTAGCTAGAATGATAATAGGTCGCGGTTTGGCCTGCGCATTCTTAGTACTTGCTTAATATGGTAATTTATAGTACGTAGCTTGGCTCGCGTTGTCTAAGTACTTGCTTAAAATTACAATAGCCTGCCGTATGGCTTGCGTTGTCGTATTGCTTGCAATGATAATAGCCCATGGTCTGGCCCGCGTCGTTATAGTATTTGCTTAAAATGATAATGGCGCGCGGTTTGGTCCGCATTTTCTTAGTACTTACTTTAAATGGTAATTTCCCACAGTTTGGCCCGCGTTGTCTTAGTACTTTTTTTGCTTAAAATAATAGCTCTTGGTTTAGCCCACGTTGTCGTATTACTTGCAAGGATAATAACTAGCCCACGGATTGGCCTGCTTTGTCTCAGCATTTGCTTAAATTTACTTGTATCTAAAGCTTATTATGGAGTACGACAATTTTTAGATGATAAATTGCAAAATATTCGAATTAAATTTAATAATAATGATTGTATAATTTTTTCATGTTCTAATGATTTTATGTTATGGCCATATTGGACTTAACTGATAATTCAATATTTTTGTGATTAGTAGTAAGATCTCAATGTAACACAGTTCAACAATAAATGTTCTTCGACTTTAATAGCCCACGGTTTGGACCGCGTTATTTTATAACTTGTCATAAAATAAAAACTTAATAAAGTTATATTTTCATATACCTACTGTTTTTTTTATAGCGAGAAAAGAATATTTTTCGATTTATGATGAGATATATGACGATCGTGAGTTGACCCATGTGACCCACTCGTATACCAAATTTTATCCAACTCCATTCGCATGTCATGGTCTACATTACAATCGTCAGGTCCTAATCCTGGTCAGACCACTGAGCTCTTTGAAACTTATGTACGGAATTTCATACTACTGGCTTTTCATTGAAGGAAAACATTGAAGCAACCTGCATAGGCACGTCCTTAGAGAAAAATCGATGTCGTATGTGAACTCAGCAACCCGCGCTCGGCCAGCGTGATGGATATGGCTTAATCACCCTTCGTGGGTAGGCCTACGTTCAGTGGTGGACTATTAAAAATCGGCCAAGTGCGAGTCGGACTCGCGCACGAAGGGTTCCGTACCGTATGGGAGCCCATTCCTCTTGCCGTTATTAATAGCGAGCAAAAAACTCATAAAAATCACGTTTGTTGTATGTCCCTTAAATATTTATTTTATTCTATTTTTAGTATTTTCTGTTATAGCGACAACAGAAATACATCATTTGTGAAAATTTCAGCTGCCCAACTATTACGGTACGGTGACAGACAGACAGACGGACATCGAAGTCTTAGTAATACGTTCCCGTTTTTACCCTTTGGGTACGGAACCCTAAAAAAGGCCAGTACAGGTATTCATCATGTTTCATTAAGTCATTAGAAATTTAATTTCGATTATTCTGAACCCAATGACAATCTCGCCCATAACCGTTTACGCGGTCAAAAGTGATCGAGACACTTGTAGGACTTTCAGACATTCTCTGACCAAGTACAGATGAAAAAGTAGCACACAAGAAGGTACATTTTATTTGAAAAATACATAGCGCACCTACATCTAGACGACAGGCATGTTCTAGGATTCCATTATACTCATCATTTGACTAACTTTTACTATGGTACCAACCCAGAAATCACGTAAATAAAATTAGCTGTTCAACACAAAAAATTCATCGACCCGCGACAAAATGTAAAGAATAGCTAATTTTCGCTTTTTCAGGGTAGTTCCCATAGTAAAGTAAGTAGTTATTGATCCGTATGTACCCTAAGTTCAAGTCTATTGGCTCACAAAATAAAATCGTTCATAAACTATTAGGGGCCCATTTTGCCCCCATTGAAGGATCTAAATTTTCTCAATTTAATTCTAGATATTTCACTACGTTTAAAAAAAAACGCGATCAAGTTATTTTTCACGCTTATATAGGATGTTTGGTCTAGCTTTAGACAAGGAATCCGGGACTTTTCCCAGGACGTTAATAGTCATATATTAGTTAAAAGGGTGGGCTATTTTCAAACAATATTGCATCGGTTTTCGAACAGTCATTTAGTATTTTTTTTAGGAAATTGATATCCTGAAGGACCCACTGAAATTTACCGGGATAGCAGTACCCCAAGTGGTAATTTGTGTTATTGTCTAGCGTCGTGCCAAATTTCGTTAGAATTCATTAACCCCTTTTATCTTAGCTTTATAATTGATTATTTTAGCTATTGCTAAGAAACCCTATAGATTTTCCGGGATAAAATAGTTACTGTATTGAAACATGTTGTGTGCTTTCTACATACCTACCAGATTTCATTTATAACCGTTCAGCTCGTCTGATGTAATTTTTGATGCTTTTTTCACCAACTTTGGGAACTTATCTGACACGTTAGATAAGGAGAATTCGGAAAAACAGGAAGAAACGTAACTTTTATTTTATTTGTAAAGCATATATACAAAGTTTTAAGTCAATCGGTAAAGGTAATAAAAAATTAAATGCAAACAAAAAGGGCCCGTTTTACGCCGTTAGAGGTCGATTTTTCGAAATTTTCGTCCTTTGTGCTTCATTACGTTGTACATTGTACCTATGTTCGAAATTTCAAGTCTATATCTTTAGTGGATTGGGTTGTAGCCTAAACTGATTAATTTTGGCTATCCCTAAGGATCCCCGTAGAATTTCCGGGATAATAATAGTTCATGTGTTGAAACATGTTGTGTGCTTCCTCCATACCAGATTTCATCCATAACCGTTCAGCTCGTTGGATGTAATAGACACTTTTTTCATCAACTTTGGGACCCAATTTGACCCCTTAGATGAGGAATATTCGGAAAAACAGGAACAAACGTAACTTTTATTTTGTTTGAGTAGCATGTATACAAAGTTTCAAGTCAATCGGTAAAGGGAATAAAAAGTTACATACAAACGAAAAGGGCCCGTTTTACCCCTTTAGAGGTCGATTTTTCAAAATTCCGTCCTTAGTGCTCCATTACGTGGTCCAATGTATCTTTGTTCCAAATTTCATGTTCCTATCTTTAGCGGTTTGGGCTGTAGGCTGTCTGTCAGTCAGTCACTCAGGGAAGCCTTTTATATAATAGATATCAAAACTAACAACTTTTGTTCTACAACTTTTATTAATTCTCAAAAAAAAATAATTGTTCCATAGAAAAATATCGTTCACCCTCGACAAAATGTATGGAACAGCTGTTTTTTTTTTAGTTTTGACAAAAGTCGCATAACAAAAGTTGTTATAGTTTTAATGTACAGAATAAGCCCCTAAAAGGATGCTAATTGATTAGAAGTAACCCTGTATATTGCGCAACCTATAGCTAACTTCACATCCGCCGACTTGAATGATTCGGCTTTTATAGATGGCCGTGCTTCGCTGTGATCGCCGGTACATAGCTTTTCGATGACATCAAGACCGCAGCCAGGATCACGCTGGATCCAACTTCCAACCGGTGTTATTGAAGATCCATAGGGTAGGCCTATGTCCAGCAGTGCACGTCCTATGGCTGATGGATGGTTAAATGTTTGCTGTATAGCTAACGTGACCATTTTTTTATTTTGTCAGAGCGGGACATCTGCGGAATTATATAATACTAGCCTTTGCTCGCGGCTTTGCCCGCGCTTACTTTATAGTCTATGACACTCGCAAATAATGTGGTTTTCTATTGGTAGAAGAATTTTCAAAATCGGTTCAGTAGATCCAGAGGTTACCCCCTACAACCTCACAAACTTTACCTTTTTATTATATTAGTAGGTATAGAAAAATAAGTTTTTAATGTTGTCCATCCATCCGTCCACCAGCCATTATAAGACTGTCCACTGCCAGACATAGACCTCCTCTATGGATATTCAATAAGACCGGTTCAATTAGACCGAAGAAGCGGCTTTTATCACTTGTCCATATTTCGTTCATTTGAGAAAAAACTCTTTCGTCAGGTGCGTTACTTCCAGCAAGGGCGGATCCAGCCGTTGGTTCAGAGGGGGTTCATTAAGTTGTACTTGTTAGTTAACGAAATTATGTGATCTCAGCGAACATTTATTGACGTTTTTTCAAAAATTTCACAATATTTCAAAAATTTTATAAGAGGCACAATCAAAGAAAAATATCATACCGCTATTATGCGCGAGCGTAGCGAGCGTGAATTTTTTTCTTATTTTTTCAATGATTTGAAAACATAGGTATATGAGTAACCAGCCATAGCTATCATACGCGAGCGAAGCGAGCGCGAAGAATGTTCAGCTATTTTCAGTGTTATTATAAGTTATACCTATTATCGTTTGGTTTGTTTGCAAAAGCGGGACAATGTCGGCCTTGCAGGGGACAACGGGACAGACTGCCTGAAAGCGGGACTGTCCCGCCCAAAGCGGGACGTATGGTCACGTTATGTATAGCCCAACTTCGAAAAACAATATGACTGGTAGTTCTAGGATATGTAGACAGCTTTTGCAACAACTTTAGCAAACTAAATTGTCAAGACAAACCTGATCTAGGTTTTTAGACAGTATATTAGCGATATATTCATCATTGTATTTTATCAAATAATTTTTTTTTATAAAAAATTGACTTTTTTGACCCCAACTCAATTCATTTATTTCTCAACATAGACAATGGTGCATACTTGTGAATGTCCAACAAAATACATTTAAGATTACAATTGAAACAAAACTTAATAAATATAAAATTACTCGTACATTGGAATAGGAGTAATAAAAAAAGAATGTCAGATTACAGTTAAATTTAAAATAATCGGCCAAGTGCGAGTCGGACTCGCGCACGAAGGGTTCCGTACCGTATGGGAGCCCCATTCCTCTTGCCGTTATTAATAGCGAGCAAAAATCTCCTAAAAATGACGTTTGTTGTATGGGAGCCCCCCTTAAATATTTATTTTAGTCTGTTTTTAGTATTTGTTGTTATAGCGGCAATAGAAATAGATAATCTGTGAAAATTTCAGCTGCCTAGCTATCATGGTTCTTGAGATACAGCACGGTGATAGACGGACATCGAAGTCTTAGTAATAGGGTCCCGTTTTTCCCTTTGGGTACTTAACCCTAAAAACAACCCGAACCCCAACAACAAACAACCCCAACAAACATGCAGTAAAGATGTTTCAATGATATTTTTCTCACAAATGTACTGTATCGTTCCAGGGTTGACACATAAATACAGCGCAGAAAGCACAGGCGGGGCGGCGGGGGAGGAGGGTGCGGGGGAGGCGCTCAACAAACGTTTCATATGCGACCTCTGTCCAGAGAGCTTCGTCTATATGAGGTGACTACCACTTTCTAATACTTTATTGCAGGTAACAATACCCACAACAACAAAATTATTATCGTTAACACTTTCACTGCTGAAAACACGTACGTCAGTGTTTTCGATTTTCACAGCCCGGGGCGGCTACACGCGCCAGGCGTGTTGCACCGAATTCCATAGGACGGTGCGACAACCCACACGCGTGTGTGTTTTATCAGAAGTAACGTCAATGCGTGCAAACGAGCGAGGCGAGTGCGACGATTTTAAAAAAAAAAACACTATAACATGTAGAAAATAACATGCTACTCTATCAAATATAACATGCTGGCAAATTTTTAATCTAGTTATTTTTAATTTATACTTTGGCAAAATAATATATTAATTTACTAAAGTATTAAACTATATTATTAGGTATTAAAGCATTGACTATGCATTGTTGTCCTGAAAATATCATAATTTCCACAAATGTGTGATGCAGGCATAGAAATAGGCGCGTAAACACGCCGCGCGTGAGAAGTCGCACTGGCGCTACTCGTCGGGCGGTGTAATGGCCAGTGCGACTTTACGCGCCTGGCGCGTTATCTTACCGTGCGTGTTAGCAAGTACTCGCGTTGCTCCACTGGTGGTGTCTCGACGCGATGGCGTCTGTCCGCGCCTAGCGTGTGCGTTTAAGGATTCGCAAAAAGCTTACAAAAGTACCTCAGCAGTGAAAGTGTTTGAATCAGGCGTTACTTTGCGGAAAATCATCTTCAAATCTTTGTTTTCAATAAATATTTAGTGTATTTCCGCTATGTTGTTGTAAGCAAATAAGTTTAAGGGCCCTATTCAAAACATTAAATAATAATATAAACAAAAAAAATTGATTAAAAAAAAACCTTACAATTGATAATATTAAAGTAATTATACATTTAAAAGCTAAATTTTACAAAATATAGAACGTTCTGAAGATGCCCCGTTGAGAGGCGAAACACGTGTCGAATAGAGTGTAGTGCACTGACAATATGGGTGTTATTTATTAATGAAGTGTTTTCACTATTTTGTCATGTTATTTTTTTAAATTGTAATAGTGTAATATTTCGTTGTTTAGTTTTTAACGGATTGATATATTTATAGTAGTGTAGTGAAATTTATTATTATTTTCTCTATTTTGTAATAATTATTGTAATATTATCAGTTGTGAGTTTTTTTTAATCCAATTTTTTCCGTTTAAATTATTATTTAATGTTTTGAATAGGGCTTTTAAACTTATTTGCGTACAACAACATAGCGGAAATACACTAAATATTTATTGATAATAAAGATTTGAAAATTATTATCAATTTATCGAGAATCGAGATATTTACATCAAAGTAGGTCTTGTATTAAACCTGCGCTCTTAATTGGGTCTTCCGTCCACCTTGTATACGTCCTACGCTGCGCTTGCCGGTACGTGATCTTCACTCGAGAACTTTTCGACCCCATCGGTCATCAGTCCCTACGGATCTGCTCACTTCTGATACGATCTCGCAGAGAGACTTTGAGCATAAAAAAACCATAAAGAAGGCCTATTTCCAGCAGTGGAAGACTTATGGCTGAAACGACCACGAATCTTTTACAAGCAATGTCGGTAACTTTGGTTGGTTTTTAGGGTTCCGTACGTAAAGGGTAAAAACGGGACCCTATTACTAAGACTCCGCTGTCCGTCTATCTGTCACCAAGCTGTATCTCATGAACCGTTATATCTAAAAAGCTGAAGTTTTCACAGATGATGTATTTCTATTGCCGCTAGAGCAACAAATACTAATCAGAATAAAATTAATACTTAGAGGCGACCATACAACAAACCTGAACTTTTAGACGTTTTTAGCTCGATATTATTAACGGTGATAGGTAGATGCTTAAAATATTCACAGAATATTTGGCTAAATATGTACTTTAAAAATAAATAAATAAAAATAAAATGAATATTTAAAGGTGGCTTCCATACAGTAACGTGATTTTTTTCCCTCGATATTTAATAACGCCAACAGGAAGGTGCTTCAAATATTAAGTGGAATATTCCTTCAAAAATAATTAATAAATTAAAATAAAATATATTAAGGAGGCTTCCATACGGTACGGAACCTTTCGTGCGCGAGTCCGACTCGCACTTGGCCGATTATTATCATTTAGTGAGGCCAATAAACGATATCACTCCGTCCATGCTGCAGGTACCTGCAGGCGCACCGCACCCGCGCGCACCCCGAGTCCGCCACGCGCGCGCTCCTCCTACGCTGCGCCGTCTGCGACCGCCAGTTCGCGCACCTCAACTCTCTCAGGAGGCACCTGAGGGCACACGAGGGCACGAGGGACCATCTGTGTAATGTCTGTGGGAAGGCGCTGTCGAGCAGAGAACATCTCAAGTTCCATATCCGGATACACACGGGGTACAAGCCCAACATCTGCAAGTAAGTTGTTTTACTTCAATATAGTGCTTATTTATCAAACCAAAGAGAAGAGAAGTAAGCATGCTACTAAATATTCTGTGAATATTTAAGCATCTACCTGTTACCATTATTAATATCGAGCGAAAACCGGCTAAAAATCAAGTTTGTTGTATGCCCCCTTAAATGTTATTTTTTTTCTGTTTTTAATATTTGTTGTTGTAGCGGCAACAGAAATAAAATCTGTAATAATTTCAGCTTTCTAGCTATAACGGTTCATGAGATACACCCTGGAGACGGACAGACGGACAGCGGAGTCTTAGTAATAGGGTCCCGTTTTTAGCCTTTGGGTACGGAACCTTAAAAAGGAACTAAACTGTTTTATACCGCCATCTACCGCCACTTCACCAAACTACGAAAGATTTTATCTAGACTTCGTTGAAACTACATCTGAGGGTACACGAGGACACTAAAATTACCATCTGTGTAATGTTCGTGGGAAGGCCTTATCGAGCAGAGAACATATTTGAAGATTAATAAATATTAGGGGGACATCTAACACACGCTCTCTGACCCCAAACTAAGCAAAGCTTGTGACATGGCTGCCAGAGACTGATATACTACATATACATATTTTAAATACATACTTATATAGATAGTACCTAAATAACACCCAGACACAGAGCAAACACCTATGTTCATCACATAAATGTTTGCCCTGGGTGGGGATTGAACCCACGTCTCTTTGATCCAGAAGTCAGGGTCACTAACCACTGAGCCACCGAGGCAGTCAATGTTTTGTTGTTTATGTATTGTTCCTCTTATTTTTGTTGCAAATAAATTTCTATATATCTGTATATTGATTGTTTGTCGACAGAACATGCGGCAAGGGTTTCGTAAAGAAATGCAACCTGACTCTACACGAGCGCGTCCACTCCGGAGAGAAGCCGCACGTGTGTTCCTCCTGCGGGAAGGCCTTCAGCCAGCGGTCCACGCTGGTCATCCACGAGAGGTACCACTCGGGAGCCAGGCCGTACATCTGTCCACATTGTAACAGAGGATTCGTGGCTAAGGGACTGCTGTCGATGCATTTGAAGACTACGTGCATTTAGCATTGGTAAGTATAATATGATAATAATATAAGTATAATTTCGTCCTCGAACACGATGGCGCGACGAAATCGAGTGGTTTAAAAAAGGTTGGACGGAGGTAGCACAGAACAGAAAGGAATGGAAGGAATTGGGGGAGACCTTTGCCCAGCAGTGGGACAGTACAGGTTATATATATAAAAAAAAAAGTATAATATACTGGGTTGTTTCTAATTAATTAGCATCCTTTTAGGGGCTTATTCTGTACATCAAAACTAACATCTTTTGTTCTCCGACTTTTATTAATTCTCAAAAAAAAGTTGTTGTTCCATAGAAAAATATCGTTTACCCTCGACAAAATGTATGTAACTTAAGCTCTCGTCACACAGAGGCGGGAGCGATCGCGATCCGGGACGGGATTTTTTTTGTAATATTCGAATTTGTATGCAACCTGACACATACAAGCGGGCGCGATCCTTTGTACTGGACGCTATCGGATCGCTTTCTCGCGCCTCCCGCCTCTGTGTGACCCGAGTTTTAATGGATGTATGGAACTTAACTGTTTTTTTTTGAGTTTTGACAAAAGTCGCAGAACAAAAGTTGTTAGTTTTCATGTACAGAATAAGCCCCTAAAAGGATGCTAACTGATAACGAATAACCCTGTATATCAACACACAACCGTACATAATATACACACTTATCTTCTCCTCTCCCCATACACAGTTCCATAACACATTCAATTAACTTTCTCCCCCCTCCAATGCTACATTTTGTAAACTAAAATCTATCTATCTTTGTTGGCACAGCGACCCAAAGTGGGTCTTGGCCTCCGATACCAAGGTCCGCCATCTGTCTCTATTCTACGCGAGTAGGTGCCAGTCTTTCACCCTAATCTCCAGCAGGTCTTCGGCCACTTTATCTCTCCATCTATACTTGGAGGATCCGGAAAAACCGTGAAATTGAAGAGCTAGTGGCGGAGCCCAATATTATTGGTGTAAACTAAAATAAATATAAATATTTTGAGAACATCTTACACACGGTCTCTGACCCCAAACTTAGCAAAGCTTGTGATTTGGCTGCCAGAGACTGATATACTACACATAAATATTTTTTTAATATACGTACTTAAATAGATAGTAACTACATAACACCCAGACACAGAGCAAACACCTATGTCCATCACATAAATGCTTGCCCTGGGTGGGGATCGAACCCACGCCTCTTTGACCCAGAAGTTAGTGTCACTAACCACTGAGCCACCGAGGCTAACTGTCTAGTAATTATCTCCAACTATCGTCACAATCTAGAAACGAAACATTTTTATAAAGCAACACACCCTATAAATACTTAAATATCAGCACACCATACCTTTCTGCCTTCTAAAAAACCTACCTAAACCCCCCAAATACACTCCAGATCCTCTAAAACAAAATAGCCCACTTTCCAATTTCACTTCACTTCTCCCCGTGAAAAAAGGAATACAAAGAAATTCAACCTGACATTACATGACAAGCGCGTCCATTCCTTAAAAAAGTCTCACGTCAGCTCATCTTGTGGCTCAGACCAAATAAAAAAATCAAGACAACGCGCTATGAGGCCGGTTTTATACTTGTGGTGAGTGCGTCGGTGTTGCGCCGCCATAGTTGGACTGACGAGCCAAAGCGTTGTTTCCTTGTACGTGTTTGTGTGTGTAATTGTGTCTGTACACGGCGAGGAGTAGTTTTGCTCACTTGTTTTGTCCACAAAATTCTGTCTTGATTTTTTAATTTGGTCCGAGTCCTGTGGTAATGCCTTCAGTCAACGGTCTACTCTGGTCTATGAGAGATATCATATGGATTATACCGTATACAGGGTTATTTCTAATAATTAGCATCCTTTTTGGGGCTTATTCTGTAGGTACAACAAAACTAACAACTTTTGTTCTGCGACTTTTGTCAAAACTAAAAAAAAAATGTTGTTCCATAGAAAAAATATCTTTCACCCTCGACAAAATGTATGGAACAACTGTTTTTTTTTTTAAGTTCTAAGTTGTTAGTATTGATGTACCGAATAAGCCCCTAAAAGGATGCTATTTGATTAGAAATAACCCTGTAGAATAATAGACATTAACATATCACCATTAATAATATACATACTAAAATCCCCTTCAAACATAGTTATTCAAACCCTGTCCTCCCAATACCATATTCGTTCTCAACAGGAGTAATAACTGTCATCACTACATAGTATAAAACAAAGTCGCTTCCCGCTGTCTGTCCCCATGTATGCTTAGATCTTTAAAACTACGCAAAGGATTTTGATGCAGTTTTTTTAATAGATAGAGTGATACAAGAGGAAGGTTTATATGTATAACTAGCGACCCGCCCCGGCTTCGCACAGGTGTATTATATCCTCTTGAATCTCTCTATCTATTAATAAAAACCGCATCAAAATCCGTTGCATAGTTTTCAAGATATAGTTTTGTTTTATACTATTTAGTGATACACGTGTGCGAAGCCGGGGCCGGTCGCTAGTAATCTATAAACGGTACATTTTCAAAAGGGGTAGTATTTAAACGCAAATCAAAAAATATCCTTTTTTCATGCAATAAGATTCCAAATTCCCATCAAAATTACTGATTGCACAGCATAATATTCAACTCAAAATATCACTAAACACACTAATTTATTTTCGCAGCGTACAGCGATTTTTCCTAAAGCAAAAGCTTTTTTATCAATGCACAGCTAACAATCTTAATGCACATTATACCTGTTAAAGGCGATTCGCTTCGGGCACTTCGCCGGCCGCTGCCGCGGCACGCTCGCTTCGCTCGCTCGGCTCGTGCGTTGTTTTGTCCTGTTCTAACATAACCTAACCTATTTGATTCGTTAAATGTAGATCTTCTTTTATCTAAATACAGATATTACGGCTTCGACGAAGACGCGATTCAGTGGTTTGACAGCTTTCACACTAATCGTTCCCAATCTGTGAAGATCATACGTGCGGATGGTTCTTCATTGGAATCTGATACGCTGCCTGTAAAGAGAGGTGTTCCACAGGGTTCTATTGCGGGTCCTATTGAATTTTCCTTGTATTCTGCGGATATTACCTTACATATCAAACATTGCAAATACCACATTTACGCAGATGACATACAGTTATATGTGTCTTGCAAACCGTCTGATATTGATTCATCTATTACCAGTCTTAATGAGGATCTTGAAAGGATATCAGCATGGGCAGCTGAGAACTGCCTTGTGCTCAACCCAGACAAAACAAAATATCTTATTTTTGGAAGTAGACACCAGTTAGGAAAACTAAGTCCTGCGGTAAATGTATCGCTCATGGGCAAACCCATTGAGCGAGTGTATGAGGCGCGAAATTTAGGGTTGCACATGGATTGCGAGTTGCGATTTGAAAAACATATCGAGAACTGTGTTAGAAACTGCTTCTACAAACTGAAAGTACTATACAGAATGAGGCATTATTTGAGTGAAGACCTGAGAATCCAGCTGGTAGAGTCTTTGGTATTGTCGAGGTTAAACTACATGGATGTAGTATATGGGCCCCGAATATTATCTAAAACAAAAAGGTTAATACAAAGAGTTCAAAACGCATGTGCTAGGTTTTGTTTTAATGTTTCATATAGGTCACATGTGACACCTTTCTTAAATAAACACTGCCTGTTAAAAATGATGCACAGACGCAAAATTCATTTAGCGTGTCTCTTGTTTGGTGTGGTTAAACACGAAACTCCGCACTATCTGTTCGAAAAGTTGTCATGGAAGCAAGGTCGTGATCCTCGCTCGGTCCGTGCATGTTCGAAGCTGTCTCTGCTTAGAACGCAGCGTCACAGCACGGCTGCTTTCAGAGGTAGTTTTCGACTTGCTGCGACCCGATGTTGGAACAACATTCCACCGCCTATTAGGAACCTGCAAAGTATCCATGGATTCAGACATAAACTCAAAAAATTTTTGCTTTTACATCAAAAAGGCGAGGAATGCCTTAGAGTTGACACCAGTGCTATCTAAATTTTCACATTCGGTTGACATACGGCCACCCCAAAATTGACCTGGAGCAATACTGAATCATTGTTACATACTAACCTGAATTATTTAAAATTAAAATCATCATTCAAATTAAGTTGTTTTAAAAATTATTATAACATTTTTGTTAGTTGCAAGCATATCCAACGCGCGAAGCTAGTGTTACAACCCGTCTATGTATCGGTCTGACGGCGTAAGGTTGGCGTGCTATGCTATTTTAGCCACTATTGCTAACGCTGGCGCTTGGACCGGACGGCGGACGCGGGCGTCAGTCAGTGTGACCTGGCTCCCGCGGTGTATGCACGTTTGTTTATGCTTATACTAAATTATTAAATCACTCTTCAATCGCAAATAGGCGTACTGTTACTGCATGAATTGGCTTGGTTTTTCTTTGTTGAACGTATTGTTTGAACATAAGTTGAAAACACAATTATATGTGTTTGTTGTTGTGTATAGTTTGAAATTGAATCTTAACACTTTCTTAACAATGTATGTATTTGATGTCATAGCCCTGTAAAATGTACTCACGTTAGTTCTTGTTTTTTAAGTGCCTATGTACCTAATATGAGTTTATTTAACTGCTCGCGCAGTGACTCGCGGTTGTGACGTCACCGCTGGTCCCAACATAATATCAGTGCTGGTTGTATAATATAACCAGCAATATGCTGAGTTGGGATCAGTTTCGTGGCAAGGCATTGGGTAACATACTTGGTTTGTGTATTATTCTATTTTTAGTTGTTTCCGTATTTTGTTTGTGTGTACCTAATTGTTTTTGTCCCGAATAAAATTTTCTGTATTTCTGTATTTTTTGTATCACACCTAATCTAATTTCTTCACTAATTTACATATTGATGTAAAATTTCGAATTATCTGCAGTTTGAGTTTTGTTAAACATTTAGTTTATTTGCAGTGAAGTAAGTTATTTGATGTAAAAAAGAATATAAATGATGAGTATGTATTGATAGGCGATTATTTATTTGATATGCAATTTATATTATCCCCATAAGCAGCACATGTACATCTCTACAAATAGAGAAATATTACCAAACCCCTTACGTCTAAACAACCTATCCAAATATCCATACACTATTATTCGTATATTATTTATATTTATAATGCCACATAAAGTACAACGTTACCGCACTTACCCAATAAAACCCCCAAGCCTTAGTATGAGTTTCCATTCTAAACGCAAACTATTACCGTTTTCATGTGTTTCCATACATTTTTTGTTAGTTCTACCTCGTTTCCGCCAGGGGCGCTGTACAAAAATGTATGGAGCAACACGGAAATAAGTGTATAGGGCATAGGTCGAATCAAAGGTCTTGGCGCCTGTGATCTGAGTAAAGCTCACTTAACAGCTCTGCGCGAGGATTGACAGACAGACAGACAGACAAAACTCTTTATTTATAACCACAAACAAAAAATCAACACTATGTACACACTTAAGACTAAATATGATTATAAACTGGCGGTCTTATCACCCATGGCGATATCTTCCAGGCAATTTTCAGGATTGGGTTTCGTGCAGCTTGTAGCTAACATTACAACCGCCAAGGTGTTTGATTCGCCCTATAAATAGACCCATACTAACTCCTCTGGTTTCATTTGAAATCAATTATGTATGTTTCATTATTCCAGATTCGGCCGGAGCTGCACCGAAACACAGACTGAAAGGACAAACTAGTTATTACTCATCACAAATCAATCAAAATAATGAATTATATTTTAAAAACTCGTAAATCGGATCAATAATAGTCACCAGGAATGCGCTATGTTTTTTTTAATGTTTGGAACTCGATCTCAGAATATTTTTGTAAAAAGTCCGAATGTCTTACAACTGAAATACTTATGATGATTTATGACGATATAGCGCCTCCTGGTGGGTTGTTATTTGACCGTGTTGGTTTATAGAGCATAATGTTAATATTTATTTATGTTTTAATTAAAGTATAGCACAGGTGTTACTCACGCTTTATTTTAGTAGATTATTGTGCTATACTTTAATCAAAATGTGCAATAACCACGCTAGTTTCCATAATCAAATTTATTTGTGTTTTGTTTTGTTATTTATTTTATTTAATCATATTTGCAGTCAAATTTTAGCTCTGTCATATAAAATGTAATAATACTAACATAATACAATTAATTAGATTGGATCGGCTATGACAACCGCTTTATCAAATAACTAGCGACCCGCCCCGGCTTCGCACAGGTTTATTATACATATCTTGAATCACTCCATCTATTAAAAAAATCGACCAAGTGCGAGTCGAACTCACGCACGAAGGGTTCCGTACCGTGTCCTACACGGTACGGAACGTCCCATTCCTCTTGCCTTATTAATAGTGAGCATAAACTTAAGTTTTTATTTGTTATACTCGTAGCAGCAACAAAAATACATCATCTGTGAAAATTTCAGCTGCCTAACTATCATGGTTCATGAGATACAGCCCCGTGACAGATAGACAGACAGACAGACGGACATCGAAGTCTTAGTAATAGGGTCCCGTTTTTACCCTTTGGGTACGGAACCCTAAAAAACCGCATCAAAATCCGTTGTGTAGTTTTAAAGATATAAGCATATGATATTTGATGTCCTTTTGTAACAGCTAACCATAAACAGAGCCGATTTTATTCTATCAAAGTTTATTTTATTTTTGTTAAAATAAAATAAACTTTGATAGAGAAATAAAGAAGTTACAAGATATTTCTTTTCTGGCTAGACAAAGAGCGCACTATAGCAGACTATGACGTCACTGCCCGTAAGTGTCATACTCGTACATTCGCCATACTATGTGGGAATAAGACAAGGTATCCCCTCTTTATCCCTACCAAAATCTTTACAAGCTTATATCTCTGAACTTCATTAGCCAATTTTAATAATTTTTTAATAAAAATAATTGCGGAATTCACTAATCCTAATACTTTTAATTAATTCTCTACCAGTCAACTACCCTATTATGTATGTGCTATAATAATTATCACTACATAGTATAAAACAAAGTCGCTTCCCGCTGTCTGTCCCCATGTATGCTTAAATCTTTAAAACTACGCAACGGATTTTGATGCGGGTTTTTTAATAGATAGAGTGACTCAAGAGGAAAGTTTATATTTATAATGCACCTGTGCGAAGCCGGGGCGGGTCGCTAGTGTAATATAAATCCATAATCATGGGGCAGTTTGTTATCAGCATGGTGATAGGTATCCATTTAACGGGTCACGTGAGATACAAGTTGTATCAAAAAAACTGTTTTCGCGACTCCACTACCTACCGAGATATACAATTTCGATAATGCATAAATATGATAACCACAGAGATCTAGAGACAAGCTTTCTCTCTACCGCGAGACCTTTACCGTCTTACCACAAAAGTTTTACGCACGCCTTAAACAATGTTTAGCAGTACAAATTGCACGATTAAACAGTGTTTAAAGCGTGTTTTAATCTTTTGTGGTAAAGCGATTAAACGCTATAGATAAGTAATGAATCAGGAAGAACGGAAATTTTCAAGCTCCACCCAGTTGGACAAGACTCATGTTGTCATTTTTAACCGACGAAATGGAGGAGGTTATCATGTCGACGCGTATATATTTTTTTATATATGAAAAGCCACAGCTTTTTACAGAGTTGTCAGAATTTGAAGAAGAAGAAGTCTTTTTTATCCGAAAGGGTATACTTTATAGTTGGTCCCGTATACATTTTATCGAAATCACTTTATTAGTTTTTGAAAAATCAACAATAATCTAAAAATGGATCTGTTAAAATACATGGATTCATCCAAAAAATTCTATTGAATGTTTTTACTGGAAACTGGAAATGTTTTTTTCTGCGGCCCTTCAGCTTTTGTTGTAAATTTAATTGATCCTTGAAGGTGTGTAGTAGTAGGCTGTAGTCTAGACAGCCCTGCTCTCCAAACTAAAGACCACCAAGAATGTATTTGTTGAAATGATTTTAATTTCATAGTGCATCCCACACTATGTTTATCTCAAAAAAAAAATTATTTGTTGTGCTCTGTTAATAATAATTTTATGTAATTTTATTTGCGTGACGCGTAGTTGTGATTTTAAGTAGTTCCTTGCAAAATTAGCTTCCCGCTCGATCGATGTCCCATCTCACGAAATCTGTGATGATAAGTAAGAAAAATTCGGTTATTTCTCAGAAAAGGTTAATGTCATGATAAATTAATTAAAACTGTGGAAGTTTTTTTGGAGATAATACAGCTTGATAAGGGGGTGAAGTTTCGCGAAGATACGGCTGAGGAAAAGGTCGTTTGTTTTTATCTGCCTTAAAAAAATATTGCTTTGCAATTGCAGCTACTTTCAAGGGTATATTAATTAGAATTTATTCCTGGATAACGTGTAGCCTGTGACACTCTGACCTTTATAGTATATACACGAAAAATGCCGATCCGTCTCTACTTTGCTGCGTGAAAAAGTAACAAACAAACAAACATACCAACAAACATACTTTCGAGCTTATAATATTAGTAAAGCTTTAAACTTGTCATTGTTAACAACGTTTATATTACTTTATAACATATTTGCTCGTAAAGTGGTTGTAATTACACCAATTTCAATATCGTAATGTATTTCATTGAGCACTTGTGCTTTATTGTAATGTAAAACGCACGCCACCACCGATTGCAGAACTCTGTGGTCTCGTTTCTCCTACTTTCACTCAAGAGAGTGAGAGACATTACGGCACTTGTGCGGTAATGTAATGTAAAACGCACGATGCTTCGACTGATGCACGAATTTCACTCAAAGTCAGAGTTTTAATAATGTCCTCGCAAATATGTTATAAAACGTCGTATGACACACGTGCGCTTTGAAAATTACAGCCGAGGCGATATTGCAAGGAAGCAGAGGCAGAACTTAGCGCACTTCTATCATAATGTACTATTATTACTTCTGCTGTTTATATTACCTTATATATAGCGTGGGTTGTCCACGCAGCAAGGTGGGTCGACGATATCGTCAATATCGCCGGTCGACCCTGGACGCGATCGGCACAGGATCGAGGCAGGTGGCACAGTAAGAGAGAGGCCTATACCCAGCAGTGGGATAAAGAAAGCTGTGGATGATCCACACTATAACCGAAAAAAAAAGGATGCTCCATAAAAAACCATAAACTGTTTGTATGAACTTCGATGTTGGGGTTGGGCTTCAGGATGGTTTCTTGTAAAAAAATCGTAATAAAGAGTACAACGATATCTTAGGATTATGTCTGTTGTCGAAAAAAAAAACAGAGTCAATTCGTATAAGCCAGTTCCCGTCACAGAATAAAAACTTACCCTTACTTATTATTTATTATTATTATTCAAGATCACATTAACTCACAAGCAAAGCTTGGTCCTTTGGTAGGCATCAGTGGAGCCGAAGCCAACACTGAGAGGCCCTTTTCAATCACTTATTATAACACATATAAAATGTTGTGTACAAAAAGTAGAATGAAACTATTGCTAGATGTGACTTACAGGATATCGGGCTATTGTGATGTAGTGATCGATGACTTAAAAATATGGTCTATGGAATGAGGTACGGCACCCGCCAAATAATGCCTCATTTCAAATATCCAGGCGGGTGGTGACTTGCCATCCACTAAATGGGCCTCCCGTTTATTATTATTTATTATTATTATTTATTTAATAACTAAAACGGCACAATAGTTACCACTTACATTAGTTACGAACATCAATTGATTAAATTACTTAGTTTTTGGAGGGGAGACGCCCACCCTCTGCTGTTCGGTTTGTACTATAGATGCGTAGACTGCGCCATCTTGATTTTAGTTATTTATCCCGAGATGCTTCAAGGTAACCGTACCGTTACATTTTTAAAAACAGTACGAATATCCGTTTATATATTACAAATAACTTTTTTTTCACTAAATTGGTTCGGGACCGGAATTTGAACTGACTTCTGAGAAGCGGAGTACTGCTCAGTTGAGGGCAATACAATACTATCTAAAGACAAATAAATAATCGGTTAAGTGCGAGTCGGACTCGCGCTCGAAGGGTTCCATACTGTATTGGAGCCCCCCTTAAATATTTATTTCATTTTTATTTAATTATTAATTATTGAAGTAAACATACAATTAAATATTTTGTGGATATTTCAAGCGTCTACTTGTTACCGTTATTAATGTCGAGCGAAAAACGCCAAAAAATCAGGTTTGTTGTATGGGCCCCCATTTAATATTTATTTAATTTTGTTTTTAGTATTTGTTGTTATAGCGGCAACAGAAATAAATCATCTGTGAAAATTTCAGCTATGACGGTTCATGAGATACAGCCTGGAGACAGACAGACGGACAGCGGAGTCTTAGTAATAGGGTCCCGTTTTTACCCTTTGGGTACGGAACCCTAAAAACTAATATAATATTTTACTATGGAAATTTACGTGGTTTTCACACATTTTAAACGATATTAAACGGGACTCACTCACGTGTTCGTATAGTCATAACACGACTATAGTTTCGATCGCGTTCGGCGACCTTTCTCAAGTGCCGAACGCGATCGAAACTATAGTCGTGTTATGACTATACGAACACGTGAGTGAGTCCCGTTTAATATCGTTTAAAATAATATAATATTATTTAAATCAATTTTATCAATATTCTAGTAGTATCGTGACTTTAATAATTTTAATCATGAACTATTAATATTATGCACTATGAAACAGATTTTAATGTATTTAAATGAAGGAATATTATGTGATGAAATTGTGAATAATTATAATGTAATAAAATAGCACAAATAACTCACCTATTATGTTTAGTAATGTTACAATTATGTACCTACTTGTGTAATTAAGGGCAAAACGCAGCGCTTTGTTTACTATTTTACTAAAACTTTGTAAATAGCTTGCAGCAATTGAAATCCTAATACCGCAGAAAATCATATCCTAAGCTCTATACGTTTTTGCAATATCTTATTTAAAACAGTAATCTTTAATTGTACTAAAAATTTAGAAATAAATAATAATAACAATTACATTTGGTTACCTCGCAAATAAAAATCAAGCGTTGTGTTATGCCCTTAAATAGGTTACAGGTATAGTTCCCTAAGTTGTGTGTTTGCTGCGCCATTCCTAAAGATAAAATGAATAAAATCTCACCTATACAGGTTATTTCTAATCAATTAGCATCCTTTCAGGGGCTTATTGTTTACAACAAAACTAACACTTTTGTTCTACGACTTTTATTAATTCTCAAAAAAAGTTGTTGTTCCATAGAAAAATATCGTTCATCCTCGACAAAATGTATGGAACAATTGATTTTTTTATTTTGAGTTTTGACAAAAGTCGCAGAACAAAAGTTGTTAGTTTTGATGCACAGAATAACCCCTGAAAGGATGCTAATTGACTAGAAATAACCCTGTATAATAGGCACGATGACTAGGTAAAAAAAAAAAAACAATAATATATCCGTCCGTGAGTTAGATTATCAAAAAATATTGGACACGTATTTTTTCTTTTGTCGATGAAACAACAAATGACAAAGATAAATCTTGTCATACGTCTATACATTTGTATAGAACTTGTGACGTCACGCGGAACTTTGACGGGCTATCCTTACTTTAATATTATAAATCCGAAAAGTTTGTTGGTTTGTTACTCTATCACGCGCCAATGGAGCAACGGATTGACTTGATTTTTGGCATGGATATAGTATAAAAGGCGGAAGGAGCTTTAGGATACTTTTTATCCCGAAAAATTTCATAGTTCCTGTAGGACAGGACAAAAACCCTTGAAAGCGAAACTGTCGCCACTATCACAAAGACGCTAAGTGATTAATTCCTCTATGACGCTAATATGGACTAACGAAACGTCACAGCCAAACGTAATTAGATGACAGGTGACATTGTCTGCAGACTTTTATAAATCACAAGTAGCGTGGCAAGGCGACAAATTGTTTTTCTACCATTATATCCCCTTGAAGAGGAAATAAAGTATGGATTGAAAATGACAACTGACATTAAAATTGGATAAAATGTTATTTTCCCTCTGCATGCTACATGTTACTATGACGTTTAATGCCAGGCCGTCATTTTGTCTGACATTAAAAATATTTTTAAATATTCTATCATTAGAGGTTCAACATGTTTTTTTATTCTACCTTTATGGTACAGAATCATCATACTTTAATATTATCAATCCGAAAAGTTTGTTGGTTTGTTCCTCTTTGACGCAGCAACGGAGCAAAAGATTGACCTGATTTTTGGTATGGATACCTATGGTTTAATAGACAGAAAGTGATAATAGGATACTTTTTATATCTCGAGAAAATTCGTGATTCCCATGGGATAGGACAATAACTGTTTCTCAGCAATGGAGCAACGGATCGACTTGATATTTGGGGTGGGCATAGTTTGGAAGACGGAAAGTGACATGGGATACTTTCCATCCCGAAAAAATTGTGGTTCCCGTAGGACTTAACGATAAATTTTTCTCAGCAACGGAGCAACTTGCCTTGGCATATTGCATGAATATAGTTTGAAAGACGAAAAGTGACATAGGCCACTTTTTATCGCAAAAACTTTAACAGTTCCCGTAGGATAGGATAAAAACTAAGTGAATGGGCTGCGGTAGCAGCCGTCTAAGCGCCAGAAATAACCTGTCATGGCAAGTTTAGGACGTTCCCACATATTTCGCACTCCTTCGCGGCACTCAACAGCACTAGCCCAGACTCGGGCTCCATAACGGAGCTTGCGCTCTCGCCATAGTGACGGAGTGTTTCGGAGCACAAGACACATCGTCATCCACCACTCGGGACTAACCAGTACTGAACGTCAGACAGCATTCCAACGCCTTGGTCCCAGT
This sequence comes from Hypomecis atomaria, assembly GCA_964007245.1. Taxonomy (NCBI): domain Eukaryota; kingdom Metazoa; phylum Arthropoda; class Insecta; order Lepidoptera; family Geometridae; genus Hypomecis; species Hypomecis atomaria. Next base: position 26,279,507 of record OZ023279.1, read on the forward strand.
GCAGTGGGTCAGTCATAGTAGCCCAGCGCCTGCCTCTTCAACTGCAGAGGGCAGTGAGAACGGCAATCGCGATACCGACACCTCTCTTCCCCTGCAGCCCCACTGCGTCTGCCAACACGTTGACGGCCTAGCGGAAGGTAGGGTAGGTGGCGGCACCCACACCACCAGTTCCATATATCCCACCGCGGCCCCTTATCCTCGGCTGTCATATCAGAGTCCAAGAAGCAGCCTTGCTTTATGAAACTAAGAAAGGTTATTCCCAGCAAGTAACTGGAGATAGAGAAACAGAAAAGAAGCCACACCCAGCGCAGCAGGAGGAGCTGGAGTTCATATGCCTGGCAGACGGAGCAGCACTAGAGCAAAATCTTAACCGAGAAATTAACATATTTACAGACGGCAGTAAAATTAAAGGGAAAGTTGGGGCGGCATTATCCATTTGGGATGATGCCGCTGAGATCAGTACCCGCAAGCTGAAATTGGCCGATTGGTGCTCTGTGTAACAGGTCGAGTTATTGGCACTTCTTGAGGCTACCGAAAAAGCAAAAATCTTTTGTGACTCCAGGTCTGCACTGGAAACGGTAGTTGGCGTATCTTCCCTCCATCCCTTAGCAGTAAATTCAAAGCTAACATAAAGTTACTACACGCACAAAATAAAGTAGTGAAACTTTATTGGATTAATGCGCATGCGGGGATGGAGGGAAATGAGAGAGCGGACCAGCTAGCAAAGGAAGCAGCACTGCACTCGAAGTGCAGACCTATTTAGGATAACTGCCCCGTTTCATTCGTCAAGCGAGAAATCAGAAAGGACTCTCTTGACGAGTGGAACCGGCGGTATCAGGATGGACACACAGCGGCGGTAACCAAAACATATTTTCCGGATGCAAGGGCGGCATACAAGATCGTAAGAGAAATAGCACCAGTGGGAATCATAACTCAAGTGCTGACGGGGCATGGTGAGTTTTCCCAATACTTACATCGATTTAAGTTGAGGGAAAGCCCATCGTGCATCTGTGAACCCACAAAAGAGGAGACTCCACTGCACATAATCTTGGAATGCCCAGTTTATGGAAAGCAGAGATTTGATTTAGAACAAAAAATTGGAATTAATCTAACACGAAAAAACCTTAGAAACAATTTTATCGAATTTTTGCACAAATATTTGTAAAAAAGCAATACTTAATTAGGAACCAGAAGGTATAAACTTTGCTGTACCATTGTAATGTTTATTATAACAGCAAACAGCCAAAAACATTGAAATATAGGTATACTTAGTTTTTATTCATTTGTAATTAAGACCCCTGCTGATCATGTCAGGGATATTACGCGATATAATAAAAAAAATCCTCGGATGCAGCGTCGCAAGAGCGGCACTGCAGCCCGCCTAAGTTGCGACACTCCTCATAAGGCATGCAACCTACCGGCCATCCTCTCAGCTGCTTTAGTTAAAAGCGGCTGAAACTTGAGTGCCAGCCTCTAAGCTTCCTTGGGGGAAAAGACCCAAAGAAGAGGGAGACTTCGAGCGCCGCCTTTTCAGCTGCCTCAGACCTCCCCCACGACAAGGCGGGAATACACGGGGGGGTTGTATATACACTCCAACCGTAACTTAACCAACAAAAGCATTCCTCTAAGGTATTTTGATATTTGTCAGTTAGGTTAGGTTTCGCAGCCGACATAAACATAAGCCAAAATCAAAATACAACGCGGGCGAAGCCGCGGGTAAAAGCTAGTGATGTAATAAATAACAATTGGTGATAGTATAATGTTGGTGCTTCGGTTCGGCACAATATATGCGGTGTACTGATAAGGTGTAATGTCGCATCCACACTGCAGTTATATTCAATTTGTAAGTCCCCGTGTACTTGTCTGGTACAAGTATAAACAATACCTACGTAGTGGCTTAGATGGGACATTCAAATTACGTAGGTTACAAGAAAACCTATACTCGGAATTTTAATTCGATTCCAGATTTGATAATTTCAGTGTTGCAACGTTATGACAAGTACTAAATAGTGACGTTGCGAAATTATTCAATATGGAAATGGAATATTTCCAGATCGATTCTTCTCGTTTATAATTTTACTCTCGTAAACTAAGTATATCAGGAAATTAAATATTTCTGAACCGATAATTTAGTTTTGACGATTAATTAACGATCTGAGACTTTTCTTTTATAATTGTGTGTGAAATAAATAAAAAAATGTGATCATGAAGGAACATGACAAATAAAACAGATAGATGTATTATGGTAATCATTTATTTTATAAATTGTCGCCGTCATCGCTATCGCTGTCGCTGTCACTTTCGGTAACATTTATTATAAATGTGTCTGTGATATTGTCAATTAACATATCTACTCATTTTTTCCTCTTCTTTGACAACATGGGATACGCATTTAGGCCATTCGGTAGCCGTAATTTTTTGAATGCCTTCCTGAAATAAATTTCTCACGTCTGTCAATTTGATTGTTTATCGATTTTTGTGTTCATCACTACACTATTATATGTGGTATCATTATTTCACAAAATGACAGTAGCTAATGTCAAATCTAGAATAGAATTAAAATTCCGAGTATAGGTCAATACTGAGCTCTTTAGTCCAGGTTTTGCGTAGTTTACTTAAACTTTCGCGTTCGCGTGTATCTGTCACCGGTTTATTGTAAGAACGGTTTGTTTACAAACTCTCGAGTTAAATTATAAACTATCGATAGATTGTGAACGGACACAACGATGTACAATTTAACGCTTTACATTTTCGTTAGTTTGTAAACAAACAGTGTTCAAACGTGAAATTGTGAACTTGTGTGTAACGAAACTCTAAGTGGACAATGATTGGTTCAACGCATCATCCCTTTCACGGCCACTCCTCCTCCGCCGGGTGCAGCCATGCATTGTTCTTTTAACGGTGTAAAGATGACTTTTATTATCCTGTTTAATTTTTTATGTATGATCACGCATGATGATTTTTTTATTGGATTGGTGTACCCTAAAGTTATTCTCATACCCATATACATGTTATTAAAATTGGTTTCTAAAAAATCAATAGTACCTACAACAATTTGATCGAACTGTCCGAATATTGTACGTAAGTCTTGATTGAAGATTGAAGTCGATCGTACTGTTTTTGGCGAAAAATAATTATTTTTACAATTAAATCACAGATGAAAGTGAGGATTAAAACGTACTAAATTATTTTTACTAAGATCAAACTAATATACAAATTATCCAACTTTTAACCAAAATGTACTATTGAAAAACTAAAATTAATGTTGTTTTCTTTTTTTATTCCGGAACTCAGATGCAGACTCGAAGGTTGCTCACGGATCCTAGACTGACACATACATGGGGAACAAATCCAAAAAAAAACCTTCCAAAATTTCAATGATACAATGATTATAATTCTACAGCATTTGTTGTTTGCTCTATAGAATTCTATAGTGTATGATACACTAGCTAAAATAGATTATTTGAGTATAAGGTAAAATTATCCTACAGGTAAAATTATGTTGAAAGCTGTTTTACACAGTAATGCATGACCCTAAAAATGAAAGTGACTCGTAAAATAACCGTTGGGCTATTGTCCTGTGGATCTTCAAAATACTCGACAAACAAAAAGACATGCACATCTGTGCTCTCCGGGGTTAGTTTACGGAAAGACCCAATCTAGTGATGTGCAGTTATTGTGGACTCTCAGTACAATACCATATTATTATTTTATGTTTGGCTTTTTACATAGTATTGAAACTAGTGGCAAAATATACCGGACAAATGCGAGTGGAAAGTAAGCCGTCTGCGCACGTGGATATTTTTTGTTTTGAGGGTTTTTTTATGTAGGTACGAGTAAGTGTACCAATTTATAAGACGGTCTTTTTTGCCAATCATAATTCTTGGTCAACAGAAAGTATGCTTTATGTTTTTGTTTACCATGTGAGAATCGATATTAATTATAAGTTTTCGCTAAAAATAGTACAATCTACTTCAATCATAGCTATCTACTTACGGACAAACTTCGAATATTTTATTTTTAGTTTAGCTCGCCAAACTACCATCTCTACCTCTACCTCTCAGACCTGGCAAAAGCCTTAGACGGTTTATTGGTAAAATTGTCCAATAAGATTGTCGTCTTCTTAGCAGCACGTAGCCAAAGGTCGGTTTGCTCTGGTCCATTCAATCTTACTTTGATTATGTTATCTTTTCGTCCAGTTTGAGGCAGGTTTCGCTTGATATGTTTCACCTGTTTACTATCGATCTTGAGTGTCCGCTAATATTTATTCATTAAATAAATTAAATTAAATAATTCATCTAATAATTCGCTTAAATCAAACGATTACCTACTGAGTTTTTATGGTCATCTTGCAGCTCCATCATCAGACCCTGGTTTTCATCTAGCACCAAAGTACGAGACGAAGTCAAGACGAATTAAACGGACCGAGACTCGATGGGGTTGCGTTGTGTCTTTACTGAATCCATTTCTTTCTTCTTTCATTCTACATTCTTTACCATCATCAGATCAACCTCTGGTAACCATCTAAAAATAAAGTACTCTCTAAAGCGAATCAAACGAGTCGAAATTCGATGGGGTTGTGTCAGTTCATTACAGAGTTTCTATGACAACCTTCCAGCTCTATCAACAGACCCTAGTTACCACTGAAAGACAAACTACTCGTCAAGACGATTCAAATGAGTCCTAACTCGATGAGGTAGTGTCGTTTCATTTCGAAGTTCCTTTGGCCAGTTTCCAGCTCCATCATCAGATCGGCACCATGTCGTCAAAATATGGCATTGTCATGCGATTTACACATGTATGTTAAATTCAGCTCAACATGTATCCGGTAAGGGGATCAAATTTAATTTGTAAGATTGTCAAACCCCAGACAAGTAAATAAAAGTTTGTAAAAAATCATCACGTGTGATCATAAATAAAAATAATATACACGAATCGAAAACAGTCAAATTTTTTTACTGTTATTGATCTTGAGATATCTTTTTTAAAATTGAATAATGGCGCACTCAGTATTGACTCTTTACACCGTTAAAAGAACAATGGATGGCTGCACCCGGCGGAGGAGGAGTGGCCGTAAAAGGGATGATGCGTTGAACCAATCATTGTCCACTTCGAGTTTCGTTACACACAAGTTCACAATTTCACGTTTGAACACTGTTTGTTTACAAACTAACGAAAATGTAAAGCGTTAAATTGTACATCGTAGTGTCCGTTCACAATCTATCGATAGTTTATAATTTAACTCGAGAGTTTGTAAACAAACCGTTCTTACAATAAACCGGTGACAATTATAATTCTACAGCATTTGTTGATTGCTCCATATAATTATATTCTATAGAATTCTATAGTGTATGATACACTAGCTAAAATAGATTATTTGAGTAGAAGTTAAAAGTATGTTGAAAGCTGTTACTACATAGTAATGCATGACCCTAAAAATGAAAGTGACTCGTAAAATGACCGTTGGGCTATTGTCCTGCCGATCTTCAAAATTCTCGTCAAACAAAAAGACATGCACATTATTGCACATCTGTGCTCTCCGGGGTTAGTTTACGGAAAGACCCAATCTAGTGATGTGCAGTTATTTTGGAGTCTCAGTACAATACCATATTATTATTTATGTTTGGCTTTTCACATAGTATTGAAACTAGTGGCAAAATATACCGGACAAGTGCGAGTGGAAAGTAAGCCGTCTCTACACGTAGATATTTTTTTAGTTTTGAGTGTTTTTTTTATGTAGATAGGTAAATGTATCAATTTATAAGACGGTTTTTTGCCAATCATAATTCAAGGTCAACAGAAAGTACGCTATCTGTTTTTGTTTACCATGTGAAAATCGAAATTAAATATTAGTTTTTTTGCCTTACGACTTAACTTCGATTTTTTTTTTTATTCGCCAAACTACCATCTCAGACCTGGCATCAGCCTTAGATGGTTTATTAGTAAAATTGTCCAATAAGATAGTCGTCTTCTTAGCAGCACGTAGCCAAAGGTCGGCTTGCTCTGGTCCATTCAATCTTACTTGGATTATGTTATCTTTCCGTCCAGTTTGAGGCGGGTTTCGCTTGATATGTTTCACCTGTTTACTATCGATCTTGAGTGTCCGCTAATATTTATTCATTAAATAAATTATATTAAAAAAATCATCTAATAATTCGCTTAAATCAAACGATTACTGAGTTTTTATGGTCATTTTGCAGCTTCATCATCAGACCCTGGTTATCATCTAGCACCAAAGTACCTACTCGTCAAGACGAATTAAACGAACCGAGACACAATTGGGTTGCGTTGTTTCTTTACTGAGTTCATTTGACCACCTTACATCTCCATCATCAGATGAAACTCTGGTAACCATCTAAAAATAAAGTACTCTCTAAAGCGAATCAAATGAGTCGAAATTCGATGAGGTAATGTTGGTTCATTACAGAGTTTCTGTGACAACCTTCTCTATCAACAGACCATAGTTACCACTGAAAGACAAACTAGTCGTCAAGACGATTCAATTGAGTCCTAACTCGATGAGATAGTGTCGTTTCATTTCGAAGTTCCTTTGGCCAATTCCCAGCATCATCAGATCGGCACCATGTCGTCAAAATATTGCATTGTCATGCGATTTACACATGTATGTAAAATTTCAGCTCAACCGGTATCCGGTAAGGGGATCAAATTTAATTTGTAAGATTGTCTTACCCCAGACAGGTAAATAAAAGTTTGTAAAAAATCATCATGATCACGAATAAAAAAAAATTACACGAGTCGAAAACAGTCTGATTTTTTTACTTATATTCTGCGCCATTATTCAATTTAAAAAAAGATTCTTTTAACGGTGTAAAGAGTCAATACTGAGTGCGCCATTATTCAATTTTAAAAAAGATATCTTGCGTTAAAAGAACAAAGGATGGCTGCACCCGGCGGAGGAGGAGTGGCCGTGAAAGGGATGATGCGTTGAACCAATCATTGTCCACTTCGAGTTTCGTTACACACAAGTTCACAATTTCACGTTTGAACACTGTTTGTTTACAAACTAACGAAAATGTAAAGCGTTAAATTGTACATCGTTGTGTCCGTTCACAATCTATCGATAGTTTATAATTTAACTCGAGAGTTTGTAAACAAACCGTTCTTACAATAAACCGGTGACATATCCATACATTTCGATACCCCATCAAAGAATATATAATAATACTACGTACCTGTGACCCCTCTGTGTTATTTCTCACAGAAGTTATTCATGATGATGACCTCATTCACAGTTTTTAAGTCATTTGATTTTAATGTAATCGTTTCAGTACAAAAGTAGCTGCGGTGTGGATGCGCCTTTTTATTACTTTAAGTATTAAGTAAGTGTTGATTTTTCTTGATGTAAATACGAGTTAAACACGAACTCTCACTTGAACTAACTTGTGTTTTATTTATTTATTTTAGGATTTAAAAAAAAAAAAGATTTTTTTTTAAATTTTTTTTTTCAGGCAAGGCATGTAAGGCCGAATCAAAAATCTTGGCGGGTGTGATGTTAGCTACAAGCTGCGGATAACCCAATCCTAATTACTATTGCAAATATTTAAAATATTCGTGTCGCCACGGTACCGACGTCAATCAATGTTGACTGTTTTGAAATAAAAACCGTGTTCTTAACAAGTAAACAATCGACAATTATCTCATCAATTAAATCATCAAAATAATAGGTATAATTAGGTAAAGGGGTTTGAATATTTGTGGCTTATCCATTATCCACTCGTCGCTATTATGGTTTTATTTTTCAAAGTTTACGCGCACGATGAAAGTTGTATAAATATGAGTAGGGAACACTTAAACACACAATAAATGTTTCGTACTATGGTACCCTAAAGTGTCACGTTCTCGAGATATTTGGATGTAAAGATCGCTGTACGAGAACTTAACAACGACACTTTAAAATAGCGCAGTTGTAAATGCTACCCGCTATCACCAATCAGAAGACTGATCGTGCTGAAAGTTGCTTAACTTCGGTAGGTAATCTCTATAATAATAACACCTAATTAAGCTATACCTAATATTAGCGCTAATACAAACAACACGATCTCCATGTCAATTAACGTCAGCGGGTGTGGCGGCCAGCCTCCAACTGGTTCCAACGTTGGTGGCCCTAGTTGGACGACTCTTAAAAGTAAAACAAATGCGCAGTTTGGTCGACCGGTGTCGCGCGGCGACTTAGGTCAGGGGTGACGCCGGTCGCACAGAATACAACAACAGTACCTATCACGCCGTCGGTCCTAGAGTCAGCAGCAATAAGTATCTTTATACCAAATAGTTGCAATCAAAATCATCAAGACTAGGGCCCAGTATCGCTCAACGCGTAGTCCGGTCCGCACGTCAGTCGCTCGCCGGCCGTATTCCCGCGCGCACGCACTTCGCTCCCCGATTTTTCTATTTTATTATCTGATCGGCCTTGGCGGTTATTTCGACGGTGTTTGTGCGACCACGGTCAGAGCCACGTGTGAGTATCTAGTCTAGTTTTACTGAGAGAACGGCGCCGGCGCTCGGAGCTTTTCCAGCTCTTCACGATGAAATTAGAAGCCGGTATTTTGCGCGAAAGTGTGACGGATATTTTGGATAAATTGGTACAAAAACTGACAGTTCAACACCACTTTGACATGTGTAATATTCAAGTTTGTTTCATAATCTGTGTTCACCATTATACTTCAGGCACTGAACTTTTCCGAAACTAGGTAGGTATCTACAGAATTAATTGACAAAACAATTTGCAACTTGGCCACCGTTTTCCAAAACTGTAAATAAGTACTTAATTTAGTTACGAAATACTTCTAGTCGTAAAATAATCAAACTCGCCAAACCAATCTACAAAAATAAAAAAAACTCTTTACTTTACTCTGAAAATTCGGAAATTGACAATTTCTACAATATTGTTCACTAGCCGACGATTATTAAAATAGCCAAGTCAGGCCATTCCATTACCATGTTTTAATATGCATGAATGCGTGAAACAGCCTCTTTCGACGACATGACTTACAATGGTAAGCAGAAATAAGAATTAGTTCTCCTCATTCATCCAGTGAATCTTGTATATTAAGTGTTTTTACTGTCAAATAAATAATATAACCAAACTTAGAGAACTTCTACGATAACAATATGACCCGCTCCTCCAAAATTCAAAACGTTTGAATGTTGTACACATGTTTGAAACAATAATGTGGAGGGGCGGGACATGTTATTGTAGAAGATATCTACTCTACTAACAGCATAAAAGATACAAAACTTCAAATACTCTAATGAAAAACTGCCTGGAAAAGGACTTGATACGCAGCGGCCTAGGCATCACTAAATTGTGGACAGAACAAAACATAACATTTTAGTTTATCTAAAAAATGTTCATGAATTCGTTAACTAAACATTTTCTGATATCTTATTGACGCTCTTTGGAACAAGATAACGTTAATCAGTGGTTTGTGGAACTCCGAACTCAGATACGCAAAAAACTCAATATTTACTCAACGTATAACTGTAAACACGATAGCGTTATCGCCATAGACGATCGACCAGTATGCTGAGTGTGAGTTTTGTCGTAGACATGACGCGCTCTACGGCGAGCGCGTAAGCACGTAATTTGTATGAAGAAATGTACAGCGCCACTAGCGGCGCGTTTTGGAACTGTACTGTCTTCATACAAATTACATGCTTACACGCTCGCCGTAGAGCGCGTCATGTCTACGACAAAACTCACACTCAGCATACTGGGCTTTAATGAACTAAACGAGAGTTAATTGGAAATGAACTTCTGGATTTAGTCCGAAAGTCGTCGTACGATGTCGAATGGCTTAGATAGTTCTATCGAGCCCCCATATTATCTCCAGACTGTACTCAGTTTTCCTTCGTCATTTTGTATTTCTTTATCTGTCGGAATATTTTATGTAAACGTCACGAGATATGAACCGTGTTGGATTGCGTGGTCCTCTGTGGATTGCGTAAATTGCTTCTAATTATTGTAACAAGTGGGTCCGAGTGCCACTCCGCGCGAGACATTTTGTTTTGATTTTTCTACAAACGATTTTGCTGGCAATAGGCATGACTGGGTAAAAAAAAATCAATATTATAATTAGTCCGAGAGTTAGATTATTAAAAAATATTAGACACGTATTTATTTTTTCTTTTGTCAAAAATAACAAATGGCAAAGATAAACCTTGTCAAAGTTTGGGAGTGGGGGTCGTGACGACACGCGAAACTTTAACGGGCTATATCTTCTTCTTGTTTTGTTTCGATTGTCCATTTATTTCTTGATAAATAAACTTTTTTTTAGTTATGTATCTAAAAGTGGGTTTAATTACTTAAACAAATAATTAAATTAAAACCTTAGGTCTATATAGGTACTAGCGCAGCTATGCAGATCGATCTCCTTTGATTTTGGTGACGCAAATCGTGCAAAAAGCTAAAAGTAGACTAATTTGTAATTGACATAGTGAAATCACAAGTTTGCACTTGAACTTCATCAGTAATGGGTTCACGATGGGAAGCCGCACCGTAACATCGTAAATATCTTCCATTTGGCACGATCCGTGCGTAGGTAAGAATTTTGTTTGCGGATTTATTTTAGTCTATCAATATTTTATTGTTATCTGCACGAAATAATAATCAAATATCGATTTGACAGATTCATTTGCTCATTAGAGTAAATACAGTGTAAGAAATCGGTACTTTTAGGGTTCTGTACCTAAAGGGTAAAACGGGTCCTTATTACTAAGACTCCGGTGTCCGTCTATCTGTCTGCCTGTCTGTCCGTCTCCAGGCTGTATCTCATGAACCGTTATAGCTAGAAAGCTGAAATTTTCACAGATTATGTATTTCTGTTGCCGCGATAACAACAAATAAAATAAACTAAAAACAGAATAAAATAAATATTTAAGGGGGCTCCCATACAGTACGGAACCCTCCGTGCGCGAGTCCGACTCGTACTTGGCCGATTATTATTCCGCCGTCTGCTCTAACGTACTAATGGCGAAGGTAAACATTTGTGGAAACCTGTCTGCGTTATATAATTGTAATGCTGATCGACTGTTTACATTATTTATATTCGTTTAGCATTTTAAATAGTGTTACGTTGTTAGCAATAGTCATCATTTAGCTATTTGATATCGTGGGTAATTTTACGATTTAATTTAATTTTTCTTTCGACTTCATATATTTTTTGATTATTTTTTTCAAATCCATATCCTTACTTCCTTATACTTACTAAGTATATTATAAATCCGAAAGTGTGTTTATTGGTTTGTTCCTCTTTCACGCAGGAACGGGCAACAGATTGACTTGATTTTTGGCATGGACATAGTTTCAAACGCGGCCGAAAGGGTTTAATCGACGGAAGGCTACTTTTCAGCCCAGAAAAATACAAAAATTAAAATACGACACGGGCGAAGCCACGTTCAAAATGTAGTTTTTGATAAAATGAGTTTTAATAATAGTTCTGACTATTACGATCACTTATAGGTACAGGGTACAAGTGCGAGCCGGACTCGCGCATGAAGGGTTCCGTAAGTACAGTATGGAAGCCCCCTTAGTATATTTTATTTTAATTATTTATTTTTGTAGGGAATATACAACTTAATACTCTGTGCATATTTCAAGCATCTTCCTGTTGTCGTTATTAATATCAAGCAAAAAAATTATGTTTCTTGTAGGAAAGGGAACCCCCCTTAAATATTTATTTATTTCTATTTTTAGTATTTTGTTGTTATAGCCGCAACAGAAATACATCATCTGTGAAAATTTCAACGTTCTAGCTATTACCGTTCATGAGAGATAGCCTGGAGACAGACGGACAGCGGAGTCTCAGTAATAGGGTCCCGTTTTTACCCTTTGGGTACGGAACCCTAAAAAGTAGACAGACACATAAATAAGTACATGAAAGATGTAATAACGTTCGATTCCATAATTAATTGCAGCCCAAGTCATAAATATAATCCAGTGGGCGGTAAAACAGTAGATAATGCAACATGAATGAGCGACGCGTGCACTCAATATTTCTCGGACTGATGGACGATACAAAAAATACTGTTGTTTATAATTACGCCAGGGGAGATAAACACGGTATCGTTTTTTGTAGACTGACAAGAAGCGATTTATTCATATTGTTGACATAATTTAATTTTGTTCAATAAATCTCTTAAATTTCTGGTTTGCGCTGGATGCAAGCCGCTTCCAAGACCTTATTAGAGATCTGTTAGGAAGGCCTATGTTCAGCAGTGGATGTCCTAGGCTAATGGATGGATAGATAAAGTATTCGAAAGATACCAAACTTTGTGTTACCTACTGCCATTGTCATGACATACTATGTCATGTCTATGGCTATTATAAATAGACATTACTATTGGGTATATATTTATATTTATTTTTGAATAATTTGTGTATTGTTTTTTATGATATCGAATTTTTTGACATTTTTGAATTTTTTTGTACTAAGTTGTCTGAGTTATTTATGTAATTAGTTTGTAACAGGTCATATTTAAATTGCATATTTTGTATGGTTATAATTTACGTATTGTACAAATAAATTAGTATGAGTACTACAAAACCAACATACCATAAGGGATATGCCTTGAGCATGTCCCCTCTACCAGCAAAAATAAAATAAAACCAATTCCTTGAAGAGTAGTCCAATGTTTCACAATTAAAAAAGAGGAATAAGGAAAGGGAGATCATCCTTTGCGCTGCAATGGGACGACTCGGCTAAAAATAAAAATAAATTTAAAAACTCCTTGAAGTTCCACCTGGGCGTGACGAGCCATTGGCTGCCTCATCAAAAAACAAATGCCAAGTCAATTGGCTGCCTTCACAGTCGCCCAAGTAGCGGAAGTTGTTCTATATTGGCCCAGCCATGGCCCAGCGATGTTATACATTATAATTATGTTTGGCCTAAAACACTAGAAACCGCCAAGTTTCAGCTTCACTGTCCGGAGCCAGTTTTTGTCACGCGAACAACCAAAACCTTGCAAAATTCACAGCTTTCACAACATTCAATGCATGTACTTACATTACAACTAGGTCCGTATCAGAAAGCAAAGTTACAAAAAATTGTTAAAAAATTACTCATTTGTGATAAAAGAGATAGAGTAATAGCTCGCTATCGGCGTAATCTGGTCGTTATCAGAGTGCGTGTTCTGCGTGGGTGATGTTGATACGTCGTGTGTGGGGTAGTTGTGGGGTGGCACAAGGCGCAGTTGTAGAACTCACGGCTCTCCTGACATGTTAATGTGGATTTAGCAATAACAAATTATAAGATGGCTAAAAAATTGTTGTCTTTAATGTCGGTTTACGGACGATAAGTAAGTTCGGCTAGCCCTGGTGTCAGTTTTTAGGCCGCCTGTTGGCCTCTGACATGGTTAAACGGTTTAAGCAACCTGGACCTACAATTTAACGTGTCATCCGAGCCACGGTAGCGCTCAGTTAGAAAATGTCACCCGCGGTCACCCATCCAAATACTACCCTGCGGAACGGTGATCGCTGACAAACACCTAGTCAAACTACGCTACGAGCGCTACTTACGTTACGGACGATAATTATTCTACTTGATAACGTCATAAGTATGCGTCAGCCGAGCCGTTTAGGCCGATCGTGCCTCTCTATCGTTTGTTCCGCGCTCTCGCTTGCACGCTCGGCTCAGGCAGAACGTGACAATGAGTCATGGTTTTTGGTGCATGCTGCCGACTTTTATCGATTTATAAGACGTTATCACGTCCAAAATTAGATTAATGATAATATCTATGTTATCGGCCTTTTATCTCTTTTTATTTGTTAAGTGTATTTTTCCTCAAAGTTTCACTACAATCAATTAGTATGTAAAAGCAAGGCCTAAAACGAAATATTTTTAATTTATGCTTTAAGATAGGATCTAAATAAAATTACGATATTATGAAATATTTTAACTAAAGATTATTAAAGACGCAGAAAACAATAAATGTTACTTGGAACTTTGCCAATTAAGTAAGCACATTTTTTAAATAATTTATGTGGATTTTAATATAAATTCCGGCTTATTTTTACACGACTGCTAAGTATGGGTATTGTTTTTACTATTACAACTAGCAGAAATTAAATTATGGCACTTAGACCTATTTACTATTGTGAATTAAATACCTATGTTTATTTATTTTTTACAACTACTATGCTATATGTACAAACCTAAACAAATTAATAAAAAAAACACGAGCTAAAAAAATTAAGATCTAAATTAAACTAACTGACCTGTCAAACGTTGTTTCGGCATAATAATATTAAAAAATATCACCAATAAAAAATGCGATTATAAATCCACATATAAACTATCCTATCTCCCAAGTTGGATCAAACTGCACACAGTGTGCAAAATTTGGTTAAAATCGGTTCAGTAGTTGAGGAGTTCATCGCGGACAAACAACGTGACACGAAATTTTTATTTACTACGTTATGACAACAACATTCGATATGACGTGAAATTCATACACTATCTATAGAACTAAAATATAAATAAGTATACTTACGAAATAAGAACCTCCAGGCTTCTTTGTAGTCGTTAAAAATAATGATTGTGGAGGGCGACACACCCACTCCGATATCTGTAAACAGACGTCACTGCTACGAACTCTCTGCCACTGCTGCATAAGCTGTGGCTCTACCTGGCTTACAGAAATGATAGTGTCATGTGCTAATTATTGTAACCATCGACTGCCTCGGTGGCTCAGTGAGACTGCCTCACTGCCTCGGTGGCTCAGTGAGACTGCCTCGGTGGCTCAGTGAGAATGCCTCGGTGTCTCAGTGAGACTGCCTCGGTGGCTCAGTGAAACTGCCTCGGTGGCTCAGTGAGACTGCCTCACTGCCTCGGTGGCTCAGTGAGACTGCCTCGGTGGCTCAGTGAAAATGCCTCGGTGTCTCAGTGAGACTGCCTCACTGCCTCGGTGGCTCAGTGAGACTGCCTCGGTGGCTCAGTGAGACTGCCTCACTGCCTCGGTGGCTCAGTGAGACTGCCTCGGTGGCTCAGTGAGACTGTCTCGGTGTCTCAGTGGTTAGTGACCCTGACTTCTGGGTCAAAGGGGCGTGGGTTCGATCCCCACCCTGGGCAAGTATTTATGTGATGAACATAGGTGTTTGCTCTGTGTCTGGGTGTTATTTAGTTACTATCTATATAAGTATGTATTTAAAATATGTATAAGTAGTATATCAGTCTCTGGCAGCCATATCACAAGCTTTGCTTAGTTTGGGGTCAGAGGCCGTGTGTCCTCAAATATTTATTATTATTTACTTTTATAGCGTTCTGAGAACCTAAATTCGATTTGAATTTCGCAAAAACCTTGCTGATCCTGTGTGCTTTGTAACTTTGGTTCGTGGTTTGACTCAGACAGATCTCAGTGTTATTATGGATACGGCAATTGAAGCTGTGTTTCAGGAAAATACGGTACTTTTACTAATACATAATACGGTAATTTCAGACTATCGTAGCACCTAGGTACAGGTTGCGGCATATAAGTCTAGCGCTGAGCGAAATGTCGAGGGAATGGCTGCGTATGAGTTTAGTATGGCGGTCAACATGCGCAGCCATCCCTTCCACAGTACCCTCAGCGCTAGACTTACGTGCCGCTACTTGTATAGGGGGACTTTTTTTCCCAAATTGGCAATTACGGCAATTTGAAAGTGGAGATACGGCAGCCCAGATTTTGCAGTGATTTCTCAGCGAAACTGAATATCATTTTCCATGGACTTTTTGTGATTTTAGAGACTCTTTTTTTTAAGAACAAAGTTAAGGGTAGTATATACAATACAGCCAAATTAGATTTTACGAAAAAAGGTCGAATACGAAAAACAAATTGTGTTTCGAAAAATTAAGCAACGTCTATTTTCTTATAAAATAATTAAATGCTTATATTAATTAATAAGTATGACGTACCTCGTGATACTTATAATTGTACGAATAAAATATTGTGCATTAAAATATCAAATTAAAAAATAAATTACATAATTGGATTAACATGTAAGTCTCCAACTGCATTGTGGATTACATACAACCCGGTCAGAATATCTGTGCACCTCGCTGGAATGCGGCGCCTCTCCCGCTTCCCCTGTCACCTCCCCGCGCACTCCCCGGTGCGACAGTACGGTTAGCATCTTCGTTGCCGATACAGAATTGGTAAAAATATATAGATAATACTGAATGTGTTTTAATACCCTTCATTATATGACAGTTGCATAAACTACTATTTTTTTTTTTATTAGTGAAGATAAAGTAGTGTATGCAACTGCATATAACACGGGTATTAAAACACTCGTTACTATTATGAAACTCACACTCGTGTTTTAATACCCTTCATTATATGACAGTTGCATAAACTACTATTATTATAAATAAATAATAATATCTTCGTTGCCGATACAGAATTGGTAAAAATATATAGATAATACTGAATCTGTAATCAATTCCGTCACGAGGTCAGGTGCACAGATATTGTGACCGGGTTGTAAATACATTAATTGCCTGAACATATATCGAAAAACGAATTCGTAACACCTCGAGGATGACAGGATTCGTTTTTATAACACGTGTAACAATTTTATCTAATCACTTTTAATTCCCATTACTCCATGTTATATTTTTTAATCACTATCTACTGATATTTCTGTTATCGCATTAAATTACTTTCTAAAAGCTGTATGTTTACTTTAGTTTCAATTTTGTTCTACTTTCCGATTTCTTAAAGATCTATCTCGTTTTCATAAGAAGCTTTCAAATACTTCAGGACTAAAGCTTTCAGAACGATTTTATTTTCTAGGGCATTTTGTACCTACTTACTTAGTATCTTGTAAAAATACAGTAGGTACATTTACTCTTTCTGCTAAGTTAGGTATACGTTTTATTTCTTAAAAAGTTTAATGTTTCTTGTATGTAGGTCAGAGACAGAAACTGCAACTGACAAAAGAAGAATTTTCCATGCTAAATTTTATGAATACAATTCATAAGTAGCCTAAAAGTAGAAAAGTACAAGCCATTGAACAAGGGCTCATGTCAAAGAACTTTTCACCCAAAATATCGGCATGAAAAATCAACGTTGTTATCACTTTGACTAGAACAAAAACCAATTTTTGTTGGTTGTGTCATGCCTTATGATTTGTCTATATTCATAGACCGTGACCAGTTTATTTTATTCTGTTTTTAGAAGTATTTGTTGTTTTAGCGGCAACGGAAATACATCATCTGTGAAAATTTCAGCTGCCTAGCTATCACGGTTCGTGAGATAGGTACAGCCTGGTTATAAAGCTTGCGTCTACGAAAAGCGACGAAAAGAACTCATTTCGACGTGTGAAAAAGTGACTGTTATATACATACTTTGCTATAACGCTGTCTCTCTCTCTTCTGACACTACGAACGAAATAATTCGTGGCGCGCATACTAGCCCGGCTGTTGGCAGACAGACTGACAGACGGACAGATAGCGGAGTCTTTGTATTAGGGTCTCGTTTTTACCCTTTGGGTACGGAACCCTAGTAAAAATCGATCTTCAATCGATTGATTTATTCCAACAATCTTTGAGACACTTGCAGCAATTCCCAGGTCTTGTGTTCTATCATCTAGTCCCGGTGATATATTATATTCGACAGTGCAGACGCTGCAGCGGGTGTCAATTGGCGGCAGAGCCATTATTGGCCAATTGATGCCATTTGTGGCCACTTGGAGCCCGATTTAGACACGGTCACATGACGCCGGCGAATCTCTTTGATGACTGTTTAGATTCAGGGGTCAATTGTTTGGGACTATTTTCACATGATTTGAAGTGACGATGGCTAAACTGGTGTAGTTTTATATTCTAGCACTAGCGTCCCGCCCAGACTTTGCAGGTAGTAAAGTAGCTAAGTTCGTATAGGCCGGGTGGCTAGCCCTGGTGTCATCGTTTTTAGGCCGCCTGAAGACTTCTGACATGGCTAAACGGTTAAACAACCGGGACCTACGGCTTAGCGTGTGATACGAGCCACGGTAGCGCTCAGTTGGAAAATGGCAACCGCGGTCACCCATCCAAATACTGACCGTACTGAGCTTTGCTTAATGAAATAATGTTGGTAGAAATGTTCAATATAATTAGTATAGCTACACTATCGCATTAGGTGATAGAACCTGTCAAGATAGTTGTATTGTGGAAGATAAATAAAATAAAATAAATAAATTTCGGTGATAAAACTTAGTCAAACTAAGCTACGAGCGCTAAAAGAGCAGGTAATAAGTAATAATAACACCCCAATTTAAGCTTTTTCAGTAGCTTACCGCCTAGAAAAAAATACTTTAATTTTATCGAGATAAAAATAGCCTATCTTTAAAGTATATTCACGCAAAAAAAATAAGTCGATTTGGTGCTCTTTTGCCGCGTGAAAGAGTAACAAACATACCAACAACCACATTTTCGGCTATTATATTCCTCTAAACCTTCCGAAAACATAACTTTGAGGTACCTAGTAAAAACCATTAGCTTAGATAAATTAAACGGGCACGCAAACAGACAAACGATTTATATACAGACAGAATAATTAACTATTTTTACTATAGAAAGTTAAAGAGACAAAAGAATTACGCAGTCTTAGGGATACGGATATTAAAGTTGCAAAATTTTATTCGTATTCCAGAGCCTTATTAAAGTACGCCAAGCTTTTTGAAACAAGGAAATAATAAGACACGTGGTGCGACGTAAATCGCATTCATGTAGATAAATACAGATACTATTAGTAAGATGTCACCTTGAGGCTGGGTATTTACTAGAAATATATGTAACGTCCACGTTCGCGTCCAATCATGATTTTGCGATATTACATTACTACATGGAGTATAGGACTTTATTTTAGCAGTTTACTTATATTCTAGATTGTACTCTTAAGATCAATGCTAAAATCACGAGATTTAAATTACTTGGGAGTGAAACATTTCATTTAATTTCTTTTCATTTATTTCCACAATACACATATCTTTACAGGTTTTACCTAATGCATTAGTGCAGCTAACGGTTCGAAAACAAAAATCTTAAACATCTGTGGGTTCATCCGGAATTATACTGTATTTTTGGTTCCCTATCTAACTATGCTAGGAAGCTAGAAGCTAAATACTTTATACTCGTAGATTCTTTATTAATATCTAGTAGAGCTAATGTTCCCTCCTTAAATTGCGACGCCCTTACGGGGTCAATGTACCTAAGTTAAGACTAGTTTGTGAGAACTTTTGTTATAACAGTGCATTGTGCAATAAACGAATATAAAATACAATAAATACAACTAATGATGGTGTATAATATGGAGCCAAACTTGACTTCCTTAAATTGGCAACACTATTCGAATACCGTCTATTTGGACGTATCGAGTGGGGACCTCTAGTGCAATCATGTCGGTTAGATGGCGACCATTACGGTGTGGTCGGACGCTAGCTGCCGGATGAGGCTGCAGGGGGCCGCGCTTCCTTGATATAACGTATTGGCACTTTGAGATACATTTATTGTAACAGGTGTGTGGGTTAGTTGTGATCTTAGTCTCTAGTATTATGTGCATATTTAGTCAGGATTTTATGGGTGAACTATGACTCTGGGTTTGCTCAAACCCAAACCCAGCAACTTATAAAGCATTACTTATAGAGCATAACTCATAGAGCATTAGCTCTATAAGTTATGCTCGTATGCGCCTCTATCTCTTTGGCACATAACATTCTTTAATTCTGTGTTCACAGTTGGAATGTTACGTTATTTTTTTATGACAAACAGAAGGAAAAGGCCGTTGTTCCTTGATATGAGAAAAGTCTATAATTTTCGGAGGGTTTTTATAACGAAATATAATATTTTACGACGTAAACTTAGTAGTCTCTAGTTTGGTAGTTGATTATTATATGTACGTTCAGTAAGTAGTTGGTGGCATAACTTTTTTTCTTAGTTTCTATTCTGAATTAGTAAAAACAAGCAATATAAAGTACCTATAGAGAGCATATTTCCTACAAATACTTTACATTTACAAGCTCTACATACACAGCTACGAGTGTACAATTAATGTTGGAATATGATACAAAAATCCTTTTATTAAACCGCACATGAGAAAGGTCACATTACAAGTATAATTTACTATAGCGTAGATAATGTGTAGAACCCACGGAGCCTTCGTTAGTAACCGCAACGTGGGCGTGGGCGTGTAACGTGAACAACGTGTCACGGCGTGGCGCAGCGTGGGCGCCAGGTCCATCTCGCATTATACCTACCCCCGAGTGTGTATTCTTTGGTCGGCGCGGTTAGCACACACGTCAGCGGCGTATCCGCTGATTGCTGGTCATTTGTTTTTGTCATTCATTATACGTTTACCATCTACTTGGCTTTTTTTCCTTACATTCCATGTTGATGACGCTAACGAAGGTCTGTGTTCATCTAGGGATATTATTAACTATACTTAAATTGGAGGCCCTAGTCGTTTTCACCGTTTACCCATGTTAGAGGCTTTCAGGCGGCTTAGAAACTCTGACATCAGGATTAGCCACCTGGCTTCGAGCAAATATACATAGTCACAAACGTGCCAAAAAAGTGTCCGAGCTAAAACTCTGCCGAAGCTACGCAGTGGGCAGGCTTTTTAGTTAGTCGTAAGGCGATTGCAAGTCGACTACAACGCCGCGCGATGCCTAAGTGCTCGGTTACAAGCACTAATTAGGTGGCATAACGTCGAGATTCGAGAAAACGGGTCATTGGGAATTATTTAATGTAAATATTTAAAGCGTATGACGGCGCTCGGACATTTTTTCACTACTTTCACTTAGCGACTGTGGCTCTGAAGATATTTGCTCGAAGCCATCCAGCCTATATGACCTTACTTTATTTACTTATTTATTTTGTTTGTTCTCTAGACCACTAGGTTCTAGACTTCTAGGTCTGGAGAAAGGCTTTTTCTTTACCCAACACGTGAGAGATTTGTAGCAATATGAGAGTGACAAGTGAAACGATCGGATGTCGGATTATTATAGATCTATATTTTAGGAAAAACTTCACATTATTAAGTACTTATACTTATAGCTATGTTACTTGCTTTACTTAGTTACTTACTACATTTCAGAAAAAATCATAAAAGTACCGAGTACGCAAAATCCATACTTACATAGTACAGTAACATACAGTGCACCGCTTTAAAGCCTGACCAACAGGCTCTGTTACATGTTTTGGGTGATTGGCTGTGGTTAAATTCATTTTTAGGGTTCTGTACCCGAAGCGAAAAACGGGACCCTATTACTAAGACTTCGATGTCCGTCTGTCTGTCTGTCACCGGGCTGTATCTCATGAACCATGATAGCTAGGCAGCTGAAATTTTCACAGATGATGTATTTCTGTTGCCGCTATAACAACAAATACTAAAAACCAATAAAGTAAATATTTAAGGGGGGGCTCCCATACAGTACGGAACCCTCCGTGCGCGAGTCCGACTCGTACTTGGCCGATTATTAGTTATTTGAATCTGTCCTTTTGAGAACAAGCTCAGAATACAGAGCTATGTGAGCGCAGATGAATAAATGATTTGCTGAATGTGTAATTATTGTCGTTACGCGTAGTTGTGATTTTAACCAGAGTTTTGTGTGAAACTAGGTCCCGCTAGGTACAGGCGGTATATCCCATCTTACAAGATACTTACTGTTACTGTAGTCAAATATCCGCCTATAAGGTCAGTAAAAATATCTATCGCAGCCGATGACCCTTAAAATATTAGGTTAATCAACAAAAACCGTTTTATTAAATTAGCCATAAATCGTAAACGGTAAATTTTACAAAAAAGTTTACAAGCAACAAAAGATGTAAAATTTTATTTTCTACAATAATGGTGTATAAAACTTTTGCCCTAAAGTGCATCGTTTCCGAGATATCAGCCAAAAACGTTTTATCAAGATGGCGCTTGAAGCTCTACTTGGATCTGTCAGCATTTTGTGATTTTATGCTCAGTAAGTGATCCTAAACCTTATTGAAAAATTGGATCAGAAATTTAGTGCAAAGTTTAATTATTTTTTTATTTATATCTTTGATCCTCATTACACTCTACCGTAATACTGTTAAAGGCTGTCGTGTCACGTAAATATTTTTTGATTCGTGCACTAGGTAGGAACTTTTAAATCGGAACAAAAAAAATATTTTCGACATTTCAGGGTGAAACTTATACTAGTAAAATATTAATTTGTTATCAATTTGGCGAATACTAGAAGCTACTACTAATAACTACCTAGATACTATCCATAAAAAACTCTTAACAATTCTTATAAAATTGAGTATCATGTAATCTCTCGAGTCTGTGTTGAAGTTGAACAGTGATTAAAGTAAATCTCCGCCATTATTATGTTGTTGAAGAAATGCGAGTGTCAGAGCGATAACACGACGATAAATCGTACAAATATGAAATATTATTCTCGCAATCTCGCGAATACCTATCCTCGTATATTAACTACGACTCGAATACGTCTGTAATGATGAATGTAGAGGCGCCTCTCGCGGGCGTGTCGAGTTTTTAGGGTTTCCTATCTTTACACAGAAATACAGAAGCCATTGTTGTAATATAATTTTGGGAAGCAAACGAAAACTAAGAAATGTATCATTACTGTATTATATTTTTGTTACGATTTCAATTCTAAGTTTCTATCTATGCATCCATCACCCATAGGACATCCACAGCTGGACATAATTATGCCTCCCCTAAGGATCTCCAATAAGACCGGTTGCATCCAGCGTGATCGTTGATGATTTTGTTTATAATTTTAAAATCTTGATGTACACAAGCGTCTTTGGTGTTAAACTAAATATAGTAAAAACAAAAACCAATATTTTACATTTAATTTTGATATGCGTGCTTAGATGTACCTACTTACTGTAATATTTTGGATTGCTCTGTAACGTACTGTACACGGACCGGCCTTATAAACAGTTCACTGCTGAACTTAGGTCTATCAGGTCTATACTCTATGCACCCACTTTCGCTTACTGAGTACGGACGTATGCCTCACGATTTTTCTTCACAGAAAAGCCAGTAGTGTGAAAATCCGTAAAGTTTTAATTCGAAATCAAGCTAAGAATCAGAATGAATATAATGACTTACCTACTTGAGATTTAAAACAATGGTACAGAACTTTTAAAATGTAAATTCAATTCACTTTTTTTTATAAACTGATGAAATTAGATACCTACAGCCAAAGTGCTATTTAATCGCATGTTTGCCAACAAAAACTGTGTAAATCGTATTTATAACAAAAAATCTAAACAATCCGTCTAAACAGCTACCTACAGACTGACACTGCGAATGATCTTAGGAATACCTCTCCAAGCTTGTTATATGCTTATCTGTCTACTCATTACGTCAGTGTTTAGTTATAATTCCAATAAGTAAGCTAAGTAGGTAGTATAAGACACTATTATAAGAACGAAATTATAAACCAATGTTATATTGGGTAGGCGCTAAGTAAATAAACCGTTTATTTACCTAGCGCAGGCATCTGAGCGACAAATATTTTGAATATAATGATAGGTACTAAAATATTGAATGGTGATAATATAATGCTGTAAATAATATAATGGTTGATAAGTATCTCTACATAACTTGCTACGAAAATGATGTCGCACTCCGTATGTCTGTATAATTATTATACGACTTAGTATACGAATAATATATACACCAATAGGCAGAAGCATTGGATTTTCAATCCTCAATCCTCCCGTCAATCCTCCCGTCCGTTCATCAGTCATAAGATGTCTACTGCCTCCTGTTAACCTATTTATCTATTTTTGACCGACGAACCAAACCGGAGGAGGTACTCAATTCGATGCGTATTTTTTTATGTATAACCACGCATAACTTTTTTCGTAGTAGTCCGATTTCAATAATTTTTATTTAATTGGAAAGAGTATACTTCGAAATTGGTCCCATTAAAATTTTATTGAAATTGGCTGAGCCATTTTCGATAAATCAACAATAATGTGAAAAATGCTACATCGATCCGTGCGAAATATTCGCGAATTATGTACACGGGTGAAGTCGGTCATGCTATTTTTTTTGCAAAAAAATAATTTTTAACGAACTTTTTACTGCCTTTTAGGAATTTTCTCCGGAAGATTTACGCGTGGAAATAAAACATCCTAATTAGTCTCCGTTCGAAACCGGAGCGGGTCACAAGCTAAATGTAAACAGAATTCTATTTTCATCCCCCAAAATTTTCCACCCTTCATCGTAGTAATTATTTGTGCCCCTTTGCCCCTACTATCAAACTTTTCCCAGTAATAGGCCCTCAACCGAAAACAACAAGTGGTCGGGGCAGGGCCGGATTCAGGGGAAGGCAACGGGGCAATTGCACGTGTGAACAAGTGACAGATTTAAACTTCACCATAACACTGTCTCGTACTGACGCGTCGAAAGATTGTTTTAGTGGTGCGCGTATTAGCTCGGCATAGCGTGATTGCGAGAGCTTGGGAGATCATAAAGGGGCCTCGGCTCTTTTGTTGCCCACGGGGCCTTCACACCTCTAAATTCGGCCCTTGGTCGGGGGCTTGTTCTTGAGCAGGTATGTTTACACCGATATTCGGACCGCGCCCACTCGGGCTCTACAGCTCCACAAGTTGACATGTCGACATTATAAACCGGTCGCCGAAATGCCACGGCTTCGACTAGTTTTACTAGCATTCTCTGTAATACATAATAAATTGACATGTGTATGACTTCGTAAAGAGCGGGCAAATATTTACAATAATAGCAGCGTTTTACCTGAAATAAAACGCATATTAAAATACTTACCTTACTGGAAGCTTTTATAATGAGAGAGCGTATCCCTTTCCGTCGAACAGCTAACGTTTTCAGTCCCTTTAAGCGTTGTAACCGGAAGCCTCCAGGTGGCGCCTCTGTAGCGATGCACGCCATTTTATTTTCTAGGAAAAATAGCGTGCCTTTTGGCCTCATTGCGTTAATTTTTGTAATTTCCACCAGGCAGAAATTAAAAGTAAAGCTTCCAGTAAGGTAAGTATTTTAATATGCGTTTTATTTCAGGTAAAACGCTGCTATTAAATAACTTGACCGTTACTGGAAGCTTTTATAATGAGATTCTGTTTGTTATCGCCTGGTGGCGTCACCTGGAGTGGGGCTTTAAATTATAACTTATGATTATGTTTTAGGTACGCCAATGTGAGATCTATAGCTCGGGTGACAATTTAATTACTAATGATTTCAAATACATTAAGTAACTTTATAGTGAATAATGTCCAGAAAATATAAAATATAACTTAAATCCCATAAGAAAATGGACATCAAGAATCTTCCGGTCACTTAGGCCATTATCTTCAATAAACATAACCTATTTAGCAAGAGTACTTTTAATTTGCAAAATTAAATAAAAACAATAAACAACAACAAAGTGTTAACGTATAAATAATTTACAACATACGTAAAGCTTTAATATGTACATAAACCCATGAGGATTTTATAACAACGCGTTTTCGTTGTGTTCATCGCATATCTACATGCATACTTGTACTTACGGTTAAGCTGGGTGGCTAACCCAAGTGTCCGGGTTTCTAAGCCACCTGAAAGAATCTGACATCGTATAATAGATCCTGTTGAGAAGGATTTGTTCGGTAATGATATTTTCATTACATTATTGCAGGAATACGATATGCATTCGTATTTTGCGTCATTACTAAGCAGAGAGTCCCACGCAGTAGAATTGTTACTTTTAGAGTACCTCTCCATCGTGAGGAGCAGTGGATGGCTAGCTTAGACTGTGCCATTATTGCAAGAATGCGTTATGGATTCATATTTTGCATCATTGCTAAAGCAGGGAGTCCCACTCGATGGAACTGTTACTTTTCAAGTACCTCTCCCTCGTGATGGGCAGTGGATGACTTATTTAGCCTGTGCCATTATTGCTAGGATGCGTCATGCATTCATATTTTGCATCATTGCTAAAGCAGGGAGTCTCACTGGATGGAACTGTTACTTTTCAAGTACCTCTCCCTCGTAATGGGCGGTGGATGGCTTACTTAGCATGTGCCATTATTGCAAGGATGCGTTATGCATTCATATTTTGCGAAATTACTAAAGCAGGGAGTTCCACGCGATGGAACTGTTGCATTTAGTGTACCTCTCCCCTGCGAGGGGCGGTAGGTGGCTTGCTTAGCCTGTGCCTTTCGACACGAGTCGATAATTTGGCAATAAATCTCGAAAGTTGATTTACTTCAGATTTTGAAGCCAATTCAGTCAATATAAAATTGAAAGAATATATATAAAATAAAAATGTCACTGACCCACTAAAAACCATGGTCAAACAATGGCAGCTAAAATAAAATCAAAGTAATTATGCAATTAAATGTCACGGTACAGTTATTGGTATCGTACTTATACGTACAGGATACATGTGTCCCTGTTAGTAAATCTCTATAGATTTAATGGTCTCTAGCTTAAAGCTATCAGTTGGAGTTGCGCCTGAAGATTTCCAATTGTCATGCGAAGCAATAGCGCGACTTTTAATAAGAGTTGTTTTAGCTGCGACTAACAATGTGTGAGAAATAGGTAGCTAAGTTCGATCTAATACTGGTTTTGACAAACTCACTTGATTAATAACTCGCAAAAGAAAACAAAAAGAACTCACAAAAAACACCACTGGCAAAAATAGCCCCTTGAATTTTTAATAACTCCCGGCTCGATCGTCAAGTTGCGAATGTAGGATTAATCTGTACTTAACGATTAGTTTTATGTAAAGCAAATTAGTTAGGCTGCTTTTTACAATGATATTATTATGTTGGATTACAACATTCTCAAAAATTTAGTAATCTCATTAATTTTATACATTGCGTAGGCGCCGCCGCCGTAAAGTGCACCGTAATCTATTGTTACGAGATGGGTTCTTGGATAATCAGTTAAAACGCCGATTGTTCACTTTGCACTTTATTGCACAAAATCACAGTACACACGACACAACTGGTTCGCACAAACACGTCACACTGGCACTGAAATTCACACAACTAGTCACTTCACAATCACTGGTACCGCACTTAAACACGAGATGTTTTCGCTCCGATATAAAACGCGATAACTGCCACGAACGAAAACCATCGCCCTATTTATATCGGAATAAGGGTTCTCTAGAAATCTGTAGAATATTCGGTGCCATTGTGAAAGTAAACAAGTGTAAAGTTCGAGAAACCCTATTGTCCTTAATTATTACGAAAACACCACAAAAAATCTAACAAACAACAAACAATAGACGCGACACAAAGGCCGGTGCCGCCTGAGTCATAAAACCATAAATCTCGCGATGTAAACAACTCGCCGTCGTACCGCGCGCGGCCACAGATTAATAAATAGTTACTGACGGCGTGGCCTACTGCGTAACACCACCTCCTCCCAAGACATGCTCGTCCCGAGCATCGTTGCATCCGTGATATCGCGCCAATCGATCCACGTGAACTATTTTGGGGGCACCTCGAGGTCCTTTCTGTATGCGGAACGTCACGTCGTTGATCTTGGTCACCACTCGGTACGGTCCATCCCATTTGGCTTGTAGCTTTGGAGACTTCCCTTTGCTGCGTATGGGATTGTGCAGCCATACCATCGAGCCTTCCTCGAACCCAGGATTGTTAGCCCTTCTGTCGTATCGAGTCTTCATTTTTTCAGATGCTTGCTGGCCATGCTCTCTAATGTGCTCATAGATATCGTTCATCTTGTTCCGGAGGTCACTGGCGTACTCAGTTATGGGTTGTGGGGAATCCGGTGGAATGCCAGTTATTAAGTCGGCTGGTAGCCGTAATTCACGTCCAAAATTGGCAAAAGCGGGAGTGACATTTGTGCTCTCATGAACAGCACTTCGGTATGACAACAAAAATGGCTGGATATGCTTGTCCCAATCCCGTTGTTTGCCTCCGACTACTTTTGCCAGGTACCTCTCCAGAGTTTGGTTGAATCGCTCCACCATTCCATCTGATTGCGGGTGGTAAGACGTTGTCCTTGTTTTGTGTGCACCCATTAACCGGCACGTCTCTTGAAACAGCTGAGATTCAAAATTTCTTCCTTGGTCACTGTGGATTTCCAATGGTACTCCAAATCGACAGAATACTTCATGCACCAATTTGTCTGCTATCGTCGATGCCTCTTGGTTCGGAATTGCGAGGACTTCCGGCCACTTGGTGAAGTAATCCATGACGACAAGGAAGTACTTGTTGCCACTTTCACTCACAGGAAATGGTCCGGCCACATCCAGTGCGATTCGCTCCCATGGTGCTCCAACATTATACAGCTTTAATGCTCCTCTGCTGCGGGTATGCGGACCTTTCACTGATGCACAGCTCGTACATTTCCGTACCCAGTCTTCTACGTCATCTCTGCAGTTGATCCAGTAAAACCTTTCTCGAATTTTCAAGAGTGTCCGTTTCACACCCAGATGTCCTCCCGAAAACCCTTCGTGGTACAGCTTCAAAACTTCAGGTATCTTTGCTCTGGGTACAACCATTTGGAGATGGCACTGATTGCCACGAGCATTTTCCCATTTTCGGCAAAGTACTCCCTCCTGAAGCACCAGACTATCCCATTGCGCCCAATAGCTCTTTGTCGTAACACTCATTGAAGCAATAGCACTCCAGTCTGGCTTAGGGGCATCTGATTCCATCCATTCAAGAATCGGCTTGATGTCGGCGTCTTCTTCTTGTGCAACCTGAAGGGTTTCTTTCCATTCATCGCCGATGTCAGCTTTGAGCATTCTGACGGGCACTGAATCTTTCGACTCGTGTCTTGAGCAATGCTTGCAGTCCTCTGAGCATGGCCTTCTTGACAGTGCGTCCGCGTTGCCATGAGATTTTCCACTGCGATGCTCCGTGGTGAAGTCAAACTCTTGTAGTTGCTCAATCCATCTTGCCACTTGGCCTTCGGGATCCTTAAACTGTAGTAGCCACTTAAGAGCAGCGTGGTCGGTCCTCAGATGGAATTTTCGCCCGAGCAGGTACTTGCTAAAATGTCGCAATGTCTTCACCACTGCAAGTAGCTCTTTTCTGGTCACACAGTAGTTCCTTTCCGGCTTGGACAGGGATTTGCTGAAATACGCGATCACCACTTCTTGGTCTCCTTTCCTTTGTGACAGTACTCCTCCAATGCCGGTGTTGCTGGCGTCAGTGTCCACGATGAACTCGTTCTCTGTGTCCGGGAAGCCAAGAATAGGCGTATTACAAAGTCGCTTCTTTAGCTCTTGAAAAGCTGCGTCGCAATTTTCGTCCCAGAGGAAGGGTCGTTTTTCCTCAGTCAGTCTATGCAACGGCTTGGCTATGTCAGCAAAGTTCTTCACGAATCGCCTATAGTAGGAGCATAAACCCAAGAATGCTCTAACTTCCGTCTTGTCTTTTGGCACAGGCCAATCCTTGACAGCACTGACTTTTCCTGGATCCGTCTGTACGCCAGCTTCGGAAATCACATGTCCCAGGAAATTCACTTGCCTCTTGAAGAAGGAACATTTCTTCGGACTCAGCTTGAGATTGGCTGCGCGAATCTTAGTCAATACTCGTTCCAGGTTTTGCAGGTGGTCTTCGAAGGTTTTTCCCACAATTATGATGTCGTCCAAATAGACTAGGCATGCATCTCCAATCAGTCCCGCGAGCACTAACTCCATTAGTCTTTCGAACGTAGCGGGCGCGTTGCACAATCCAAACGGCATCACGTTGAATTGCCACAGACCTTTTCCCGTCGAAAATGCGGTCTTCTCTTTATCTTTAGGATCTATTTCCACTTGCCAGTATCCGCTCTTCAAGTCCAGCGTAGTGAACCACTTCATACCTGTCAGTGTGTCTAACGTGTCATCAATCCTCGGTAAAGGATAGCTGTCTTTCTTCGTTACGTCGTTGAGTCGTCGATAATCAACGCAGAACCGCATACTGCCATCCTTCTTTTTCACTAGAACCACTGGTGAGCACCACGGACTGGATGAAGGTTCTATCACACCATTGCGTGCCATGTCTTCGATCATTGACTCAACTTCTTTTTCTCGAGCCACTGGTATCCTTCTTGGCCGCTGTCGAATCGGTGACACACTTCCTGTATTTATTGTGTGCTTCACTAAACCAGTCTTCCCGTTAACAGCATCATCGAGAGCAAATATGTCGGTGTAGCGCTGCAGCATCTTCTTTGCCATCAGAAGTTCTCTTTCGGTCAGGTCTTTACGGGAGTCTTCCAATAGCGTTGACACTGTGTAACTCCCAGCACAGTTGTATTTCTCCTTTGGTTGTTCTTGGCATCTGCGCA
Source organism: Hypomecis atomaria (assembly GCA_964007245.1). Lineage (NCBI taxonomy): Eukaryota > Metazoa > Arthropoda > Insecta > Lepidoptera > Geometridae > Hypomecis > Hypomecis atomaria. The sequence continues at coordinate 26,309,756 of OZ023279.1, forward strand.
TCCAGTCTACTTCTTCACAAGTACCAATTGGGGTTCCTCCTTTGATGAGTTGTTCCTCGTTACTTGTGTTGAGAACACGCACCACAGCGGTATTAGTAGTCCTCACCAGAGTTCGGGCCAATAACCATGGTTGATCACCTTCCGACTGTTCTATTAGCACACATCGTCCTTGATGTCCCAACTTCGGCGGTAATCTAACTGCCACAATGGTCTCCGATCTAGGTGGAAGAACTGTTCTCTGCAGACAATAAACCTTTCCTGATGTGGCGCCTTCCATGAAAATTTCTTCTCTTCCACACTTCAAGATTCCTTGGTTGACGTCTATCTCGCAATGATGTTCTCGCATGAAGTCAAGACCCAGAATGCAATCGTCGACTATATCAGCCACAATGACTTTGTGTTGGAAAGTTTTCTCACCCAACTTTAACTCCACCAGCTTCTCTCCTCGGACGGATATGTGCTGACCGGTCGCTGTCAGAAGTTGAACTGTTTTGCAGCTTTCGAAGTTCGGAAGAAAGCGCTTAGCCAGTCGGGAACTGATGACAGTGCGAGAAGCTCCTGTATCCAATGTCAGCTTGCAAGAAGTTCCATTGATGACACCATTGATGATCAAGCTGTTCCCATCGTGAGCTTGTGAGATCAAAATCTTTGGCTTTTCTGGTCCGGATAACACTCGCCATTTTCCGCTTTCTTCAGCAGGTCGTTTATTCCTCCATAGTGAATGCGTTGCCTCGCGATCCTTTCGTTCTTCCAATAGTCGATCGTCCCTGGTTCGGCATGGCTTTGGGCAATTCTGCCATAAATGGCCTCTCTCTTCACAGTTGTAGCATCTTGGGCCAAACCTCGTACGATGTGACGCTTCCTTTACTTCCCTCATATGTTGGATATCCTTCACTGGATTTCGTACAGCCTCGACTTCTAAGGCTTGAGCCAAAGCTTCCTTCAGTGTTTTATGATGCCCGAGTTTCACTGCAGTTCTTACTTCGAAGTCTGCTATCCCGTTAGAAAATGCTTCCACTAGATGCTCGTCGTTGGGTAACGGTGCTGACTGATAAGCCTTCCGGAACAGTTTCTCCACTTCGACAGCCCACTGCTGAAGACTTTCGTTGCGACGTTGCACCCTGTTCTTTAACTGCGCTCTGTACACACGCTCCAGGTGCTCATCACCATAGCGACTCTCCAACATTTCCATTAATTTATCGTAGGTCACTTCCTTGCCCACGGCATCAAGAATACTCAGGGCTTCGTCGCGAAGGCTCATGATGAGAGCGTTCTTGGCTTGGTCCTTGTTCCATCCATTAGTCTGAACGGCGGCGTCGAATTGAATTTTGTAGGCTGACCATGATGATGTTCCGTCGAAAGGCGTTACTTTAATCTTCTGTGAGGCTGGCGAGAAGGTTGTAGATGCAGCGGTTCCGCCTCTAGACTTGATAACGTTGAGGGCTTTCCTCACATCGGCGATTTGTGCTTCCGCTTCAACAATACGGGATTCGTGCTCCTTTATGCTGGCGTCGTGCTGGTCGACCGTGTCCTTGACCTCTTTTATCTCGTTACCCAAAGTCGTCTGCAGGCTTGATAGCAGCTCTTCTTTGTTACGGTCCAATTTTTCTTCAAGCTGGCGAGCCTGTTCTCTGTTGCGGTCCAATTTTTCTTCCAGCTGGCGAATATGGTTCTCGTTGTTGCGGGCCTGTTCTTCTCTGTTGCGGTCTAATTTTTCTTCTAGCAGGCGAGTCTGCCTCTCGTTGTTGCGATCGAACATTGACTGCATCATCGACATCATTGCAGTCATATCAAATGCCGCAGGGACAGCTGATGTCGTAGCAGGTGCTGGGTTCGGGTTCCTGGAGTCGTCGTTTGTTGCCTCGGACTCGCTGCCTTCCATTAACAGCGAATTATTTCCGAAGCGTCGCTGGTCAACCTCCTCCTGGCGGCGCTCCTGCTCCTCTAGTCGGCGCGCTTCCTCCTGACGGCGCTGACTCCGTGTACGGGGCGTCTCGTCGTCGTACGGAGTAACCGGCATTTTCAATTATCCACCCTTCTGACACCAAATGTTACGAGATGGGTTCTTGGATAATCAGTTAAAACGCCGATTGTTCACTTTGCACTTTATTGCACAAAATCACAGTACACACGACACAACTGGTTCGCACAAACACGTCACACTGGCACTGAAATTCACACAACTAGTCACTTCACAATCACTGGTACCGCACTTAAACACGAGATGTTTTCGCTCCGAGATAAAACGCGATAACTGCCACGAACGAAAACCATCGCCCTATTTATATCGGAATAAGGGTTCTCTAGAAATCTGTAGAATATTCGGTGCCATTGTGACTGACAAAGTAAACAAGTGTAAAGTTCGAGAAACCCTATTGTCCTTAATTATTACGAAAACACCACAAAAAATCTAACAAACAACAAACAATAGACGCGACACAAAGGCCGGTGCCGCCTGAGTCATAAAACCATAAATCTCGCGATGTAAACAACTCGCCGTCGTACCGCGCGCGGCCACAGATTAATAAATAGTTACTGACGGCGTGGCCTACTGCGTAACACTATGTACTTGCCAGAAATATTTATAATATTTTATAAATACTTAGCTAAACAAGATACATTAACTTTTGTGTTGACGACTATTCTCTTTTAGCTAATATTTGAGTTGATCTATCCAAAAATGTGCTGTTTTGTGGAAAAAAGAAGGTAGTAAGACTTGACCTACCCTCCACACCATAAAAAGCTAGGTTTATCAGACGCGCATTTTTGTTTCAATCTATTTTTACTAACACTACATTCTTATTTTGTTTGTATTTAAGTAAATTAAAAAGTTTCAAAATAAAATATAATTATGATAAATGGTCATTAATACAAAATAAAACATTAAAAGGAGTATTAGCCTGAGCCAAGATGGTAAACAAACTCGTCTTCACGTTTTCTTCCGTGCGACGGAAGATCACACAATCTAGCAGCAGTAGTATCTGACCACAAATGCAACATACATTACTGCATGTATTAACATCAACATTCTTTATAATCACTTCATTGAAACTAGCGTGAGGATTCATTATTAAATTTTATATGAAAACCGGATACAACTCACGATTATATTTAATATTCTTCATAATTTCACTGTTTTCTCCTTAATTACAACTAAGTACGCCATTTCATGAAATATAAAAATCCTGCGGTTATAAACTTAACCTGACAGATTAGTCATGCGATTATGGTCTGTTTGTCATTTTATTTCACTATACGAACTTTACAACACGTTTGTAGTCGCAGACACAATTATTAGGTGGGCACTGCGTTTGTTAAGTGGTTCTGTTAAGTAATGTCAAATAATGCAACCAGAAAGGATGCAGCTTATTCTCTATTTTCTTAAAATAGAAAGACATTATATTACACAATATAAAGTAGGTAGGTAGATATGTTGTTGGGCCTTTAGTAGCTTTGCATTCTGGTATGCCTATATATAATGTACTCAAATAATATCTACATCATATAAAATGACATTCATTTTAAAATAGTGAACTTAAACACTGCTAACATAGTAGAAATAGGGGGTATGGATTAAGTAAAAAATAAATATCGCATCGACAGTTTAACACGGTTTTTGTTATATGCGAAAAACAAAGAGTATGTGGGTATATCTATTAATTTATGTTTTTCCTATATCGGTATGAGCAAACATGTTCACGATTGCTATCCTTGCGGATAAGACATGCTAATTTTCTCGAAATAGTTTCGATTTTAGTAGATACACAACATAGTACTGCTCAAGCAAGTCTTGCTTCACCTTAACAGGGTACTTGCATAATTGCACCTTGAATGGTTTTCTTTTCCGAAAATGTGAAGAGATTTAATAGAATTTAAATAGATGCGAGCTGTGTACATGTTTCTTTAATATTATGTTGTTACCATTTACAGATTTCCTACAAAGAACAGCCTGATTTTTCTTATGGTATATTTAATTAATGTATTTTAATGATATAAGCCCCATTTTACACAAACCTTACATATTTTATTATTTTTGGGTATGCTACAAATCACTTACTGCTTTGGTTTGAGAATACTCCCTGACCGCTATCGGAAGAAAATCACTACGTTTTTCACATTATGATTATGTTCTGCGATGATAGCATATTATAATTATGTGAAAAACACATTCTTGCGACGATAGTATGCAAAGACCCGACTATGTACAGTAGCTCAAATCATCCATTAAAATAAGGTCAACCGCATTAAATGCTTAATTTGAATAGAATTTCATATTTTCTATGAACGAAAATAATAGGAATTTCATTTTCCAAAACTAATAACGCAAATAATTGAATACTGTACAAGGTAGTGGCCGAAACTAGACAAATGTTTGTTATGATTTGTGGAAGAACATTTACACTCAGTTTTTAAATTCTTTGCATAAATGATGTAGAATTCACTCCGCGAGAGTGGCATGCATCTCAATAAGCACTGACCCCATGAGGGTAGTTAATTAATATGATGTAAAAGTGCATTATACACTGTATCACTCACTTTCCAAGTAGTGAATTTCACAAAAAGCACTGACTCCATGAGGGTAGGTAATTGATGATGTGCATAAATCCGGTAGGTGCGCTAACCTGTTCGTTTATAATTTTATCGATTTTATCATTATATGATCGGTAACAACATGTTCAAATAAAGCACACGTCACTGATATCAGGAAGCTTGATCCGTTCATAAGAAGGTATTAGAAATACCGACCCCACGAGGGTGGTTCTCATGCATTGAATCATGGTAACGTTGCTTCTTCCATACTGTTATACATGGTTTTGTCAAACAATTTGCTAAAACTAATCAGAAGGTAGTTTCTGAAAAATACATTTACCCTAAAACGGCGGTATTTGTAATATCACGTATATTTCGAGTCGAAAGAACAAAAGTTGCTCTCAAATAGGCGCTTAGGTACTCAGTTAGCTCAATAGAAACAGCGAGACAACCATTCATTAACTCGTTATTTTCCAACACGTGTTGAAAGAATTTGCTCATTTTCTAACGAATAAAATGAAATCTAAACGCATCAAATATAACTTTGCACAAAATTTTATCAACTGAGATAAAGTTCTGATCACTTTAGAAACTCTTAGGTAAAATAAGATTAAAAATCGTAAGGTGGGTGCTATTTATCGGCTATCGTAAGGTGCCGTATATTTTTCCCAGGTTGCTTGATACTAGGTTTAGGAAACCTAGGTATATCTTACGGTGCCGAATATATGAACACTGCAGTGTTAAACTGCGGTATAAATAAAATTCTGCTGCAATATAAGCTTAAAGAAGTTCTACTAAGAATCCAAATTTCGCTCACCCATTTTCATCGATAGATTTATCCATCTGGGTGGAACAGCACGCTTACCCGCTGCCGAAGCTCTGCTTAGCTGACATCACACCACTTTGACCGCTTGAAGCAGTCGCGTTCATCTATTTTTTAAAGGAAATTTATTAAACAGGGATGAAAACAATTGTATAGGGCGACCGATTGCCCTATTTGAAGCACTTTTGGTTAAAACCCATTAGGCTTTGCTGAAAATTTTGTAAACGAACGGTAAAAACCGTTAAAAATTTATTTATTGAGAAAATGCTATGCCACACTGGTTTTCAAACCTTGGCACAGTAAATTTGTTTAAAAAATCCATTTTTAGAGAAATAGATATAATAATATGTGGGAACTTACTGCGCAGGTACTTATACTTAGCTCCGTTATTTCTTGGAAACAACGTGTTCATTTCGATGATGAGCACCACCACATATTCACTGAGTTTAATCTGTATATTAGTTATAGATAATAATTTTATAAAAAATAAACTGTGCAACAGACCGGGAGCTAGCTAGAGCTGCCCGGAGCTGTTGCTTCGACGAAAAATTCAACGCCAATGAGGCCAAAAGGCACGCTATTTTTCCTAGAAAATAAAATGGCGCGCATCGCTACAGAGGCGCCACCTGGAGGCTTCCGGTTAGGGACTGAAAACGTTAGCTGTTCGACGGAAAGGGATACGCTCTCTCATTATAAAAGCTTCCAGTAACGGTCAAGTTATTTAATGATTGATTATGTATCTGTCTAGATACCGAATTGGCTGGGCAAAACGGCCCAAAAATATGGTCCATATATGGTGCCTATCCATACAAATTTTGACAGGTTTGACATACTCGTACCTATTAAGTACGCGCTCATTGTCAAAGATCTGGGAAGATCTGGATCTAGGATCTGAGTTTTTAAGTTTTTAGAGTTTTAGTTCTTTGTGATTAATCACAAAGAACTAAAATTTATTTTTGTCCATCTAGACAGATGTATAAACAAAGGCTGGAACCAAAATTATATTTTGTAATTTTTTTTATTTGTAATATTTTTGTTTAGGTAATCCAAAAGCAGTTAGTACTCAATAATCATGCATAACTTACGTGTAAAATGATTCAATTAGGCTGTTTTTCTACCAAAATATAGATTATGTAACTGATCTGTGCGAAGCCGCGTATAGGCTGCTACATAAGTTGGCGGATGTGAAGTTAGCTCCAAGCTGCGCAATAGCCAACACATCTGCCAACTTGTGTGGCGCGGCATCAAAGCTGTGAAACATGCGACTTAAGTAGGTAATGCTATTCATGGTTTGACACATTGATTTTTATCTCTGGTGAAAAGTTTCAAAGAATCGCTAGGTACTTGAATGAATAGATATATACCTAAACAGAATATTTACACTCTACATACCTACGAGTACGTACATTCCGCGCATCATGAAAATATGTTCAGTGGTTCGTTCCTTGCACACTTCATTTCATTTCCACCGTCTCTGGATTACAATCGATGAATAAGTACCGTTCCATAGGCCGAGTCAAACGTATGAATCAAACAACTTGGCGACTGTGATGTTAGCTAACATCACAGTCAATCCTGACTGAACCCAATCCTGACTGAAGCTCACTTGACAGCTGCGCGAGGATTGAGCTATCCGCAGCTTGTAGCTAACATTACAGCCGCCAAGTTGTGTGGTTCGGGCTGTACCTACTCTGTTATCACGTTGCTCCAGCCAAGCCCAGTATCGGCCAGATCCAGTATCAGTGCGGGGTATCAGCCGGTCTGACCCCGATATCGTGTCACGTTGGACCTTGACCGGGCTCATCAGATCCCTGCTTCCAGATCTTTCTAGAATTTCTCTGCGCACTTTCTTCTGACTTTCTGTTTACCAAGAGCGTGTTTATTAATTGATAAGATGCGTATTTATCCATTCATTTGTATTGACACTTTGATATAAAGTTTTGAACCGATTTGGAGATGACCGATTGTTTATGCTCTACAATAAGTTTACCTAATATAAATTGGGACGGCATACATTTTCCAAGAGATGAGCTTATTTAAAAAGAAGACACATAGCTTTCGATATAACGCATTTAGTGCAATTTGTAATTAATTAAATACATTATTTTGTTAATCACAAATAATTTTGTAAGTCTGTAAAAATAGTGCATTAGATTGTTTGCTGGTCAATATTCGTTGGTACAAAGATCAACTTAATATTCGCCCTTCTTTTTAACACCTGGCTAGGCTCAAAATATTATGAAAATACTCTCTTTTGAATTTAAAAAATTATTACAATTTATTGTTACTCATAAGTCATTTAATTTATTCCAAAGATTAAGACTGAGAATTTGTACAAAATTCGAAAGCACTAATTTTCATTACATATGTTTGCAAATACATAGTATGATGTAGTTATTGGGTTGAGCCCTGTGAACTCATAAACCACACACCTCCAGACAAACAAAAACGTACTCACCAAAAAATTCTAAATTTTATTCTGAACTTTCCTCTCAATGTTACAATAGAACACAAAGTGATGGAACTATTTATAGAATCTGAAATATTTTGAAATGTTTAGCTAAAAATATAAACAGAACTTAGAAGCTCTGCGACCGTAATTTTCTTGTTTACAAATAATGTTACAATAGAACACAAAGTAATGGAACTATTTATAGAATCTGAAATATTTTGAAATATTTAGCTAAAAATATAAACAGAAGAACTTGGAAGCTCTCCGTCCGTAATTTTCTTGTTTACAAATATGAAAAATACGGAAGCGTACTTATTATGTCATTATGTCAATTGCTTTGAGTTTCCTCGCGAAAATAAGAACGAAAGATAAATATTAGTAGATACGCTAGACTGAGCCACTGAGAGTATTTTCGTGTTGGAAATCAGATTCTGTACAAATAACAATGTGTTGAACGAACGAAAAGTTATTTAATCTGATGACGCGTCGATGATGCTTTTTTGTCACTAATGTGGACACAGTGGATACAGAGAGACACTTTATAATTAGTTACTGTTCGTAGTTCTGCCGTAGGACGTTTAATGCTGGACATAGGCCTCCCCTGTAGATCAAAGATACAATACACCTTTTGAAAGCAGGATGCGTCCAGTATTGTTACAGTCCTGTACAGTGCTGTCAGATTTAATCAATTTTTTTTTATCATATTATGTTTATGAACAAAAAATTGTTAATTTAACTGTTCTGTCTGATTTCTAGCAGTAACTTAGTGGAAAAAAGTATGTTCTACTTATAGTTACATTCATTATCCAGAAAATCGTTGTCATGTTCTGTGTACCTAGTATTTTAACAGGTTATCCATTTACAGGTATAAAATTCCGTAACCGTCCGTGTAAAAAAATATAAATAGATACTCACATACTATAAAGAGAATAGATACCTACTAAAGAAAATAATGTAATGCAACGTTATGACACGGATCTTAGCTATCACACGGATACCTAACAGAAATAATTGAGTAGTTTTAGAATCACTACAGAATAAACAAATGACGTTACATCAATCGTTAAAAAGTCGGTAGAAAATATGGACTTATTAATAATTTATTCTTTGTTATCCATCTGTCTCTGCTGCTACTATGTCTTGGTCAACGTTGGATCCAAGCATGGCAGCCTGCTTGTCCAATATCGGCATTCTCATGATTTTCCCTCGGCCAATATTGGCCCAGACATTTGACCAGCGAGGCCAGTGAGGGGCGGTGGGCCCGCCGCGACGTCACGCCGCGCCTGCATCCTGCTGCGTACTCGTAATGATATAATGACACTGCTCAGGCAATTTCTATATTCAAATGTATGCACCAACGATAAGTACGTAGATTTTAGTAATTGGCTCAAGTAGTACGCGTGGCCGCAGCCCGCTCACGGCCTGTACGCATACCAAGCGTACGACTTGAGATAATAAGTACAATCTACGTGTATATCATGAGATACATCATTGTAGATTTTTTTTGTACACAACAAAAGGTCACAATAACATAACACAACTTAAATTGTAATAATCGGTGGCGTTATCGCTGGACGTGATCTCTTCCAGGCGAATTATAAGATTGCTATGTGATGTGAAAATTGACATTACAAGCTCTTGACTCAAGTACTGTTAGTTAAACATGCTGCATCCTAGACTCATCTCTAAGATCAGGCGGTATGTGATAAACACGAACCTATAAAAACGAAAAGAAGGATAAGTGTTATATTCGTTTCAGCTAAGTTTGCTTGAATTTATTTAACTGAGAAAAAACTGTCGAACTCTTCGTGACTGAGCCAATTTTCCGCAATCATTATTAAATCATTATTTTATACCTTATTACAAAAGTTTTACGCACACTTTAGACAATGTTTAACAGTACAAATTGCACCGTTAAACAGGGTTTAAAGTGTGTTTAAATCTTTTGTGGTAAGACGGTTAGCTGTTTGTCGTGTCCACTTTATCATAATTAACAAATAAATCATACAAAGTCAACATGGGAGGGAGTTATGGCACAAAAACACAGATTAGACTTATATTAAATATTAGCAGAAAAGCAAACTAAAAAGAATTTTATTTCAGCATTTCAAAAGAGTTCTGTAGTGTTGAGTAAAAGACAGGCTATCGCAGAATGGTGTTTATTACTTTCTTACAATACCATATAAAGTACGTGGGTAGTTTACTTATTAATATCTACCTACATCTAAAACATCACAAGTTCTCAATATTTTATTTCTACTGTCTTCTTGCATTCCGCAACTTCCTCCAACACGTCCAAACATTGGCCACAGATATAACTGCGCAGACGATCTAATCAAAAACACCAAAAATGCGATAATTATCGTGTAATTTGTAAATGAATTGCGAGATAAGGAATAATCCTCCCAAGTAGGTCGGCCAGGGAGCCGCCGGCGCGCGGCTGTCGTCGTCCGCTGATACCGACTGGTTCCTTCGTATTTACTGATTACAATTACTTAATTAGTATTGGCCTAAAGTATGTTCAGTTGAAGCGGATATGCTCTCTATAGGGGAGCATAAACGCTGCCGAAGCTCTATGAAATGATTTTAATTTTAGTTGCGAATTAGTTCAGTTGGGAGAGCGTCTGGCTAGTGATCTGAAGACGCAGGACCAAGTCCTGCATTCAGTGGCATTCACGCAATGCGCAGACTAAATAACTTAGACTAAGATTTAACTATGGATAAGATAACTTTATTGATAATAATGGAACCTTTTATTACAAAAAATATTGCAAAATATTGATTCATTAATATGCTCGTCCGGTTTAACTTTTTTTTTCACAGTTTGCTAATATTATTATTTATAACAGATACAGTATACACTGCATTTGTGTATCTGATACACAAATGCAGTGTCATTTAAAAAAACCATCACAAAATATTGTTAAATTCATTGACAAAGTACCTACACATAATGTTAATATCTATGTTATAATACTATCAAAAAAATGTGTTTAGTTAACAAAGGGCACAGACCCTGGAGTCCGTGGTTACTAAATTTTGAATAAAAAAAAGTCCTGGATTCGCGATGAATTTTTGAAATGTTCATCACAAAAATAACTCTTTGCTCTATTAATTATTTAACCTCTTTGTAAAATACTAGTTCTATCTGTCTCTGAGTCTTTTCCGTGGTTATAAGCCATTTCATCATTCATTCGTGCTGAGTACTGACCCTGGCTGAAGATTCTACATACTTGAAGTGTCTCGAAAATATCATTACAATTTATCATTATGAATCAATTCTACAGTCGAAGCAACATTGACATAGCAAAATAAAGTGATCGGCCAAGTACGAGTCGGACTCGCGCACGAAGGGTTCCGTACTGTATTGGAGTACCTCTTAAATATTTATGAGCCCCCCTTAAATATTTATTTTATTCTGTTTTTAGTATTTGTTGTTATAGCAGCAATAAAAATACACAATCTGTGAATATTTCAGCTTTCTAGCTATAACGGTTCATGAGATACAGCCTAGAGACCGACAGACAGAGATGGACAGACGGACGGACAGCAGAGTCTTAGTAATAGGGTCCCGTTTTTACTTTTTACGACCCTAAAAACAACCGATTCACAATAAGTATATAATAATATGGCATGCGTCTTTGAAACAATTTTCTCGGACAGTAAAACCTTTTTGTAAAGATAGTTGAAAACCGGCGCGTTATTTGTTCTTATTTTTTAAAAAGTTTGAACCTATCCAGACTGGGATGTCCAGAGTCAGGGTTTTCCATGAAACAGGAGTTCTCCAACCTAGGATACATATTTAGCATCTTCTAGGTCAGAGTAGAAAGAAGACAAGTTTTTTTTCACGTCTATATTCTCGAACATCTATCATTGCGAATCGTTTAGCAATATTGACCAAGTAAAGTGACCAAAATTGATTGGTCCGTCCACTGCTATAAATAGCTGGTCGTCAAATAACAACCCGATACAACTGGTTGATTTTCATATTACATGTCTTCGGTATCGACTGATTGTTATCTATAAAATGGATGGATAATTAATTATATTGTCTGTAAAATGGACGAACTTACTTACTTACTTTCCTCCTTCTTTTCATCATCGTAGGACGTCCACTGTTGGACATAAATCTCTCCTATAGATCTCAAATAAGACCGCTTGTAATCGCATCTGTGGCTCCCGTAGAGACATACTGTTTCGTATTTAGCTACGACCGCAGATGTAACGGAGAGGATTCATTATTAAGACATAGACCTCTCCTCCTACAGAGACTATATAAAGTATCATCTTTTGTAGATGCATGAAGGCCTCCTTCCCGAGTCGATTTTCTCATGTCTGTGTGTCGTGACCTCCATTTTCTACAAATTTCTGAAAAAAATTTGATCATGTTCCATTAATTTATGCTTTCTCAGTTCAATGCTGTGTTTGCAAACCCAATGTTGCGTATGTTAGATAGGGGATTTTATTATAATATTCTATGTCACTTAAAATAGGCGCTATGCTTCATTCATTGGTCTAAAACTATTTCTTTACCTTCTATTCTTATAAACAGATCCGCCATTGCTTGTTGTGTTTGTAATATTGTTTATCAATGTGTTATTCTGTAGTCAAAGTGATTGTGATCCTATCTACTATTCCCTAATAGTTGATAGGAGTACAAACTGCACGGCTAAACAGTGTTTTAGTTCAGTGTTTTTTGATTTTTTTATTGCTTAATTCATTCAATTCATATAACAGTGGAGCAACAAATTGCCTTGATTCCGTCGATATAGTTTGCAGGACAGAATGTGTCATAGGCTACTTACGAGTACTTGTTATCTTGAAAAACTAACAGGTAATTTGAAAAAAAATGGTTTTCTTTGATATTCCTTTATTTCTTTGACTTTCTTTGTCGATTTTCCTACGATACGTACGAAGCGGTTTAACTCAACTTTTCTGATTCGTACCGCCAGGGAATGGTACAGTCTTCCTGCTTCCCTGTTTCCTAAGAGATATAATCTTAAGCTTTTCAAGGTCAGAGTGAATAGGTATCTTCTAGGTCTGCGTGCTTCATCTTCGACCATAACGTCGCTTACCATCAGGCGAGTTGGTGGTCAAACGCGGACTTATTCGCGATAAAAAAAAAATTAAGCGAGTGAAACCGTAGGTAAAACCTAGTTACATACATAATTAGGTACCTATATTATAGATATTTAAATATCCTTATTTTTTGTTGCTAGTTGTCGATAACATGCCGACGAGTGCCCTTATTTATGCGTAGTTTCATAATTCATAGACGTTAGCTAAATATTATCGACATTATCTGATAAAAAATCGGCCAAGTACGAGTCGGACTCGCGCGCGAAGGGTTCCGTACCGTATGGTAGCTCCATTATTCTGTCCGTTATTAATATCGAGCAAAAAACTCTTAAAAATCACGTTTGTTGTATGGGAGCCCCCCTTAAATATTTACTTTATTCTGTTTTTAGTATTTGTTGTTATAGCGGCAACAGAAATACATCATCTGTGAAAATTTCAGTTGCCTAGCTATCATGGTTCATGAGATACAGCCCGGTGACAGACAGACGGACAGACGGACATCGAAGTCTTAGTTATAGGGTCCCGTTTTTACCCTTTGGGTACGGAACCCTAAAAAGTGAGATTCTAAACGATTTCAGTTGTGATATAAAGCGAGTGTAGGTACGAGTATTGAGCCGATTTGTCAGTACTATGTTTTGTTTTTTTAGAAATCCTATAAGTACCTATCTAAAACGGACAGCCGTCATAAAAAAAAATTGTATTACGTTAGATAGGTAATTTTAAATATTTCTATGAAAGAGTTGTGTGATTATAGTGCTCTAAAGTGTATAGAAAGTGCAGTTTATTAAATTTATGTACAATTTCAACTTCGGTAATCGTTTTTGATATTCTTCTATTGCCCGCATTTTTGTTTGTTTTGTGTATCTCCGTGTGAACGAACAACGTCTACCTATTTTAAGTTCTGTCTGGCCTGAACAAGTGTTATGAACCTCTAACAGACCGCAGGTATGCTGGGTACTGTTATTTACTGACTAGCACATACATCCTTGTAAATCCTTGTAAATTAGTACAAAAAGAGTCACGTTACGGTAATAGCATAATAATTTTTCGCATAAATGGTAAAACCGCTTTCTATCGTGTACAAAATTCGAATATTTAGCTCGAATTGTTTACATTATTGTTGATTTTTCAAAAACGGCTCAGCCGATTTCTGTAAAATTTAAATGGAACCATCTCGGGAGTATACCCTATCGAACAAAAAAATAATTTCTTGACTCGGTTCACAATTGGCGAAATTATCGATAAACATACACAAAAAAAATACATATAGACGAACATAGAACCTCCTCCTTTTTGGAAGTCGGTTAAAAACCGTCCTTACTGTCATAATGATAAAAATTGAAAAATAAATGTTCGCGGATCAATTGCCATAAAGTTATTTGGAAGAAACCTGTCTTACCAATAAGACCTCCTTTTGTTCACTGCTATGGTGTTTGTTCACCTGTTATTTATTGATGTCTGATGATCTCTTGTTCTCATCGATGATGATAATAATTTATTAATATCAATTTATGATATTAGATGATTGTAATAAACCTAGTAATCAAGTGAAATTGTGTAGTGAGCAATCAAAAAAGTCAGACTGCCGTCAGAATTTTCACAAATACGCGCGAAAAACTCAAGACTTGTGATGATCATCGAGTCATGCAAGGATATTTCGAAATTACTCATAAATTAGTCATAAATTAACCATTAAAACTAATGAGATAGCAGGCTCAATTTTAGAGGCGCCATCGTAATTATAATAGCGATTTAGAGTAGAGCTGTATCTTTTTCATTTTATGCATTTGATAGAGAGAACACTATTTTGCGTTGCTATTAAATGTACGTTGGTGACCTTAAAATTGGGCCTATAAATAATTATATAGGCATGTAAAAAATTTAATAAATGAATTGTGAGATTTCCTTTCACAATTATAAGTTTCTAACCCTGCATACACCAACTCGCACCTGCGCCAGCGTGGTGGAAATGAACCTTGTAGACTATAGGCCTTATGTTTACAGGTGGACTATACAAAATTACAAAGGTTGATACGGTATATGATGGATCAATAACATTTATCTAACTAATAATAATCTGAAATAGTTTAACATTTATCACTTATCAATTAATGCCTCCTTTCCACGTGAGGTAGTGGAAAATTTAAAACTATGCAAAAAACCGGTCGCCTATTGATATTAGTAAATATTGATTAATTTTGGACACGAATACTTGAGCCAAAGTAATGAACAAGTTTAGGAAATGGTTTTAAAGTCGTCAGTTGTTTTAAAGTATGCTTTGCCTTGTTTTATAATTGTTTTTAATAAAAATTGTGAATTGGGATCGCATAATGAGACATGACGTAGCGAATTTTCAATAACTTGAATTACCTCTCCAATTTTAGACAAAGTTTTTCGAATCGACATGGTCTGGTATAATGTTTCCGAAAAGTTCTGTAGACTTGTCTTTTAGGTACTGAACCTAGCAAGACCTCCTAAGTAAAACATCACGATCCTTCTTATCTGGGGGCTTTATTCACTAAAAACACTGTTTAGTATATCAAGACATGACTGTATATTGAAACCGAGCCTGGAATTATTAAAAAAACTCATTTAATAATTCCACTTATAAATGCGGGCGTTATTGGCGGGCCCTTAATTTTTGTACCATCCCATATCCATATCCCGTTGCTCCGTTGCTGCGTGAAAGAGGAACAAACCAACAAACACACTTTCGGATTTATTATATTAGTAAGTAAGGATAAGGATAAAGGTAACAATTAAATGTTTCCGCGTTTCAGAAAGGTGATCAAGAAGTAGAGGCGAGATGACGACAGCGGTGGACTCCCACCTGACGCGGCTGGAAGCCAAGATGGGGCTCCACAACGGCCATGTCAACGGCACCACCAATGGCACCACCAATGGCACACACAATGGCGCCCTCAACGGCGACGCGCGTCGCTGGGAAGAACAGTTCTTACCACCAGCATTACGCATTGATGACCAAGTCCGCGCGCAAAAGGTAATTAACTAAATGGGAAACGAATGGGAATTACAGCATTTTCTTATAGGTAATGACTTTTTAGTTGCAGTGACTCTTTCTTATTTATTACTTACTAGCTGACCCGACGAACTTCGTTTCATGCAATTGGTCGCACTAACTCAGAAACCTTCTTTGGCTCAAGCACAACAACTTTGCTAAAGATCATCACATGACTAAATGCATTGTTTACGATTCTATAAAGGACATACAAACATTAATTTATATATAGATGGGATTTATTTAGCAATTTTATGACATTCCGATATTTCGGTAAAGTGGCATGTGCCATAATCTGATCCTCTATAAGCTTTCTTTCTCTCTGATGACTCTTTCTTTCATGTTAGGGATGAAATTAGGTACTTATTGATGAAATTGAGCTATAGAAATATTTTACGCGAAAACCACGGACTTTTTCTCCGAATTAGGAACAGATTTGATTCCTTCCTAAAATGAATCGTTGGGGTCTTTTTCAGTTAAAGGCAAAAAAATATACAGTTTTGTAAACTAACAGATGAATCAGCAATTTGCTGCCAAGCTAAAGCCTAGGCGCCATTAATGAACTAATAAATATTTAAGATCGGGTTACACATTGCCATGGTGTTCCTCGTATGACTCGTCTATAGGTACACGCTTTTGAATTCACTAATAAGCAATATTGTTCAAATCATTTTAAAAAAATGTTAATCTTAAAAAGCACAGACCCTGGAGTCTGTGGAGTGTACATTACATTCAAATAAAAAAAAAAAAAAAAAAAAAAAAAAAAAAAAAAAAAAAAAAAAAAAGAATTCACTAATATTATACCTACTTCGAAAGTGCATTTGTTTGTTTGTTTGTTTGTTCGTTTGTTACTCTTTTACGCAGCAATAGATCTGTTTGATTTTTTGCATGGATGTAGTTTACAAGATCGGAGATTGTCATAGGTTAATTTACTTTCGACGACATGTATGATCTGATTTCAACTGACTCACGACAACAGGCCTAATTATGAAGGCATTATCGTAAATTTGATAGCAACGTAAAAAGTGTTCTCTCTATCATTAGATAGAGTAAAGTGTAAAGTACTTGCCTAAAGTGAAAAAGTAACAAAAATATTCTAAATAGTTATTATTATTACGAAGGCGCTTTCATAATTGGGCGTAATATCTATAGGTAGCACAGTAATTTTTCTTTTTGTGATTTTGAGGTTGGTCCTAAAGAAAAACTTGCACCTACATAATGACGTAGGAAAACAACACCTTGTATATACAAGGTGAAAAATTTAAATCATATTATTTTAACCACGATGAACATGTGCAAGATATTAAACTCATTAATCAATGCAAGGGCATATTCAAGGGAAATGTAGTAAAGGCAAGTATTTGTCACATGACATGTATGGAAGTAGTTTAGCTTGAAATATCTTAACAAGCTCTCTTCAAGTTTATATGGAATTATTTCTTCGCTTGCTTATTTGATAGTATTAGGATAGGCAAGGGGATCTGTTAAAATTTCTCGAGCAACGACGTAGAGTGGCGTGTCTATCAGCCTTCTATCGGATACACTTCGGAGAGTGCGCCCAGATCTGGTCCGACCTGCCCCTTTCTTCTTATGGACAGACAGCGCGATTCCACCCTATTATGGTGGACATCCCGCGCGTTAGAACCAAGCGCTTCGAGTCCAAATTCCTCATACGAACCGCCAGAATGTGAAACGCTCTGCCTGAGTCTGTCTTCCCGCTAAAGTGCAATGTAGGTGTCTTCAAATCCCGAGTAAATAGGTATCTTCTAAGTAAACGTGTTACACCCCAGACCGCATATTCGCTTAGCATCAGGCAGTGTGTAGTCAAATGCAAAACTATATGAAATAAATAAGTTTGTCAAAGAAGTTACAAGGGTCACTGTTTTTGAGGAGCTAAAGAAGAAGAATAGACTTTTAGTCCACTTTTCTGGGGTGGACAGCATACAAACTATTTTTTGGGATGGCTTAAATTAGGCTCGAGAAAATTTCTAGCTGCGCTAATGTCATGTGAATATGAAAACTTAAGCTCTTAAATCAGACTAATTACCCCACAGTAATTAAAGATTTTGTCGGATAAGGCCGAGGCAGAAATCATCATATATTGTTCATGTAATCGCATAATCATTACAGCACGATTGTTTTCGGATGACGCAGAGGATTGGCCCTCATATCGGGTGTAATCTAATGCAGGCAGGGCCTATCTTACTATATTTCATCATAAATAATTTCTTCCTTGTAATTATGATTTGCGATGTTCGTTATTTTGATTGCATATCTCGTACGAAGCAACCAAAATAAAATCATTTTGTCTACGCTGTATTCAACTAATCGCATTGGCACATTTTTAACCGACTTCTAAAAAGGAGGAGGTTCTTGTGTATGTATCTTTTTTTTTGTATATGTTCATCGATAATTTCGCCAACCGTTTTTTAAAAAAACAACAATAATGTAAGCAATTCGAGCGAAATATCCGAATTTTATACACGATGAACATCGATAATTTCGCCAATTGTGAACCGAATCAAAAAATTCTTTTTTTAATTCGAAAGGGTATACTTCCAAAGTGGTCCCATTCAAATTTTACAGAAATCGGCTGAGCCGTTTTTGATAAATCAATAATAATGTTAACAATTCGAGCGAAATATTCGAATTTTGCACACGATGGAAGTATGGAAGGCGGTTTTGCGAAAAATAGTTATGTATTATTGTTTTATATTTTGTATTTGTCGAAAACTATTTCATAGGAAAACTTTACGACTCCATCTATAAGTTCTAAAAAACACAGTTCTACGTGTTGTGATCTGCCCACTGCCTTATAAACATACGCCGTTGGGCTACCTATGTCAGGAACTTTGGTTAACCTTCGCAGTTTTTCACTTCTTCGATTTCACAGAAACTTTCAGACTATTAAAAGATAATTTAAAGGTCAGAAGACAAGACATTGCTACGCTGTATCTGCGCTGGTCGAAAATTTTCGATTTGAGACAGAACTGACTTATATTTTCGAACGCTGACGCTGTCCAGCCGAGCTAGCGTTTTAATACTTTTCTCTTATGTTGTAATTATCATTTGCTTGTTTAAAATATACTTAGTTCTCTATTCACAATTGTGGAACTGGTACGAAATAAGTCCGCATGCCCCTAACGAAGCTAATGAGCACAATTGGCTGCACGCCTGATTGATTCCATCGCTCCAAGCTTCTAAAACTCATGTCATACAATCATCCACAATTCTCCACATCAACACTAATGTTCTTACATAATGACAACTAAGAATTCCTGTTGAAAATGTTTAAATGTGTGACAGTAATGTAAGACCAAAAAATTGTGAAGGTTAATGTAATACATCCATGGAAAGAGAGAATGCGAGAGAAAGAAAGTAGTTGACAATGATATGACGTAGGTATGCTAGAGTGAAGTGCCGAAAAGAAATGTGCTGTGCCGACCCAACCTAGTCGAATAAGGGCAAGAAGATGATGATGGTGAGTCTTCAACATCTTTTCCGTTACCGAAATGCCAGTGCTGTAAAAAACCCGCCTTCCAAAGAATTCATCAGTAAGGAATCGAGATTCACCCTTTACGACTTCACAATAAGGCGAAATGTCACTAGGTCATCACAACTTAAAGGAAATGAGATTCGCAATATTTTTATTTTCTCCCTAAAGAACTGAAACATTTGAAGTATAACTTCCATAGGTATTTGTTATCAGCCAGTTACTATCTTTAAAACCCCCAATGTCATGTTTTATAGCACCCCGTGCGTTGTTTATACGACTTACATATCGCATATCAGTTATGTGTCATAATTCAGCTATATGACGGCAATTACTTTTTATTGTTCGACTTGCAGCTACTTCAGATATGATCATAATTTTAGCTAACGATTGTTTTATTTATTTATTGTGTTTGTTTGATGCAAAATGGAATTCTAATATTATTATTTGGTAGCTCTTAGTTCAGTGATACTTACAATTTGTTTTTGATTACTAATTGCATTCTTCTAGGATTTCCTGTTTCACAGTATCAATGTTCTGAATTGAATTACACTTTATTATAATTTTATTTATCATTGGATTTGTTATATTTTACTCAATTCTGTGGCAGTTATAAAAAATTAGTGGGGTTTAGAGCTTTAGATTTGTCATTAAAATGTTCTTAATTCAATCTTAATTCTAAAGGGATGGGGTGAAATAAATTTGTGACGAGTGTATCTGTATCGCTGTTTGTTTGTAGCTTTCATTAATTAAGGATATATTTTTTATTGAATAGGAGATAATATGATTTATATCGTCTTCATATTCTTAGCTTGAATTAGAAGAATGAAATTTGCTGTCGAGGCTTTAATTTTTTTTTTGTTGATATCTCGATAACAGTAGCGGTTTTAAACTAATTCAGCGCAAGTATAGGTAGATATTGATCTATGAAGTAGATTTGGAAATCTTCAAAAGTTATTTATGTACCTTTTTCCACCGTATAGCATGCCTTCAAACGGCTTAAAAACTTCTACGAAACAAAATCTTATACGAACTTACGATTCGTATAAGTTAGCAAACGTTCTCTGTACGTACATAGGTACTTATTTAAGAACTAGCTTTTGCCTGTGGATTTGCCCGCGTGGTATTTTAATTTTTGTGCTATCCCATGGGACCACTTTATTTTTTAAAGAGAAAAGTTGGCTATGTTACTTTTCATCTCTCAAACTATGTCCATGCCAAAAATCAAGTCAATCTGTTACTCCGTTGCTGAGTGAAAGAGGAACAAACCAATAAACCAACAAATACACTTTCGGATTTATAACATACTGGCGACCCGCCCCGGCTTCGCACAGGTTTATTATAGATATAAACCTTCCTCTTGAATCACTATCTATTAAAAAAACCGCATCCAAATCCGTTGTGCAGTTTTAAAGATATAAGCATACATGTACATGGGGACATGGAGACATGGGGACAGCGGAAGCGACTTTGTTTTATACTACGTAGTGATAGTGATAGTGATGATGATTATAAGTAAGGATAAGGATGAACGTCGATGTTCCAAAAAGCGGCAAACCGGTAGGTAATTGTTTCTTATCATGACAAGCGTCACAATGACTTGGTCTTTTTACGCTTCTTTACTGTCGCATATTTAATGTTCATGCCTTCGGAACTAGACATAATGGTGATAACCATCATTACATGATATCACAAAAAAATGTACACGGTGTTCGTATAAAATTATTGAACATGATATGGCTTCAAATCTTTTCATTTACGTCATTAATGTTCGACGTAAACATTTTTTTTGATATTGGAATGTTTTCGACTACTAAATAAATAGCACTTAATTTTATTTAATAAATAACTTGCACCTGGACTGGAACCTAAGAGACACTGATTTTGTCTATGTTAAGCTTTTGTTTCTTAAAAAACCGAATTCTAAATAGAACGTTTTGTTAAACAGATCAGAATGTTTGACTCTATGGTTTGTAAACTAGTTCCATCAAGAAACTACTTATAGTTAACATTCGTAAGGTATTATACTTTACATAGGTACTTCGTACATGGATTCTTCTAATAATTTATTCGAATCCAACGATTACATGAGTAAATGCCCACTACCTTATTTCAAATTTTTGTGAGGATTTGGAGAACATGTCCCATTTCTTAAGTCACACATTAGGAATAACAGAGGTCTCGTGGCAGCTCCTTGCGACACCCGCGCAGTTTGTTTCACGTGGTGCCCCGCCTGCTCCCTCTTATCATCTGCTAAGCTTCTAATTACACTAATGTTGTCTGAAGATTACACTACATATTAATTTAATTGCGTAGCAAATTATTATAATAGGTACTTGACATTTACTGCCGGGAGATTAACATTTATGACTTTTTTGTCAACGTTTTTTTGTTAATTGGCCTGACGATAAGCGACTGAAGCATCAATGACTGACAACAATTAATATTAATTTTTTTTTTTTTGTTTGTGAATGGAATAATTTTATCACTAGTTTGTTCATAATAGTCAAATAATGAATTTATTATGCAGTATCCACTTCAGAGAATGTTGTAAGCATGATGGAAGCCTCGACGTTACTTTAAAAGTCGACAAGATAGATAACACTTTTCTATTGAAGTTTTCTAAATATATTGGGTAAGCATAAAGATTCTACTATTTGAATGTCTTTAGCCATAAACTTCATATTCTCTACAGTCTAGTCAAGGACAAAGAAGGGGTAAGGCTTTTAAACTAGGAACCAAGGACGAATAAAAGTCTACAGGATAAATAATACTTTTCTATTGAAACTTTCTAAACACATTGGGTAAGCATAAAGACTACTATTTATAAATACCTATCTTTAGCCATAAACTTCATATTCTCTACAGTCTAATCAAATACAAAAAAGAGACATGGCTTTTAAACCAAGGACCAAAGGCTCAAGGACGAATAAATACTACTTATAAAAATAAAATCATGTTCAAACGTAGCTATTCCTATTTGCTCTACATCGGTATTTCTAAACCTATTAATTATGGAAAGCTTTTTCCATCAAACGCCCAAATCAGATGTTATTGTTAGGCTTCCCCAAACGTAAACACAATCAAGTGAGTAACATCGGTGTAACGTGGGTATAATAAATAACATCAGTGTTGCCAACTCTACTGTTTTAACAGTAGAGTTGATGTTTTCACAGCCTCTGTTTTCTGTTTTATTCCTAATTTTTAATATTTTTCAATCGTTGTTCAGTTAACCACTTAATTACCCAATGTAAATATTTTTGATAACCACTCAAACGTATAATTATGAAATACTAGCTGACCCGGCGAATTCGTTTCACGCAATATCTTAAAATTGATAAATTAAAACCTATGTGTTATTCTGGTGTATACGCATTGTCATTGCAAAGTTTCATTTTAATCTGTTCAGTAGTTTTGCGTGAAAAAGTAACAAACATCCATACATACAAATTTTTGCGTTTATTTGTTTAGTTTAGTAGGATTAATAGGAAGTAGAATAACACTGAATTTATGAAATAGTTTGAAAATACTGAAGATGAAGCCATTTCAGAATAAGAATTTAAGCTATATTAAGAAAATAAGCATACTGTTCTGAGGAGGCATCCGAGTATGTGTGTGGCAAATAATTTTATTTTGATTTTTGTTTTAATTATATTGTAATCTTTATTTTTACGTGGTATAATAATATCTGTGAGTCTTAGTACAATAACTAAGAAAAGTAGCTAATTTTACTGTTTTATTTTAAGAGAATAGTACAAAATCTACTTATTTTCGCTTTAACCACTATTTTCTGTTTTATTATTGAACTGCTGTTTTTAAGATTTTCGAGGTTTTGTCTAGTATTTTTTATTGATGAGCTTCTCTTTTTAAGTTTTTTGGGGTTGGCAACACTGTATAGCAGTCGATTTAGAGGTCTTTTTCAATGGTATCTGTGTAATAAAGCGCCGGTAGACATGACACGCACTCCTCTCGTGCCAGCACTTGATTAAAGTGCCGATAGGTCAAATAAATCATGACTTGTTGATAGTAATTTTTTCAGGCATATACGATTAGGGCTTTCCATGGATGAGTTTTTTCTTTTGCTATTTATTTGGAGAGCTACTTACCAAAATAAGTTTCATTTGTCTCATTACGCGGCATGCTTATCCCAACAGATCGGGGTACAAAGTTGTTACACTAATTTTTTTATTCATTATAGGGCTACTCGCCCGATGGAAAGCGATGTTTTAGCCAAGGATGGAGTATGTAGACCTAGAAGATACCTATTCAGTCTTGTCTTAAAGATAACCAGATTGTATTTGTTAGGAAATAATGATAGAGGCAAGACATTCGAATCCCTAGCGGTCCGCATTGTGAAGGACGAAACGAAGGAAGAAACGAATCCCTTAGTACAAGCAGGTCGTCTGTCAACTTGGTAGCCATGGTATTTAAGAGATTTTCGGCTTATCCTTCTGTGAAAAGGAATAAGAGGAATGGAGCCTATAGAAATTGCCAAACACGCTACCTTACGCATGTGTTCCAGGCTTTTCAGTTTGGTCGCTTGCTTGTCAAGCTTGTCCCCGATTAGCCGCACGGCACGTTGATCAACCGAATCCAGAGCATCCAGCTGGTATTTAGCAGAATCATCAAAAAGGTAGCTACAGTACTCCAAACACGATCGGACTTGAGCTTGGTTCATATTTATGAAGTTGCCCCGGAGTGAAATACCTCTTCACCTTATTTTTATTTTATTGACTGCCTCGGTGGCTCAGTGGTTAGTGACCCTGACTTCTGCGTCAAAGAGGCGTGGGTTCGATCCGCACCCAGGGCAAACATTTGTGTGATGAACATAGGTGTTTGTTCTGTGTCTGGGTGTTATTTCGGTACTATCTATATAAGTATGTATTTAAAATATGTATATGTAGCATATCAGTCTCTGGCAGCAATATCACAGGCTATGCTTAGTTTGGGGTCAGAGACCGTGTGTAAGATGTCCCATAATATTTATTTATTATTAAGGATGCCAAGTGTTTTCCCAGCTAATTTAGCTTTGGACTCCAGGTAAACTCTGAAGTAATCTGTGTTTGTTAAAATAGTAAAGAACAGACTGGGTATTAATGTTCTTTATTATTTGGTTGATTTTATCGATGGAGTCGCATAGATCTCGGATTGTATAACCTAAATGATCTGTATGTCTCTTCATGCAAACTGCTTGCAATCGTTCTCTTGAAATGATGTCGATGATTTGAGTGACTGCTGGATCTATTAGATGCTCAGTGTTTTCAGAAATGTTTCTAGGCTACAAAGTATCGTCTAGAACGATGATGGCGAGTGTAACTAATCGATGTTACTTGGTTGAGTTGGTAGACTGCTGATATTGTCGCTGAATGACCGCGTGAACCAAAGTAGGTACATTATTCAGACAATTTAGTGACGATGGTAACTAACAAAATCACTAAATTTGTGTAGAGAAACAGAAGTTATCATCATCAGTCTGTATCGATCCCCTGCTGGATATAAGCCTTCTCTCCTCTGTGTCATTGTTCTCTACCTCGAGCTTTACTTACTTGTATTTGCAAATGACGCGCCATAATTATGTACTTAGTTTCAAATTTGGAAGTCTAATAAATATTGCACAAATCAATGCTCTGTATGATTGGTAGAACACCATCACCATTTGCTTGTACATACTTAGTTACATTTTCACTTTTCTCTCTCGCCATGTTGCAAGGTTTTTCTAACGAGTTTTCTCCGGCAACTTTCAAATTACTTGCAATGTAATTAAGGAATTGAAAGTTGGATAAATTGAATTGACAAGAAGACAGATGGGCCGCCGGTGGCGTTATTGATCTGAGATCATCCATCAACATTTTGAGTAGTTCCGTTAATTTTTCTAATTCAATTTACTCGCACAGCTGTTATGTAAACTACAGTTAGTATTTTGTTTTGTACAGCTTTTTATTTTATTTATTTTCTTATAGACAAATAACATTACAGTTATAACCATTGCGTTACTTATCTTATCGTTACTTATAATCTAAGCAATATAGGGATCCAAATATAAATTCTAATAATCTAAGCAATATAGGAAATCAAAATTTGATTTCCTATATTGCTTAGATTATTAGAATAAAGAAATTCTAATAATCTAAACAATATATAAACTTAAGAGATTTTATATTGTATAGGCAATATAGGAACACAATTTTTGAAATTCCAATAATATAAACTTCCTCACCACCAAGAAGGTTGATTCGTCATGCTTATTGCTTACTTACAACTAACTTGTTGTTAGCCAAACTCCTTACAGATTTAAAAAACTCTAGTCTGTCTCTACAAATTCTATCAGTCTAAAATAAACCTACCAAACTACCAACTATCCATAAACGACAATTTTAGAGTTTATCACAACAGCAGAGACTACTTTTTTACTATTACTATTTTAGATCAAACTAATTACTGGATTGAATCTCACTTAGTCCATCACTCAATCAATTTACGGCGATTCGCCTCGCCCTTCACACCAAATGTAACAAAGTAATTACTTGTTTTGTTTTTTTACTTTGTCTGTGCTTGTGGCGTTACATGTTGAATTATTCGTTTATTAATTGAGCTAAGGGGGCTCTAGAATATATGACTGATCATATGAAATTATACTGGATTATTTCCATGCCCTGCATTAAGACAAAAATTAAATGAGACAATTAAGACAATGATTATGAATCACTTTTATTGTGGGGTCAACCCAGAATTCGAGAAAGAAAGCTCTCCCGTAGAAACTTTATGCAACTCGAATTCGTTGTAGATGATTTTTTTACCCTTAGTTGATCGTACCCTACCATGCCTAAAACAAGTTGAGTGGGGTACGTAAATTGATACGTGGGCTCACCCTCAAGAAGAAAATCATGGACATGTGCATTCTCCCCATCCTCACCTACGGTGCACAGACTTGGTCTTTGACCAAACATCAGAAGTCCAGACTCGGGATTTGCCAGCGAGCCATGGAGCGCAGTATCCTAGGAGTTAAACTTTCAGACCGCATAAGAAATAGTATACTGCGTTCCAAGACACAAATCGTTGACGTTGGTCAGAAGGCCGCCGAACTGAAATGGAATTGGGCTGGACATATCTGCCGCATGTCAGACGATCTGTGGGCCAAACTCACTACACAGTGGGTTCCCCAGGCTGTCAGACCAGTTGGCAGACCCAGGCGGAGATGGCGGGACGAACTGGACTCCTTTTGTAACAATTGGACCCAAATAGCTTTGGAACGTGAAGAGTGGAAGGAGAATAGGGAGGCCTTTGCCCAGCAGTGGGACAGAACAGGCTAATAATAATAAAAAAACGTAAATGGATAAACTCCATACAACTTCACATACACATATCTAACGAACTTGTTCTGTATTTTCACCAACATTTATACATAGTTTGTTTCATGAGGATAACAAATAACTTCGTCAAATTCTAATTGGCTCCTGACCTAACTAAAGCATTGTATAGGCGAATCATATAAGTCGTCGGATGTGAAGCTAGTTGCAAGTTGCGTGAAACCCATTCAAAGCGTAGTTTTGAGTGAGCTTCAGTTAGGATTGGATATTGCGCAGCTTGTAGCTCACATCCGCCGACTTTTATGATTCGGCCTATAGTTTTAACTACATATACATGGTTCTTTCTAATCAATTAGCATCCTTTTAGGGGCTTATTCTTTTGTTCTGCGACTTTTGTCAAAACTAAAAAAAAACAGCTGTTCCATACATTTTGTCGAGGGTGAACGATATTTTTCTATGGAACGCCTTTTTTTTGAGAATTAACAAAAGTCGTTGAACAAAAGTTGTTCTTTTTTATATACAGAATAAGCCCCCAAAAGGATGCTGATTGATTAGAAATAACCCTGAATATTTGTGAAATCACTAAACGTGTGAAGAATAAATCTTAAATTTGTAAATGTTGATTTCCAGATAGAGGAGCTGCTCTCCGGGATGGTGTTGTGCGGAGACACGCTGCGGCGCGTGAGCTCTGTGTTCGTCAGTGAGGTGGAGGCGGGCCTGCAGCAGCGACCTTCCTCACTTCAAATGGAGAACACATACGTGCCTGAGCTGCCTGACGGAACAGGTACGGTACAGCTCCTTCCAGAGACGCTGCTGTAAGTGAGGTGGAGGCGGGCCTGCAGCAGCGACCTTCCTCACTTCAAATGGAGAACACATACGTGCCTGAGCTGCCTGACGGAACAGGTACGGTACAGCTCCTTCCAGAGACGCTGCTGTAAGTGAGGTGGAGGCGGGCCTGCAGCAGCGACCTTCCTCACTTCAAATGGAGAACACATACGTGCCTGAGCTGCCTGACGGAACAGGTACGGTGCAGCTCCTTCCAGAGACGCTGCTGTAAGTGAGGTGGAGGCGGGCCTGCAGCAGCGACCTTCCTCACTTCAAATGGAGAACACATACGTGCCTGAGCTGCCTGACGGAACAGGTACGGTACAGCTCCTTCCAGAGACGCTGCTGTAAGTGAGGTGGAGGCGGGCCTGCAGCAGCGACCTTCCTCACTTCAAATGGAGAACACATACGTGCCTGAGCTGCCTGACGGAACAGGTACGGTACAGCTCCTTCCAGAGACGCTGCTGTAAGTGAGGTGGAGGCGGGCCTGCAGCAGCGACCTTCCTCACTTCAAATGGAGAACACATACGTGCCTGAGCTGCCTGACGGAACAGGTACGGTACAGCTCCTTCCAGAGACGCTGCTGTAAGTGAGGTGAAGGCGGGCCTGCAGCAGCGACCTTCCTCACTTCAAATGGAGAACACATACGTGCCTGAGCTGCCTGACGGAACAGGTACGGTACAGCTCCTTCCAGAGACGCTGCTGTAAGTGAGGTGGAGGCGGGCCTGCAGCAGCGACCTTCCTCACTTCAAATGGAGAACACATACGTGCCTGAGCTGCCTGACGGAACAGGTACGGTACAGCTCCTTCCAGAGACGCTGCTGTAAGTGAGGTGGAGGCGGGCCTGCAGCAGCGACCTTCCTCACTTCAAATGAAGAACACATACGTGCCTGAGCTGCCTGACGGAACAGGTACGGTACAGCTCCTTCCAGAGACGCTGCTGTAAGTGAGGTGGAGGCGGGCCTGCAGCAGCGACCTTCCTCACTTCAAATGGAGAACACATACGTGCCTGAGCTGCCTGACGGAACAGGTACGGTACAGCTCCTTCCAGAGACGCTGCTGTAAGTGAGGTGGAGGCGGGCCTGCAGCAGCGACCTTCCTCACTTCAAATGGAGAACACATACGTGCCTGAGCTGCCTGACGGAACAGGTACGGTACAGCTCCTTCCAGAGACGCTGCTGTAAGTGAGGTGGAGGCGGGCCTGCAGCAGCGACCTTCCTCACTTCAAATGGAGAACACATACGTGCCTGAGCTGCCTGACGGAATAGGTACGGTACAGCTCCTTCCAGAGACGCTGCTGTAAGTGAGGTGGAGGCGGGCCTGCAGCAGCGACCTTCCTCACTTCAAATGGAGAACACATACGTGCCTGAGCTGCCTGACGGAACAGGTACGGTGCAGCTCCTTCCAGAGACGCTGCTGTAAGTGAGGTGGAGGCGGGCCTGCAGCAGCGACCTTCCTCACTTCAAATGGAGAACACATACGTGCCTGAGCTGCCTGACGGAACAGGTACGGTACAGCTCCTTCCAGAGACGCTGCTGTAAGTGAGGTGGAGGCGGGCCTGCAGCAGCGACCTTCCTCACTTCAAATGGAGAACACATACGTGCCTGAGCTGCCTGACGGAACAGGTACGGTACAGCTCCTTCCAGAGACGCTGCTGTAAGTGAGGTGGAGGCGGGCCTGCAGCAGCGACCTTCCTCACTTCAAATGGAGAACACATACGTGCCTGAGCTGCCTGACGGAACAGGTACGGTACAGCTCCTTCCAGAGACGCTGCTGTAAGTGAGGTGGAGGCGGGCCTGCAGCAGCGACCTTCCTCACTTCAAATGGAGAACACATACGTGCCTGAGCTGCCTGACGGAACAGGTACGGTACAGCTCCTTCCAGAGACGCTGCTGTAAGTGAGGTGGAGGCGGGCCTGCAGCAGCGACCTTCCTCACTTCAAATGGAGAACACATACGTGCCTGAGCTGCCTGACGGAACAGGTACGGTACAGCTCCTTCCAGAGACGCTGCTGTAAGTGAGGTGGAGGCGGGCCTGCAGCAGCGACCTTCCTCACTTCAAATGGAGAACACATACGTGCCTGAGCTGCCTGACGGAACAGGTACGGTACAGCTCCTTCCAGAGACGCTGCTGTAAGTGAGGTGGAGGCGGGCCTGCAGCAGCGACCTTCCTCACTTCAAATGGAGAACACATACGTGCCTGAGCTGCCTGACGGAACAGGTACGGTGCAGCTCCTTCCAGAGACGCTGCTGTAAGTGAGGTGGAGGCGGGCCTGCAGCAGCGACCTTCCTCACTTCAAATGGAGAACACATACGTGCCTGAGCTGCCTGACGGAACAGGTACGGTACAGCTCCTTCCAGAGACGCTGCTGTAAGTGAGGTGGAGGCGGGCCTGCAGCAGCGACCTTCCTCACTTCAAATGGAGAACACATACGTGCCTGAGCTGCCTGACGGAACAGGTACGGTACAGCTCCTTCCAGAGACGCTGCTGTAAGTGAGGTGGAGGCGGGCCTGCAGCAGCGACCTTCCTCACTTCAAATGGAGAACACATACGTGCCTGAGCTGCCTGACGGAACAGGTACGGTACAGCTCCTTCCAGAGACGCTGCTGTAAGTGAGGTGGAGGCGGGCCTGCAGCAGCGACCTTCCTCACTTCAAATGGAGAACACATACGTGCCTGAGCTGCCTGACGGAACAGGTACGGTACAGCTCCTTCCAGAGACGCTGCTGTAAGTGAGGTGGAGGCGGGCCTGCAGCAGCGACCTTCCTCACTTCAAATGGAGAACACATACGTGCCTGAGCTGCCTGACGGAACAGGTACGGTACAGCTCCTTCCAGAGACGCTGCTGTAAGTGAGGTGGAGGCGGGCCTGCAGCAGCGACCTTCCTCACTTCAAATGGAGAACACATACGTGCCTGAGCTGCCTGACGGAACAGGTACGGTACAGCTCCTTCCAGAGACGCTGCTGTAAGTGAGGTGGAGGCGGGCCTGCAGCAGCGACCTTCCTCACTTCAAATGGAGAACACATACCAAGCTGCCTGGAAATATAGTTTTTAGCAAAAAATTGCAAAATTAAAACATTACAGCAATTACTGTTTATTTAATTGACTCATCTTGAACTCGCTAAAGAATTGTCTAAACGTGAATGTTGTCTATTCCAGAGGAGGGAGTATTCCTGGCGCTGGACCTGGGCGGAACCAACTTCAGAGTGCTGCTGCTGGAGTTAAAGGACGGACAGCTCGTCAGAGAAGACGTGCAACATTACCACATCAGGTAACAGTGACGGCGATTTCAATCAAAAAGAAAATAGACAAGTTGAATCTAGACTGAAATAAGCTATGTAATTCTATGACTTATAATTATTTTTCACAAAAAATGGCAAAACCGCCTTCCATCGTGTACAAAATTCGTATATTTCGCTCAAATTGTTTACATTATTGTTGATTTATCAAAAACGGCTCAGCCGATTTCTGTAAAATTTAAATGGGACCACCTCGGGAGTATACCCTTCCGACCTAAAAAATAATTTTTCGATTCGGTTCACAATTGGCGAAATTATCGATGAACATACACAAAAAAAATACTTACACACGAACATAGAACCTCCTCTGTTTTGGAAGTCGGTTAAAAAGATCTTCATAAATGTAAATTTGTCTCTCTGTTTCATATTGGATAAAATATAGATTTTTAATCAAATTAGGTCCCTATGTAAGTGATCATCGATCGACTACGTATTTTAAAATGTCAGCAGCGCTTTGCTATGAGAAGTTTATCTCTGTTGTAGTAATAAAATAATTATTTTTTGCAAAAAATAGCATGACCGACCTAACCCGTGTACAGAATTCGCGAATATTTCGCACGGACCGATGTAGCATTTTTCACATTATTGTTGATTTATCAAAAATGGCTCAGCTGATTTCGATAAAATTTAATTGGGACCAATTTCGAAGTTTTACTCTTTCTAATAAAAAATAATTATTAAAATCGGACTACTACCAAAAAAGTTATGCGTTATACATAAAAGAAATTTACTCGTCGAATTGAGTACCTGCTCCGGTTCGTCGGTCAAAAATACTGTTTGATGTTTCAGCGACGAGCTGAGGATTGGTCCGGGAGTGGACCTGTTCGACTTTCTGGCGGACTGCGTGCAGGACTTCCTTCGAAACCAGGGCATGGAACGGGAGTCTCTGTCTCTAGGTAATAACTAATTTGATGCCCCATCCACACTCTCGCGAGCGCCCCGGAGAGGCCCTCGAGCGGAGGAAAGACTCCATCCACCCGACTCGTCTGACTCGCCATCGCTCTGGTCGCCTCGTGGAGTTAGGATAGCGCATCAGAACTAGTTTTTTACCATAGATAAGTATGACTAGAATTCTCAATTGCGTATATGTAAGGTGTAAGTAAAAAAGATGTGCTATACATACTTACATAGCTATATATATGTCACCGGTTTATTGTAAGAACCGTTTGTTTACAATCTCCCGAGTTAGATTATAAACTATCGATAGATTGTGAACGGATACAACGGTTTACAATTTAACGCTTTACATTTTCGTTAGTTTGTAAACAAACAGTGGTCAAACGTGAAATTGTGAACTGGTGTGTAACGAAACTAATAGTAGACGTTGATTGGTTCAACGAATTATCCCGTTTACGCCCACGCCCACTCCCCCGCCGCGCCGCCGGGTGCAGTCATTGTTCTTTTAACAGTGTTAAGAGTCAGTACGTTGCGCACGATCTTTCAATTTAAATATCTTAATATCAGTTTTTGTGACACAATTTTATGAATAACTTTAATTTTGTCAAATATGAGTGAATTAGCAGTGGACCTAAAGGATAATATTGTTGACCAACAACAATTCAACAAAGATTTAGAACAGTATTACAGTGGGCATAAGGAAAATAGTAAGAAGAGTGAATGGACCAGTGATAAAACTAAAAGTGTGATAAAACTAATTGAAGAGTGTAATTTAAGTAAAGGTCAAGGAAGGCGACCATCTAACAAACAATACCATCATGCTAAGAAGTATGATATTATGACTGTTGGTGATGAAAAAATGTTAATAGTAAAAAGAAAATCCCATTCCGACCCGGTTGTAGAAATAATACCTAGCAGTGAATATTATAATGTAATATTTGATGCACATATTGCAACGGGTCACGGACGGCGAGACAAAATAGTCTATGCCCTGAAAAATAAAAATCCAGTGCCAATTTTTGCCGTCACAACTTTTCTACAACTTTGTAAAACTTGTCTTGCCAAGAAAAGTTTTCCCAAAATCGGTATTGTTGTGATGCCTCTGATATTGGACGATTTTAATCGGAGGAGACAAGTAGATCTTGTGGACTTTCAGTCTTCTCCGGATGAAGAGTATAAGTGGATGCTGCAATACCAAGATCACTTGACCAAATTTTGTTTTTTACGACCGTTGAAAAGCAAAGAGGCTAAAGAGGTGGCAATTGAGATTCATAGCAAGAATGTGGTCGGTAAAGTTATACAGAAGAAGAATGAATTATATAGAGTTGGTACTTCCTGCGGAATCATCAATGACTGGTTACCACGAAATGCTATTCTTCCGTCATCAGGGACAATTTTGTCTGATGACATTCCAGAGGTCAGAATCATTGAACCTATTTTTTTTTCTCATTGAACAAATTATAGTTTGGTGCTTTAAGCTCGTAGCCTATTTGTCTATCACCAAGAAAATAAAATAAAAGTACACTATTTTTTTAGGTAATTTAATTTCTTATTAATTTTTGTTTCAGGACACTTTGCCACTAAGAACCATATCTGCAATGTCTTCTTCATTTGGTGGACAAGGAATGAGACAGTGTAACTGCAAAAAAATATCTAAAGGGCAATGCATTATCTAACAGATGTAATTGTAAAAAATCGAATATTTTGTTTGGCTCCATGTGCCATAAATCTTTGACATGTAACAATAAGTGATAAAAGGATCTTTCTTCAGTTTTCTTAGTCAATATTATTACCTACATTCAATATTTTACGGCTTACGTTTAAACCTACCAAAATTGCGTTATTTTATTTTCAACAAATTATTCCTCCCTGCCGGAATGGATAATTGTTCATCAAAATGTGTTTGTATTTCTAAAACTATTAAAGTGAATTGCTCGCCATAAAAGTATTAAAGTTAACCTCAGTCCAAATATTGTTTTGGGACGTCGAAACCTGTTAGCAAATGCTGACTATTATAGCTGAGTTAAAAGCTATTCAAAGGCGCAAAACGTCTTCTTTCCCACAGTTCTTTGGTCCCGTAAGTCCCGTTACCAACCAAGGAATTTCGGAACTTCGACCAAATGCGATAGTTAGGGGAGTCCTTTAGCGCTAAATTACTCGCAAAACAATAAAGCAATAAAAGAGAGAGCGCCAGATGGGTCCGTTGGTGGATCCCACAGATCAGGGAACAAGGTGTTGATCTGTGGTGGATCCTGATAAAACAAGCGTTAAATACAGCTAGGTGATAATAATATTCTGTTTAATCTAGTTTGTATTACGAGTACGTAATATGTTTGGATGAATAACTGAAAAATCGAATCAAGAATGACATAACAAAATGTATAATTAATAAAATAGTTTTATTTTAATATTTTTAATTGTTTTAATAACTACTTTTATTTTCTCCAACTTAGAAAATATTTAATTTGCTTAGATAATTCAATGTCATTTTTGTAATTACTTAATAAAATTCACATCAGCAAAAAATTAAATAAGATAACTATTAAATAAAAATAAGGATTTTAATTATTTTCGTCAAATTATTATGTATTTAGCATGTTTTTATAGTTAGTTAATTAGTATGTTTTTATAGTCAGGTATAATATACATAATTAGTAAATTTTCAAAGTCCATTTGGTTGAGGAGCCCTCTTCAGATAAAGGCCGCCTACAAAAATATCTCTGTTTTGCTGTTATTTAGTTTCGAATAAGGTAAAAAGAAATATTATAAATTTTTATTTAAAATCAGTGGTCAAGTTTTAATAATTAGTTATCTAGCATTGTTTGTCTGTTTTAAAACAACGTTGTCATTGACTGAAGGAGGGCCGCGCGGGTTTGCAGCCTGTTAGGCCTGTGTAATGCTTGATCCAGAAAGCTGTGCTGTAGTTTAAGTTTTTCAATAATACATGTATAGTTCAGGCTGTATAATTTGAGTACCTATACTAAAGTTATTTAGATCTGTAATGGCAGATAGTCATTTTAATGTTCCTAGAAAATAATAATGCTTGGTAAGCATTCACTCACTTGGCACCAATAAGCAAGATAATATTATTTTATTGCGTATTTTTCTACGGGGCGACAACATTTTGAGCCGTATGTATTTAAATTCTTCTCATGATTATTGTTTCATATTTTGCCTGCCTCGTGTTACCTACACGGATGAAAATTATAGTTTAAAATAACATATAATTTATACAATTAAATTTAATAATTTATTTATGTTTTTGATTTTAATAACAATAACTTCTTACTACCTACGTAAACCCTTATTTTTATTAGCAAATTTCATTATTTTTGCCAAAAAATAGCACAACCTACTTCAATCATTGCAATTTACGTTCTAAATTCAAATAGTCCGCTTAAACCAATGCATACCATTTACAGAATACTGTTGATTTTAAAAAAATCTTCTAACCAACTTAGGTAAAGTTTATATCTTTAGGTTGCGGAAATTAATGTGTTACACAAAACAACGTACAGGTAAATGTGAATTAAAAAAAAACTAGCACACCTGCATACATTAATGGTTAAAAATTAAATATCAAAAAACATTCAATCTCATTTAATTGCTGTTAAACAGATGTTATCTATACCTCTCTTTAGGTTGCCGAAAATATTACGTTAAATAAAAGAAGGCGCATTAACAAAAGAATTTGCACAGGTGCACGTTTTTTGTTTTACTTGTTTGTACTGTTGCCATCATCATTACAGTTCCGATATAAATAATATATACCAAATAATGCAAAATAAATTTCTAAATACAAATACTAACCTCAATATAAATATGTAGGTACCTACTTTATTTTACGTTTTTCAAAACTAGTATCATAATATCTTTGCTGACCATTGATTTAATCAAAAAATCAATGTTGCTGACTGTTATTTCTGTTAATGGAAGTCATTGATTTAATCAAAATTTTGATTAAATCAATGATGGAAGTACAAATCGTTATTTAAGAA
Source organism: Hypomecis atomaria (assembly GCA_964007245.1). NCBI lineage: Eukaryota > Metazoa > Arthropoda > Insecta > Lepidoptera > Geometridae > Hypomecis > Hypomecis atomaria. The sequence goes on from OZ023279.1 coordinate 26,345,478, forward strand.
TTGTTTCTTTATCTGAACCAGTAATCTTAGACCAAATAAAAGACCATTTTTTTTTTGCCTTAGCCAAACAAATATAACCTACTCTTCCTGTTAAAAAAACAATTAAAACCTATGTCGAATTATCAAAATCGGACTATTCTGTAAAAATATACGTGATCATACATAAAAAATCTGAGAATCTATGAATTTAGATAAAATTCGAGAAGACGACCACTTGACAAATAATATCATCTTACTAAAAATATATCTTTATGGTTTGTTGGTAATAAAAAATAATTGTGAAAAGAAAATGCCATTTCGACCCAAATACTGTCAACTAATAAAGATGCACATATTGCTAGGGGTTACGAACGGCACGCACGACCAAATAGTTCATGTCCTATAAAATAAATTATAGGGGTATTTAGCGCAAAAAAATGTTAGGTCAGGTGGTCGGCGGAGTCGCAAAAAACTGCTTATTTCAACACTCACAAGGTAAACCAAAACCCATAGGGTGCTTTCCTTTGACCTAGAATTATGATTGGCAAAAAAGATCGTCTTATGGTTGGTACACTTACCTACATAAAATAATCGGCCAAGTACGAGTTGGACTCGCGCACGGAGGGTTCCATACTGTATAGGAGCCCCCCTTTAATATTTATTTTATTTTAATTTTATTAGTGAAGTGAATATAAAACTAAATACTCTGTGAAAAATTAAAGCATCTACCTGTTACCATTACACGGGTCAACATGAAATTTGACTTTGATTGCAAAGCATTAAATTTCGGTAGTTTAGGTCGTAATTAGACGGAAAAAAAATATATGGCATGAAAAACTTTGCTTTTGTGCTTAGAAGACTGATTGAACGAAATTTTTAAAAATCTCGGATTTAAATTTTTGATTGAAAATAAAACTATTGAAATAAAAATGTTTATTATTTTTATTAAGTTTTACTATCAAATTAGCTTACAGAAAAGTGGAAAATAACTTAAAAGTGCACACTTTTACTTTTTCTTTTATGTTCATAGCTACTTTCTCTCAATAAACCCCAAATATGGTCGCCCATCATGTTTTCATTGTATTGGCCTTGATAGCGTTGTTCAAAATTCATGATGTCTTGATGGAAACGTTCTCCTTGCTCTTCGGAATAGGCTCCCATATTGTTTTTAAATTTATCCAAATGAGCATGCAGCATATGTACTTTTAATGACATCCTGCAGCCTTAATATTTGTAAGCATATCCTCAACCAACTTTTCGTAGTTTTCAGCTTTATTATTTCTTTTTGAAAAATGAGTATTATTATTATAACTATCACAAAAGCAAACTTTATACCGAAAAAAGGTATTTTCTTTTCGTTTTTGTGCATAACTAACTGGAAAATAATAGTATAAACTTTAGGACAAAGAACGAAAATTTTTTGTAGAGTCGTGTTATTAATATAGAGCGAAAAACGTCTGAAAAATCAGGTTTGTTGTATGGGAGCCCCCCTTAAATATTTATTTTATTTTCTTTTTAGTATTTGTTGTTAAAGCGGCAACAGAAATACATCATCCGTGTAAATACATCATCAAATTTCAGCTGCTTAGCTATCATGGTTCATGAGATACAGCCCGGTGACAGACAGACAGACGGACAGACGGACATCGAAGTCTTAGTAATAGGGTCCCGTTTTTCCCTTTGGGTACGGAACCCTAAAAAACGACTTAATTGTCCGGCAATTGCTTACTCTCTACTCGCAATTGTCCGGCATTTTGACCACTGGTTTTAATACTATGTGAAAAGCCAAACATAAATAATAATATGATATTGTACCGAGACTCCAAAATAACTGCATACCATTAGATTGGGACTTTACAGAAAGTAACCCCGGGGAGCGCAGATGTGTTTAAATGTCTTTTTGTTTGTCGAGAATTTTGAGGATCCGGAGGACAATAGCCTAACGGTCATTTTACGCTATTGTATTAACAGCTTTCAACATACTTTTACCTTTTACCTAAATAATACTTTTTATTTAGTGTGTTATAAATTTTAAATCATTGTATCATAAAAAATTTGGGAGGTATTTGTCCCCCAATCCCCATAAAAAGGAAAACAATATTAATTTTAATTTGTCAATAATACATTTTGGTTACAGTTTGGATAATTTTAGTTTTAATCTATTACCTATAGCTATTAGATTTGTGAGGGTTGGTATTATGTAATTATGTTAATATTTTGGACAAGCAAAATACATAATTTTTTGGGTTCTTATTCTTAGGATCTATAAAATATTTTGTGTAGCATTAAAATTCTTCTCATTATTGTTACATGTTTTACCTACCTCACTCTATAATGGATAAGCATTGTTTAATAAGCGACAGTTATTTTGTTTCAAATATTTTTTTGGTCGAGAATTTGTTTATTAGTTTAATCTTAATAGTACAAATAATTTCTCACGGTTAAATCCCGTTTATCCCCCGGGGCTCTACTACTTGACCCTTACTTTTATCTGTATTTTAATTTTAACAATGATTTTTTTCGCCAAAATAGTACAATCGACTTCAATCATAGCAATACGTACTTATTTACAATATTCGAAAAGTTAGATCAAATCGATGTTACTACTATTAATATTTCAAAAACTTTCTAACCAATTTCAATAAAATGTTTATGGATATGGAACTACATTCGGGGTACTTATATTCTTTCCAAAAAAAAAAATCACCATGCGTGATCATACATAAAAAATATACAGCATCGAATCTTTACACCGATAAAATAACAATGCACGGCTGCACCCGGCGGAGGAGGAGTGGCCGTAAAAGGGATGATTCGTTGAACCAATCAATGCCCACTTTGAGTTTCGTTACACACAAGTTCACAATTTCACGTTTGACCACTGTTTGTTTACAAACTAACGAAAATGTAAAGCGTTAAATTGTAAACCGTTGTATCCGTTCACAATCTATCGATAGTTTATAATCTAACTCGGGAGATTGTAAACAAACGGTTCTTACAATAAACCGGTGACATATACGTTATTATGATTTTATAGTTCATAAATATGTTTATTTACTTAAGCATCTCATCAAAAATTCAACAGTAGTTTTTGGAGCGAAATTTTGTCTATTACGCCTAGGCCGTGCGTAGTAGTCAGGCAAAAAAAAAACGTATACGCAAATAGAGACAAAAGATATTAGTTTCGTCCTGTTCATACTTTAATACTTGCACATCTCGCCCTCTCTTACTTTTGTAATTATTATTATTTAGTGACTTGTCTAGTTAATTCTTTGACTATGTTTTTTACGAAGAAAAAATATCGAGTCGATGATGATCAAATATTGCAAAACGCAAATGGAATTCACATCGTCCATAAGACTTGTATACCTACATAATTGTTGTCGGCGATCAACACTAATTCGGACATAAAATAGTTTAAGTCACAGTTTCGAATTAGTTCAGATTAGATTTTTACCTATTTTTTGCCGTTCGATCGAATTCGATTCATAGAACATTCTGGAAAGGTGTTCTAGAACCTTCCCGATACATCGTAGCCCAGTTAGGCCCTGAGGAAAGAAGGGAAGGTTCTCGAACATTTGAGAGCTCTATCGAATTCGATTCCTAGAACATTCCGGAAACATGTTCTAGAACCTTCCCGATACATTGTAACCTACTTAGAAAGAATAGAAGGTTCTCGAACATTCGAGTTCTATCAAGTTCGTTTCATAGAACTTTTCAGAAATATGTTCTAGAGCCTTCCCGATACATTGTAACCTACTAAGAAAGAAGGGAAGGTTCTCGAACATTCGGAGAGCTCTGATTGGTCAAGGGAACGAACAGCCAAGTGGATAAATTAGTATATAAGGGCCCGCGGATCGCCCGATAATCAGTATTAATTTGCAAAGCGAACAGTTACAATCGACAATTCGATCTCGGCAAGTTAACTAGTAGTGAAAAGTGAGTGTACAGTTAACGGTTGAATTGTACAGGATTGTTTTGTGAATAAAAGGGCTACTTAAAGCCAAGGATTAATTAAGATTCCGGAGTTTTACTTCGAGACCCCTGCACGTCGGCGGCAGATCAGCTACTTCAGGCATCTTTGAGTAGCAAATCCTTGCACTTCACACAGAGAGCGTCTTAAGGGGCGAGTACACCAGCGCGTACATAGGCAAGAGAGACACGCAACGCCACATAGTTTCTCATCTCTCTCTCGCTCAGTACAAGTGCTCGCTACGCTAGCGACTTGTATAAACTTTGTCGCCTTCAATTGTATAATCATGTCGACTGTCCATCTTGTGGGCTCGTACTGAACGCAAGTAGCGTGCAATCGGTGTTATCAAACTGCATCTGCACTGCTTAATTAGGCTACCTTTTATAGGCTAGTATACGCGGGAGGCATGAGGTTGGCGGGCGGGTGTGCCCCGGCGCGAGTCTCTCTGGCTCCCGCTAACTATTACACATGTGTGCACAATGCGTAGGGAGCGCGCGGGAGGCATGAGGTTGGCGGGCGGGTGTGCCCCGGCGCGAGTCTCTCTGGCTCCCGCTAACTATTACACATGTGTGCACAATGCGTAGGGAGCGCGCGGGAGGCATGAGGTTGGCGGGCGGGTGTGCCCCGGCGCGAGTCTCTCTGGCTCCCGCTAACTATTACACATGTGTGCACAATGCGTAGGGAGCGCGCGGGAGGCATGAGGTTGGCGGGCGGGTGTGCCCCGGCGCGAGTCTCTCTGGCTCCCGCTAACTATTACACATGTGTGCACAATGCGTAGGGAGCGCGCGGGAGACATGAGGTTGGCGGGCGGGTGTGCCCCGGCGCGAGTCTCTCTGGCTCCCGCTAACTATTACACATGTGTGCACAATGCGTAGGGAGCGCGCGGGAGACATGAGGTTGGCGGGCGGGTGTGCCCCGGCGCGAGTCTCTCTGGCTCCCGCTAACTATTACACATGTGTGCACAATGCGTAGGGAGCGCGCGGGAGGCATGAGGTTGGCGGGCGGGTGTGCCCCGGCGCGAGTCTCTCTGGCTCCCGCTAACTATTACACATGTGTGCACAATGCGTAGGGAGCGCGCGGGAGACATGAGGTTGGCGGGCGGGTGTGCCCGGCGCGAGTCTCTCTGGCTCCCGCTAACTATTACACATGTGTGCACAATGCGTAGGTAGGGAGCGCGCGGGAGGCATGAGGTTGGCGGGCGGGTGTGTCCCGGCGCGAGTCTCTCTGGCTCCCGCGCATACCTATATTTCGGCGCATACCTACTTCCCATCCGCCGATTTGTGTGGCGCTTAGTATAAAAAGTTGAATACACACTGACAGTCTTGTATTCGTCTTCTGTAGCGATGCAGTTTTTGTGGAGTCAAAACTAGTTAGAAATAACTAGAAATAGTTATTTCTAAAGAGTTAGAAGGGGTACTGCTCTGTTCATTAGGGTTTCTACTGTGTTCGTGTCTCTCTACACCCCTCTTTTCTCTTTCTATAAAAATTTGTTCCTACCGCAGGGTTCACGTTTTCGTTCCCGATGAAGCAGCACTCAATCTCGTCAGGCGAGCTGATCACCTGGACTAAGAGCTTCAAATGTGGTGGACTTGAGGGAGTCGACGTGGCGGGACTGCTGCAGGACTGTCTGCTGGAGCGCGGGCTGGACGTTAGTGTCAGGGTGCTGCTCAATGATACCACCGGTGAGTGTAGACCACTGAAATCCGTGAGCCATTGGCATAATTACGTAAACTGTTTGCTGATCACGTAGACATAAGAGTTTCAAGTATGGGCTTGAAGGAATCGATGGCATGGAGTCGTGGAGTGGACGTGGGACCATTTTTACTGTGCCGAGAGTGTTCCATGACTGTTTCCTGGAGCGAAGACTGTGTGTGTGGAGAGGTGCTACATAAACAATAAGTAAGGACATGTAAAATTATAAACTACCAGTATGGTACACGTGGTATATCGCCGCGCAGCCTCCACTCGGCTGCACTAGTACCTATTTCCACAATCTGTCTCATGATTTATACAGACATGAGGTCTAGGATGAAGCGTGCTCATCTAATAGTCGTGTACTTTACTCACAGTTAGATATCTACCATCATGCAGTAGGTATACTTTTGGCTACACAAGGATTCTAAAAATATGCGTGTGTATTTTCAGGTACCCTGATAGCGGGAGCTCAGAGCGACCGCTCGGTGGGTGTTGGCGCGATCCTGGGGACCGGTTCTAATGGCTGCTATCTGGAGCGAGCGGCTCGGGTCCGGCACTGGGAGGCGGCTCACGAGGCTGTGAGGGACGTGGTGGTGGACGTGGAGTGGGGAGCCTTCGGAGACAACGGGTGCATCGACTTCGTCAAGACCGACATCGATCGGGAAGCAGATCAACGCTCGCTGCTCGTCAATTCTTTCACGTGAGTACCAGTTGTATGTTGCTTGTACCGCAATTACAATAGGCGATTTGACTATTTTTTGGAAATTGTTTTAAATTATTCGTTAGTACATAATAAGCACACCACATTTATATTTCCGAGAGATCTACTGTATTTACAATGAAAATCAGTGTTAAAGAATAGATTTTCAAGATCCCGTCAAAAATGACATTCTGTAATGGCGCTGTTCTGTGACGTCACACGCTAGAAAATACCGTTAGTTAATACTAGTAAATACGCTAGTTCACGACCAAAAATTGACAAAAGATACTTTACGAGTAGAAGTAACTTACAGATCCAATAATATTACTCCGAAAACCCAAAACACAAATTACACAAACAACAGTGGATCGAGAAGAGTTGCCGCCCATCTTAGAGCGTTTTCGTCACAGATCAATATCAAAAAATATCGTATTTTATTTCGTGCAACATGCGAAAATTAAATATACCTATTTTAGTTTAAAGAAAGTGAAATATGTCTTTTTGAAGCTATTATCTGTAAGGATTGTCACAATCAATAGTATATTTTCAATGTTGTCAAATAGCCTATTGTGTGTTGGGGCCGTAAAGTTCTCGATTAGAGACCACGTACCAGCAAGCGCAGCGTAGGACGTCCACATACTAGGTACTTGGACAGACGGTATAATTAAGACCGCTGGAACGCGCTAGATGCAGATCGCTCCCAACTAGCCTTATTGGAAATCCAAAGGAGAGGCCTATGTCCAGAATTGGACGTCCTGCGGTTATTTACACTACCATGTTTCTTACAATTAATACAGTCTCGAATTTTGTATGCTCTATAAAGTTTGTTTGGGAATCAAGACATCGCCGTCGATGTAGAGAGGGTTCACTTCGGAGACCATCTCCCGTCGGTTAGTGCATCTACTTAAGATTCGTTTAAACATAGACTAAACTTAATCAATCATTTATTGCAACTTACTCGTATGTGGTATTGACATGCAGTTCTTTAGTACTCGTAGGTAATAAATATATTTTATCTACACTAATGTTGTAACATTCTACTTATGTTTCCAATACTTGACTTATAATGACTACTGTTATAGCACAGACAACAAAACACTCAATTTAAGCAATTTCAAATGATGTTATAATATCCACATCGATATCGTAAAATCTCATTATAACATCGATAAAACGCGACCAATTAACCTGGCGAGCCTTATGTCAAAATCCTCATACAAATTGTATAAAATTTTGATATTAGGCTGGCTTTTGAAAACAGTTGGGTTATACGTGAAAACTTCGTCGAAACTACTAAACTTACATACACAAAACTCTTTGGTAAGATCTTGTGTCAATGAAATAAAAAAAGAACAGCGCGCGCTCGCTCCTGATTGGCCCTGCGCGCGCAGCTGCGCTCTCATTGGTTAGATTTTAATGGCGCCAAGTTCACTGTGACAATACACGTACGCGTGAATTTAATGTTTTGCAATACGTTTTTTTGTTATTTTTATTTTTATTAGTGAAGATAAAGTAGTGTATGCAACTGCATATAACACGGGTATTAAAACACTCGTTACTATTATATTATATTATATAAGTTATGAATATGGATTTACTTTTTTTTTTAACGCAAATAAGTCCGCGTCTGACCACCAACTCGCCTGATGGTAAGCGACGTTGTGGTCGAAGATGAAGCACGCAGACCTAGAAGATACCTATTCACTCTGAACTTGAAAAGCTTTAGATTATATCTCTTAGGAAACAGGAAAGCAGGAAGACTGTTCTATTCCCTGGCGGTACGAATCAGAAATGTTGAGTCAAACCGCTTCGTATATGTATCGAAGGAAAATCGACAGTGTAGGGGTGGTAATGTGGCGTCCTCCTACTTGTCCTGTAGTAAAAAGGGGATGGTAGGATAAGGTCGTGCAGTTTAGATGCACACTCTCCGAAATAAATCCTATAAAAATGGACAGACTCGCAACCCTACGGCGATGCTCCAGGTTTTTTTGAAACCCCCGTTTTCGTGAGGTGGAAAGATGAATACTACTTACACATTTGTTTTTGTTGAGTTTCATCTATAAATTGTACGAATCTTTCAGCTTTTGTTTATATTTGTTGGTTGACACATGTAGTTGACACGTTTTGTAGACCTCATAAAAAGTTTGTTTCTGTTTATTCCAGTTTCGAGAAGTACATCGGCGGCAAGTACCTGGGCTCGCTGCTGTCCATCTCGCTGGCTGCGCTGGCTCGCGCGGGACTCTTCCCTGCGGCTCCTGAACACAATGCTCTGGAGACGGCGGACTTGAGTCTCTTTGAAGAGTAAGTCTATTTTCACATCCTGTTACTTTAGACTAGGGATGTAACGATTCCGATACCGATATATCGGCTGGTTAATCGGCAGAGCTATCGGTATCGCCGATTATACGAGTAGGTATACCACTGATATCAAAAGTTTGGGAAGCGCGCGAAACGAAAACGCGCGTGTTGTGTATCATACAGAATGATTTGCGTAATAGATTATCTGCTAATGCAAAAAATTAACTTTAATAATTGTTGACTGTATTTTACTTTTGTATTGGTTTACTTTACCGCTTTGTGTAACAATTGCCTTCTTAATTAGCGCTTTTTATATGCTTATAAATTTTGATTTGAATTTTTGGTTTTCAATATTTTCAAGGAGACTGATAAATATTGGTACCTCTTCTATAGTCTAAGATTGGTGCTTGGTAGCTTTTATGCATAATAAAGAAAATTATTAATTATTTATTTGTTTCTTTTTTTATATTTCTACTAAGCCACCGATATCGGTATCGATATCTCCTATTATTTAATACAATAATCGGTATCGTATCGGCAAAATTATGTATCGTTACATCCCTACTTTAGACCCACTTATCAGCCTATCCAATTCCCAGCACGAAGGCTTACTTCATGACGGCAAATTCAGTAATCTACTTCTATAATCAGTCATGGTCAACCAGGCTTCTCTTGGTACCCCAGTTGGGGTTTTAGGATTGACAAATGCGCCTCTGGCAGTTAAAACAAAAAAACGTATGTCTCTTCTCTAAGTCAAATTATGCATAGCTATTTATGCTGGTCAACTGATTTTTCCGTGTGTTCCGGAACTCTATCAGAATTCCTGATTTTACATTGACCAGCCAAAGAGCTTAGATCTCTTGGAAATCCAACTTCAAAATGTTATTTTAAGTTTCAGCAACACGATGTGATATTTTCAGAGAGAACTGTGCGGGTAAAACCGCGCGCACACTGGAAGTGTTACAACGCGTGCTACCAGGCGCGCAGCTATCGGCGGAGGACGCGCGCGTGGCGCAGCACGTGGCGCAGGTCATCTCCAACCGCGCCGCACAGCTTATCTCAGTCTGTGAGTGCCTGCCTTTATTGCGATAACAGAAATAATCTGCCAAATACGAGTCGGACTCGCGTATGAAGGGTTCCGTACTGTATGGGAGCCCCGCTTAAATATTTATTCTATTTTATTTTAATTTCATTATTTATTATTAAAGTACATGCATGCAGTTAAATATTTTGTGAATATTTTAAGCATCTACCTGTTACCACTATTGATATCGAGTGAAAAACGGCTAAAAATTTAGATTTTTTGTATGGGAGTCCCCCTTAAATATCATTATTATTCTATTTTTAGTATTTGTTGTTAAGGCGGCAACAGAAACACAAACAACAGATCATCTGTGAAAATTTCAGCTTTCTAGCAATAGTGGTTTATGAGATACAGTCTGGAGACGGACAGACGGACAGCGGAGTCTTAGTAATAGGGTCCCGTTTTTACCCTTTGGGTACGGAACCCTAAAAACTGCCGGTAAGACCGCACGCATACTGGAAGTGCTGCAACGCGTGCTACCAGGCGCGCAGCTGTTGCGGAGGATGCTGCCGCGCTGCTCATCTCAGTCTGTGAGTGTCTGCCTTTATATGCCTAAACGAGAATTCAATGAGGCCAGAATAATACTTTTACGAGTATGTAGGGGAACGGAGTGTTGTACCGTACAGCGGCCATTTCCGTACACATCAAAATAATAAGAAGAAGCCGAGAAACATGCGTTTGTCTCTGTTGCACGCATTCCTTGTGTCTTATTTCGCCTTTTCGCAATCTATGGCATCAGTCCGGGCCATGACGCCGATGAAATAGGTGGGCACCTGGGCACTTGATTGCGTCCCGACTTTTATAGTTTTGTGACATCGAAAAATAAGACGTAACTGGGTTTGGGTTACAGTTTTTTGTAATAGCGGCTATTTATTTCATTTGTTGATAAATTTAGCGAAGATTTATGTTGTTACTAATACTGTATCGAGTAAGTTACAGCTTATGTAGACGGTTAAAGTTAGAAAATTAATTTCGGGAAATTCCGTACATTGTACGGTATTGCCCGAAATACCGTACAATGAAAGGAATAATACACCTGCTAAATTATTTATTGATGTTTTGTTGTTTGTGTAATTTTTTAAATAGTTATTTAATATTTGTCAGCTTACCAAAACAAAAACGTGTTCGAGTTATATTTATATCTTTTAATAGCATATGTACTAATTTTTAGATGGCTGTATTTTGCGAATAAGTATATCTGATAACTATTTGTGTGCACTTTTCTAATAAATACTGACTTGTGATAAAAATGAAACCATTTATTATCGATAATAAGCTTATAAACCGAATTTAAAGAGGCTTTTAAACTTGTACGATATTAGACGAACCGTGTACGGAATTACACTCAAGGGTCGGGTAATTCCGTAAATGCCTCACATTCAAATTATTTAAATTTTCCAATATTGTATATTTATAAATTTGCTCTTCTATTTACTAACACGTTTTATAATATATTTTACATTATCTAGAACGCGATACTAGGCTTTAAGCTAAACTAATTTGTAGAAAAAAATATTTAAAGTTAAGTGTACGGCAATACCCTCCCCTCCCCTACTCAATTACTTATGGCTTCAATGGAGTACCTACTAAGTGGGTTTTTTGCTTTCATAATTTTTCTTGTTTGTATTATGTACTTACTTATATTAAATTATAGACACCTTGAATGACCTTGATCTCTTGATGTTTTTGATATCTAAGCACTTCATTTTGTTACGGGATTGTTATTTTTGTCCGTTTAATATTTAAATACTTTATAGTCACACCTACACTTGAATAAAGGGGCTCACCAGTTATAGCTGAGGTCACCTCTTTCGACACTTTGTTTTTTCATTATTTTATAAGTTCTTTGTACTTGTTATGTTTGTGTCGAATAAAGATATTTCATTGAAATGAAATGAAATGTAATAAATTTCATATGGGCATTTAATGGAGAGGTTGGGAGGAATAGTTTGTGCAGGAGCGCGTCGTGTTGCTGCACTAATTTTGAAAGCATTTTTAGCTGAATTAGGTAGCTGAAATTCAGAATATTTTGGACTTTTTTGTCTAAGTCGCAGCTTAGACAATAATAGTAGTTTATGCAACTGTCATATAATGAAGTTACTCGTTTACACACTTTCGGTACACTCGTTACTATTATGAAACTCGCTGCGCTCGTTTCATAAACTCACACTCGTGTTTTAATACCCGTGTTATATGCAGTTGCATACACTACTTTATCTTCACTAATAAAAATAAAATCAAAAACATATTGCGAAACATTAAATTCACGCGTACGTGTATTGTCACAGTGAACTTGGCGCCATTAAAATCTAACCAATGAGAGCGCAGCTGCGCGCGCAGGGCCAATCAGGAGCGAGCGCGCGATGTTATAATGAGATTTTACGATATCGATGTGGATATTATAACATCATGTGAAATTGCTTAAATTGAGTGTTTTGTTGTCTGCGCTATAACAGTAGTCATTATAAGTCAAGTATTGGAAACATAAGTAGAATGTTACAACATTAGTGTAGATAAATGTATTGAATGTGTAACGCGTTGTCGTCAGGTATCGCGGCGCTGGTGCGGCGGATCGACCGAGAGTACGTGGGCGTTGTGGTGGACGGCTCCGTGTTCAAGCACCACCCGCGGATATCGGCGCTTATGCAGAAATACATCTCGCTACTTGCACCCGATCATGCGGTGAGTATCTATTTGCATACCAACTGCCTTTTTTTAAACCTGACAGACGCCTCAGAAATGGTATGAAGTTTGCAAGGTCACCAACTTTTTAATGTGAATTTTTAGTCACGTGGGTGTTGAAATATCAAAGATCATAATAATATTTTTTTGCAAAAAATAGCATGATCGACTGCAACCGTGTAGGTACAGAATTCGCGAATATTTCGCACGGATCGATGTAATATTTTTCAAATGATTGTTGATTTATCGATAATGGCTCAGCCGATTTCGATAAAATTTAAATGGGACCAATTTCGAAGTATGCTCTTATCAATAAAAAAAAGAATTATCAAAATCAGACGTATACGTAAAAAGTTATGCGTGGTTATACCTAAAAAAAAACAATAAAAGAATACACGCGTCGAATTGAGTACCTTCTTCGTTTCGTCGGTCAAAAATAACTATGTACATACTCAAAGAGTTACTTTTATGTACATACTTTCAAATCTAATAATAGAACAAAAAAAAATGCAATAAGACTGTTTTGACTTGTTCTTAATACATTGGAACCGAAGAATAGGTAAGATCGAAGGTTTCCAGATAAGATCAGTAGGTCATCAACATAGTACCTACTCATATGTAACCTGATGAAATATTGTTCCAGTTTTCTTTGAAAGGCGCAGAAGACGGCAGCGGGAAGGGTTCAGCCCTGACGGCCGCCATCGCTGCTCGTATCGCCGCTCGTAACGCCTCCTAGCCTCTCCTGGCTCTCCTGCTACAACACCTGGACTCAGAACACTCCGCCAAAACGCTACACAAATACCATGGATATTAGACTAGACTGCAGTCAAGGACTCGTTTCTTGAATCATCTTCTCACTGACTCAGCGGTTTAAATCTAGAAGTGGCTACAGCAACTGTAGCAGCTTTTGATTCATGAAGACTCCTAAGTAAATATGATTAAGGGAATAGCAGGCAGGTGGACAGATGAACAATTGACCTTGACTAATTGATGAATTTTGTCTTAGAACACGGGCGTATACCCTTCTGGGTATAGATATTGTGTAGTCTAATATCCGTTTACAATAGCCATTGCGAGGTTTTTCTCTTGAAAGTTGTTATATACTCGTAAGCTAGGATGTGCTTCGTTTTGGTCTACGAAGTGACGTCGGTTGTGGTTACCACATAACGAGACTGTTTGCCTAATTATTATTTGGAAAAGTATGCAACCACGAGCACATATCGTTTGGAAAAATTATCGTTTCAGTATATAAAAATTGGTTGCACATTTATATAACTTCAAGTAGATTTTCTAAACCCATTGCATGTATGTAGGTACATTAACAGTGAAAAAAAAAAAAAGTAATCTAAGTTTTTTTAAAATGTTCAATAGTCTGTTGTCTCTGCATAAAATTACTATGTATTCAGACAGGAGTGATTCTGTTCTTCATAAAAAAAAAATGTTTTGTACTCTATAGTGAAGTACAAGGGAAAGAAAACCCCCGTTTTGTTGATATTCTGATATTGTTACTTGTGATGTGATGTAGATACGCTCAGTTTTAGATTAGTTGTCTACTTGTATGACTGATATTACTTTATAGGAAATTATGGAATTTCGAATACGTACGTTTGTTTATGATAATACTTTCTGTATAAGAGTGATTGAAGCTCGCAGGTCGAGTATGTAGAATGAAGTGCATTTTTGATAATAATTATAAGTTTAGATTTTAGTAAACACTAAAATAAGTGTAGATAGAGATATTCCTAGATACATTTTATACAGATGATTCCCAGTTGTAATAAGATCTAGTTACTGACAAACTGTTTGAAGTCCCTCAAGTTACAACTTTTGTCTGAAACATTGTTAGTAATAAATATTCGCAATGTAATAAAACTAATACAGGTGTTGAAATAGAAATTCATAACATTGGTTAAGTATAAGTAGAGAGTGTTAAGGGTTATTTTAAATTTACGAAAACGACATATCGTGCCATACTCAATATTTTAGACATCAATGTAGACTTGCCACCTTGTAAGTTAACGAACCAGTGAATTAGCATTATCTGTTTAGTTAGTATTTTAATTATGTTGATTATTATACTAAGTTATTAAAAAATGAGAAAGTTTATTATTGTTATTGTGAAAAGTTTTAAAGCAATTTGTGAGTAGTTTCTCATGAATTCAATTGTAGAACTTTAATAAATACGACAAATCTTTTAGGGTTTGTGCTATTTAAGGACTGGTTTAGATCTACGGTACAGACATAATGCACAATTAAAATTCAAACAGTGATGTATGTATAGTAAGCACAACATTATAGTAGTGATATGATCTGATAGCTTGAGCTTTAAGCCACACTCCATACACTATCATGATGATAAACAAGTGTTGTAAATACTACAGTTCATCCGGAAATATTATGTACGTATGCATGAGATGTAAATATGACTGGTTTTCAATTTTGTACTTCACCTTGTTTGTCTCCGTTGATGTAAACGCATCATAAGAGTACATGGCAGCTTGACTTTTTATTTACATAGATTATGAGAAAAATAGTAAATCAGCTACAAAATCGCATTTAGGTAATGCAAATATGATGTAATTTAAGAATATTGCTAAGATAGATTTATTATTCTTCAACATGAAAGTTTATGTAAGTTTTGTTGTACAAAAAATATAAATATATTTGGATATAAATTCTTGTAGTTTCGTTTAGTTCCTTTAGTTAGTTCCTAGTATACCTACGCCGCGCCGAATCATCCAAGTCGACGGATGTGAAGTTAGCTACAAGCTGCGCAATATCCAATCAAGCTGCAGCTTTTTGTGAGGTTCAGTCAGGATTGGATATTGCGCAGCTTATACAGCGTACTACTCGTCACAGGAATAGGCTCTTACCTGTGAAACGAACGCTGACGAAGTCCGCCAAGTTGACCCATGTCATGGGTACTATGATCTATAACAGACTGCCCCGAAATGTCATTGAAGCATCTAACTTGACCATATACAAGGCAAGACTAAAGCGGTGGCTTATCAGCCAGGCGTTCTATGATATAGAGAAAGAATTCATGACGCTAAAAGTAACCACATACTGTTAGTATGAAGCTTTATAATTATGTAATTAATTTTATATTATTACTATTTTCTGCAATTGTAATTAGAATAATTTAATTTATTTATTTTAGTTTTTATTTTGAATGAGCATAATCGAATTTGTATTGTATTAAAAATTATTAAATTATTATTTGAAGTAATTATACGACGTGTACTAAAATGTATCAATAAATGAGTATGAGTATGATACCTAACTTTACATCCGCCGACTTGTATAATTTGGCCTGTAACATTATGAAGAAACATTAACATTATTAAGAAAACTAGCAGTTTTAGTAAAAATGTTTATTGTTACAAAAATACTTAATTAAAAGGAATAAATAACATAAAAAATATTAGGTAAGTATAATGAAGCTTCAGGAGTTATTAAACGTATAGTATTGAATGGTGTAGAGTACGTGCAAACATAGTCACATTACAATAATAACTGCGTTTATAATTTTTGTAAAGTTTTGTGAAATAAAATTATTTATTATTATTTATTATAATATAATATTAATTTTAACGAACTATCTAATAAAATCATTTTTTTAACTCGATTGCCCAAGTTAGCACATAAGTCTTTCGGGTGTATATGTGTGTGAATTTCTACTAAAGGCGGAATCATACGAGTCGACAGATGTGAAGTTAGCTACAAGCTGCGCAATATCCAATCAAAGAGCAGCTTTGTGCGAGTTTCAGTAGCGATTGGATATTGCGCAGTTTATTGCTAACTTCACATCCGCCAACTTGTATGATTCGGCCTGTACCATGTGAAGAACGTGTGTATGTTTATTTTTTTTAATTGTAAAAAAATACTAATTATATTAATATAAATAAGGTTGAGCAATAGGTCACGTAAGAACAACAATAACTAAATTACTAAATATATCCGAGTAATAAAGTATAAATAAAAAAATGTCTCAAAAGAATTAACAATAGAATTACGTAATAATTATATTATTTTGATAAGGTTATATAATTTAACATAGAGTCAACAGTTTTCATATAAGTGATTCTTATTGCTAACTTACAACTTAACCTACTTTTAAAAACTAGTAGGAATTGTTTTTTTGCATTGGTTTACCCACGCACTACTGGTTTTTAGCTTATCAGGTCTTATGGCAATGCTTAAAAAGTTTAAAGAAATAAATAATATGAAGTTATTGCATGAACAACTCAGAGTGTCAACGAAAAATAATCGAAAATCTTCATCGGTATCCTGTTTTTTTTTTGTCCTACAGCTTATTTTGTCTCTTTGGGCGAGACGCTCACCAGATAGAAAGCGACAAGCACAATTCTAACTCGTATTTTAGTTTCTAAAATATTAGACATCGACCTTTTTATTTGGGCAGTCGTAGGTCTATTTTTAGTATTCTTTCAGAAAACCCTTATTATGTAGGGCATAAAGATGCAGCAGACAGTACAATAAGCCTTAGCAAAGTTGCTTCCCTGACGGACTCCAAAGACGGATCTACAACTGCAGAGTTTTCGTTAAACCGCTTGAAGTCCTCTGACATGGCTTAACGGTTAAATACAACCGAGTTTTAATATTTTTTATATTAATCCTGTGGATGTGTTGTTAGCACTGTGAGGTACACTCGTCGTCGCTGCTTTCCTCTTCACTCCAGTAGGTTCTCAGGATACCTCTACCTTTTCTCTCACTTTGCGGAGGATGCTCTGGAGCTCGGAGGCGGAAGTAGTTTTGTACTACAACGTAAAGGAATTAACGTTTATGTATTTGAAATGGAGAGATAAAGAGACTGTTATAGCAAGTCTTTCGTTAATGATAGACAATAAAAGCGAGCTTAAGTTATTAAGCAATGAATTTGAATGATTGACAAACTTATCTACCAGATTTTTATGCATGATATCATGATTATGCAATGCACAAGGTTGATCGCTACTAGTAACTACACCTTGCATAAGAGATGTTATGGAACACATATACAGTCAAGAAAAAGTAACATCCATAACTAGAAATTAAGGGTACTTCTTCGAAGACAAAATTTTGGACGTCTGTGGGTTTATTTCTGAAACCGACTAACAAAACGGCGTGTATTTTTTTTCTATATAGTTTAGCTTTAACTCTAACTGGGATAAGTGATATTTTTCAAATAGTTGCAGTCTAAGTATAAATTAAAAATATTTGAAGTTTGTTCTTCTGATTCATATGCCGCGTCCACTTGCCATTTTTCGAAAGAAAATGATCGATATCGCATTTTCCCTTTGGTAAATCATTAATGAATTATAATTATATCAAAAGGAAATGAATTGTTCTTTTACAAAAAAAATGCGTATCAGTTATAGCTACTTTAGTATGTTTATAAATAGACAAATAAGAAGTGTCCGGTACATAATACTGATTAATGTGGCGTATGTTGCGCTTGACCGTGCTTGGTCGGGTGATGATGATGAGAGTCTGACTTCCCGCGCGGGGGGAAGCCAGTCGTGCAACAAACGAGCTAGAAGGTGGACATGCGGCTGGTTCACTTGGATCTCGGTGTTACAAATATAAATATGTGATTCATCTGTGCTTAGTTCAGGTGGCATTATGATTACAATGCCTACTTTATAAAATGTAGTTTATTGTTTTACAACTTCAATCTGTATTTCGTGTAATGCTTCTGGGTTATAGATTCAAGTAGAAAAATGTCAATACTGAAGTCAGTATGTATGATGAGTTATGCATGTATGACGGCAAAATCCTGATTCATCTGTGCCTGATTCATAAGGTCAAAACACCATATAAATCATAAAATTCATACTGGAAAAGCTTCGGATACACCTCATCAAGACATCGATGACGACAGCTTTTAGATTGAGACTTCGTCAATCGATAAAAAAATTACTACTCCAAAACTCACCACAGATGTCCTATTGACCCTTCATCAGAAAACCGTGGATCTGACGATGAGGGTATTTTTGTGTTTAAAAGCTTTAATAAAATAAACTTACAAAAGAGTCTCACGCTACTGGTGAAGATATGATCACTCCATCTTCTTTTCAACAATCAAGATCTCGTCAAAAGAAAAAGGTTTTGATGGATACATTGAAAGTAGGTACCTACTCGTAGCTCAGGCCCTTGCAATAAGCTAAAGAATTTTTTCTTGTGGTACTTAACTGTGACTTCATTATTTATAGTTAACGGTACTAAGAAAAATATGTTTCTTTGATAGTTACCAAGAAAGATTACTGTCAGAAATTCCATTTATGTGTAATATAGTGTAATAAATACTTACACTAATGATTCTTTAATTATGGAAGATTATATATAAGCTAAGTCATTAATTATGAAAAACAGGATTCGTGAGTTGTACATAGAAAAAAATAAACAGAAAATAATATATTGTCCCAATTACTATACCAACTCTCAAGTACAATTAACTAAGTATTATAATTTAATACTGTTTTAGAGTTCTAAAATGTATTACAAGAAATATTGTTAATTCATCAATTTTTTTCCGTGCTATGATTGTTGTTTTCATTTATACAAATATTTTTCCATAATACACAGCCAAATTACGTAGTTTTTCATTTTAAATTCTGATTAATCTGTAATCAATTCTGATTCATCTGGGCCCAAAATATTTGAACGTAGATATCTTGAAAAGTACTTTATAAAATCAAGCCCCTCATTAAAATATATATTCTTTAGTTACCTTTTTTACATATGAGCATGTGTGACACAGCTGAAAGTGAAACAAAATTTTGGCCAGATGAATCAGTCGAAGAATGAAATTTCGAAGAAGTACCCTTAAGAGTTACCAATTAAATGAAGCATGGTCACCGCGATGTATGGGATAGGTTGAATTCGAATGTAAAGACACATCATCTCCACGAGTCGTCAAGGACTATAGACAATGTACGGGATCCTTCTTGAGACGATGGAAATATTATAGGTTATCATTGTACTCATCTTTATAACAATTTTTGGGGTTCACGAACCCAAAAAATAATAATAATATTTAATAATAATAATAATATTTTTTTTTTATTTGTTCCATAAACTTACTTGGTCTACTTATATGCGCTGCACTCTGCACTAGGTCTCCGAAGAGCCTGTGTTGCAGGGTACAGATTTATTAACAATTAAGTGCAAATTTATACCTATGTTTATACACTATTAAGTAAATAAATATTTATATTCAATCATAAGTGCATTATTATGCCTACCTACAATATTATATATAACTATAGTAGGCTCTCTCTCTGTGTGTGTGTGTGTGAGTGTGTGTGTGTGTGTGTGTGTATTTGCGCGTGTTTTTGTGTGTGTATGTGAACGCAATAGCTGCTCTTTCGGTCATGTGTCATATAGTACATCACTTAGTTGTTTCCATTAACTTCTCCGTCTTCTCGTAATCCAGAGATAATAAATAGTCTACTACTAACGCATTGCATTCAAATTTGGTAGCATTTGCGATCTCTATGGCTCTGTTGATTTTATTATACAGCATTGGTCCTAAATTGTTTATGCACATGGCACCAAATTTGGTTCGGGCACCTGTGTATTTGAATACTCTGTCTTTCCTTCTCTTTTGTAAGATCTCTTTCCGACTTTCTGAGCTGACATGCGTGTGTTGCCGTGTGATGGTTGCCTTGATGAATAACTGTCTCACTGTGAGTACTGCGCAATTTTTGTACAATTCTGTAGTCGGAAATAGTCTGGGTTTGAAGGTCATAACCTTTAACAGGGCTCTTTGAGATATTTCCAAGCGCTCCAATTGTGTTTTGGCTGCTGAACCCCAAGATGGAATGCAATAGCTTAGTATGGATTGGGCTAAAGCGTAATATATTTTAACGAGAGATTTATATTTCAGGACATGCCGAAGCTGCTTGAAGACAAATATTAATTTCCTAATCCTGCCAGAGATATTTTTGATATGGCTGGACCATTGTAGGTGCATGTCCAGTGTTATTCCAAGGTATCGGATTTCTGATGCCTGTTCCAAATTCTCACATTTACATGATGTATGGTCCATGTCACAGGTTGACTTGTGTATTTGTAGTTTCAGCAGTGTTTTCGGCAGAGTAGAACTGTTTATTGTGAATGGGAGATATTTTGTTTTTGAGATATTTATAGAAAGCAGGTTCTTTCTTAGCCATTCAGACACTGTCTTAAAAATGTCGAAATCTTGTGATTTCGAAGATGGTTTCGCAGTAGAAATTAATAATGAGGAAGTGCATTGATATCCTTGAATTTTTCCGTGGTCTAGAGAAATACCCTGTGAATGTAGCTGTAAGTTACTGTAGAAAATAATGGATTAAGGTCACGATCTCCACGATGTACATATGAAAAGTCATGGTCACTATGATGTATCTATGATGATGATGTATGAAAGGTAATGTATATTATTCGAGTATGTAAGAAAGCAGAAAGCGGTCCAAGCGTCACCGGGTCCCTCACCGGCGCGCGGGGCTCCACTCACCCCGGACACGTTCCGCTGCACCAGCACCTGGCTGTACAGCCGCTTGCCCTCGTCATGCCCCAAGGCTGTCTCCAACTGAGAGCGGGAGAGAGCGAACAGCTGGTGTCCTGGGATCTTCAGCTGCCGCTGCGCCGTGTCGCTGAATCCTTTCGCTTCCAACCACTCCGCCACTTCTTCGGGATTCGATTTCTGAACATCATAGTCATAGACATAAACATTTATTTCTATACGTTCTATTGGACACGGCCTAAAGCCCATCTATGCCCCCAAATAGGCTACGTCCATGACCATAAAATAGCAGAAGCATGAGAGTTGAGACTTGCTAAATTACGATGTAAATTGACAGTATTTTTTAACTAAATTACATACATCTGGTTCCTTTAATTGATTGATCAAATGATTATTTGATCTCAATCAATTTTTATTTCTGGAGGATGGATGAATGTTCGAAACTCCATTTACTTATTCATACCCCACAGAAAGTTTTATTAAAACCTTGCTTATTAATCTCCGGAAGAAATTCTAATTTGGATCTGTCGTTACTGTGGTGACAAGCAATAGTTCGGCAATTTCATTCAAAATCTTGTATTGCAACATTTTCGAGATGAAAAGGAAATAAGTTGGTGAGGACCGCCTCAAGGCCTCATAGCTAAACGATTAAAAAAATACAAATATTCGTATTTGAGATAAAGGTGCAAATTGTCAATTTACCTGATGTATGAATATGTCTGGCGTTTTCTTGATATCAAGGTTCTTCCGCTTCTGTATCTGTGGCAGCACCATCTTGAGCTCATCGTGCAGCGTACTCGCTGTGCTCACCGCTGATTTGTTTGCTGTAAGAACATGTTTTAAATTGGTAGCTGTGTTCTGTTCTCAAGGCCTGTTTATCTTTGGAATTAGACAATGGACAGAAGTGTTTTGTGTAGCGGTATATAATTACGCGTCTCAGAGATTTAATCTCGAGCTTGTATACGACGCACTCGTCGTTCCTCGCCTCTGTACTGATCACTATTATTATACTACTCGATAAACTTAAACTTACGAACTTCATCGAGGACATTTAATTCGTTTCACTTATAGACTGTACCTAAATGTGAAGAAACCCTCGTAGGTAGGCGCTAAACTTCAGTATTGGGTAGTGCTAGGTCCCACTACAGGCATACAATATGTCAAATTACAGAAGGAGATCACCGTCGCAGTCTGCTCGTTTTGAATCGAAATTTGAAATTGTGGGTGCCACTAACCTATGATAACCATGCCATGCATAACGTCAGACGAGCGTAATGCTTGCTTCTTCCTATGGTTATGTATGTAAAATTAGTAAATGCAATAGTAATACTAGTGTTGTTGATCCAGGGTATGCCTTGGAGGAGCCTGTTCAATTTACTTGAAGTAGTTAGTGATCTATCAACCTGCACTGGGCCAACGTGGTGGATATGGCCCAATCACCCTTCGTGACGTCCTGCAGTGAACTATTAAAAAAAGGCTGGTACAAGTATAGGTAGTGATAGACTCAATAGAAAATTATACCAGCCCCCTAATTCAGCTACCTGACACGATCCCAATTTTCTATCTTTTCTACTTTTCAGGTCATACCCGTGGAAATGGCAGACTACTCTGAGCTTTTGGGCTGTACTCTCTCCCCCAGGTTGAAATTCGGTGCTTATCTGGAGTCTAAAGCTAAATTAGCTGGGGAAAAGCTTGGCATCCTCAGTAAGGTGACGAGTTATTTCACTCCGGTACAACTTCTTAACTTATACCAAGCTCAAGTCCAATTGTGTTTGGAGTTTTGTAGCCACCTTTTTGATGGATCTGCTAAACATAGGCTTGAAACTTTTTGGATTCGATTTATCGACGTGCTGTGTGTGCTTCGCAGACAATAAGCGTGCGTCATCCAAACTGAAAAGCGTATACAGTAGCGTGTTTGGAAATTTTCTACGGGCTCCATTTTGGCGAGCATGCGCTCGAACCCTACGACCTAATTCCTTCAGCTTGTGGAATTAGTCTTTTATACTTACATTTCATTGTATCGGTCTTGGTAGGCACCGGGACGACCACCGGGGGTGGCGGGGGAGGCGGGGGTGGAGGTGGAGGAGCTGCATTCTCTGCGGACAACAGATACTAGGATGCAGTTCTAATTCAATATTGATAAAGTACCCCAGTATGACAAGCAAATTTTTCAATTGACGACATTAAAATATATTTAGGTAGAACGATTAATTAATGTTAACTTGCTAAGTTAATACAAAATAACAGTAATTTAAACAGCAAATTAATATGAAAAACCGACAAACTTACCAAAGACATGTCACACACAACACAACAAAAAGAAATGAAAAGCCAAGCGTTGGACGACACACACACACAAAGAAACACAAAGGTTTAAAGATAGGTTTGTTGAATTTTATGTTAAGTACCTAAGTTTATTTTATTAATTGAAATTTGCACTTTGTTTGTACCTACTTTTTTATCGTTATTGGGGTTTTCGACCTGATAGTGAACCGTTTTGTAATTGACATAGATCTTTACATCATAGGATTTAAGGGCGAGAATAGACCAACGCCAAGTTTTCATAAAATGCTTTTAATGTATAAAAATAAGAAATACAACACGAGCATTATCTATGTAGTGTTGGAGTGGACGCGCTGTAGATCAGACCCAAACATATTTTGACAACCAGAAAAAAGTGGCGAAAAAAATTTATGGAAAATAATGTAATTGTTTTCAACCGTATCGTTGGAATCTCCTATAAGGAAAATAATATAACGCAATGATAGCATTTTGCGCAAGAGCCACTGCAAAGCGCCCACTCCCACACTAATACAAAATATATTAAAAATATACCCATTTATGTAACATAAGTATTTCTCTTATCTTCTTAGTATAATAGTTAATTATCTTCTTAGATTGATATCTTTGAATGAATTCATAATTTAATCCTCTCTATTGACGTAATGTTATAATACGAGTATATATTACAAGCTTAGCAGAAACTTTTCAAATCAACTAATCTTTTCTTAGAAACAACTACAGTAACTCTACGGAATACACAGAAGAATGTTTAGTAAACATAAGTACGAGTACTCTAATACATTGAACAGCTACATTTTCAATTGAATTGATTCAATTACTTAAGAAAACAAAATAAATGCTTTTTAATTACGTACTTTAAAGCTTCCATATTTGAGCACTTCACCACTAAAAGCGAGGCCGAACGAGCGTACTTTTTTTAGTATTTAAGCATTCGGTTTGATACTAAAGTCCTGTTTGTGTTACACAGTGACTGAAAATGAGCAGACTCATTTTGTGACTTTTGTGAGAAACCGAAATTATGCATCGCATTTTACGCAATTCATTTTATGCAACTCATTTTACGCAACTAATTTTACGCGACTCATTTTACGTGACTCAAATCTCACAAAATTACGTTCGTTCGGCCTTGCCCTAAGTTGGACGTAATGGATGGACAGAAAGAAGTTTTAAAATGACTTTTGCCATTACTAAAACCATACTCCATTCTGCGAGTAGTGGTGCAGTGGTCAGCTCCATAGAATAGAACAACCGATAGGCATGTTGCAGTTCGATAGATAAAATAAGTAAGATAATAGATTGTAGGTTCGTGATATAGATTAGGCATGACCAAGATATGGAACGTTCTTGATAGTCATCTAGTATATAAGTTGTTACTGTTAAATAATAAATCAGACTAATTCCATCCTGTGTCTCATTATGGTGCCTATTGCCATACTGGCAAAGTGGTGACCCCGAGTGTCGTGAAGTGAAATGTGACGAGTTAAGGAAATTATAAACCATGACTTCCTCACCGGGAAAATCGGGCTGCAGTCATGGGACAGCTCTGGACGAGGTAGCAAGATTGTCCAGCATTCCCGAGCTCTGGAGAGACCATCCTCGCTTGTGGTTCGCGCAGTTGGAGGCAATTTTGGCGACAAAGAGGCAAGACGACGAATTCATATATAATGCGGTAATCGCCAGGCTATCAAAGGAGGAGATACAGAAAATTAGTGATCTCCTTATCTCTCCTCCACCGATGGGAAAATATCAAGCAATTAAGGACCGGCTAATCTATTGTTATGAAAAAACCGAGCAATATCGATTCCAAAAATTGTTCTTTGAGATGGATCTTGGTGATGAGACACCATCCCGACTTTTACGCAAGATGAAGGACCTCGGCGGAGGGAGAGTTTGTGACGAAATTATTAAATTTTTGTGGCTAAGACTGCTACCATCATCAGTCACTACCGTGCTTGCAGTCACGGAGGATATCGAGCTCGAGAAGATGGGTCAGATCGCTGACAAAATTTTATATAATACCAAGGTTACTAAGGTATCAGCAGCGAGCAAAAATATTGAAAACGCAGATAATACCGTACGTGTTTTGGCACAGTTAGCAGAAACGCGCTCGGAACTATGTGCAATTCAGCACGATCGGAGAGAATTTCAACGCAGCATTCAGCATAACAACAGTCGTCATCATTTTTTGCCGAGGTCAAGATCATGCAGTACGGAAAGGAAGCGGTTTTATTTCTATCGTGATAGATTTTCGAAGGAAGCTAAGAAATGTATTAAGCCGTGTGATTCGAGACGGTACTCTGGTACAGCAAAACTAATTGAAGTGCCGGCCAAGGCAGGACTCTGTGCTATTCACCCGTCAAACCGCCTCACTATTACCGACCGTAAAAGTGGTATGAGGTTTTTGATTGATACGGGAGCAAATATTTCAGTTGTATGTAAGCAGAGACATTGTACGCCGGATGGAAAATATGCACTGTACGCTGCGAACGGTACGAAAATTAATACGTACGGTGAGAAAACACTTTCGTTGAACTTGGGACTACGCAGATGTTTTAGTTGGACCTTTGTCATCGCCGACGTTAAGCAACCAATTATTGGAGCGGATTTTCTGGAACACTTTAAGTTATTAGTTGATATAGCTGGTCGGAAAATTATTGACAGAGTAACGGAGCTGACAATGCCCGCAACTTTGTGTAAATCGAGGCAGCAGACAATTCGTACTATACATATGGAAATGAATCTACGCGTTAATCAATTATTGAAAAAATATGAGGATATTACAAAATCAACTTCTCTTCGCATAGCTCCAAAACACAAGGTTGAGCATCATATTACCACGAGGGGGCCGCCTGTATCGGCGCGAGCGAGGCCATTGCCTCCTGATAAATATCATATAGCTAAGAAGGAGTTTTCTACGATGATGGAGCTCGGCATTTGTCGCCCTTCGGACAGTCCGTGGGCTAGTCCTTTACATATGGTGAAGAAGAAGAATGGTGAGTGGCGACCGTGTGGAGACTATCGAATGCTCAATAAGGCAACTATACCTGATAAATACCCATTACCAAGGCTAATTGACTTCACGTACGTATTGGAAAATAAAAAAGTGTTCACAAAAATTGACATTCGGAAAGCATACCATTGTGTTCCCGTCAAGGATGTTGAGAAAACTGCTATTATTACCCCATTTGGATTATTTGAATTTCCAAGGATGCCTTTTGGTTTACGTAACGCAGCCCAAACATTTCAGCGGTTTATGGATTCTATATTTAGAGATTTGGATTTCGTTTTTGTTTACATTGATGATTGCCTTTTGGCGGCAGAAAATGAAGAGGAGGGTTACCGGCAGTTGGAGATAGTGTTTGAGCGATTGCATGAAAATGGAATAAATATTAACCTGGAAAAATGTGAATTTCTGAAGGGTGAAATAGATTTCTTAGGTTATCATATAACGAGCCAAGGAATACGCCCCACTGAAGAGAAAAGTAAAGCAATTTTGGATTTCCCCAAGCCAAGAACTATCAAAGAATTAAGAAGATTTTTGGGAATGATTAATTTTTACAGAAGTAGTCTCCCACAGGCTGCTAAATTTCAAAGTGTTTTAAATGGTTATCTGCGCGACTCGAAGAAAAATGATAATTCACCTATTTGCTGGTCGAAAGAAGCAGAAAAAGCTTTCGATAAATGCAAAGAGAGCATTGTGAACGCAGTATTAATAACACATCCTTCTCAAACGGCCTCGTTGGGCCTTATGACGGATGCAAGTTCTTCTTGTGTTGGGGCAGTACTGCAACAAAAGTCTGGACGCAAATGGAAACCGTTGGGATTCTTTTCAAAAAAGTTGAGTGAAACGCAACAAAAATACTCAACATTCGATAGAGAGTTGCTCGGGATATATATGGCAGTCAAGCATTTCCAGTGGTTAATTGAAGGAAGAGAGTTCACAATCTTTACTGATCATCGACCATTGACATATGCTTTTTCTAAAAAGCCGTCGGCAAACGATACACCGAGGCGAATACGGCAGCTAGATTATATCTCACAGTATAGTACCGATATTCAACATATTAGCGGACAGGATAACGTGGTAGCAGACGCGTTATCGCGTTTGGAGCAGATTGACATGCCTTCACCAATCAATTATGATGATTTAGCGAGAAGCCAGAATAACGATCAAGAGTTAATACGGTTACGAAGCAACAGAAGTTTAAGATTTGAAAATGTTCGGTATCCTTGTTCTACGAGACGCATTGTCTGTGACGCATCTACAGGGAAATATCGTCCTTATTTACCGGAAAAATTTCGAAAGCAAGTTTACGATGCGATTCATGGGCTGAGTCACCCTGGTAAGCGGGCGACTAGGAAATTGATAACCCAGAGGTACATATGGTCAGGCATGAATAAAGATATCAATGACTGGTGTAAATTGTGCGTAGATTGTCAGAAGGCAAAGGTACAGCGTCATACAGTATCACCGATCGGGAATTTCATGCCTGCGCAGCGTTTTGAACATATCCACGTAGACATAGTCGGATCTTTACCAGTGTGTCAGGGAAAGCGATACTTAATCACCATCATAGATCGATGTACTTCATGGCCTGAGGTGTTTCCTGTGGATGATATCACGGCTGAGACGGTGGCTCGCACGTTGTATGAAGGATGGATAGTAAGATTTGGGACGCCTTTACGAGTGACGTCAGACCAGGGGATGCAGTTTGAATCAAGAATTTTTGAAGCACTTACGCAATTTTTAGGAGTACATAGAATTAGGACGACGCCTTATCATCCACAATCCAACGGGATGGTAGAACGGTTTCACAGGACCTTAAAGGCAGCGCTCATGGCAAGGAATTGTGGCGCTAATTGGTTGGGAGAGATTCCTTCAGTCCTACTTGGGTTACGAAATTGCTTACGCGAAGACACAGGATTTAGTGCGGCAGAAATGGTATATGGAACGCCGATTAAACTGCCTGGAGATTTTTTTGGTTCATCGCAGCAATTTACGACATACGAGGACTTCATTGAAAATATACGAAAAAATATTGCGCATATGACGTCAGTGCCAAAACGTCAGAAACACAACCAGACAATATTTGTGCATCCTGAGCTTAAGGAGTGTACGCATGTATTTATTCGATGTGACAGGATTAGGAAAAGTTTGACGCCGCCTTATGAAGGGCCATATCCAGTTATAGGGAAGATGGATAAGACATTCATTATTAAGGTCAACGGTAAAGATAAAATTATTTCAATCGACAGATTAAAGCCTGCGTTCGTTATCAATGATGAATCTGTGAACGTGCCGACTACGGAAAAAAACAAACACGAGCGCAGCACGTACGTCACGAGATCTGGAAGGGTTTCTAGGCCAGTGGTTCGATTCGGTTTTGACTAACGTAGGCAATCTGTAAGCTTTAACTGCAACAGAGTTTGGCTAATAGGTTCTTTTGATGATTTTTGTTTTGTTACTGTTCTTGTAATCATTATTTATCATTTGTTTATGCAAGTTTGTAATATTGTTTTTTTTTTCAAAGGGGGGAGTACTGTTGCAGTTCGATAGATAATAAGTAAGATAATAGATTGTAGGTTCGTGATATAGATTAGGCATGACCAAGATATGGAACGTTCTTGATAGTCATCTAGTATATAAGTTGTTACTGTTAAATAATAAATCAGACTAATTCCATCCTGTGTCTCATTATGGTGCCTATTGCCATACTGGCAAAGGCACACGACGCCACAAACAGATATGTTACAGAGTATCATCATTTTAGTACTCGACAACCCTGAGCAATACACATAACACACGTTAGCGAACACACAAGCGCACAAACATACACAAACAGGTACCGTTACCGATACTAGCGCCGCCATGTGGACTGAACTCTAACTACAGAGGAATAATATATCACTGAGCAGAAGTCAGAACAAAACATGGAAAAAACTGAAACGAATCATCACAAAATAAATATAAAAGATAATGTACCAATTCGTACAAAATAAGACTGTCTTATAGACTAATTAATGTGTAGAATAGGCATGATACTAAGTAAAAAACGTTATAATTAGACTGTTGGTTAGATCATCAAACATTATTGGATATATAGTTTTTATTTTGTCAATAAAACAATAAAAGACAATGCTAAACCTTCTCAAATTTCAGGAAAGGGGGGCTCGTGACGTCACTTCTCTGTTAAAATTTTATACTTTTGTAGTCTACTCGTGACGTTACGCGGAATTTAAACAGGCTATACTTCATAAATTTTTGTTAAATTGACAAAAGAAAAAACACGTGTCTAATATTTTTTGATAATCTATCTGACGAACTAATTATATTTTTTCAGTCATCTAGCCTATTGAAAAATTGTAATAAATATCTACCTACGATTACAGAGTACGTTTATAAGTTATGACTGTTATGGCCAATGGTCGGCTGAGCAGTACAAGCCGTTCCACTGGGATTATAATGCGGGAGATGTTTCCATAGGCTGGTTAAGGTAACAGAATAGCGGGATAGTAAAGAGACTAACCTTAAAGAGATGAAGAAGCTGCAAAGCGGTATATCGGGATATTTGGTCTTTTATCCTTGTAGGTGCACTCACGGTTACTCCGAGATGTTTGCTTCTGGCCAGAGCTTCCTCGTTGATAATCTTGCAGATAGGTTTAGTTCTTCCTTTATTTAACTTCGACACAAACACTAATGTAGGTATATGAATGGTCACAATGTGCGGCGCGGGCTACAGAATATGGAGCTGGTGGTATCTTCACCGAGCATCTATTTTATTATGTAAGTACGTGCGTTGAGAACGGAGCGTAGTTCCAGACTGATTTCTTGTCAATTCACACTGACCACCCGCATTTTTACCGTGCAGCGAATAAAATGTGGGTAGATTAAATAAATATTGGGTAAATTAGAATTGTTATGAAAAATGCCGTTAGCGGCGCGAACATTGCCCCCGGCCTTAAACCATCGGTTTAAAGAAAATTAAGAAGCGGCGCGGGGAGCAATATAATAAAGTTACTGAGAAGGTAATGGACAAAGACGCACGACTGGTCTTTTATAGACGCCAGTCGAGGTTTTTACTAATGCCACTCGACAGATTTTATCATCACCGTAAAATACAGCAACAACAACGCCAAGTGGCCAATGAAGTGGAGGAGTGTTGTCTGTAAGAATAACAACAACTGTTCCTATTTTAATTGGATTGGCTTGTGTGTTCCATTTCCCTCGACATTGAAGTTGATGTAAATACTCAATCTTCCAGCGCTTAGCAAATGACGTCACCATTTGATCGAGCAACGTATAGCGACGTAAAAGATTTTTCGCGTCTGTTTCGTTGTATTTTGGCAAGTGTTTTAAGGGAACGGACATCAAAAAATGTGATGGGGTTAAGGCAGTGAGCTCGGATGGATCTTCACTCAACGGCGTAAGTGGTCTTGAGTTTATTACACATTCTATTTGCGTAGTAATTGTTAACAGCTCCTCATAGGTAAGAAGTTGTGAACCAATTACCCTATACAAATGGGTTTTAAACGCCTTGACGAAAATTTCATAGTGCCCTCCGAAATGGGGACTTCTAGGAGGTGAAAATTTCCACGATATTTGATTTTCTGCTAGTTCATGCGCTAATGCGGTTTTGTATACGTCAGAGTTTATGAAAATTTGAATATCCGATAATGTTTTTGACGCGGATTGGAATGTACCTGCGTTATCTGAATACATGCAAGAAATTGCACCTCGACGCGATATAAAACGTTTAAAAGCGGCTATAAAAGAGTTAGTAGTCAAATTTGTTGTAATCTCGACATGAACTGCTCGGGAATATAAACATACGAATATGCATAGATATGACTTTATAGAACGGACGCCACGTTTTCTATAGGGTACAATGGCGATCGGTCCGGCAAAGTCCGTGGCTGTATGAGCAAAGGCTTTACTGTCATTAACACGACACCCTGGTAAATCTCCCATAAGAGGGAACGACGGCTTAGGCTTAGTCCTAAAACAAAAGTTGCATTTGTGCGTAATTTTTCGAACGATATTGCGGCAAGACAAGATCCAGTATCTTTGTCGCAGTATAGACATAAGGGCAACTGGTCCTGTATGACAGTTTTTCCGATGGTAATGAGTAACCAATAAATCGATCACATGATCTTTACGCGGTAATAGTATTGGATGTCGTTGTTCGTAGGAGAGGTCAGCGTGGCGAAGCCGACCACCGACGCGGATCAATCCAGTTTCATCAAGAAACGGCGTTAATTTATTAATCGCGGTTGAACATTGTTTATTAGCATTTAATTTCTTTATTTCGTCAGGAAAATACAAGGATTGAATAGCTTTAAAAAGTTGAATTTCTGCGTGATTTAAATCTTCAGCGGTTATGTAATGCGAACGCGGTATTTTTTTAATAAAGCGGTATACGTAGACAATTGCATTTAGAAGCTTTTTCCAAGTTGAAACCCGACGCGATAAGGCCAACAATGGATGAGGTTCATTATCAGTAGCTACAGCTAGCGATACGACCTTTGTCTCCAGTAAATCGGCAGGGACCGAAACATCGTTGACAGATGTGATCGGCCACTCCTCAACTTCACACTGCAACCAAGCTGGTCCGTAAAACCAATCTGGATGAGCGATGAGTTGAGCAGGCGTCAATCCGCGTGATAAGCAATCGCTTGGATTTTCTTTTCCCGGAACATGGAAAAAGTATTTAGCGGGTAAGTTAGATATAATTTTTGTAACGCGAGTAGCTACAAACGTTTTAAAGCGGTGCGGAGATGAATGCACCCAATGCAGGGTGACCATCGAATCCGTGAAACAATAGACATTAGCTATAGGATGACGAGTGCTATAGGTATCGACTACGCGGCGGACAAGCTCAGACATTAATAATGCGGCGCAAAGCTCAAGCCTAGCTACGGAAACGGTCTTAAGAGGGCTCACCTTTGACTTCGCGCATACAAGCGATATGATGGGTTTCGGTCTATTAGAGCTTTCGACCTTTACAAACACGGCGCAACCGTACCCGTCCTCGCTAGCATCGGAAAAAGCAATGATGGTAACTACATCGTCAGGTATCACACCTAGGTGGCGCTTAAAGCGGAGCTCCATTAGCAGCGGCAATTCGCGTATGTACCTTTCCCAACAAGTAAGTATTTCTTGTGGCGGTTTGTCGTCCCAGTCCAATTTTAAAGCGTGCAATCGTCGCAGAATTAATTTAGCGTGAAAAATGACCGGTGCGATAAGTCCAAGAACATCAAATTGACGAGCGATAACAGATAAAATATTACGTTTAGTGCAAGGTCTATCATTTAATGTCACGGTGAAAGAAAACTCATCAGTGATGGGTGACCACTGGAGGCCGAGAACCTTTAAGGTTTGCGGAGATTCATCAAATTGAATATGGGTATCATAACGATGTGATACTGGTAACGAATCGAGTAATTCGCGGCTGTTACTCGACCATTTTACAAGATCGAAACCACCGGCCCTAAACATTTGCAACAGCTCGTCTTTAAGCTGGTGAGAATCCTCGACGGTCGGTACAGAGTAACATAAGTCGTCAGTGTAGCACTGATGACTAGCGACATGAGCGGCGTGGGGAAAAGACGAACTTTCGTCTTCACATAATTTGCGGATAACTCTCATGGCGAGATAAGGACTGCTACGGAGCCCGAAACATACGCGGTTAAAAACGTAAGTTTCCAGCGATGACTCATTGTCAAAGCGGTACAGAAATTTCTGATATTTTCTATGTTCCTCGGATACTAGTATTTGCAAAAACATTTGTTTCAAATCAGCTGTGAATGCGATTTCAAATAAGCGAAAGTCAAGTAATATTAAAAACAAATTAATTTGCAAATTAACACCAGTGTGCAGAATATGATTAAGTGAAACATTAGTATCAGTTTTAGCACTCGCATCCATCACCATACGAACCTTTGTTGTAGTCTTATCAGCGCGAAAGACAGCGTGGTGTGGAATGTAATAGCCTTCAGACCGGTTGTCTTCAGACAGCAGCGATATGTAATTTTTTGATAGATATTCACGAATAATTTCGTTATACTCATTGCGGAAGTTCGGACAGGAATCGAACCTGCGTTCGAATGATACGAAGCGTTTCTTGGCGGTTTCATAGGAATCTCCTAATAATATAGGATCGCGAGAAAAGGGTAAAACGACCGTATAACGGCCAGTGCTATCGCGTGAAACATTTTTTATAAATATTTCTTCGCATTCGCGGTCGGCTGGACTAAGGGCAGGTTCACATGACACCTCCTCAAGTTGCCAGAATTTAGTCAATACTGTGTCAATGGGCTGTTCTGGTTCAACGAAACAACACATAGAAATCGCGGTGTTATTACTATTACCATGCGTAGGTGTATTCCCGATAAGCATGTACCCAAATATTGTTTCAAAACCGCAAGGAGTACCTGGCGGTCCCGCTACACGTCCAGTCAATAAAATGTTACCGAACAGCTGAGCGCCGATAAGAATGTCTATATTACCCGGTTCATTAAACTGTCGGTCTGCGAGTATGACGTGTCTAAGATGCTTGAGCGCAGTCATATCAATGGGTACCGTAGGTAGCTTATCAGTGATACGTTCAATCACGCACGCATCAAGCGAAAGCGCGACGTTATTATCTATTTGTGAATATAATGTTAAATTTGTGGTACCTTTAATAGGGCTAGGTGAGGAACCGATACCTTTAACTGTAGCGCGCGAAACCTTATTAAATTTGAGATTCAATTTATTACAGCAATCAGCGGTTATGAAGTTGCTTTGTGACCCAGGATCAACTAAAGCGCGGACAGTCTGTATGTGATTATTAGCGTCGAGAACGTTAACTTGAATCGTACCCAACAAACAAGTTGTGTTCGAGCTATCTACAGATATACTCGTAAGACATGCATCTGGAACCGGTTGCGTAGCTATCGTAGCCGTAGCGCCCTTTGCCGTAGCAGATGAGTTCATCCCGTCGGAGCGTGCGGTCTGTAGCGCGGGTACCTGTGATGCTGACGTCAGTTGTTTACGACAAATTAAAGAATGATGTCTACTATCGCAATGACGACAACTATGAATAGATTTACACGCAGAGTTGCTGTGCGATGTACTTAGACAGTTCGTACATGCCTTGTTTTCCTTTAGGTATATAAAACGGTCGTTAACAGACATTTTTAAAAATTGCGGACATTTATATAAATTAAAATGATCAGTTTTGTTACAACATACACAATGTATATTTGCGGATATGAATGCGTTTATTGATTTTTGCGAAACTTTATTTTGAGATTCATTATAAATGCGTTTACTCGAAGGACCTGCGGTGCGTTCCAAGATTTTTGTTTGTTCGCGAAGATAAGTAATGAAATCTTCATATGATGGCATAGAACTAGTACGCATATGCATTTCAAAAGATTTCGCGGTTTCCGTATCAATCTTCTTTAGCGAAAGATACAACAGCATAAAATCTGATAACTCATCAATTTGTAGTCCCTTTAAGCAGGCGACAGCAGAACAAAACTTATCTAAAAACATATCTAAATTCTTAGAAGTTGCGGTATTAAATGGTTTAAAGTCAAATATCTGATCTAAATACGAAGTAGCTAGACTACGCTTGTCTTCGTATTTTTCTACCAACGTTTGCCATATTATGTTGTAGTTCTCAGCGTTCGGTGCGATTCCAGTACAAACGGAAAGCGCCCGGCCTGACAATTTGCCTAACAAATATTGAAGTCGTTCGTTGTCAGTCAAATCCGGGTGTTCATGCACAGATTTTTTGAAAGATTGGTAGAAAATAGGCCATTTTGTTGGTTCACCGGAAAACCCGACTAACTCGAGTTTTGGCAACTTTATTATTGAATTATGCGAGGAACCTTTAATTTTCGTATCCGATTTAGTATATGTATTAGCGTTTAATTTAGAAGCGACACGTTTGCAACAGCAAAATAATTCTTCGAAAGAATTCCAGCTTCGGTAGTTTGGTTCAGAATCGGGATTAATTTCTAACTCCGTATCGGTAATTTCATCCAAAACCTGATGAAATTCAGTTCTTAAGTTATCTAATGATTCACAACCACCCAAAAATAGCTCTTGAGACGTTTCGTTATCAAAGGCAGTTTTAGAATGATTATAAATATCCTGCATTCTAGAGAATATTGCATTTCGTTTATTAATTAGTCTTTTAAGAATAGGTGAAATTCTTTCTGAGCTCTTTGACTCCTTAGAAGCAGTTGGAGCCATCATTTAAATCGTTTAACTTAAAACAAATTCAAAGTTTTTTTTTTAAGTATTATCGAAAGTTCCGTATTTCACCTATATGCCTGCAACATGCACGGTAAGTAGCAGCTGGGTGAAACAGGTTTGAGACACGATAACTTCGTTCGTTATGCGAGATATGGAATACACAAGATCATCACATTAATGACATATATTATGTAATTAATGAGTACTGTAAAATAATATATGTAAATAGTACGAGTAACAATTCTACAATAACCACTTCAATCACAACAAGGCGCGGAAATAGCGTAAAAAATGGCGGATGGAAGATAATGACTCGACCGTAATGATACAAGAAATGATAACTTGAGAGCGTATTTTAATAGCTTAATGCTGGAAATAGCGGGAAAATAATTATTTACGGATACTTGCGGAATTATTTCATACGTTGTATGGCACAATGACACGACAACGTTTTTGAAATACGGTCGGTAGTTAATTTTAATTGAGATTCAAAAGATACAATAGGTATAGTAGTAATTTAGGATCCGGCTCGAAGGCCAAAAATGTTATGGCCAATGGTCGGCTGAGCAGTACAAGCCGTTCCACTGGGATTATAATGCGGGAGATGTTTCCATAGGCTGGTTAAGGTAACAGAATAGCGGGATAGTAAAGAGACTAACCTTAAAGAGATGAAGAAGCTGCAAAGCGGTATATCGGGATATTTGGTCTTTTATCCTTGTAGGTGCACTCACGGTTACTCCGAGATGTTTGCTTCTGGCCAGAGCTTCCTCGTTGATAATCTTGCAGATAGGTTTAGTTCTTCCTTTATTTAACTTCGACACAAACACTAATGTAGGTATATGAATGGTCACAATGTGCGGCGCGGGCTACAGAATATGGAGCTGGTGGTATCTTCACCGAGCATCTATTTTATTATGTAAGTACGTGCGTTGAGAACGGAGCGTAGTTCCAGACTGATTTCTTGTCAATTCACACTGACCACCCGCATTTTTACCGTGCAGCGAATAAAATGTGGGTAGATTAAATAAATATTGGGTAAATTAGAATTGTTATGAAAAATGCCGTTAGCGGCGCGAACAATGACTACGACACGACATGCAGTCGGGATTATTTGAACCAGCGCGATACAAGCACTTTGGTAAGGGGGAGGTGGGAGGGAGGCCACGACTGTAAATGACGGTAGTAATAAATAATACCCACTAGAAAGAGTTGTATTTGTTGTAGCATGGGAAGATTGTTAATACAGAATTGTGTGAACTAGCGAGTATATTTTGATACGGTCAATGAATACTGAGATGCGATGTGACTTGATACAGCAGATGCAAAACAATAGTTCTTTGTAAAGACTCGCATTTCGCGCATCCCTTCAAGTCATACACCTTCCGAAATAATTATGACTGCTATTTCATAAGTTGTACTAAACAAGAAGTTAGAATATTTGTAACAATAACCTTAGAGCTGTATATACTGGGTTATCAAAACTTCTATTAAAACAAAAGAAATATCTTTCAATTGGTCTGGCTGAGGCTTCGATTTTTGAGCGGATGTTTTGACTTGGAATATTTAGCTACGCTGTTAGAGATGAAATAAATTTGAAGGTTCGGGTCGTGGCCGAGTGGCGGCGCTAGAAGTATCGGAACTCGCCCTTCTTGCCGAGGCGCTCGCGGCGCACCCAGTCGGCAGCGCCCCCCGCGCCCCCACCCCGCTCGCCCCCACCACGATCGCCCCCGCCCCGCTCGCCTCCACCGCGGTCACCCCCGCCCCGCTCGCCCCCACCGCGCTCGCCCCTACCCGGTGCTCCTGTGGGACTGCTGCCGCCTGACCCGCGTCCACCGCCCTCCTGAAACAAAAACATAATAGAAATAGTTTTGCAAAATCAGTGTAAACATTAAAAAAAGGACAGCATTTCAAATTTCATAAAATATTAATTTACATATGAAAGTTTTTTTTGGTAATTATGTAAACTTTTGACGAGAATAAATTATCTATAATTTCAACAACTTAAAAAGGTAAGTGTCGAGAATAAAACACGGAATTTGCAATATCAAACCAAAAACTACAAACTTCGGGTTGTACATAACGAATGTGGAAATCAAATTTGGTTTTTAGTCTTTTTCAAATAGCTAGTCACTTATGACACTTCCGAAATGTCAGCTGTCAAACATACATTGATAATTGTAATGATGTACCGCACCTATATTCGATTTGTAATTACCGATTATTATCGATTTTACGTACTAATCGAAGTTATCGAACAATATACCTAAAAGTGTTTTGTGAATTTATCTACAAGTCAGTAGGACTTACTTAGACGATAGGTTTAGAGGAATCAAAAAGAAATAAAAAAGTGACAGGTAAAAAAAAGATTTATTTGGGAAATAATGTCCTCGCCACTTCGTCATCGGAGCTATCATCATTACCATCATTTGACGAATCTTCCAGATTTATAATAATTTGATTATCCATTATATTGTCTATGTGAACATCGGAGGTTAATGGAAACTAAGTTTTTCATATATTTTTGTATCGAATACGCACTACATATTTTATAATTTTTGTACTAGGGGTACAGATTAACGATAACCCTTGCTTATATCAAGTCGATTAATATGTTCTGTTTTAGATATTCTTCGATTTCAACAATAGTCGATTTCCCAGCCCTCTTATTATTTATTATTTATTTATTTATGCAAACATTATACACATGAAAAATACAAATTAGAGCTTAAATCTAATACATACTATTCAGAGGTGTACATGTGAACTCTGTTTAATAGGGCATAGCATAATTATTATCTAATGTAATGGGTACTTAATAATACTTAAGTACTTATCATGCGAATCCTAAGTTAAATAATTAAATATTCTTAAATATGACTAGTTAGGTACATTGCAATGGTTGTTAATTTTTGTCTTCAAAGAATTCGTTTAGATTGTAAAAACACTTTTGTACTAAGTAATGACGGAGTTTATTTTGGAAGCTTTTAAATGATGTTTCTCTCTTTATATCATTAGGGATATTGTTTTATATATATTAATTGACGTATACAGAGGACCTTTTTTGAACATTTCTAGACGCGGTTCTGGTAGTTTAAATTAATATTTTCTGCGGGGATTCGTTTCCGGTGTGTACAAATGTGAATGTTTTCTTACAAAAGACGCTGATTCATAAATATGTAAAGACGGTACGGTAAGCATATTTAGTTCTTTGAAGTAGGGTTTACAGCTTGTTCTTTGCCGGATATTAACGATAATGCGTATACATTTTTTTTTGCATAAAAAATAGCTGGTCAGCATCAGTACTATTTCCCCATAAGGTTATTCCATAGCGAAGCCATGAATATGCATATGCGTAATATGTAGTGATAGCAGTATTTGAATTGGTATTGGTTTTGAGTTTTGCTAAGGCGTATATAAATTGTGATAACTTGGATTTGACTTTTGCTACATGATCTTTCCATGTGAGGTTGGTATCGAGATCGAGTCCTAATAGTGTGCAATTTTTAGTTTCTTTTAATTTAAGAGCCGTGGCTAATTCGGTCAGTTGTAGTGGTTTTTTTTGGTGTGGGACAAATTGTATAAGTTTTGTTTTATTGGTATTGATGTCGAGGTTATGTACTGCCAGCCATGAAGTGATGTCAAGAAATGTGTTTTTTATGTGTGTATATGATTCAGGATCTGAGGTGCATTTGAATAGGAGTGAAATATCATCTGCAAATAATATGCAGGGTGTATTTGTTATTTTTGGTAAGTTGTTTATCATGACGTCACGATCGGCAATAGCACGTAACATAATAATTTAACGAATTTAATATGTTATTAAATTGAAAAGTGAACGCGAAAATGTATACGCGAATCAATAACCTTTATTCTATTTCTTGCGTCCTTTGTCGTTTATTTTAGTAGTTTTTCTTGTAAGTTTGCTTAGTGTTTTCACTGATAAATAGAAATATTCAAACTTTGGTGTGACGTCACATGACGTATTTACGTGATAATTTACGTTCTATGGACCTGTCATAAGTGACTTGCTATTTGAAAAAGACTATAATTATATTCGTTGTCAACATCGTTTGCACGATATAGGCCTCTGTCATAAGGAGAAATAGTGTACGGCATGTGGCGCCATCTAGCTGGCGCCGCGTGGTAACACTTGTGTGTAGTACCTGGTAGTGCGTGTAGATGGGGTTGGGGTAGAGGAGCGGCTCGGGCGGCGGCGAGCCGGCCGGCGCCACGATGGTGTGCGGCACGTGCGCCGTCACGCCGCGCCGGTTGCGCGCCTTCCACCACTTGCGCGAGTCGTCCAGCACCTGAAAAACACATACAACCCAACATTAACAACTTGAGAACTTTGGGTACAGCATCATCTTGTTACAAGTCATTAACATACATTAGGAAATAAAGAGGACCTAGAAATGAGCCCTGCAGAACCCCAAAGCGGGCTAACGATGGACATGTACTTTCTGTAATACGTTTTAATTGGTTCCCGCAGTATGATTCGCATCATCATAGTAAAAAAAATACGTAGTAGTCCGATTGTGAAAATTCTTTTTTTATTGGATGGTTTACTTCGAAATGAATGCCATTTAAACTTTATCGAAATCAGCTGAGCCATTTTCGATAAATCAACAATAATGTGAAAAATGTTGCATCGATCCGAGCGAAATATTCGCGAATTCTGTACACGGTTGAAGTCGGTCATGTTATTTGTTGCAAAAAATAATTATTAAATATTGAAATAAATTAATAATTCATCAAACGCTTCTGAGAAATCTGTGTTACTCTTTTCAACCATCTATGAGGGACAACTTTACTATAAGTGCTCGGATATTAGTTATAGGATATTCGTAGTTACCTCGAGGTACTCGCCGCGTACGACGGTAAGCTCCTTGTCATTATTCGCAGTACGCGGGTACGTGACGCGTACCACGCGCCCGCCACGCGCCGCCACACCGCGTGCCCACGCCTCGCCTAAGTCATCTGGAATGGAATTACTGCTCTATTAACATCCTAGTTAAGATTTAATTCCTTGTGCAGATAATGGCATCCACACAAAGAATAACATTTGAATTTTCACTAAAAATCTTTCTTTTTGATTAAATCCTTTCAATAGAGAGAGCTCATCAAGGTGATCCTAGCGAAGTTTTTCTCTTTTAGTCTAGTCATGCACAAGAATATTTAATTTTTAGAAATGAAGTCGCCACTCAATTTTATATCTGGAGAATGATGATTTAATTATTGTTCTGTACTGTTATTACAATATTATTACTATCTTTAGTATTTGCTTCAACGTTTGTAATAAATGTAATAATGTCTTGAATTTCTGGACTTCTCTGCAAAAGTCTATCAAAAGGACATTGACAATGATTCTACTTTTATTTTTGTAGTGCTTCCCACACTGTAAGTTCGTAAAAGATAAACATTTAGCTTAGTTGGAAAAGCATTCGGGGCGAGATTCCGAAAGATTCAGGTTCATATCCAGCGGTCGCGTCAAATTTTGAAATGTAATTACAAAAATAACTCTTTGACATTGAGAATGGGACTTCAGGAAGCTGGCATTACAAATGATGTGTACTGACCGTCGTCGCGGTAGGGTGCTTCTCTATCTGGAGAGGACGCGGCCGAGCCGGAGTCGTCCCTCAGTCCAGACCGCATGTTCCTGCAACACGGGGTTAATGGGGTCAAGGGCCTATAGTGCGAGTGAGTGAGCCAAATTATAATATTCTAAAGTTTTCTATCTTGTACAGCTGAACCAGTCACTCTGACTTCATTAGAACTTGTTTTATGAATATATTTTTTTGTTATTTATTTTTTGTAGACAGTATTACATAGTTACGAACAGGCAGTCAAAATATATGTAGTCAGTTACCAAAAACTAAATTAAAAGGCGAAACAAAATGAAAATGTGGCGAATAAGACAAAACAAAACAATCAGCAATGCACAAACTTCTCTATTTACCTGGGATAAGGTGCAAACTGCTCTGTGTAGAGGTCGTCCCGCTCGTCCCGCTCGTAGCCGTATGGAGCGGGCCCCGCCCCCGCACTCCCCGCGCCCTCCGCGCGCTCGAGTCGCTCGGTGGCGCTCGCTCGCTCGCTCCGCCGCGGCGGGGAGCTTATATCATATCACACAACGATACAATAAGCAACACAACGAACACAACACTTGACATTTAAAAGCTTACTACGGACAAAGACGAACGAGTGAAATAACACGCATTAAAAAAGAATAAAGTGGAGGGACTTAAAAGCAGCAAACCAGGTTGTGTCCTTTTTATAATTGATAGGTTACAAGTACAACCAACATTACAGAATGAATTCTGCGTCAATATTTTAGCCCGTCCGTCTCTGTCTGTATAAACATTAATACATGAAAGTAAAGAAACAACAGAAATAATGATAAATGAAGAAATGAGTCTGCACCACAGAAAAAAACAATCAAAATGATACAGCCTTACAGCAAATTGTGACGTGTATGAGCTCTGATATTATGTAGTTCTTGATATCACATCCATTGGTCAGTGCAGGCAGTGATCTTACGAGTATTAATTATGCTTTTGGTAGATATATAGTCTCTAATTAAATACATGGTTTATGAAATGTATGCGGCTGATTTAGCGCTCTTTTTAACCAATAGAAGAACATTGTGTACTCACATGCGTAGTGGCGCGTCGTCGACTTGGTAATCAGGGGACCAACCATCCATAAACACGGGTTGGTATGGCGGGATGTTCGTCTTCCATTGCTCTCTGCAAAGATACCAAGCCGAGTAAAACGTGGGGAGAAGCAGTGATGGAAATACGCAGAAAACAAATTAAGTGAGTTGTGGGGAGGTGCAGCGATGGAAATTATAATCTGGATATCTTTAAAATACGAGTAAATAAGTATATTTTGTCTACATACTCCATCTTCGTCTACAACTTCGCTTTCCGTCAGGAGAGTTGGTGGCCAAATATAGCCCTATCATGAAACAAAATAGAGAGAAAAAAAAGTAAAATTTGGGGGGTGCAGCGATGCATACGTGGAATAAAATCGTAAAACTTGGGGAGAAGCAGCGACGGAAATACGTGAAAGAAAAAAATCGTAAAACTTGAGCAGACATGGACATACATAGAAAACAAATTTCGTGAATCTTGGGAAGAAGCAGAAGAAATACACAGGAAACAATAGTCTTAAAATGTGGAGATGTGTAGCTATAGAATCGCTGGCGGAAATATTAACATTGATAGTAAAGAGATTACCACGCCGCCGGCAGAATTAGCATTCAGAAAGATTAGATAATATGTAGTACAAGCGGATGTTGTAACCCGCATGCTTTCTCGTAACATAACGCGAATATACCAGCTACATAATAGCAATGTCTGTAGCTAACCGCAAAATATTATCACAGAGACTTTTACTTCATGACGATAATTATTTGCAAATAGTTTTAACGCATAGGTAGTTTCCACTGAATTCACTGTCGCATTATTAAACTTTATGACAGTATACAATAATAAATTTGGAACTTATCGTTATCAACATGATACGACTACATTGACCGTTTTAATATTATAAATACGAGTATAAATGATAGTACTTTCATTCAATTCATTAACGGTATCTAACGGTAAGAAGAAGCATTGAGTTCACCAGAAAGGATACAATGTTCGGAGATCAGATAATTCCAACATTGCGAACCAAGTGGATAAGCAATAGACGAGACTAGTTTAAATCTGATCGGGAAGAAGGCTATTACTTAGCAGTAGATCGATGGAAGGGAATAATTTGCCTTTTTTTACGAGGAGGAAATCTGTGAAAGATACCCGACTGCTTCAGGGTGCAGTAGGGTTATATAAGCTTGTACCCACTAAAACCCCCTCGGTGGTCTGCCTTTGTGCGCTCTCGGGAGCTCCGGAATCTCCAGGGGATCGCACCGGTGCTCCCAGCTTTGTATAAATTTTGACTACTCGACTCGTATCTAGGCTTGTACGGTCCTCTACGACAACGGTGCCAAACACGTTGTTGCCCTCCTTGGGCCCGTTTGAGTGAATGGCAAGAGCTCCATCTCTAACCATTCACGAGCCCAGAGGTCCCCTTTTAGTAAGCTCTTACTACATGCAGGGGATACCGATACCGTACTCTATTGCCCCGACATCAGGGTATAGGATATAATTTGCTTTGTGCTTCTGTTGTGTTGTCTATTGATTTACTCGTGTTTGTGGAAGCAGGCGTCACAGTTCGTGACCAAGGGATTATGGGACAGTAGTACAGCGTGTTGGTACTATGTCGTTATCGGATACAAGCGCCTTATCACGGGATTATCGCGATATTTTGGTAGTTTGGATGTGGCCTCCGGATTACAAGGCTGTGGATAGACAAAAATAGATATCGCGTGGAATTGTGGATACTATTTGCCTTTTCAATTATAATACTATCAAGCGATCGGTATCTAACTACTGCTGATGGAATTTATGTTTTATATTAGGGCAATAGCAGAGAATTATAAAGTTGGTAGGATATTGCTACGTAAACTACCTCACAACGCTTCGATCATTTATGACACAAAGACGAGGAGTTAAAGGTTTAAGACGGACGATCAAATACTTTAAAATTATGAAATATGGTGAAGCAAAGCTAAGGCGAGATGGCTAATTGTAGATCTAGTGAGTAACTAAGTACTCGGTTTTACTTGAAACGTAAACAATACTGAAGAAAAAAACAATACCCTTTGATGGCAGTCGGGTTATTAAGCTTATGGAGACGTTTAGAAATCGACGAATCAAGTATTTGAAGACCGTCTGCGTAATCTAAATGAAATAGAGCAGATGAACGATCAGTTCAATCAGAGCCGGATTTGCCTAAAGGCCGTGAAGGCCTTACAGAATAACTTTCGTTAAATCACAAAAAATATAAACACATCATATCTAACGCAGCTCTCACAAATTACAACATTTTTTTGAACAAAATCCTAGATGGAAGAACAATGGGAGCGGCTGAGCTAACTGGCACAGCACGGCGCAGTGTGCTAGTCCGACTCCGAGTTCAGTACTTGAGTCACAAAACTAAGCAGAGGGTTTTTTGTCTTGGAGCTGGTACTAAGGGCACAATAATTCAGATAGAGGCAGGGTAGAGGTAATTATGACTAATGGAACTGAGCAAAAACATACTAGTGCAAAAAGTTAACGATCTTAGTAGGTAATAATAATTTAAAAAAAAAACTACAACAAAGCAAATACGGACTTGTTTCGAATAAGGATAAACAACACAGAACCGCAT
The DNA here is from genome assembly GCA_964007245.1 of Hypomecis atomaria. Lineage (NCBI taxonomy): Eukaryota > Metazoa > Arthropoda > Insecta > Lepidoptera > Geometridae > Hypomecis > Hypomecis atomaria. The sequence goes on from OZ023279.1 coordinate 26,390,198, forward strand.
AAAAACAAGTGGACCGAAGGTAGAAATGACTTGATTCCATACGATGATATAAGACAAGTAAGTAGATGCGGCTTTATTGTGTCTAATACCGGGGCCACACGTTGAAACGGTAATTTGCGGCCAAGCTTGGCTACGAATTGCATAGCCAATTAGAGTCAATTATTATTATTTATGAGTTTGCGTCCAATATTAGTTTAAGATCGATCCATACATTGGAGTGTTGGAACCAAGACTACAGTTTTACAATGTGTCGTGTAGGCTTTAGAGTATGGACTGAAAACAGAAAAAGAAGCAGTGTACCTGGGAATAAGCCAGGCGTCACCCAGCGAGTGCCAGAGCTCAGTCTCCTTGCTGGTGACGCAGTTGGCGAGCAGGTTGAGCGCGTCCCGTGTCAGTAGTGGCTGGACCACGCGCGCGGGCAGACGTCCGTCCGCTGCGTCCTGCGCTGCGTCCACGATTAACGCTAGCGGGGTGAATAAAAAGTGGACCAGCTCTGGCGCGTTCGGGTCGTGGATGTGTGCCCGCAGTCGAGCCAGCAGGTTGAACGATAGTTTGAACTTTTGTAGAACATCTACGAAGTCCCGTTCTGGTGGTGGTCGCGTTCGCAGCGCTAGCATTCCTTCTCCCGCCGGCGGCTTGCGAGCTCCTGCGCGCGCGCGTCTCCTCCTCTCCAATTCCCTGGAAGAAAGTTACAGGATTCATGAAATGATTTTCGCGGTTTTTAGACATTTGGCACTTTGCTTAGTTTGGGATCCGAGACCATGTGTAAGATGTCTCTAATAATTTTATTTATTTCTCAACATTGAGGCTGGTATTTAGAGGTCTCAGAGCTTTTACAAGGTTCAGATTTTAAGAACTTAACATTTTGAAAATATCCAATACAGACCAAGTAGATTTGTTGGATTATGAGAAAGAGACTCCAGATTCGCTAGATGCAAGTCGCTTTGAACCGATCTTATCGGGAACCCACAGGGAGACATTTTGTCTATTAGTGGACATGTAACGGATGATACGAGTATAATGACGAAGATCTGGCAAGAGTACCTGGAAGCAGCCGCTGCGTGCTGCAGCCTCGCGATGAACTTCTCAATATCGTCGAAGCAGCGGTTGAGGATGGCGATGTCCTGCTCGTACAGCCGCTCCGATCCAGTCGACGAGGCGTCATCCCGGTCAGCGCGCGGCTCGCGCCCCAACTGTGCTGACATTTGCTGTAAACAACACGGCTAGTTAGGGGGACATCGACATTTAAGATATACTAGCGACCAGACCCGGCTTCGCACAGGTGTATTATACATATAAACCTTCCTATTGAATCACTCTATCTTTTACAAAAAACCGCATCAAAATCCGTTGCGTACAGTACAGTACAGTTTTAAAGATATGTATAAGCATACATGGGGACAGACAGCGGGAAGCGACTTTGTTTTATACTATGTAGTGGTAGCGAAGTCATAGGTTTTGGTAGGGTATGGATTGGTGGTCTCCTTTAGCGTCTAGCCAGCCCACCCACGCTAATCACACGGGCTGGCTAAATGTTGGAGGATTTAAATGCACAAAACCTACGCGAGACGTCAAAAGCGTGGCTTTTCTATATGGGTTTGCAACGTGCCTGGGCCAAAAGTTCCCAACACTCAAGCATTGCCGCATTGAATTACCAACGAAGCTTGTTGCAAACACAACCAAATACCACTAATCACGATCTTGGTCTGTATATAAAATAAGTACTACATGGCAATCTACAGTGGTAACTTGAAAAAAGGTCTTGATTTGTAAAATGAATCAAAATGTCAATTTATTAAAACTTCAATGAATCACACTCCAATTAAGCAAGCATTTGTAAGATAATCTATTGAAAAACCATTAAGTACAATTCTTTATCTACCTAGATAAAAGACAACAATTTCAGAGACAACATAACAACCACCCTTGAATTAGAACGCACACTTCAATATTCACGCTCTAATTAAAAGTCACTAGCTGTCAATCCATTTTGTGATTCACGCGTTATCAGGGATCCGTTTTGATTCACTGTTACTGATTCGGTAATATGACGCAGGTCATGAGACACTCACGATGAGAACTGCGTCCCACTGATTGCGGGTGTATGTGTGGTAGAGGCGAGCCATGCTGCCAGCACTGCCACAGTTGCTGCCGGCACTGCCACACTTGCTGCCCTGTCACTGCCGCTACTGCGTACAGCACCGCGGCGCCGCACGGAATGGCGCTACTGATAGGCGGACTTGCCACTGACCACATTATCTCTCGCTTTATCCCCGATTATCGCCTAATATCATAAATTATGTATGCTCAATATAATTGAGCGTGTGTGCTTCACTCACACTTTGATGAATTTGAGGTAAAATCAGGAGGACAAAAAGTGGACATTGGATTATACGTAAGTACAGATTGTTGATTTGACAACTACGCCGAGAACCTACAAACTACCGCTGACGATAATGTCTAGAATTTATTATCCGTATGCTGTATATTTTTGTATAGGTACTTCTTTGAAGATTTATTATGAGTGAATGAATATAAATTAACAGTACAATCAGACAACAACCCCCCGCCCCTCCGCTCGCCCCCTAAATCTGAAGAGATATTTGCGACAGAAGATCCTTCTGCAGTTTAAATAAAGAAGCTAAAGAATTGAAATGAAATCGATGATGTTTGTGTTGAATGTACTAATAATCAAGTAAATACTAGATAAGCTAGTTATGTTAGATAAGCACGCAATTTAAGATTACCTAAAACTGTATAATTCATGTAGGTACCATGCGTCACACAAGTGGAACATTTGGCCAAGGTCAATGACCTGAGACACAAGCTTTAAGCTTAGTTCGGGAATCAAAAACTCATCATACTAAAAATAATACCAGGAAGATTTTTATATTCCTGTTTTCATACTTAACAAAATCATCAAAATGATCAGTACAAAATTTAACAAGGATCCCGTTGGCCACAACAAACAAAATAATATGAAGGTAGGTAATATAACTAGTAAATCCATTCGAAATATTCAAAACATTAATTAAACACCAGCAGGGTATGTACCTAGATTACGTACCTAACAAAATAAAATAAAAAGCCATGCTGCTTGCCGATGCTGTTTGTTATCAGCAGGCGATAAGAACCGATAAAATATCGCTGCGTATCGATTTTATTCTAGAATTCCATCGATACAGGTACTCGGAACATTCCTGACATTGCTTGCTAGTGACTTCATTATTTCAGTACTTGGCTTGGTACTCGAGATATTTTGTTTTAGTAGCAAAAAGTAAAAACAAAGTTACAGTAATGTAAATTAAAGTTCAGTTTTTTATTTACAAAATATTCTTTTGTATATTTCAGACTAAGAGAAATGATAAATAATAAAACAAATACTTAATTGATATGTGAAATTGGCATTCTGTAAGCATAGGGTACAGTGAGTGTCTTAGTGGTAGTAACTAAGTGACTGCCTCGGTGGCTCAGTGGTTAGTGAATCTGACTTCTGCATCACAGAGGCGTGGGTTCGATCCCCACCCAGGGCAAGCATTTATGTGATGAACATAGGTGTTTGCTCTGTGTCTGGGTGTTATTTAGGTATTATCTTTATAAGTATGTATTTAAAATAATATGTATATTATGTAGTATATCAGTCTCTGGCAGCCATATCACAAGCATTGCTTAGTTTGGGGTCAGAGACCGTGTGTAAGATGTCCCCAATATTTATTTATTATTATTATTTATTATAGTAAATAATTATTGCAAGACGCAAAAGTGCACAACCGGTATGGACTATACAAAACATTTCAGAAAAAATATGACTATTTGCAGTCCTTTATACATTATGTTGATGAAAACATTGGAACAGGCGGGGTATACATTTAAAACATAAATTAATCAATCAAAAATATAGAACCCACATGGTACAATTTATGTGGGTTCTAAAGAGTTCAACTGTCTAAAATCTTTTACTGTCACTGCAGTTGTCCATACAAATATTATTATAATAACATACACAAATAAATATAAGTGTGACGGCGCGTCGACTATTTGAGAGTGGCAACAAACGTAACAAGTGATGACAGCTGACATCTGACAGCGGACGGTGACGTTTGAGGCTGCTCTGACACAACCTTCAGGGCTGGAAAAGGGCGGGTGCGGCTTTCGTGAAATTCGTGAAGAAATCCGATTGCATCACTCGAACGGACCACGTGCTCGACGGAGTGTCTTTGTGCAATTATCAATTGAACTATACTGATTGTGATTCAAGCTATATCTTTGAGATTAATAATTAATCTTGTCCGTAACTTGTTCAACGTGCGGTTTTGCTTCTCCTTGCCCGAATACCTACGACCACAAATACTACACTAAGTTGGAGATGGACCTGAATACTGATGGGGGCACCGCAGAGCCTTCAAGTGTATAAACTTGCATTTATGTATTTCAGGAGTTCAGTGTGTTATTAGAAAACTTATGTATTTTGAGAATCACTAAAAATTATGATTAATTTGTGAAAACTGCTTGCACACAAAGTACATACATGTCACAGTCCACTACAATGTTTTTGTAATGCGTTTCTGTGTACCAAATATATATCCGCGAAACAAAAAATAAAGTCAAATAATAGACCACCTGCCCGAAAATAAATTAACATTTTAGAGGTAGAGCAATGGATAAGACTTTACTAACTGCATGGTCAGGATGGAGTGCTCAAGATAAGGTCTCTACTTAGCTATTCAACAGAATCCACGCTTCACTGTTGCCATGTTTTAAAATCAAAAACACAAGAAAGATATGGGACGTACCAAGATACTTTTAAATAAGACGGATCCTAGCTTTGCATACAAGGTTAGTTAAGCCAGACCCACTCGTGTATTACTTAAAAAAATAGATATTAAGTGTCAATAGAGTGCAGATTTCTTTGTAGCTTAAATATTAAAATAATTGGTAATAGATAGCCATCTCTTGGAAAATCAAGGGAACAGAACAAAGCATCCTAGACTCCGCGGCACCTTTGAAGTCTGATTGACGAAGCGCTTCAATAAAAGTTTCCAGCTACATTTGTATTAATTACGTTAGTTCCAGAATTTTGCCGTCGGACTACAGTGGTAGCGTGAACTCTATGAGGAAACTGTAGAAATTTAACAGTGTTGCGTACTGACACTGATGCACAAAGCACATTGATGACTGATGGGGTCTAAAAGTTCTCAAGTGGAGACCACGTATCGGCAATCGTAGCGTAAGACGTTCACCCACAAGATGTACCTATAGTATAGGTAGATAAGATTTTACTAAGACCGCAGGATCACACTGGATGCCAGCCGCTACTAATAGCTCTTATTGGATATCTTTAGAGGAGGCCTATGTGCAGCAGTGGACATCCCATGGCTGATGGATGGATGGTGGCTGTAGTGTAGGTACTGACCTGCCTCCGGGGACGTTCGGTCTCGGAGTCCTGCGCGCGCTCGCGCTCGCGCTCGATGATGAAGTCCCGCGCGCCCTCGCCGGGGCCGCTGCCGCCCACGCCCCTGAAACAACACATTTTCTGTTAAACCACAATCAAACAACAGATAAAATGTCATCCTGTTTCTAATTAAAATATTTACTTACAGAATTCCTGAATAATATCTACTCGAGTTTCGTTTCGACCGTATTTGGGGATCTTTTTCAAGATTTGATTACTAGCAGTCTGACAGTCTCAGGCTGTCGACCGTACGTCATGGAGAGTACATACTCGTACCAATACATGTATGCATTTGAGGACCAAAACAGGCGTGATTTAGACCTAAAAAGAGACCATCTCAAAAACAAACCGCCGTCCAACATTACATACAACTACATAAATGGAGTCCTCACATGTAGCCACTGTCCTAGGACATTCACCGCTAAAATTGGGTACATCAGCCATGTGAGGACCCATCAGTAACCACACCCATACACAGAAAATGGTCGCCGTAGCCGGAATCGGCGTGGAAGACATCGTCGTCATCACTAGCAGTCTGGCACGCGAGCTCGTGTCGCAGTGAAATGCAAATGTGACAAAACCATGTTAGTTTCTATAATCAAGGCATCTGGGGCGGGAACGAAATGGAACAACCTAGGCCAACGACATTGACTAGGTGTTTCAGCTCAGCAAATCAGCTGTTCCTTACGAAATTACGTTGAATTTCGACAAAACGTAAATAAGGGCTAATTTTTCAGTGATTTTTATGTCAGGGATGGTTCAATGTGCACTCAGAGAAGAACAAACATTCTAATTATATCCTTTCGGGATTTTCTACATATTATATCTTCTATATGATAGGTACTTATTCTGTATATTTTTTTTTTAGATATAGGTATGAACGTCAAGACAAATTTTGTAATTTATATTAGAAGCTTAGATTTGGTGGCTATTTCGAGCTATAAAGATATTTTAGTACACGAATCACCAATTCACCACACAAATTGGCAGATGTGAAGTTATCTACAAGATGCGTAATGTCCAATCCTGACTGAAACTCACATAAAGCCGCACGTTGATTGGCTATTGCGCAGCTTGTAGCTAACTTCACATCCGTGAACTTGTCCGTAGCCTATAGGTACCAGTTATAATTATTAAGGATACAAAAAAATCGATAAAAATATTATTTGAATGTACCAGTGTTTCGCAGAGGCGTTGGACGACCACTGTTTATGTACAATCATTGTTAAAACACTTTTAAATAATTTATTACAACAAACGATGACTATCACACGTATTACCAGATCAAATTATCATACTTCACTAGCTCCAAATTCCTAAAGTATCTAAATACCCAGATAAGTAAAATCACAACAAAAGGTCTGTAAAGAAATCATGATGATAACATTCTATACGGTCTTCAATCAAATATAATGGACTAGTTTTTACCCGCGGCTTCGCCAGCATGATATTTTAATTTTTGTGCTGTCCCACCCTATATTTATCCGGGATAAAAAGTAGACTATGTCACTTTCCGTCTTTCGAACCCGAGGCCCTACCTTACCACCCTTAATAAAGGAGGTGGAAAATAAAAAAAAAACGATTTGACTGTTGTTCGATTCTACAGTTGTTTTTTATTTGACATTTCTTGAATAGCTCACTTGACTCTAGAATAGCTCGCAGATGGCAGAATTTTTCCAACTTACTAAACACTTATCGTTATATTATGGAAAATTTACGCAATATCATTATAATTTATAGCCTTTGTGTTATTCTGATATATATAAGCTATATTATTGCAAAGTTTCATCTCAATCCGTTCAGTAGTTTTTTGCGTAAAAGAGTAACAAACATCCATCCATCCATCCTTACAAACTTTAGCGTTAATAATATTAGTAGGATATATCATCATTGCCGCCATAAAGATTAACAATATTAACAGTATATATTCATTTAATTCTCAGAAACCATTTTATCGCGAATATTCAAATTTTCGATTGCAGTTTGTTTGCGTAATTTAATAAAATAATCATAAAAGCCATCTGCCGCGGCGGAAATGTTTAAAAGTGAATTACGATTGTGTGATTGCAGTGGACTTAAATTTGTTTAGTTAATGTTTTGTTTGTAAAATAAAAGTAAATAATAATAAATAAATTGTTTATTTACAAAAGTTGTTGGACAAAGTACACTATAGAATACTTAAAAATAAAAAGTGACTCTACGAATCTAATGTTCGAGTTTTTTATTTATTTTAGAACTTAATTACAGCAAGGCCTGTTATGTTATTTGGTACTTGGTTGCCTGGAAGAAATAGCTTAAAGCGATAAGGCCGCCAGTTAGAAATTTATGAATTGTATTGTTTTGTCCCTGTAATTTGTTATTTATGTAATGTGGTGGTGAAAATTGTCTAATAAAGAGTTATTGATTGTTTATTAGTTATTTTGCAAAAAAAAATATATCTACATACCTATAGGCAAATTTTATAGACGAAGATACAAAAAACTATGTCCGTTCCAATGTTTGCAAACAATGGCTTTAACAGTGGATTTTGTTGAAAACATGTTAGATGGAAGATATCAGACAGCCATGGACGATATGTCCATTCAAAAACCATAATTCCTCATATCAATATTTATTTTTCGCAAAAAATGGCAAAACCGTCTTCCATCGTGTACAAAATTCGAATATTTCGCTCGAATTGTTTACATTATTGTTGATTTATCAAAAATGGCTCAGCTGATTTTTGTAAAATTTAAATGGGACCACCTTGGGAGTATACTCTTTCGAACTAAAAAAGAATTTTTCGATTCGGTTCACAATTGCTGAAATTATTGATGAACATTCACAAAATACATACACACGAACATGGAACCTCCTCCTTTTTGGAAGTCGATTAAAAACTCAGGCCTAACCTTATTCAAGATATAGATAAAGCATGTGGCTACTAGAGTAGACAAGGGATGTCAGGAATCTAATAAGCGATACTGACGATAAAACGCATTTGAAGAAAGATTCTTATCTCTGTCTTAAGTTTGTCTCCACGCTATAAAATATCAGTTACAAAACCAAAGTGAGAGACTAACAACAGTCAAAAATCTTTTGATAAAATTCAAACAAGATACAAGTGAATTATAACTGTTTGGATGCTGTTAATTAACTTTACGCACATTTCTTTTGAAAGTCAATCCAGTTTTAAAATAAATAAATAATTAAATATTAGGGGACATCTTCTCAGAGACCGTGCTCTGACCCCAAACTAAGCATAGCTTGTGATATGGCTGTCAGAGACTGATATACTACATATACATATTTTAAATACATACTTATATATATAGTACCTAAATAACACCTAGACACAGAGCAAACACCTATGTTCATCACACAAATGTTTACCCTGGGTGGGGATCGAACCCACGCATCTTTGATCTAGAAGTCAGGGTCACTAACCACTGAGCCACCGAAGCAGTCAAAATAACTTATATCACCATCTATGCTATGCTCCCTATGCACTACTACCGATTTTGCACGATTTTGTCTTTGTCTGTTATTTACTGTGTTCCTTTTCACACATCATTTTCGTCATCAATCCATCCATCCATCAGCCAAAGGACGTCCACTGCTGGACATAGGCCTCCCCTATGGATCTCCAATAAGACCGGTTCAAAGCGGCTTGCATCCAGCGCGATCCTGAGGTCTTAATGAGGTCATCCGTCCACCTTGTGGGTGGACGTCCTACGCTGCGCTTGCCGGTACGTGGTCTCCACTCGAGAACTTTTCGACTCCACCGGTCATCAGTCCTCCGCGCTATGTGCCCTGCCCATTGCCATTTTAACTTGCTAATCCGTTGGGCTATGTCGGTAACTTTGGTTCTTCTACGGATCTCCTCATTTCTGATTCGATCCCGTACAGAAACTCCGAGCATAGCCCTCTCCATAGCTCGTTCCATAGTCCATTTTCGTCATACCTAAGTCAAAACCACCTTAGCACGAGCGAGTAGCATTGTTGAATTCTGTCACTAAAACACCATCTTTGCTACTCTCTATACTATGCTACTGATTTTGTCTACAATATTTTTCAGCACGTTTCTCCCTTTCTGGAGTAACAAACCAACTAAAAATAACAACTCTGTCACCAAATTAATAACATAGCTTGATTTCAAAAGAGCAGCTGTACAACGAGAAGAAGGAGACTATCATGGAGATGGTCAGAATCCTGTCACCAGAGAGCTATTACTATAACTCGGAATTTATTTTATTTTTTACAAGTTGTGTACAAAAGTGACGAGCAAACTTAAAAACTTGAATAAACTAATCCACAAAAACATTATGAATTTGCCAATCAAAATATTGCACACAGCATTTTCAGAAAAAACTTAATTTAAAACAAATACCCATATCAAACGCCAAACTAGTTAAAATTTATTTATAGGTACTTTTATAATTAAACATGTTTTAATAAAAAATTTCGAGTTCACTGCACACCTCTGTGCTTAAATGGTTCTATAAATGACACATACGGTAAAGGGGATTATTGCCGCCTACATTATTATTTAAGGGTGGAATACTGAAAATCGTACTTGTTTGTCTTCGCTTGGATAGGTTAGGAGTCATGAAGTTTTTATTGGCAAGTAGTTCTTCGCTTAGTGAACCATTAAAAAGAGCTTTACCATGAAAAGGCTGAGACTGGCATGGGGATGGCCAGCTTAGCCCGGATGTAGAGCATGACGTTACACCATCACACTATCACACCCAACTGCACATCACTGAACCTAGCCGCAGACTGGTGTATCTAATCACTATGACAGCAGCCGATAGCTCTCGATTGACTCAGGAGATGACCGGACTGCCTCGCCCATCCGATAACGATAGCAGCCGATAACGCTGCACTCGGAGATGTAGTAAGTGATACTGTTTCTGAGTTATCGGAATTGCGGAGGTTGCCGAGAATTTATGGAAGCTGTTCTTACTGACTATGTGTGTTGGTTGAGCCAGACAATATAGTGCCTTCAAATGGATATTACGTATTTTAATAATCACTTCCCGCTATTACAACACGACAGCAAAAGAAAACGGAAAATGATGTAACAAAAATCTTCGCAAAAGATAAGGAACAGTCCTGTTTGTTTGGTTGTATACTTCCGTGGGTTCTGCTTCAAAATCTGTAAGAAGTCCGAGTTCTGAACTTCATCAAGGCAAAAGTGCCTTTATTATAAAATACAATACTATTATACTACTTTATATGCAAAAACTACCTACACTACTACTACCTATACATAAAAAGCATTGGATCACCCACAGACCCTTGAAGGTCTAAAGACAATCGAAATGCTGTCGCCCACTGCCAGTTGGCAGCGTGCCCAGCATACTGGCTGCATTGCGACGCTGAATGGTAATGCTTATTTATGCGTTGAGCCAAATAAACACCAGCATTTTGGTCACGCGTCGCGTCCACCAGACGCTCAGAAAGACTTTTGAAAATTGTAGTTGATTTAATCTTCTAGATACTAGATTTTCGACTGTCGAAAACATGATTTGAAAAGTTATAAGTTTTTAGACAAGCAAACTGAATGTTAAGTGACGCAGTAGGTGACATGGGGACTTTTGCGTATCGAGAGAAGAGAGGCCAGAACATAAAATTCATGACCAGTGACGACTGCAGGCTTTCTTTAGAATATTCTGTACAGGGACAGCTGCTACTTTTTAGGGTTCCGTACCCAAAGGGTAAAAACGGAACCCTATTACTAAGACTCCGCTGTCCGTCTGTCTGTCACCAGGCTGTATCTCAGGAACCGTTATAGCTAGAAAGCTGAAATTTTCACAGATGATGGATTTCTGTTGCCGCTATAACAACAAATACTAAAAACAGAATAAAATAGATATTTAAGGGGGGCTGCCATACAACAAATGTAATTTTTTGCCGATTTTTGCTCCATATTAAAAACGGCAAGAGGTAGACGCTTGAAATGGGGCTAAGGGGGTTCCCATAGGGTACGAAACCCTTCGTACGCGAGTCCAACTCGTACTCGGCCAATTATTTTGTTTTGTTCATCCCAAAAATACGGTCTCTGACTTTTTCTGAGAAAGACAAAGAAGTTTCTAGGGTAGGTAGGTACCCGTGCTAGCCAGACCTATGGACGTAGTCACAGAGTGAGGATAGTCAGCTACTCACTTGAGAGCATTAAGCTCTTCAACGAGCGCGTGCGCGGCGACGTCGTGGCACTGGAAGATGTGCAACTCGCGGCGCGGCGCTTCCGGGCCGGCGCCGGGCGCGGCCGGGCCGGCGCCGGGTCCGGGCGCGCCCACCACGAACGCCACCACGTTGTTGTACAGCTCGCCCGGCTCCGGCGATGTGAACGCCGTCGGAGAATGCACCCACGACGCCGGGAACCGCTCCATTATCGACTATGGAACAAATAAGTTCGTGTAAGTTAGGAGACTAGTCGTCGCAGGTCGATAGCAAACTTTATGTCTGCGTAACCCTAAATACGCTACTATGTAGATGACTGAGACATTTCCTTTTTGTTGAGTTAACGTCGTAGGCGACAGGACGTCTTTTTAGGGCCCACATTGACGATACGTCCACACGTCCATTTGGACTGGCGGACTGCTCGTGAATGTCGAAATCGCCGTCCATTTCCAGGATGTCATCCTAGAAATGGATGACGTCCACGCCCCGAAATGCGTTCAGCATTGCCAGATGTGGTTTTATTACCTTGTTCTTGGGAAAAAAATAGTATCTAGTAAGGATTTACCGGGTAAATAAAAATAGGTTAAAGTGCTTTTAGAGTTCCATTCAGTGACGTTTTTTAGTTTCACCGCTCCCTATCTGTAATTAAATCTTGCTAGTTAAAAGACCCACATCCCGGTTCCTAATTGAGATGAAATTTTGCACGGATTTGTAGGTAAATTGCGTAACAATGTAATATTATAATAGCCAGCGTTGTCCCAAGCAGAAATAAAATGTAATTTTATGACGCACTAACTATCAATTTTTACATGCAGTAGGCTAATTATAATATATTCGGGACAAATATCTTTTCGAGGCTGGCAAGAGAGTGGCAACGCGGATGTCTTCCACGGATCGCCCGTCAATGGGCTAGAAAATGGATGTCGTCCAATGGATGAAAACCGTGTGGATGTCATCCATTTGTACTGATGGTGAATGTGGGCCCTTATTACAAGATTTTATTTAGTTTCATCTGTCCCGTTGTCTGTGTGTCGGTCTATAATTAAATCTTGCAAGTTAAATTTGATCCACTTCTATGTTACCGATTGAGCTGAAATTTTTCATACATATCTAAATCGTGTGACGATGCAATATTATAATGAAATGGTGCTGATCGAATTTTCATCCTAAAAAATAATACTTAGGTAATGCAACGACAATTCCCCTAGGGCTGTGGTTCCGTACAGGCGGCGGTGACTTCTAACCATCACGAGGCTCGTCAGTTTTTTGGTACTATATTGCAAGAAAGATACCCGATTTTATTGTAGGCCCCGGTTGTTTTATCCATTTAGCCATGTCTAAAAACTTTGACACCAGGGCTAGCCACCTACCGGCCTATACGAACTTACTTTTTAGGGTTCCGTACCCAAAGGGTAAAAACGGGACCCTATTACTAAGACTTCGATGTCCGTCTGTCTGTCTGTCACCGGGCTGTATCTCATGAACCATGATAGCTAGGCAGCTGAAATTTTCACAGATGATGTATTTCTGTTGCCGCTATAACAACAAATACTAAAAACAGAATAAAATAAATAAATGAGGGGGGCTGCCATACAACAAACAACGTGATTTTTAGGAGTTTTTTTGCTCGCTATTAGTAACGGCAAGAGGAATGGGGCTCCCATACGGTACGGAACCCTTCCCCCCCGAGTGGGTTCCCGCCTTGTCGTGGCGGGGGGGCTTAGTAGCCAGGTCTCGCCAGCCTGGTGAACGAAGAGGAACCCGAGGTGGGGCCGGCCTCTCCGGGTCTTGGGCCTCTACAAGCCCGTGCGGAGGCTGGCCAGTAGGTCGCAAGTCGACTGAGGTGGACTGCGGTGTCGCGCTCGTCGCGATACCGCGGCCGAGCCTATCGAGGCGGGGGCGGCGACGGGATGGACGGGCGGCGAGTGTGCCGCTGTCTATCCGTCCTGCCAGCGGCCCTAACGGGTGCCGCCAACGTGTTGGCGGAGGCGGTGGGGCTGCAGGGGAAGAGGAGTGTCGGTATCGCGACGGCCGTTCTCCCTATCCTCTGCAGCCGTAGTGGCAGGCGCGGGGCCACTTTAATTGACCCGTTGCATCGGGACCAGGGCTGTCGGACACGGGTGCTGTCTGACGCCCAGTGCTGGTTGGTCCCAGGTGGTGGATGACGATGTGTCTGGTGTTCGGCACATCGTTATTCTGGCGGGAGCCGAAGCTCCGTGGTGGGGCCCGAGTTGGGCCAGCGCTGTCGGGTGCAGCGGAGGAGTGCGCAAGCGTGCCCGTAGCCCCGACACCAGGCGCAGTGGCGGAGCACCCAGGGGTTTTGGTGGGTAAACTGTCCAGTCGGCAGGACTCCCACATAACCACCCGCCTGCCCTCGAGGTGCGGTGGTATCTATAAAAGATTTCCCCTGGTAAAAAAAAAAAAAAAAAAAAAAAAAAAAAAAAAAAAAAAAAAAAAAAAAAAAAACGGTACGGAACCCTTCGTGTGCGAGTCCGACTCGCACTTGGCCGATTTTATTTTGTTACCTGATTTTATACTAAGGCTGTTCAGAATGTCGATGACGCCAGTATGCCAACACTTCGGTTATCTCTTGATCTACAACGGTATGTTGCCATAAAATACTAAGTAATCAAGCCGAGATTAGGTGGAGCATAGATTAATTTGCCCGTAGTTTAAAGTCATAAAAGTGTTACGAATAATTGGAATTTAATTAGTAATACACGATTATAAGCTACTCCTATTACTTATTGTTATTTCGTGGGTAATTTAAGTAATAACGCGTCTTACTTACCTACCTGCTGACTTTATAATTAAACCAATGATGTTTTTGACTTTCATAAGATTTTTATTTGTTTATTTATTTAAGTTATGTTTGTTTTGATTAAAATTAATCAGAGTAAGAAAATATAGACCGCGCCACTCAAGTTGGCGGACGTGAAGTTAGCTACAAGTTGCGCAATAGCCAATGAACGTACGGCTTGATGTGAGCTTCAGTCAGGATTGGATATTGCGCAGCTTGTAGCTATCTTCACATCCGCCAACTAGTGTGGCACGGCCTATACCACAAGGTATATATAAGGTGTTTTGTAAAGTGCAGGGTGATTATCAATAACTTTTACTAAGAGACCTACTCCAATATCGCGAATATGTAAGCGGTTCCATACAAATATTTTCATTGACTTTTGACAAAAACATATTCTATGGAACAACAGATTTTTTCTTCATCATAATAACGAGTTTATGCACGTACTTGAGTCCCTGTAATTTGTAAAACGATACTCTGCATTTTTATTTGTACTGATTAGCTTAGTACGACTGATTTATTCTTCTTCTTCGTCGAGTCAATGGTTCAAAAATGATTATTTATACAATTTTCTCTATACAAGGTTATTCCTAATCAATTAGCATCCTTTTAGGGGCTTATTTTGTACATCAAAACTAACAACTTTTGTTATGCGACTTTTGCCAAATCTACTATCTAAAAACTAATATATTATAAACTAGCTTTTGCCCGCGGCTTCGCCTGCGTAGTATTTAATTTTTGTGCTATGTCATGGGAACATTTTATTTGAAAGAGGAACAAACCAACATATCAATAAACCAACAAACACACTTTCAGATTTATAATATTGGTAGGGAAGTAAGGATAGTCCATAAATAATCTAAAATCAGAAATACTCACTCCTGTTTCATAGTCCATGACCAGCACCCATTGCCCCTCCAAAGACAGTTGCATCTTTTGGCTCCATATTCCTGAAGACACAAAGAATTTCGATTTATTTTCGAACAATAAATCAGTGGCAATAGCCTGCTTCGAGCGGGTAATTAATTATAAATAAATATTTGGGGACATCTCACACACGGCCTCTTACCCCAAACTAAGCAAAGCTTGTGATATGGCTGCCAGAGACTTATAAACTACATACATATTTTTAAATACATACTTATACAGAGAATACCTAAATAACACCCAGACACAGAGAAAACACTTAAGTTCATCACATAAATACTTGCCCTGGGTGGGGATCGAACCCACGCCTCTTTGATTCAGCAGTTAGGGTCACTAACCACTGTGCCACCGAGGCAGTCGATCTAATTTACATGAGGTATTTAGATTCAAATGAATATTAGCGGTATTAACATTCTAATGTTATAGACGCTTTCGCTTAAAAGCGTCTTTTTATGTGATTAGAATGTCTGGCTCGAGATTAACCAGACGTGATTTATTTCAGATTTATTAGCACTATTCGTATTAGATAAGAGGACATGATCCTCGTAGCCTTTGGAGGTAGAATTTTAAAATTCCGATTCTGACTTTCACAGTTTCAGCTGTAATCTTATATAAAATAATCGGCCAAGTACGAGTAGGACTCGCGCACGAAGGGTTCCGTACTGTATGGGAGCCCCCCTCAAATATTTATTTTATTTGAATGTTATTGTTTATTATTTAAGTGAATATAAAACTAAATATTCTGTAAAAATTTCAAGCATCTACCTATTACCATTATTAATATACAGCGAAAAACGTCTAAAAATTTAGGTTTGTTGTATGGGAGCCCCCTTAAATATTTATTTTATTTTGTTTTTAGTATTTGTTGTTATAGCGGCAACAGAAATACATCATCTGTGAAAATTTCGGCTGCCTAGCTATCATGGTTCATGAGATACAGCCCGGTGACAGACGGACAGACGGACATCGAAGTCTTAGTAATAGGGTCCCGTTTTTCCCTTTGGGTACGGAACCCTAAAAATGTACGCGTCGAATTCAGTACCTCCTCCGTTTCGTCGGTCAAAAAGTAAATCTATGAATAGTCTACATGTGATTGGTACTTCATCCATACATAAAACCAATCTCTAATATTGCGATTGTAACTGTGGATCACTTATGAGTCTTTCCAACCACGAGCACAAGTGACAAACGAGTCCTGCTCCTCGACTAGCGAGCCAAGCAGCTGTGTCGTGACATTGGATACAAAATGACAAAGCTTTTACGTTTGACAAGCCGCGAATCGAGCTTGTGGTTTTAAAACCACGGTTTTACGGTGATCGACAGGCGAACTTTGGCGATGAACCAAAAAACGTCTGCTCGCCCGTCGATTAGCGGCTATAGACTTATGATAAAGAAGGCTACAAGATTTCTCTACCGTTAGTTTTCTCCAGCTGCAGCAGTCGCCTCATGTCATCAGATGGGCAAACGATACCCGTCTTCCACGCCGCGGTGACCGTGGCTGTATAGAGGAGAAGCATTACCGTTAGTTTTCTCCAGCTGCAGCAGGCGTCGCATGCCATCAGCTGGGTACACGATGCCCGTCTCCCGCGTCACGGTGAACGTGGCCAGGTGTTCCAGCACGTATGCCGACCGCTCGCCGCTGTTGCTGCCTGCAAACATAACAATCAAGAATTGAATGCTTGATTTGTACCAGAATGATTTCATTCCATTTATTTATGCTTCCATACAGTATAGGCCGCGCCACACATGTTGGTGGATGTGAAGTTAGCTACAAGGTGCGCAATATCCAATCCCGACTGAAGCTCACATAAAGCCGCACGGTAATTGGCTATTGCGCAGCTTGTAGCTAACTTCACATCTGCCAACTTGTGTAGCGCGATCTATACAAGATGTTGTGAACAAAGTTTAGGTATAAAGTTCAGTGTGGACCCTTTCGGGTACTGCATATTCAGATGAGAGGGGTTACGAATGTTAATAATATACAATTAATATTAAATTTACAATTTTTACATGACCAATAAAATTAACTTCAAAATAACCACTTTCACCAAAGAATTTATAATTTCACTTAACAATTTTGGGTCAATCACAATCCTTAGCAATTTTGGATCAATCACAATCGATAACATCAAATAGGTGCGTAAACATTAAAAAAACCAATAATAACAGTTAAAATAATTAGATACATAATCCTTTTAGTTTATAGGGATTATTTCGCAACTGGACATTTATTCCTTAGGAATAAAAACTGTCTGGCTTACGGATATATGTATTAGTAATTGGATTCTTAGGAAGTCGTTTGTTTTTCAGGAAAAATAAAATAAGTATTGGTCGAAATCAAACAAAATGTTGAAGTTAGTTATCGTCTTTTGTGGCCTCGATGAGAAGGTAACACGATACAAAGAACTTTTTTGTGCTGCATTTGTGTTCATTAGTAGGGAGCTTCCTGAAAATAGATTTGTTTCCTTAGTTTTTATGTAGAACCACCAAATACGTAATGTATGATTTTGTGTCATTTATAATGGATTCTAATGACAACAGCACACCATATTGAAGTGAAACTTCTAATGCGATTTCCAACAAGGTTGCGTTAAACGTTTAACGCTACCATGGAGGAGGTGTGAAAGCACTGTTGCGTCGAAGTTTCACTTCTTCCGCGCGGAGGGACTCCACTTGCATTTTTTTAGACGGACTCAAAATATGTTCAGCGACACGCCACTTTTATGTTATTTTGAGTTTTCATCAGGTTTCGCAGTGGCATCGGCTTTAACGATGTTGATAATGATGTAACATCACGTTCTCTACAGGTAGTTCATCTGAATAGTTTCACTCTAAGAAGGCTAGAGTGAAATGACACACGAAGCACGGTAATGGTATCTAACAGTATTGTGACTCGGCCCTGTCCTTGAAATATATATATATAGCTACAGCGCCACGTGGCCACGCAGACCGTATCCCGCGCTAGGGCTGCCCGCCTTCAGTATTTTAATTTCATCTACTTATTCTTTTACTACTTGAGTTGCTTTCTAGTTTATAATCTATTGTGATGTAAAATTATTACATTGATGATGATACATGATGTAAAAATACATTCGTTGAGAATGAAAAATACATATTGCATTTTTTTTGAGTTTTTAGGCTACCGTAATAAAACGATGAACCCTAAAAACATAAATCGAACGCTTACTAGTTACAAATCCACACTTTCGTTCATCACTACGACGCGCCGCGCGCGACTGACTTGCATACCAAACTCCGAGGCTCGTAGGTATAATTCGCGTTCCGACCGTTTGTATGAAGACGGACTACTGCAAAGACCTCGATCGAGGTCTTTGGACTACTGTTAGATATATCATTACCGTGCACGAAGCTTCCGTCGCAGCGTAGATACAAACTATCGCGGCACTCGTTTGCGTAGCATGTATCAATTTTACGTGGCAGTCTGACGTAAACATTTTTAGTGAGTTTTGTTAACTGGTCATCACTGGTTGCTCTGGAATGTTCTCCTCGGAGAGAACGTACCGGGGTCAGGGCGCAGGCCCGCTAGCTCCTCGAACTGGTCGAGCGTGCGCTGCGGCTCGCGCCCGCCGCCGCGCAGGGCTGCCATCTCGCCGCCGCTGGCTGCTCACGCGCGCATCACTGCAAGCTCTGGAATGTTCTCCGACACTGCTGGAACAGACAAACGAGTAACATCAGTTGCAGAACTTAATCGGATAACTAACATGTTCATGAGTCTAAAGGCGGGCTTAATGGACTCCAAATTATACCTATCAAGTTTTTGTGGAAATGATTTTTTGCTTGTTGATGAAATTCATAATGCACCATGTGCAATGTGCATGTCGAATAAAGCATGCCATTGAAAAACATTTTTTGACAAAAGGGTAATTGACTGGTATTGAATTAATTAAATGTATTAAGATTAGTGAATTCTGCAATTAATTATGATTCATAAACTGAAATAAAAATAACAAAATTGGCTAATCAGGATCAGAGATATAAGCTTGTAAAGGTTCTGGTAGGGATAGAGAGGAGATTTCTTGTCCCTTTCCTACAAAGCATAACATTGTATGGCGAATGTATGACACTTACGGGCAGTGAAGTCATAGCCTGCTATATATAGCACGCTCTTTGTCTAGCAAAAAAATAAATAATAATATGCTTATAGCTTGTAACTTCTTTATTTCTAAGTTGATTTTATTTGTTTTCGGTAATCGGCTCTGTTTATGGTTCGCTGTTACAAGAGGACATCAAACAAATATTATCAACTAGCCTATTGAAATAGTTAAACAGGATCACAATTACCCTAATTTGTGTCTAGGTAAGTACAATAAAGCAATCTTTGCTTGAGCATTTGGATTATCTTTAGACCTTCAAGGGTCTGAGGATGATCCAATGCTTTTTGTGTAATAGTAGTGTAGTTTTGTTGTAGTTAATAAAGGCACTTTTGCCAATAAAAAAAAAAAAAAAATGCAATCTAGATTAAACATATCAGCTAAATTCTGAGGTTGCATTTTGTAATTTCATATTTTTAATCGAATATTGCCGGACTCAGTGTTTCTTGCATAAGTACTTAATGTGAACCGGAGAAAGTGATTCCTTTCTCCACTTCCTCTAACAAACATCCGCACCAACGAACACAAATCTTTCTTTCGGCATCAGAATTCCGCGGGCGCCGCAGCCGTCCGTGCCTGGCGATGATTGATCACTGAAACTGATCACAATCACTGATAGTGACCACAATCACCGACAATTAAGCAGCGAATAACTATTTTCACGAGTATCTCCGAATTTTTTGACGATATTAAGCTTTAGATTAAAATTCTAAGAACAGTTAGCAGCTCACTTATGTCCTATACTATAGGTACATAGTCACGTTGTTTACCTCTGTTTAAAATGATGTAAAGCATACAATGTTGAGATTTGATACCATAGCGTTACTGTGGAGTTAAAACAGAAGTACTTTTTATAAGTCTTGTCATCATCATCATAATTTAAGAGCGTGGCTCTTGTCGGCGGAGCAACTTCCACGTCTCGCGGTCCTCCGCCTTTGTTTTCACCTCCCTGTACAACATGACATCTACCTTTTCTTTAATTTGGTCTAGAAATGCTCAGCGTGGTCTTCCCCTTCCTCTCTTTCCTTCTATTACGGTTTTCATTAGATTGTCATGTCGTACACACGTAACATCTTTCCTCTTCTATTCTCGATTACTGAATCGAGAATCTTTCTTTTTTCCTTGACAATGTCTAGCTTAGCAAAGTCTTGTGCTTTCTTTTTAATATGTACGTACCTAGTAACTTCAATAGTGTTCTTTCTACGAATAAGACGACGCCGAGCCACTTTATACGACGTATTATTAGATATTAGGACAATTAAAATGGTTGCGACGATTAGATTAGATTATAGTACTTAGTTGTGGGCCGACTTATTTCATATGGAAGTTTAAATACAATTTCAATCTATATCTTTACGTTATCTACTTACACTACAACATGGAAAAACACAAACGAATAATAAATAATCTACACTTTTACACTTACGCTAATATTTTAAAGAGCAGAAAAGTTATTTGTTATTTTTGAACTACGAGTATAAGTAGCAGCTTGATAACATTAGTCTCTTACCGCCTTACCACAAAAGATTTAAACAAGCTTTGAACAATGTTTAACCGTGCAACTTGTACTGTTAAAAATTGTCTAAAGCGTGCGTAAAACTTTTGTGGTAAGACGGTTACTATCTTATAGCTGCCCTTCCCGGCTTCGTCTGGATACGAATGTATTATAGCCATACCTTCAGGAAGAAATGTTCTAAACGGTAGTGAAAACTGCATTGAAGTCTGTTGTGTAGTTTGTAAGATACAAGCGGATGCACAGACAGACACACAGAAATAACCGTTTTGCTTTATACTATGTACTTTGTAGTGATTGTTGAAATTATATATATAAGGCTCTTATGTTTTTTTAGGCTCTTTACATATATATTCGAAATATGTACATTTGTCAAAAAGCACCCTGACTATTTTAACAAAACGTCTGATAAATCGCTCAAAATTAGATCACAATACAGACATAAACTCGTGGGATCAAAGTCCAACTTAGCAAAGCATAGTTTCTGCCCGCATTCTATGGCTATAAAATATTTAATAAACTGCCATATAGTCTAAAAGATATCGAAAACGAAAACTATTTTATAAAATAACTAAAAATTATTCTATTCTTATGTATAACTATACAAAACATGTTAATTACGAGTAAGAACCGCATGTAAATTTCATATGTTGCAATAAATGATTTGAGTTTGGATTTGATGGTGACGATAAAAGTCTAAATGATATTTTTGAATATGTCCGTTTTCTAGAGAAACATGCTATAGAAATTGGTTTATTTTATAGATCAAACAGAGCTTGTCACAAGCGACAAGGAGTGAATCCGTGAAGGCATTAGCATGCACGAGGTGCCTCCGGAGGCGCACGACCCAGCGGTTTCTCTGGAGAAACCACGCGACGTGACGCACTTCACAACTAACCAGAAGGATATCGTACAGGAGCGTACGTTCGTACGTTTTAACATATATTTAATTATGTAATATTATATCACTTTCATAGCGCTGCAGCGCTTATAGAGTAATTTGACTAGGCTTTTTTTAAATTAATTTTCAATTTAATGTTTGGTACTTTTATATAAAACACATGGCAGTCCCATTGTATATTGTAACTTATTCTAGCTCACTAACTACTTAATACTACTAGGTACATACTCGTATTTCTGATCACTTGAGGCGACTAACTCTGCGTCAGAGCTAGGTTCAGCAAGTAGTCTATTATACAGTCCAACGTCGAGCCTGTTGTAGTGATAAGTCACCTCAAGTGTCCGCCTCTCATTTTCTATACGTATACATGTCTACCAGCAATCACCAAGTTGGCCGCTGCAAGTCTAACACGGCCAAGGTTTCACTGACGCGGACTCTGTCAGGTGTGATTGTGGAGAAGTACAAACAATGTATCACCTTTTGTCCTGCCCCCAGTGTCCGACCACCTGTACACTGGGCGACATCATGGAAGCCTGCCCTCCAGGGGTGGCAGTCGCTAACTACTGGGCGAAACTTCTATAGTTGGCACTCACAATATTAGAACCATCGACACAACGAAGAAGAAGAAGAAGCAATCACCAAAGTTCGGCGCAGTCAGTTTTTGGATGGGTGACCGCGGGTCGCATTTATAACTGAGCGCTAACGTAAGAGCTCGGGATGACACGCTAGACACGCCTTCAGGCGGTTTCAATAACTCTGACACCAGGGCTAGTCACCCGACCTATAGGTACGAACTTACTTTTATAGTCTTAGCTCCTCACTGGAACCGTGCACCGTGTGCTTTTCTAGGCAACGATATCATAGAGAAATAATGGTAGCAATTTTCACTCATATATTTTAAGGTTTATTAGACCCAATTTTAAATGTAATTATAATAGCTATTTACAGTAGCCATGTTTATTTTATGTATAACCTCGCATAACTTTTTTCATAGTAGCCCGATTTCAATAATTATTTTTTTATTGGAAAGAGTATACTTCGAAATTGGTCTTATTTAAATTTTATCGAAATCAGCTGAGCCAATTTTGATAAATCAACAATAATGTGAAAAATGCTACATTGATCTCTGCGAAATATTCGCGAATTCTAAACACGGGTGAAGTCGGTCATGCTATTTTTTGCAAAAAATAATTATTATATGTGTTGCGAATTGCAACTGGGCCTTTGTTACTATAAGTAGTGGTTCGACTGTCTGTTTGTTGAGTCATCAATGGCTGTAATGAATGGCAGGTAGAGGCCATGGGGCAGACGGCAGTTATCAGCGGGAGTGCGGGCGTGATAACGAACACCATGGCCGCGCGCAGGCGCGAGGTCGACCTCAAACATTGACAGTACAGAGGTACAGTACGTGCCACCAAAGATGAGACTTGAGAAACCACTGTGGTTTGTAATAAATATACTAATTCTGGATAATAGATACACAAACGTTCAAAAAACGTTTATAAAACGTTTAATAGATTTACAAATTCTGGATAATTAGTTTGTACACAACTGTACCTGCGCAAGATCCCCCACCACTGACGCTCGTCAAGTCTCATTTTTGGTGGCACGTACTTTAAAACTTCATGTAGATACAAGTATAGGCGAGTATGCAGTTTTGACACCTACGTGCGATCGTCGCGGTAGAATTTATTGTCAACTCGGAGTGAATGCATCAGTTGTAACATGCTTTAGGTTCTGTAAAAAAATCGCGACCCCGTGCTTTCTCGGATCATTATGAATTTAGGATAGCACAAAAGTAGATCAAAGCAAAAAAAATAAGCAGTTGTAGTAGTAGTAGACTTAATAACCGACTTCCAAAAAGGAGGAGGTTATGTTTGTCTGTATGTTTTTTTTTGTGTATGTTCATCTTTAATTCCGCCAATTGTGAACTGAACCGAAAAAATATTTTTTAGTTCAAAAGGGTCCCATTTAAATTTTACAGAAATCGGCTGAGCCGTTTTTGATAAATCAACAATAATGTACAACCATTCGAGCGAAATATTCGAATTTTGTTAAAGATGGAAGACGGTTTGTCCATTTTTGCGAAAAATAATTATTTGTAGGTCATGTTAACTCTGCTTATGTTGCAACATTAGCAACGTATGACATTCAGTTTTTACCTACTGGGTGTTGTCTTGAAAAGTGAGAAGTGTTTCAGAAGTTATACACCTACTCATCATTACCTTATAATCACTTTTACTGTGGGACCAACTCCGAAATCGCAAAAAATTCAATTGTTCCATACATACTGCCAAGTGTCGATAAATACTAAGTAAGTAAGTCTTTTTGTATGGAAAAGCTGATTTCTTCTCCGTTACACAAGACAACCAATGTGTGGTATGGTTATGTGTGTATGTGATGTCACGTTTCGTCTGAAGTTGGACTTCTGTGCGGTGCTTGGTGGCGTGCAAGTGGCGCGAGGCCTGCGCGGTGTTAATGGTGATAACGCGCCGATGTGCAACTGTGTTCACGCCACCTACTTACTGCACGATAGTATGTAGGCGATTACTGATATTCTGTAGTATAGGCCGAATCATACAACTTGGCGGCTGTGATGTTAGCTGCAAGCTGAGGATAACCCAATCCTTGTGCAGCTGTTAAGTGAGCTTCAGTTATGAGCCCCATTCACCATGAGTCCAAATGGATGACATCCAAATGAATGTGGCTAATGTTGCCAATTTAGTGTATTTAAATTTCGACTTCATTTTTTACAAAAACATTGTTTGAAGATATATGTAGCCAGAAATACTATGTACATAAACATAAATCCACAGATAATTTAGTTTGAAGGTAATCAGACAAGTTGCTAAACTATTTTTGACGATAATGCGCTCGTTATGCTAAAGAAAAGCCGCCATTTCTAACGACGAAGTCGCAAACTCCTAACATCGAATGGATGTCATCCATTTGGCGTGATGGTGAATGGGGCAAAAGTCGCAGAGCAAAAGTTGTTAGTTTTGATGTCCAGAATAAGCCCCTAAAAGGATGCTAATTGATTAGAAATAACCCTGTATAGACTCATGCTAGTTTCAATCTATCTGAACATAAGCAGTGTTGAGTTTAAACACATTTTATGTTTAACATGTATCTATCACCATATCAACCTGCACTGGGCCAGCGTGGTGGATATGGTCCAATCATCCTTCGTGGGTAGGCCTACGTCCTGCAGTGGCCTATTAAAAAAAAGGCTGGTACAGTACAGTATCACCATATTTCAACAGCTCATGTTGCTAAAATTCAAACAAAATTATCATGAACTAAGTACCCATGTACGTAGCGATAAGCCATGGAACGATAACAACAATCGCCGTAAGCAATTGCTTTGCTATTTATATTGTAATCAGTATAAGTATGGATTAAATAGGTATACCTAAGTGTTTATCATTAGCGCTCTGAAAACCCAGATGTCACGTCTACACTTATCTCGCTTGCATTCTGTAATGTCTTTTGAATCATCTTTTTAGGGTTCCGTACCCAAAGGGTAAAAACGGGACCCTATTACTAAGACTCCGCTGTCCTTCTGTCTGTCTGTCTCCAGGCTGTATCTCATGAACCGCTATAGCTAAAAAGCTGAAATTTTCACAGATGATGTATTTCTGTTGCCGCTATAACAACAAATACTAAAAATAGAATAAAAATAATATTTAAGGGGAGGCTCCCATACAAAAACTCAAAATTTTTAGCCGTTTTTCGCTCGATATCAATAATGGTAACAGCGGGGCAATTCTGTCAACCGATCTTGGTACTAAAGTGACACGTTTTTGAACATTTGAAACCAGTTTTGAGCTGTCGAAACTGTCAGAAAAACGAGACAGGTTCAAGAACGTATCACTTCAGTAAAGAGATCGGCTAACAGAATTGCCCCGCAGTTAGATGCTTGAAATATTCACAAAATATTATATTTATCTGAATGCCTACTTTACTAAATCAAATTATCAATATCAATTATTAATATTACAAGGGGGCTCCCATACTGTACGGAACCCTTCGTGCGCGAGTCCGACTCGTACTTGGCAGATTATTTTTTATTTGAGCTGTCCCTCCACTCCAACTAAAAGCCCGTTTGTCACCAAAAAACAAAAAATGTTTCATAACTCTGTCGTTATGGTTTGGTCACTGTCCGCACACAGTTGGTAACTGTCTGCACTCACTAGTCAATTGAAGTCAACTTCAAGAACTATTAAATTAATATTCGTATCGGAAAATTGGCTTGAAATAAAATCTGTTATATCCAGCGTTTTCGGCAAATAAGTGCTTTGGTCACGTCAAATCAAACTTTTTCCTGGTGTTTCCCAGGTTATTGCGGCGTTTCGGCCCGCAAGCGGTTCGGCCCGCGGGGCGAATCGCCCATGACTCTTTTTGAAGGTCCCCATTCGCCCCGCGGAGCGAAACGCATAGAACGTTAAGAGAAGAGGTCGTTTCGGACCACCTTGATAGAGAACAATTTCCCGCATCAGTATTACGTATTTCTTATGGTACAGCCACGCATAAAATTGAAAATCCCCCACTGCACGGGAAGCATGGCAAAGGGACTAATAGTCTTTCCACCACTATATCCCCTCGAAGAGGAAATATTATTATTATTATATTATTATTATACTATATAAAGCTTAATTACCACTGACTGACTCACTGACTGACTCACTGACTGACATAGAGAAACCTAAAGGGTATAAGGAGGTGTGTGGGGGGAAAAGTGAATATAGGGTCGTGTTGGGGGTGGTTCACAACCCCTGGGAAAAATCCGAAATTGGAAGAAAGTCGTACCCTGATGGTGAGATGCCCTCGTATCTCGAAAACGGTAAACAATTTTCGTAAAGTACTTGAACTAAAAATTGAAGAAACCCTGGGACCTCTTTGGAGAATTGAAAAAAAAGATGGCCCCCGAACAAAAAAACATGGCCGCCATACAAAATTGGATCTTCAATAGCTCGGGAACGGTACAACTTGGATGTGGAGTGTTTGACCAAATGTCATAGGGAATCGAGAGAGCTACCTGGTGGGGTCGATGAAAATTCAAGATGGCGGTTTTTTTTTTTTTTACTTTCGCCATACATTGGTTCGAAAGTAGTTTTGAGGAAACTATTAGAAATGACAAAAATTTTTTTTTTTTTCAAAATAACAAAAGAGTGCCTCGCGGGCCGCTTGCGGCCCGCGCACCGCCCCAAAATACTAGTTATATTTATTATTATTATACTATATAAAGCTAAATTACCACTGACTCACTGACTCACTGACTCACTGACATAGAGAAACCTAAAGGGTATAAGGAGGTGTGTGGGGGGAAAAGTGAATATAGGGTCGTGTTGGGGGTGGTTCACAACTTCTGGAAAAAATCCGAAATTGGAAGAAAGTCGTACCCTGATGGTGAGATGCCCTCGTATCTCAAAAACGGTAAACAATTTTCCCAAAGCACTTGAACTAAAAATTGAAGAAACCCTGGGACCTCTTTGGAGAATTGAAAAAAAAGATAGCTTCCGAACAAAAAAACATGGCCGCCATACAAAATTGAAACGTTAATATCTCGGAAACGGTACAACTTGGATGAAGAGTGTTTGACCAAATGTCATAGGGAATCGAGAGAGCTACCTGGTGGGGTCGATGAAAATTCAAGATGGCGGATTTTTTTTTTTTTTACTTTCGCCATACATTGGTTCGAAAGTAGTTTTGAGGAAACTATTAGAAATGACAAAAAATTTTTTTTTTTACAATATTTAAACAGAATGCCTCGCGGGCCGCTTGCGGCCCGCGCACCGCCCCAAAATACTAGTTATTATACTATATAAAGCTAAATTACCACTGACTGACTGACTCACTCACTGACATAGAGAAACCTAAAGGGTATAAGGAGGTGTGTGGAGGGAAAAGTGAATATAGGGTCGTGTTGGGGGTGGTTCACAACCTCTGGGAAAAATCCGAAATTGGAAGAAAGTCGTACCCTGATGGTGAGATGCCCTCGTATCTCGAAAACGGTAAACAATTTTTTCAAAGCACTTGAACTAAAAATTGATAAAACCCTGGGACCTCTTTAGAGAATTGAAAAAAAAGATGGCCCCCGAACAAAAAAACATGGCCGCCATACAAAATTGGATCTTCAATAGCTCGGGAACGGTACAACTTGGATGAAGAGTGTTTGACCAAATGTCATAGGGAATCGAGAGAGCTACCTGGTGGGGTCGATGAAAATTCAAGATGGCGGTTTTTTTTTTTTTACTTTCGCCATACATTGGTTCGAAAGTAGTTTTGATGAAACTATTAGAAATGACAAAAAAAAATTAACATAAAAAAAATTAAAGCAATGCCTCGCGGGCCGCTTGCGGCCCGCGCACCGCCCCAAAATACTAGTTATTATATATACTATATAAAGCTTAATTACCACTGACTGACTCACTCACTCACTGACATAGAGAAACCTAAAGGGTATAAGGAGGTGTGTGGGGGGAAAAGTGAATATAGGGTCATGTTGGGGGTGGTTCACAACCTCTGGGAAAAATCTGAAATTGGAAGAAAGTCGTACCCTGATGGTGAGATGCCCTCGTATCTCGAAAACGGTAAACAATTTTGCCAAAGCAGTTGAACTAAAAATTGAAGAAACCCTGGGACCTCTTTAGAGAATTGAAAAAAAAGATGGCCCCCGAACAAAAAAACATGGCCGCCATACAAAATTGGATCTTCAATAGCTCGGGAACGGTACAACTTGGATGTGGAGTGTTTGACCAAATGTCATAGGGAATCGGGAGAGCTACCTGGTGGGGTCGATGAAAATTCAAGATGGCGGTTTTTTTTTTTTTTTACTTTCGCCATACATTGGTTCGAAAGTAGTTTTGATGAAACTATTAGAAATGACAAAAAAAATTAACATAAAAAAAAATTAAAAGAATGCCTCGCGGGCCGCTTGCGGCCCGCGCACCGCCCCAAAATACTAGTTATACTATATAAAGCTTAATTACCACTGACTGACTCACTCACTGACTGACATAGAGAAACCTGAAGGGTATAAGGAGGTGTGTGGGGGAAAAAGTGAATATAGGGTCATGTTGGGGTTGGTTCACAACCTCTGGGAAAAATCCGAAATTGGAAGAAAGTCGTACCCTGATGGTGAGATGCCCTCGTATCTCGAAAACGGTAAACAATTTTCCTAAAGCAGTTGAACTAAAAATTGAAGAAACCCTGGGACCTCTTTGGAGAATTGAAAAAAAAGATGGCTTCCGAACAAAAAAACATGGCCGCCATACAAAATTGGATCTTCAATAGCTCGGAAACGGTACAACTTGGATGAAGAGTGTTTGACCAAATGTCATAGGGGATCGAGAGAGCTACCTGGTGGGGTCGATGAAAATTCAAGATGGCGGATTTTTTTTTTTTTTTACTTTCGCCATACATTGGTTCGAAAGTAGTTTTGAGGAAACTATTAGAAATGACAAAAAATTTTTTGACATAAAAAAAAAAATAAAGAATGCCTCGCGGGCCGCTTGCGGCCCGCGCACCGCCCCAAAATACTAGTTATAAAATATAAGAATAAAGCTGAATTACCACTCACTGACTCACTCACTCACTCACTCACTCACTGACATAGAGAAACCTAAAGGGTATAAGGGGGTGTGTGGGGGGAAAAGTGAATATAGGGTCATGTTGGGGGTGGTTCACAACCTTTGGGAAAAATCCGAAATTGGAAGAAAGTCGTACCCTGATGGTGAGATGCCCTCGTATCTCGAAAACGGTAAATAATTTTCCCAAAGTACTTGAACTAAAAATTGAAGAAACCCTGGGACCTCTTTGGAGAATTGAAAAAAAAGATGGCTTCCGAACAAAAAAAAATGGCCGCCATACAAAATTGGATCTTCAATAGCTCGGGAACGGTACAACTTGGATGAAGAGTGTTTGACCAAATGTCATAGGGAATCGGGAGATCTACCTGGTGGGGTCGATGAAAATTCAAGATGGCGGATTTTTTTTTTTTACTGTTGCCATACATGGGTTCGAAAGTAGTTTTGATGAAACTATTAGAAATGACAAAAAAAATTTTTTTCTTTTAAATTCTGGAGAATGCCTCGCGGGCCGTTTGCGGCCCGCGCACCGCCCCAAAATACTAGTTATTATTATACTGTATAAAGCTAAATTACCACTGACTGACTCACTGACTGACATAGAGAAACCTAAAGGGTATAAGGTGTGTGGGGGGAAAAGTGAATATAGGGTCATGTTGGGGGTGGTTCACAACCTCTGGGAAAAATCCGAAATTGGAAGAAAGTCGTACCCTGATGGTGAGATGCCCTCGTATCTCAAAAACGGTAAACAATTTTGCCAAAGCACTTGAACTAAAAATTGAAGAAACCCTGGGAACTCTTTGGAGAATTGAAAAAAAAGATGGCCCCCGAACAAAAAAACATGGCCGCCATACAAAATTGGATCTTCAATAGCTCGGGAACGGTACAACTTGGATGTGAAGTGTTTGACCAAATGTCATAGGGAATCGGGAGAGCTACCTGGTGGGGTCGATGAAAATTCAAGATGGCGGATTTTTTTTTTTTCTTTCGCCATACATTGGTTCGAAAGTAGTTTTGATGAAACTATTAGAAATGACAAAAATTTTTTTTTTTTCAAAATAACAAAAGAGTGCCTCGCGGGCCGCTTGCGGCCCGCGCACCGCCCCAAAATACTAGTTATTATTTATTATACTATATAAAGCTAAATTACCACTGACTGACTGACTCACTGACATAGAGAAACCTAAAGGGTATAAGGAGGTGTGTGGGGGGAAAAGTGAATATAGGGTCGTGTTGGGGGTGGTTCACAACCTCTGGGAAAAATCCGAAATTGGAAGAAAGTCGTACCCTGATGGTGAGATGCCCTCGTATCTCGAAAACGGTGAACATTTTTGTCAAAGCACTTGAACTAAAAATTGAAGAAACCCTGGGACCTCTTTGGAGAATTGAAAAAAAAGATGGCCCCCGAACAAAAAAACATGGCCGCCATACAAAATTGGATCTTCAATAGCTCGGGAACGGTACAACTTGGATGAAGAGTGTTTGACCAAATGTCATAGGGAATCGGGAGAGCTACCTGGTGGGGTCGATGAAAATTCAAGATGGCGGATTTTTTTTTTTTTACTTTCGCCATACATTGGTTCGAAAGTAGTTTTGAGGAAACTATTAGATATGACAAAAAAATTTTTTTTTACAATATTTAAAAAGAATGCCTCGCGGGCCGCTTGCGGCCCGCGCACCGCCCCAAAATACTAGTTATTATACTATATAAAGCTTAATTACCACTGACTGACTGACTGACTGACTGACATAGAGAAACCTAAAGGGTATAAGGGGGTGTGTGGGGGGAAAAGTGAATATAGGGTCATGTTGGGGGTGGTTCACAACCTCTGGGAAAAATCCGAAATTGGAAGAAAGTCGTACCCTGATGGTGAGATGCCCTCGTATCTCAAAAACTGTGAACATTTTTGCCAAAGCACTTGAACTAAAAATTGAAGAAACCCTGGGACCTTTTTGGAGAATTGAAAAAAAAGATGGCTTCCGAACAAAAAAAAATGGCCGCCATACAAAATTGGATCTTCAATAGCTCGGGAACGGTACAACTTGGATGAAGAGTGTTTGACCAAATGTCATAGGGAATCGAGAGAGCTACCTGGTGGGGTCGATGAAAATTCAAGATGGCGGATTTTTTTTTTTTTCACTTTCGCCATACATTTGAAATGACAAAAAATTTTTTTTTTCAAAATAACAAAAGAGTGCCTCGCGGGCCGCTTGCGGCCCGCGCACCGCCCCAAAATACTAGTTATACTATATAAAGCTGAATTACCACTCACTCACTCACTCACTCACTGACATAGAGAAACCTAAAGGGTATAAGGAGGTGTGTGGGGGGAAAAGTGAATATAGGGTCATGTTGGGGGTGGTTCACAACCTCTGGGAAAAATCCGAAATTGGAAGAAAGTCGTACCCTGATGGTGAGATGCCCTCGTATCTCAAAAACTGTGAACATTTTTAGTAAAGCACTTGAACTAAAAATTGAAGAAACCCTGGGACCTCTTTGGAGAATTGAAAAAAAAGATGGCCCCCGAACAAAAAAACATGGCCGCCATACAAAATTGGATCTTCAATAGCTCGGGAACGGTACAACTTGGATGAAGAGTGTTTGACCAAATGTCATAGGGAATCGAGAGAGCTACCTGGTGGGGTCAATGAAAATTCAAGATGGCGGGTTTTTTTTTTTTTTACTTTCGCCATACATTGGTTCGAAAGTAGTTTTGATGAAACTATTAGAAATGACAAAAAAAATTAACATAAAAAAAAATTAAAAGAATGCCTCGCGGGCCGCTTGCGGCCCGCGCACCGCCCCAAAATACTAGTTATACTATATAAAGCTTAATTACCACTGACTGACTCACTCACTGACTGACATAGAGAAACCTGAAGGGTATAAGGAGGTGTGTGGGGGAAAAAGTGAATATAGGGTCATGTTGGGGTTGGTTCACAACCTCTGGGAAAAATCCGAAATTGGAAGAAAGTCGTACCCTGATGGTGAGATGCCCTCGTATCTCGAAAACGGTAAACAATTTTCCTAAAGCAGTTGAACTAAAAATTGAAGAAACCCTGGGACCTCTTTGGAGAATTGAAAAAAAAGATGGCTTCCGAACAAAAAAACATGGCCGCCATACAAAATTGGATCTTCAATAGCTCGGAAACGGTACAACTTGGATGAAGAGTGTTTGACCAAATGTCATAGGGGATCGAGAGAGCTACCTGGTGGGGTCGATGAAAATTCAAGATGGCGGATTTTTTTTTTTTTTTACTTTCGCCATACATTGGTTCGAAAGTAGTTTTGAGGAAACTATTAGAAATGACAAAAAATTTTTTGACATAAAAAAAAAAATAAAGAATGCCTCGCGGGCCGCTTGCGGCCCGCGCACCGCCCCAAAATACTAGTTATAAAATATAAGAATAAAGCTGAATTACCACTCACTGACTCACTCACTCACTCACTCACTCACTGACATAGAGAAACCTAAAGGGTATAAGGGGGTGTGTGGGGGGAAAAGTGAATATAGGGTCATGTTGGGGGTGGTTCACAACCTTTGGGAAAAATCCGAAATTGGAAGAAAGTCGTACCCTGATGGTGAGATGCCCTCGTATCTCGAAAACGGTAAATAATTTTCCCAAAGTACTTGAACTAAAAATTGAAGAAACCCTGGGACCTCTTTGGAGAATTGAAAAAAAAGATGGCTTCCGAACAAAAAAAAATGGCCGCCATACAAAATTGGATCTTCAATAGCTCGGGAACGGTACAACTTGGATGAAGAGTGTTTGACCAAATGTCATAGGGAATCGGGAGATCTACCTGGTGGGGTCGATGAAAATTCAAGATGGCGGATTTTTTTTTTTTACTGTTGCCATACATGGGTTCGAAAGTAGTTTTGATGAAACTATTAGAAATGACAAAAAAAATTTTTTTCTTTTAAATTCTGGAGAATGCCTCGCGGGCCGTTTGCGGCCCGCGCACCGCCCCAAAATACTAGTTATTATTATACTGTATAAAGCTAAATTACCACTGACTGACTCACTGACTGACATAGAGAAACCTAAAGGGTATAAGGTGTGTGGGGGGAAAAGTGAATATAGGGTCATGTTGGGGGTGGTTCACAACCTCTGGGAAAAATCCGAAATTGGAAGAAAGTCGTACCCTGATGGTGAGATGCCCTCGTATCTCAAAAACGGTAAACAATTTTGCCAAAGCACTTGAACTAAAAATTGAAGAAACCCTGGGAACTCTTTGGAGAATTGAAAAAAAAGATGGCCCCCGAACAAAAAAACATGGCCGCCATACAAAATTGGATCTTCAATAGCTCGGGAACGGTACAACTTGGATGTGAAGTGTTTGACCAAATGTCATAGGGAATCGGGAGAGCTACCTGGTGGGGTCGATGAAAATTCAAGATGGCGGATTTTTTTTTTTTCTTTCGCCATACATTGGTTCGAAAGTAGTTTTGATGAAACTATTAGAAATGACAAAAATTTTTTTTTTTTCAAAATAACAAAAGAGTGCCTCGCGGGCCGCTTGCGGCCCGCGCACCGCCCCAAAATACTAGTTATTATTTATTATACTATATAAAGCTAAATTACCACTGACTGACTGACTCACTGACATAGAGAAACCTAAAGGGTATAAGGAGGTGTGTGGGGGGAAAAGTGAATATAGGGTCGTGTTGGGGGTGGTTCACAACCTCTGGGAAAAATCCGAAATTGGAAGAAAGTCGTACCCTGATGGTGAGATGCCCTCGTATCTCGAAAACGGTGAACATTTTTGTCAAAGCACTTGAACTAAAAATTGAAGAAACCCTGGGACCTCTTTGGAGAATTGAAAAAAAAGATGGCCCCCGAACAAAAAAACATGGCCGCCATACAAAATTGGATCTTCAATAGCTCGGGAACGGTACAACTTGGATGAAGAGTGTTTGACCAAATGTCATAGGGAATCGGGAGAGCTACCTGGTGGGGTCGATGAAAATTCAAGATGGCGGATTTTTTTTTTTTTACTTTCGCCATACATTGGTTCGAAAGTAGTTTTGAGGAAACTATTAGATATGACAAAAAAATTTTTTTTTACAATATTTAAAAAGAATGCCTCGCGGGCCGCTTGCGGCCCGCGCACCGCCCCAAAATACTAGTTATTATACTATATAAAGCTTAATTACCACTGACTGACTGACTGACTGACTGACATAGAGAAACCTAAAGGGTATAAGGGGGTGTGTGGGGGGAAAAGTGAATATAGGGTCATGTTGGGGGTGGTTCACAACCTCTGGGAAAAATCCGAAATTGGAAGAAAGTCGTACCCTGATGGTGAGATGCCCTCGTATCTCAAAAACTGTGAACATTTTTGCCAAAGCACTTGAACTAAAAATTGAAGAAACCCTGGGACCTTTTTGGAGAATTGAAAAAAAAGATGGCTTCCGAACAAAAAAAAATGGCCGCCATACAAAATTGGATCTTCAATAGCTCGGGAACGGTACAACTTGGATGAAGAGTGTTTGACCAAATGTCATAGGGAATCGAGAGAGCTACCTGGTGGGGTCGATGAAAATTCAAGATGGCGGATTTTTTTTTTTTTCACTTTCGCCATACATTTGAAATGACAAAAAATTTTTTTTTTCAAAATAACAAAAGAGTGCCTCGCGGGCCGCTTGCGGCCCGCGCACCGCCTCAAAATACTAGTTATACTATATAAAGCTGAATTACCACTCACTCACTCACTCACTCACTGACATAGAGAAACCTAAAGGGTATAAGGAGGTGTGTGGGGGGAAAAGTGAATATAGGGTCATGTTGGGGGTGGTTCACAACCTCTGGGAAAAATCCGAAATTGGAAGAAAGTCGTACCCTGATGGTGAGATGCCCTCGTATCTCAAAAACTGTGAACATTTTTAGTAAAGCACTTGA
The DNA here is from genome assembly GCA_964007245.1 of Hypomecis atomaria. Classification (NCBI taxonomy): domain Eukaryota; kingdom Metazoa; phylum Arthropoda; class Insecta; order Lepidoptera; family Geometridae; genus Hypomecis; species Hypomecis atomaria. Next base: position 26,425,564 of record OZ023279.1, read on the forward strand.
ACTAAAAATTGAAGAAACCCTGGGACCTCTTTGGAGAATTGAAAAAAAAGATGGCCCCCGAACAAAAAAACATGGCCGCCATACAAAATTGGATCTTCAATAGCTCGGGAACGGTACAACTTGGATGAAGAGTGTTTGACCAAATGTCATAGGGAATCGAGAGAGCTACCTGGTGGGGTCAATGAAAATTCAAGATGGCGGGTTTTTTTTTTTTTTACTTTCGCCATACATTTGAAATGACAAAAAATTTTTTTTTCAAAATAACAAAAGAGTGCCTCGCGGGCCGCTTGCGGCCCGCGCACCGCCCCAAAATACTAATTATTATACTATATAAAGCTAAATTACCACTGACTCACTCACTGACTGACTGACTGACATAGAGAAACCTAAAGGGTATAAGGAGGTGTGTGGGGGAAAAAGTGAATATAGGGTCGTGTTGGGGGTGGTTCACAACCTCTGGGAAAAATCCGAAATTGGAAGAAAGTCGTACCCTGATGGTGAGATGCCCTCGTATCTCGAAAACGGTAAACATTTTTGCCAAAGCAGTTGAACTAAAAATTGATGAAACCCTGGGACCTCTTTAGAGAATTGAAAAAAAAGATGGCCCCCGAACAAAAAAACATAGCCGCCATACAAAATTGGATCTTCAATAGCTCGGGAACGGTACAACTTGGATGAAGAGTGTTTGACCAAATGTCATAGGGAATCGAGAGAGCTACCTGGTGGGGTCGATGAAAATTCAAGATGGCGGATTTTTTTTTTTTTACTTTCGCCATACATTGGTTCGAAAGTAGTTTTGAGGAAACTATTAGAAATGACAAAAAAATTTTTTTTTTTTCAAAATAACAAAAGAGTGCCTCGCGGGCCGCTTGCGGCCCGCGCACCGCCCCAAAATACTAGTTATACTATATAAAGCTGAATTACCACTCACTCACTCACTCACTCACTGACATAGAGAAACCTAAAGGGTATAAGGAGGTGTGTGGGGGGAAAAGTGAATATAGGGTCATGTTGGGGGTGGTTCACAACCTCTGGGAAAAATCCGAAATTGGAAGAAAGTCGTACCCTGATGGTGAGATGCCCTCGTATCTCAAAAACTGTGAACATTTTTAGTAAAGCACTTGAACTAAAAATTGAAGAAACCCTGGGACCTCTTTGGAGAATTGAAAAAAAAGATGGCCCCCGAACAAAAAAACATGGCCGCCATACAAAATTGGATCTTCAATAGCTCGGGAACGGTACAACTTGGATGAAGAGTGTTTGACCAAATGTCATAGGGAATCGAGAGTGCTACCTGGTGGGGTCAATGAAAATTCAAGATGGCGGGTTTTTTTTTTTTTTACTTTCGCCATACATTTGAAATGACAAAAAATTTTTTTTTCAAAATAACAAAAGAGTGCCTCGCGGGCCGCTTGCGGCCCGCGCACCGCCCCAAAATACTAGTTATTATACTATATAAAGCTGAATTACCACTCACTCACTCACTCACTGACATAGAGAAACCTAAAGGGTATAAGGAGGTGTGTGGGGGGAAAGTGAATATAGGGTTGTGTTAGGGGTGGTTCAAAACCTCTGGGAAAAATCCGAAATTGGAAGAAAGTCGTACCCTGATGGTGAGATGCCCTTGTATCTCGAAAACGGTAAACAATTTTGCCAAAGCACTTGAACTAAAAATTGAAAAAACCCTGGGACCTCTTTGGAGAATTGAAAAAAAAGATGGCCCCCGAACAAAAAAACATGGCCGCCATACAAAATTGGATCTTCAATAGCTCGGGAACGGTACAACTTGGATGTGGAGTGTTTGACCAAATGTCATAGGGAATCGGGAGAGCTACCTGGCGGGGTCGATGAAAATTCAAGATGGCGGTTTTTTTTTTTTTTTTTACTTTCGCCATACATTGGTTCGAAAGTAGTTTTGAGGAAACTATTAGAAATGACAAAAAATTTTTTTTTACAATATTTAAAAAGAATGCCTCGCGGGCCGCTTGCGGCCCGCGCACCGCCCCAAAATACTAGTTATTATTATACTATATAAAGCTTAATTACCACTGACTGACTCACTGACTCACTGACATAGAGAAACCTAAAGGGTATAAGGAGGTGTGTGGGGGAAAAAGTGAATATAAGGTCATGTTGGGGGTGGTTCACAACCTCTGGGAAAAATCTGAAATTGGAAGAAAGTCGTACCCTGATGGTGAGATGCCCTCGTATCTCGAAAACGGTAAACAATTTTGCCAAAGCACTTGAACTAAAAATTGAAAAAACCCTGGGACCTCTTTGGAGAATTGAAAAAAAAGATGGCTTCCGAACAAAAAAACATGGCCGCCATACAAAATTGGATCTTCAATAGCTCGGGAACGGTACAACTTGGATGAAGAGTGTTTGACCAAATGTCATAGGGAATCGAGAGAGCTACCTGGTGGGGTCGATGAAAATTCAAGATGGCGGATTTTTTTTTTTTTACTTTCGCCATACATTGGTTCGAAAGTAGTTTTGAGGAAACTATTAGAAATGACAAAAAAATATTTTAATTACAAAAAAAAAAGAATGCCTCGCGGGCCGCTTGCGGCCCGCGCACCGCCCCAAAATACTAGTTATTATTATTATTATACTATATAAAGCTTAATTACCACTGACTGACTCACTGAGATAGAGAAACCTAAAGGGTATAAGGAGGTGTGTGGGGGAAAAAGTGAATATAGGGTCATGTTGGGGGTGGTTCACAACCTCTGGGAAAAATCCGAAATTGGAAGAAAGTCGTACCCTGATGGTGAGATGCCCTCGTATCTCAAAAACGGTAAACAATTTTGCCAAAGCACTTGAACTAAAAATTGATAAAACCCTGGGGCCTCTTTAGAGAATTGAAAAAAAAGATGGCCCCCGAACAAAAAAACATGGCCGCCATACAAAATTGGATCTTCAATAGCTCGGGAACGGTACAACTTGGATGAAGAGTGTTTGACCAAATGTCATAGGGAATCGGGAGATCTACCTGGTGGGGTCGATGAAAATTCAAGATGGCGGATTTTTTTTTTTTTTACTTTCGCCATACATTGGTTCGAAAGTAGTTTTGATGAAACTATTAGAAATGACAAAAAATTTTTTTTTTGCTTAATTCTAAAAGAATGCCTCGCGGGCCGCTTGCGGCCCGCGCACCGCCCCAAAATACTAGTTATTATACTATATAAAGCTAAATTACCACTGACTCACTCACTGACTGACTGACTGACATAGAGAAACCTAAAGGGTATAAGGAGGTGTGTGGGGGAATAAGTGAATATAGGGTCATGTTGGGGGTGGTTCACAACCTCTGGGAAAAATCCGAAATTGGAAGAAAGTCGTACCTTGATGGTGAGATGCCCTCGTATCTCGAAAACGGTAAACAATTTTTCGAAAGCACTTGAACTAAAAATTGAAAAAACCCTGGGACCTCTTTAGAGAATTGAAAAAAAAGATGGCCCCCGAACAAAAAAACATGGCCGCCATACAAAATTGGATCTTCAATAGCTCGGGAACGGTACAACTTGGATGAAGAGTGTTTGACCAAATGTCATAGGGAATCGGGAGATCTACCTGGTGGGGTCGATGAAAATTCAAGATGGCGGATTTTTTTTTTTTTTTTACTTTCGCCATATATTTGTTCGAAAGTAGTTTTGATGAAACTATTAGAAATGAAAATTTTTTTTTTTTTTCAAAATAACAAAAGAGTGCCTCGCGGGCCGCTTGCGGCCCGCGCACCGCCCCAAAATACTAGTTATACTATATAAAGCTTAATTACCACTCACTGACTGACTGACTCACTGACTGACATAGAGAAACCTAAAGGGTATAAGGAGGTGTGTGGGGGAAAAAGTGAATATAGGGTCATGTTGGGGGTGGTTCACAACCACTGGGAAAAATCCGAAATTGGAAGAAAGTCGTACCCTGATGGTGAGATGCCCTCGTATCTCGAAAACGGTAAACAATTTTGCCAAAGTAGTTGAACCAAAAATTGAAGAAACCCTGGGACCTCTTTAGAGAATTGAAAAAAAAGATGGCCCCCGAACAAAAAAACATGGCCGCCATACAAAATTGGAACTTCAATAGCTTGGGAACGGTACAACTTGGATGAAGAGTGTTTTACCAAATGTCATAGGGAATCGAGAGAGCTACCTGGTGGGGTCGATGAAAATTCAAGATGGCGGGTTTTTTTTATTTACTTTCGCCATACATTGGTTCGAAAGTAGTTTTGATGAAACTATTAGAAATGACAAAAAATTTTTTTTTTTACAATATTTAAAAAGAATGTCTCGCGGGCCGCTTGCGGCCCGCGCACCGCCCCAAAATACTAGTTATTATACTATATAAAGCTAAATTACCACTGACTCACTCACTGACTCACTCACTGACATAGAGAAACCTAAAGGGTATAAGGAGGTGTGTGGGGGGAAAAGTGAATATAGGGTCGTGTTGGGGGTGGTTCACAACCCCTGGGAAAAATCCGAAATTGGAAGAAAGTCGTACCCTGATGGTGAGATGCCCTCGTATCTCGAAAACGGTAAATAATTTTCCCAAAGTACTTGAACTAAAAATTGAAGAAACCCTGGGACCTCTTTGGAGAATTGAAAAAAAATATGGCCCCCGAACAAAAAAACATGGCCGCCATACAAAATTGGATCTTCAATAGCTCGGGAACGGTACAACTTGGATGTGGAGTGTTTGACCAAATGTCATAGGGAATCGAGAGAGCTACCTGGTGAGGTCGATGAAAATTCAAGATGGCGGATTTTTTTTTTTTTTTACTTTCGCCATACATTGGTTCGAAAGTAGTGTTGAGGAAACTATTAGAAATGACAAAAAAATAATTTAATGAAAAAAAAAAGAATGCCACGCGGGCCGCTTGCGGCCCGCGCACCGCCCCAAAATACTAAATATTATTATACTATATAAAGCTTAATTACCACTGACTCACTCACTCACTGACTGACATAGAGAAACCTAAAGGGTATAAGGGGGTGTGTGGGGGAAAAAGTGAATATAGGGTCATGTTGGGGGGGTTCACAACCTCTGGGAAAAATCTAAAATTGGAAGAAAGTCGTACCCTGATGGTGAGATGCCCTCGTATCTCGAAAACGGTAAACAATTTTCATAAAGCACTTGAACTAAAAATTGAAGAAACCCTGGGACCTCTTTGGAGAATTGAAAAAAAAGATGGCTTCCGAACAAAAAAAAATGGCCGCCATACAAAATTGAAATGTTAATATCTCGGAACCGGTACAACTTGGATGGGGAGTGTTTGACCAAATGTCATAGGGAATCGGGAGAGCTACCTGGTGGGGTCGATGAAAATTCAAGATGGCGGTTTTTTTTTTTTTTTTTACTTTCGCCATACATTGTTTCGAAAGTAGTTTTGATGAAACTATTAGAAATGACAAAAAAATTTTTTATTAACAATATTTAAAAAGAATGCCTCGCGGGCCGCTTGCGGCCCGCGCACCGCCCCAAAATACTAGTTATTATACTATATAAAGCTTAATTACCACTCACTGACTGACTCACTCACTCACTGACATAGAGAAACCTAAAGGGTATAAGGAGGTGAGTGGGGGAAAAAGTGAATATAGGGTCATGTTGGGGGTGGTTCACAACCTCTGGGAAAAATCCGAAATTGGAAGAAAGTCGTACCCTGATGGTGAGATGCCCTCGTATCTCGAAAACGGTAAACAATTTTGCCAAAGCACTTGAACTAAAAATTGATAAAACCCTGGGACCTCTTTAGAGAATTGAAAAAAAAGATGGCCGCCGAACAAAAAAACATGGCCGCCATACAAAATTGGATCTTCAATAGCTCGGGAACGGTACATCTTGGATGAAGAGTGTTTGACCAAATGTCATAGGGAATCGAGAGAGCTACCTGGTGGGGTCGATGAAAATTCAAGATGGCGGATTTTTTTTTTTTTTTACTTTCGCCATACATTTGAAATGACAAATTTTTTTTTTTTTTCAAAATAACTAAAGAGTGCCTCGCGGGCCGCTTGCGGCCCGCGCACCGCCCCAAAATACTAGTTATTATACTATATAAAGCTGAATTACCACTGACTCACTCACTCACTCACTGACATAGAGAAACCTAAAGGGTATAAGGGGGTGTGTGGGGGAAAAAGTGAATAAAGGGTCGTGTTGGGGGTGGTTCACAACTTCTGGGAAAAATCCGAAATTGGAAGAAAGTCGTACCCTGATGGTGAGATGCCCTCGTATCTCAAAAACGGTAAATAATTTTCCCAAAGTACTTGAACTAAAAATTGAAGAAACCCTGGGACCTCTTTGGAGAATTGAAAAAAAAGATGGCTTCCGAACAAAAAAACATGGCCGCCATACAAAATGTACCAAGTTGTACCGTTCCCGAGCTATTGAAGATCCACTTCAATAGCTCGGGAACGGTACAACTTGGATGTGGAGTGTTTGACCAAATGTCATAGGGGATCGGGAGAGCTACCTGGTGGGGTCGATGAAAATTCAAGATGGCGGTTTTTTTTTTTTTACATTCGCCATACATTGGTTCGAAAGTAGTTTTGAGGAAACTATTAGAAATAACAAAAAAATATTTTAATGAAAAAAAAAAAAAGAATGCCACGCGGGCCGCTTGCGGCCCGCGCACCGCCCCAAAATACTAGTTATACTATATAAAGCTTAATTACCACTCACTGACTCACTGACTCACTGACTGACATAGAGAAACCTAAAGGGTATAAGGAGGTGTGTGGGGGGAAAAGTGAATATAGGGTCGTGTTGGGGGTGGTTCACAACCCCTGGGAAAAATCCGAAATTGGAAGAAAGTCGTACCCTGATGGTGAGATGCCCTCGTATCTCGAAAACGGTAAACAATTTTCGTAAAGCACTTGAACTAAAAATTGAAGAAACCCTGGGACCTCTTTGGAGAATTGAAAAAAAAGATGGCTTCCGAACAAAAAAACATGGCCGCCATACAAAATTGGATCTTCAATAGCTCGGGAACAGTACAATTTGGATGGGGAGTGTTTGACCAAATGTCATAGGGAATCGAGAGAGCTACCTGGTGGGTTCGATGAAAATTCAAGATGGCGGATTTTTTTTTTTTTTTTACTTTCGCCATACATTTGAAATGAAAAAAATTTTTTTTTTCAAAATAACAATAGAGTGCCTCGCGGGCCGCTTGCGGCCCGCGCACCGCCCCAAAATACTAGTTATTTTATACTATATAAAGCTAAATTACCACTCACTGACTCACTCACTCACTGACATAGAGAAACCTAAAGGGTATAAGGAGGTGTGTGGGGGAAAAAGTGAATATAGGGTCATGTTGGGGGTGGTTCACAACCTCTGGGAAAAATCCGAAATTGGAAGAAAGTCGTACCCTGATGGTGAGATGCCCTCGTATCTCAAAAACGGTAAATAATTTTGCCAAAACACTTGAACTAAAAATTGAAGAAACCCTGGGACCTTTTTGGAGAATTGAAAAAAAAGATGGCCCCCGAACAAAAAAACATGGCCGCCATACAAAATTGGATCTTCAATAGCTCGGGAACGGTACAACTTGGATGTAGAGTGTTTGACCAAATGTCATAGGGAATCGAGAGAGCTACCTGGTGGGGTCGATGAAAATTCAAGATGGCGGTTTTTTTTTTTTTTTACTTTCGCCATACATTGGTTCGAAAGTAGTTTTGAGGAAACTATTAGAAATGACAAAATTTTTTATTTTTACAAAGTAACAAAAGAGTGCCTCGCGGGCCGCTTGCGGCCCGCGCACCGCCCCAAAATACTAGTTATTATACTATATAAAGCTTAATTACCACTCACTGACTGACTCACTGACTGACATAGAGAAACCTATCTTCAATAGCTCGGGAACGGTACAACTTGGATGAAGAGTGTTTGACCAAATGTCATAGGGAATCGGGAGAGCTACCTGGTGGGGTCGATGAAAATTCAAGATGGCGGTTTTTTTTTTTTTTACTTTCGCCATACATTTGTTCGAAAGTAGTTTTGATGAAACTATTAGATATGACAAAAATTTTTTTTTTTACAATATTTAAAAAGAATGCCTCGCGGGCCGCTTGCGGCCCGCGCACCGCCCCAAAATACTAGTTATACTATATAAAGCTTAATTACCACTCACTGACTGACTGACTCACTCACTGACATAGAGAAACCTAAAGGGTATAAGGAAGTGTGTGGGGGGAAAAGTGAATATAGGAACGTGTTGGGGGTGGTTCACAACCCCTGGGAAAAATCCGAAATTGGAAGAAAGTCGTACCCTGATGGTGAGATGCCCTCGTATCTCAAAAACGGTGAACATTTTTCGTAAAGCAGTTGAACTAAAAATTGAAGAAACCCTGGGACCTCTTTAGAGAATTGAAAAAAAAGATGGCTTCCGAAGAAAAAAACATGGCCGCCATACTAAATTGGATCTTCAATAGCTCGGGAACGGTACAACTTGGATGTGGAGTGTTTGACCAAATGTCATAGGGAATCGAGAGAGCTACCTGGTGGGGTCGATGAAAATTCAAGATGGCGGATTTTTTTTTTTTTTACTTTCGCCATACATTGGTTCGAAAGTAGTTTTGATGAAACTATTAGAAATGACAAAAAAAAATTTTATTTTCAAAATAACAAAAGAGTGCCTCGCGGGCCGCTTGCGGCCCGCGCACCGCCCCAAAATACTAGTTATTATACTATATAAAGCTTAATTACCACTCACTGACTGACTCACTGACTCACTCACTGACATAGAGAAACCTAAAGGGTATAAGGAGGTGGGTGGGGGGAAAAGTGAATATAGGGTCATGTTGGGGGTGGTTCACAACTTCTGGGAAAAATCCGAAATTGGAAGAAAGTCGTACCCTGATGGTGAGATGCCCTCGTATCTCAAAAACGGTAAATAATTTTCCCAAAGTACTTGAACTAAAAATTGAAGAAACCCTGGGACCTCTTTGGAGAATTGAAAAAAAAGATGGCTTCCGAACAAAAAAACATGGCCGCCATACAAAATGTACCAAGTTGTACCGTTCCCGAGCTATTGAAGATCCACTTCAATAGCTCGGGAACGGTACAACTTGGATGTGGAGTGTTTGACCAAATGTCATAGGGGATCGGGAGAGCTACCTGGTGGGGTCGATGAAAATTCAAGATGGCGGTTTTTTTTTTTTTTACATTCGCCATACATTGGTTCGAAAGTAGTTTTGAGGAAACTATTAGAAATAACAAAAAAATATTTTAATGAAAAAAAAAAAAAGAATGCCACGCGGGCCGCTTGCGGCCCGCGCACCGCCCCAAAATACTAGTTATACTATATAAAGCTTAATTACCACTCACTGACTCACTGACTCACTGACTGACATAGAGAAACCTAAAGGGTATAAGGAGGTGTGTGGGGGGAAAAGTGAATATAGGGTCGTGTTGGGGGTGGTTCACAACCCCTGGGAAAAATCCGAAATTGGAAGAAAGTCGTACCCTGATGGTGAGATGCCCTCGTATCTCGAAAACGGTAAACAATTTTCGTAAAGCACTTGAACTAAAAATTGAAGAAACCCTGGGACCTCTTTGGAGAATTGAAAAAAAAGATGGCTTCCGAACAAAAAAACATGGCCGCCATACAAAATTGGATCTTCAATAGCTCGGGAACAGTACAACTTGGATGGGGAGTGTTTGACCAAATGTCATAGGGAATCGAGAGAGCTACCTGGTGGGTTCGATGAAAATTCAAGATGGCGGATTTTTTTTTTTTTTTTACTTTCGCCATACATTTGAAATGAAAAAAATTTTTTTTTTCAAAATAACAATAGAGTGCCTCGCGGGCCGCTTGCGGCCCGCGCACCGCCCCAAAATACTAGTTATTTTATACTATATAAAGCTAAATTACCACTCACTGACTCACTCACTCACTGACATAGAGAAACCTAAAGGGTATAAGGAGGTGTGTGGGGGAAAAAGTGAATATAGGGTCATGTTGGGGGTGGTTCACAACCTCTGGGAAAAATCCGAAATTGGAAGAAAGTCGTACCCTGATGGTGAGATGCCCTCGTATCTCAAAAACGGTAAATAATTTTGCCAAAACACTTGAACTAAAAATTGAAGAAACCCTGGGACCTTTTTGGAGAATTGAAAAAAAAGATGGCCCCCGAACAAAAAAACATGGCCGCCATACAAAATTGGATCTTCAATAGCTCGGGAACGGTACAACTTGGATGTAGAGTGTTTGACCAAATGTCATAGGGAATCGAGAGAGCTACCTGGTGGGGTCGATGAAAATTCAAGATGGCGGTTTTTTTTTTTTTTTACTTTCGCCATACATTGGTTCGAAAGTAGTTTTGAGGAAACTATTAGAAATGACAAAAATTTTTATTTTTACAAAGTAACAAAAGAGTGCCTCGCGGGCCGCTTGCGGCCCGCGCACCGCCCCAAAATACTAGTTATTATACTATATAAAGCTTAATTACCACTCACTGACTGACTCACTGACTGACATAGAGAAACCTATCTTCAATAGCTCGGGAACGGTACAACTTGGATGAAGAGTGTTTGACCAAATGTCATAGGGAATCGGGAGAGCTACCTGGTGGGGTCGATGAAAATTCAAGATGGCGGTTTTTTTTTTTTTTACTTTCGCCATACATTTGTTCGAAAGTAGTTTTGATGAAACTATTAGATATGACAAAAATTTTTTTTTTTACAATATTTAAAAAGAATGCCTCGCGGGCCGCTTGCGGCCCGCGCACCGCCCCAAAATACTAGTTATACTATATAAAGCTTAATTACCACTCACTGACTGACTGACTCACTCACTGACATAGAGAAACCTAAAGGGTATAAGGAAGTGTGTGGGGGGAAAAGTGAATATAGGAACGTGTTGGGGGTGGTTCACAACCCCTGGGAAAAATCCGAAATTGGAAGAAAGTCGTACCCTGATGGTGAGATGCCCTCGTATCTCAAAAACGGTGAACATTTTTCGTAAAGCAGTTGAACTAAAAATTGAAGAAACCCTGGGACCTCTTTAGAGAATTGAAAAAAAAGATGGCTTCCGAAGAAAAAAACATGGCCGCCATACTAAATTGGATCTTCAATAGCTCGGGAACGGTACAACTTGGATGTGGAGTGTTTGACCAAATGTCATAGGGAATCGAGAGAGCTACCTGGTGGGGTCGATGAAAATTCAAGATGGCGGATTTTTTTTTTTTTTACTTTCGCCATACATTGGTTCGAAAGTAGTTTTGATGAAACTATTAGAAATGACAAAAAAAATTTTTATTTTCAAAATAACAAAAGAGTGCCTCGCGGGCCGCTTGCGGCCCGCGCACCGCCCCAAAATACTAGTTATTATACTATATAAAGCTTAATTACCACTCACTGACTGACTCACTGACTCACTCACTGACATAGAGAAACCTAAAGGGTATAAGGAGGTGGGTGGGGGGAAAAGTGAATATAGGGTCATGTTGGGGGTGGTTCACAACCACTGGGAAAAATCCGAAATTGGAAGAAAGTCGTACCCTGATGGTGAGATGCCCTCGTATCTCGAAAACGGTAAACAATTTTGCTAAAGTAGTTGAACTAAAAATTGAAGAAACCCTGGGACCTCTTTAGAGAATTGAAAAAAAAAGATGGCCCCCGAACAAAAAAACATGGCCGCCATACAAAATTGGATCTTCAATAGCTTGGGAACGGTACAACTTGGATGAAGAGTGTTTGACCAAATGTCATAGGGAATCGAGAGAGCTACCTGGTGGGGTCGATGAAAATTCAAGATGGCGGTTTTTTTTTTTTTCTAATTTCGCCATACATTTGAAATGACAATTTTTTTTTTTTCAAAATAACAAAAGAGTGCCTCGCGGGCCGCTTGCGGCCCGCGCACCGCCCCAAAATACTAGTTATTATACTATATAAAGCTTAATTACCACTCACTGACTGACTCACTGACTCACTGACATAGAGAAACCTAAAGGGTATAAGGAGGTGTGTGGGGGAAAAAGTGAATATAGGGTCGTGTTGGGGGTGGTTCACAACCTCTGGGAAAAATCCGAAATTGGAAGAAAGTCTTACCCTGATGGTGAGATGCCCTCGTATCTCGAAAACGGTAAACAATTTTGCCAAAGCACTTGAACTAAAAATTGATAAAACACTGGGACCTCTTTGGAGAATTGAAAAAAAAGATGGCCTCCGAACAAAAAAACATGGCCGCCATACAAAATTGGATCTTCAATAGCTCGGGAACGGTACAACTTGGATGAAGAGTGTTTGACCAAATGTCATAGGGGATCGGGAGAGCTACCTGGTGGGGTCAATGAAAATTCAAGATGGCGGATTTTTTTTTTTTTACTTTCGCCATACATTTGAAATGACAATATTTTTTTTTTTCAAAATAACAAAAGAGTGCCTCGCGGGCCGCTTGCGGCCCGCGCACCGCCCCAAAATACTAGTTATACTATATAAAGCTAAATTACCACTGACTCACTGACTGACTGACTGACTGACATAGAGAAACCTAAAGGGTATAAGGAGGTGTGTGGAGGAAAAAGTGAATATAGGGTCATGTTGGGGGTGGTTCACAACCTCTGGGAAAAATCCGAAATTGGAAGAAAGTCGTACCCTGATGGTGAGATGCCCTCGTATCTCGAAAACGGTAAATAATTTTACTAAAGTACTTGAACTAAAAATTGATAAAACCCTGGGACCTCTTTAGAGAATTGAAAAAAAAGATGGCCCCCGAACAAAAAAACATGGCCGCCATACAAAATTGGATCTTCAATAGCTCGGGAACGGTACAACTTGGATGAAGAGTGTTTGACCAAATGTCATAGGGAATCGAGAGAGCTACCTGGTGGGGTCGATGAAAATTCAAGATGGCGGATTTTTTTTTTACTTTCGCCATACATTGGTTCGAAAGTAGTTTCGATGAAACTATTAGAAATGACAAAAAAAAATGTAACATAAAAAAAAAATTAAAGAATGCCTCGCGGGCCGCTTGCGGCCCGCGCACCGCCCCAAAATACTAGTTATACTATATAAAGCTAAATTACCACTGACTCACTCACTGACTGACTGACTGACTGACTGACATAGAGAAACCTAAAGGGTATAAGGAGGTGTGTGGGGGAAAAAGTGAATATAGGGTCGTGTTGGGGGTGGTTCACAACCTCTGGGAAAAATCCGAAATTGGAAGAAAGTCGTACCCTGATGGTGAGATGCCCTCGTATCTCGAAAACGGTAAATAATTTTCGTAAAGTACTTGAACTAAAAATTGAAGAAACCCTGGGACCTCTTTGGAGAATTGAAAAAAAAAATGGCCCCCGAGCAAAAAAACATGGCCGCCATACGAAATTGGATCTTCAATAGCTCGGGAACGGTACAACTTGGATGAAGAGTGTTTGACCAAATGTCATAGGGAATCGAGAGAGCTACCTGGTGGGGTCGATGAAAATTCAAGATGGCGGATTTTTTTTTTTTTACTTTCGCCATACATTGGTTCGAAAGTAGTTTTGAGGAAACTATTAGAAATGACAAAAAAATTTTTTTTTACAATATTTAAAAAGAATGCCTCGCGGGCCGCTTGCGGCCCGCGCACCGCCCCAAAATACTAGTTATTATTATATTATACTATATAAAGCTTAATTACCACTGACTGACTGACTGACTGACTCACTGACATAGAGAAACCTAAAGGGTATAAGGAGGTGTGTGGGGGAAAAAGTGAATATAGGGTCATGTTGGGGGTGGTTCACAACCTCTGGGAAAAATCCGAAATTGAAAGAAAGTCGCACCCTGATGGTGAGATGCCCTCGTATCTCGAAAACGGTAAACAATTTTGCCAAAGCACTTGAACTAAAAATTGATAAAACCCTGGGACCTCTTTAGAGAATTGAAAAAAAAGATGGCCCCCGAACAAAAAAACATGGCCGCCATACAAAATTGGATCTTCAATAGCTCGGGAACGGTACAACTTGGATGAAGAGTGTTTGACCAAATGTCATAGGGAATCGAGAGAGCTACCTGTTGGGGTCGATGAAAATTCAAGATGGCGTTTTTTTTTTTTTTTTCTTTCGCCATACATTGGTTCGAAAGTAGTTTTGATGAAACTATTAGAATTGACAAAAATTTTTTTTTTCAAAATAACAAAAGAGTGCCTCGCGGGCCGCTTGCGGCCCGCGCACCGCCCCAAAATACTAGTTATTATACTATATAAAGCTAAATTACCACTGACTCACTGACTGACTGACTCACTGACATAGAGAAACCTAAAGGGTATAAGGAGGTGTGTGGGGGAAAAAGTGAATATAGGGTCATGTTGGGGGTGGTTCACAACCTCTGGGAAAAATCCGAAATTGAAAGAAAGTCGCACCCTGATGGTGAGATGCCCTCGTATCTCGAAAACGGTAAACATTTTTGTCAAAGCACTTGAACTAAAAATTAATGAAACCCTGGGAACTTTTTGGTGAATTGAAAAAAAAGATGGCTTCCGAACAAAAAAAAATGGCCGCCATACAAAATTGAAAAGTCAATATCTCGGAAACGGTACAACTTGGATGAAGAGTGTTTGACCAAATGTCATAGGGGATCGGGAGAGCTACCTGGTGGGGTCGATGAAAATTCAAGATGGCGGATTTTTTTTTTTTTACTTTCGCCATACATTGGTTCGAAAGTAGTTTTGATGAAACTATTAGAAATGACAAAAAAAATGTTAACATAAAAAAAATATTAAAGAATGCCTCGCGGGCCGCTTGCGGCCCGCGCTGCGCCCCAAAATACTAGTTATATTATACTATATAAAGCTTAATTACCACTGACTCACTGACTCACTGACTCACTGACATAGAGAAACCTAAAGGGTATAAGGGGGTGTGTGGGGGGAAAAGTGAATATAGGGTCGTGTTGGGGGTGGTTCACAACCTCTGGGAAAAATCCGAAATTGGAAGAAAGTCGTACCCTGATGGTCAGATGCCATCGTATCTCGAAAACGGTAAACATTTTTGCCAAAGCAGTTGAACTAAAAATTGAAGAAACCCTGGGACCTCTTTAAAGAATTGAAAAAAAAGATGGCCCCCGAACAAAAAAACATGGCCGCCATACAAAATTGGATCTTCAATAGCTCGGGAACGGTACAACTTGGATGAAGAGTGTTTGACCAAATGTCATAGGGAATCGAGAGATCTACCTGGTGGGGTCGATGAAAATTCAAGATGGCGGATTTTTTTTTTTTTTACTTTCGCCATACTTTGGTTCGAAAGTAGTTTTGAGGAAACTATTAGATATGACAAAAAAATTTTTTTTTTTTACAATATTTAAAAAGAATGCCTCGCGGGCCGCTTGCGGCCCGCGCACCGCCCCAAAATACTAGTTATACTATATAAAGCTAAATTACCACTTACTGACTGACTCACTCACTCACTGACATAGAGAAACCTAAAGGGTATAAGGGGGTGTGTGGGGGGAAAAGTGAATATAGGGTCTTGTTAGGGGTGGTTCACAACCTCTGGGAAAAATCTGAAATTGGAAGAAAGTCGTACCCTGATGGTGAGATGCCCTCGTATCTCAAAAACGGTAAACATTTTTCCAAAGCACTTGAACTAAAAATTGAAGAAACCCTGGGACCTCTTTGGAGAATTGAAAAAAAAGATGGCTTCCGAACAAAAAAAAATGGCCGCCACACAAAATTGGATCTTCAATATCTCGGAAACGGTACAACTTGGATGAAGAGTGTTTGACCAAATGTCATAGGGAATCGAGATAGCTACCTGGTGGGGTCGATGAAAATTCAAGATGGCGGTTTTTTTTTTTAATTTCGCCATACATTTGAAATGACAAATTTTTTTTTTTATCAAAATAACAAAAGAGTGCCTCGCGGGCCGCTTGCGGCCCGCGCACCGCCCCAAAATACTAGTTTAAATATACAGCTGTTTAGAGTACCTAGTTGTTTGACTATAAATAAAAATCGAAAGTTTCAAAAGGAAAGTCACTAAAGATTGCTAAAATTCAGACGGAGTATGATAACATTATAGATCTTGTCGTTTTAATGTGTGGAAATTACTGAAAATGACAAGCAATGCTGCATTACTTTTTCAGATCTATTTCTTAAATTTAGCTTTGACAGGTCTAGACCACATATAATTAAAAATTGATACATAAAAATATGTAACGATGGAACATGTTTGTATATAAATAAATACTTCTATAAGAAACAAGTTATTAAAGCCAACGCAGTGAGCAAAAGGGTTATGATGTTTTCGTTGGGAAAGGAACCCTAATACCGAAGCGCGAAGTACTCGCACATCTCCAGCTTTCTCGTGTGCAAACATGGCGACCTTTTCTATCACATACACAGAATATACACAAACAAACTAAAGAAGTATAGACAGGTGGCTGGATCGGGCGTCAGAGTTTTTAAGTCACTCGAAGGCCTTTGCCATGACTACGTGGCTGAAATAACCGGGTTGTACAATTCAAAGTGCCAAACATGCTACGGTAGAGCTCGTTGTTTCAGCCATTGGACGTCCACTGCTGGACATAGGCCTCCCCTATAGATCTCTAATAAGACCGGTTAGAAGCGGCTTGCATCCAGCGTGAACCTGCGGTCTTGATGAGGTCATCCGTCCACCTTGAGGGTGGACGTCTTACGCTGCGCTTGCCGGTACGTGGTCTCTATTCGAAAACTTTACGACCCTATCGGTCATCAGCTCTCCGTGCTATGTGTCCTTCCTACTGCCATTCCAACTAGGTAGAGCTCAGAACACCTGAATGCCACCCGCGGTTACCCATCTGAAGATTTCTTGTACTGACCGTTGCTGCACTTTGCAGATCGATAAAAAATACCTAGTTGAGCAACACTTTGAGCACTACCACATCAAACAAACACATATTTTACTACATATCACACAGTGTTTATTTACAGTAAGCCGTGTTTCAGTTGACACGTCAGTTACAGAGTGTCTCTCGCAACAATATAATGTTCTTACTCACTGAATACTCACGTAAATATCACTCACGCAACTTGCATCTGGCACGGATATAAAAACTGTGTCAGCAAAAAAAGTTACTTAGAAATCATCGAGCAAGTATCTATGGAGACACAATCGTGCAAAAAAAGTGTCAAAGCTAAAACTTTGCCCAAGCTACATAGTGGGCAGACTTTTTAGTTTTTTTTGATGATAGTCTAGAAAACAATAATAAATTGTTCCAATACAAATAATAAAATTGCCATACCCTTATCAGGGTCATATGTTACATTTTAATTAAGAACCGCATGTAAATTTCATATGTTGCAATAAATGATTTGAGTTTGATTGCAAGCCGACTACAACGCTGCGCGATGCCAAAGTGCTCGGTTTCAAGCACTAATTAGGTGACATTACGTGAAGATTCGAGAAAGTAATTGTGAATTATTTAATGAATATATCTCTAAGTAGGTAAGTATGACGGCGCTCGGACACTTTTTTACTACTTTTACTTAGGGATTGTAGCTTTGTAGATATTAGCTCGAAGTTAGATATAAATATATTGCGAGATTCGGAAAAAAAGCGCATCTGTCAGTATATACAGGGCTATTTCTAATCAATTAGCATCCTTTTAGGAGCTTATTCCGCACATCAAAACTAACAACTTTTGTTCTATCTTTTATTAATTCTCAAAAAAAAGTTGTTGTTCCATAGAAAATTATCGTTCACCCTCGACAAAATGTATGGAACAGCTGATTTTTTTTTGAGTTTTGACAAAAGTCGCAGAACAAAAGTTGTTAGTTTTGATGTACAGAATAAGCCCCTGAAAGGATGCTAATTGATTAGAAATAACCCTGTATATGCAACTTAATTTGATAAAAACATATGCGCCTTTTCAACAATTTTACTATTACCTACTAACCCTTCTGGTGACATGCCACGTCGTGCGTGTCGTTTTATGACGATTGTTCCACCGAGGACTCAACAAGTCGGTACAAACGCTATCACAATATCTTATCCGTAAGAATGTCGCCGGCAACTGAACGCAAATCGCATTCGTATATTATCGTGATACGGGACGTCACGACGATCGTATGCGATAATTAGAAATACGTAGATAATGAACTAGCACTAGATGTACAGTTGATATAAGACGGTCATTGTCAGAAAATTAATTATTGAAACTGTATAACCATTGGAAAATATTTACTTGGCTGCCTAAACTGTAGCCCGCTATTAATTAAAATAATATACCGCATATCTGCTTAACATCAGGCAGTATGTAGTCAAACGCAATCTTATACGAAATAAATAAAAACAAAGCTAATATTCAGAAAGGTACAAGATCATAGTCTACCATTCATTTCTGCAATGTATATTTTTCCATTAATATTCATTGAGCTACATACATAGTCCTTGGTCATAAAGAATCGCAGATAACCTAGAGATTAAATCAGGATTAGTAATCAAATTACAGATTCGGAGAATTATGAAACTTCCTCATTCAATGAAGTAACAAAAAATACTAAAAGAACGATAAATTAAAAATTTAAAAAACCCCCGACACAAAAATATTTGACAACAAAGTTTCAATTGACAACCATTTTGGGCACATTTGTAGAATTTTGGTTCTTCCATCCCCACTTTAACCCACCATAACTCTTAAACGGCTCAATCGATTTTTATAAAACATAGCTAAGAACACTCTCGATTAAGTCTCCTTTCATCCAAAAAAAACTAAACTGAAATCGGTTCAGTGGTTCGGGCGCTATGATACCACAGACAGACAGACAGACAGACAGCCCTCTTTTTCGTCGGGGGTTAAAAATAGGCCAAGTGCGAGTCAGACTCGCGCACGAAGGGTTCCGTACTGTATGGGAGCCCCATTCCTCTTGCCGTTATTAATAGCGAGCAAAAAACTCATAAAAATCACGTTTGTTGTATGGGAGCCCCCCTTAAATATTTATTTTATTCAAGTTTTAATATTTGTTGTTATAGCGGCAACAGAAATACACCATCTGTGAAAATTTCAGCTGCCTAGCTATCACGGTTCATGAGATACAGACCGGTGACAGACAGACAGACAGACGGACAGACGGACTTCGAAGTCTTGGTAATATGGGTCCCGTTTTTACCCTTTGGGTACGGAACCCTACAAACAATATTCAAGTCTGTGAAAAATTTAAATCCGACACAAGCTGGACGCGTCGCTTGACCAATGCGCTGGAATGCTACCGTCGTACTACAAAAGTTTTACGCATGCTTTAGACAATGTTTAACAGTACAAATTACACGGTTAGACAGTGTTTAAAGCGTGTTTAAATCTTTTGTGGTAAGGCGAATTGTGTTTATTTGGCTCAAAGTATAAATATCGAAGCCGTGGTGGTCTAGTAGAAGCAACTCCCGTCTTATATTCGCGTGGTCGTGGGTTCGAATCCCGGGACCGTACCAATAAGTTCTTTGGAACTTATGTACGGGATTTCACACCACTGGCTTTTCGGTGAAGGAAAACATCGTGAGGTAACCTGCATACGTCTGTAGAAGAAATTCGATGGCGTGTGTGAATCCACCAACACGAACTGGGCCAGCGTGGTGGATATGGCCTAAACACCTATCGTGGGAAGGCTGTTATTCAGCATTGGATTATTGATAATGATTTTTCGCAAAAAATGGCACAACCGCCTTCCATCGTGTATACAATTTAAATGTTTCGCTCAAATTGTTTCTGTTATAGTTGATTTTTCAAAAACGGCTCAGCCGATTTCTTTCAAATTTAAATGGGACCATTTCGGGATTTCATAAAAATGTTTTTTCGAGTCAACTCAGAATTGGCGAAATTATCGATGAACATACACAAAAAAAAGATAATAGATAATATACAGACGAACATAGAACCTCCTCCTTTTTGGAAGTCGGTTAAAAACTAGTTTTGCCCGCGGCTTCACCCGCGTGATGTTTTTATTTTTGCTACCCAATGGAACCTTTTATTTTTCCGGGATAAAAGTAGCCTGTGTCACCTTCCGTCTTTCAAACTATGTCTATGACAAAATTCAAGTCAACCCGTTGCTCCGTTGCTGCGTGAAAGAGGAACAAACCAACAAATACACTTTCGGATTGATAATATTAGTAAGAATACAGTGTAGTACAGTACAAACTATAAGCATTGCTATTCGTAGTTCCAGTATGCATACTCGCTGCATACTAGCAGTGGGTTTGAGTACGAGTATGTGGTCGTTTGAAATTTAGCGCCAAATATTTAAATTATAAATCATTGTGTATATTCGGTAAAAAAAAAAAAAAAATTATGTTATATCAGAAATAAATAATATATTACAATTATAAACTAATTCAAAGATTGGTCGTGGCGCTAGTGATGAGTGACTTTGCTATGTCGTTTCTGTCGACGTGCATTCATAAAGCAATTTGGAGTGCTAGCTCAATACATAATAAATTAAACCTTGACAACTTTGCAGTTGTAAATAACTTATATTTCAATAAAACGTTAATAGCTAATTTATTTTAGCTAAAACTTATGTGTGAAAATAATAATTACATGAGCTGATGACAAGACAAGGGCTTCATTATTGCCAAAATATTGCGTAAGTAGAAACGTGAGCTGATTGTGAAGAAAATTAAAAAACAAAAGAGAAATGTCAGATTATTGTCAGCTTTAAACTTGAAAAATAACCACTAATTTTGGTTGTAATCGTTCCATTTTTAGTATTTAATCAATAAATTGTGAGTTAATGGTTTCTATTTGTATTATTTAGGTTCCTGTCTCTCAAAAGTACTATCTTAAGACCTTCAGTGGCTTGTAGATCATAATTCTATTGATTGTGGTATAAGTAGCTAAGTAGATTTATTGTATTTTGTTGTGGTTAATAAAGGCATTTTTCTGATTGAAACACTAATTTTAAATGAGCTTTGTACTGGGAGATCTAAGATGTGTGTGGGTAGGCCAAGTATCCACACAGTAATCGACGGGAGAACAGAACGCGTTGAAATCTTTTGTACGGAGAAAGGGTCGCGGGATCAGGGGGATACCCAATCCTCTTTAGTAATAGTACTACAACACAAGAAATAGTTTTCAAGTATGAAAATATTATAAGTTCTTATTACTTAGTAGGTAATAATAGTTCTGCAAACATCAGGATAAACTTTTCAAAACAATGGAATTCATTATCAGTACATATGCGGTTTTCCTTGTAATTAATCTACATTTTTGTACCTAATATGTCTTTTGAAATAAAAACTTCTTTACTTCTTTTTTTTAATTTCTTTTCTTCTTATATGAATTCCGCGTAGCTTATAGCGTTTGATTCGGCCTACAATGCATGTAAAGCTAGTGTAGTAAGACTTGTGGCGACCTTCGCGTCACGAGTGGGAGCTCGGCTCTCAGCTGCTAATGTATTCGTCGACGGAGGAATGCGAGTACGGTATGTTTATGCAGCCCCCTTTCCCCCTTCTTTCCCCCTGGCATTTGGACTGGGGAAGATTTGAAGTAGGAAGATTTTTTGCGCGCATTACACTACGCTGAGCTATCAAGTTTCACAGAAAATAAATCATTTATTACTTGGATACGGCAATTTGTTATAATACTCCCTTGCCATATTTAATAATCGGCCACGTGCGAGTCGGGCTCCCGCACCAAGGGTTCCGTACCGTATGAAAGCCCCCCTTAATATATTTTATTTTTAATTAATTATTTATTTTTGAAGGAACATACGACTTTATATTCTGTGAATACTTATTTCAAGCATCTTCCTGTTGCCGTTATTAATTTCGAGCAAAAAAAATCACGTTACTTGTATGGGAAGCCCCTTTATGTATTTATTTTATTTAAATTTAATTGTTTATTGTTAAAGTGCATATTTAATGTGCATATATTCTGTGAATATTTCAAGTTTCTACCTGCCGCCGTTATTAAAATCAAGTGAATAACGGTTAAAAATACAGATTTGTTGTATGAGAGACCCCCTTAACTTTTTTTTCGGTTTTTAGTATTTGTTGTCGGTAACAGAAATACGTCATCTGTGAAAATTTCAACGTTCTAGCTATCACGTTCATGAGATACCGCCTGGTGACAGACAAACAGACAGACGGGCGGACAGCGGAGTCTTAGTAATAGGGTTCTGTTTTTACCCTTTGGGTACGGAACCCTATAACCGTAGTACCGACTAAAACTTATTTCCAAACTGCCCATCCCGGCTTTGCCCGGGTATGATTTGCTAAAGAAGACAGATTTTATAACAACTCTGTACACGACATGCCATTTTTGACAAAAAAATATTGATCCTTACATAGTATAAAATAAAGTCGCTATTTTCGTTTGTTTATTTGTTTGTTTATTTGTTTGTCTGTATGCTTAAATCTTTAAAACTACGCAACGGATTTTGATGCGGTTTTTTTTAATGGATAGAGTGATTCAAGAGGAAGGTTTATATGTATAAAAATTCCCGAAATTCCCACGGGAACGGGCACAACGCGGGTAAAACCGAGGGGCGCTGCTAGTATTTTATATAATAAAAATGTTAACAATATTATACAATATTATATTGTATTTACTTGAATAAGCACTAATTTGTTAACGTTATATATTTTATTTCAATAAGTCTTGTTAAGGGAGCACAGATCTCCGAAATACAAGCTATGCTTAGTTTGGAGATCTGAGGCTCATTGTCATCATAGGTATACTATTTGTTTTAATGTCAATAAATGAATTTGAATTTGAATTTGATATATTTTATTTACTGTTATCTTTATTTTACAAACTAATGATAGAATAGTATGCGATTGTCGCGGCGCGTGAGTGGCCGGTGCCGCGGTGGGTTCGAGTTTTTCTTCGAATGCTAATTGGGAGCCGGTCTCGTGCGCATTCCGACGGAAGGTCACTTCCTCCCCTCTTTCCCCTCCCACCTCCTCTCGCGGCCATCATCACCAGCAACCACTTATCTGTCAATATTTACTCCGCGGCTTTGGTTGTACAGTGTGACTTGCGAGCAACTCTGTAGGAAGACATAAACTCGTGGAACCAAAGTCTTACTTTACTTAGCAATACACAATTTTAGCCCAAATTCTATGGCTATAAAAATATTCAATAAATTGCCAAAAAATCTAAAAGATATCGAAAGAGAAAATTGTCTCATAAAACAACTAAAAATTATCATAAAAATATCTATTATTATTATCCTACTATCGAAATGCATTAGACGATTTTTTTAACGATAATCTAGAAAACATAATAATAAATCGTTCCAATACAAATAATAAAATTGTCATACCCTTATAGGGTCATAATCTGTATACTAAACATGGTAACTAAGAACTGCATGTAAATTTCATATGTTGCAAACAATGATTTGAGTTTGAGTTTGAAGATTCTGTATGATACTCATAACGTGCGCGTAACGTACTCTAAGTAAGATTTGTTTTTGAAAAATTCGATAAGATAAATTCTAAGTAAGATTTGTTTTTGTTTTTGAAAAAAATATTTATATTTGGAATAACATAACTTTAATTTGGTTTATATTTGGCCCAAATGTAATTTTACATTTGAAAAACATTTTCCAAATGAAATTCGCGGAAATAAAAAATACATAACGAGTTACGTTACGTTTGGTCGATAGAGAATCAGGCTCCTGATAAAATATGTGTACTCCATGATAAGTACTTGAGGCGTCGTGGTCTCGAATACATACAAGCATTTTTATTTGAAAAAAATAAAGAATCAAATTCTTTTAATTGTTTATATTATAAATGCAGTGGTAATGCTGGCACAATGCTGCGTACGTTGCACATTTGGATTATACCTACGTTAACTTGTGTGGATTATGAATGGCCTAATTGCTTTTAAAATCAGCAGTACTAGTGTAATTCAACGTGGTTTGGTAACATGAGAAAGAGAAATCAGTTATTATTATATGAGAAAAATATGATATTACAGATAGGGGGTAATCACCACTTAATATCTAAATCGTCTTGTATTTAGTGGTAGTTAATAAATGCACTTGCTCTATCAAAAATAAATCCAAAATGTTTCTGTAATATAAATGAAGTTTTCATATTCTATTGATTTATCAAAAATGATTCTGCCGATTTCGTTAAAATTTAAACCTCTGAAGAAAAAACCTACCAAACGAAAAAATATTTTTTATTCGGTTTACAGTTGGCGATAATGTCGATGGATTTAGAAGCAAAAAAGTACATAGAGACGAACATAGAACCTCCTCGTTTTTAGAAGTCCGTTAATGATGTAGGTAGGTATAGGCCTCGCCACACAAGTTGGCGGATGTAAAGTTAGCTACAAGCTGCGCAATATCCAATCCTGACTGAAGCTTACATAAAGCCGCACGTTGATAAGCTATTGCGCAGCTTGTAGCTAACTTCGCATCCGCCAACTTGTGTGGCGAGGCCTATGTACGTGTGTACTTTGATCATAGGTATAGGAAGGGAGAGTGCAGCTGTCTCGCAGGCTTGTAGGAATGCCGCGAGAGTGGCTCGCTCGCCTACTACGGAAACTAGTCAGAACCTAGTCACATGTCTGACATGATTTTTAGTACTTAAGTACTTTGTGGTCTACGTCTCAGAAGAATGACAAGTAATAGAAACCTTGCGAAATTTTACTCAAATAAAAACTACGTTACAGCTGTCTTATTCATATCTGGTTATACATCTTACGCAAGAGTGAGTGGATCAATTGGTTCTACTTTGTCTTTTGCGAAATGATCGGAAATTTGAACCCTCTAGTTTCAGAAGCAGGTTCAAATCTCTGATCATTTTACCTTCCTACTTTTTAACTTTTTGAATTTGGACAGCTGAGATAGCTCAATGCTAGTTTGTGAAACCCTTCGAAATCACGTAAGTTCGCGTGTATGTGCATCTTTTTCTAACACCTTTTAAATTTCATATTTAAAGTGGGACAAAGCGATGTTTATTTCTTGCTTTTTTAGTACGGTTTCTATAGCTTGTTATTTTTTGAACTTCTCGGAATAAATAATCTAAGATTTTTTTGTGATAAATCATTTCATTTAGAAACTTGTCGTGACTGCAGTATTTGAACCGGCATAACTGTTTCGCAGTTCGGCTTTTCTTGCCAGGACGCTTTATCAATTGGGATTTCAGTGTGGAATTGCTATAAATAAATAATAGCCACATAAATCATACGTAAGATGATGTAAGTTTGCACAGTTCGAAAGGCAAGTCCTCGTGTTAGATTATTAAAGACAAGGCTTCTGTCATGGAAACAACCGCAGCGTTGTAATTGGTACTAGCGACAGATGTCGCGTATATTAAAACAATAAATAAATTATCATAAAAATATAACTTTTTAAACACCTAAGTTTTTGAGATCCTGGATATCATGTAGCAGCAGAGTGCTAGCCAAGACAAGTAAAACGAGCCCGAACACGACGGATCTATCTTGTTTAGTACAGGAGTTCCTATCGTCACCTTCCGACTCCATCATCAGATCAGCTCCATGGTACCATATTATTGTATTATGCGATATACATATGCGTGCAAAATTTCAGCTCAATCAGAATCCGGGAAGTTGGTCAAATTTAACTTGCAAGATTTCACCCGAACTTACACACATACATAGGTACATCGATTGCAAGTTAAATAAAAACTTGTAAAAACAGATTTACTAACTACTTTGCATCAAAAAGAAGTACTGCAATATCCAAAAGTAAACGTCTACAGTTGCGATAAAGATGAGTAACCGCACGGAACAATTACTTTTATATGACTTGGCGT
This sequence comes from Hypomecis atomaria, assembly GCA_964007245.1. NCBI lineage: Eukaryota > Metazoa > Arthropoda > Insecta > Lepidoptera > Geometridae > Hypomecis > Hypomecis atomaria. Next base: position 26,451,258 of record OZ023279.1, read on the forward strand.
GGGTTTAGAATGACTAATAGTGCAAATATTGTTAATTATAATGAATGTAAAGAAGTGATAGTGATATCAAGTGCATTTACATCATATTCATTGTATTGCTGTTATCTCCCTAGACCGGTACCTACTAACAACTCGTTTTATAAACCTAGATTATAAACAGAGAAGAAAAAATACTATCTCCACTATAATAATATATAAGGTTATCTGCTTGCCCAGTACTAAAAGAATAAAAAGACGAAAGAGGATGGACCATCATTTTGAACAACTTCTACTATGGGACCAACCCAGAATTCGATAAAAAAATCAGATGTTCCATTCAAAATTGCAATTTTGAATCGACAAAATGTATGGAACAGCTGATTATTTTTCTCGAACTCCAGGTTGGTCCAATAATAAAAGTTGTTCATAATGATGGCTGTAATCATCTCCTTTCGGTTTTGTACACTTCTTCTGTGTAACCCTGTTTAAAGGGTTACCTAGAAGTAGTTCACTAAGCCGAAAAATTACAAAAATTGGTGGAAAAATTACAAAAATCCGAAAAGTTACATATTATGTAACTACATGAGCACGCTGCTATTATTGCTGATATTGGCAGTGGGCTTGAGCATTTGGATTTTGAAACCTTCAAGGGTCTGTGGATGATCCAATTGATTTTTGTGATGTATTAGATGGAGGTAGAAATTATTGTTATCTACCCGCATATTATATATAGCTTGGTTCGAGAATAATAAAGACCATTCTGCGATAGTCCGTGTTTCACTCAATACATTACATTTGGCGCAGCCGGTAGGATGCACGCGGCCATGTTAGCGTGCATCAGCGTCGGACTTTCATGCTGTGAATTTGATATTGTGTGTAATTTACGTGAAATTACACCCGAGTCGGAGGTCGCAGAATCACGCGCGTTTCGACATTGGAAGCAATCTTCGGGGGAAGCCGTCGACGAATACCTACAAGGTTCGAAAAAGCTAGCAAACACGTGCCACGTTGTGACTACGTTAGAGGTCACCTTGAGGGATAAGTTCGTGTCGGGGCAATACGAGGAGGATATGAGATCCAGGCTTAACGTTGAACGCGAGCTGGACTTTAAGCGAGCGGTGGAGCTCGCGAGCGCGGCAGAGGCGGCTGTGACTTTGGTGGCAGCGAAAAGCAGTGCCAGTCAGCCAGCTGTAATGCATGGGCTCGGCGACAGCGTGTAGACCGTGCCGTGCTCAGTCCGCTACACCGGAGGCGGCGCATGGGCCGCATCTCGCTCATCCAGCGGCATCGGCGGTGGCGCAGGGGGTGCCGGCCGCAATATACGCGACAAGCGACGTCGACGGCGGCGTTAGAGACGCCGGCTGTGACACGCTCGATCCAGTCAGCCACGTCGGCGGCAGCGCAGGAAGCGTCGGCTGCAACGGGCTCAGCCAGCCACGTCAGGCGGCGACGCAGGAGGCGTAGGCTGCGACGGGCTGTGCCGGCCATGTCAGGCGGCGACGCAGGTGGCGTCGGCTGCGACGGGCTGTGCCGGCCACGTCAGGCGGCGACGCAGGAGGCGTCGGCTGCGATGGGCCGTGCCGGTCACGTCAGGCGGCGACGCAGGAGGCGTAGGCCGCGACGGGCTGTGCAAGGTGCATTGGCGGAGACGTAGGTGGCGTCGGCTGCAACGTGCTCGGCCAGCAAAGTAGGCGGCGGCGCATGAGGCGCAGGCTGCAACTTGCTCGGCCAGCACATTAGGCAGCGGCGCTGGAGGACGAGCATTCAGGAACAAACTGAAAGTGTCTGTTCTAAATAGCTACAGTGGTGAGTGATTAGTGCAGTGCTAAAGGTCATTTTGAAAATCATGTGAGTACTGAAGTGATCGCGAATCCGTAATGCAATTTTCACAAGTCGTTTTTGATTCCGATAATGATGACATTATGTACTGTAACTAACAGAGTTATAATACTTATCGTGTAATGTTGACATTGACCCGTGTAACGTAAGATGTATTTTTTCAGCATTTTGTACACATGTAAATCTAAGCTTTGGCGTTGAAGTCCGTAGAAGTGCTATTTCTAAAAGAATTTAATTATAAATAAAATGGGGTTTCTAACATTCAAAATAGTATTCCCGTTTAAAATGTTGCAATTTTAATTTTGTTTATCTAAAATGATGGTCGTTTACTAATGGGTAAAATGTAAGGCGTCAATGTCAACGATTGACACAGTTTAACTCGATAATAATACTATAATAGGTATTATGCAATGTAAAAATAAAAAGCATTTGTTAAAACTGAACATTTATCTTAGATAAAATTAAATAAATGAAATTTTTATGAAAAAAAAAATCAAAGGCAGACTAGTTTACCTAATAGTAATAATTACTTACTTATTTAAAGTATGCAATTGGTCACGACGACGTGATGTTTCAAGATTATTGTTAATGTATTTGTAGGTTTCCATGATAAATAGACCGGGCTAGTTGTGTAAAAAGAATTATGAGAGTTATTTTTAGCCTATTGAGAGAAACCGGTCTACTTTTAAATCTGTTTTAGCGTGGTACCTGGCTATATTTAAAATAATTACTTATTTTGCTTTGATAAATGTTTGAAAAGGAAAGTTTAATCCGATATGGAGTAGTGACTGGTGTTTTGTTCAATGTTTTGATGCACTTATAAAAGCATATTTGTGATCATTGATTATTGTGTAGGTATATCGAAGACGTAGATACTTTATAGAAATTTATGTTGTTAAAACAATCATAACGTGTGAGTTTTGTTTTACAATTATGTATATACTTAATTATAAGCGAAATAATATGTATTTACTTCATTGCAGTTCAACATATTGTTGTGAGTAGTCATTCTTTGATATAAAGTATAAGATAAAGTCAAATTACATCATGTGCATTGATAAGTTTACGCGCATTTAATTAAAACTTGATTTTGTAGTGATTTTATTTTTGGGTTTCATGTTTATCAATGTATTAGTATTTACGGTACAATATTTTCGTTCATCGTATAATCTACCTAATATAAGTTAAAACTAAGACATTCATGTTGGCATATCTAATATGTTTACACTACAAATATTGTAGAAATATGGCATTTATTGTTGTCAATTAGAAAACTCTGTGGGTAAGTTAGTTCGAATTTATTGAGAAAATATGCCAGTCTAAAAGTTAATTTAGGTAGTTATTTACATTGAGAAGGGCTTTATGTATGTAAGACGGCACCATCAGTGCATACTTGTTGTAAGTACAGTGTAGGCATTTATGTTATGTTCCTTTAGAGATAATTATTAATAATTATGTTAAATTATTGTTACATAGAAAAAAAAAACAAAGTATGCATATAGCTAAAATTTAAATAGGTATTTTATATGCCATTATGTTTGAATGTTGCAAAAACAATTGTTAAAACATGAAGTAAACATAGGTACCTACAGTTGATCTCTACACCCATAATTATTAAATGTGTGTTAAAAGATGTTTAAAATTTAGAGACAGTAGTAGGTATATTTCAGTAAAGTTGAAGGATAAATGGGCGAGTAGGTAGGTATGATATTAGGTGTAAGGCAGTTTTCGTGAATCGTAAACTATTTAGATGTGTCATTTATTTACTCGTTTTGTATCCTCACCGTAAGATATTTTAGAAGTTAGTGTTAGAAGTTTTCAAGTATTTTCCATTTTCATAACTTAATTGATAAAGATGGCACGATTAAGAATTTATTGACTTTTTTTTAGTGTTTGAAAATAAGTGTTGCCATCTACACAAAATACGTTATAAAATTTTATTAATTGGTGTATGCAATAATATTTTCTAAATTTACGAGGAGACTATGTGATGTATTAGATGGAGGTAGAAATTATTGTTATCTACCCGCATATTATATATAGCTTGGTTCGAGAATAATAAAGACCATTCTGCGATAGTCCGTGTTTCACTCAATACATTACAATTTTTATGTATTTACTAGTAGTTTATGTAGTTTTAGCTTAATTAAGTAGTATTGTATTTTACTACATAAATACTGTTATACAGGTAGAATGGATTGTGCGTTTGCTATTTCAACTTGCCAATCCGTTGGGCTATATCGGTAACGATGATTCTTCAACGGATCTCTTCATTTCTGATTCGATCTCGCAGAGAGATACCGAGTATAGTCGTTTCCATAGCTCGTTGGGCTACTTGGAGCTTACTAATAAGTTAAGTTAAATTACTTAAATAATCAATACATATATACCGGGTGACTGGTAAATAATTACCATCCTTATTAGCAGCTTATTCTGTACATCAAAACTAACAACATTTATTCTGCGACTTTTGTCAAAATTAAAAAAAAATGTTGTTCCATAGAAAAATATCGTTCAACCGCTACAAAATGAATGGAACAGCTGTTTTTTTTAAATATAGATAGATAGATAAACTCTTTATTGATTCACACACACATAAAACAGAAAAATAGAGAAAATTAGATGCTACAATATGTGAAGCAACCGGCGGCCTTATCACTGAAAGTGATTTCTTCCAGGCAACCTTATAATAATATGATAATGCACCTTCTGAGCGGAAATTACATTGGTACACTGATTTTGATATCTAGTGCAAATTAACTAGGATTAATGAAGAAATCGACTGTAGCATGCGTGGATTTCACAAGAATTGATTTAAGAAGTGCCGACAACCGAAGCCGGCGGAACAGCCGCTCCGGATCCTGAAGCCAGCCCTGGGATTTTTTCGTAACGTTAGCCTTTTTTGCCTGTCAGTACATTGTTACCCGACTAATGAATGAGGATCATGAAAACAATAGGTCAAGAAATTTTGTACCTACATGTATGCTCAGACCAAATAAAACAATCAAGACGGAACGTCGTGAACAGACAAGTGAGGCTGGTTTTATATACATGTGTGAGTGCGTCGGTGTTGCGCCGCCATAGTTCGACTGACGAGCTAAGGCATAGTTTCTTTGTACGTGTATTTGTTTGTGTTGTGTCTGTGCACGGCGAGACATAGTTTTGCCGGCCTCACTTGTTTGTTCACAACATTCTGTCTTTATTTATTTATTTGGTCTGAGCCTGTGTGTGATCTGTACTGGTTTAACTGGATATCGAAAACCTAGATATGTGTCCAGTACACTATGCATCATTCTGTAGCGGAGAGAATCGCGGAAAGTGGCTTATTGCAAACACAGAACGTGCGATCGACGTCGTACTGCGCATACGCAATATACACCACTACTTTTTATGAACATCTAAAAAAAAAATGTAGGTATCAGTACACGATGTAAAACATATGTGTACAGTTAAAATTTAAAAAAGATCTAAGGTAGCCTATTTATTTAGGTTTTATTTTATCCGAAAATTAGACTAAAATTATGCACATAATGTCAATTTCATTCGTGTATCGCTATGAATGGTTTGATTGAATGGTGATAAGTACCTACGGTCTTGTTTACGCAAAACAGCTGTGGTTGGAGTCTAATGGATTAGAATAACCAATTATTTCAATTTTTAAGGGATAATTTTAGGATATTGATTTATTAACTTTTTATTGCATATATATGTTTAGTATCGTGCACTGATACCCCCAAATTTTTTTTAGATGTTCATAAAAAGTAGTGGTGTATTATACTGTTTCCGCATAGTTTCGTTTCAATTCACGTTTTTGCGTCAAACAAGATTCAACGGATTCTTTCAGCTGTTTATGTTAGCGCGAATAGAACTAGCTGCATCGACTGTTTAGAAAATAAAATCGAAAGTAAACAGGGTTATCTGCTTGAAGACAAGACACAACTTTAGCTACGAGGACAACCCGGAATCCGAGAAAAAAATCAGCTGTTTCATACAAAATTGCAGTGCGGGATCGACAATATGTATGAAATAGCTGATTTTTTTCTCTCGAATTCCGCGTTGGCCCCATAGTAAAAGTTTAATAATAATGATGATAATCTTGATTACCCCCTTTCGGTTTAGTACACCAGTTCTGGATAACCCTGTATGCGTATATATTATAGTCCTACTAATATTATAAACGTGAAAGTTTGTGAGGATGGATGGATGGATGTTCGTTTTTCACGCATAAACCACTGAACGGATTGAGATGAAACTTTACAATTATATAGCTTATATATATATCAGAATAACACATAGGCTATAAATTATAATGTTATTGCGTAAATTTTCCATGTTATAACAATAAGTGTTAAGTAAGTTGGAAAAATTCTGCCATCTGCGAGCTATTCTAGCGTGCGCTCCAAGAAATGTCAAAAAAGAACTGTCGAATCGAACAAATGTCAAATATTTTTTTTTCCACCTCCTTTATTAAGGGTGGTAAGGTAGGGCTTCGAAATATCATGCGGGCGGAGCCGCGGGCAAAAACTAGTATTACATAATTCAAACCAACGTTCGCGAATGGAATCCCGCTATGAAATGTAAATTTTCACATTCGAAACTGCCACCTGTATTTTAGCAAATAGGACCGGAATGAAATAAAATGTAGAGGTACATAAACAGTCTGTGATCTTTACGACAAACATGTGATGATAAAGCAGTTATGACAAAGAAATAGCGCGTTCAATGGAAAATTAAGTACAAGTGATTCGTTACGATTCCTTTTCACTTATTTGTCATGAATGTCATTTATCCTACTTTCGATACAGTGTGTCCACCGTAAGCACAGAGCTAACACAACACCGTATAGGGGGAGAGACGTAGAATAACGACCATTGCACACGTGATAAAAAACACGTATTCTCTGTGTTAAAAACTATGATTTAGAACCAAAATTATCATATGGATGAAAGTATCGCAAAAAAATTGGCCCAAAATTAAATTAATTTAAAATAGCCATGAACAGTTTTCGATAGGCAAGCCTTAGCGTGTTTATAAATTGATGATATTTGTTTAAAAAATATGTCTGATCTGGTTTTCACGCCGGTGAAGATCGAACTTAGCGGCTCTTAGGCCAGTAGGAATACCTTTTTGCCCTAAGTAGGTACGTAGTAGGTCTTATCTTTGCCATGAGTGTGCTTACGAGTATATTACTTAACTATGACTTAGAAGCTAATGGATGATCCCAGTTATCAAATGGAGTTTAGCGGTGTATTGGTGTATTATTTGTGAATGTATGTTATTTTTACTCGTAACACATACTGAGAATCCGAGATAAATTAATACCTCATTATCCCAACGTTAGATAAAGATAAAATTAAAAAAAAAACATATTATGTTATACTAGGCAAGTCAAATTTACAATTTTAACACAATGCTATACATGCATTGTGTTAAAATTGTAAATTTGACTTGATTTAGAGGGAAAAAATACATATATAAGAAACTTAATACAATAACATAGTAACACTTATTTTAGATACAATCTCTTTAAAAATGTGGAAATTTTAAATGAATGATAACACATAATATGTCAGTATAATTGTAGGTAAAACTAATAATAATAAGAAATACTATGGACATATCAAGCTCGTGGTTTACCAATAAAAGACTAATGATAATTTTGAGAATGTCAAATAAAATTAACAGTTTATTGTTCTTCCTCATCATACAAAAATGTAGATGACAACGTTTCGACCGATCGACCGAGTTGTATTAATCGTGGTCACGGTTAGACTGACTATTAATTGTCTCGTGATTTCAGTGCGCGATTAGTCCCGTAGAATAATATAATCTATAGTATAGTGAGTATCGAAACCGCAAGCAGTTGACGTAGGTACCTAAAAGATGTGAATGCTGCGCCTTGAAGGTGAACCAGCAGCATGCCGCGCATTCTGGGCGGCAGCTGGTCGGGGCCGACGACCAAACGGGATGGACTCATTGCTAGAATTTGTTAGCTGAATTTGGGAATGGAGACAATTACTCAGAATATTAGCTTTCTTTTAGAGTCACTAATATTTTATCTACAACCTTTATTTTTTGCTTTTCCACCTTTGATAAAAATAAAATCTAATAGGTATCTACATATAGTATCACAATCGTGCAAAAAAGTGTCCGAGCCAAAACACTGCCCAAGCTACGTAGTGGGCAGTCTTTTTAGGGTTCCGTACCCAAAGGGTAAAAACGAGACCCTATCACTAAGACTTCGCTGTCCGTCTGAGATACAGCTTGGAGACAGCTCCAAACTGTATCTCATGAATCGCTATAGCTAGAAAGCTGAAATTTTCACAGATGATGTATTTCTGTTGCCGCTATAACAAAAAATACTAAAAACAGAATAAAATTAATAATCAAGGGGGACTCCCATACAACAAACCTGATTTTTTTAGCCGTATTTCGCTCTATATTAATAATGGTAATAGGTAGATGCTTGAAATTTTTACAGAATGTATTCGTATATTCACTTCAATAATAAATAATAAAATTAAAAAAATATATATTTAAGGGGGGCTCCCATACAGTACGGAACCCTTCGTGCGCGATTCCGATTCGTGCTTGGCGGATTATTAGCTAGTCATAAGGCGATTGCAAGCAGACTACAACGCCGCGCGATGTCAAAGTGCTTGGTTACAACCACTAATTAGGTGACATAACGTTGAGATTCGAAGAAACGGGTCATTGTGAATTATTTAATTTAGTTATTTAATTTAGTCGGTATGTATGACGGCGCTCGGACATTTTTTTACTACTTTCACTTACTGGGACTGTGGCTCTGTAGATATTTGCTCGATGTTTTCCACGAACCAAACTGGCTCTCATTAAACCATGTGCTAGGCGATTTGGGAATGTAGAACATTACGCAGAATTTTAGCTTCTTTTAGTCACTAATATATTTTTATCAACCAACTTTATTTTTTGCCTTTTGCCAAACGGAGGAACTGATTACTGCCTGCCATGTGCACATTTTTAGCTACACTTAGAATATGTCAGATGCATGTATTTGGATAATTTAAGTAGAATTAATGCATTACTTTGCACATTTGAGTGGTTGCTTTGAACAAATGGATCGCCTTGATTTCGAAAGGGATCGAATTAGGTTGTTATAATGTTTAAACCTTTTGGAGAAGTTCTCTTTATTGTAGTAAAATACCATCAAAATCCTTATAGGTAGGTACGAGTATAAGGTGAGTTCGAATTGATAGGCAATGCTCTAGGATGTAGTTGTGCTCATTGCTATAACTAACATTTCAGACTCCGAAATCACGACTAAAAATCAGCTGTTCCAGACATTTTGTCTGGTTCGTTGTCTGGTTCGAGGTTCGACGATATTTTTACGGAAACTAGCTGATAATCAAAGATTTAGGGTTTGGACATGGGTCTCTATGGAGAGAATGTTAGTATTCGATGCGTTAGATGCAAACGATGAATTATATTTGCGACTAGGATTTTTTTAGGGTTCCGTATCCAAAGGTTAAAAACGGGACCCTATTACTAAGACTCCGCTGTCCGTCTGTCTGTCTCCAGACTGTATCTCATGAACCGTTATAGCTAGAAAGCTGAAATTTTCACAGATGATGTATTTCTGTTGTCGCTATAACCGCAAATACTAAAAAAGAATAACATTAATAATTAAGGGGGGCTCCCATACAACTAACCTGCTTTTTTAGCCGTTTTTCGCTCTATATTAATAATGGTAACAGGTAGATGCTTGAAATTTTCACAGAACATTTAGTTGTATATTCAATTTTATAATAAATAATAGAATTGAAAATAAAGGAATATTTGAGGGGGCTCCCATACAGTACGGAACCCTCCGTGCGCGAGTCCGACTCGTACTTGGCCGATTTTTATTTTATATAAATGGTGTTTTTATAAAAATTTCAATGTACATTCTTTTCGATTTCTTTTTAAGAAATATTTTACTAAAATTAATGAAAAACTTATATAATAGCAGGTGCATAATTCTCCTAAAACAATTAATACATTGGATTGCAAAAAATCCAGCGGAAATCAAAAAACCGGAAAAGAAGAACTGTAAGGCCATTGGAAATCGATAACGATGGTAATAAGGCCGCCGTTTCGCAACCCGCACGAATCGAGCGTGACGTCACCGCCGCGGCATGCGCTGGCGCAACCATCGACCGCACACACGGAGCCTTCCCCTCTGTTACCTCTGCAGCTTATACACCTGTAAAGGTCATGTTTGACTGCCTCGGTGGCTCAGTGGTTAGTGACCCTAACTTCTGGATCAAGGAGGCGTGGGTTCGATCCCCACCCAAGGCAAGTATTTATGTGATGAACATATGTGTTTGCTCTGTGTCTGGATGTTTTTTAAGATTTCAAAGATTTATTTCAAATTACTTAAATACGTTACAACTCTAGAATACATAAATTACATCTAAAAATATATTACATACCTGAGTTACCTAAATTTTGTATTCTAGATGATAAAAATATTGCAGTGAGCTCGAAACTAAGCTGAATGCTTGTATTTTGGAGCTCGAGTGCGAAGTTTTTAAAAAGTGCGACAAACTTGTTGTAAGTTAGTGTTACTTAGTTAGTTACTATCTATATTAGTATGTATTTAAAAAAATAAGCATATGTATGTAGTATATCAGTCTCGGCAGCCATATCATAAGCTTGGCTTAGTTTGGGGTCAGAGACCGTGTGTAAGATGTCCCCAAATAATTATTACATATTTATTTATGTTTTTTAACCGACTTATAGTAGCTTATAGTTCTTATACTTATTGTAGCACTCGTAGCGTTGTTTCAATGGGTGTTTGTCAGTGATCACCGAAATTAAGCAACGTTCCGCACGGTCTGTATTTGGATGGGTGATCGCGGGTGGCATTTTCCAACTGAGCGCTATAGTGGCTCGGATGACACGTTAAATTGTAGGTCCCGGTTGTTTTAACCGTTTAGCCAAGTCAGAGGCCTCCAGGCGGCCTAAAAACTCTGACACCAGGGCTAGCCACCCGGCCTATACGAACTTACTTTACCGACTTATAAAAGAGGTTATTGATTCCATTCGTCATGGGGGAAAATCACAGCGATAACAGATAATGTGGGCGATAAAATCTGAAAGAGATGCATCCATTTAATATGACACGAGTTAGAAAGAGACATGAAAAATATCTCGATCCGGTGGCTTATACCGATTTTTAGATACGGAACGTCAAATCTTGTCAAATTCTTATTAATATTTGACAGTTTTGACAGCTCCGGGCAAACATTTTCCATATCTTTTCATGGTTGGGAATTGTCTCAAGTGACAACGTTATTCCTCTGATATTTCTGTGGATACAATAAAATATGGAATTGGATAACCGATGTAAATGATGTATGAGTATTGTATATATAATAAAATTATATATAATATGTATGGTTATTTTTAATCAATTAGCATCCTCTTAGAGGCTTATCTGTACATCAAAACAAACAACTTTTGTTTAGCGACTTTTGTCAAAACTCAAAAATTAAATCAACTGTTCCGTACATTTTGTCGCGGGTGAAGGACATTTTTCTATGGAACAACAATTATAATTTTTTGAGCTTTGAAAGTCGCAGAACAAAAGTCGTTAGTTTTTGACCGACGAAACAGAGGAGGTAGGTACTCAATTCGACGCGAATTTTTTTTTTTATGTATGACCACGCATAACTTTTACGTAATAGTCCGATTTCGATAACTTTTTTTATAGAAAAGAGTATACTCGAAATTGGTCCCATATAAATTTTATTGAAATCGGCTGAGCCATTTTTGATAAATCAACAATAATGTGAAAAATGCTACATCGATCCGTGCGAAATATTCGCGAATTCTGTACACGGTTGAAGTAGGTCTTGCTATTTTTTGCAAAAAATAATTATGATGTACACATTAAACCCCTATAAGCATGATAATTGATTAGGAATAACCCTGTTTAGAATCAGAATTATTTTTTTTTCTTTTTTATATTTTATAGATGCATACACATTGCCTTAAGTAATTACTTATGAGGTAGGTAGTTGTTAGAATTGCACAATATTCTGAAGTGCTAGTCAGTGTGAGCTTCTGAACAGGTGTGCATTTCATTGTTTATGTTTGGCCTCCATGGCCAATATAACTGAGAATCCAGCTTTTGAAATGGAACGATTCCATATTGATGCAAGTATCTTTCTTTCAACATAGATAAGGTGCAAATTTGCTCATAATTGATTCAGTGGTTTTCAAGTTAGGGGCATTACTTAGTGGTTATCTTTTCCAGTAATTGGATAGGAATGTAATGTAAGATAAGTTAGGTTTCCATAATCATAATCATTATCATCGCATTAGGTTAACTGTAATTATAGCTCTAATTGATGACAAATAAATGAAATGAAATTTAAAAAAATCAAGTGAATCATGAGTTATGAACGAGGACGACGTGTTTCATGTCACGTTTGAAACTAAAGAGTTTTACTGTTCTATTAAATACGAGTATATCGCATAAATGATACAAATACCGACTAAAGTTTGCAGGAGGACTACATCAGACAATTCGCACGAAATAGCCCAAAATAGAGTAAAATGGCACTCTTTGGAGGAGACCTTCACCTGAGTTTCTAATTTACACGACACTTTATTTTTATATTTAAAAAAAATATTAATTGTGATTGTGTATTCGGAAATATAAGGCTTTTTATTTTATAAAGTAAGTTTGAATTGGAAAATGGCTAGCCCTGATGTTAGAATTTTATTTATTTATTTCAACAAAAAATCCACTGTCCAAAGAATTTGAATAAAATAGATTTTACATCTATCTACCCAACACATTCAATCGCATGAAAGATCTGGTGGTAACTAAAATGTAAACAGTGCCGATCATTGAGATAAAATCTAACTGATTTGATCTAGAACAATTTCTGAGGCAAATAGATTTGTAGATTACCTTGGACGCCACGTAGTATATACATTCCAAGCAATACAATCCCAATGTTTTTCCCGGAACTAATTTATTAATGGAGACTTAAGAGTTTTCAAATAATTAATGAGTTCTGCCAAAAATACATGTCAAACTATAGGACGCAACGTACGTACGAGTACCTACTTAATTACGATATGTGCCTCTTCATAAATATTGCAAATTCTAAGAAAACATTTACGATGGGCTGCAATGTATTTTTGTCGTTTTCTTTTTGGTATTTTTGTCGTTTTAGAATGGTAATGTTTTCGAGTTCTCGGTATATTGGCATTCGCTGAATACTTTGTTTCGTCGTGTTATCAGCTGATCTGCCAAACAATAACGCCACGTTTTTATTTGTGTTTACTTTTCCTTTTTACTCGACGGTTCTTAGATCGTATAATATTATAAAATTACCTTTTGCAGTTTCAAATCGCGAAATATACTACTGAGTTGCTTTTTTTATCTGTTCTTAGATAAACTTTTGAACCGAAACTTGAGTACTTAGAAGATTGTTATGGTCAAGTTATGAATTGATCTTTTTGATGTTTACAGGCATAGAATAGGCGTTATTATTCTATGTTTACAGGTATTTGAAGTGTGATCTAGGATTTTGTAGTCGGGGCTAGGCTTTTTTTACTTGTTAAAGTTCTAGGTACATATTTACCTAGTTCTTACTTGTCTATTTACGTAATATCTATTTAACATGCCTTACATCTATAAATATAATTTATTCCGTCAACTTGCACAAAATTTCTATTGAGTATGACTGTTGTCTGTTCTATCTTTTTTTTTTTTTTTTTTTTTATTTAAAAAAAAAAAAAAGTTGGGTAAATAAACATTATCATTATCATTGTCATTTATTAATGGTTTGCAAACTGGTTGATACAGTCAAAATAATTAAGTGATACAAATAATATATATAATCAATAGAACATGTTAGGCTGTCCAACCTTCTAGGTGCAAACACAGCATGCTTAAAAATGGAGCGCTAGAAGTTTGGCAAGTAAGAAAAAATAATAATAAAGTAATGAATATGAGAAAAAAATAATTACAACAATAAAGAATCTAAAAAAAAATTTCAATACATATTATACCAATTTAAGATTATCAAAAAAAGTATTTTTTGATTTTGTTGACCGACGTGTTGAAAATGTCAACATCATGACACACACTGTTGTAAGTACGACACAAGCGGTTTATGGGTGAATTTTGAGCATAATTGGTTCGACAAATAGGCAGAGAAAAAGTCTTAATTTCTCGGCGTGAACTAACTTCGCGGGGTACAGAAAAATTGATATTTAGTATTAAGTCCGGGCTGTCCAATTTACCGTGTATGATTTTGTAGAGAAAAGCAACATCAGCTGCTTTACGCCGATGACTAAGTGAAGTGGCTCTATAGTGGACGAGTCTGGAATCGTAACTTTTAAGACTGCGGCATTTATTGTTGGCATACGAGAGGTGATAGAAAAACTTTTTTTGTAAACCTTCAATTCTCTTGGCGTGAACTGCGTAACAAGGGTTCCATATAGGACTACAATATTCCAAAATGCTTCGTACGTAGCAGTTAAAAAGAATGATAGGGATTTCAGGATTTCTAAATAACTTCGTTTGTCTCAGGACAAACCCTGCCAATCTACCACCCTTTTTAACGATGTGATCAATATGCTCTCTAAAATCCATCTTTTGATCCACGATAACTCCCAAGTCACGAGTACTAAGTACTTCCTTAACCTGTGTTCCATTTATATGGTAAGATGCAGCGAGCGGATTTCTCTTCCGAGTAAATTTAATGTGGTGACACTTAGTTGGATTCAGGATCATGTTATTTTCTTGACACCACATATTTATACGATCCAGATCGTTTTGCAGAATATCTATGTCCTTCTTGGTATTTATTATTTTGTAGATTTTTAAGTCATCTGCAAACAATTTGTATTTGGAAGTTAAAGTAGAGCACAAATCGTTAATAAACAATAAAAAGAATAGAGGGCCAAGGTGTGAACCCTGTGGTATCTTTAACGGTTTTTAGTTTCTTTTGTTCGTGAATATAGCACTATTCAAACTCCATGCCAATTAGATAATTTTATGACACGTCCTATGATTCCAGCGCACAATAGAGCAGTTGACGTCACGTCTGCAACAGGAACTCCATATCGGCGAGTTCCGTCCATCGTTCCGTCGTTCGAGTTATCGCATGCTAATCCTCGCCGGCAGCCACGGCCGAGAACCGTTAGCTGGTGCTATCAGCCGCATTCCTCTGCTAATCCCCGGCTGGTCCCGCAGCCGAGCTGGTGGTGGCCGGCGCACCCACCGCCCGGAGCAACGACCGCGCGCGCGCGCCATCTACCGCCGCCGCTCTCCACACCTCAATATTATCTGTTTTCTTTCTACAACCTTTCGTCATTACACTTTTCATTCGCGTTTTATATTCCCTTGCCTGTTTGTCGTTTATGTTGTTGATGTAGGTACTCATGTTTTTCGTTTCTAAGTTTCTAGCACATGTCATGTTTGCTTTACTTTCATCGAATTGCGAATGAATGTCTAGTAAACCACGTAAGCTGGGCGACAATGGGGTTTTGGCGAATCGATGGAAACCTTTCAAAGGTTGAATCCATCGAGTTATGTTGTCGAATCGTGGTCGTGGGTTACTTTAGTTCACGCGGACGGCTGCGGGAAAGCGTCGCGGCCCCGATCCCGTGCGCGAGCGCCGGTGACGTGGCCGGCGCCGAGCCGGGCCGCGGGTACTCACCCTCGGGTCCAGCGCTCGGGCTCCGTCGTCGCTCCACTATCGCCTGAACTATCACTACACTCGCGACGATACTTCGCGCCTCAGCGGCGATCCGGTGCGCACTGGAGGCCGCCGCGCCGGCCGCTCCCCGCGCCCCCCGCGCCCGCCCCCGCGGCGCCTTCGCACCTGCGAAGGCTCGGCTCAGGTGCGCGGGGGCGCGGGTCGAGGCGCGGGCGCGGGGGCACGGCCGCGGGCAGAGCGGGCGGCGGCGAGCGCGCGCCAGTCAGCGAGATGGCCGCGAACGGGTCGGCGGCCGCGGAGCCGCGGCTGTGCCACGTGCGGAAGACGCCCACCTTTGACGGCTACGGGTTCAACCTGCACGCGGAGAAGGGCAAGCCGGGCCAGTACATCGGGAAGGTGGACGAGGGCTCGCCGGCGGAGGAGGCAGGCTTGCGCCGCGGCGACCGCATCCTCGAGGTCAACGGGCACAGCATCGCGGGCGAGACGCACAAGCAGGTGGTGGCGCGCATCAAGGAGCGGCCCGAGGAGGCGCAGCTGCTGGTGGCGGCGCCGGCGCCCGGCGAGCCGGTGCCGGACCTGGACGCGCCGGCGCCGGAGCGCGCGGCCGACAGCCCGCCGCCCGGCCCGGACCCGCCCCGGCTCAACCTGCACATGACGGCGGCCGAGATGCGCGCCTCGCTCGCCGCCAAGAAGAAGTTCGACCCCAAGAAAGTGCCCATGGACCTCAAGTCCAAGTTCGACATTGTCAAAAAACTGTGATCGCGAGCGCGGCGGCGACGTCGCCCGCGCGTGTAGTGTCCCGCGCCCCGCGCCGCCCGCGCCCGCGCCGTCAATGGAGCCGCCTCGTTCGACCTACAATATTGTCAATTTTACACGATCGGCCGCTCGATGTTGTAAAATTATGAATGTTTCTAAAAATTGCCATTGAATCGATCGTTTTGTACATATGTAAGTACCTAGCCGCTGTACGGTAGGTTATGATAGGTATGGAAATATTGTGTAATTTATTTGCGAAAGCAATCGTTCGTTTTTATAATAACTTGATTATCTAAATGTGTAGTTTTAGAGTTATTATTACGTAATTAAGTGCAATGATTGTTTGATTATTATTATCAATAAAACGAATTTAATAATGATTGGTTGTGATTGTTATCGCGGGAGTCACGAGGCTCCGGCGGCGGCGTTCCGCGCGAGTGGCCGCAGCTCGCACTTGTCTGTTCTCATCGAGCACACAATGTAAACACGCGCCCCGCCCCGC
Organism: Hypomecis atomaria; assembly: GCA_964007245.1. Classification (NCBI taxonomy): domain Eukaryota; kingdom Metazoa; phylum Arthropoda; class Insecta; order Lepidoptera; family Geometridae; genus Hypomecis; species Hypomecis atomaria. The sequence continues at coordinate 26,468,043 of OZ023279.1, forward strand.
CCCGCGCCACCTCGCGCTGGCCCTGGCGACACGAATCGTGTCAATAGCTATAAAACACTACATGCAAATTCTCATCATTATCATTTCAGTCAGCCACGGGACGATAGAGGCAAGCTTTTCTATTGCAATTTCTGTTTCTGTACATACGAGTGTTTCATTGCAATTGGACACAGAAAAGCTTATTTTTTAGAGAGAAAGAGTGTAAGCTTTATTTGGTAGAAGGGCCGGTTGTGAGCGGCTTTAATCTAGCATGTTCAAGCCTCTCAGCCTATTTTAAATCAAGGTATAAAAATATCAAAGTAAATTATACGTTATCTTTTATCTCCCCGGCCACGCCGGCGCACCGCGCCATAATGACGTGTCTTTTACTCAACTTGCCAGTACTCGTTTTTAGCCGACTTCGAAAAAAGAAGCACGTTTTGGCTAAATTATATTTTAAATTAAATGTAAATTGATTCCTCGAAATTTTGTCATAATTATTTAGGTAAACCAACGAAGATTTTGGATTCGGTTATATTTTTATATGATCAAACGAATTTACTTGGAACTTGGAAGTGAAGTTAGATCTTAATTTTGCCGAATTATGCGAAGAGGCTTGATTTGCTGGATTCTATGAATAACAACAGAATAGTTATCCCCACGGAACCGTGGAAATACTATTCTGTTGTCTCGGACTATAATTCCCCAAAAAATTATCTATATTTCATTAAGAACTATTTTTTTCCATTTTGCGGACTGTACTGGTCTCATAGTCCACTGCTGAACGTACCATAAATAAATAAAACGTTTATTGTTCCAAAAAGTTTACAAAAACAAGTTGTGCACTAGTTCCCACACTAGGGTGACCTGTGTCGTGGGACCTAGGCTCTTCCTTATTATTAAGTATGTTAGGTATATATCCAAAATTACAGTACACGCTAAGCAAGCAAAAGTTGCAATAACAATACTGAAAGTAACATCAACAAGCTTGTAACTTACAAATATAAGGGTGTAACGTTCATGCAAGCTTACAGCGAGCTTGAAACGAAGCCCTAACGGCTGCGCTGTAGATAAACCCTGTAACTTGCCCAGAGCTGATCATCGAAACTTTTTATAACTTTAAAACGTGACGTTGCAGTAACATTACACAAGAAACATGTCTGAAAGTTGTAAAATAAACTTTCCGCAAGTATAACGTGTAACATTTCCACAACTTTGAATTTGAAAGGTAATAGCAACTTGTCTGAACTGTCTTGCTTTAAGGTTCAAATGAAACTTGCACGTGCATTGCATTTATTTAGTTGTCGCAAAGTTACAAATCTGTAGGTTTTCAGTTCCAGGTTATAAAAAAAAAAGTAATTCTATTTTTTGAGTTCTAAGTACAAGTCCGAGGATCGCGTTTGTGTGAGGACAGAGGAAAAATGAGAGACTTTATTTATCTATCTGCAATAAGGAACGTTTTAATCAAATTTACAAGTGGGGATACTAATTTCTGCAAACACAACGTCATCGCGATGCCGCCATCTAGTTTTTTTTAATGTTAAGTAACTGAGACATTCCACAACTTTCAAAAATTAACTTCCAGCTACATTACATTGGTAATGTAAATAACGAGCCCAATTCGTAATGTTGTAGGAAAGTTGAAAAAAAATTATAACAAACGACATATTGTCGCGATGTTACAGTATAACATTTCAGCATCTTTCATTTGTAAGGTACAGGCAATGCCGGACAGTGAAGTTAGTAAAATTATATTGCTGCAAAGTTTTATTTGTAACGTTCCAAATACATTTTTGCCACAATGTTACTTACGTTTAGGTATGTTTGGGAGGCAATATCCCTGCAAAGTTGAAATATAAAGTTTCATGCGAAATATAACAGTAAAATAACTAAAAAACTTTTAATAAGTTTCAACCTAACAATAAGATATATGTTACTGACATGTTGCTGCGACATGATGTTTGAAATTTACAAATGTGCCATATACAAACTTTTTTTTTTTTTTTTTTTACCAGGGGAAATCTTTTATAGATACCACCGCACCTCGAGGGCAGGCGGGTGGTTATGTGGGAGTCCTGCCGACTGGACAGTATACCCACCAAAACCCCTGGGTGTTCCGCCACTGCGCTTGGTGTCGGGGCTACGGGCACGCTTGCGCACTCCTCCGCGGCACCCGACAGCGCTGGCCCAACTCGGGCCCCACCACGGAGCTTCGGCTCCCGCCAGAATAACGATGTGCCGAACACCAGACACATCGTCATCCACCACCTGGGACCAACCAGCACTGGGCGTCAGACAGCACCCGTGTCCGACAGCCCTGGTCCCGATGCAACGGGTCAATTAAAGTGGCCCCGCGCCTGCCACTACGGCTGCAGAGGATAGGGAGAGCGGCCGTCGCGATACCGACACTCCTCTTCCCCTGCAGCCCCACCGCCTCCGCCAACACGTTGGCGGCACCCGTTAGGGCCGCTGGCAGGACGGATAGTCAGCGGCACACTCGCCGCCCGTCCATCCCGTCGCCGCCCCCGCCTCGATGGGCTCGGCCGCGGTATCGCGACGAGCGCGACACCGCAGTCCACCTCAGTCGACTTGCGACCTACTGGCCAGCCTCCGCACGGGCTTGTCTGGGCCCAAGACCCGGAGAGGCCGGCCCCACCTCGGGTTCCTCTTCGTTCACCAGGCTGGCGAGACCTGGCTACTAAGCCCCCCCGCCACGACAAGGCGGGAACCCACTCGGGGGGGCCATATACAAACTTACTACAACTTATTGCAAGTTTCATGCTTAGTGGGTACAGTAGGTACTAGGAAAGTAATTAATATTATCTAACTACTCTAGGTATAAATATAGTTATACAACAAAAGCGACGTTTAAAAAGTATTACGTATAAAAAGTTAAGTTACAAAAGTGAAAATGAAAGATTATAAGTACTTACATAGTAACATTCTGAAAATAAAGTTATTGTTTCCATAAAAAACCAAAAAAGGTTTATGCTTCTTGCTTCTTTATTATGAAGGTTACCGCTGTTGTAAAAAACAAAACTTGCATATCTCTCACGCTAGCCTAGTGCGCGTTGGTAGATTAATAAGTATTATATCAAACTTCTTCTAGGGACATAAATTTCATTGGAAAGGTATATATTATATAGGTACGACTTCTATGGGTGGAATCATACAAGTCGGCGGATGTGAAGTTTGCTACAGGCTGCGCAAAACCCAATCAACGCGCATCTATATGTAATACCTATGAGATTCGGTCTGGATTGGATATTGCGCAACCTGTAGCTAACTTCACATCCGCCGACTTGTATGATTCGGTCTATAACAATGATGTGCTCAATTCGCTTAAGTTTTATAATAACAAAATATACTTGTTCTTTTTCTTAACATCTTATCGTCATAAGTTAAACAAGGACAACAACATTTCAACAACTTTCATGGTCTTGAACATTTTTCCATTAATTTAATGTGTTTTGTGATTAAATACTGCTTTTGTTAACAATAGAATAATTATGTGTCATCAAATACCTAATCGCGTAGGTTTTCCTGTTATAGTAATATTATTCCAATATAAATAAATATAAGTGGTACCTGGACTATGTTGGTCTGTACAAATATATTTATAATTAATTTAGGTACCTATAGGGATATTAAGTTAGTGTATAGATCTCCAATAACATCAGTTTGAAGCAGCTTGTATCCAATGCGCGTTCCTGATATCTTGATGAAGTCCTACGCTGCGCAGCGTAGGACTTCGTGCGTGGCTTTGCGTGCTCTCCTAAACTTTTTAGATTTTTTGATCCCAACTAAGTAGATAGGTACTAAATAAAAGTAACGTTTTTCATGTGATAAACTATCTTAGAAATCGATTGACGGCGCCGGCTGCACGCACGAAAAAGTGTCACGTTCCGCCTGAGCCGAGCGTGCAAGCGAGAGCGCGGAACAAGCAATAGAGAGGCACGATCGGCCTTAGCGTTCAGCTTGTTTCAGTTGTTGATGCAACCATGATGCAACAATGTTTTTTTATGACGTTATCGTAAAATTATCCGTAAACCGACTTTACAGACAACCTATTAACATTTTTATGAAAATAAAATTAATAAATAAAAGACCATTTGCCAACCCATGCCATGTACGAGTAAGATAAGAATAATATAAAGGAATACTAAGTAGGTAAATAAAACCTCTTAGGTACGGACAAGTCGAACAAGGTTAATAAATAAAATGATTAAAATATGACTACCTTTTGTACGTAATAAGTACATCTTATGCAGGTTCATACAGAACGACTTCCCTAAGGCCATGGGAGATTTATTAACAATAGGAGATTACTTGTTTATTTTATTGTTATTTAACATACCTACCTAATTACTTTTCATTTGAATTAGCCCTGATTATAAAAATAATATACTGATCTTGTAATTCCAACAAAACAAAACGTTTTGGAAACTATAACTAGATAGATAGATATACTCTATTGAATCACATTCACACACACATAAAACAGAAAAATAGATGCTTCAACTAGCTACTTAATAAAGATACTTTCCCATTTGTAGAAAACCGCAACTACCTATTAATTTGTATTGTAATTTGTATCGCATCCGTATAGCCCTGTAAATATTTCTCACGTTCGTATGGAAACAACCGTGCAGGCTCCACAGAATAGACAATAGTGGCTCGCACATAATGGACAATAACAATCATGAATGGAGGCTCACCACCTAGAGTCGCTGTGTTGCCAGATACAAGGCAATTGCTGTAGTAGTACGGTATTTTACACCGACGAAACGGAGAGTAATCGGAGGAGGCACTCAATTCGACGCGTATATATTTTAGAAAGTGAAACTTTGGAACAACACCAAGGTTGCGTTAAGCGTTTAACGTTACCATGGAGGGGGTATGAAAGCGCTGTTGCGTCGAAGTTTCACTTAATTCGCGCAGAGGGACTCCACTTCACGTTTTTTTTATGTATAACCACGCATAACTTTTGACGGGACAACGTCTTATAAATTGGTTTGCCGGGTGACACTTCAAGAAACTGCGTTACGCTCCGCTCACGTTATGCGCTCACAATGAGAGCGAGTGAGAGGCACGCGTCCCTTCCACTCGGGCATGGTTAGCCCGCCTAAGAGCGAGAGAGAAATTATTTTACCACTCAAAGTCGTTGTCACGTAAAACTTTCGCCCGTATACCGACTTTACAGGCAACCAATTTTTTTTTTACATAGTATTCCGATTTCGATAATTATTTTTATTGAAAAGAGTATACTTCGAAGTTGGTCTCATTTAACTTTTATCGAAATCGTCAGAGCCATTTTTGATAAATCAACAATAATGTGAAAAATGGTACATCGACCCGTGCGAAATATTCGCGAATTCTGTACAAGGTTGAAGTCGGTCATGCCATTTTTTGAAAAAAATAATTATCTCAAATACTTGTTGCACTTTTTGAAAGTCAGTTGTTGAACCTTGGGCTATATCCACTAACTGCCCAATATTTTTTTGATTTCGATAATAATTATTTATTTAACAATAGTAAATACATAGTATTTGTAGCTGATCCAATTGCGGATTGGTGAATTTACTTATGTTTATTTTTAGGGTTCCGTACCAAAGGGTAAAAACGGGACCCCTATTACTAAAACTCCGTTATCTGTCCCTCCGTCTGTCTGTCTATCTGTCACTTGGCTGTATCTCAAGAAACGTCATACCTAGACAGTTGTAATCTTCACAACTTATATATTTCTGTAGCCGCGACGCACGAATAACAGCAACCGGTAGACGCTTGAAATGGGGTTATAGGGTCTTCCATACAGTACGGAACCCTTTGTGCGTGTGGACTCACGCACGAAGGGTTCCGTACTGTATACTCAAACACGGTCCAAGGCACGTTTTAAAATAAATACTGTACTGTGTCAGCCTTTTTACTCCACTGCAGGACGATGGCCCACGATCTACCATATCCACCACGCTGGCCTAATGCGGGTTGGTGGATTCACATACACCATCGAATATCTTCTACTGAAGTACGCATGCAGGTTGAAAAGCCAGTGGTGTGAAATTCCGTACATAAGTTGCAAATAAACTACGGTACGGTACGGGACCGGGATTGAATCCACGACCTCAAGAATGACAGGCCAGCGTTACAACCACTAGACCATCACGGCTAAAATAAGTACCTGACTTTAATGAATCTTTCATATCAGTAATACCTGTTACTGATGTAGTATCACGATTCACGAAAGGTATCTGATATAAAAAGTGAAATGGTTAAGATAAAAATGCGTAATTACCAAAGATTAGTAGTATGTAGTTTATCTTATTATTTCTTAATAATGTTGTGTGTACAGTACAATTTAGCCTGAAACACGACATTTTTCAGCAGTCACCCCGGTATTTAAAACTTGCCTCTGACAACACTGGTTGGCGCTGACGTCACCTGGCACCGTCGGAAGGCGATTACTCACTTCATGTTAATCTGCGGCCGATGTCGTCATTCTCGGTAAATGTTGGAAATTCTCTAAGCTCCTTTCAAAGCACAAAACTTCAAAGGTACAGAGGGTAAGTACGTACTCATATTGTACGCGTCCACGCGCCACGCGGAGACATTGCTTTCGTTTGTCCGAATGTTTATTCTCCTCCACCGGTCGCAGTGTTCAACGAATCTTGATCTTGACGGACCTTGGTGTACAGGCTCTATTATATTAACATTTTTGTGGTCGGCGATCTTTGGTTGAGGTGGTATTTTCCTACAAAAAAGGGGAAATGTGCTGTCGCGCATTTGTTTTCGATAATATTTATTTGGTAAGATTGTTTATATTATATAAGCCTTCTTTATTACATGCATAGTTAAAGTCGTAATATCCCATCACTTAAGTATTACATGCATAGTTTTAGTCGTAATATAACTTTACGAAAAATGTATTATACACTTTTTTCTAAATGATATAATTAAATGTACAAAACTGTTTTTCTTCGTTTCGTTTTTCTTTTCTTCATGGTACCTACATCTTCTTGGATGGAAACCCCTGTTTGGGTAAAGGCCTCCTCCAGTGAGGTCCAGTTTTCCGTATAGAATACCCAAGATCTAGGTATCTAATTGTAGATTCTAAGGATCTTGCATTAAAAGTCCCATTGTGTAGTGTTGTTTTTTTTTTCACTGAAGGGTTTAAGTCATTTTCCCCCACGGGGACCAGCCGGCTTGGGGGAGTGTTTTTCTGTATTTTTGTTGCAGTTTCGTAGAATGATGGTGCATCAGTCATGTGAGTCATTGCTATACATTGGTCTTCTCTTTCAATGAGTTTGATCTTACACGTGCCATGTACTCGTACGCATTAGTTGTATTCGCTTTCTTTGGGGCTACATGTAATAGTTTTTCTGTCTGCAATGTGCTAAGATTGGGCGAAGAAGATGGCTTCCTTTTCCTCTTTTCTCGATTTGATTCTTGACTATCAGTTTATCTGCTTTTAAGTAAGCTATGTTGCCCTTCTTTCGCTCCTCTTCGAGTTTCGGTTGCAATGATTTGTGTGTTTCTATATATTTCCTTTGTATAGTCTTCCTTCACATATATGCCTGGAGGTAACATTTTTTTGGATCTTAGTACTTCCATTTTCCTCCAGTACGTTACAAATGAAATTAAAATAGGACGCGGAGAGTTTTTTGCATTTCCAATTCTAAAAGCGTTCATAATTTCATATTCTCGCAGGTTGAGTTCTAGGTAGTCATTAAGTTTTTCAGTTAAATTTTTCACTATGTTTGAATCTTCTTGCTTATCTTCCTTTAATCCGAACCAAATAATGTTGCTTTTCTTTTTAGCCATTTCCAATCAATTCATTTTTTCTTTCAGTTCTTTAACTTCGTTTTTAAGTTCTTTGTTTTCTTCGTCCAATTTTTTAAAACGCTCATCAATTTGTTGTACTATTTTTTTTGTGACTGCTTCCGTTGTTATAGTTATAGTCTGTTGTCTCATTTGCTCTTGAATATTTTCAAATAGTATTTGCATTTGGCTTTCCATATTTCAAAAAAAAACTTGATATTTTATTTCCCTGTTTTATGGGTAATTTTTGAGACCTGACAGCACTTTTCAAATAGTTGCTTTTCAAATTCTTGTGGTGGCAACACTATCTGTCAGAATTTTTCTTATAGTTGTCTAACTTGGTTGATAAAATGGTCGGTGATTTTGAATGGTAGGCGCACTTCACTCTGCACTTATTTTGAGGTTATCTTGTTCTAGAAAATAACACTTTTGCAATAATATTGAGTTTTGCTACGTTATTTCACTGTGCAATGTCTTTCAATGCCTTTAGTTGCAGTATTGTTGACGTTTTAACACTGGATAACTTGTGTATTATGGATAAAGTGAATATTATTGTAGGAGCAAATGACAGAACTTCTAGTTACTTTGACACCGGAAACCGGAAAAAAAGATGTAAGATTGTTTAGTTTGTCCTAATAATATTTGCGAGTATGAAAATTTCTCGAGTCTTGACTATGAATACAGGTATCTCGAGATATATTTTGTTTCAAATTTTTGAAAATTTGTAAATTTTGGTAAATTTAGCTAAACAGATGCGAGGTAAACTGTTTGAATAACTAGGTACTAGTAAAATTATTTTTCGCAAAAAAACTCAATACCGACTTCCACCGTATACATAATTCAAAAAGTTTGTACGAATCGTTGTGACATCCAATGTACATTATTGTTGATTTATCAAAAAAAAAAAAAAATGGGACCGCCGCGCGCCGCGCCGCGTGATTAGCTATATTCTTTCGAACTAAAAAAGATTTTTTTTAAATCGGTCACAATTGGCGAAATTATCGATAAACAAAACATACAGACGAACATAGTACCTCCTGCGATTTGGAAGTCGGTAAAAAGATGTAGGTAGTTAGAGACGTTAAATGGTATTCTCAAAGTTTACTTTTGTAAAGTTTTTTTTAATTGGCAAAAGTGCCTTTATTAACTACAACAAAACTACACTACTATTATACAAAAAGCATTGGATCATCCTCAGACCTTTGAAGGTCTAAAGATAATCCAAATGCTCAAGCCCACTGCCAGTTGGCAGCGTACCCAGCATGCTGGCTGCATTGCCACGCTGAATGGCAATGCTTATGCGTTGAGCCAAATAAACACCAGCATTTTGGTCACGCATCACGTCCACCAGACGCCCAGAAAGACTTTTGAAAATGATATGAGCTCCCGGCCCCCACGGACCCAATGTCTCAACTCCAAATGGCTCAAATATGTAACCACTACCGAGGTTAGCATATTTGCGCCGCTTGTGCTGCTCCGCCGAATTGGCCGCAGCTCCAGCCCTACTCTGAGTCTCAGAAAGATGTGACGGTGCCAAAGTATCGACACAAGTTGCGTCCCATACTAAGGGCCGCCCACACTTCCATGGGACCAGCGTCATGCCGTCAGGCCTTTTGCCATCACCACGCGCGAGCCCACTCGGTTCGAGTACGGCTGCGATATTGGCGGTGGCAAAAGCCCTGCGAATGACATCGTTAAGGCTGGCGTGGCGACCAATCCGACCAGCGCTTCTTGAGCAAGAGAGACCGTGGTGACCGAGCTGGTCAACTGCAGTACCACACTGACAGCGATGGGCCTCACAACACCTTGCACCCAAGCGTAAGCTGACAGCTAGACGAAATGCAGTTGGGTCTAAAAGGTTACCAGTATTGAAAGAGGGCAAAGCTTGCAACCAAAGACCGGACTCCCATACAGAGACCGCAAGGATACGAGCGCGATCCGCGACGCTAGAACACGTATCTAGAAGAGATTTCCGTGCTAGTTCGCAGATCGGCCGATCCCACAGTCTCTGCGACGACAAAGTCTTTGGAAGCTCGGTATTTGGGCTAGCGACCCTCTAAGCATTCGTTGCCTCATTCAAATGAGCTACATCTACGCCGGAATGGCCTAAAGAAGGTGCGAGGATTTTTTCAACTAATTTATGTGTACTATGAATGGAGGACAAGAAAGCTGGTAAAGCAACACTTGAAATTTGGCGGACCCCTAGCCTTCCAAGCCTAACAGGCAAGGAGGCTTGTAACCACGCCCTTTCACTCATCTCAATATTCAAAACCGATACTAGGGTCTGCTTTACAACATCGTCTAAGCTCAAAAGGAGCTCATTGTGTTTCCACAATGGACTACAACGTAAAGCGTACATGAATTTTGGAATAAACAGACAACATCTTATAATGGTAAACGCCATGTGGGCGTTAATTTTGAGTAGCCTATCAGAGGCACTCAAAAAATTTTGAATTTTTTCTTGAACGAAAGGCGGAAAAGACTCATCTAGTATCGGCGAACCCAGAAGGCGAAGAGAACACTTGTCTACCGATTTGATATTAGGTGCCAAATCATTAAATTTGTGAATTACCAAATCTTTATCTGGACATGAGTCGCAAACGAAAAGTTCGCATTTCGAAAAATTTAGCTCCAAACCAATTTGACGAAACTCGTCAATAAGAATTTCCAAATCACGTAGGACTGTGTTCGCATCGCCACCCAAAGTCCCGTCATCCAGATACCAAACGTTGAGTTTTGATTGGAGACGTTGAACAATTGGATGAATAGCCAGGCTGAAAATGGCTGGTCCGAGAGAGTCACCTTGTTGACAGCCAACGGAAGATAGCAGAACATCATTTTTGTAAATTAATTTAGTGGGTTTGCCGTAGCATTGCCAAAGAAAATTGAAAAGATCGGGAATTTTTTCCTTGACCTGTACCAACAAGGCGTCTCGATTAACCGAATTGAAAGCATTTTTGATATCTACCTTGAGCAACACCTCTCCACAATTTTGACCGAGAAAAGTACGAAGGGAATGAACAGCAGCCTCACATCCACCCCGCGAACCAAAGCCAAGCTGTATTGGTTGAAAAAGGTTACTCAAAAGAGCAACCTTTTTTCTACAGCCGGCTTTGGCTGCGAGACGACGATATGTGGTGCCAACCGCAATAGGTCTGATGCCACCATCTTTTTTGACAAGTGCGCATAGGTTAGCGCCATACAAAACTTCGATGATGTCACCATTGACCCGCCCAGATAACATGAGATTAGCCAAAGCCGTTAATTCCTTCAAGAGAGACTCAGCCACCTCACCAGAGCTAAAAGATAGAAGATCTTTTAGATGTTGAGGTGAAAGACCATCTAGGCCTCCGGCTGAGCCGCTCCGAAAAGAAGAAACGGCCGCTGCAATCTCCTGTGCTGACACTTCAATGACAACGTCATCAGGGTGTGGTGGCTCAGGCAGGTGGAGACATGCTGCCGGCGGATGCTTGTCACGGAGTGACTGGACCGTATCGGGGGTGTGGGGGGCAATAGTGTCGCTGGAGAACAAGACACGTGCGGCGCCTTTGATATCGCCATCACTAATTTTGCTTTCTACTATTTTAATAGTAACCGAATCGTCAGTTTTTTTAGAATTTGGTTTATTCTGCCTTGTTGGCGGAATAATGCTTTCAAAATCTAAAGGGTTCTCTTCCAATGCGCTGTACTTCACGCAATTTTCCTTAACCCTAGTGGTAAGGGATTTTTTGTTTGTTGGGTCCGAATGTACGTAAAGCACAACGTAAGGAAAAATGAGCAGGTGATCCCAGGCGTCTATCGAATTTTTAGAAATAACTTTTCGAATAGCAGCAGATAAACATTGGGCAACCGAAAAACGAGCACCACGCGGGATGCGTTTTAGAACAGGAAGAGAACTTTTGAGTGAGCTAAGAACCTCCCAAAGCGGTTTGGAAGGAGCAGCAGCGCTCACGGGACTGCTGCTGGCTCCATCGGAGCCTGCAGTAGGGGCCGAAAGTGTAATTTGGCTATTTTTATGGCACCGCGTACGGTGAATTTTGAGGCCTTTCTGGCCTTTAAAAAACCGCACTTGGGAACACTCTAGGCACTGAATCATGTCCCCCTGCGACACATTAATGAATTGGGAAACTGCATTAGGCCCAGCCGGGGCGCAAAATGCCATGATTAACAAAATCAAAACTAAAATAAAATAAAAATAAACTTAAGTTCTCTAAGTGGAGACGTCAGGACGTCAGACCGTGACGTGGGCGGTCTGCGCAGACTCCCCGGATGGCGTTGACATGGAAACAAGAAAACAACAATGAGCCGCGACTGTCAAAAACCTACTGAATATTAATCTTCTTCTTCTTCTTTTCAGCCATTGGACGTCCACTGCTGAACATAGGCCTCCCCTAAAGACCTCCAATAAGACCGGTTGGTAGCGGCTTGCATCCAGCGCGATCCTGCGGTCTTAATGAGGTCGTCCGTCCACCTTGTGGGTGGACGTCCTACGCTGCGCTTGCCGGTACGTGGTCTCCACTCGAGGACTTTTCGACCCCATCGGTCATCAGTCCTCCGCGCTATGTGCCCTGCCCATTGCCACTTCAACCTGCCAATCCGCTGGGCTATGTCGGTAACCTTGGTTCTTCTACGGATCTCCTCATTCCTGATTCGATCTCGCAGAGAAACTCCGAGCATAGCCCTCTCCATGGCTCGTTGGGCTACTTGAAGCTTACCAATTAGGCCCATAGTTAGAGACCATGTTTCTGTGCCATAAGTCATCACTGGCAACACACACTGGTCGAAAACTTTCGACTTGAGGCACTGAGGTATGTCGGACGAGAAGACGCTACGCAATTTTCCGAACGCTGCCCAGCCGAGTTGGATTCGGCGATTGGCCTCTTTCTTGAAGTCGGACCTACCTAACTGGACTACTTGTCCTAGGTAGACGTACGAGTCAACGACTTCAAGAACCGAGTTCCCAACTGAAATAGGGGTGGGTACAACATGGGAATTACACATGACCTTTGTCTTGTCCATGTTCATTTTAAGACCCACCTGTTGAGAGACTCGATTTAGGCCTTCGAGCATCGTACTGAGTTCCTCCATCGACTTTGCCATGACCACGATATCGTCGGCAAACCGAAGGTGAGTGAGGTATTCGCCATTGATGTTGATGCCAAATCCTTTCCATTCCAGGAGCTTAAAGGCGTTCTCCAAAGTGGCAGTAAACAGTTTCGGAGATATCACATCTCCCTGTCTGACGCCTCTTTTCAAAGGGATCGCCTTCGAGCTCTCTTCCTGTACTCGGACCGACATGGTGGCGTTATTATACAAACACTTCAACACTTCGATATACCGATAGTCAATACGGCATCGTTGAAGAGAATATTACTATACAATACTGAATATTAATATACAATAGAAAACAATTGTTCGACTATCTCTAGCTCTACAAATATTACCTTGAAAGAAAATAAGAAAAAGGGGATAGATTGGAGTAGGTTTTGGCCCGCTAGAGTAGTATAATCTGAAAAAAAAGGGGCCGAGAAAAAATTCTGCCAACTTACGTTGACAGAAACTTTTTTTTTTTTTTTAACTTTTGTAAAGTTAACAGAAGTGAAGATTGTAACATGAAGGACATAATCTGATATTGTGTCGTTAGCAATGTGTGTGTGTGAGTGGTGCTTGAGCTTGATTGTGATAAGTTTAACTTCTGCAGTGTCCGGGTTTTGTGTCTATTACCTGCATGACTACACAGGTAATGAGCAGCTATATAAATGTGCATACACACGCTACTATGTATCACTCACGAACGCAGTTATTAACAAATGCTACCTAGTTCTTGTGTCGAGGACGCTGCTGGTACTATCATATACCTATTGTGTATGTATATTTGTAAAATAATGAAAAGGTAATAGCGAAATTGAAATGGAGGCAGGCAGACCAATATGGACTTATTTTGCATGTAACATAATTTATTACGCACTACCAACCGGTCTTATTGGAGATCGTTAGGGGAGGCCTATGTTCAGCAGTGGACGTCCTATGGCTGAAACGGCGACGACGATGACGACGGATATGTATCATAAGCTTATGTCTGTGAATAAATAAAATAAATATTAGAGGACATCTTACAACACGGTCTGATCCCAAACCAAGCAAAGCTTGTGATATGGCTGCCAGAGACTGATATACTACCTACATAACTATGCATATTTCAAATACATACTTATATAGATAGTATATAACACCCAGATACATAGCAAATACCTTTACTCGTCACATAATTGCTTGCCCTGGGTGGGGATCGAACCCACGCCTCTTTGATCCAGAAGTCAGGGTCACTAACCACTAAGCCACCGAGGCAGTTAACGCGTTAGGTACCCATGTATGTATCTATGTACGAGTATAGTACCTGCGAGTTTGTGATGCCGAGAACAATGGAGCGGGTGCATCCGATCATAGCTTTCACGTTGTAATCGATTGTTACTTTACATGATTAAGGTAAAATAGGCTGTATTAACTACTCTTAGGATTACTATAACTTAGGATTTGTCTTTAGAAAGTATGCTTAGTATCAAAAGAAATAAGAAAAGAATTTTCAAAGGAAAAGAAAAATCCTGATATTCGATTTTTTGTAGAAAACCTAAATTTGAATTATCACAGTCTTGTTGGTCTGCAGGGAATAAAACTTGTAATAATATAATATTTAATACTTAAACGTGTAGAGAAAAATCTGAATAAAAAAGTCCAGCTTGGATTCTTTTTAGTCAGATATTTCTCTACTCTAGATGTATCTAATGTCATCCATTTGGACTGATGGTGAATGGGGCCCAATGTGGATCTAAAAATACTCCTTTTTAGGGTTCCGTACCCAAAGGGTAAAAACGGGACCCTATTACTAAGACCCCGCTGTCCATCACTCTGTCCGTCTGTCTGTCCGTCTGTCTGTCCGTCTGTCTGTCCGTCTGTCTGTCCGTCTGTCTGTCCGTCTGTCTGTCCGTCTGTCTGTCCGTCTGTCTGTCCGTCTGTCTGTCCGTCTGTCTGTCCGTCTGTCTGTCCGTCTGTCTGTCCGTCTGTCTGTCCGTCTGTCTGTCACCAGGCTGCATCTCATGAACCGTAATAGCTAGAGAGTTGAAATTTAAATAGATGTTGTATTTCAATTGCCGCTATAACAACAAATACTAAAAAAAGAATAAGATAAATATTGAAAAGGGCACAAAAAACTTTTTTTTTGACGAGGGGCTCCCATACGGTACGGAACTCTTCATACGCGAGTCCAACTCGTACTTGGCCGATTTTTTACTTAATTATTGGTTGAAGAGAAGGTAAACAGATATTTTTTATGGGATTTTTTCAGCGCCATCTGTTGAATGTAAGACGTAAGTCATTCGGGGTAACCGAGCGCAGTGGGTAAGTGTGCGAACCGAATCTATCTTCGTAACGGGGCGCGGGGGAGGGGTCTGCCTTCGGGTCAATTCGAGGCGCTGGCGTCGCCATTTAGTTCCGATAAATCATTGCAATGGGTGACGTATCATCTTTTGTTTTTTTTCTATAAATATATATTTAGTAGTTTAATCGTAAGGTTTTTGTGTTTTAGAAAACACTATTACATGCAAGTTTCTGTTTTCAACAACGGTAAGTCCAGTTTTTATTGACTATGGATATATTTGAACAGATACTTGAAGAAAAATATTGAGGTTAGGTCTTGTCATTGAGACACAGTGAGCGTTGTTTTAAAATTTGGCTTCATAGGGAAAGTGTGCGCGGGTAAGTAAGCGTATGCGTTCACTTGCCCTATGAACGAGAATTTATTACAAATCGATGGTGTTGTGCTTAATTTGTAAAGTTTAAGAATTTAATTATAAGATCATTTGATCTTAAGGATATGTGTGCCTTAATATTTGTCAATGTTAATTGTATTCCAGAGACTAATTAATATTTAGGTAAAACTTTTAGCTTCGTGAGAAAAAATTGCTTTAGGTATTATTTAAGAAATTAATAATTTTATGAGATCCATTGATCTCAAGTCATATGTACCTTAATATATGTTAATGTTGATTAATTTCCAAAGAGTCTCACTAAAATACTAAGAGAGTCACTAAAAATACTATAGTTTTGAAACATATTTTTTTTATTTAATCTCAAACATAGTTTATGTGCTTTGATTATTTCCAAAAATTAGTAATACGAGTACAAGGTTTTTTAATGGTACTAAATGGTGCAAAAACGTATATACTTTTTTATTTTGTCGCTCGAGAAACACTTTATTTTAGTTAATCTAGGTAGTGCGTTTACTTGCCCTAACAGCGTCCACTTACCCCATAGTCGCGCGCACGGTTACCCAAATATCGGGTCAAGTAAACGCATTCCGACTTGTTCTTGGAATACCTTTACATAAAAAAGAACAACGAAATTAATGATTCTCTTTAGTCATAGAACATTCACTGTTGGACATATGTCTCCCCTATAAACCAATAAGACTGGTTAGAAGTGGCTTGCACTCAGCGCGGTCGTGAAAATCAACAATGATTGGTTTATTGACAAAAAAGTGTCCCAAGGTCAGTCACCTGTCGTAGTACTTTTTTTCGTAAGTAATGATGACGTGTTAAAAAAGAGGTAGGTTCCCTGAGACCTCTGCTCTCGAACGTCATGGAACATTTCCTAATTGTTATAATTGTGCGGGCGAGTAATCGGGCGGGCAATAAGCCGCTTACCGCGTATCGCCGATTACGGAGATAACGTTATCAGTGCTACGAGTATCACGGCACTCGGCTCGCGGGGCCTACTTGCCGGTCTCTATTTTACTATATACCAGCTGTTTAAATGTATCATAGTTAAACTTTACTCTTTTACGACTTCAAAAAAGGAGGTTCTCAATTCGTCTGTATGTTTTTTTAACGTGATAATAAGCCCGATTATAGAGGCGCCAGCGTAAATTTAATAGCAACGTAAAAAGCGTTCTCTCTATCAAATGTATAAAGTGAAAAAGAGACAGAACTATGCTATATAGCTAATATAATTACGATGGCGCCTCTGTATTCGGGCTTTATGTCTTATAAATCGATGAACGCCGGCTGCACGCACGAAAGAGTTTGATGTTTCACTGTAACGTGACGGCTCATTGTTACATTTCGCTCTCAGGTTAAACCCGAGCCATGCGTACAAGCGAGAGTGCGAAACAAGCGATAGAGAGGCACGATCGGCCTGAGCATTTGGCTTGTACGTTATCACGTAAAATTAATTATCTCCCGTAAACCGTTATGCAAAAAATTATGATTGACAAATAGGACAAAATATGTGAATAACGATCTGATCGAGGACCTACATATACAGGGTTACTGGTAATAAATTAGCATCCTTTTAGGGGCTTATTCTGTACATCAAAACTAACAACTTTTGTTCTGCGACTTTTGTCAAAACTAAAAAAAAACATCTGTTCCATACATTTTTGCGAGGTTCAACGATATTTTTTCTATGGAACAGCATTTATTTTAAATTTGATAAAAGTCGTAGAACAAAAGTTGTTAGTTCTGATGTACAAAATAAGCCCATAAAAGGATGCTAATTGATTCCCAGTAACCCTGTATCGCTTATTACCTTAAAAACTCGTACTGAGCTCTTACCTGCTTTTAGTCCATATGGGCTCAACGCAATGTGTGTGACTTGCTAGTTCTCCGAACCGAACTCCAGCTCAAGCCTCGATCATTTAACATTTCAACAGATTAGATCGAAATTAATTATCCAGTTGGCAACTGCTATCGCGGGCGTCACTCATTCATCGATAAACCACCTACGTCCTACGCTATGCCGTTTCATCCTCTAATCTGGTAAATCAGGCTTATGAAATGATTACTTTTAGTGGCCCTCTCTTGATTTATTGTACACAAACTTGGTCCTTGACTAAAGTTTAACATGCTATGTAAGTAAAGGGCGAAAGTAATGTTTTTACAAGCTTTTATTTAACCTGCATTAACCTGCATTATCCTGCAAGGATGCATTTTGTCGCCAATTCTCTTCAATATATATGGTGAATGAATACATCATGAGACGAGCCTTAGAAGGTTGGAATGGTGGTATATCTGTGGGTGGTAAGAAAATCAGTAACTTGAGATATGCAGACGACACTACCCTCTTTGCAGCGTCCGAACAAGAACTGGCTGAACTTATTGCTAGAGTGGAGAAGGAGAGTGAATTAGTTGGCCTTAGTATCAACAAGATGGTGGTTGGGCAGGTCAACGGAAAAAGACCACGCGGGCGTTCTCCTACCCGTTGGTCTGACCAAATAAAAACACTTACTGGCCTGCCTATAACTAAAGCCATTAAGACCGCCGAGGACAGAACCGCATGGAAGAGCATGGTGCAGCAAGTAGCGAACATTTCATAGTAGACACGACCTTCAGCAATGAAGATACCGATTAAGAAGAAGATTTAACCTGCAATAGATGTACCTATGTATGTATGTAAGTTCGGGTGGAATCTTGCAAGTTAAATTTGACCAACTTCCCGGTTTCCGATTGAACTGTGTTGCACGCATATGGATATCGCGTGACAATGCAATAATATGGTACCGTGGAGCTGATCTGATGATGGGGTCGGAAGGTGGCCATAGGAACTCCTGTACTAAACATGATATACCCGTCGTGTTTGGGCTCGTTTTACTTGTCTTAGCTAGCAATCTGCTGCCACTGATATCAAATATCCAGGATCTCAAAAGCTTGTATTAAAAAGTTATGTTGTTTTAATAATTTACTTCAAGTTCTTTCTGTGGTCCGTTGGAGAGCTTACAAGTAGAAAAGATTATATAAAATTGATTGCAAAGCTTTTCCGATCGGCTTCTCTGGAAATCTCTACAGGGTTTTGTTTTTATTTTCCAGAAGTTCCAGAACCATATAAAATATGCTATCTGTTTGTTTATATTTTTGACCGACGAAACGGAGGAAGTACTCAATTTGACGTGTATGTTATTTTTTTATGTACCACGCATAACTTTTTACGTAGTAGCTCGATTTCAATAATTATTTTTTATTGGAAAGAGTATACTTCGAAATTGATCCCATTTAAATTTTATTGAAATCGGCTGAGCCATTTTTCATAAATCAACAATAATGTGAAAAAATGCTACATCGATCCGTGCGAAATATTCGCGAATTCTGTACACGGTTGAAGTCGGTCCTGCCATTTTTTGCGTAAAATAATTTATAAATATAACATAGCATGAAATATTTGTTAGACCTTTGCTCAGTAGCAGAGGAATATTAAGCACTTTAAAAAGTAACACAAAGTATACCTACCTACTTAGTTTTTTGCTTGTACATAAAGCGTCATCATTTTAGTAGCAGAATGCCCACTGCAGGACATAGGCCTCACCGCATTTTCAATAAAACCAATTGGAATCGACTGGCACACAGCCAGCTTCTGCCTACCTACTTAGTTTTTTGCTTACATAAAGCGTCATCATTTTAGTAGCAGAATGCCCACTGCAGGACATAGGCCTCACCGCATTTTCAATAAAACCAATTGGAATCGACTGGCACACAGCCAGCTTCGGCCTACCTACTTAGTTTTTTGCTTACATAAAGCGTCATCATTTTAGTAGCAGAATGCCCACTGCAGGACATAGGCCTCACCGCATTTTCAATAAAACTAATTGGAATCGACTGGCACACGGCCAGCTTCGGTCTTGGACGATGCCCTGCCCACTGCTACTTCTATGCCGGTAACTTTGATTGGTCTACGGACCTACTCATGCTTGACGTTGTCTCGCAGAGAGACGCCGTGCATAGCCCTTTTCCATTGTTGTAACTGGCTCTTAAAAGAGATATTACAAAAGTATATCGAGCTTAGGCTATTACCTTGTACAGTATTTGCGGACGGCCTACTGCTTATACTACTTTTGTTATTTTATGGCCAATAAATATTTCTTATTCTTATTCTTAAACATATTATGTACTATAATATCAACCAGACACAGAGCAAATATCTAGGTTTATCACATTAATGCTTGCCCTGAGTGGTAATCGAACCAGGAGTACGTAGTATTATTATATATTATTTGCCAGGAGTCAGGGACACTAACCACTGGGCCACTGGCTATGTCGTATACACTTCAGTCCACTACCAGTTGATTGGAAGTTGGAACGTATTGTAATGTAGATGCCTTTATTATCGCTCGATAAAAATATCGTGTGATCGGCTCCGCGCGCGACCTTGCGTCGTCAGCCGCCACGTAGGTACGAGTACGTCCCAGCACCGATGAGGAAGCTATGACCGGTTCTCACGCTGACTCATTACCCAACGGCACACAGTCTATTCAACTTTTTACATTTCATCATCCCCTTGTAAAGCCTTTAGTTTTAAGATATCATTTGGATTATCATTAGACCTTCAAGGGTCTGTGGATTATCCAATTATTGTTAATTATTTGAGCTAATCCAGCTTGTAATTATTTGATTTTACACATTCACATTAAGAACATTTAGTCAGTAAATTTCATATTGTTTTGTGTTTTTTTTTAGATAACACTGCATTTCTGTATCTAGTAGGTATCATGTGAAAAAATTATAAACCTGAGCATATTAATGAATAAATACGAGTATTATGTAATATTTTTTGTAATATTAGGCTCTATTAATATCAATAAAGCCTTATTAGTAAGCTCCAAGGAGCACAACGAGCTATGGAGAGGGCTATGCTCGGTCGGAGCACGGTAATGATATCTAGATATCATTACCGTGCTCGGAGTCTCTACGAGATCGAATCAGAAATGAGGAGAGAGAACCAAAGTTACCGACATAGCCCAACGGATTGGCAAGTTGTAGCAATGGCAATGGGCGGGGCACATAGCGCGGAGGACTGATGACTGATGGGGTCGAAAAGTACTCGAGTGGAGACCACGTACCGGCAAGCGGAGCGTAGTACGTCCACCCACAAGGTGGACGGATGACCTCATTTAGACCGCAGGATCGCGCTGGATGCAAGCCGCTTCCAACCGGTCTTATTAAAGATCCATAGGGGAGGCCTATGTCCAGCTGTCGACGTCCTGGGGCTGATGGATAGATGGATGGATCTTTTTATGTGTAGGTAGTTTTACTTAAGTGAGTCGTATTATACTCGTATAGCATGGTACCTACTACTATGTTTTATTTACTTATACTTATAAACGTTTTGACTTAAATGTCAGTGCAGTCACGGGCGGTGCGTGCGGCGTGCGTGTGTCGAAGGCCGCGGCGTGGGAAACTATTGTCCATGGTGTTCCTCGCCTGCCGCCTGCCGCCTGCCGGCCCTAGCGTGGGATGCTGCCTGCTGACCGCCTTGGCCAGTAGATAGTGCTTTTACATTAAAAATAATTATTATTTTTGGGCCGCTACCCACCCACTGGCTTAACCCACTGGTGGGTGTAGAGGTAATTTCTATTTACCTGTGCACCCACTGCGTTAATTTTGGAATTAACTATAAAAATATCGATTTATTTTGTCGATAACATTGTAATGATAAATACGATAGAACAAGCTAAAGGAGAGATTTCACCAAAAATGGCACTACCGATTTCAACCGTGTACAGTATTCGAATTATAGTTCGCACGAACCGTTACAATATTGACAATTTTTCAAAAACGGCTCAGCTGATTTCAATAAAATTTTACTGGGACCACCAAATGTAATCTACCGAATAATAAAACATTTTTTAAATATTATATTAAAATATTTAACGGGACAATAGCTTTAAGTTTATTTTTAAATAGTGCCACTTAGTATAATTTCGAAGGACTAGGAACGGAAGTGGCAACATTCCTGGGGTAACGCTTGTACCAAACGCTGCTGATTAGTTCCAAGGAGGTGACAGTGACATCGCATGATCGGCCGATGGGCAGGAAAATGCGAGGTGACATGTCAGATGTCAGTTGTGGTGGTGAGAGTTGTAAATAGAGCTTGTTCGGAAGAGGTGGTGGAAAACTAAGATTAGAACGGTTCAAGTCTGGTGATTCTTGATAGAATGGTAGCAGCGTGCGTTACGCTGCGGAACGCCATGTCCTTCGCTTAAAGTTCTCTATAATTGTAATCATACGTAATCTTCTGTGCAATAAACTGATTGTTCGTGACGTCGCCTTTATCTCCTCGCCCGCTAAACCCACGCCACGCCACACTGAAGCATTGTTGGGTCAGTCAGTGGTATAAAACATTACCACATTGAAGCAGAATCATAACTGATGCGGTGCCTTATTTTGGATCCGACATCAGAAGGTGGGATCGAAGGTCTAGATCCTGAGGAGATGCAGGATTACAAGAAAAATCCTTCAACTGCATTAATCATTGTCGCCTATGAATCAGAACAATATTATCAAGCAAATCACAAAAGAAAATGGCGAATGATAACAAAGAAGACCACTATGCTAAAATACAATCTACACCGAAAGAAGAACAGAACTTGCTTCGTGTACTGTTAACCAGAACATATCGCTCCAGCCTATTCGGAGAAGCGGGTCCAGGGTCCGAGGGAGCTGGGAAGGGTCACCTGCTCGAGAACTCGAGAAGCAGTCTGGCAAAACCCCGGGTGAGCTCGTCCAATTTTAGTTAGATAGTAGTTCTGCATGTTTTTGACTAAATTTGACTTAGTTGTGTTGTGTGTTGTGTTTTCTAGTACCGCGCGGTATAATAACATTTTACTTTCGGAGGTAGGTCAAGGAAATATTTTAAGTGATTCTTAAATTCTCTGTAATAATAAAAGCGAGGGTAAGAAAAGCTGGGGTTGGCTATAGCCGTCCGGTACCTGATTTTGATGAAGGTGCGAGTTTAGGGGTATCATTGGGGTCCACCTGAAGCCCTTCCAGCAATTTTTTTTTTGCCGGAAACGTAGTTTAAATTAATTATGATTAAATTAAAATTTGATAAAAAAAAGTGAAATGGAACGCAATGTTGAGAAAATGGTACAATATTAAGTTGTCAAATTAAGTTGTCAAACTGAGTTAAACGAAACGTATCGTTATCGTTAAACGTAAGAAAAAAAAAAGGCGCCATTTTGTCTTACTGACAGATGGACTGTCATCCATTCATTCCGTTTCTCTCGTAGTTTCGTGAATGAGTGCTCTCTTGTTTTTCGATTTTTATTACGACTTTGGCTTTTTCCCTGGACTTCCTTCGATTGCGCGACGACTTGAAACTTGGCTTGCTTACCGGATTTGTTTGGATTGCTCTACGACTTGAACTTGGCTTGAAAACTGGACTGCACTTGGCTGTAATGGAGTATTACAGTACAATACCCGAAGCGGACGCGGTTTCGGCTCCTGATCTGCCCGTCGAACCTGTTGCCGGACCTTCTTCGGCTCCTGATCTGCCCGTCGAGCCTGTAGCCGGACCTTCTTCGGCTCCTGATCTGCCCGTTGAACCTGTCGCCGGACCTTCTTCGAGTAATGACGACGACGACAACGAGCTTATAACCAAACGAAAACTTTGCGTCACTGAAGTGATTGATCATTGGAATTTAACTGACGTTGTGCGAAAATTGGGCACTAAAGACCAATGCATCAAATATAGTGAAGACCAAGGTCTCATACCAACTGAGAAACGGTGTCGAACCCACAGGACATCCATGAAAGTGTCATACTCATGCGGATGCACAAGTTTTGGTACATTTGTGTGCTCAAAAAGATCATGCAAATCTAAATCGGGCAGCGGTGCCAAGATCTCTCGCAGAATTGGCACATTTTTCGAAAATATTGTTATCGACATAATGCATGTTTACTATCTTATATATGCATACTCACAAGGATGGACCTACGACCAAACAATTCACGAAGACCCTTATAAAAAAGTAAGGAAGCAATGTTTAAGCCCAAATACTATAGCCGATTGGTTTAATTACTGCAGAGAAGTAGTTGTGATATTTTATTTGGAAAAACAAAATCTTTACAGCGGTAAAATTGGAGGCTGTGGGAAAATAGTGCAAATAGACGAAAGTAAATTTGGAAAAAGGAAATATAACAAAGGACGTCACATTGAAGGCCACTGGGTGCTGGGATTAATAGAAGATGGGTCTGAAGACTTAAGATTGGAAGTATGCCCGGACAATAAAAGAGATGCTGATACTCTCATACCTTTAATTCAAAAGCATGTTTTACCTGGAACAACAATCCACACCGATTGTTGGCGGGCATACGATTGTCTGTCTGAATATGGATACATACACAAAAAAGTGAATCATTCAGACCCAGAGAACCCATTTGTGGGTAAAGATGGAATCCACACCCAAAGAATAGAATCCCAGTGGCGAGCAGTGAAGAGGTTTTTCAAAAAACAAAATTATAATAACCCAGAAAACTTTAGTGATATAATTGTTGAATATTTGTGGCGAAGAGACGTGTATAAATATAAAAGAGACTCTTTTGTACATTTAATGAAAGCAATTAAACATGTTTATGAAATAAACAAGTAATGTATTAAAATCTTTGTTTAATTGTGTGTCTCCTAGCCCTTTAACATTAAGTTTTTCTCATCTATTAACATAACTCTGAGACGGACTGGATATGTTATTGTTGTTATATAATACAATGTTAAGTGAACCGCCTTGATAGATTAGGTGTGAAACAAAAAATAGGTTAGGTTAGGTTAGAACATGACAAACAACGCACGAGCCGAGCGAGCGAAGCGAGCGTGCCGCGGCAGCGGCCGGCGAAGTGCCAGAAGCGAACCGCCTTAATAAGTTAGGTGTGAAACAAAAAATAGGTTAGGTTAGGTTAGAACATGACAAACAACGCACGAGCCGAGCGAGCGAAGCGAGCGTGCCGCGGCAGCGGCCGGCGAAGTGCCAGAAGCGAACCGCCTTAATAAGTTAGGTGTGAAACAAAAAATAGGTTAGGTTAGGTTAGAACATGACAAACAACGCACGAGCCGAGCGAGCGAAGCGAGCGTGCCGCGGCAGCGGCCGGCGAAGTGCCAGAAGCGAACCGCCTTAATAAGTTAGGTGTGAAACAAAAAATAGATTAGGTTAGGTTAGAACATGACAAACAACGCACGAGCCGAGCGAGCGAAGCGAGCGTGCCGCGGCAGCGGCCGGCGAAGTGCCAGAAGCGAACCGCCTTAATAGATTAGGTGTGAAACAAAAAATAGGTAAAAAATACTGATATAGCCGAAAGTGAGGTTAAGTACTAAAAAAATATTACTCAAAAACTAAAGGCCTCCGGCGGGGGGGGGATGCAGGGGGGGCTTCAACCCCTCCCCCCTCCGCCCCCCCTCCCCCCTCCCCGCGGGTACCGGGCGACTATAGTTTAACCAAAAGCTGAACTCATTTAATTTTTGTTGGTGGGTAGTTCGAAAACTGCATCTAGGCTGAGTCGAAGGGATGCAGTTGTCCGGTTCTCTGCGGAGATCGAAGGGACGCTGTTATCCGGTCTCATGCCTCGATCTGGTATCTGATAAGCGTAGGTGGGTTGTACGAAAGTTGCATCTGGGCTGAGTCGAAGGGATGCAGTTGTCCGGTTCTTGCGAAGATCGAAGGGACGCTGTTATCCGGTCTCATACGGATGGACTGGAGTCAAAGAGACGCAGTTGCCGATTCTCGCATTTACTGGGTGGTGAGTGCGGTTTGAGGGACACTATTGTCCAATATTGGGTGTGCGATTTGGTGGTATTGGCAAAGAGTTGTCCTAGTGAGTGTTGATTTTCCTACCCTACGCTAATGTAAAGAAACAATTAATGATTATTATTTACCTTGTCTAGTCATCTCTTGTTTACTATCTTATCAAGTCATCGTTTCGAACACGATTAAAAGTAACATCATGTCAGGAATGGACGAGCGGTAAACGAATATTCTATACCGACATTTTTGAATAGTCCGATGTTGAACATACGCCTCGCCACGCTAGCCCAGTGCGGGTTGGTGGATAAATAAACATTCACATTGCTCTTTTGTTACAGATACTGATGATAATCGCCCGAGGACGTGCGAATGTCAAGATAGCCGTAACGGGACAATAGTTTTAAGTTTATTTTTAAATAGTGCCACTTAGTATAATTTCGAAGGACTAGGAATGGAAGTGGCAACATTCCTGGGGTAACGCCTGTAACAAACGCTGCTGATAAGTTCCAAGGAGGTGACAGTGACATCGCATGATCGGCCGATGGGCAGGAATATGCGAGGTGACATGTGAGATGTCAGTTGTGGTGGTGAGAGTTGTAAATAGAGCTTGTTCGGAAGAGGTGGTGGAAAACTAAGATTAGAACGATTCAAGTCTGGTGATTCTTGATATAATGGTAGCAGCATGCGTTACGCTGCGGAACGCCATGTCCTTCGCTTAAAGTTTTCTATAATTGTAATCATACGTAATCTTCTGTGAAATAAACTGATTGCTCGTGACGTCGCCTTTATCTCCTCGCCCGCTAAACCCACGCCACGCCACACTGCAGCATTGTTGGGTCAGTCAGTGGTATAAAAAACATTACCACATTGAAGCAGAATCATAACTGATGCGGTGCCTTTATAAGGATCCGACATTTATACCACTGACCCAACAATGCTTCAGTGTGGCGTGCCGTGGGTTTAGCGGGCGAGGAGATAAAAGCGACCTCACGAACAATCAGTTTATTTCACAGAAGATTACGTATGATTACAATTATAGAGAGAACTTTAAGCGAAGGACATGGCGTTCCGCAGCGTAACGCACGCTGCTACCATTCTATCAAGAATCACCAGGCTTGAACCGTTCTAATCTCAGTTTTCCACAACTTCTTCCAAACAAGCTCTATTTAAAACTCACTGACATCTGTCTGACATGTCACCTCGCACTTTTCCGCCCATCGGCCGATCATGCGATGTAAGTGTCACTTAAAACCTCCTTAGAATCAATCAACAGCGTTTGTCACAAGCGTTACCCCAGGAATGGTGCCACTTCCATTCCTAGTCCTTCGAAATTATACTAAGTGGCACTATTTAAAATTAAACTTAAAACTATTGTCCCGTTACGGCCATCTTGACATTCGCACGTCCTCGGGCGATTATCATCAGTATCTGTAACAAAAGAGCAATGTGAATGTTTGTTTATCCACCAACCCGCACTGGGCTACCGTGGCGAGGCGTATGTTCAACATTGGACTATTCAAAAATGTCGGTATAGAATATTCGTTTACCGCTCGTCCATGCCTGACATAATGTTACTTTTAGACGTGTTCGAAATGATAACTAACTATGAAGGTAAATAAGAGATGACTAGATAAGGTTTCTTTACATTAGCATAGGGTCTGAAAAACAGCGCTTGTTAGATCAGGGTTAAAAGAGGCGGTTACTTTATCTATTTTCTACCAAAATATTACTGTTAGGATGGAAATCTTACTTTTAATTAATGCAGCAACCCTGATTCTAACTTAATAACAAAGAAACTCTTCAATCTGATCCTTTAAATGTTCGTGAGGGTACTTGTCTAATGTTCAGGATTCTAAATTAGTAAAGGAAACAAGTAAGTAAGTATACTTTGTTTATTATTCATATACTTCATGGGTCCCTCGAGGGTACCACCATGTATTGCAATAATAATGCCACGTTCGCAAGGCCCTAGACGTTTTGAGAAGAAGTGGCAAGAAACTCAAGACGCCATCAGTATAATCTTTTGATCAGTCACCTTAATTTATATATTACACAAAGTACTTAACTTTAGCAACATGGCGACGTCCACTCGACTTGGCTTCGAATATAAAAGTACCGACACCCAGCATAACTAGCTAAGCAAGACTCCAACGTTATTATCAGAATACCGGGAGAACACTAAGAGAGATTCAAAGATACTAAGAGATATTATCAGACGAAGCCGCGCGCGCCAACAGACTGTTTTATACTGATTTCACAAGCTCCCACCATGCCTTACCACCACTGCTCGATGTAAACATTGCCAACAACCAATAGGGAACGAGCAAGATGGCGGGCACGGTGGTAGCCTCCATTTTACACAATTGTTAAACATAAAATCATCTTAAACTGTATTTCATACTTATTAGAATTATTAGAACAATTATTGATACGTTTCAAGTCATCTATAACATTATGAAATCATAGTATTGAATAAATGGTATATGTAAACAACAATGGCCGACATTCGGAAGTCATGATTTAGCTACCAATAAGTCTTATATTACTTAATACATCTTGTAATCGTTATTAAATTAAATATTATAATAACATTATTATTCTAACACGCTCATTAGGAATGTTATTCGCCAAAACCACCAAATCCCTTACCCGAGACCGGACAACAGCGTCCCTCCAAACCGCACTCAACTCACCACCCAGTAAATGCGCAAATCGGACAACTGCGTCCCTTCGGCTCGAGTCTCACTAAACCACCACACATCAAACCTGAGCCCGGACAACAGTGTCTCTCATAATCACAATCACCACCCACACCCAGTGACTGCGCGAATCTGACACCTGCGTCCCTTCCACTCAAGCCTATCTGGTATGAGACCGGATAACAGCGTCCCTTCGATCTACGCTAGAACCGGACAACTGCATCCCTTCGACTCAGCCCAGATGCAACATCCGTACTACCCATCTACACTTATCAGGTACCAAATCTAGGCATGAGACCGGATAACAGCGTCCCTTCGATCTTCGCAAGAACCGGACAACTGCATCCCTTCGACTCATCCTAGATGCAGTTTTCGAACTACCAGATCGAGGCATGAGACCGGATAACAGCGTCCCTTCGATCTCCGCAGAGAACCGGACAACTGCATCCCTTCGACTCAGCCTAGATGCAGTTTTCGAACTACCAGATCGAGGCATGAGACCGGATAACAGCGTCCCTTCGATCTCCGCAGAGAACCGGACAACTGCATCCCTTCGACTCAGCCTAGATGCAGTTTTCGAACTACCAGATCGAGGCATGAGACCGGATAACAGCGTCCCTTCGATCTCCGCAGAGAACCGGACAACTGCATCCCTTCGACTCATCCTAGATGCAGTTTTCGAACTACCAGATCGAGGCATGAGACCGGATAACAGCGTCCCTTCGATCTCCGCAGAGAACCGGACAACTGCATCCCTTCGACTCAGCCTAGATGCAGTTTTCGAACTACCAGATCGAGGCACGAGACCGGATAACAGCGTCCCTTCGATCTCCGCAGAGAACCGGACAACTGCATCCCTTCGACTCAGCCTAGATGCAGTTTTCGAACTACCAGATCGAGGCATGAGACCGGATAACAGCGTCCCTTCGATCTCCGCAGAGAACCGGACAACTGCATCCCTTCGACTCAGCCTAGATGCAGTTTTCGAACTACCAGATCGAGGCATGAGACCGGATAACAGCGTCCCTTCGATCTCCGCAGAGAACCGGACAACTGCAACCCTTCGACTCAGCCTAGATGCAGTTTTCGAACTACCAGATCGAGGCATGAGACCGGATTACAGCGTCCCTTCGATCTCCGCAGAGAACCGGACAACTGCAACCCTTCGACTCAGCCTGGATGCAGTTTTCGTTTTACCCACCAACAAAAATTAAATGAGTTCAGTTTTTCTTACCCTCGCTTTTCTTATTGCAGAGAATTTAAGAATCACATAAAATATTTCCTTGACCTACCTCCGAAAGTAAAATCTGTGGCAGCATTGTACCAAGAAGTTTGTTGAGTCAACAATAAACTTCTTGCATGGTACTGCCACCTCCTTGAGGAAACTGAAAGTTGACTGACCGAATGTTGAAAAAACCAATCATAGATCTAGGGTCGCCATGACAACAGGCTATCATTAAATTTAACAACGGTTCGCATTATTCTAAAGTATGTACGAAAGGACTTTGTCTACTTCATTATTGTGTAAGGTTCTTTATATTCTCTTAAAAGTGACCAATATTTCTGATCTGATCTAACATGCGTGATCCGGGCGACGCGACGCGAGGTTCACTTTAAATCCAATCATTGCGCGCGGTAGTACTAGGAAACTTAACACAACTAAGTCAGATTTAGTCAAAAACATGCAGAACTACTTTCTAACTAAAATTGGACGAGCTCACCCGGGGTTTTGTCAGATAGCTTCTTGCAGATTGGTAGTTATTGCAGGTGACCCTTCCCAGCTTCCCTGGACCCTGGACCCGCTTCTCCAAACAGGCTGGAGCGATTTGTTCTGGTTAACAGTACACGAAGCAAGTTCTGTTCTTCTTCTTCTTTCGGTGTAGATTGTATTGAAGCATAGTGGTCTTCTTTGTTATCATTCGCCATTTTCTTTTGTGATTGCTTGATAATATTGCTCTGATTCATAGGCGACAATGATTATTGCAGTCGAAGGATTTTTCTTGTAATCCTGCATCTCCTCAGGATCTAGCCCTTCGATCCACTTCTGATGTCGGGTCCATATAAAGGCTCCGCATCAGTTATGATTCTTCTTCAATGTGGTAATGATTTATACCACTGACCCAACAATGCTTCAGTGTGGCGTGCCGTGGGTTTAGCGGGCGAGGAGATAAAAGCGACGTCACGAACAATCAGTTTATTTCACAGAAGATTACGTATGATTACAATTATAGAGAGAACTTTAAGCGAAGGACATGGCGTTCCGCAGCGTAACGCACGCTGCTACCATTCTATCAAGAATCACCAGGCTTGAACCGTTCTAATCTCAGTTTTCCACAACTTCTTCCAAACAAGCTCTATTTACAACTCACTGACATCTGTCTGACATGTCACCTCGCACTTTTCCGCCCATCGGCCGATCATGCGATGTCAGTGTCACTTAAAACCTCCATAGAATCAATCAACAGCGTTTGTCACAAGCGTTACCCCAGGAATGGTGCCACTTCCATTCCTAGTCCTTCGAAATTATACTAAGTGGCACTATTTAAAATTAAACTTAAAGCTATTGTCCCGTTATATATGTCACCGGTTTATTGTAAGAACCGTTTGTTTACAATCTCCCGAGTTAGATTATAAACTATCGATAGATTGTGAACGGATACAACGGTTTACAATTTAACGCTTTACATTTTCGTTAGTTTGTAAACAAACAGTGGTCAAACGTGAAATTGTGAACTGGTGTGTAACGAAACTAATAGTAGACGTTGATTGGTTCAACGAATTATCCCGTTTACGCCCACGCCCACTCCCCCGCCGCGCCGCCGGGTGCAGTCATTGTTCTTTTAACAGTGTTAAGAGTCAGTACGTTGCGCACGATCTTTCAATTTAAATATCTTAATATCAGTTTTTGTGACACAATTTTATGAATAACTTTAATTTTGTCAAATATGAGTGAATTAGCAGTGGACCTAAAGGATAATATTGTTGACCAACAACAATTCAACAAAGATTTAGAACAGTATTACAGTGGGCATAAGGAAAATAGTAAGAAGAGTGAATGGACCAGTGATAAAACTAAAAGTGTGATAAAACTAATTGAAGAGTGTAATTTAAGTAAAGGTCAAGGAAGGCGACCATCTAACAAACAATACCATCATGCTAAGAAGTATGATATTATGACTGTTGGTGATGAAAAAATGTTAATAGTAAAAAGAAAATCCCATTCCGACCCGGTTGTAGAAATAATACCTAGCAGTGAATATTATAATGTAATATTTGATGCACATATTGCAACGGGTCACGGACGGCGAGACAAAATAGTCTATGCCCTGAAAAATAAAAATCCAGTGCCAATTTTTGCCGTCACAACTTTTCTACAACTTTGTAAAACTTGTCTTGCCAAGAAAAGTTTTCCCAAAATCGGTATTGTTGTGATGCCTCTGATATTGGACGATTTTAATCGGAGGAGACAAGTAGATCTTGTGGACTTTCAGTCTTCTCCGGATGAAGAGTATAAGTGGATGCTGCAATACCAAGATCACTTGACCAAATTTTGTTTTTTACGACCGTTGAAAAGCAAAGAGGCTAAAGAGGTGGCAATTGAGATTCATAGCAAGAATGTGGTCGGTAAAGTTATACAGAAGAAGAATGAATTATATAGAGTTGGTACTTCCTGCGGAATCATCAATGACTGGTTACCACGAAATGCTATTCTTCCGTCATCAGGGACAATTTTGTCTGATGACATTCCAGAGGTCAGAATCATTGAACCTATTTTTTTTTCTCATTGAACAAATTATAGTTTGGTGCTTTAAGCTCGTAGCCTATTTGTCTATCACCAAGAAAATAAAATAAAAGTACACTATTTTTTTAGGTAATTTAATTTCTTATTAATTTTTGTTTCAGGACACTTTGCCACTAAGAACCATATCTGCAATGTCTTCTTCATTTGGTGGACAAGGAATGAGACAGTGTAACTGCAAAAAAATATCTAAAGGGCAATGCATTATCTAACAGATGTAATTGTAAAAAATCGAATATTTTGTTTGGCTCCATGTGCCATAAATCTTTGACATGTAACAATAAGTGATAAAAGGATCTTTCTTCAGTTTTCTTAGTCAATATTATTACCTACATTCAATATTTTACGGCTTACGTTTAAACCTACCAAAATTGCGTTATTTTATTTTCAACAAATTATTCCTCCCTGCCGGAATGGATAATTGTTCATCAAAATGTGTTTGTATTTCTAAAACTATTAAAGTGAATTGCTCGCCATAAAAGTATTAAAGTTAACCTCAGTCCAAATATTGTTTTGGGACGTCGAAACCTGTTAGCAAATGCTGACTATTATAGCTGAGTTAAAAGCTATTCAAAGGCGCAAAACGTCTTCTTTCCCACAGTTCTTTGGTCCCGTAAGTCCCGTTACCAACCAAGGAATTTCGGAACTTCGACCAAATGCGATAGTTAGGGGAGTCCTTTAGCGCTAAATTACTCGCAAAACAATAAAGCAATAAAAGAGAGAGCGCCAGATGGGTCCGTTGGTGGATCCCACAGATCAGGGAACAAGGTGTTGATCTGTGGTGGATCCTGATAAAACAAGCGTTAAATACAGCTAGGTGATAATAATATTCTGTTTAATCTAGTTTGTATTACGAGTACGTAATATGTTTGGATGAATAACTGAAAAATCGAATCAAGAATGACATAACAAAATGTATAATTAATAAAATAGTTTTATTTTAATATTTTTAATTGTTTTAATAACTACTTTTATTTTCTCCAACTTAGAAAATATTTAATTTGCTTAGATAATTCAATGTCATTTTTGTAATTACTTAATAAAATTCACATCAGCAAAAAATTAAATAAGATAACTATTAAATAAAAATAAGGATTTTAATTATTTTCGTCAAATTATTATGTATTTAGCATGTTTTTATAGTTAGTTAATTAGTATGTTTTTATAGTCAGGTATAATATACATAATTAGTAAATTTTCAAAGTCCATTTGGTTGAGGAGCCCTCTTCAGATAAAGGCCGCCTACAAAAATATCTCTGTTTTGCTGTTATTTAGTTTCGAATAAGGTAAAAAGAAATATTATAAATTTTTATTTAAAATCAGTGGTCAAGTTTTAATAATTAGTTATCTAGCATTGTTTGTCTGTTTTAAAACAACGTTGTCATTGACTGAAGGAGGGCCGCGCGGGTTTGCAGCCTGTTAGGCCTGTGTGATGCTTGATCCAGAAAGCTGTGCTGTAGTTTAAGTTTTTCAATAATACATGTATAGTTCAGGCTGTATAATTTGAGTACCTATACTAAAGTTATTTAGATCTGTAATGGCAGATAGTCATTTTAATGTTCCTAGAAAATAATAATGCTTGGTAAGCATTCACTCACTTGGCACCAATAAGCAAGATAATATTATTTTATTGCGTATTTTTCTACGGGGCGACAACATTTTGAGCCGTATGTATTTAAATTCTTCTCATGATTATTGTTTCATATTTTGCCTGCCTCGTGTTACCTACACGGATGAAAATTATAGTTTAAAATAACATATAATTTATACAATTAAATTTAATAATTTATTTATGTTTTTGATTTTAATAACAATAACTTCTTACTACCTACGTAAACCCTTATTTTTATTAGCAAATTTCATTATTTTTGCCAAAAAATAGCACAACCTACTTCAATCATTGCAATTTACGTTCTAAATTCAAATAGTCCGCTTAAACCAATGCATACCATTTACAGAATACTGTTGATTTTAAAAAAATCTTCTAACCAACTTAGGTAAAGTTTATATCTTTAGGTTGCGGAAATTAATGTGTTACACAAAACAACGTACAGGTAAATGTGAATTAAAAAAAAACTAGCACACCTGCATACATTAATGGTTAAAAATTAAATATCAAAAAACATTCAATCTCATTTAATTGCTGTTAAACAGATGTTATCTATACCTCTCTTTAGGTTGCCGAAAATATTACGTTAAATAAAAGAAGGCGCATTAACAAAAGAATTTGCACAGGTGCACGTTTTTTGTTTTACTTGTTTGTACTGTTGCCATCATCATTACAGTTCCGATATAAATAATATATACCAAATAATGCAAAATAAATTTCTAAATACAAATACTAACCTCAATATAAATATGTAGGTACCTACTTTATTTTACGTTTTTCAAAACTAGTATCATAATATCTTTGCTGACCATTGATTTAATCAAAAAATCAATGTTGCTGACTGTTATTTCTGTTAATGGAAGTCATTGATTTAATCAAAATTTTGATTAAATCAATGATGGAAGTACAAATCGTTATTTAAGAATTGTTTCTTTATCTGAACCAGTAATCTTAGACCAAATAAAAGACCATTTTTTTTTTGCCTTAGCCAAACAAATATAACCTACTCTTCCTGTTAAAAAAACAATTAAAACCTATGTCGAATTATCAAAATCGGACTATTCTGTAAAAATATACGTGATCATACATAAAAAATCTGAGAATCTATGAATTTAGATAAAATTCGAGAAGACGACCACTTGACAAATAATATCATCTTACTAAAAATATATCTTTATGGTTTGTTGGTAATAAAAAATAATTGTGAAAAGAAAATGCCATTTCGACCCAAATACTGTCAACTAATAAAGATGCACATATTGCTAGGGGTTACGAACGGCACGCACGACCAAATAGTTCATGTCCTATAAAATAAATTATAGGGGTATTTAGCGCAAAAAAATGTTAGGTCAGGTGGTCGGCGGAGTCGCAAAAAACTGCTTATTTCAACACTCACAAGGTAAACCAAAACCCATAGGGTGCTTTCCTTTGACCTAGAATTATGATTGGCAAAAAAGATCGTCTTATGGTTGGTACACTTACCTACATAAAATAATCGGCCAAGTACGAGTTGGACTCGCGCACGGAGGGTTCCATACTGTATAGGAGCCCCCCTTTAATATTTATTTTATTTTAATTTTATTAGTGAAGTGAATATAAAACTAAATACTCTGTGAAAAATTAAAGCATCTACCTGTTACCATTACACGGGTCAACATGAAATTTGACTTTGATTGCAAAGCATTAAATTTCGGTAGTTTAGGTCGTAATTAGACGGAAAAAAAATATATGGCATGAAAAACTTTGCTTTTGTGCTTAGAAGACTGATTGAACGAAATTTTTAAAAATCTCGGATTTAAATTTTTGATTGAAAATAAAACTATTGAAATAAAAATGTTTATTATTTTTATTAAGTTTTACTATCAAATTAGCTTACAGAAAAGTGGAAAATAACTTAAAAGTGCACACTTTTACTTTTTCTTTTATGTTCATAGCTACTTTCTCTCAATAAACCCCAAATATGGTCGCCCATCATGTTTTCATTGTATTGGCCTTGATAGCGTTGTTCAAAATTCATGATGTCTTGATGGAAACGTTCTCCTTGCTCTTCGGAATAGGCTCCCATATTGTTTTTAAATTTATCCAAATGAGCATGCAGCATATGTACTTTTAATGACATCCTGCAGCCTTAATATTTGTAAGCATATCCTCAACCAACTTTTCGTAGTTTTCAGCTTTATTATTTCTTTTTGAAAAATGAGTATTATTATTATAACTATCACAAAAGCAAACTTTATACCGAAAAAAGGTATTTTCTTTTCGTTTTTGTGCATAACTAACTGGAAAATAATAGTATAAACTTTAGGACAAAGAACGAAAATTTTTTTGTAGAGTCGTGTTATTAATATAGAGCGAAAAACGTCTGAAAAATCAGGTTTGTTGTATGGGAGCCCCCCTTAAATATTTATTTTATTTTCTTTTTAGTATTTGTTGTTAAAGCGGCAACAGAAATACATCATCCGTGTAAATACATCATCAAATTTCAGCTGCTTAGCTATCATGGTTCATGAGATACAGCCCGGTGACAGACAGACAGACGGACAGACGGACATCGAAGTCTTAGTAATAGGGTCCCGTTTTTCCCTTTGGGTACGGAACCCTAAAAAACGACTTAATTGTCCGGCAATTGCTTACTCTCTACTCGCAATTGTCCGGCATTTTGACCACTGGTTTTACTACTATGTGAAAAGCCAAACATAAATAATAATATGATATTGTACCGAGACTCCAAAATAACTGCATACCATTAGATTGGGACTTTACAGAAAGTAACCCCGGGGAGCGCAGATGTGTTTAAATGTCTTTTTGTTTGTCGAGAATTTTGAGGATCCGGAGGACAATAGCCTAACGGTCATTTTACGCTATTGTATTAACAGCTTTCAACATACTTTTACCTTTTACCTAAATAATACTTTTTATTTAGTGTGTTATAAATTTTAAATCATTGTATCATAAAAAATTTGGGAGGTATTTGTCCCCCAATCCCCATAAAAAGGAAAACAATATTAATTTTAATTTGTCAATAATACATTTTGGTTACAGTTTGGATAATTTTAGTTTTAATCTATTACCTATAGCTATTAGATTTGTGAGGGTTGGTATTATGTAATTATGTTAATATTTTGGACAAGCAAAATACATAATTTTTTGGGTTCTTATTCTTAGGATCTATAAAATATTTTGTGTAGCATTAAAATTCTTCTCATTATTGTTACATGTTTTACCTACCTCACTCTATAATGGATAAGCATTGTTTAATAAGCGACAGTTATTTTGTTTCAAATATTTTTTTGGTCGAGAATTTGTTTATTAGTTTAATCTTAATAGTACAAATAATTTCTCACGGTTAAATCCCGTTTATCCCCCGGGGCTCTACTACTTGACCCTTACTTTTATCTGTATTTTAATTTTAACAATGATTTTTTTCGCCAAAATAGTACAATCGACTTCAATCATAGCAATACGTACTTATTTACAATATTCGAAAAGTTAGATCAAATCGATGTTACTACTATTAATATTTCAAAAACTTTCTAACCAATTTCAATAAAATGTTTATGGATATGGAACTACATTCGGGGTACTTATATTCTTTCCAAAAAAAAAAATCACCATGCGTGATCATACATAAAAAATATACAGCATCGAATCTTTACACCGATAAAATAACAATGCACGGCTGCACCCGGCGGAGGAGGAGTGGCCGTAAAAGGGATGATTCGTTGAACCAATCAATGCCCACTTTGAGTTTCGTTACACACAAGTTCACAATTTCACGTTTGACCACTGTTTGTTTACAAACTAACGAAAATGTAAAGCGTTAAATTGTAAACCGTTGTATCCGTTCACAATCTATCGATAGTTTATAATCTAACTCGGGAGATTGTAAACAAACGGTTCTTACAATAAACCGGTGACATATACATAGGTACACGGAGCACAGACGAAAACTTAACTTAATGAAAAAATACTAAAAACCGCATTGTAACCTGTTGTGTCCATCCATCCATCCATCAGCCATAGGACGTCCACTGCTTGCCATAGGCCTCCCCTATGGATCTCCAATAAGACTGGTTGCAAGCGGCATGCATCCAGCGCGATCCTGCGGTCTTAATGAAGTCATCCGTCCACCTTGTGGGACGTCTTACGCTGCACTTACCGGTACGTGGTCTCCACTCGAGAACTTTTCGACTCCATCGGTCATCAGTCCTCCGCGCTATATGCCCTGCCCACTGCCATTTCAACTTGCCAATCCGCTGAGCTATGTCGGTAACTTAGGTTCTTCTACGGATCTCCTCATTTCTGATTCGATCTCCAAGAGAGACTCCGAGCATTGCCCTCTCCATAGCTCGTTGGGCTAATCTGTGGTGTAGTTTAGAAGATCTAAGGAAATAAGTACACAGACGGACATACAAAAAAGGCGACTTTGTTTTATATGTATTTGAAGGGACATGAGAGGCGTCCATATCATCAGAAGTATCCATGTTTTCATCAGAAGTCCATGTTTGATTGCGGGTAGGCGTGGGTAGTCGGGCGAAGAGAATAATAACGCAACGTTATGTTATGCGCTGTAATTTCAATCAGATTCCAATCCTCGGCACAAAATGGGTCTTGAATCAATCAGTCCAATCATTGATCACTCTAATATTAGATGACACTCCACCAAACACGTATAGCACGCGGTCCGATGCAAACCGATTGCCGTCAAGTTATCGAATGGCGGCCGCCGGCCCTCGCCGCTCCACTAGCGCTCGGTCACGGTAATGTAATTATCATTACCGTGGCTCGGTGTTGCGTCACAGTAAACTAAAATGACAGTTCCACCTTGGTGACGTTAACAGTTGACAGTTACCACTGCTGTTTACTCTCAATATTCAAACGCGAGGTCATATTTATTATTATTATGTAGTGAGAAGGGCTTATTTTATTTATTCACATAAGAAACATCAACAGTATGCACCTAGTCATGTATGCTGGAGCACCGACAGCAACTATAACTGTTGTCCACTAGCCCACTACCGAGAATAGCCAGACGGCAAAACCGCTGAGTGCGCGTCTGGCTCCACGGTGGTCCGGCATGCATTACCGTGGGAGGCGGTAGATAACACCGCTCCCGTTAGCTTTTAGTTTAGTTGTAAGTTAGTTATAATTCAACTCTCAATATGATCAGACGTATTAAATAAGTAAAAATCAATTTTTGTCTTTTTAAAAAACAAAACCCGCGATCCTCAATTTTGACTGGCGCAGCCGGTAGGATTGCTGAGATACGTCGCGTAAAGTCGTAAAGTGATATTCGCGCGTACACGTAGTTACGGTTTCTTAAATTCAGTGACCGAGCTCGCAGCAATCCGAACCAACAAATAAATTTGTCTTCATTGGACGCGGCAGTTTTTACCAGGCACTACTAACTACAGCAGAAGGATGAAGACGGGTGTTATGTGAGTAAACCTTTTCGAATTCCATTCCCTGTTTTCATTTATTTCCGTTGGTTAGACCAAATAATCGTTATTTGATTTTCAATTGCGTACCGACATCGTCGCTATAATTTCAAGTACTTAGTTAAACTAGTTTATAAATTGTGTTAAGATAAATATATCAAAATGGTAGACCAAACGGTGAGAATAGTACCCAAAGATTTATTATGTATAATACCTAAATATGAGGGGGAACAAAATCTGCTAAATCTTTTTATAAGAAAATCGCAGTACATTTATAACGGATATAGCTCAACAACTAATGCAGTACAGCAACAATATGTATTTCACGCAATTACCAGTAGGTTGCATGGTAGAGCCGCTGCTTTACTAAGTGAGCGCGAAGACATAAACTCATGGCCCGCACTCAGAGATGTATTAGTTCAGCATTTCGGCGACCCACGCTCCGAGGAGTGTATCGCGATTGAATTAGAACAAATGCGTATTAACAACGGAGAAAGTTACATAGATTTTTGTCACAGGATACAGCAGACCCGTAGCACACTCTTTGCCAAGGTTAATCTTTTAGCCGACGAAGGAGTAAAAGCGGCTAAAATGATCGTATATAATAACATGGCTCTAAACGTATTTCTGTACAACCTCACTGAAGACCTAATTCGCATCGTGCGCCTGAAAGGGTGCCCCAATTTAGAGGCCGCGTTGAGCATCGTCACTGAAGAAGT
Source organism: Hypomecis atomaria (assembly GCA_964007245.1). Classification (NCBI taxonomy): domain Eukaryota; kingdom Metazoa; phylum Arthropoda; class Insecta; order Lepidoptera; family Geometridae; genus Hypomecis; species Hypomecis atomaria. The sequence goes on from OZ023279.1 coordinate 26,507,658, forward strand.
TAACTTCATGACGCAATTTAATGCCAAACAAAAACAGAGACAGGCCTCGGCCGCACCCGCTAAAACAGTAAGCAACATTTCTAATAACAACTTTAAATTCGGAATACCAAACCAAAACCAAGTCGCAGCGCCTAACCCAAGCTTTAAGTTTGGGATACCGCAACAACCCCAAGGTTTTAGATTCGGCCTTCAGCCCCAAAACACACCCCCACAGATTGGTTTTAGACCCAATTTTCAAATGAACACCCCGCCAACAGGTTTCAGATTTAATCAAAATGCCGGGCCCCAGAACTTCAGATTCGGCGCCCCACGGCCAAATTTCAATTTTGGACAAGGTCCTAGACCACCATTTAACTCAAACTTCGCAAGACCACCTATGCCGCAACAACATTTTGGCCAAGGATTTAAATTCGGCATCCCGCCAAACGCAAATCGCCCCAAACCAATAGAAGAACCGGACGTCTCGATGAGGACAGCCCGACCACTGAGGCAAAACATGTTGAATGCCTCGGCGGACACAGAAAACGTATTCTACAATAACGAAATTGTAGAGGAAACCACCGAGCAAAATGGCGATGCCGCATACTACGATGAAAACTACATGTACAATACGGTGTCGTAAATCAGGCTCTACGACTGATGTCGGATTCTATGACGGGTCGCTGTCAGGTGGTCGTTGGAGAAGGGGGCACGGTAAAATCTCAGCCGCTCACCACCGTGATTGGAGTGGCGCAAGGATCCTCGCTCTCCAATATAGCATTCTCCCTTCTCCTTAACGACCTGCCTGAGAATATAAAAGATGCGCACGTATTTATGTATGCCGATGACGTGGCTGCGGTGGTAAGTGCTCCAACTAGAGAACAACTAGAGCAAAAACTGAACAAAGTCGCTGGTGACCTGACAAACTGGTTTAAAATTAACGGTTTGATCCTGAACATAACCAAAACCCACTTTGTTCAGTTTGACCTCTCAGGTCACAGGAAAGGGCCTCTGGAGGTAACAGTTGAGAGCAAAAAGATGGTACAGGTGAAAGACACAGTATTCTTAGGTTTCCATCTTGATAGTGGCTTAACATGGGAGAAACATGTAGACAAACTGTGCCTAAGAATTGGACGTGCATGTTTTGCATTGTGGAGGCTATCTGCCATATTGCCAAAAGCCATGGTCAGAAATTGCTATTTCGCATCTGTTCACTCTCTCCTACAATATGGTGTTGAGTTCTGGGCATGCTCTGCAGACTGGGAGCGCGTGTTCAGGATGCAAAAGAGAGCAATCAGAGCCATAGAGAGAGTGACAGAGGACATATCAGCGCGTCCACTTTTCCGGGCCTTGAAAATTCTAACCCTTCCTTCGATGGCTATTCTAGAGGCGGCTCTGTACGCCAGAGACCATCTACAGGAGTACACGTGCCTGGGCGAGCGACGCGTGCAGCCTCCACGGAAGGAGCGCGTATTGTGCACGCCTGTCCATAGGCTAGAGAAAACGTCCAAGCAGGTGCACATTATGGCAACAAGAGTTTATAACCACTTGCCAGAAATTATAAAAAAAGCGCCAACAAGACGTGCATTTAAAAATAAAGCAAAGAATTGGCTCGTTGAGCAAGCATTTTATAAGGTGGCGGACTTTCTACCTAAGGTAGAGTAATTTTTTACAGGACTGTCTAGTTTAAGGCAGAGTAAGTTTATTTGTACTTCAAATTATAAATATTATTAGTAGTACTTATTACTATTTTTATTATTATTTTTTCAGTGTTCCCCTGAGACCTCATTGTTGTGTTGTTGAATTGACAAAATAGTTACACTGAGATAATTTAGTTATGTAATTGTTTTTTTAAATTGAGATATGTAGATGATTATTGTATTGATTTGATTTTTAATTTTTAATTGATATGAATGTTATTGATTGTATTTATTCTTAACTACTTAATTTATGTTGTTGAGTGAATTTTAATGTTTTTAAATTGAAAGTGAAATATTGTAAGATTTATATGACCTGTAACTAATTGTTATTAATAAAAAAGTATGAGTATGAGTATGAGTATGAGTATACAGAGGTCCCGGAAGCCCATGACATGCCCGGGGAGGCGTACGAATACGCAGATATGACGGGCACGGAAAATTTTCAGTTAATAGCCTCCAGTTTTCACCCGAAATAATAGAGCTAAATTGCAGTTCTGTTCTAAAACTACCGCATATAGTAATACCCGAAATTAAAGCACGCTTCATGATTGACACCGGAAGTACAAGGTCCTTCATTAGCCCTGAAAAAGCGGACGAATACTTTTCAGCTTTCAAATACTACGAGCCGTTCGAGGTGATAAGTACACACGCCCGTAGCCAGCACAGTGAGGCTATCTGCATACCGCTATTAAAAACCTTCCAATGCGTAGGCAAGCACAAGTTCTATGTGTATGACGTCGATAGTCGCTACGATGGTCTAATAGGAAGCGACCTATTGAAGCAACTGGAAGCTAAAATCGACATGAAAAACCAGATCCTACAGACACCCTACGCAAACATACCAATTATATATAACCCACCGTACGAAATATTACTAGAGCCCCGAACGGAATCAAGAGTCAAAGTCCCAACCGATCTACAAAACGGCGAGGCCATCATAGATTTTGTTGATTTTGGACAAGGAGTAAGAATGCCAAGTGCCCTTGTCACGTGTGAAAATTCATTTGCCTACACCGTTATTCAAAATACTTCCGAAGACACCATTTCAATGGCATTTGCTAAGCCACTTAAAGTAACCAAACACGAGGGCGAAGTATGTAACACAAACGTAACCTCGAGTAGTTGCGAGGTTGACCAACTCCTAAAAGAAAATCTAAAAAAGTTACGGCTAGACCACACCAATAAAGAAGAACGAGAAGCTATAGAAAAGTTATGCACTGAATATCGAGACATCTTCCACTGCGAAGGTATACCACTTTCATTTTCAAACAAGGTCAAACACGAAATTAGAACCAAAAACGAAGACCCCATATTTATTCGACCGTATAGACATCCACCCCTCTACAACGAAGAAATCCGAAACCAAGTGACCAAACTCTTAGAAAATGACGTCATAAGGGAATCGCACTCACCTTGGAGCGCGCCAGTACACCTGGTACCCAAAAAAACCGACGCATCAGGTGAAAGAAAATACCGTATGGTCATAGATTACAGACGTCTCAACGAAGTGACCACGGATGATAAATACCCGCTGCCTAATATCGCTGATCTCTTCGACAAATTAGGGAAATCGGTGTATTTTAGTACCATCGATTTAGCAAGCGGATTCCACCAGATCGAAGTGAGGGAAGAAGACCGACAAAAGACAGCGTTCTCCACGCAAGCGGGTCACTACGAGTTTACCCGAATGCCATTCGGTCTAAAAACCGGACCAGCTACGTTTCAGCGCGCAATGGACAACGTGCTCAGAGGATTACAAGGACTGCATTGCCTTGTGTACCTAGATGATATAATCGTGTATTCATCTAGCCTGCAAGAACACATTGAGAAGTTGCGTATGGTTTTCGACCGATTGAGGGAAACAAACCTGAAAGTGACATTGGACAAGTGTGAATTCTTCCGCAAGGAGGTACTTTACCTTGGCCATATGATAACTAAGGATGGACTTAAACCCAATGATGATAAGATACAGGCCGTTCTGAACTTCCCAATTCCAACAACGACTACCCAAATTAAAAGCTTTTTGGGATTAGTGGGATATTACCGTAAATTTATTAAGGACTTTGCCAAAATCACCCGTCCCTTGACGTCCTGTTTAAAAAAGCGAAACAAAATAGAACTCACAGACGAATTTGTGGGCGCTTTTGAGAGATGTAAAGAGCTGCTAGTGAATGCGCCTATTCTACAATTCCCGGACTTCTCAAAACCATTTATACTCACAACTGACGCGTCTGATTTCGCGGTTGGTGCAGTAATATCCCAGGGCCCCATAGGCTCGGATAAACCAATAGCCTATGCCAGTCGCACCCTGAATGACGCTGAAACCAGGTATAGTACCGTAGAAAAGGAGCTATTAGCCATCGTTTGGGCCGTGAAACATTTCAGGCCATACCTATACGGTAGGCGGTTCACCATCTATACCGACCATAGACCCCTTGCCTGGCTCAATAATATGAAAGAACATAACAGCAAGCTCACCAGGTGGAAGCTCCGCTTGGCAGAATTCGACTATGACATCATCTATAAAAAAGGCAAACAAAATTGTGTAGCGGATGCCTTATCGCGTATCAAAGTCAACGCGATAGAGAAGGACGTCGACTCTATGAAGGTCAACGTAGAAAAGAAACAAAAGCAAATCCCAAAAAAGGAAACAGATAAAGAAACTCAAGACGGCGACAATATGACCGTCTACCAGATAATACTGTCAGAATCAGAAGAAGATCAAAGCCAAGACACAATCGTTTTGTCATCCGAATCAGAATATGGCCCGCTAACCCCTATATACGAACCAAGGTCTCCTTTTTCTATTCCATCCGCAACAAGCGACACGTTGACAGCATCGGAACACTCAGAAACTGAACATTCCGTTTACGAAACGGATTCCTCCGGAATTCCCATTATGAACGAGGCCATAGATACTAAATCTAACCAAATCTTAGTACACACTTGGTTCAGAGGAGAATTGACAGTTAAGGACTTATCAAGGCCAAAACAAAAGATTTTGGAAGTCCACTTACCACTGGAAAGACCAGATTTAGTGAAACAGTTCCTTAAAGAATATATTAAACCAAAAGTTAAATATTTCATTTATTTTGAAGACGAAGGACACCGGAAACAATTTGCTGAAGTAATTACCAAATTATTTAAAAAGGATACCGTCAAGATTTTCGAATGTACCCAGAGGGTCATATACGTTGAAGATGAAAATGAGCAGAAAGAGATTGCGAAAAAGTACCACATTGGAAAAACCTGTCACCGAGGAATAAAAGAGACGACTACGCATCTGAAACGAACATACTATTGGAATAACATGGAAGTTACAGTAGCCACCATAATAAATTCGTGCGACGGCTGTAAAACTATGAAATACGACAGGAAACCACTAAAACCAGAGCTACAACTCACACAGACCCAAACAAAACCATTCCAAGAGATTTTTATAGATGTCTTCACCATAGAAGGAAAATCATACTTAACTTTAGTTGACGCTTTCAGCAAACTCGGACAAGCCATGGGGATTGAGAACAAAACCACACCTGAAATAATTAGGGCTCTCATTAAGTATTTTTCTATGTATGGAGTACCACATAAAATCAGTGCCGACTCCGGGTCAGAATTTAATAACGCCCTGCTGAAGGAAACCTTAAGCCTCTATAAGGTAGACCTGCATATTGGTACCCCACATAACTCAAACTCAATGGGGTTGGTCGAACGGTTTCATTCAACCCTTATCGAAATTTATCGGCTTGCCAAATACGAGCACAAACTCACAGACGCAGCGTCAGTAATGACCTACTCGCTCATGTCATATAATCATACAATCCACTCCACCACAGGACTAACGCCTTTCGAAGTAGTATTCGGTCACACCGACTCTAAAAATCCATTTAATGTCAAATTTAACAGGGAATACACACAAAAACTAGTACAAGATCACAAAAACCGTATCAAATTCTTATACAAATATTTAACCGATAAAGCTATAAATATTAAAAAGAAAATCAAGGAGAAACTTGGAGGAGAAAAAGAGTTCAAAGTAAAAGAGGGGGATACAGTTTTCGTAAAAGGCGTAAACGTTAGAAGAGGCAAGGATAAACCGCGGTACGAAAAGGCGGAAGTCGTAGGTGAATTAGACAGGAACATAGTACCGATTAAAATGAAAGGTCGTGAGACTAAAGCACCAATTAAGGATTTAAAACGTCCTTCACAGGTGCGCCCTGGTCCTGCTGCAGACGTCAGCTGCCCTGGCCCTTCTACTTCAGCAGATCAGGGATAACCCCGGGATCTTCCCGATCAAAGAAGGTCACGCCCTTATAAGTAGTGATAAGTGGTCTATTATTAAAACCCTAGATTTAAGTTTAATCAGAGACGATTTAGATTTTAATGTTAATAGATATGTAGATTTGAATAAGCATGTAGAGAACTATTTCGGAAACAAACCCATTAACGCAGGCATCAATGACATAAAGACTCAGACAGATTTTATCAAAAATATTACACTGCAGAAATTAAACCAGCTAATTCCTGTTAAAAGAGTTAAACGCGGCCTCCTAAATCCCCTGGGATCGATAATCAAATTAATTTCCGGAAATTTAGACAATGACGACGCTATGAAGTATGACGCGTTAATACAAAATGTAAAATCGACGCAAATCGCAGAAAATAAAAGAGTAACAGTGGTCGCAGAAATGCTGAAGTCATTGGTGAATATTACAAACAATACTAAGAACAATTTCATTCAATTGGATAAGGCAATTTGGGAAGTTAAACAACAGTTAAGTAGTAATAACGCCACTACAGATACGCTCAAGATCATTAACACATATCACTTATTTTTGCATAACTTCCAAACTCTCTATACCATATTGAACGAGATTGAAACTACTGTAGCTTTTAGTAAATTAGGAATGTTACATCAAGCCATTTTAGACCCTAACGAATTGTTGTTAATACTTAAGGATGTAGAACGAAAAGGTAAACTCATGTTCACGGCTAACTTTGAAAATCTACTGAAATTAGAGCAATGTATAGAGCTAAAGGCTTACGCAAAGGAAAATCAAATAACTTTCATTATGGACATACCCCTTGTAGAAAACGATACATTTACATACTACAAGGTCCTTCCCCTACCTGTTACAAATTCCCGTAGCCAAACTCACCTTATCCTGCCAAAATTTCCTTATTTACTGACGAAAAGGTTGAAAACAGTGTCGCTATCACGCCCCTGTAAGGAAATAGAAGAATACCTATTTCTCTGTGAAGAAGACAACTCATCCTCTTTGGTTAAGGATACCTGCATTGCCGACCTGCTCCGATTCGCATCAGATACAACTCAGTGTCACCAGATACCAGTTGACGTAGAAGAGGTAAAAGTAGAGAAAATACAGGATAGCCGATGGATGGTGTTTGCTAGGACTGACGTCCTCCTCACTCAAAACTGCGGGAAAGAGATAACTCACCACCACCTTCGAGGGACCTACATCGTGACTACAGACGACGATTGCGAAGCCGAAGTTAAAGGCTTAGTCATGAGAAGACATCGAGAGCACTCAGGAAGAATGTCTCTACCTGAATTACCCATCATAAACCTGCCTGAATTAATGCCGCCGGAGAAGACGCGCTTTGTGGAACCGTTGAACGTAAAAGGGATGGACCTCACCAACCTGCAACAACTATCCAGCATTTTAGTGAAAAGTGAAAGTGAAATGAGTCAATATAGTGAACGTGATAGTGCGATTAACATGAAGAGAATAAGCATAGGAACTTTAATTTTATATGTAATTTTAGTCATAGTTTTTGCATTTTGTGTCTCAGTATACTTTTACAGACGAAATTATCGTGGCAAAGAAAATCCGCGCGATAATTTCGATCTTAAGGAGGAAGGAGTCATGTATGCTGGAGCACCGACAGCAACTATAACTGTTGTCCACTAGCCCACTACCGAGAATAGCCAGACGGCAAAACCGCTGAGTGCGCGTCTGGCTCCACGGTGGTCCGGCATGCATTACCGTGGGAGGCGGTAGATAACACCGCTCCCGTTAGCTTTTAGTTTAGTTGTAAGTTAGTTATAATTCAACTCTCAATATGATCAGACGTATTAAATAAGTAAAAATCAATTTTTGTCTTTTTAAAAAACAAAACCCGCGATCCTCAATTTTGACTACCTACCATCGAGCTATATTACTACGTATAGAGAGGACGACGCACATCCCTACCATGTTCCGCCCAAATGCAGCCATATGGCTGCACATCAATTAGTTGCTTGCTAGCTCTTGAGTAGGTACATCAGTCTAGTTTGTTTTAAAACGAAAAAAGTTCAAAATTATTGAATATGGTCTCGTGAGTGTTAAGATATTGCACGAATAATACAAAGAATACGGCGAAGTGCAAAGGAATAACTTTCCATCGGTGAGTAATTAGATAATCATTTTACAATTAAATGCAAACAAAATATTATCGGATGGCGCGTGGACGCCATGTTGCGATACTTTTCATAGACTAAAAATGAAGATGTGACATTGTGTGTGTAACAAGTGTAGGTAAAATTAGGGTTTGTTCCCAGTGTTACTACCATTCTTACTACCAGTAGTAAGAACGGGAAACGAATTACTCTTCTTACTACTACGGTTGAAAGTTGTTAGAACAGTAAAAAAAAAAATCGGTTTTAAATACAAATCTGTCATGTTTTGTTTGTTTTTAACCCCCGACAAAAAAGAGGGGTGTTATAAGTTTGACGTGTCTGTCTGTCTGTGTGTCTGTCTGTCTGTCTGTCTGTCTGTGGCATCATAGCGCCCGAACCACTGAACCGATTTTAGTTTAGTTTTTTTGGATGAAAGGAGACTTAATCGAGAGTGTTCTTAGCTATGTTTTATAAAAATCGATTGAGCCGTTTAAGAGTTATTGTGGGTTAAAGTGGGGATGGAAGAACCAAAACTCTACAAATGTGCCCAAAATGGTTGTCAATTGAAAGTTTGTTGTCAAATATTTTTGTGTCGGGGGTTTTTTAATTAGGTATATTATTGTTATTTTAATTTCACGGTTGTAACAGGAGTATTTTTTTTAACTGTTCTTACAACTTTCAACTGTAGTAGTAAGAAGAGTAATTCGTTTACCGTTCTTACTACTGGTAGTAAGAATGGTAGTAACACTGGCAACAAACCAAAATTAGCTAGTTTCTTCTTATAGAGAAAAATATTAATCTAACACATAAAAAGTAGACATCAGTGATTTAACAAAAAAAGATAAAAATATATTAATGATAAATACCTAATATGCATATAATACATTGCGTTTAAAAAATATAATTTTAATTTTGAAGGTTAACGCGTCTGGGTAAAAAAGAAAGAGAAAAATGGATTTCATTTGTATTGGCTAGGAACAAACACACTTACACATAAACTTTCGCAATTATAATATTAGTGTGATTAGGCAAACAGTGGTATATTATATAAAATACTTAAACGAATGAATTAGTTTAACTTAAATATTTATATTATGATATAATATTACGTTCGTCGTGGAATGATCGTCGGGTGATGATGATGATGAATATAATATTTTCTACTGATCAATAATTCAACTAATGTTAAATTATGAAGAAGAAAAAACGAAGTACGAATTCAATTGAAGCGTGTGTACGTAATATAAACTTTGTCACTTCTGTAGTCAGTCAGCATCTTAGTCTATAGAAACGACAAGTTAATGCAGAACGTTGAACGAAACGCGTAAGCGCTTCGAAGAATCGCGGCGCTTTCGACCTTTTTGCCACGAGAAAACTATACCTTAAAAGTGTTCTAGCGCTGCGTGTTTATACTGGCTGATTAGACGACTAATTATTTTTACAGTGCTGAAGCGCACTTTAGATTATATTCTTAACAAAATTGAGCATGATATTTGGTCAGGGTAGCTTCTCTATACGTAGTAATATTTCCTCAAAGGTACCTACCTACATTAAATATTAACTAAAATTAACACCTTCATAACAAACTGTAAGTATCTATCCAACAAAAACATTTACATGTGAAATGAAGCCAAGTCATAGTTCCCACTATCAAAAAGTTGTCAGATCTCACGTAAAGCCAAGCTTCTAACTCTACACGCCTTACTGTACAAGTCCTTACTCCACAAACTCTACAGCTTAGTCAATATATGTGACTTGGCCGTTTCGTTACAACAAGAACTGTTTGTATAACAGAATTAATGAATTAATCTTCACTTTACGCCCATGCGCAGTTAGCGAAACAGCCAAGCCGCATATATTGACTAAGGTGTGGAGTTTGTGAAGTAAGGACTTGTAGAGTAAGGAGTGTAGAGTTAGAAGCTTGGCTTTACGTGAGATCTGTCAACTTTTTGATAGTGGGATCTGTGACTTGGCTTCATTTCACATGTAAATGTTTTTGTTGGATTTCACTTCTTTTTGTAGTTTACTACAAGGAGTAATTTTATCGATTTTCACATCTCTAGCTTCAAAACTTGCGGAAGTCTCATACCAACTTTTAGTTTTAAAGGTTAGGGGGAGATTTACTAAAAATCTTGAAATACGTGTTTGATAAATCTATATATATAATATATAATAATATATAAAAGAAAGTCGTGTTAGTTACACTATTTATAACTCAAGAACGGCTTTACCGATATGGCTGAAAATTGGTGAGGAGGTAGCTTAGAGCCAGGAGACGGACATAGGATACTATTTATTCCATTCGACAGCGTTCCCGTGTGACTTGACATAAAACATCAGTCACTATAAAACGTGGTATAACAAAAAAGAATCAGACTTGGAATAACAAAACACGAATGACAGCTATGTAATGGACGTATGGATGACAATGGCAGATCCGTTTGCACGAACTTTGCTTTACTCGGAGATGCCACGTTATTATATTTGGAATGCTTCATCGAAGAATTTTCAAAGACGGAAGCAAGGCGATGCGGTTCCTGGGTATCCGGATGTGCGTTCTAGTGATGCTCTTGGTCGTATGTACACAGTTCATCCATAGAATGATGAATGTTTCTATTTGCGGTTGTTGCTGGTAAATGTGCGTGGGCCAACGCCATTTGAGACACTACGGACTGTTAATGGTGTAATATTCCCAACATATCGTGCTGCATGTGAAGAACTGAACTTATTAGAAAACGATACCCATTGGGATACGACAATCGCTGAAGCAATTATCTCTGCATCTCCAAGTCAGATACGCACATTATTCGCTATGACAATTTCGACATGCTTTCCATCAAACCCATGTATTGCTTCTTCTGGAATAGCAGCCATATTGTTAGAAGGATGCCGTACGGCTCATTCAGCATTAAAATTACCGTTAAATCTTCAAACTATTGAAGAACCAACGTGAAATATTACGAAAAAATCCGCAATGGCCAAAGTTTTATCGGCATAGAAAATCATCATCTGGGACGAATGCACTAATGCGCAGTCTAGCTATCTAAACCAACTATCCAATTGAATTTTTAAACTCCTTGGATGTGCCCGGCTTACCACCGCACAATTTACGGCTAAAGGTTGGCTCCGTAGTAATCATGCTTCGAAACATAAACCAACCAAAACTGTGCAACGGTACGCGTTTGGTGGTTGGAAAATTGATGAACAATGTAATTTACGCGACGATACTGAAAGGGAAATTCAAAGGTGAGGAAGTTCTCATTCCGAGGATCCCGATGATCCCAACCGATTTGCCTTTTGAATTTAAAAGACTTCAATTTCCGATCCGTCTTGCATTTGCCATAACCATCAACAAGTCACAAGGCCAATCCTTAAAAGTTTGTGGTTTGAATCTAGGTGGTTTGTTTTTGCGCCTGATAAGAAAACAAAAAATGTCGTGTATCACAAGGTACTTAAGTGAAGAGCAACCTATGTATGTACTGTAATGCAGAAACAATAATAAATTATTAATGTACTTCATTTTATTTTTCTAAAAAAAAAATTAACTTAATAAATTCGAAAATCGGCTTATTTATTGCCTTTAAGGTGGAACAGAGTTCGCCGGGTCAACTAGTTTGTAATAAAGTACCATTGTCAATTTTTGGACATTATCAATTTTTCATCCCCCAGTTTTAGAGTTTGGGGGTGGTTTATTAAGAATCCTGAAATTGTGTTTTATTATCTATTACAACGAGTTCGTATATCCATTTTCTGACTTCTGGCATCAAAAGTTTCGAAAGTGACATAAAAATTTTCATCCCCCAATTTTTGGGGTTGGGGGCTGATTTATTAAAAACCCTGAAATACGTGTTTTATTATTTCTAACAGGGAGTCTATATATAAATTTTTAAATGAATTGGGGGATGAAAATTTGTATGTCACTTTCGAAACTTTTGATGCCAGAAGTCAGAAAATGGATATACGAACTCGTTGTAATAGATAATAAAACACAATTTCAGGATTCTTAATAAACCACCCCCAAACTCTAAAACTGGGGGATGAAAAATTGATAATGTCCAAAAATTGACAATGGTACTTTATTACAAATATAATCAAACACGTATTTCAAGATTTTTAGTAAATCTCCCCCTAACCTTTAAAACTAGGGGTTAAAAGTTGGTATGAGACTTCCGCAAGTTTTGAAGCTAGAGATGTGAAAATCGATAAAATTACTCCTTGTAGTAAACTACAAAAAGAAGTGAAATCCAACAAAAACATTTACATGTGAAATGAAGCCAAGTCACAGTTCCCACTATCAAAAAGTTGTCAGATCTCACGTAAAGCCAAGCTTCTAACTCTACACTCCTTACTCTACAAGTCCTTACTTCACAAACTCCACACCTTAGTCAATATAATTATGCGGCTTGGCTGTTTCGCTAACTGCGCATGGGCGTAAAGTGAAGATTAATTCATTAATTCTGTTATACAAACAGTTCTTGTTGTAACGAAACGGCCAAGTCATTTATATTGACTAAGCTGTAGAGTTTGTGGAGTAAGGACTTGTAGAGTAAGGCGTGTAGTTAGAAGCTTGGCTTTACGTGAGATCTGACAACTTTTTGATAGTGGGAACTGTGACTTGGCTTCATTTCACATGTAAATGTTTTTGTTGGATAGGTGTTTACAGCATTCCTTAAGTATAGGTAGAACAATGATGTAAAGTATTGTTACAGTTATAAAAATTTGAAATTAACAAAAAGAAGATTACAACAGTCAGTAGTGATAATTAAAACAGTATGTATTGTAAATTGAAACCCCTCGCGATATACCAAGTCCCCATCGCACCTCTGCACCGTCAGTCAATTTTATGGCAGGCGCAAAGTTCAACATAAACCATAGGGCTTTATTTTTAGGGTTCCGTGTTCCGTAGGTACCCAAAGGGTAAAGACGGGACCCTATTACTAATACTCCGCTGTCTGTCCGTCTGTCTGTCTGTGACCAGGCTGTATCTCATGAACCGTGAGATACAGCCTGGTCACAGACCAACAAACTTTTCGGATATATATATATATATATATATATATATATATATATATATGACGGAGCGAGACAGCATAGTTGCATTTAGTTGATAGCAATAGTGATGATTTTAAAGTGGGTATCACCTGAATGGGGTCGCACGTGGCAACACTGCATGCTTGTGTCGGAATGAAATGACAGATGGGCGAGAAACTTCATTCTATTCCGAGCGCAAGGCGGCATTGCACCCGTGCCAACCTATTGACTTTAAAATCCGTTTTCATCTTCGAAAATTCTTGTTAAATTAATTACCAAGTGATACTAGGTCAACATAACCACCCGTTGTAGTAGTACAGAGTGTTTATTTTGGTGAGATGGACAACTGGAGACCGCCAGCGAGCCATACTAATGGATGACCCACAAATAACGTTTGCGGGTGATTTACACGATAAGTCCCAGTCCCCGACATCAGAAGTGGTATCACAACAACGCCCACAGCATGAGGATACAGCCTCATTGATCAGCTCAGCACAATGACCAAAAAGTGTGGGCACTCAGCAAAAGTGAAGACGGTGTACGAAAGTGCCACCTTCGCACTACTACTGTGGAGAGAATAGACACGTTGCATCGCGCTGTGCGAAGAAGGTAGTGACGTACGAGTAGAGCATCGAGTCAACACCTGCGATCCAACCAGCGATCGATCATCTTTCAAATCCGGTGAGCAGTTTTCATTTTGTTTCGATTCGGGTGCAGATTGTTCTCTAATAAAAAAAAGTAACGTGGGAGGATCTCCTGATGTGCAACAAAATAGCGCAGTCACACTTGTAGGAATCGAGGGTTCTAATGTTCACTGTTAACTTCAATTATTAGCGTCAAGTTAGATTCACGGATTTTCAGTGTCACTATTATTTAATGCCGTACCTGATGACAATATACAGCACGATATCATGACAACAATGACGACGGTATATGTATTCGGTGTGTGTGTATGTGTGTGTGTTTCAATACCTGTGTGGTAAGCCTGTATGAAAATCTTGTGTGATAAGCCTGTGTGGTAAGACTGTGTAGTAAGCCTGTGTGGTAAGACTGTGTAGTAAGTCTGGATGATAAGCCTGTGTAGTAATCCTGTAGGTACGCCTATGTGATACGCGTTGTTGATACGCCTATGTGATACGCCTGTGTGATACGCCTGTGTGATACGCTTGTATGATACGCCTGTGTGATACGCCTGTGTGATACGCCTGTGTGATACTCCTGTTTGGTATGACTGTGTACTACTGTGTAGTAAGCCTGTGTAGTAATCCTGTGTGATACGACTGTGTAGTGAGCCTGTGTGGTAAGCTTGTGTGATAATCCTGTATGGTAAGCTTGTGTGATAATCCTGTGTGGTCAGCCTGTGAAGCAAGCCTGTTTGATAAGCCTGTGTGGACACCCTGTGTGACAAGCCTGTGTGGAAATTCTATGTGACAAGCCTGTGTGGAAGCTCTGTGTGACAAGCCTGTGTGGAAACTCTGTGTGACAAGCCTGTAGGGAAGCTCTGTGTGACAAGCCTGTGTGGAAACTCTGTGTGACAAGCCTGTGTGGAAGCTCTGTGTGACAAGCCTGTGTGGAAACTCCGTGTGACAAGCCTGTGTGGCAAGCCTGTGTGGAAGCTCTGTGTGACAAGCCTGTGTGGCGAGCCTGTGTGGAAACTCCGTGTAACAAGCCTGTGTGGCAAGCCTGTGTGGCAACTCCGTGTAACAAGTCTGTGTGGCAAGCCTGTGTGGTAACTCCGTGCAACAAGCCTGTGTGACAACTCCACGTAACAAGTCTGTGTGGTAACTCTGTGTGAAATGTCTGTGTGAAAGCTCTCTGTGTTGTAACTGTGTGGCAGCTCTGTGTAGTAACTCTGTGAAGTAGCTCTGTATGGAAAATCTGTGTGGTACTCGTAACTCTTAGTGGTAACCCGGTGTGGCAACTCTGTGTGACAATCCTGTGTGGCAAGTTTGTGTGCGAATTCGATGCAATACTTAAATCTACGTGAGAATTAACTCTGTGTGAAAAGCTTGTGTGATAACTCAGTGTGGAATCTCTGTGTGGTAACCCTGTATTGCGGCTCTGTTTAGTAACTCTGTGAGGTAGCTCTGTGTGGTAACTCTTTGTGGTAACCCAGTGTGACAACTCTGTGTGACAATTCTGTGTGGCAAGTTTGTGTGAAAAGTCGGTGTAATAATTAAACCTACGTGAGAATTAAGTCTGTGTGAGAAGTATGTGTCAGAAGTCTGTGTGAGAAGTCGGTGTGACTACGAATATGCGAGAAAATATGAAACGACCCCATACAGTTAGTTACAACTAGTGTGGTTGCTATCTTGTAGACCTTGTTATGCCAAGAGAACAAGAAGATTCACACGAGGACGCATGAAGATGCAGGATGGCCGTGACGGAGCGAGACAGCATAGTTGCATTTAGTTGATAGCAATAGTGATGATTTTAAAGTGGGTATCACCTGAATGGGGTCGCACGTGGCAACACTGCATGCTTGTGTCGGAATGAAATGACAGATGGGCGAGAAACTTCATTCTATTCCGAGCGCAAGGCGGCATTGCACCCGTGCCAACCTATTGACTTTAAAATCCGTTTTCATCTTCGAAAATTCTTGTTAAATTAATTACCAAGTGATACTAGGTCAACATAACCACCCGTTGTAGTAGTACAGAGTGTTTATTTTGGTGAGATGGACAACTGGAGACCGCCAGCGAGCCATACTAATGGATGACCCACAAATAACGTTTGCGGGTGATTTACACGATAAGTCCCAGTCCCCGACATATATATATCCGAAAAGTTTGTTGGTTTGTTACTCTTTCACGCACCAACGGAGCAACGGATTGACTTGATTTTTGGCATGGACATAGTTTAAAAGGCGGAAATTGCTTTAGGATACTTTTTATCCCGAAAAATTGCATAGTTCCTGTAGGACAGGACAAAAACTATCCAAAGCGAAACTGTCGCCACTATCACAAAGACGCTACGTGATTAATTCCTCTCTGACGCTATTATGGATTAACGAAACGTCACAGCGAAACGTAATTAGATGACAGGTGACATTGTCTGCAGACTTTTATTTAATCACAGGTAGCATGGCAAGAGGAGAAATTGTTTTTCCACCGTTATATCCCCTTGAAGAGGAAATAAAGTAAGGATTGAAAATTACAACTGACATTAAAATTGGATAAAATGTTTTTTTTCCCTCTGCATGCTACATGTTACTATGACGTTTAATACCAGGCCATCATTTTGTCTGACATTAAAAATATTTTTAAATTTTCTATCATTAGAGGTTAACATGTTTCTTTATTCTACCTTTATGGTACAGAATCATCATACTTTAATATTATCAATCCGAAAAGTTTGTTGGTTTGTTCCTCTTTGACGCAGCAACGGAGCAAAATATTGACTTGATTTTTGGTATGGATACCTATGGTTTAAAAGACAGAAAGTGATAATAGGATACTTTTTTATCTCGAGAAAATTCGTGATTCCCATGGGATAGGACAATTACCTACTGTTTCTCAGCAATGGAGCAACGGATTGACTTGATTTTGGGGTGGGCATAGTTTGGAAGACGGAAAGTGACATAAGATACTTTCCATCCCGAAAAATTGTGGTTCCCGTAGGATAAGACAATATTTTTTTCTCAGCAACGGAGCAAGGGATTGCCTTGGCTTATTGCATGAATATAGTTTGAAAGACGAAAAGTGACATAGGCCACTTTTTATCCCAAAAACTTTAACAGTTCCCGTAGGATAGGATAAAAACTAAGTGAGCGGGCCGCGGTAGCAGCCATCTAAGCGCCAGAAATAACCTGTCATGGCAAGTTTAGGACGTTCCTACATTTTTCGCACCCCTTCGCGGCACTCAAGCGGGAGCGCAAGCTCCGTTATGTAGCCCAGACTTGGGCTACATAGCGGAGCTTGCGCTCCCGCCATAATTACTGAGTGTTTCGGAGCACAAGACACATCGTCATCCACCACTCGGGACTAACCAGCACTGAGCGTCGGACAGCATTCCAACGCCCTGGTCCCAGTGCAACGGGTCAGTCATAGTAGCCTAGCACCTGCCTCTTCAACTGCAGAGGGCAGTGAGAACGGCCATCGCGATACCGACACTTCTCTTCCCCTGCAGCCCCACTGCGTCTTCCAACACGTTGACGGCCTAGCGGAAGGTAGGGTAGGTGGCGGCACCCACACCACCAGTTCCATATATCCCACCGCGGCCCCTGCCCCTAATCCTCGGCTGTTATATCAGAGTCCAGGAAGCAGCCTTGCTTTATGAAACTAAGAAAGAAAGGTTATTTCCAGCAAGTAGAGATAGAGAGACAGAAAAGTTAGTCCCTTATATTAAGAAGCAACACCCAGCGCAGCAGGAGGAGCTGGAGTTCATATGCCTGGCAGACGGAGCAGCACTAGAGCAAAATCTTAACCTAGAAATTAACATATTTATAGACGGCAGCAAAATTAAAGGGAAAGTCGGGGCGGCATTATCCATTTGGGATGATGCCGCTGAAATCAGTACCCTCAAGCTGAAATTGGCCGGTTGGTACTCCGTGTACCAGGCCGAGCTCTTGGCACTTCTTGAGGCTACCGAAAAAGCATTAAAATCCACGAAGTCCAGCTACAGCATCTTTTGTGACTCCAGGTCTGCACTGGAAACGGTAGTTGGCGTCTCTTCCCTCCATCCCTAGGCAGTAAAATTCAAAGCTAACATAAAGTTACTACACGCACAAAATAAAATAGTGAAACTTTATTGGATTAAAGCGCACGCGGGGATGGAGGGAAATGAGAGAGCGGACCAGCTAGCAAAGGAAGCAGCACTGCACTCGAAGTGCAGACCTATTTACGATAACTGCCTCGTTTCATTCGTCTAATCCGAAAGGACTCTCTTGACGAGTGGAACCGGCGGTATCAGGATGGACACACAGCGGCGGTAACCAAAACATATTTTCCGGATGCAAGGGCGGCATACAAGATCGTAAGAGAAATAGCACCAGTGGGAATCATAACTCAAGTGCTGACGGGGCATAGTGGGTTTTCCCAATACTTACTTCGATTTAAGTTGAGGGAAAGCACATCGTGCATCTGTGAACCCACAAAAGAGGAGACTCCACTGCACATAATCTTGGAATGCCCAGTTTATGGAAAGCAGAGATTTGACTTAGAACAAAGAATTGGAATTAATCTAACACGTAAAAACTTAGATGAAATAATGAAAGATAGATACCTTAGAAACAATTTTATCGAATTTTGCACAAACATTTGTAAAAAAGCAATAATTAGGAACAAGTAGGTATAAACTTGGCTGTACCATTGTAGAATAGAATAGAAACGCTTTATTGTTCACACAATCGAAATTATTACAATAAAAGAGTACAATATAATTATAATAATGCGACAATCGGCGGCCTTATCGCTTAGAGCGATCTCTTCCAGGCAACCTGATTAAGAGAGGAAAGGATTATAGAGGAAGGTAAAGGACGGGGTGTACAATAATAGCGAAATTAATTGAAACAAAATAAAGAATACTTGAAAAAAGAGTCATAAATACTTGTACAAAATATATACATACATATCAATATACACATGTACATTCAAATACTACAATACTAAAACCTACATACACATACTAATACTAAAATAAAAAATAAAAATGCTACATACAAATTAATAAATTTAATAATAAATAAATATGATAAATTAACTAGAAATGACTTAAATTAACAAGAATTGTAATGTTTATTATAACTGCAAACAGCCAAAAACATTGAACCATAGCTATATTTTTTGTAATTAAGACCCCTGATCATGTCAGGGATATTTAGCGATATAATTTAAAAAAATCGGGGTTGTACATAGACTCCAACCGTAACTTAACCAACAAAAGCATTCCTCTAAGGTATTGTGATATTTGTCGGTTAGGTTAGGTTTCGCAGCCGCCCCCCCGAGTGGGTTCCCGCCTTGTCGTGGCGGGGGAGCTTAGTAGCCAGGTCTCGCCAGCCTGGTGAACCAAGAGGAACCCGAGGTGGGGCCGGCCTCTCCGGGTCTTGGGCCTCGACAAGCCCGTGCGGAGGCTGGCCAGTAGGTCGCTAGTCGACTGAGGTGGACTGCGGTGTCGCGCTCGTCGCGATACCGCGGCCGAGCCCATCGAGGCGGGGGCGGCGACGGGATGGACGGGCGGCGAGTGTGCCGCTGACTATCCGTCCTGCCAGCGGCCCTAACGGGTGCCGCCAACGTGTTGGCGGAGGCGGTGGGGCTGCAGGGGAAGAGGAGTGTCGGTATCGCGACGGCCGCTCTCCCTATCCTCTGCAGCCGTAGTGGCAGGCGCGGGGCCACTTTAATTGACCCGTTGCATCGGGACCAGGGCTGTCGGACACGGGTGCTGTCTGACGCCCAGTGCTGGTTGGTCCCAGGTGGTGGATGACGATGTGTCTGGTGTTTGGCACATCGTCATTCTGGCGGGAGCCGAAGCTCCGTGGTGGGGTCCAAGTTGGGCCAGCGCTGTCGGGTGCCGCGGAGGAGTGCGCAAGCGTGCCCGTAGCCCCGACACCAGGCGCAGTGGTGGAACACCCAGGGGTTTTGGTGGGTACACTGTCCAGTCGGCAGGATTCCCACATAACCACCCGCCTGCCCTCGAGGTGTGGTGGTATCTATAAAAGATTTCCCCTGGTAAAAAAAAAAAAAAAGGTTTCGCAGCCGACATAAACATAAGCCAAAATCAAAATATATAACGCGAGCGAAGCCGCGGGTAAAAGCTAGTTTTAGATATAAATCTGAAAGTGATTTTGTTGGTTTATTGGTTTGCTCCTCTTTCACGCAGCAACGAGTATGGATTGACTGATTGTTGCCATGGATATAGGTACTTAGTTTAAATTGAGACGGAAAGTGACATAGGCTACTTTTTATCCTAGAAAAATAAAATGTTCCCATGGGATAGCACTAAAATTATAGTACCGCGCGAGCGAAGCCGCGGGCAAAAGCGCGACTGCACAGTTTTTCAATCTTGTAAATTTTCCTGTTCGAGATCTATTGGGAGGGTCTTTCTCTAGTAATGGACGTCCCATGGTCGATAAGAGGATACACGTCAATTGAAACTACAGCTGTTTCCGGGCTATCAATGCCGGGGTTCCTCAGGGGTCAGTGCTCTCTGCAACCCTCTTCCTACTGCATATCAACGATCTGCTAAAGCCCGGAATCTTTGGGTACGCAGACGACAGTACAGTCGTGGAGAGCTACACATCCGATGCGAGAACCAGCGGGCCACAGATCGAGTCTCACAGAGAGGCTATGGTCGAGCGGCTCAACTTGAGTCTGGAGGCGGTTTCTGACTGGGGTGATGCTAACCTGGTCAAGTTTAATGCCACGAAGACTCAAGCCTGTCTGTTTTCGGCCAAAAAGAGACCCTTCCAATTGTCTCCCGCTTTCCGTGGTGTCTCCGTTCCGGTAACTGACAGCTTGGAACTATTAGGCGTTTCACTCTCATCGACTCTTAACTTTGGCTCTTACATAGAGTCAAAGGCCCAATTAGCTTCCAAAAAACTTGGTGTTCTCTCTAAGGTGAGACGGTATTTCACACCTGAGCAACTGCTTAGTCTGTATAAAGCTCAAGTCAGGTCGTGCATGGAATACTGCTCTCACCTTTAGGATGGCTCCGCCAAATATCAACTGGAGGCTCTGGAGTCGATTGAGAGGCGAGCCAAGAGGCTGATCGACAGTTTATCGGCCTTTTACCGGATCCACTTCGGAGAGTGCGCCCAGGAGTTGCACAATCTGGTCCCACCTGCCCCTTTCTTCTATCGTACGGCTAGACAGACGCGACCAAAGCGCCACCCTTTTATGGTGGACATTCCGCGCATTAGAACCAAGCGTTTCGAATCCTCATTCCTCATACGAACAGCCAGAATGTGGAACGCTTTGCCTGGGTCTGTCTTCCCGCTAAAGTACAATGTGGGCGTCTTCAAATCCCGAGTAAATAGGTATCTTCTAGGTAAGCGTGCTACAACCTAGACCGCATATCTGCTTAACAACAGGCAGTATGTGGTCAAACGCAAACCTATTCAGAATAAAAAAAAAAAAATAGATGGTAACCAGGGTCTGATGATGGAGCTGGAAGGTGGCAATAGGAACTCAGTAATTAAGCGACAGAACCCCATCGAGTATGGGCTCGTTTGATTTGCCTTGACGCGTATTTTGGTGCCAGATGGTAACATCTGTCCATGTCCATGGTCCATGGGTCTGATGATGGAGCTGGAAGGTAGCCATAGAAATTCAGTAATTAAGCGACACAACCGCGTCGAGTTTGATTCGTCGTTTGATGGGTGATGAGTGGTGGTGGTTTGGTGGAAGTGAATTTACGATCCCATGCTTGGGAAATAAAAGCTTGTTTTGAAAAGTTTGAATAAGTTCCAAAGTGCCCCGTAATGTCTTGCTATAAAGTTCAAATTGTCCCTTTGACTTTTGTACCTATCGCTCAACCAAGTAATCCTTGCATTGCGAGTGGTGGCGCCACGTACGTTATGTTGCTAGCATAGTGAATTACCTGGTAGCATTTAATTAGTTCCTAATTATGGCCGTGCGCAGAGTTAACTTGTGCGCGCGCTAGCGACGCCAGTGCCCTCTGTGCCAGCGCGGAATACTATTGTGCCAGTGAAATAGCCTGATTACCTTTTTACATGTGAGAGAGAGCACGATGAAGCTACTTTTGCGAGTCAAAGTTTAAGGGAGATAGACAATTTCATTGATATCAAGAGTCCTGCAATAGAGCGTGATAGAATTATGTACATTCGCGTCTATCAGCATTGTGTCTCGTTCGCGCCGCCGGCGGCGAAGCGATGAACTATTACTGAAGTATTGAACTACTCAAATTGACACTGAAGTAGAGATAGATTGAAGGATCACAACTGAAGTACTTCAATTGAAGGATTCATTCGAGAACTACACACGTCTATATTTTATAACGTTGTAAACAATCTCACGTGCATCACTGTGAAGAATCTTTCCACGTTTTCGTGAAGCCATTGTCAATCAATCACAAAATGTCAACGTTCGTAACAAAAACTTAACGAAAATAAATAACAATCAAACGTAACGCAAACAAATAACAATCAAACTCAACAAAAACAACAATGAATATCAACGAAAACAACAAAATAACGGAACGAATTTAACGATAACTCGGAGTGCGTCACGTAGCGTGGAAAGCGAATCCTGACTGACTATTTTTTTTGTAGCGCGTACTTCACTGTGTGAGTATAGACAGCGATAGAAAGTGAGCGAGAACGCATGCGAGCGGACGCCATTTTCAGATCTATTCTCTTATTTATCTGCGCGGCTTATACTTAACCATTGCTGGTAGGTAGTTATTGAAGAAACAAAATGACACCATGTAACAAACCTCAGATGGTTTGATCGTCCACATCTGAGTAATTAGGCATAGGAAGAAGGTATTCTTCTAGGTCAGGAGTCTCTCACATGAGGATTTATCTTTCTAATATTATCTAAAGAAACTTTCCATTCAAATGATTTACAAACAAGCAGGAAAATAAATACATTTTAGAAAAGCAACAGAACTTCAATCTAGGTATGAAAACTCTTTGCAGAACTTGAGAATTTAAAATAAGAGAAAAAAAAGAACAGAGAATTTGACAGGACTGACAACAGGGACTTCACTTGAGAAAATTATAGGAAAATGTTGGAATATTTTATCTTTTTAGATATATTTAGATTTATGCCGCAAGAATCTTGAAATAATTTAACAAGAAAAAAACAGAGAAGAATAAACTAATATTTTGATCCTGGTCTAAAAAGTGAAAGTTTGAAGAAAGTTGTTTTCTATCGAAGGACGAAGATGTTCCTAGAGGATTTGGTTTCGTATAATCGTATCACTAATTAAATAGATATGTCATAGTAGATTATAGAATTGTTCAGCAGATAAAGTTACGGCGAGTCGGCCAGATCAGCACTGCATTGGACTTTTGAATGATTTAGTGTAGAATTAATGTACAAGAGGACATCTAAGGAAAAGAGGAGGTCTATCATAGGAAGATAGGCCTATGTCCGCCACACTGGTTCGATGTGGTAGGTATGGTGAATTCTTATACGTGTCTATTTTCATACGAGGTTGAACGAGAATCTTACAGAGCTACGCTATACTTTAGAGGCTGGAAAATATTACCTATGCAGAACAGTTGCGGGCTGATAAATACACATACGTCTTCAGGTTTCTATGGCGGTCTTGCATAAGTTGACTTACGATGTTTCCTACTCTATAGAAGTATGTTACTGACGAAACTATTTTTCATTGAGCATTTACTCACGAGTAGAAGATAAAAGCTTCTAACACTCGCCCTTTATGATTTCTATGTATGAATTACAAATGTTTTAATTATTTCTCTTTTTCAGCTTCGACTATATGCGAACATGAAATCTTATAAAGATATATAATCCAAGCGGATTGAGAATACAATTTCCTGACATATCGACATGACTACCTACAATTTGCGAAGGACAGGGTGTTCATAGATAAAATGTCATTTATTTATGTTATGGGGATTGCAGAGTCGACTATTGCTATATCTTATTATTGCTACATCACAGTATTATTATATATTCTTTGACATCACATTATTTAAATACTAGCCGCAAGTGCTATTTGATCAATGCTGTATTTTCATTAGTGTGCAGAACTCTTGAAGCCAGATAGAGCTTGGGCCAGTGTTTCTCATTTCCGAAATGGAGGGATATCCCGTGTCCGTATAAGAGTGTAAATTCTGATCACTTTGAAATAAAGCTATTGATAGCTTATTGATTTGAATATTATTTTATGAGGCGAAGTCGATTCTCGAACCTTTATCTATAGTAATCTTGGAGCTTTTCTAGAGAACACTCTGGATTTCATGCAAGTTTTATGATTTTCCTGACTTTATGAAGTGATGTAGATACAAGATGACTGATTTTAGACTGACACACACTCGCGACTCCTGGTTTTTTCTTTCCTGCTTTCTTTTTCCAGGATGGCGTTAGATTTACGAAAGCAGAGTAGAGTCATTTTCATGGTTTTCAGCTCTCTCGAGCGCCATCTATACCAATATTATAAAGAGGAAAGATTTGATTGTTTGTTTGTTTGTTTGTTTGCATTGAATAGGCTCCGAAACTACTGAACCAATTTGAAAAATTCTTTGACTGTTGGGAAGCTACACAATCCCCGGATGTTATAGGCTATATTACATTTTCAAAAAAATTAGGGATCCTTGCTAAAACTCCAATAAAGTAACTCAAGGTGTAAAAAAAATACCTAATAATTTAAATATTATGTAATAATCTGAATATGTAAAGTATGTAATATTTAACTGTCATAGTCTATTGGTTATTGTTACCCTAGCAACCAAAAATAAGTATGTCACTTCTGTCAATTGTTTGAAATATAAACAGCTATAATAACAGTTTACAGCTTTAAACCTTAGATTAGGCTTTAAACACATTTAATTATAAATTTCATTGCTTAGACACATATTCAGCTTTATTTATTTTAGATTAGAGAACCTCCCAAGTCCGCGCGCGAGAGTCGAGTACAGAGCGTTCGCAGCGGCTTGAAGAGCAAAATAATAGAAATATTCTAACTCGCACTACGGAATCGAACTCTGAGCATTCCCAACGCCTACGAGATCAGAGAGAAAGACAGAATACGTTAACAACTAGAGTTCGAACTCAAATTTTAGCTCACAGTAGCAGATCAGCATTCAGATACGATCCACAAATAGATTATGCTCAACAGCCTTCCGTCCAAATTGGAACCATGAATAAGATTTGCCCTAAGTGCAAAAAAATGGGACGATGAACCTAATGGTATATGCTGTGCACCAGCACGGGAAGAATGGCAAAGGGACTAATAGTCTTTCCACCATTATGTCCCGTCGAAGAGGAAATAAAGTATGGATTGACAATGACATCTGACATTTAGAGTGGATAAAATGGTTTTCTCCCCTTGCCGTGCTACTCGGGCTGGTAAAGTTAGTCTCCCCAATATTGAAGAGCCGCCACAACCAATAAAAAATCTTTTGACAAGTAATCATTCACTAGCCGGACATTTTTTAACCAACATACGAAAGTAGAATAGTGTCTTCCAGATGACTTCGTTTGGCGCGAAATAAATCTATACCAATATTTTAAAGAGGAAAGATTTGATCGTTTGTTTGTTTGCATTGAATAGGCTCCGAAACTACTGAACCGATTTGATAAATTCTTTCACTGTTGGAAAGCTACGTTATCCTTGGATGCCAAAGGCTATATTATATTTCTTAAATAATTAAGAGATACTAAAACTCCCATGTAACCCAATGTGTACAAAAATTACCTAAAATATTATTTACATCGCGTGCGCTGCGAAAACTATAGATGATACAATAAAATAATGTACTACGACTTTGTAGAGCTTATCATTATTTACAAAAAGTTTCCTAACAGAGTATGTCTATCTATTATAGTTAAGCCACAATAAGTGTTCTTTTATTTGAAAATTTTAATTGAAATGCCGCCGCAAGAAAAGGCTCTTTATATCATGGTATAATGTTATGTAAACCTTTTTCAAAATAAACTACTTTATATTCAGGAATAATTCAGGACCTTTATATAACTTTTTAAGTTGTTCAATTCAGATATTTCATTCGAAAGATATCATGAGTTTAAAAATGTAAGTATTAGAAAAAAATCGCGTGGTTGCCGCTCACCCCGCTCGGCTAGCTAGGCATCACCATATTTTATCTCCTCTATTCCTGTAGGTACCTGTACCTATACCAGCCTTTTTTAATAGTCCACTGCAGGACATAGACCTACCCACGAAGTGTGATTGAGCCATATCCACCACGCTGGTCCAGTGCGGGTTGGCGAATTCATATAGGGCATCCGGGCATCGAATGTAAATGTAGCGTCTAAAGTGTTTTAAAAAAAAGACTTTCCTTTTACTGCTTACAATTTTGACGAAAGTATAAAGAAGTAATATGAAATAGACATGAAACCGCGACCGCGTTGTAATCTATTGAGTAGCGAGAGAGTCTACCTACGGTTGGGCCATATCCAACACGCTGGCCCAGTGCGGGTTGGTGGATTCCTATAATAATACGTAATCCAGTTCTTTCTACGGACGTAGGTATGCAGGTTGCCACACGATATTTTCATTCACGGAAAAGCCAGTGATGTGAAATTCCGTACCTAAGTTCCAAAGAAAATCATTGATACGGGATCGGGATTTGCACCTACCAACTCACGATTTTAAGATAGGTGTTACTACCACTAGACCACCACGGCTATATACCTCCTCTATCTACAGATTTGGAAAAGCTAACTTAGGCAACCGACATACAGACGATTTATAATTTCTGTTATAGTGATAGTGAGTGGAGTGAGTGTCCTGACACATAGTACGTAAAACGAACGATCGATGGGCCTTTAAAGTTCTCGAATGTAGACAATGTATTGGCAAGTGTAGAGAAGGTCTTCACGTGAATCTAAGATCTGGTCGAGACCATCGGAACATGTTGGATGCCAGCGCTTCCATTGGTTCCATCACAGCTTTTTGGGTTAGCAAGTTGATGTCAAGATCTAAAAAGTGAGCCCTATATTAAGCAGTGGGTGTTCTTTGGAAAAAATATTTGCTTATATGAGACTGTAATATGAAAATGCGCTAAAATAACTGTGTTCATGTGAGTGACATATCTACATTACGTGGTAGGTAAATAGGCACAATACTCAGAAAATCTGTCTTCTTTAACCAATCCTACCCGGGCGAAGCCGGGGCGGGCCAGCTAGTGATTAAATAATCAGAGATAAACATAAAATAAAATAAATCTCTGATACCAAAATAAAATTGAATAAATTTAAAATATTAAAATTAATTGTCAGAAATAAATTAATACTATTCTTTCTGGCATTCCAATCTTTTATTATATTCGTAGTTTGATAATAATATTAGTTCAATAATAGAGTTTCTTTGTTCTAAGTACTAATTTAATGGAATTTCCTTCTCATCTCATGTCTAATATTTTCTTAAGCAACTAAATTAAAATTTTATACCTAGCTTTATTGAAGCTTATTTACGTTAAACACAAATATTCTAAATTAACACCATATATAACAGAGAAGCTCTAGAATCACTATTTCTATATAGCTCTTGAGACATTAGTTAGATACTGCATTTCTCTCTGAGATTAGTAATATACTTTCAGGTTCATAGGAGCTCAAAATAGGTAAAACATAGGGTTTTTGTTCTGGACTTAGGTAATCTATTAGAAAGATATTTCGAATCACCTATACCTAGGGTTTATGCGGTCTATAACGCAGGATCCACTTCTAGACGAACACTGGCCAAACTAACGTATAAATAGGTAAATAAATTAGGAATCACACTGCAGAATACTAGTATCAAAATGTAGACTGTATTTTATCAAGCAGATGGCGTCAGGAGTATAATTCTACCTTGAACCTGCGAGGTTCATAGTTACGTTTTTTGTATTTCTTGTTATTTATCATTACGAGATGTAAGCTGAGATCATATTGAATGTCTGTATCAATATTTAATGCATTCTTAATATTTTAGGATATTTCTTTCATGAGGTTCAATTTATAATTTGTTCAAATTCAAGTGGAATCAGGAGGCATAGCTCGTATGACTTAAATCTAGGGTTCATTGAAAGCAAATCACGTTAAATCATTTTATCTAACTTTTTAATTTTGACAGGATTCTTAAAATAAGTTCTACACTTCTTAGGTTTATAAACGAGGTTATTTAGGCAGTCCAGGATAGGATTGTTACAACCACCATCTTATTCGAAATACATAGATCCTACAAAAAGTTGATGGGAATCAAAGTTGTAGGAAATCAAATTTCAAACAACTTCGGCTCCGATAATATCTCATGAATTTAATTTAATTTAATTTAATTTAATTTAATTTATTTATTCAATTAGTACCGCATACACGAATTACACTAATGAGAAATTGAAAATGATTAATTAATTATGAATTATATAAAATTAATGTCAAAAACAAATAAATATGTCAAAAATAATATTATCAAAATTAAAAAAATAATAATCACAAAAATAATAGAAATATTTACAAATGTCAATGATAAAGAAATAATAATGATAATTATACAATACCTAATTGCTACGCCACAGCCTACCTAAATATACTAGATTGTTTCTGTGACGCGACAGACTCACAGTAATGTAAACAATCTCTCATTATAACGTTCCACTCGCCCGCTAGCACATCACAATCGGGTTGAGCGTCGAGTAGAGCATTAAGAGCAGCAAGGGATCGCGGTATCGGGGAGGCCGCATGAGCCACTGTTCTACAGCGCGGTACAGCAAACAATTTATGTTTCCTGAAGATAGTTGTCGGGAGTATAGAGGCGACATAACTGCTCGCTGAGCTCCGGTGCATCGACTTTACCGCGCAGGATTTTACACATTGTTCTCAGTTGGTCATACGCTCTCCTTACTTCCAACGAATTGTATCCCAGACAGCCATGTAAGAATTCGGTGGGATACATGAACGGGTAGTACCCATACCTACGCTTATAGAGGTATCTCAAAAAAGCCTTCTGAACTTTTTCCAGCAATAAGGTATAGCAGTTCTCGTGCGGATGCCATACACAAGCACTGGCTTCTAGTTTGCTTCGTACCAGGGTACTGAATACGAGCTTAATAACACCAAAATCATGAAAATCTAGGGAATTCCGTAGCACGAATCCAAGCCGTTGGTAAGCCTCTTTAGCGACCGTGGCGATATGGTTATTAAAAGTTAATTGACGATCAAATGTGACACCTAGATCTTTTACTAAGTCAGTACGCGAAATGACGTCTTCACCCAATTTATATTGAAATTGGAAAGGATAGTGCATTCTGCCAAACGTCATCTGAGAGCATTTAGAGAGATTAAACTCCATTTCATTTCTAATACTCCATTGATAGATCATATCAACGTCTCTTTGCAATTTCAAACAATCATCAAATGAGCTAATTTCCATGTACAATTTCAGATCATCCGCATACAGGAGACATTTTGCGTACTTTAGAACCTTGGGAAGGTCATTTATCATTATCGCAAAGAAAAAAGGCCCAAACGTCGAACCCTGACTAACTCCGGAAAGCGTGGGATAAGGTGTAGAATCATAGGAACCTAGACGAACAAACTGTCTGCGCTCGCGGTGATAGTCAGCGAGGAAGCAGAGAAAGCCTGGAGTAAAACCTATAGCGCTAAACTTTGCCAACAGTATGTCGTTATTGATTCTGTCGAACGCTTTCCGATAATCAAAGTAGAGCACGTCAACTTGTTTCCCACGATCGAGACTGGAGGATATATAGTCGACCAACGTCAATAGATTAGTGTTTACTGATCGTTTTTTTCTGAATCCGTGCTGTTCGTGAAAAATGAAAAATTTAAATAACACAGTTAAGTATAAAAGAAATAAAATGGAACCACTATCTTATTAGAAAGATATCTATCCTAGAAAAAGTTGATTTTCGTAGTAAACTATTCATGAATAAACTAGATTTTGCTAGCGGCTTCACCCGCTTGTTATTTTGACTTTCCTATCGCGAATATCACAGTATGGCAAAAATATATTAAAATCTTCACTTGAACTGCTGAGCCTTTTCCTTTAACTTTACTTTCCTGAGTAAATTAATTTGATTTCAATCAATGTCATTTTTATTGCATTTGAATCAAATGTTAAATTTTATAGTCACTTTCGGTCTGTCAACCGTGCAATCATGTAACTCAGTATTTATGGCGCCTCTACATTAGTGGCATGAATTCACGGCACAAGTTATACCCTATACATTCACGGCTAATAGTCGTTCGTGAGACTCGCCGTGGAACGGACGTGGGTCTTTTGCATCCCACAGTGCATTTCCAGAATGTAATGCTATGCTCTAAAAAGAGCATTTCAGTTTCGTTACTCCAACGTTCATGCGCCACTCCATTTTAGCGCGTGCGCAGGGACTTACAGCTCATGCCTGTACTTATTTAAATACGCCTTTGTAGTCAGAAGTAAACTGAAACAGGGCCGTGAATGTACATACGTACTTGTTAACGCCGCGCGAAGGAGGCGCGAGCCCCTTTTCGCGGGACAAAATACCGACTCCGATCGGCAGGAACAGGCGTGAACGCGCGTGAGCCAAAACCGAGAAGAACCGTCCACATTCTCGTTCACGCGTGATCACGGCACTAATGTGGAGCCGGCATTACATCGCTTACAAAGCAATGTAACAAACTGACAGCAGAGCTAGCCACCCAGCCTACACGAACTTACTTATAAAGTGCTGAAGTGTTTCAGATTTACTGGCAAATTTAGTTATCATAAGAGTACATGTACCCGAAAAGACCTGATTAAGACCATCTTTATGAATCACTTTATCCATATTTATGATTACTACAACTCGAATCAACCGTTTTATTTTGAATTCCGGGTCGGCCCTGTAGCACAGATTAAGAAGGCGCAGTGTAAAAGTTGTTTATAATGATGGTCTTGACCTTCTTTCGGTGTAGTACACCTTTTCTGAACAACCCTGTATGAGTGAATGAAGTATAGTTAGTCGAGTCCCTACATCCGCTATTTTCTGAACAACCCTATATGAGTGAATGAAGTATAGTTAGTCGAGTCCCCATAGCCGCTATTTTCTGAACAACCCTGTATGAGTGAATGAAGTATAGTTAGTCGAGTCCCTACAGCCGCTATTTTCTGAACAACCCTGTATGAGTGAATGAAGTATAGTTAGTCGAGTCCCTACAGCCGCTATTTTCTGAACAACCCTGTATGAGTGAATGAAGTATAGTTAGTCGAGTCCCTACAGCCGCTATTTTCTGAACAACCCTGTATGAGTGAATGAAGTATAGTTAGTCGAGTCCCTACAGCCGCTATTTTCTGAACAACCCTGTATGAGTGAATGAAGTATAGTTAGTCGAGTCCCTACAGCCGCTATTTTCGTCGGATTTGCAATGAAGTTTCTGGCATTTTTTGTGATCGGTAAGTTATACTCGTATCGTGGTCGTTGATAAAAATCTTTGTTTTAATTAACTTTTTAGTGTATTTCTGGGTAATATAATTAATCAAATTAAGGGTCCTTTTCAGAAATATACTGTGTGTAGGTGTTTTAACTGTTTAGTTGAATAAACCGTGTTTACAGTGTGCTAGTTTTCACTAAGTTTGAATTAACCTCCGTTCAATATGGATCAGTGCCAGTTTTTTCAGCCATAGAACGTTCACTGCTGGGCATAGGCCTAAAGATCTCCAATAAGACCAGTTCGCAGAAATTTCAGTTTGCAGCGGCTTGCATCCTGCGCGATCTTGCGGTTTTAATAGGCAGGTATTTCGGACAAGAAGACGTTAAATATGCGTAAAAATTACCGTTTCGGTCATAAAAACTACTCATATAAGTAGGGAATTCGTGGGAGATCGGGATAATTTTTGAGGAAATTGGCTTTGGTTTTTGGAGAATTAGGGACATGGTTATTGGCAACGCTGAGGCCACCCAACTTTTGGGCTGCAATAAAGTTATATTGTAAATGTATGTAAGGCGTGGTGGTCTAGAGGTAGTGACGCCCGCCTTACAATCGTGAGGTCGTGGGTTCAATCCCAGTCCCGTACCAATGAGTTCTTTGGAATTTATGTACGGAATTTCACACCACTGGCTTTTCGGTGAAGGAAAACATCGTGAGGCAACCTGCATATGTTCGTAGAAGAAATTCGATGGCGTATGTGAATCCACCAACCCGCACTGGGCCAGCGTGGTGGATATGGCCCAATCACCCTTCGTGGGTAGGCCTACGTCCTGCAGTGGACTATTAAAAAGGTTGATACAGTAAATGTATTGTCAGCAGGTGTGATGGCGCAGCAGGCGAGGGGTGTGGGGGGCGCGGGGGGCGGGCGGCGGCAGGGTCCGCCCAATTTCCCCCCTCCTGGTAAATACAAACCAGGATCACAGTGAGTAATCATTATTTGTGGCACTAGCTCTCATAGCGCAGTTAAGCCCGATTTACACTTCAATACGTATAGTAGCGAGTTAACTTGCGTCATCGGCGAGTTAAGCTCTGAATGTTGTTTGAACGGCAAAAGCGAGTTAAGTAGTTGATTAAGTTGAGTTAAATAGATCGCGATTCTATTTTTTGCGAGTTTAGTGCGAAGTAGCCCCCTCTCTCACGTCTCCCGCTTAACTGGCTTAACGGCATGTAGAGTTGTAGACGGGCGAGTTTAGTACAGTCCATAAATTTGTAAAGTGCGGCCACGTTCGTTGTTATGTTAAAATGAAGTGATCTGATAATACTACCTTTGCATTTGTACAAGAACACTTGAAACATTGCACTTACATTACAAACTTAAAATGCAACAATTACCGCACTAAACAAGCTAGAGATGCAGCCATTATTATTGTGAGGCCATGAACATAAGCGATTTCGGACCGAAGGAGGCTGCAAGTATTGATACTAAGTATTTCTCTTATTATATATAACACGTAAATTGGTGTCAAGTAATTTGACATCCATTTTCTGGATTAAAACAACGTAAAAACGCGACTTAATCTTCTTCTCGGCAACTTTTTTTTTATTCCGTTTAGGTTTGCGTTTGACTACATACTGCCTGATGTTGAGCAGATATGCGGTCTAGGGTGTAGCACGCTTACCTAGAAGATACCTATTTACTCGGGATTTGAAGACACCCACGTCGTACTTTAATTAACAACTTATGACGACTCACTCCGCCCGTTTGGACGCTACTTACAACTTACTACTTAACTGTATGAGTTCTTAACTTGCTACTGTACTTATTGTAGTGTAAATCGGGCTTTACACAAGGTTTATTAACGTTCCGAACTTTTCAGGAAGGTCGGTGTTCGGGTGAACTACCGCGAGCGGAATGTAAATAAATAAATCGTTTAATGTTCTTAGAAGTTAACACAAAACTAGTTGTACACTAGATCCCGCACTAGTCGCGATCTGTGTCGTGAGATCTAGGCTCTTCCTTTTGTTATCAAAAACAAGACCTTTTGCTACCTTACCTTACACATAACCTTTTATTCATAAGTGAGCGCTGTCGTGACTAGGATGACAAGTTAGATTACGGGTCTCGGTTGTCTACTTCAAAGGCCTTCGGGTGCTTCAGACACTAACTGCAAACCTAGCCATCCGGCCTCTATGAACTTAATAGTTCTGTACTGTACCATGCACACTTTTGACAGTCCACTGCAGGACGTAGGCTTACCCACGAAGCGTTATTGGGCCACATCCACCACGCTGGCCCAGTGCGGGTTGCTGGATTCATATACGTCATCGAATTTCTTCTACGAACGTAGGAGGTTGTCTAACGTCACGATGTTTTCCTCCGCCGAAAAGCCAGTGGTGTGAAATTCTGTACAAAAATTCCAAACAATTCATTGGTACGGGACCGGGAATTTAACCTACGACTTCACTATTGATAAAAGCGGGATATCATTACTACTAGAATACCACGGCGGCGGCGGGTTTTTTGATATTTACAGAAAATTACTCATTTTAAATTTACGAGAGCTCATTTAGCGGCCTTGAATAGGTACCGAGCGATTACAAGTTGTATAAACCTAATTACCAAATTAGTGGTCGTACTCGTAGGTGTAGGCCTACGTTCTGCAGTGTACTACTAAATCCCGAGTAAATAGGTATCTTCTAGGTAAGCGTACTACACCATAGACCATATGTCTGCTAAACATCAGGCAGTATGTACTTACCTCTAGTCAAAAGCAAACCTATAAGGAATGATGAAAAAAAAGGCTGTCAAAATTAAATTTCGCTGTCTGACCGAGACCATCAGCCTTAAGTTCGATTCGGCCTAAAGTGTGTTTATTTGTTCCAATCGAGGGAATGGCCGGGGATGAATCCCGGGAAGGTCAGGCCCAAGCGGACTCGCAGCACGCGCTCCATGTTCACCTTCCTCACCGACCGCGGCGACGACTGCGACTACTCCGGCCTCCACTGCATGCGCGCCTACAAGTAAGCTTCAAACAAAACAAGTATTATACTCGTTAAATTTTTATATGAAAAACCGGATACACTCACGATAATTGAATATTATCGTGAGTGTATCCGGTTTTTCATATAAAAATTTAATAATGAATCCTCGCGCTAGTTTCAATGAAGTATTATACTCGTATTTAAAATAACCTTTTTTTTTTAAAAAAAAACAAGCTTTTACTGAACAAGTACTCGCCAAGACGAATCCAACGAATCGAAACTCTATAGAGTTGCGTCGTTTCATTACAGTGTTCCTATGACCACCTTCCAGCTCCATC
Source organism: Hypomecis atomaria (assembly GCA_964007245.1). NCBI lineage: Eukaryota > Metazoa > Arthropoda > Insecta > Lepidoptera > Geometridae > Hypomecis > Hypomecis atomaria. The sequence continues at coordinate 26,542,087 of OZ023279.1, forward strand.
ATCAGACCCTGGTTACCTTTGAAAGACAAACTACTCGCCAAGACCATTCCAATGAACCCAAACTCGATAAAGTTGTGTCGTTCAATGTACAATGCTCGTTCCTTCACCCTGTCGCGTAATCTTCTACGGATAGCATCATGTAAGCTCTACATTGCGACACTGAAGAAACCCGATAAGAGACCATCGTTGCTGTTTGGACGGAAAACGGGTCTCTCCGATGCTGCTATTAGCTCTGCTCTTCCAAAACCAGATTGAATGGCTCAATTTGGAATGGGGTGGCCCCAGCTGTCTGTTGCATTATCAGAATAGTTACTTGAAGACTTCAGAAAACTCAGGTTTTCTCCTCTGTCCTTATGCACGATAACCTCATGGTATTCCGAGGCTTTAATACAACCCAGCCGGTCCGCGGCTTCCGCCTTCCACCGTTTAACCACCATCGCGTCCACGCTTATCACCCGTGAGTACTGTCCACTTTCAAATACATTATAGTATTGTATTGTATGAATGTTGGCAGGACGGGGCTGCTGTGCGCCCGGACCACTTACTTCACGTACGACACGTTCCGGAACGCGTGCGAGATGGACTACGTCAACTGCGTCATCGGACACGAGAGTCAGTATTACATCACATCAGTGAATATGTATCTTCTAGGTCTACATACTCCGTCTTCGGCTACAACTTCGCTTTCGAATTCAAATATCACAGACGGGAGATAATCCAAAAATGTATAAAGTTTCGTCAAGATTCGTTGAAAAATGTGACCTGTAGCGGAAAATCAACATCAAGACATGAAAGCACAGTTGACAAGTTAAAACTGAGACACTTCGCTTGCTTTGTTCTCTTGGTCATTATAGTAGTACAGAATGATAACTCTGAGACAAAAATGCGGCGAAGCAATAAGGTGCAAAAAACATGACGACTAATAATTGGCCAAGTGCGAGTTGGACTCGCGCAAGAAGTACCCTATGGGGATCCAAGGTAGACGCTTACTCTTCCTTAGCCCTTATTTCAAGCGTCTACCTGTTGCCGTTATTAATATGGAGCAAAAAACGGCAAAAAAAAAAAATACGTTTGTTGCATGGGAGCCCCCCTTACATATTTATTTTATTGTGTTTTTAGTATTTGATGAACCCTAAAAAAAATTGTCTATCACATAGAATATTAAAAAGAAAAGATACGTATTTTTTATGTTCTAGTTATTACTGTAGGCTTTTTTCAAATAAAATTTCAATCGGCTCCGTTTAGTCCTTTTGTCAATTTTATTTTCAATTCCATATGGAACATCTTACTATATCTTTGGCCTATCTTGAAGGAAAAGTACAGATTTTTCAGGATGCCTATAACTCCCAAACTAAATGAACTACTCCGGGGTACGATTGATGAACTGAGCCCTATTCTAACAAAAGTTTTTAATGAGATTCTTAGAACTGGCAACATTCCACAACAATGGACCAAGTCGATCATCATTTTATTGCATAAAAAAGGCTCGAGAGACGACATCGGAATCTACAGGCCTATTAGCTTGATGTCTAACATATTATATAAAGTTTTTGCGAAGGTATACTGGGTAGAATAGACAAAAAGTTGGACGAACAGCAACCAGTAGAGCAAGCAGGTTTCCGGACTCAACTCTAGACCACATTCATACTGTCAAGCAAGTACTGGAAAAATACTCAGAATATAACAAACACATATATATAGCGTTCATAGACTACAATAAAGCTTTCGACAGCTTATTTCACGATAGAGTATGGGACAGCTTGCATCAACAAGGAATACCATTGCTATACATAAACATTCTAAAAAATATATATTCAAACTGTACAGCCAGAATTCAGTTAGAATCACTAGGAAAAGAGTTCCCAATAGACAGAGGAGTAAGACAAGGAGACCCTACCTCACCGAAGGTATTTTCAGGAGTTTTAGAAAGCATCTTCAGGAACTTGGCATGGGATAACTTTGGCATCTGCATCCACGGTAAAAGACTCAATCACTTAAGATTCGCCGATGACCTAGTGCTAATGGAAGAATCGCCCAGAGTACTAGAACAAAATTAAATGATAAGAGAACTCTCCCAAGAAAGTCAAAAATTTGGTCTCGTCATGAACAGTAGTAAAACCAAACTTCTAACCAATAGCAAGCAAGTGAAAATATCAGTAAATGATGTACCATTAGATTATGTCAAAGACTATATTTATTTGGGACAAATTATATCTTTTGAAGATCAAATGACAAAAGAAGTAAATAAAAGAATAGCCAACGGATGGCGAAAGTATTGGTCATTAAAGTTCATCATGAAAAGTAATGATTTCAGAGTGAAGATAAAAAGTAAAATATTTAACTCATGTATTCTCCCTTGTCTGACCTATGGCTGCGAGACATGGGCCCTAACAGCAACACACAGAGCAAAACTTGCATCATGTCAACATGCAATGGAGAGAAGCGTTCTCGCCCTCAGGAAGAGAGATAAGGTCAGGAATATTGATATAAGAGAACAAACCAAGTTCACCGACATCTTACTTAGAATCGACCAACTAAAATGGAAATGGACTGGCCCTATGATGCGTAGCAAAGAAGCCAAATGGAGTAAAGAAGTCACAAATTGGTATCCAAGGGACTCGACAAGAAGTAGAGGTAGACCAGCCTGCAGGTGGGAAGACGAAATAAAGAAGGCAGCCGGGCCGTACTGGAGGAGATCAACAAGCGACCGCTCCCACTGGAAAGAGTTGGAGGAGGCCTTTGCCATGAGGCATACTGAAACCAGAGATATTAAACAAACCTTGTAAAAACTACAAAAGTAAAATCAAAAAAATCAAAGTGTGTATATAAATATTATACATATTGCAAATACATTTAGTTACAAAAGTGTGTGTGTGTGTGTAAATATTATATAATAATTATCATATTGTAAATAGATCTAGGTACAAAACTAAACTCAAAAAGTGTGTGTGTAATTGTAAATGTATATATACATTATAAATAGATTCAGTTATGTTAGGTAAATTAAGTTAGTTGTATAATAACTGGTAACGGGTTTCAGTAAATAAAGGCTTTTTATTTTATTTTATTTATTACTCCCAAACAGATACATCTTATAAGCCTCACTTATTCCAAATTGTATTCATATCCGTACAGATCGTTGGATGTAATCGATGTTTTATTTCACAAACTTTGGAATTTTATCGAGTAGAAATCGGTTTGATGCTTAGTTTGGGGTAATACGCCGTGTGTATGTGTAAGATGTCCCCTAATATTTATTTATATACTTCGTACTGCTGCCAATGACGAGTGTGCGGTGGTTGCAGGGTGGATGGTGGTGCACATGGGCCCGTGTATGGAGAATAAGAATATGAACCTTAACGAGAATGGAGAGGGTGAGCTCATTGATGACATAACCATAGAATAATAACGCCGAGAAACTGAGAACAAGCACGCTAAGTGAAGCAAGAAATACCAAGCTTGAAAAGCTTGGTACGCGAACGGCGCGCGGCAGTACTCACAGACGTACCGTGATAAAAACAGCTCCCGTAATTTATATTTTAAAATGACGGTTTGTGTGGTAAACGGGTGCCACAGTGAATCGGCAAAACCAAACAAACAATGCAACATCACATTCCACATGTAAGTATTACAAATTATCTAATAATTTGATGTAAAACGCCTTCCAATGTAAATATAAATTCACAAAATTTCGACAGACGCCATAAGGACTAAAAGTTGCAAGTAAAGGGTAAAACTTTTCCCCCACATTTTGATATTGAAATTAGTAATGAAATATACTTCCATTGCCTTGACACGAGATTATCAGTACATATTATTATGTTTTCATACGTCCTACTTGATAAGTACCAAAGCGAGACATTATCATCATAATTAGATGGTTATGTTATGACCTTAGGTTATGACAGAGCGACAGTGTCTTGATTTGGAACGTCATAATACGTCACTTCTTTACATGGAACAGATGCGGTTATCGTAAAGAGATATCATACGATAATCAAGTAGGACATTATATCGTTAAAATGTATAAAACAGCAGATTTTTTTTTCATTATAAAATTATATAATTTTGTAATGATGATTTAATTTAAATTTTGTGATGATGATTTGTTTTTGATTTTTTAATGACAATTAATTTTTAATTTTGTAGTGATAATTTAGCAATGAGCCTTCCCAATGTAATTAATAATTTGTCATACCCTTAAAGGGTCATAATATATGTATTTGACATTATTATGGCATGTAATCTAATAACCGCATGTAAAAATTACATATGTTGCAATTGATAATTTAATTGAATTGAATTGAATTTCGCGAATCCCTGGTTGGCCTCATAGTACATTTTGTTCAAAATGATGACCTGAATCACCTCTTTTCGGCTTAGTACACCACAACTTTTTTTTAAATTAAACTGGGTATTACATGAAAGGGCTTTTCGTGTGGAAAACAGTTCGTAGTAACAAAGTAAAACTAAAAACACAATAATTAAATTGGTCAAAATTTTATTCTAACTAAACGGTTTTATGTACTAAAAGATAAAAAATAATAACTCAACAATAAAATCGTGAGGTCTTCGCCTGAAAGATTTCATTATGTATGATGTGCCCCACGATTTTATTTTAGAATTATTTTTTTTTTATCTTTTAGTACTTAAAACCGTTTAGTTAAAAAAATACCAATTTCACAAACTGTGTTCCACACGAAAAGCCCTTTCATATAATACCCATACTAATGGAATTTTAAAAAAAAGTTATTAACAGAAATGTTTGGAGCCACACTCAAAGGCACAAGTATAAGTTATGCAAAATCTGTACTAAAGACTCTGATCAAATTTCCCAACTTTTTGGGGTAATCTGATTCTGATAGTAACATTACTTGTTTCGTAGTGTGCGTGTTGCCGCGCGTAAATATGTATGACTCGCGCATACATCAATCGTGTTGATGCTTCACTCTCGAGATTTTTTTGACATGAAATTATCATTCTCGGCGTTATTATTCTATGGACATAACCTTCATACATAGTGAAACATGGGCGAATTCACCAACGACGCTTCTCTTTTTGCTCAAACTCTACTTTATGAACTTATAACCAGTGTGATTGTTATTTATCTATGAAGCTGTGAAACTATTTTAAAATGTGCGGCATCTATTTGGGGCTGACACCCGACGCAAAAAAGACGGGGTGTTATAAGTTTGACCAGAGGCCCTTAGTTCAGCCGGGCTAGGATGCGCACTACGCAATACTTTCTTTCGACCTGTCAGAACGATACAGCGCTATGGCAAATTATATATCTGGCTAATTCTCCTGGACTCGATTCTCATCGTCACTTTCGTGGCCTTTTTTGTTTCTTGCGTATTCGATCTATTTTTGTAAAATAACTATAACATTTGATGAGACGAGTAAATTCATATTTGAATTAATAAAACCGTGAGACTCGTTTGGAAGAAAAATGGGTTTGAAGTTCTAGATGCCACGAAAGTGACGCGATGGTCCACGAAAGTGACGATGTAACTTTATAGGCATTATTTTCCCAAAAATTACTACTGTTTGTCAAACTTTTCATTTCTTATTTTCAAAAAAATTTCATTTCTTATTTTTCATGATAAACACATTTAGTGCTCTTCACTCGCTCCCGCTCCACCCGGGTAAATGGCACTTAATGTGTAACAAGCAAATTCGTGGTATCACTTAATAGCTCGGTCATCCTAAGAAACAGGTATACTGATTTGCTACGTCAATTAAATACTACACAATTTTAGCGAAAAGTTTTTATTATTAACGTCTTAATGTAGATATATTTAAAACGAAACGACTTTGTGTAACAATAAACCTCAAAACATATGAGAACATTCAGAACATAACTAGACACTATACTAGGTTGTACCAGTCATTTTCAAAAACGAAAACTATACCTTTAAAAAACAAAAACGTTATTCTAAAAATATCTTAGTACAAAAGACAGTAACCTATTCAGAATCCTAGTGTGAGAGCTAGGGATCCCTCAATGTACCATGAAAATGGTAATACAAACATGAATCCCCAAAATGTATCTCATAGCCGATATCTACTTAATAACCTTGGAATTATCTTACATTATACTTTTACATTCAACTATAACATTTCTTTATATATTTCTTTGGTTACACTATTTCACAAAACCTGAAAAAGATGATTTTGTAAAAAAACTTTACTCCAGTTGCTATATCACATACGAAAGTTTGTGAGTGAGTATGTTAGGATGTGCGCAATTATGTTTGTTAATCTTTTACGCTCAGAAAGCTGGACGGATTTTAATGAAATTTGGGATGGAGATAGTTTAGACCCGGGATTAACACATAGCCTACTTTTTATCCCAGGTAAACGCGGGTAGCACCACGGGGCGCAGTTAGTTTCTAAATAAAGCAATGAAAAACATCACTTTCGTGGCCTAAAATCACTTTCGCGGCCCAAAAGACCACGAAAGTGACGGCACGAAGGTGACGAAAATGTCAGTTTTTTCTAAATTTTGCAAAGTTTTTAGGTGTTTCGTAACCAAAACCTACACAAATATCTCGCACATTTTGATGTTTTAAATGAGCTATCTTTGATTTTAATTGCTAAAATACAATGCACATAAATGAGGTCCACGCAAGTGACGGTATATCTACGAAAAAATGTTTACTTACGAATAATTTTATTCTTAAGCACGAGGAGCCGCACGTCTTACGTCCACGGTGGCGGCATACGACTGAAGTTTGAGCGAAACGAACTCTGAGCTTGATTGCTGATGTTGTGTTCAAAAGCCAGCCGTTAAACTACGCAAATCTAAAGAATTTAAAATCGTGTGACATACGCATATGTTGTAATAAATTTAAAATGATGATGAATAGAAACATTTTAGACTATTGGATGTGAAGTGTGTTTTATTACGATAACTGAAGTATATGTATCATACAAATACACTGAAATTTGGTGTGGCAGTAACCAAATGTTTTTCTGAAACGGGAAGTGTGACACGAGGAGAATACCGAAAATGACCCCGTTTTTGACAATGGATGTCAATTTTTTGGTATTATTTATGCTTCTATTATAACAAGCTTTGTGTATTTTGTAGACTAATAAATGTTCTATCCTCTAATTCAAGAATTTTGTATCTATCTCATACCGTTTAGGAAATATAACTGTGTGACCATCAAATTTGGGCTTCGAGGAGAATTAGCCATCTATCACATTTTCACACGTCAAAATGAGTTCTTTTCGTGGTCGTTTGCTGGACTAGCAGTTTTTGCGTAGGTTTACTTAAACTTTCGCGTTCACGTATGGCTCCATACGTTTTGGTTTGTTTTTGTTCGTTTCCGCCAGGGGCGCTGTACAAAAATGTATAGAGCCATACGGAAACAGCTGTAGTTTTAATTTACGTGTAAACCTGGACTAACCCCTCTGTCTGTCTGTAGCATCGTAACTCCTGAGTAGATGGACCGATTATGATTTTGTTTTTTTTTACTTACCTATAAGATGAATTAATCGGAAGTGTTCTAAGATATGACAGGTAAATCAAAATCGGCTTAGCCATTTCAGAGTCATCACCTCTTTTGATAGCAATGGCAGGATACTTATTGCAGTTTTTTTTTTAAATTTTAATTTAATCTTGTGTTTTGATTGCGACGGTTTTTTAACGTCACGTTAAGACGTACTAACTTAGGTAAGTAAGTTCATATAGACTGAGTAGTAGCCCTGGTGTCAGAGCTACTACTTTTAAGTCGTCTGCAATGAGGGCCTTGATAGTGGTAATCGGTTAAAATAACCGGAACCCACAATTTAACGTGTCATCCGAGCCACGGTAGCAAAATGTACCACACCGTCTACTACTAAAGTCTACCGTCTACCGAAGTCCACGGTAGCGGTAGGTTAAAGTTAAGCAACGCTCTGCACGGTCAGTCTTCGGATGGGTGACCGCGGGTGGCATTTACAACTGAACGCTACATTGGCTCGGATGAAACATTAAAATATAGGCCCCGGTTGTTTTAACCTTAAAAACTCTGACACCGGCCACCCTGCCTAAACGAACTTAGAATCATTACGTATGACATTGTTATTATGAGGCCCACACTTGCCCAATGTAAATTGATCGGAACATTATGGTAAACAAACATGTCTTTGCTATTTTCTCATCGAAATCTCACAATTTCGCAACGCAGTTTTTTACCTAAATACGAAACTATGAACGCCGTTCAAATAATTATTTGTCCCAAAAAATGGCCATAGCATAACCGACTTCAGGCGTGTACAGAACTTGAATAGTTCGCACGGATCGATGTAGTCATTTTCACATTATTGGTAAATTATTATAAAATGGCAATAACATAACCGACTTCAGGCGTGTACAGAACTTGAATAGTTCGCACGGATCGATGTAGTCATTTTCACATTATTGGTAAATTATTATAAAATGGCAATAACATAACCGACTTCAGGCGTGTACAGAACTTGAATAGTTCGCACGGATCGATGTAGTCATTTTCACATTATTGGTAAATTATTATAAAATGGCAATAACATAACCGACTTCAGGCGTGTACAGAACTTGAATAGTTCGCACGGATCGATGTAGTCATTTTCACATTATTGGTAAATTATTATAAAATGGCAATAACATAACCGACTTCAGGCGTGTACAGAACTTGAATAGTTCGCACGGATCGATGTAGTCATTTTCACATTATTGGTAAATTATTATAAAATGGCAATAACATAACCGACTTCAGGCGTGTACAGAACTTGAATAGTTCGCACGGATCGATGTAGTCATTTTCACATTATTGGTAAATTATTATAAAATGGCAATAACATAACCGACTTCAGGCGTGTACAGAACTTGAATAGTTCGCACGGATCGATGTAGTCATTTTCACATTATTGGTAAATTATTATAAAATGGCAATAACATAACCGACTTCAGGCGTGTACAGAACTTGAATAGTTCGCACGGATCGATGTAGTCATTTTCACATTATTGGTAAATTATTATAAAATGGCAATAACATAACCGACTTCAGGCGTGTACAGAACTTGAATAGTTCGCACGGATCGATGTAGTCATTTTCACATTATTGGTAAATTATTATAAAATGGCAATAACATAACCGACTTCAGGCGTGTACAGAACTTGAATAGTTCGCACGGATCGATGTAGTCATTTTCACATTATTGGTAAATTATTATAAAATGGCAATAACATAACCGACTTCAGGCGTGTACAGAACTTGAATAGTTCGCACGGATCGATGTAGTCATTTTCACATTATTGGTAAATTATTATAAAATGGCAATAACATAACCGACTTCAGGCGTGTACAGAACTTGAATAGTTCGCACGGATCGATGTAGTCATTTTCACATTATTGGTAAATTATTATAAAATGGCAATAACATAACCGACTTCAGGCGTGTACAGAACTTGAATAGTTCGCACAGATCGATGTAGTCATTTTCACATTATTGGTAAATTATTCAAAAATGGCTAACAAAAAAATAATTATCAAAATCGGACCACTTAACTAAAAGACCACCACAAAAAGTTATATACGTGGTCAAACATAAATAATGGGCCAAGTACGAGTCGGACTCGCTCACGAAGGGTTCCGTACTGTATGGGAACCCCCCTTAAATATTTATTTTATTTAAATTTTATTATTTATTATTGAAGTGAACATAAAACTAAATATTCGAGTACTTCCACTCTGCCCCACCAAAGCGCCCCACTGGTGGGGCAGATTCCACTTCTTCATTTTTTGGAGTGGAATCTGCCCCACTCGTCTCATCTTGGTGGGGCAGATTCCACTCACTTTTTAGACCAGTGGAATCTGCCCCACTAGGGGTGTCGCGCGATTTTAAATTAAATTGGTAGTACCATGAAGTGTGACATTTGACTGCAATATTTTAATAAATAGCGTAAGAAATACGGACCATAAAATAATACTATCGACTTGTCAGAACGTGACAGAGTTATGATGAAGCATTTATCTGTCACCTTTGCACACGTCGATAAGCTCTTGTCGTGGTCTAGTATGCTAAGATAGCTGGTGGGGCAGATTCCACTGGTCTAAAAAGTGAGTGGAATCTGCCCCACCAAGATGAGACGAGTGGGGCAGTTTCCACTCCAAAAAATGAAGGAGTGGAATCTGCCCCACCAGTGGGGCGCTTTGGTGGGGCAAAGTGGAAGTACTCAAATATTCTGTGGAAATTTTAAGCATCTACCTGTTACCATTATTAATATAGAGCGAAACACGGCTAAAAATCAGGTTTGTTGTATGGGAGCCCCCCTTAATTATTTATTTTATTCTGTTTTTAGTATTTGTAGTTATAGCGGCAACAGAAATACATCATCTGTGAAAATGTCAGCTTTCTAGCTATAAACGGTTCATGTGATACAGCCTGGAGACAGACAGACGGACAGACGGACAGCGGAGTCTTAATAATAGGGTCCCGTTTTTACCCCCTGGGTACGGAACTCTAAAAAATATAAATGTATGTCGGAGAGCAGCCTCTTGTGCTGATTTGCTTTAATTAATTACTGGCAATACACAGACAGATAATATTTCGAGGTGCGTTTGACAGATGACTTTTCTATCAACTTCAATATCGTGCCCACGTCACACTGACGTACACATTGGCGGGAAAAGGCGTGGCTTGAGTCACTTTTTGTTTTGACGAAAATACAAGAAGATGTTGGAAAATCATCGGAGTGTTCAATTGTTTGATTCGAAGACAATTACTGTAATTTTTGAAGAATTACTCTGTAAGCAGAATAAAGTTTATATCGGAAATTCGCTGGTGTTCATATTTCAATAACTAGCACTATGATCAAGGAGGTTATCGAGACAATAATACACGTTTTTTCATCTCCCCGTCATGTATATGCGTCGAATTGTAAACCTCCTGCGTTTCGTCGATTAAAAGTGAAACTAACTTTGACAAATCAGTCGTGACTCGCGCCGTTGGCAAGGATTTTCTACCCAATACATTATTATACCTATTCTAGCGACCCGCCCCGGTTTCGCACAGGTTTATTACACATATAAACTTTCCTCCTTCCTCACTCTATCTATTAAAAAAAAATCACATCAAAATCCGTTGTGTAGTTTTATAGATATAAGCATACATGGGGACATGGGGACAGCGGAAGCGACTGTTTTATACTATGTAGTGACGATAATTTTGTTTGGGTTTTATTTTTTTTTATTTTATTTTATTTTATTCTATTACAACATTCAAAAACTTACAGTTAAAAAACCAAAACGTTTTTGAGCTTAAAAATAACTTATCTCTAATCACTTAAGAATAATTACAAATATCAGGCAAGCAATTTATACAATTTTGAAATATTTCATTGATTTTTGAAAAGAACAAATCGGTATCCGTTTGTCGAGCAATCAGTTCGTTAAGCAGTGTGAGTGCGTGGTGCGTGGGCGCATACCGCGCGGTGTCAGTGTCAGTGCGGGGGGCTGCGAGCGGCGCCAGCAGCGCTGGCAGCCGCGCGCGCCGCCGCCACCGCGCGCGGGACTCTACCTCAGGGACAAACAACCCTAACCGGGATAACGCCGTCGGATTGTCTATTCTACCATTAAGAAGTAGGTAGTAATGGACGACTAGCGCACACTTCCGTCTCAACTCTAGCGTGTTCAGCCCTACCATCCCACTCACAAACAGGGAAGGATATGACCAGGTAGGGTAGTAACCATAAGTTTTCTTATAGAGAAAACGTGCGAATTTTCTTTGAATTCGCTCAAGCAAAAGGGCATATTTCTTTTCGTGAGGGTCCCATATTAAAGAATTAAATTCTAGTTTGCTCCGCACTAGAGCATAGAAAAGAGACAGTATGGCATCCTTGTCACTGAACCTGGCCGACTGCCTCATCACAAATCCCAGAGATTTATACGCTCTTTTGCACAACTCCACAATGTGAGTATTAAATGTGAGCTGTGAGTCGAGCGTCAGGCCTAGGTCTCGCACCTCTGTGACGCGCTCAAGCGGAACCCGATTCATATTATAGTTATAATCATAAGGCGAGCGAGCTCTGGTAAAAGTCATTATTTTACATTTGGAAATGTTAAATTCCAACTTATTCCGCTTGCCCCACCTAACGACACTATCAATGTCACGCTGTAACGCTTCACAGTCCGAAAGACCACCTATACCTAAAAACAACTTGAGATCGTCTGCGAACATCAAGCATTCAGCCGTTCTCACAACTTTCGGCAAATCGTTTATCATAATCGTGAACTGGGTCGGTCCGGTCGTACTTCCTTGACTTACTCCAGAAAGAGTCATGTAGGGAACTGATCGATATCCAAGATGACAAACATATTGTACGCGATTGGAAAAAGAGTTGGAAAAAATTTTTAGCAATTTAGGACAGAATCCTATCTCAGCAAATTTCTTTAGTAAAATATCGGAATCGACGCGGTCGAACGCTTTTTTAAAATCGAAGTACGCGGCATCCACTTGCTCTCCCTGGTCCATACTCCATACTAGCCGTCGCATAATCCACAAAATTAGCGAGATTAGTAGCTGTGGACCTTCCTGCGCGGAAGCCGTGCTGGCATTGGCTCAACAGAGGCCGGACTTGCAAGGAGATGCGGCGATTCAGGATTGACTCGAAAACTTTACCGAATGCCGTGAGAACGGCTATAGGCCTGTAATTTTCGATTTTCGATTTCACCTCAGTCTTAGGTATGGGGGTCACCCGAGAAACTTTCCAAGTTGTCGGATATACGCAGTTTTCCAAAGATAGGTTGAAGATATGCAGAAGTGGTATTTCAAAGGCACACACGCAATCTTTAATAACGAATGGAGGTATACCATCGGGTCCAATGGACGTGTTGACTTTTAGTCGCCTAACGGCATAAGAGAGATCAGCTGCCGTTACTTTATCAATGGCTATGCGCGTCGAGCAGAGCGGGTCGCTGGAGGCGTCCCGCTCGGCGGCCTCGGCGGACAAGGTAGGAGCATCGCTCAAGAACACGGATTCAAAATACCTAGCAAATGCGTTCGCAGCGTCTTCTCCAGTGACCAAATGACCTTCATACTCAAACTCATCACAGGAATTTCTGTCTCCTTGTTGATCTTTTACAAATTTCCAAAAGTTTTTTGGATCTTTTGAAATATTGAGTTCAGTTTTACGAATATAAGAGTCATAGGCCTCTTTTATGAGTTGTTTTGAAAGAAACCTATAAAATCTGAACATTTCAAAATTAAATTCCGTGTTAAATTCTTTAAATTTTTTCAAATGGAAATATTTGTTTTTTAAATTTATAATGATTTCTGACGTAAACCAAGTCGGATATTGGTATTTAGAAACAAATGTAAATCTTCTTATTAAAGGAACGTGGTTATATAATGTTGCTCTAATTTTTCCATAAAACAAATCTACCGCTATATCAACGTCATTAGCTGACACAACTTCGTCCCAATCCAAACATTGAAATGAATTATATAGAGACTGAAAATCGGCCTTACGGAAGTTCCACTCTGGAGCAGCATCTTCTGGGGGAGGGGGCGGGAGCGCGCGCGGCGGCGGCGGGACGCGCGGGCGCGGGATGCGCAGGCGCACCTCCAGTGCCGGGTGGTACGCATCCTCCGGCTCAATTACCTTTATGCCACCTGCCACACTCACACACTCATCGCTCAGACTACTCATGACTAAATCTAGTATAGTGTTGAAAGAATTCGTAACATTGTTATATTGCTTCAGTTTACAATATGCTAATAAAGAATTGAATTGCAGATTAATATTTAGACTACAAGAACGTAAATTAAAATCTCCTAATATAATTACATCCATTTTAGAATATTTAGATACAGCATTTTCTAATACTAAAAACGATTTCAAATACAAACTATCATCGGAATTAGGAGGTATGTACACTACACAGCATAATATTTCTCTAAATTTCAAAGTAACGATAGCAATTATAATTTCCAGATCTGAAGTATAACCATCGATATCCGAAACCTGCCGAATTTTATACTGATCCTAGACCGCCAACAAAACACCCCCCCACCCCGCGTCTCCCTGGCGGTCCCCGCGCAATACTTTGTATCCAGCAGGAATAAATTCAGCATCGCTAATACTACTTATCAAAAATGTCTCAGTGAACGCGATTACATCGGGTGTCTCGTGTAATATTGCTAATTTGCATTTATCCACCTTCGTACGCAGCCCTCGAACGTTCTGATATATGAACTTAAATGTTTTGAATTTAGCTTTAGTTTTCTTGCCGTGAGCTTCGAAACCCACCGCGCCAGGGTTTTATGTAGACGTCCGTAGCCCAATGCTGTGAGTCCATGTATTTTTCTACATTTTTCGTAGGCACAGAAAGTTTGAAGGACCTCTCAAAGAAGAAGTCACCTCTGGGTTTCAGCGCCTCGACAGTGCACTTATCACCTGGACAAATAGTGTTCAAATGCTCGGCTACTTGCTCGGATGTTGTTCCAAATTTCACGTAGTATAGATGGAGATACGATTTTCGATCAGCTGCTTGCAGGACAGTGGTGCCCGGAGCAGCAGTACCACAAGTTGCGTTCATTATAGGCCTTCGAGATCGTCGCGACTTCACTTCAGTCCAATCAGAACCATTGCCGTTTACCTTTGCGGCATTCGGAACAGCATCAATAGTAATAATGCCGTCGTCAGTACACTGCGGTGTTGTAGGCGTTGTAGGCGTAGCAGGTGCGCTCGTAGTAGGGGCTACGAGGCCAGATGACGTCGACGCAGCGCCTGTGGCGGGGATCGCCTGACCGGTCGCCTGAGTGAGCGGCGATATGGCTCTTCTCGCTTTAACCGGCCGGTTAAGCGCGACGATCGCCGACTTGGCCCGAGCGCTAGCCTCTCGAGCGGGCCGCTGAGTCGACGGAGCCACGGTTGTAGTTTGCTTACCCTCTGATAAAATGAATTTCGTTGTCGATGCTTTTTCTGCCAAATTTTTAATCACGTTATTTTGCTCGATTACGAGTTTTTTTAACGATAACACTTCGTTCTGCAGATTCAGCACAGTGTTCGTCAACTCACGCACCAAACTTTCGGTACGTTCTGCCGACATTTCAAATTATTTTAAATAAACACACGGATCGAAACAAATAGCGTCTAGCCGTTACGCGCGACGTTGGGTTGAGGGACGAGTTTGTTAACCTTTTATTCAACGGACTTATGACGTAGAAAAACGATGGAGTTATTCCTCTGGGACATTTTGTAATGTGTATGAAACAGTTTTTTTGCATGATTTCAGAGTTGGTACTATAGCAAAAGTCGTGAAATACCTAATACAAACCAACATTTGTTTTCTCCAGAAACGTACCGGTCACGAGAAGACTTTATCAACAATGACTACGTGCACTCGGAGAAAGGCACATGAGAATAATATTCAGAAAACGTTTATTTCTAAAAACATACTGTAATAAAACGTTTCAATGAGCAAGTTGAATATCCACATTAGAATAAAATAATTTTGGAAAAGTTTTACTAGCTCATATTTTTTGCAATCACGTTGTCATGTAAAAATCAACAGGATAATTTTGCCTACACAATGGTGGCGATTCAGCGACACGCATTTTAGTTAAGTTCTCTCTAAAATAGGTTTAGTCCTGTCAAACTAGGCTTTGGTATTCGGATGTCTACACGATTAAACTATTTTTAGGTCGAGTCGACTAAATCGATTTTAGTTACTCAATTTGGTCGAAATGCATTCGGCGGCCCACATTTTAGAGTGATTTACGTCTAAAATTTAGTTGTCAAATGTCAAACTAGTCGTCAAGAAAAACATGGCCATTAAAAATAGTTTGGAGAATTTGATGTGTTTTATCGAGGTTTTATTGTCGAATTAATCCTGAAATATGGAAGATTTCATTGTGGCAGCAACTGTTGATCTATTGGAAGGGTAAGTAAAAAGCCAAAAACCTGTTTTTGCTTGATTCACTAAACAAGTGAGAGTTCATGTGTGGTTCATCTAGTTCCAAATTATTGCAGCGTTTGAATTCGAATTAAAATATTAGGGACGTTTCAGACCCTTTTCAGATAGAAGAGGAAAAATTTAGAAAGCTGTACCTAGGTATCTATAGAGTTCCAAAGTCTGGAGCTCAACAGTTAATATCTTAGGTAATTTGAGAAAGCACATCTCTATAAGATATCCCAAAACATATAGAGGTTGTATGCTATGGTCTTCCATTCAGCTTGTGGCCAAAACAATTTCTTGGGCTTAAGCCAGCCAACCGTCAGCAGATGTCTTGACGCCACAGTCAAGTCTCACAACTGGGCCCTAAAATCATCAAATTCCCAATGACGCCAGCTGACAAACAAACCGCATTGACAGAGAACTTTTATTATTCAAAGCAATTAAACTCCTTAATTAATTATCCAACAGTTAGATCCTTACAATAAGAAACTCATAGATGAAGGATTGGTCTTCGCTCCGCTAGCAGAGCCATCCTTCATCTATGAGAAAAGATAAGAGACCTATAAAGATTGATATCTGTTTAATCATATTATTCTATATCACATTGTGTAACGTGATATAAAAAATTAATTTTATAAGAGAATTAAATGTTGCGATTTAAATAAAACGATACCAGTTAGAGCAAAGGGACAAATGATACAAAAAGGGACTAATGATACTAAAGGGGACCAATGATACAACACCTTCGAAGGTGTGGTGTCGCAGTTACTTGACAAATAAATAAAATGTTACCTGGATAAACTAAGTCGATAAGAACAAAGAACCTCTGTTCCCAAAGACCGTATTATTATCTACCTGTGAGTTGTTGAGTGAGGACAAAATTAAAAGATTTTGTTTTGTAATTTAAATCACAACAAATTTATTTGTAATGACCTTAACTCTTTGAATTTACATTAAATTATCTTAAATCTAAAGCGGGTAAGTTTACTCGGTGGTGACCAGAAGGGTCTTAATGCCAACGGGCTTAAAGTTTATCATTACTTATTGCTATATTTTCAATACTTAAATTAAAGCGAACCTAATTAAACCAAACTTCTAACAATGTAGTAGGTAATTAACTTAATTATTAGAGACTGTGCATATACCGTCTGCGATGTTGCATAAAGTACAAACTAATGTGATTTCTAACATTAATTACAATCAAGCGAACAAAACGGTAGCTAGTCGTTTAGTCCGTGGATAAAAATAAATTCTTCTTATGTTCACTAAAGCATGGATCATACAGTGAAAACGAGGAATGTCTCATACGTCTAAACTCTGTCCAGAAGGCTTCAATCATGAAAATTTGTAGAAGAGGATGACCTTAATAGTCATATATCAAAGTGACCGTGTGGCCCTGGGTTATGTAAAAAAACTAAATAGGTATTACTTGTGGATCCGTGGCAGGCATGCTCGCAGGATGAAATCCGCAAGTGGAAACAGGTGTGGCAGGTACGCCACCAGGCTAGCCCGTCGATACAACCAAAATGACGTGTGCAAAAATCAGGAGTCCGGAATCATCATCGCGGGGTCCGTCGGGGGATCAATCGGGTCGCGGGAAGAGGCTATGGACAAACCAGACGGCAAATAAGTATCACTCGTATTTTTTCACCGGGATGATTCCAAGATCAAAAAAATGTTTCCCAGCGAATCAAAATTCAGATCAAAATTGACGAGCGAATCACTAAATCAATTGACTAACCTCTATCGCCTCTTTTTAAACGCTTCCGCCCTAAGGCAGATGCATGTCCGGAGCACCACATTCTTCAACGAAGTCTCCAGAAAAAGAACCATTGTCGATTCAAGAAGCTTTTTGCAATTGCAAATGAAAATTTGCTAACTCACTTGTCACCTTTGAACCGTTTCGAATCACGCATCCACTTATGACGTCACCGCACTTAATTTACTACGCCTTGTAAACAAAACATACTTATTTACGTTCCATTCTCCCAACAAGGTTATGAAAATACAGACACAAATAATTTCTTTTCTTTTTTTTCTTTACGGATCAGTCCGAACAATGACAGCGACAAGCAGTCCATACATGACAGCGTCAAACCAACTGTCACTTTTACTGTCTCATTACTTGCTAACTTCAAAGTCACTGCATTTGCAATTTCATTTGCTATTTAATGTTTTCGATTTGTTTATTAAGTAAAGTCCAAAAGTGCATAAAACGAATGATTGTGATGTTTAAGTGTCGTGCAACGAGAAAAAAATAAGTATTGTTAGTAGCTACGCTACAATTGCAGACAACAATGAGGATGGTACTGAAGACAAACTGCAACAACTAAGTAGTTCTTGGTGCGAAAGAAGTGTGACTGATATGATGAAGATAAAGATTTCCGGTCAGAAGCGAGATTGATATGGCAAAATTGAAGTAGGGGGTTGGCTATAGCCGTCCGGTACCTGATTTTGATGAAGGTGCGAGTTTAGGGGTATCATTGGGGTCCACCTGAAGCCCTTCCAGCAATTTTTTTTTGCCGGAAACGTAGTTTAAATTAATTATGATTAAATTAAAATTTGATAAAAAAAAGTGAAATGGAACGCAATGTTGAGAAAATGGTACAATATTAAGTTGTCAAATTAAGTTGTCAAACTGAGTTAAACGAAAAGTATCGTTATCGTTAAACGTAAGAAAATAAAAAGGCGCCATTTTGTCTTACTGACAGATGGACTGTCATCCATTCATTCCGTTTCTCTCGTAGTTTCGTGAATGTGTGCTCTCTTGTTTTTCGATTTTTATTACGACTTTGGCTTTTTCCCTGGACTTCCTTCGATTGCGCGACGACTTGAAACTTGGCTTGCTTACCGGATTTGTTTGGATTGCTCTACGACTTGAACTTGGCTTGAAAACTGGACTGCACTTGGCTGTAATGGAGTATTACAGTACAATACCCGAAGCGGACGCGGTTTCGGCTCCTGATCTGCCCGTCGAACCTGTTGCCGGACCTTCTTCGGCTCCTGATCTGCCCGTCGAGCCTGTAGCCGGACCTTCTTCGGCTCCTGATCTGCCCGTTGAACCTGTCGCCGGACCTTCTTCGAGTAATGACGACGACGACAACGAGCTTATAACCAAACGAAAACTTTGCGTCACTGAAGTGATTGATCATTGGAATTTAACTGACGTTGTGCGAAAATTGGGCACTAAAGACCAATGCATCAAATATAGTGAAGACCAAGGTCTCATACCAACTGAGAAACGGTGTCGAACCCACAGGACATCCATGAAAGTGTCATACTCATGCGGATGCACAAGTTTTGGTACATTTGTGTGCTCAAAAAGATCATGCAAATCTAAATCGGGCAGCGGTGCCAAGATCTCTCTCAGAATTGGCACATTTTTCGAAAATATTGCTATCGACATAATGCATGTTTACTATCTTGTATATGCATACTCACAAGGATGGACCTACGACCAAACAATTCACGAAGACCCTTATAAAAAAGAAAGGAAGCAATGTTTAAGCCCAAATACTATAGCCGATTGGTTTAATTACTGCAGAGAAGTAGTTGTGATATTTTATTTGGAAAAACAAAATCTTTACAGCGGTAAAATTGGAGGCTGTGGGAAAATAGTGCAAATAGACGAAAGTAAATTTGGAAAAAGGAAATATAACAAAGGACGTCACATTGAAGGCCACTGGGTGCTGGGATTAATAGAAGATGGGTCTGAAGACTTAAGATTGGAAGTATGCCCGGACAATAAAAGAGATGCTGATACTCTCATACCTTTAATTCAAAAGCATGTTTTACCTGGAACAACAATCCACACCGATTGTTGGCGGGCATACGATTGTCTGTCTGAATATGGATACATACACAAAAAAGTGAATCATTCAGACCCAGAGAACCCATTTGTGGGTAAAGATGGAATCCACACCCAAAGAATAGAATCCCAGTGGCGAGCAGTGAAGAGGTTTTTCAAAAAACAAAATTATAACAACCCAGAAAACTTTAGTGATATAATTGTTGAATATTTGTGGCGAAGAGACGTGTATAAATATAAAAGATACTCTTTTGTACATTTAATGAAAGCAATTAAACATGTTTATGAAATAAACAAGTAATGTATTAAAATGTTTGTTTAATTGTGTCTCTCCTAGCCCTTTAACATTAAGTTTTTCTCATCTATCAACATAACTCTGAGACGGACTGGATATGTTATTGTTGTTATATAATACAATGTTAAGTGAACCGCCTTGATAGATTAGGTGTGAAACAAAAAATAGGTTAGGTTAGGTTAGAACATGACAAACAACGCACGAGCCGAGCGAGCGAAGCGAGCGTGCCGCGGCAGCGGCCGGCGAAGTGCCAGAAGCGAACCGCCTTAATAAGTTAGGTGTGAAACAAAAAATAGGTTAGGTTAGGTTAGAACATGACAAACAACGCACGAGCCGAGCGAGCGAAGCGAGCGTGCCGCGGCAGCGGCCGGCGAAGTGCCAGAAGCGAACCGCCTTAATAAGTTAGGTGTGAAACAAAAAATAGGTTAGGTTAGGTTAGAACATGACAAACAAGGCACGAGCCGAGCGAGCGAAGCGAGCGTGCCGCGGCAGCGGCCGGCGAAGTGCCAGAAGCGAACCGCCTTAATAGATTAGGTGTGAAACAAAAAATAGGTAAAAAATACTGATATAGCCGAAAGTGAGGTTAAGTACTAAAAAAATTATTACTCAAAAACTAAAGGCCTCCGGCGGGGGGGGGGATGCAGGGGGGGCTTCCCCCCCCTCCCCCACCCCCCCCCCTCCGCCCCCCTCCCCCCTCCCCGCGGGTACCGGGCGACTATAGTTTAACCTTTTTTTTTCCTTATTCAGAGGTTTTGAATAATGAGGTACTATTTATTGCCAGTCGGATAAGAATGAGTAGTCATTTAAAGTAGGATAAAAGTATATGAAACTGTATTTGTGTATTTTCATCGAAATTAAAGGAAGCGGATCAAATATCAATTACTAGATTTGACCCAAAAAACAGACGGGTGAAGTTAAATAAAACGGTTTAACATTTTGATAATAAATAATTAATAAACTTTTTTTGTAAGCAAAACCTTATTAGTTGAAATTGAACATTAATCTCAGAAAAAGAAGCAATAACGCAAGCACACATTAAGCCCGATTACAGAGGCGCCAGCGTAATTATATTAGCTAAAAAGCATAGTTCTGTTTCTTTTTCACTTTAGGCATTTGATAGAGAGAACGCTTTTTACGTTGCTATTTAATTTACGCTGGCGCCTCTGTAATCGGGCTTAATAAATACCTAAATGTTACTTTTGACTAGCGTTGTTGCGATACGCGATAGTTTCGGTATCGATAGTCTGTCAAATTCAGTTAGTCGATATATAGTAGATAGTTCTATCGAAAATATCGAAGTTCAGCAGTTTACTATCGATAATAAAAATCATGCAATATTTCTGAATATTGGCAATGCTATCGATAGTATCGAATATCTACTGTACTAGCCTTTTTAATAGTTCACTGCAGGACGTAGGCCTACCCACGAAGGGTGATCGGGCCATATTTTACCACGCTGGCACAGTGCGGGTTGATGGATTCACATACGTTATCGAATTTCTTCTACGGACGTATACAGGTTGCCTCACGATGATGTTTTCCTTCACCGAAAAGATAATGGTGTGAAAATCCGCACGTAGGTTCCATAGAATTCATTGGTCCCACGAACTCACGATTGTACAGCAGGGGGTCATTACCACTGGACTACCACGGCTTCATTTGAGTAAAGTTGACAAAATCTGATCGAACAAACCTTCTCCGTTTCTTCCACATTCCAGTACCCAGGGCGTGCCTTTATCCCGCTTTTGTTCACGAAACGCCATAAATTTGCCCCACGATTCGAGTGGTGTGAAAATTCGTCCATAAATTCTGAAGAACTCATTTGACAGACGGACAGACAGACGGACAGCGGAGTCTTAGTAATAGGGTCCCGTTTTTACCCTTTGGGTACGGAACTCTAAAAATAAGTCGCCTAACTTTCATACCAATATTATTATAATTTTTTGAAATCACACGTCCTCAGTCGTCATCAATCGCGAGGTCCACGTCCGGGGCGGACTACTAGTTAAATTGTATCCAAAATGTAGACATATGATGTGATAAAGTGGAGTCTGAATCGTCTACTGTTTTCGCGTTTTTTGTAGAACATCTAGAGAATTTTCGGCACATTTTTGATAAAATTTAGGTTCCGGGAGAAAACTCTTTTCACCCCTTAAATTGTAATAAAATATTATGGTTTTAGTGTCAATCGCTTGAGTAAGAAATATTTCACGCTCCTAGGTACCTACGTATTATTTTTTGACCGACTTCCAAAAAGGAGGAGGTACTATGTTCGTCTGTCTGTATTTTTTTGCATGTTTATCGATTGTTTCGCCAATCGTGAACCGATTTAAAAAAAAAAATTGTTCGAAAGGGTATATACCCGAGGTGGTGGTAATTTTTTTTTCTCTCCACATTTGTTAATGCACCACCAACCACTTTTTTTTTGTACTATGATTTCTGTCCATCCACAGGGAGCCAGGAAGAAATCGCTCAAGGCGATATGGCCGCCTTTGTACCACCAAATTTTAAGAATATTATGTTTTGTAAATACTTACTTTGTTATTTAAGTTGTTTTTTGGTATAAAGTTACATTGTATTGTATTGTGGTCCCATTTAAATTTTATCGAAATCGTCTCAGCCGTTTTTGATAAACCAACAAAAATGTACATGGATAGTCACATCGATTCGTGCAAATGATTCGGTGTTGTGATTTTTGTGAAAAATAATTATTATTTCAGAAAAGTTGTTTCGTTATGTACTTAATGATTACTTTTCAGCCAAGTTTTTGCGTAAAAACTTGACTCTTTAGAGCCTTCAGGTTCCGTTTTGCTGTCGTATTCAGATTTCGAGTTCAACTTCTAAATACGCAGATTCAAAAAGGATCCATTTGGATGGGTGACCGCGGGTTACATATTTAATTGAGCGCTACGATCGCTCGGATGACATGTTAAATTGTAGGTCCTGGTTTTCAATTATTTAGTCATTAATGTCAAAGGCCTTCAGACCGCGTAAAAACTCTATCGAACTTATATACGAACTTACTTTTAGCAAAAATTACAAAATTCTGCAAATCGCTTACCTACTCATAGGTATGCGTTAAAACAACACGAAGTGTTCTGCAATGTAGGTACCTATGTCTCGTAAACATGTATTCTAGAGTGTATGAGTATTTACTACATATAAGTGTCTCAGGCACTGGATAAAGAAAATATCTCTCTCCTTGTTTCTATGGTTTAAATCAATCTATACTCTTTAAAATTATTTGGAAAACATGCAAATCTCTAAATCTCCAAATCTCTAAATGGTCATCTTTTTAACAAAAACCTTAAAAAATGGTTACTTTCTAAAGCTTTTTATAACTTGAAGGAATATTTCAACGAAAGTGATGATGAATACCTAATGTATTATTAAAAAAGAAATATTTAATTACTTATTGCATTCCATTGGAAAGAACCCTCTATCTAGATACTTTTGTAATTAAATTTTTACTGTAGGTATGTTTTTTTAAATCTTTTTTTTTTTTTTATTCGATTAGTTTGTAGTAAAGTAGATTTGTACCAAACGTAGAATAGATACAATACTGAAATTCTTGGTTAGCTTGAATAGTAATTTGATTATTATTTTATTTTAATTTATTTCATGTACGAATTTGTGTATATACCTAAGATACCTAAGTAAGTACTTATTTCTAGTTAAGATACATCTTATAATATTGCACGCCCGTTATGGGTCCACTATTGGAACTATAATATTAATTTATAAGAACATTGTACATAGTGTTGCAATAAACGTTTTCTGATTTCTGATTTCTGCAAAAACGAGAGATTTGCCCAGCAAAATCGTCTTGAGAAGTAATGGATACCTACTTACCTATCTAAGTAGGCACTTTTTAGAGTTATGTACCCAAAGGGTAAAAACGGGACCCTATTACTAAGACTCCGCTGTCCGTCTGTCCGTTTGTCTCCAGGCTGTATTTCATGAACCGTTACAGCTAGAAAGCTGAAATTTTCACAGATATATTTCTGTTGCCGCTATAACAACAAATACTAGAAACAGAATGAAATTAATAATTAAGGGGGCTCCCATACAACAAACCTGATTTTTTAATCGTTTTTCACTCTATATTAATAACGGTAACAGGTAGGTGCTTGAAATTTTCACAGAATATTAAGTTGTATATTCACTTCAATAATATTTAATAAAATTAAAACAAATAAATATTTAAGGGATAATCCCATACAGTACGGAACCCTCCGTGCGCGAGTCCGACTCGTACTGGGCCGATTATTTTTTGAGTTCTAACAAAAGTCGCAGATCAAAAGTTATTAGTTTTGATGTACAGAATCAGCCCCTAAAATGATGCTAATTGATTAGAAATAACCCTGTATACTTTACCTATCTAAGTAGGCACTTTTTTCATGGAAGTGCCCAAGCAGAAAGCTGCCCTTAGTGCCCTAGTTACCGCCAGCCCTAAATCCCTAGCAGGAAGCGGCCTGCTTCCTACCATGTGCTAATCGTTTCCCGCTAGAGGTGCCAGCTGACAGACGTATCGAGATGTGTCGGGTGATACATCGAGCAGACATAATTAGTTCTGCTAGCTTACCATACAACCACGAAAAGAGTTTTGTTTAGTGTGTTTTGAGTGAAAAAGTGACAGATATATATTTCACCCTTGGTGGAGCTCTCGCAATCAATTGAACTATAAAACATATAGTCGCTAATGCTTTATCTTACAAAAGTTTGCCATTAGGTAGAAAGAGACGTAATCATATAGCGACTATCATCTTGAACGACGTGAAGCCGCATTTTACTTGTTAAAGTGACCAGCTGGTGACTCGTTGTTTTCGAATTTTGTGATATATTTTTGTTCGGTAAGTGTTTAGGTGTGAAATACTTTGAACTTGAATATTTTATTCTTGTGATGGCTTAATGTGTTAAAGAAAAGTGAAGGAAATAGAAGTGTAGCATTTCATTGATAAGACGGTTTTGGATAGTATACTTGGCTTCTTTGAGATTTCAAGACAGGGCATATCGCGTACCTTTTTCTCTGTCTCACTCGTTTCGTAGTAATTAAGAAGAACACGATAGATCAGATATATTGTAAATGTTCAACATAGTATGAGAGCTCCACACTTGTCATTTCTCCGAGTAATTCACCATAACTCTGTCTCGCCCTGACACGTCGATAGAATTATTTCATACGGACCATGAAATATGCTATCCCGACTGGAGATCAATTTATGAAACGTTAGAATCATTTCTGACGTTTTTACTATTTACCTACTCAAATGATTGCATGTTATGCTCTCTCGTTCGCATAACCATAGCTCGCTCTTACTCGGTCTCGTAACTATTTACTATTTACGCATACTTTCAGCCGTTCTAATGGTTCAATTATAGACCCTGTTAAAAAGGCGTTTTCAAAGTGGCAGTAAACAGTTTCGGAGATATTACATCTCCCTATCTGACGCCTCTTTTCAAAGGGGTCGCCTTGGAGCTGTCTTCCTGTACTCGGACCGACATAGTGGCGTTATTATAATATACAAACACTTCAACACTTCGATATACCGATAGTCAATACGGCATCGCTCCATATCTATCATCGGTCCATATCTCGACCGAATCAAAGGCTTTCTCATAGTCCACAAACGCTAAGCAACTTTTATACTGATAAATAAAGCAATTCGTGGTCGCATGCTTGACTAGTAAGTAGTAGCAGGCAGTGAAGTTAGCTACAACACTAACTTATTGCAATAGCAATAATGCCATCTGATTATTTTTTCTAACCAGTCTATCTATCGCTATACTACCAGAGGAGACATAATAAATACAGCCACTAAATTTTACACAACTTTGTACTCTAGCCAGGAAACAGACACTGAATACTACGTCAGAGAATCCGAAGCAGTTCCTGTTCTTTTGACAAGAGAGATAGAACGTGGCATTTGCAAACTGAAGAAAAATAAATCACCTGGCGAAGATGGAATATCGACGGATACAATTATTGCTATGATAGAGCCTTTAGCACCTCAGCTGACCAAACTATTTAATCGTATTATCGAAAAAGAAGAGATTCCTGAAGACTGGCAATACTCAATCATTACGTTACTATACAAAAAAGGCGATCCAAACATCATAGACAATTATAGGCCTATAAGCCTACTACCGACTCTCTACAAACTGTTCTCATTAGTGATATTATTTCGGATCACAAAAGCCTTAGATGAACAGCAGCCTCGGGAGCAAGCTGGGTTTCGCAAAGGTTATTCAACAACCGAACACATATTTACTCTAACGCAATGTATAGAACGATGCAAAGAGCGTAAGAAAATCCTCTACTTGGCATTCGTCGATTACACGAAAGCGTTTGACTCCATCTCGCACCAATTTCTTTGGGAGAGTCTGCGAGAGCAAGGCATACAAGAAAAATACATAACAATATTGAGACTAATATACCAGAATTGTCAAGCAAAAATATAAACTGAAACGGTTGGACCACCATTTAGGATTAAGCGTGGAGTCAAACAAGGTGACCCAATTTCACCGAAGTCCTTTTCTTCTATCCTAGAGTCGATGTTTCGCAAAGTTGACTGGTCAAATTTCGGTCTTAATATCAACGGAGAGCGTTTAACACACTTGCGTTTCGCGGATGATATTGTCATTCTATCAGAAAACCACGATGAACTACAGCACATGTTGACAACTCTATATGAAGAGAGCAGAAAAATAGGTCTCTACATAAACTTCTCTAAAACAAAAATTATGAGTAACGGAACGAAGATACCTATCACACTAGATTCCGCCAACGTAGAGTATGTCGATGAATACGTGTACCTCGGACAATTGATATCTTTCGAAGACGCGACCGCCAAGGAGATCGATCGGAGAATAGCCATCTCGTGGAAAAAATACTGGGCTAACAAGGATGTTTTTAAGAGCCAGATGCCAATTCGCCTCAAAAAACGACTGATGGATAACACCATACTTCCGTCTTTGCTCTATGGATGCCAAACATGGTCTCTAACTAAAAAGCTCGTCAACAAGGTGGCCATTTTCCAGAGAGCAGCAGAGCGCTCGATGCTGGGTCTCAAACTTAAAGACAAAGTAAGAAACGCAGAAATCAGGCGAAAAACTAGAGTCATAGACGCAGTATCGATGCTCTGTAGGCTCAAATGGAAATGGGCTGGTCATGTCGCCCGAGCAACAGACGGAAGATGGAGCGAACGGATTATCTACTGGCACCCGAAAGACAGCGCACGGGACAGAGGACGATCCCGGAGAAGATGGTGTGACGACATCGTAGAGGTCGCGGGAGCGACCTGGACGCGAGCAGCACAAGAACGCGAAAAATGGCACAGCATGGAGGAGGCCTTTACCCAGACATGGGTGCCCTAAAATTATTAAATCTTACATTTAATTTTTTAATTTTTTAGAGGAAAATAAAGGCTATTTTATTTTATTTTATTTATTTATTTAAGTTTGTATATGGCACATTTGTAACTTTCAAACATCATGTTGCAGGAACATGTTTGTAACATATATCTTATTGTTAGGTTGAAACTTATTAAAAGGTATTTAGTTATGTTACTGTTATATTACGCATGAAACTTTATATTTCAACTTTGCAGGGATATTGCCTCCCAAACATACCTAAACGTAAGTAATTAACATTGTGGCAAAAATGTATTTGGAACGTTATAAATAAAACTTTACAGCAATATAATTTTACTAACTTCACTGTCCGGCATTGCCTGTACCTTACAAATGAAAGTTACTGAAATGTTATACTGTAACATCGCGACAATATGGCTTTTGTTATAATTTTTTTTCAACTTTCCTACAACATTACGAATTGGGCTCGTTATTTACATTACCTATGTAATGTTGCTGGAAGTTAATTTTTGAAAGTTGTAGAATGTCTCAGTTAACATTAAAAAACTAGATGGCGTTAGCATCGCACATTGATTTTCTGCATCGCGATGACGTTGTGTTTGCAGAAATTAGTATCCCCATTTGTAAATATGATTAAAACGTTCTTTATTGCAGATAGAGAAATAAAGTCTCTTCCTCACACAAACGCGTCCCTCGGACTTGTACTTAGAACTCAAAAAATTTAAATTAAAAAATGTTTTTTTTAGAACCTGGAACTGAAAACCTACAGATATGTAACTTTGCGACAGCTAAATAAATGCAATGCACGTGCAAGTTTCATTTGTGACTTATAAGCAAGATAGTTGAGACAAGTTACTATTACCTTTCAAATTTAAAGTTGTGGAAATGTTGAACGTTACACTTGCGAGAAGTTAATTATACAGCTTTCAGACATGTTTCTTGTGTAATGTTACTGCAACTTCACGTTTTAAAGTTATAAAAAGTTATGGTGATCAGCTCTGAGCAAGTTACATGGTTTATCTACAGCGCGACCGTTAGGGCTTCGTTTCAAGCTCGCTGTAAGCTTGCATGAACGTTGCAACCTTATATTTGTAAGTTACAAGCTTGTTGATGTTACTTTCAGTAATGTTATTGCAACTTTTGCTTGCTTAGCGGGATCACCTCCTTTCAGATTTTTTTTTTGATGGAATGTTTATACAATGATTAATATTTTTTTTTGATGGAATGTTTATACAATGATTAAAATACGAGTATCATGAACTGTGAAATAAATTTCTATTTTAAGTGTAATTGGACTATTAGCCGTCATTATACTGGCTGACCCGGCGAACTTCGTTTCACTCAATATCTTTATAAATTATAGCCTATGTGTTATTCTGATGTATAAACATTACTACTGCAAAGTTTCATCTCAATCTGTTCAGTAGTTTTTGCTTGAAAGAGTAACAAACATCCATACTATACGATGATATCCTAGAACATATCCAGTGGACTGGGACATCTAGACTAAGTATACCCTAAAATAAATACCCTTCCTCCTTCCTTTCAGCCATAGGACGTCCACTGCTGAACATAGGCCTCCCCTAAAGATCTCCAATAAGACCGGTTGGTAGCGGCTTGCATCCAGCGCGATCCTGCGGTCTTAATGAGGTCGTCCGTCCACCTTGTAGGTGGACGTCCTACGCTGCGCTTGCCGGTACGTGGTCTCCACTCGAGGACTTTTCGACCCCATCGGTCATCAGTCCTCCGCGCTATGTGCCCTGCCCATTGCCACTTCAACCTGCCAATCCGCTGGGCTATGTCGGTAACCTTGGTTCTTCTACGGATCTCCTCATTTCTGATTTGATCGCGCAGAGAAACTCCGAGCATAGCCCTCTCCGTGGCTCGTTGGGCTACTTGAAGCTTGCTAATAAGGCCCATAGTGAGAGACCACGTTTCTGTGCCGTAAGTCATCACTGGCAACACACACTGGTCGAAAACTTTCGACTTGAGGCACTGAGGTATGTCGGACGAGAAGATGTTACGCAATTTTCCGAACGCTGCCCAGCCGAGTTGGATTCGGCGATTGGCCTCTTTCTTGAAGTCAGACCTACCTAACTGCACTTCTTGTCCTAGTCCGAGTTCCTAACTGAAATAGGGGTGGGTACAACATGGGAATTACACATGACCTTTGTCTTGTCCATGTTCATTTTAAGACCCACCTGTTGAGATACTCGATTAAGGCCTTCGAGCATCGTACTGAGTTCCTCCATCGACTTTGCCATGACTACGATATCGTCGGCAAACCGAAGGTGAGTGAGGTATTCGCCATTGATGTTGATGCCGAATCCTTTCCATTCCAGGAGCTTAAAGGCGTTCTCCAGAGTAGCAGTAAACAGTTTTGGAGATATAACATCTCCCTGTCTTACGCCCAAAGGGATCGCCTTGGAGCTCTCTTCCTGTACTCGGACCGACATAGTGGCGTTATTATACAAACACTTCAACACTCCGATATACCGATAGTCAATACGGCATCGTTGAAGAGACTCAAGCACAGCCCATGTCTCGACCGAATCAAAGGCTTTCTCATAGTCCACAAACGCTAAGCAAAGTGGCTGGTTATACTCCTCGGTCTTCTGTATAACCTGCCGCAGCGTATGTATGTGGTCCATGGTACTAAAGCCTTTTCGGAATCCGGCTTGTTCGGAAGGCTGGAAGTCATCAAGCCTGCGTTCGAGACGATTCGTAATGACTCTTGAAAACAACTTATAAACATGGCTCAGAAGCGAGATGGGTCTGTGATTCTTCAATAAGGTGTTGTCACCTTTTTTAAAGAATAGCACCACCACGCTTCTGTTCCATGCTTCTGGCGTTATGCCCTCGAGGACGACGGTGTTGAAAAGCTTCTGAAGGACTTTAAGTATCGGTTTACCACCCGCTTTCAGAAGCTCTGAAGTGATTCCGTCGTCACCCGGCGCCTTGTTGTTCTTAAGTTGGTTCAGGGCCATTCTAATCTCGTACAGGCTGATGTCCGGGATGTCTTCGGTGAAGTGTCGGGTCAGCTTGGCTCTTGGGTCTTTAGCCACGCTGTTTACAGGCTTTGCTACCGAGGCGTATAGCTGTCCGTAGAACTTTTCGATCTCCTCCAATACCTCTGCCTTGGTCGACGCTGTACTGCCATCTTCTCTCTTCAGCTTTGTCAACTGGCTTTGCCCAATAGACAAGTGCCTCGCGAACACTTTAGAGCCTTTGTTCCGCTCTATCGTCTCCTCAATATGTTTAGTATTAAAGAGACGAATGTCGCACCGCACTGATTTAGAAATTTGTCTATTGAGACGCCTATATGACTTTGCATCATCGGAAGACTGCAGTCTTAGCGAGCGTCGTTCGGCCATGAGATTTAGAGTATGATCGGAAAATTTCTGAGGTCTATCAGAACGGCGGGGTCTAAAGAACTTAGAACCTACCGTTTGGACAGTTTCTACGAGCCCGTTATTGATCTCGTCCACCGACGCAAAGTTCTCCAGGCAAGCAAAGCGATTTGAGAGCTCGAGCTGAAAGTTCTCGGGGTTTTGTATATGAGCATGAGTAGGTCGGAGCGTAGACTTCATCAGGCGGGACCTTTCGAGTTTAACGTTAATATTCAGTTTGCCTCGCACGATTCTGTGATCACTTCCAGTTTTTATCCTGTGGATCACGGAGACATCGTGGAATATCCGTTTCTCGCTAGTCATGATGAAGTCTATCTCATTTCTCGTAGAACCATCGGGGCTCATCCAGGTCCATTTCCTATGAGGTGGCTGAGGTGGCTGGAAGAAAGAGTTCATCATGAAGAGTCCCTCTTTCTCCAGAAAATCTGCCAGCCTCTGGCCCCTGGGGTTCCGTTGCCCATATCCAAATTGCCCCACTCTCAACTCATCATCGCTTTTTTTGCCCAACTTTGCGTTGAAATCTCCCATAACAACCGTGAAGCGGGTCTTAGACGTATGTATGTATGGCCCGACTTACGTCCTCATACATAGCCTCCACTTCATCATCTGGGTGTGACGAGGTCGGTGCGTATATACCTGAATGACCTTCAACGAATATCGTTTAGATATTCTGAGTATTAGGTATACAACCCTGCTAGACACACTTTCAATGGTAATGATGTTGTTAACGAGAGACTTGTGGACGAGAAAGCCGACACCACCTTGGGACCGTTGGTCACCTTCCCGGTAGTAAAGTAGGTTGCCGGATATCAGGGTTGTCGTGTCCTCGCCCTCTCTACGGACTTCAGACAACCCAATAATATCCCATCGCAACCTACTCAACTCTTCTTCCAGTTCCGCAATCTTCTCGTCAGTCCTCATAGTGCGCACGTTATATGTTGCCAGGGCCAGTTGTCGGGTGGGGTGGCAGCCGGATCTCTTCCGGCGATTCTTAGCACCCCGTGCTCCGCCGTTACCATGGCCGCTGCCGGAGCCAGGAATAGCGGAGCTGCCGGGGACTGGGGGCCTGGTCTTATTTTTACTTATCATTAAGGGGTTTTGCCCGTAATTGCCGCGCTGGGCAGGCGTGTTGGCAATCGCAGTGCGTAGCTCTCGCGACGGGGATGCTGCTGCCCATCCCCTCCCTGTTGCACTTGAGCTACGCTGTTTTGGATGGATATACCGCCATCTGTCGGTTCCGTAGTACCTCAGTCGGCTCTTACGACACCTGGTACAAGAGGGGGGTGCTATTCTACTCTGCCGGCACCCCACGGCCAAATACCCAGTATTATTATATTTATTACCTACTACTTAACTTATTCTATACTTTATCAGCAAACGCTTTCGTAGCAACTGAAATAGTTATTTTATAAATTAGCCTCGTCAATAACTTACAGGTAATAAACAAGCATTGTTTACACAAAGTGCTTATCGTTACAAACAACTTTTACTATGGAATTAAGCGCAAATGAACAACCAATCACGCACGCTTATATATTTTTTCATACAAACAGTTCATTGTCTCCCGAAAAAAAATTTGGAACAACAAATTTTTGCAGTTTTCAGGTCCGTTCCGTAGTAAAAATCCTAATCCTATCCTGATTCCTAATCACTATCACTACATAGTATAAAACAAAGTCGCTTCCGCTGTCCCCATGTATGCTTATATCTTCATAACTACACAACGGATTTTGATGCGGTTTTTTTAATAGATAGAGTGATTCAAGAGGAAGGTTTACATGTATAATAAACCTGTGCGAAGCCGGGGCGGGTCGCTAGTAATATTATAAACGCGAAAGCTTGTAAGTATGGATGAATGGAAGGATTTTTGTTACTCTTTCACGCACAAACGGCTGAACCGATTTGGATGAAATTCGGTATGAAGGTAGCTTAGACCTTGATTAACATATAGGCTACTTTTTATCTCGTGCTAACGCGGGTAACACCGCGGGGCGTAGCTAGTTGTTCATAATAATGACTGTGCCAAAGATAACATCTTGTATACCAATGTTGTGTTGTATCTTGTAATCATAGATATATAATATGCCAGCTTTACTAGGTAGATTATACATAACCAATTCCAAACAAGAATTCTATTGCACTCTACAAAAAAACCTGACTACAAAAAATTTACACAACAACGCACTAAAAGATTGAATAATTAAAATTATCCAACCATTTTATGTTATCCATGGTCAAATATATAATAATAATAAATAAACCTTGGTTAAAAGCCATTATGATTTTTTTTCAAAGTTTCCGCGAATCCGATGAAAGTAGTATAAATGAGTAGAGGACACTTTGTACACACAATAAATGTTTCGTACTATGGTACCCTAACTTTAAAAAAAATCATAATGGCGGCGGGTGGACATGCCAGCTTCCATACAAAAATCAAACTTTAAACAAAAAATCACCGTTTTGATTTTCGTTTTCAATACCTACCTATTTAAGAAAACTTCGGTTCCTGAGACAAATCTAACGATACCTTAATTATTTAAATTCATCCAGCTGATTGGAAGGTACGTTGGTAATATTGAAATTTTACAAACATACAAGATACGCGCTAAAAACAATACCCTTCCTTGGCCATCGGGTATAAGGAAGGAACACCTATAGTAGCCTACCCTAGATCTCAGACCAAATAAAAAATCAAGACAGAATGTTGTGAACAATTGAGGCCAAAACTACGGCTCTCCGAGTACAGACACAATTACACACACATACATAAACGTACAAGGAAACTACGCCTTGACTCGTCAGTCGAACTATATTGAGGCCAGCAAAACTACGCCTCACCGTGTTATTGTACACACACATACACATACAAGGAACCTACGTCTTGACTCGTCAGTCGAACTATGTCGGCGCAACACCGACGCACTCACCATTGTATAAAAAACCGGCCTCACTTATCCGTTCACTACGTTGTCTTGATTTTTTATTTGGTCTAAGCCCTAGATATGATTAAACTAAAAAGGTATAAAATAAAAGCAGTATTCAAATATAAACCCATTTATTTGTTTAAGTTCCCGGTAGAACCTCGCTACTTACATAATATTTACAGTATTCACAGCGACCTCCGCACTTACATTAAGGACTCTTACATGTTTTAATCCACCAACCCGTACTGGGCCAGCGTGGTGGATATGGCCCAATCATCTTTCGTGGGTATGTCTACGTCCTGCAGTGGACTATTAACAAGGCTGATACAGTACAGTACATGTTTAAAAAAATACTTGGAGAAAAGAACTGGTACATGAAATATCTTTTTATACTTATGCTACGAGTAGGTTTGAATTTCGCCATATCCTGCCCGATATTAAAGAGATATACGGTCTAGGGTGTAGCACACTTACCTAGGAAATAAATATTTATTCGGAATTTGAAACACCAACGTAGTGTATTTATGGAAAGAAAGATTAGCTGTCTCACCACAATAGTTTTATGCACACTTTTGACAACGTTTAACAGTACAATTCGGCTAAACAGTGTTTAAAGCGTATTTAAATCTTTTGTGATAAGGGTAAGGTTTAATTCTTTAATTAAGATCACAGACTGACACGCGTAGTGTAGGACGGCTATTCGTAAAATAAATAAACGACCCGATAACCAGTCCTTTAGGAAACCTATACAATGTCAATGTACAATATTAAAAGATGATAAAAAAAAAATACATGACAATAATTGTATAAGGTTTTAGAATTCAATTCAAGCCCTTACTGTAAATACGGAGATCTTATCAAAAAATAAGGAAAATACAGAATAAATATTACAGATAAAAATAATTCTCCATAAAAATCGATATGTGCGATTTATATCACTTATAAAAAATTAAAAAAAGATAACAGCCACTGTAATCTCAAAATTATACAATACAATCAAATGAAAAAAAACATACTAAATTTCTGTTATTGATTTTTTCTTTTAATCCTTTCATTACTTTTTTTTGATTTAGTATTATTAAAGAATGGATAATCTCAAACAATTTCATTCAAGAAACAAAATTATGTAATTCACATTTTTAATAGTACTAGTAAGTTTAATGTCAGTTTAATGTGGGTTCGATCCCCACCCAGGGCAAATATTTATATGTGATGAACATATGTGTTTGCTCTGTGTCTGGGTGTTATTTAGTTACTATCTATATAAGTATGTATTTAAAAATAAGTATATGTAGTATATCAGTCTCTGGCAGCCATATCACAAGCTATGCTTAGTTTGGGGTCAGAGACCGTGTGTAAGATGTCCCCTAATATATTTATATTTATTTATATTTTATTTTTCTTATATTATCTCTATTTTTTTAAATTGCGGCCATTTTAACTTTTATTCTGAAAATAAAAAGGAATATAGAATAAAATATTTCAAAATGCGACGACGAAAACTCTATGTTTAATTATTTGAAGTTATTCTACATTTTACTTGATACATATTTCCCTACAGTGCATAAAAAAACGATCCCTTTCAGCACATGTTTCCATTAAGGCCATTTTTGCTAATATTATGTCATATTTTATAATATTTTGTTTATCACTTTCTCGAGAACAAAAAGGCGTTAGTGTGAGACGTAATTTTAGCAAAAATCGACTTAAATCCGTTTTAATATAGTTGAAAATTCTAAATCTCAAAGTAAGGTAAGGTTTATCACATAGCCTTATTTTTATTATAACTAAAATGTTTATGATTTGATAAAATCATACCTGTCCAATCGGAGGCAATGCACTCAGATTACAAAAATTTGCCCAAAACTAAAAAAAGAGATCACTTATACATCTGACTACAAATTGGTTAAACATGGTGTACCGCAAGGAAGCGTTTTGGGTCCACTTTTATTTATCATCTATATAAATGATCTTCCAAAAGTAACGACTCACCCCACCGTTCTATTTGCGGATGACAGCACTGTACTATTCACAGGAAGGGACTCTTTAGAAATAGAAAATGAAATTAATAAGACACTTGACGATGTAATAAAATGGCTGGAATTAAACAATTTGAAAGTACCTTGAAGTCACCTTTGGGATGGCTCTGCCAAATACCAGCTGGAGGCTTTAGAGTCCATTGAAAGGCGAGCCAGGAGGCTGATAGGCAACGAAACTTTGACTGAGTCGAAGCTGCAGAGTCTCGAGCATCGACGTTGCGTAGCGTGTTTATCAGCCTTCTATCGGATACACTTCGGTGAGTGCGCCCAGGAGTTGCACAATCTGGTCCCACCTGCCCCTTTCTTCTATCGTACGGCTAGACAGACGCGACCAAAGCGCCACCCTTTTATGGTGGACATCCCACGCATTAGAACCAAGCGTTTCGAGTCCACATTCCTCATACGAACTGCCAGAATGTGGAACGCTTTGCCTGGGTCTGTCTTCCCGCTAGAGTACAATGTAGGTGTCTTCAAATCCCGAGTAAATAGGTATCTTCTAGGTAAGCGTGTTACATCCTAGACCGCATATCTGCTTAACATCAGGTAGTGTGTAGTCAAACGCAAATCTATTCGAAATAAAAAAAAAAAAAAAAAAGTAAATCTTAGTAAGACATTTATAATGATATTTAGAAATAGAGTTAATACGTTGCAAAATTTGGACATTAATTATTTAGGACATACAATACAATCTATTGAAACAACGAAATTTTTAGGTTTAAGTATTGACTGCCGTTTGACCTGGAAGAGTCATGTTCAAAATACTATCAACAAACTTAATCAATATTCTTATGCCATGTATATGCTCTCAAAGTCTGTAAATAGTGCGACTGTTATCACTGCGTACAATGGCTATGTCTCGTCATCACTTAGGTACGGAATAATATTTTGGGGCACAAAAAAAAGTGTATAATCTGCAATTTGGGACAAAGAGACAGTTGTAAGCCACATTTTCAACGCTTAAAAATTTTAACTCTTCCTTGTCTATATTTATATGAATGCGTAATGTTTGTACGAAACAATTTAAATTTGTACAGCAACTTGCAATCTAAGCGCCATAAACATAAATTGGCTATGCCTATTAATAAAACATCATTACTTAATAATAGTGTAGTATGTATGTTACCTATGATTTATAATAATTTGCCTAAATATTTAATTGACATAGAATCAGAACACATTTTCAAGCGTAAACTTAAATGTTTTCTTCAGGAAAAAGCGTACTATGACATAGATGAATATCTGAACGAAAAATTTTAATTTGATTTGCGGTATTATTTATTTTTAATTTGATTTGCGGTATCATTTATTTTTGATTTTATTGCACCTTGACATGTATCATTGACATAGTAGGTATTCTTGACATTTTAATTTTGACATTACGACTACATAATCACTTTTAATTTTTTGTTGCTTTTTGATGGTTTAAGTTATTAATATTTTTTGTAACAATGGTTATTATTATTCTGACATGATTGTAGTTACTCATGTGTATTTGCTGTGTTGGTTTTTGTAATTTCAGATATCATTACTTATTTTATTTCAGTGTTAGGACTTCATTTACTGCAAAAGTTGCCATTAGCTGTACTTTTATTCATTTCAACCTTGTTTCTCTCATTTTTGCATACCGAAAGGTCGAATATGGCGTTCTTTTTGTTGTCTTTTTTTACCATCCTGTAGTTTTTGTACCCATATGCGCAAATAAATGTTTATGAATTATGAATTATAAAATATGAACAAAAATCTAATATTGTGCCGATTACAATTTATTTATAAATGTATGCACAGCGCTCACAATGTTTTCTGTTTTACATACATTTATAAATTTGTCAAATATGACATTTAATATAATAATTTCTTATTAATGTCATCATTTTAAAATTATAAACAATGTAATACTATTATAGTAAATTCATCCGATTAAAGTTTGTCCAAATGGTTAACCGATTTTTGCAAAAAATATTAATTTGATAGACGCTTGTACATGTACATCACTACATAGTATAAAACAAAGTAGCTTCCCGCTGTTTGTCCCCATGTATGCTTATATCTTTAAAACTGCGCAACGGATTTTGATGCAGTTTTTTTATAGATAAAGTGATTCAAGATCTAGGTTTACATGTATAATACACCTGTGCGAAGCCGGGGCAGGTCGCTAGTTGTTATACAATCACAGACATTGGCAAACAAGTAATTAATTATTTATTTGTAATAGCTGTAAAACCCACAGTACAACAATTTGGTTCAAAGGAAGTATTATTTTTCTAAGGCAATTTTTTTTCATAAATTGATTTAATTATTGACAACAGTACTAAATCTTTATTGCCTGGCTTATCAAGATCTTCAAAATCAAATCAATAAACATTTAATAACTTCACTAACTGAAATTACCGCCCTTAAAAACATCCCCTTCACCCTTCAGAAATAAACACACTTTGCGGGTAGGCCTACGTCCTGCAGTGGACTATTAAAGAGGCTGGTACAGTACAGTACAGTACTATCTGAAAATAATGAATTCACAGTATTGACAACAAAAATAAAATGTTGACTTTCTGCATGCGCTAAAAACCCGCGTCTAAAAAACAAACATGTCATACGTTGTCAAAAACCGTTCAACCATTTGGACAACCAACAAAAAGAAACATTGGTTCTAAGCTGCCTCAGTTGCACTAGTTGCATCCTCATTTATATTTTCCGCGCTTATACTGGTCGTATCCTTGTTCAAACTGGTCGTGTCCTTGTTCAAACTGGTCGTGTCCTTGTTCAAACTGGTCATATCCTTGTTCAAACTGATCGTGTCCTTGTTCAAACTAGTGGTATCTAAGGAGTGGGTTGACGCAATGGGTAAGGTGGCGGTGACGGCCGGGGTGTCTTTTTCAAGAGGTCTGAACGCCCAGTTGCCACATCCGTCGAATTCTAGTACGTGTGTGTGGTATTTCCTGGAGAAGAGATAATGTTTTTGAGTTTTTGATACAATACTGTGGCTTCAAAGTTACCCAAATACACCATCACAAACCAACACTGCACACCACATCCTCTGCAATTGAGTTGTCTACAATTGGAACAGGTTGCCTGAGGATGTAATCTCAGCAAGAACTATAAACACATTTAAGAATAGACTGGACCTTTGGATAAAGAAGGAATAAATTCTTTGACAGATAAATACTAATTTTATTCGACTCTGCTTGATATAGGCATATCAGTATACACTGCTCGCCTATAAACAAATAAATAAATAGAAATAAACAAATTATGATATCTTATATTTATTTTTCGCAAAAAATGGCAAAACCGCCTTCCATCGTGTACAAAATTCGAATACTTTGCTCGAATAGTTTACATTATTGTTTATTTTTCAAAAACGGCTTAGCCGATTTCTGTAAAATTTTAAATGGGACCTCGGAAGTATAATACCCTTTCAAACTAAAAAATAATTTTTCGATTCGGTTCACAATTGGCGAAATTATCAATGAACAAACACAAAAAAAATAAATAGAACCTCCTCCTTTTTGGAAGTCGGTTAAAGGGACCAGACAGTAATAATAAGATAAGACCAGACTTTTGTAATTTAAAACAAAAGCCATCTGAATCAAGTGAATTATCAGTGTATTTTGATGTGAATAAATATTAGGGGACAAGATGTCCCCTAATATTTATTTATTTCACACGGTCCCCAAACCAAGCAAAGCTTGTGATATGGCTGCTAGAGACTGATATACTACATATACATATTTTAAATACATACTTATATAGATGATACCTAAATAACACCCAGACACAGAGCAAACACCTATGCTTATCACACAAAATGTTTGCCCTGGGTGGGGATCGAACCCACGCCTCTTTGACCCAGAAGTCAGGGTTCTACTTACTTAATGTGTAATGTAATGTGTAGGTATCTAGGTGTAACTAGCGTATATAAACAATCTCTTGTTTGGAATTTTGAATAGTCATAGTTATTTCAATAGATTAAGTAAAATTTATAACCGTTTTCAGTGTTAACATGCGTAGGTACACTTCAGCGTGTTTGTGGAATTCTATTTGTAAAGATCATTTGGATACCCAAGATACAGGCTTAGCCTAGTTTGGGGCCCACTGTTTCCAGTAGGTACTGAAACACAAATTAAGATCGTTCATCTACTGTGAAAGGGTAAACAAACCACGTCGCCACAAGCGCATAGCCGATCTGTTAAGATTGGTTTCACTTTTTAGCCGCCAGTCTTTTTATTTTCACTGATAACGTCGTATTGTACCTAATAGAAAAATATCGGTGGTAGGTATAGGTACTTTGTATTAATTGAAAATAGTGAAGACTGGTTTGTTTGCCATCCTTTTGGTAGGTATAATTAGGTTTTACTTATGTTTAGTAATTAGATTTATTTACTAACCACCGAGCCAGTCATAATTAATGAAAAAATCAAAATTAAATATGTAACTGAATGTTATGAGGCAATCTATTGCTAATGTTATATCACGAAACGCTTCAGTGGCATTAGTATAAGCATAATAAATTCATAGGAATAATTTTTTTTATTTATTCATTTTTTTTTTCTTTGTTCTTTTTCTTAAAATCAAATAAAGAGAAGTATAACGATCTTACTTTCGGAGGAGAAA
Organism: Hypomecis atomaria; assembly: GCA_964007245.1. NCBI lineage: Eukaryota > Metazoa > Arthropoda > Insecta > Lepidoptera > Geometridae > Hypomecis > Hypomecis atomaria. The sequence continues at coordinate 26,582,477 of OZ023279.1, forward strand.
GGGGAAGTACAATTTATAGTTATGTAATATTTTACAAGTTTGAAGTTATTCCACTTTATGTTATGGCTTAACATTTATTACCAAAATGTTTACTTTCAGAAGTTTCGAAATTTATAAAACACTAGCTGACCCGGTTAACTTCGTCTCACCATCTGTCAATTTTCAATGACACTCAAAAACCTTCTTTGGCCCATGCACAAACACTTTGCTAAAGATCATCACATGATCAAATGCATAGTTTACGATTCTATAAAGGACATACAGACAAACATTCATTTTTATACAAGGTTACTGATAATAATCAGTTAGCATCCTTTTAGGTTCTTACTCTGTACATCAAAACTAACTAACTTTTGTTCTGCAATTTTTGTCGAAACTAAAAAAAATCAGCTGTTCCATACATTTTGTCGCGTGTGAATGATATTTTTCTATTGAACTGTTTCTTTTTTCAGTTTTGACAAAAGTCGCAGAACAAATGCTGTTATTAGTTTTGATGTTGATGATTAGCAATAATCCTATATACAGGGTTATTTTTAATCAATTAGCATCCTTTTAAGGGCTTATTCTGTACATCAAACTAACAACATTTTGTTCTACGATATTTATTAATTCTCAAAAAAAAATTTTTGTTCCATAGAAAAATATCGTTCACCCTCGACAAAATGTATGGAACAGCTGATTTTTTTTGAGTTTTAACAAAAGTCGCAGAACAACAGTTGTTAGTTTTGATGTACAGAATAAGCCCCTAAAAGGATGGTAATTGATTAGAAATAACCCTGTATAAATATAGATAGAATACAACACGTGTTTTGTGTGCATGTAAACAGTGATATGACGGTGGAACACTCACCACACGCTAGGCCTGTGTGTAATGGAGAGCAGCGTGATGCCTTCCTTGACCGCCTCCTCGTACATGACCACTTCGGTCTCCATGGACACGGCGCTCGTGCATTCATCCAGCAACGCGTACACCGGTCTGAGGAATTAATAAACATCATCACTACATAGTATAAAACAAAGTCGCTTCCCGCTGTCTGTCCCCATGTATGCTTATATCTTTAAAACTACACAACGGATTTTGATGCGGTTTTTTTTTAAAATAAATAGAGTGATTCAAGAGGAAGGTTTATATGTATAATATACCTCTGCGAAGCCGGGGCGGGTCGCTAGTAATATGCTAAAAAATAAAAATCTGCCAGGTGCGAGTCGGACTCGCGCACGAAGGGTTCCGTACCGTATGGGAGCCCCATTCCTCTTGCCGTTATTAATAGCGAGCAAAAAACTCCTAAAAATCAGGTTTGTTGGATGGGAGCCTTAAATATTTATTTTATTCTACTTTTAGTATTTGCTGTAAAAATTTCAGCGGCCTAGCTATCACGGTTCATGAGATACAGACCGGCGACAGACAGACATACGGACAGACGGACATCGCACTCTTAGTAATAGGGGTCCCGTTTTTACCCTTTGGGTACGGAACCCTAAAAAATATAATTAGTCCGTTAAATAGATTTAAAAAAAATATTAGACACGAATTTTTTTTGTCAATTACTACAAAAATTGACGGAGATATAGCCCGTTAAAGTTCCGCGTGACGTCACAAGTGTACAGACAAATGTACAGACTACATCGCACCAATTACGTCACGAGCCCCCACTCTCAAACTTTGACAGGGTTTATCTTTGTTATTTATTGTTTGATTGACAAAAGAAAAAAATACGTGTCCAATATTTTTGAGGTGAAACTTCTAATGCGATGGAAGTCGCATTAGAAGTTTGCGTTAGGTTTGCGTTAGGAAGCAACAAGGTTGCGTTAAGCGTTTAACGCTACCATGGAGGGGGTATGAAAGCACTGTTGCGTCGAAGTTTCACTTCTTCCGCGCGGAGGGACTTCACATGCATTTTTTATTATTCTAACTAACGGACTAATTATAATAATGTTTTTTTTACCTATTCATCATGCTTATTATCACATGGTTTGCGTAGTTTCGGGTCAGAGGCAGTATGTAACATTCCCCTAATATTTATTTATTTAACATATAAAACTCTTCCAAGTTAGCATAGGATAAATCTGAAAGGTATGTGTTTTTATGTAGGAAAGGTATGCGTTTAACCACAGCCTGCCTGATAATGAGTAGATACTAGGATGTAGCACACTTACCTGAAAGCTAGCTATTTACTTGGGATTTGAAGACATCTACGTTGTACCTCAAAAAAGACAGGCTCTGGCAAAGCTGATATATTTAGACGTCTAATCTACCATCCTGTCTAGAACTATATTTACCGATGGTAAAATATACTGGCCACATCTATCCTCTTTAGGGGTATGACAAACTGCCATCCTGTTGTAAAACTTTCTGCCAATTTATTTAATTATACAGGGTTATTTCTAATCAATTAGCATCCTTTTAGGGGCTTATTCTGTACATCAAAACTAACAAATTTGGTTTTGCGACTATTGTCAAAACTCAAAAAAATAATTTTGTTCTTCTATGGAAGAACAAAATTTTATAGAACAATATCATTCACTCGCGACAAAATGTATGGAACTGCTGATTATTTTTTTGAGTTCTGACAAAAGTTGCAGAACAAAAGTTGTTAGTTATGACGTACAGAATAAGCCCCTAAAAGGATGCTAATTGATCAGAAATAACCCTGTATAGTACACTGACCGTTGGCAGAACATCCTAGCAATAACCATTCTCGTTCTCCCCGCCCGACAGCGTAGCACGCCGTGTCTGGCCGCACTAGCTTCACTATATGGTTGGCTAGTAACTACCAAAGACTGTCCTAATAATGTAGAATTGAATAGCCGTGTATATTATCTGCCATTTTAGTTGGACTACTTGCATATTTTGTTCGGTGTTCTAACACTCGGCCATCCTGACTAGTAGTATACCCCACCGATGGTCAGCACATTCTAGCCATGAATATCTCCAGCTATATTATTTAGTTGTATAGCAATCTGCTGTTGTATTAAAACGTCCAAACTACCATCCTGTTTAAACCTATACTTACCGATTATAGATACTCTATCTACGGTAAAATATACCGGCCACAGCAATCCTCTCAAGGGATATGGCAAACTGCCATCCTGTTTAAAGATATTCTGCCAATTTAGGTACTTAATGGTATAATAAGTACACTCACCGATGGTAGAACATCCTAGCCATAGCCATCCTCTGCTTCTCTCCGCCCGACAGCGTGGCGCGCCAGTCGGTGACCGCCCGCAGGCCACCGTGTCTGGCCGCGCACGCGTCGAGCCGCACCAGCTTCAGTATGTGGTTGGCTCGGGCTTCTGCGGCTCGGTCGTTCGCGCCGCAGCGGGACGGATATGTTACTTGGTCTAGGAGGGAGCCTTGCGACATGTATGGTCTGTCGAAAACAAAAAGGAAACATCGAATATGTAAACAAAATAGTTTAATGCAAGAGACAATCATTATTTTTTCGCCAAAAATAGCAAAACCGACCTCCATAGTGTACTAAATTCGAATAGTTCGTTCGAAGCAATGTATACCATTTTTTAGTATATTGTTGATTTTTCAAATTAGATTTTTAGCCGATTTCGATATAATTTAAATGGGACGACTTCTGGAGTATGATCTACCAAATAAAAAAATGCATTCAACTTATTCCTGAGATATTGATTAGATAGCGATCTACCTATCATTCCAATCGGATCATAAATAACATCAGGGGCCTGATTCTCTATTGCCAAAACGTTTTGTTCGGAGAAAAGTTTTTTAAATGTAACGTTAAAATAAATTATAAGTCTGTAAGTTATGTTATTTGAAAATTAATATTTTTCACGCGAATTTCAAACAAAACTTAGAGCATGTTACGCGCACTTTTTATACAGAATCATCCGGCTCAAAGTGTCAGCAATATTTTATGTGAAAAAAGTTAAGCACTACGACAGGTTGAAAATTGACAGCATTGTGATTCCTTACCTTTGTGGTATGTAGAACATTATGGGTCTGGAGCTGCATTCTCCCACAGCAGTTAGGTTAGTCTCTTCAGAGCAATGCGAGCAGATGCAAGGTCTAGGAACCGATAGCTCGCCGCCGAACACTGGCCATAGACCGGATATTATGCGGAATAAACTGAAAGAATCAAAAAAAATATTATTTATCTAATTGCCAGTTGTATAATTCATAGCTAACAAAAGACGGGAAAACAAGGAACCCGATAAATCATTATCATTACAAAGTATATCTCTTCTCGTTGTCTGTCCGCCATGTATGATTATATCTTTAAAACTACGCAACGGATTTCGATGCGGTTTTTTTAGTAGATAGAGTGATTCAGGAGGAAGGTATTTTATGTATAATACACCTGTGCGAAGCCGGGGCGGGTCGCTAGTAAAATATAAAAGAAATGAGGCGTGGCGGTCTAAAGGTATTTTAAGAAATATAATCTTAAGAAATATAATCTTCTGACAGTTGTTAGCCTATACATTTTTGAAGTGAGCATCTTTGTATTCAAAAACAAAGGCCTTTTTCAGGAAGCCAGCGTTGTAAGTGGTAGGACAAATTATGTACGTGCACAACATAAGCACAAATTATATCACCCACCATGTAGACTACAACTAACGTGCGATAATTGCTATATAATGTGCATTCGAATATATAATAATATACCAAACGCTTTCAAAGAATTTCCTTTCGTTAAATTCAAACACTGTTTGACTCAATGGCTGGCTGAGAAATGTTTTTATGAATTGAATCAATTTTTTAATGTAAATTCCAATAGAAATATATATGTGAAATCTTAATGTAATCGTGACAAATGTCCTTGAATGAAAATTTTATTTTTATTTTTCTTTGACATTGTTACATTTATATATATCTGTGACATTTATAATAATTGAATTACTAATGACATTTATGCACTAATTTTAAATATTCAATGACATTTGACAAAATCAATTCAAATAATCATATCCTATGTGTTTGAACCTATGTATACCTATAATAAATCAATTTGTTGCACGCCCGTAATGGGTAAGCTGTAAGGACGTTTTAGTTTTAAGATCTTGTTTACTCAGTTTTATGCAATAAAGAAATTCTGATTCTGATTCTGAAAGGTTAAATTTTGCATGCTTGCCAGCATAAAGCTGTTAAACATCTTATGTTCTAAAAGCTTACGAAGGATGATTGTGAGCCATATCCACCACTCTGACCCAGTGCGGGTTGGTGGATTCATATACGCCATAAAATTTCTTCTAAAAACAGCAGGTTGCCTCACGATGTTTTCCTTCGCGGAAAGCCCGTGATGTGAAATTCTGTACCTACATATTTTCCAAATCAACTCATTGGTACGGGACCGGGACTTGAAATCCACGACCTCAAGATTGCAAAGCTTGTGTTACCACCATTAGATACGTTTCTTACCTCTAAACAGGGTTGGTATGATATCACTTGATTTAATCAGTGATTTAAATCACAATTAAAGTTAAGTGATTATTTTATAAAAATCTATTATTTAAAGCAATACTTTTTTACTGCGACCATCAGCCAAAATGTGTCAAAGGACTTCCCCCGACATAAACTACGGCGCGCACACACGCGTCCAATGCTATTTATCTACACCGTTCGGGGATTTCCGAAATATAAACTCGCGACTGAATCCGTTCAATTAGTTCGATGAACAAGTCATACAGAAAACTATTTTAAAAAATCCGATTTAAATCAAATTAATCCGATTTCAATCAAATAAATCCTATCCTATATTTGTTTTTTTTTTTCAAAGTCCTGATTTTTATTAACCATGCCTCCTGAAGACTTAATATTGAGTTACTTGCCTAGATTTCCCGCATCCGTTAGGTCCGACAATAAGTAAATGTGTCCCGGGCCGGATGTCCAGGGTGACCCCGCCCGCTACCACGTCGCAGGATGGAGTCACGATCGGAACGTTGCGCAGACTGATGGACTGGTCGTTCGTGTAGATTATCTTGCCTGGAATAAACAATTTAGCATTAAAAGAAATGCGAATCGACCACTGTTTACGCGTTATAGCTCAAAAGATTTTTAGGTACCTATATTTTATGATAAACTTTAAGTTCCGGGAGATAACTCTTTTCACCCCTCAAATTGTAACGAATTGTTATGTTTTTGGTGACAATCGCTTGAGTAAGAAATATTACACGCTCGTATTTTTAATTTTTTTTCAGAAAAGTTTTAGCAATAAGTGAATACTTTTCAGCCAAGTTTTTGCGTAAAAATATGACTTTTTGGAGGCTTGTAACTGTTAATTTATTTAAAAAATTGTAAAAAAATATCACGTTTAAGCCTAGCGATTGTTGATTACATTAAAAAACATTCAAATCGGATAATATTTAGAAGTAGATAATCGCTTATTGTTTTTATATTGCCAAGTTCGCGGTTCACAATAATAATTGCCCTTAAGTTAGGTATAATTATAAGAAATGTTGTTAAAAGAGCTAAAAGATAGTGTCCTGTTCTCGACTTTAAGCTGGTTTTGCGGTGTGACTACGGGTCAACACCCAGTTTTCAAAATTAGAATAAATTGTATTGAGTAGGTACAAATCAAGTTCGACGGCTATACTCGGAATCTCTCTGCGAGATCGAATCAGAAATGAGAAAGTCCGTAAAAGAACCAAAGTTACCGACATAGCCCAACGGATTGGCAAGTTGAAAGGCGGTGGGCGGAGCACATATCTCAGAGGACCAACGACCGATGGAGTCATAAAGTTCTCGAATGGAGACCACGTACAGACAAGCGCAGCTTAGGGCCCACAAGGAGGACGGTCTTGCAGGATCGCGCAGGTCGCTCCCAACCGGTCTTATTGGAGATCCATAGACGAGGCCTATGTCCAGCAGTGGAGTATTTTCTTACCTTGCGGCACGGGCGTGTTGTCCTTGAAAGTGACCTGGAAAGCGGCGCCATTGGAGGAAACATGTACGGCTCGAATGCAGCGACCTCTTGCCACCTCTTCAAATACTTTCAACATGTCCGATACTCGAGTGGCGTACCCGGCCAGGGTTACTACTTCCTGTGGAGGGAAAATACTTAAAATAAATAACACTTCACATATTCATGGATGTTATGTGTACGTTCCAAGCCATAGTTGTCTAGTGGTAATGACACCCGTCTAACAATTGTGAGGTCGTGGGTTCAAATACCGGTCCCGTACCAATGAGTTCTTAGTAATTTATGTACGGATTTTCACACCACTGGCTTTTCGGTGAAGGAAAACATCGTGAGGAAACATGCATATCATATTATTTATGTATAAGTGGTGAAATAACTACTGTATTTTTTATGATGTAATTTTACATTTTTGCTTATTTTTTGACATGTAACTCTATTGTTATCAATAATTGAGTATGAGTTAATATAAATAAAAATAACCCTTCGTGGATAGGCCTATTTAGTGCAGTGGACTATTAAAAAGGCTGATACAGTACGGTGTTACTGTACGGACATCGGAGTCTTAGTAATAGGGTCCTGTTTTTACCTTTTGGGTACGGAACCCTAAAAATGGAACGATTTTTGAGTCCAACAACAACAGACTTAAATAGCGTACAGAATTCAAATAGTTCGCTGGAATTGGTGTACACAATTTTGGATTATTGTTGATTTATCAAAAACGGCTCAGCCGATTTCGATACAATTTGAATGGGAGCACCTCTGAAGTATGACCAATAAAAAAAAGTTTAAAAAGTCATATTTAAAATAGGCTTATATTTAAAAAATAAAAGAAGAAATGCAAACAAAAGTACCAGGCGCCCAGAACAAAACAGAGCTTACCTACCTTTTCAATAGTGTAGGTTATGTTCTCATCGATAGGTCCTGAGTTTCCTCAATGAAGTTAATTTCCTCGCATTATTTGAGGAAAGTACTATACAAGCTTTGGCCACAACTAGGCATTGATGGACTCACGTATGTCCATCAATGCCTCTGTTGCTGGCCGCTGCAGTAATGTACTATTACCTTTACATATTGTAACAAAAAGTAGATAGGTATCTCACCTTGAGTATTGGCGGGAACGCGGAAAAATCATGTCGCCTCATTGTATTATTTTGTTAAACTTGTGTTTTTATCAGTGATAATTAGTGAAAAATTGTGGTATTTCGTTGATTATGAGCTTGATTTACGTGCATGATTGTAGGCAAGTGATATAATGTGACGTATCATAGTGTTCCGTGTTGTTACCAATACTCCATAGACGTCTCCAGTAAAGTCTCCGCTGCTTTACTGAGGTATGACTTGGACTATGTTTGGACTTGACTGTGACTTTATTGGACTATGACGTGACTAAGACAGTGACTATTTTGATAAATATATCAAAAATTATTAAAACTATATACTTGCCACTGGCAAATGCACAATGATGCGACGCCAAAACATAAAAGAAGAAGAAGTATCCCACCTTATAACTAGACATGAGCCTCTCGATAGCGTCGGCGGCGGAGTTGAGCAGATTTCGCGATGTAGTCATGTACTCTGTACGGGCTGATATGCTGTCGTCGCCCTTACCTGCACACAAATAAGGTTCATTGTTATTTTAAAAGTAGATGATCCAATAGGCATGATGACTAAATAATCGGCCAAGTACGAGTTGGACTCGCGCATGGAGGGTTCCGTACTGTATGGGAGCCCCCCTTAAATATTTATTTTATTTTAATTTTATTATTGAAGGGAATATAAAACTAAATATTCTGTGAAAATTTGAAGCATCCACCTGGTACCATTATTAATATAGAGCGAAAAACGTCTGAAAATTCAGGTTTGTTGTATGGGAGCCCCCCTTAAATATTTATTTTATTTTGTTTTTAGTATTTGTTGTTATAGCGGCAACCGTAATACATCATTTGTGAAAATTTCAGCTGCCTAGCTATCATGGTTCATAAGATACAGCCCGGTGACAGACAGACAGACGGACATCGAAGTCTTAGTAATAGGGGCCCGTTTTTCCCTTTGGGTACGGAACCCTAAAAAATACAATTAGTCCCGTCAGGTAGATTACCAAAAATATTAGACAATAGACACGTATTTTTTCTTTTTTCTGATTAAACAAATAAAATCGGCCAAATACGAGTTGGAATCGCGCATGAAGGGTTCCGTACCGTATGGCAGCCTCTCGGCAAAAAAATCACGTTTGTTGTATTGGGAGCCCACCTTAAATATTCATATTATTCTGCTTTTAGTATTTGTTGTTATAGCGGCAATCGAAATATGTACATCATCTGTGAAAATTTTAACTGTCTAGCTATTACGGTTCATGAGTTACAGCCTGGTGACAGACAGCCGGACAGACAGACAGACGGACAGCGGAGTCTTAGTAATAGGGACCCGTTTTTACCCTTTGGGTACGGAACCCTAAAAATGATGAAGATGTAGCCCGTTAGAGCGCTTGTTTAGGCTGTTTTTTTCCATCAGATTCGCGGTGGTGTATGGTTTATAATGAACGTATATTTACGCGCCTGACATGCATCTGGCGGAGAATGTAGGCGTTTGTTTATTGACGGTTGACAGTGATAACGTAACTGTTTCTCGTTTATGCTCCATGTTAATTATTTTTTATCTGTACTCTTTTTTATTGATGACCATTTTGCCGGAAATTGCTACATTGAATGACACTGACATTTACTTTTTATTACATTAATCTGATTAGTCCTGTCTAATAATTTAATCTATTTTTTTATTATCTTCATAATTTAAATTTTATAAATATTTTATTTTAATTCACTTTCAGTTATTAGGACATAATTATTTAGGCATAACTACTACCAATGTTTTCGGACGATTTCAAGTGCATGTAATATGTCCACGAAATAAAGAGCTTTTGACTTTGACTTTGACGGTCCGTTGTCAGGTGAAAAAAACGGCCATGAACGAGCGCTCATAAAGTTCCGCGTGACGTCACGACTAGCTATACTTTTCATGTAGAAGTGACGTCACTTCCTCACTTTGACAAGTTTAATTTTGTCATTTATTATTTGACAGACAAAAAAATCTTTCCAAAAATATGTCCAGTTTAATAATGCGTTTCGGATGTTGGTAGGACTCCCTCGATATTGTAGTGCATCTGCAATGTTTGCGGAGGCGCGCGTCGACTGTTTTTACGCCATAATTCGCAAGAGATGTGCTTCGCTGGTGCGGCGGGCGCGGGGGAGTCCTAACAGCATGCTGCTCGCACTCGCTGATAGATTAGATTGTCCCTACATTGCTGAATGCACACTCCTTGTAGAGCTCGTGAGAGGATATTTTAGTTTTATAATTTCGATTAACCTCATGACATTTTAATTTTATAATTTAATTGTAATGTGTAATTTAATTGTAATGATCTTATTTTAATTTTATCGTAATGCAAAGTGACTACCTGCCAATAATGTGTGATTTTTATGTATGAGTCTTAGTAACTTGAAATAAACGTTTTATTATTATTATTATTATAAAAAAAAAAAAAAAAAAAAACATATTGCGAAACATTAAATTCACGCGTACGTGTATTGTCACAGTGAACTTGGCGCCATTAAAATCTAACCAAAAACCTCGAAAACGATACCCATGACGACTTTTTCAAAAAAATGACGTCCGCTATCTTTAATTTCAAAATGGACGCCATTTTCGAAATCTACTCCCCCAAAAACCTCGAAAACGATACCCATGACGACTTTTTCAAAAAAGTGTAGTCCGCCATCTTTAATTTCAAATCGGACGCCATTTTTGAAATCTATACCTCCAAAAACCTCGAAAACGATACCCATGACGACTTTTACAAAAAAGTGTCGTCCGCCATCTTTAATTTCAAAATGGACGCCATTTTCGAAATCTACTCCCCCAAAAACCTCGAAAACGATACCCATGACGACTTTTTCAAAAAAGTGAAGTCCGCCATCTTTAATTATAAAATGGACGCCATTTTAGAAATCTATACCTCCAAAAACCTCGAAAACGATACCCATGACGATTTTTTCAAAAAAGTGACGTCCGCCATCTTTAATTTCAAAATGGACGCCATTTTCGAAATCTACTTCGCCAAAAACCTCGAAAACGATACCCACGACGACTTTTTCAAAAAAGTGAAGTCCGCCATCTTTAATTTCAAAGTGGACGCCATTTTTGAAATCTATACCTCCAAAAACCTCGAAAACGATACCCATGACGACTTTTTCAAAAAAGTGTCGTCCGCCATCTTTAATTTCAAAATGGACGCCATTTTCGAAATCTACTCCCCCAAAAACCTCGAAAACGATACCCATGACGACTTTTTCAAAAAATTGAAGTCCGCCATTTTTTTATTTCAAAATGGACGCCATGAGGGCGCAGCTGCGCGCGCAGGGCCAATCAGGAGCGAGCGCGCGATGTTATAATGAGATTTTACGATATCGATGTGGATATTATAACATCATGTGAAATTGCTTAAATTGAGTGTTTTGTTGTCTGCGCTATAACAGTAGTCATTATAAGTCAAGTATTGGAAACATAAGGCCGTTTTCTGACTTGTCGGTGCGGGAGCGGTGCGGATTCGTTTCGCTCGGTATACACGGTACCGAAAGCTTGCCGAGCGCCTATGTTTTAATGCGCGTCTTCTGATTGGCGTGGTGTGTGCGGGAGCGGGGAGGGATCGTTTCGTTTTACCGCGTCTCGGGATGCGTGTCCAGGCGCCGCTCGACATTTACCGCGCGAGGTCGTGCTAACAAGATGGCGGAGCGAGATATTCACGTCGTTTTAGTACTAGAAATTGAAAAGAAAAGCTCTTTGTAAGTATTTTTTGACATTCTATACATCAATACAAAATTTTCGTCATTTTGGGAAAGTTCTTTAGCCGCAACAAAAAATCGGGAATTAATACTATTTTCGATATAAGGATGACGCCAATAACGTTTTCTTTTTTTACGTAGGCGATAAAAATAATAAAACGCCAAAATATCGTCATCACTAGAAGACGACATCTTCGGTACTGCAGAATTTTATACCGAGAATATACCGATAGGTGAGTAGGTGAAGGCAACGCGGTATCGTTTCGGTACAGACCTTACAGATCCCGCACCGCTCCCACACCGACAAGTCAGAAAACGGCCTAAGTAGAATGTTACAACATTAGTGTAGTGTTAGAACAGGAGTATTAGGGCGGTACATGTATATCCTGGCAATGTCCTAACTATAGTAGCGACCTCCCTCAAGAGGTGAAATCTGAGGTGAGTACTCCAAGCCTATTAATTTCCTTCATCTTAGGGTGGTAGGTGACGAAATAATTGTGAGCAACAGTCTACTGATCCCTGCAAGGTTGAAAAATAAAGACCTATGACTAGGGCCCCACACTCCAAAGAGAACCTAGGTCATGATGACGTTTTAGGAGGCTAGATTTACTAAATTAGTTAGGGAAGCACAATTGCAAACACAGAAATTATCCAATACACACAGCATTTATTATACATTACCTTCAACATACACTTTAATACAATAGTCAACCTGGAACTGTAACGGGTTACATTTTATACAGATTAACAGGTACAGTAACAACAGTTATTGGAGATCATGTGTATTCTACAGAATAACATTAGTGACGGAGCATTATGTAACATAAATCAATCCCATGACGAGTAAGTACATTAGCGTCCTAGCGCCTCATAGGTTTCTCTCAACATTTACCCATTTGCATGAACCCCTATTCGTAAGTAATTAATGCATACTTAACTTGGTCACATCCATCACGTTTTCAACTACCTTTCCTGTATTTTTGTGTTCTTTTTGGTCTATTCCTTTGAAACCTTTTGTTATTCTCACAGCTGAATTCCTCCATCTTTTCTTCGAGCTTTTAGTACCTCTCCCATTCCTTATATTTTGGGTGATGTTATAAAAATCATATTTATTTACATTTAACTGCTCCATAATTACGTAAATTAATTTAGATTAAATGCTTTGTTATTAAATTATTTGCTCCATTTTTGTCATTCTTGTTTTTTTAATCCTCTAGCTCACGCCTTTTTTTTGGTGTTGCTAGTATCTAGTCCTCATTTTCTAACTTACATTTTCAATTTTTGTGTAAATTAATATAGAATAATCATATAATCTAACATCTTCGGCCATCCTGACCACGAATTTGGTCCTCCAAATTCCACAGAAAGGGCCTACCCGCAACGATAGCCACAGTAATAATAGTGATAAGGCTTCGTACCTAGGTCACGATTGCTTAAACCCTTAAGGCTATTGTGAACCGCGAACTTGACAATACAGAAACAATACGCTGTTAAAATATACGCGCTACCTCTAAATATTATGCGGTTAAGTGTATTTTTATGTACCTAATCAATATTTCAATTGCTAGGGTTAAGCCCGTGTTATTACATATTTTTTTTTAAAGTTATAAGTCTCTACAAGGTCATATTTTACGCAAAACTTGGCTGAAAAGTATAAGCTATACAGAAACAAAAACAAAATCCAAATTAAATAAGATGTAGGTATAAATAAGTTTGCACTACATTCCTCTTACGTGGTGGTAGTAACAATCGGTATTAATAGATAATTACTATACAATCAAATAAATGTACTGTTTGACGCTGCTGTGTACTAACCAGCCATATTTACTTAAAATCTAGAACTTAATTTATAGGCACATATGGTTTCATAGCAGTCACGTTGTTGAATATCATTTTCTTGTTTTGTAAAAATAGCTAGCATTATTTGTTAAGCACTGTAAGCAATAATTATATTATTTGTGATATCTAATCAGTCCCAGTAGAGTTTACGTATTTATGTTTGAATTTGTATCGCTAGTAATGATTTCTTAATTACTTAAATATAGTGAAATATAGTTATCTATTTTTTTTCAATATTCAGTATTCTAGCCAATTTGCTAACATTGAATCAATGTATCTTGTTTCTCACATTATTTATTGTTTTTATCCGAAATGATGAAAATGCATGATAACTACAGCAATATTTTATCTCCCTTTCCAATTTAATACCATTATGGTAGCCCTATTATTATGAAAAATCTTAACTTAAACATTCTACGATATCTCAACGTTTTATAGAACACATAATTGTAACTTATGTTTATTTAATCGTCCAGTGGACGGCATTCAACACCATACGGTGGCCTTTGTTTTTTTTTTAACGTCCAGTGGACGGCCTTCAACACCATATGGTGGCCTTTGTTTTTTCAACGTCCAGTGGACGGCCTTCAACACCTTACGGTGGCCTTTGTTTTTCCAACGTCCAGTGGACGGCCTTCAACACCTTACGGTGGCCTTTGTTTTTTCAACGTCCAGTGGACGGCCTTCAACACCTTACGGTGGCCTTTGTTTTTTTCAACGTCCAGTGGACGGCCTTCAACACCTTACGGTGGCCTTTGTTTTTTCAACGTCCAGTGGACGGCCTTCAACACCTTACGGTGGCCTTTGTTTTTTCAACGTCCAGGGGACGGCCTTCAACACCTTACGGTGGCCTTTGTTTTTTCAACGTCCAGTGGACGGCCTTCAACACCTTACGGTGGCCTTTGTTTTTTCAACGTCCAGTGGACGGCCTTCAACACCTTACGGTGGCCTTTGTTTTTTCAACGTCCAGTGGACGGCCTTCAACACCTTACGGTGGCCTTTGTTTTTTCAACGTCCAGTGGACGGCCTTCGGCTGGAATTTAATGATTCACACCTTTTATCTTTAATCAATCAATAAGTTATCTGTGCTATTAGCTTTAGATTCACTGTCACTTAAACTTGCCCCATTAGTTTGCTGATTGTGAATTCTCAGGAAATCTGAAGTAATTTTGTAGTGTATTTCTTGTAACCTTTTATGCCTGAATTATAAATCTTTCCTTATTTTGTATGGTTCACTATATTTTCCTTTTAATTTGTGTAAAGTCACAACAAACTTTGTGCTTCTATCCATAGAACAAGGTGTCATAAATTTATTTAGCTCGTGGCTCCAATATGGAATTATTCTATGGGGAATAGTGTAAACGCGCATGAAGTAATCATAATACAAGAAGAAATGTATTCGTGTTCTCGCAATTATAAAAAACTCCCGACATTACCAAACCAAAATTCCATAACCAATACTTTGTAAAATTTGAAATTATGTCCCTGGTATCTATTTATATATTTGAAAAATGCAAATTTGTCAAAAACAGCCCGACTATTTTAACAAAGCGTCTGATAAAACGCACAAAATTAGATCGTAATGTAGACATAAGCTCGTGGAACCCAAGTCTAACTTAACAATGCATAGTTCTAGCCCAAATTCTATGGCTATAAAAATATTTTGTAAATTGCCAAATAATTTTAAAGATATCGAAAGATAAAACTGTTTCATAAAACAACTAAAAATTATCATTTTATCGAAATACATCAGATTATTTTACGATAATCTAGATGACATAATAATAAATCGTTCCAATACAAATAATAAAATTGCCATACCCTTATAAGGTCATATGTATATGTATAACTATACAAAACGAACCACATGTAATTTCATATGTTGCATAAATGATTTGAGTTTGCTTAGTTTTTTTTTTTTTTTTGTACACAATTTCCTGTTGTTTGTTTTGGAATGTTTTTTTTTGGTTCTTTTTTTTTTTTTTGGGTGCCATCTTGATTATGTGCTATGCCTTGTAGTAATGCGCAAGATCCTTTCAACATCAGTTTAAATCTCAGAATAAGGAAAAACAGTAGAAGCGACATAAAGTAAAAAAGTTGTGATGCATGATTCCACAAACATGGCGTCGAAAATCTATAGAAACTGCTATGTAATCTAGACACAAATGACACTTGAACTGCTGATCAAATGTCAAATTTGATTTCACAAAGATGGCGGACAAACTTCAAACGTCTCCTAGGTAGGGCTTTTATTTTGAACTTTATCATCATAGCAATAACGACATGTCATTTCAAACACCGCCCCTATGGTTTAAATGGTGTAAAACCCGTTGACTTGAGGATGTTATTGATGCCCCATTATACCTTGTTTGCTTCTTGGCGCTTTTAAATGGTCTCTAGCCTATAATTTCGCTCTTATATTGATTTTAAGTCGTCGTACAATCCTGGATTTGGGCACATATTATAAGCATATTTATTTTAAAATATCGTTTTAATATCTGTCTTTTTGAACACTGCGTTTGCATTTACAGTACCTAGTTCTGTCAAAACTAATTTAAGCTGCTTTAGGCTAATATCGCTTTCATGGAAGTATTTTGTAAGCCTACATAGGTTCATCAATATAAACCTATTGCTAGTATCCTGTGAGCCCAAAAAGGCTTATTTTGATTATTTTTTGACGGTACGCATTTGAACTTAACATTCTGATGTCATTTACTTGAGTGAACTGCAGCTTCACGTTTCGCTAATAACTAACTACCCTGACTAGAAAACTGTTTATGAAATTTATAAACAACTAGCTGACCCGGTGAACTTCATCTTACCACCTGTCAACTGTTAAAATTGGTTGCACCGAATCAGAAACCTCACATGATTAAATGTATAGTTTACGATTTTATAAAAGACATACAGACAAACATTCATTCAACGATAATGGTTGCGTAATATAATAATGTGTTCGTTATTATCTACCCGGCTAGTATACACATCACAAAAAAAAAACAAAAATCTTTCGACGTGTCAGCACGAGACAAAGTTATGGTAAAGTATATATCGTCTTATAGTCACTGCTGAGTAAGTGATATAACATTTTGAGTTGAACCCATTTAGCTGGCTGGGACAAAACCAAAATAAATGCATTGTTAAGCAATAAGAAAATAACTTCGAAACTCCAATTTTTTTTTAATCCCATTAAAATGATGAAAACGCAAAGCTTAGGTCTATACAGAACCCCCTTGCAGTTGAAAATAGTGTTTTTTTTTTTTTGTTATTCCTCTTTAGGTATAGATGTGCGATGAGTCACTTTTTCACACGCAGACAAAAACTCTTTTCGTGGTTGTATGCTAAGCTAGCTATGTGTTTATTTTATTGTAAGTATTAATGTTGGAAATTATTATTTACGGTAAGTAGACCCTGTTTTACGCTTCAAAGTTCATGCGCCTAATCAACTAACAAACAAAATGTTTTGTTGTTTTTTTTTGTATTGATAGTGATTCCATTGTTTTAGTTGCATTTTTCTAGAGCAGTTATAGAATATGGTGAGAGCATTTACACTAACATTAGCATTCCGAATGCAAGTGATATGACCATTTTGAATTATTTTTATACATAAGTTATAATTAGAACTGGATATCATATTTATGGTATATGACTAACTATTTTATGATAACAAAAATGTTACGATACAAAATACTAAATGATGAACCCTTATAATCTTTGATCTGCCCATTCTGTTCATTTTGTCCATCCCCATGTCACAAGGTCCCATGTTTATAACATAGGGAATCGCTAAAATAATAACAATTACAAAGGTGAGAGGGTGTGATGTGCAATTATGAAAGTATGATCAGGATGAAACTAGTATCTTTTCTCTTTTTTTTTTGTATCTTACATCTTTTGTCCAATGTGATATAAGTTGCTAATGTTGAAAAGATTGTTTCCCCCTCTAAAGTATACAAGATAGAAACTTGGAACTTCCTTTGTTTATCAAAATTGTTTTGAGCACTGTGGGATTACATTTTCAGTTATAAGGAAAATTTATATTTTTAATCTTTTAGCTCAGAGGTCCATTGATCTTAAAATCAGATTTTTTTATATATTATTAACCACCTAGTGACATAAAGATGGGTGTTATCAAAATCGTTATAATCTACGGGCCCCTAATCATTCTCTCGACATGCTCTTGAAAACTTATTATTTAAGTGACAGCATTGGTGATGTGACATATTTACAAAAGCATTTATCAAGAACATTATAAAATCAAATGAACTTAGAGAATGAAGCTATAAGAACAAGTATTCTCAAATGCAACAAGTCTTCGTAAATGTTATTGTAGGAGTAAGAGGCTTACAATAGTATTATTATACAATGCGCTTATACACAGATATGAAACTAGGTAATAAGGCAGATAGTTCTTGAGTCCGTAACAGCTTATCTAAAGTAATATAAGAGCAATAACACATTCTAAAACAATTATAAGAGCACTAGAAGTCATTATTATCAGGTGTGAAATCCCAAACTTTTTTGTTTTGCTAGTTGGGAAGATTCTGCTGAAACCTTTAACTTGACCGTTACTTCTGGGTGAGGCCACTTAATTAATTATGCATTTTACCTGGCAAAGTATGCAAAATTCTTCGAATTTCTTGCTGGTCTTGGTAGTCTCTTCCTTGGCTGTGCCGCTATCTGATACTTCTATGGATTTGGTGGTTTTGCTTCATTTATTATATGATTTTAGTCTTGTAGCTTATACCTTATTTTATAAGTATCCGTCATGACAGAATAAATTGGGTAATTTCCCGGGTTTCTTGTAATTTCCTGATCGCGCTGGAGCTTTCAAGTATTGTGATAATCAATATTATACATGCTACTGATTTTTCATCAGATTTTTGGAGTTTATTTAGCATTGCCAGTTTATCATAAAAGTGTTGAGTCATGTTTTCAGAAGGAATTCTGCGTCTTTTCAACATTTCACTTAGTCGTTCTACAAATTTTTGCTTCTGAGGAAATGCTTCTATCACAAGCTCTTTCCACTCATTCCATTGTACATCATAGTTTTTTTTTTTTTTAAATCCATACATTTACTATTCCGGCTAATCTTGCCTGCATAAATTAGACTGCCTTCTGTTCTGACGTTGATGAAAATAACAGCGAGGTGGTCAGTTTTGTCCAACTATTGATCACATGTTACTTCGTTGTCTTCGGGATGAAATTAGGTGTGATGTCAGTTTATGCACTGTGATTGCTAATGACACAAGTCTGTGCAAAGTGTATATTGTTATCGTGGTTATTTTTATAGTTGCTGCATCATTTTGTACAAATCTTGTACCTCCCGCTGAGTCATCCGACTGTACCAGATTTTTTCTTTTTAGCTTTTGAATGTTGTCTCGAGGCGGGCATTTCGGGTATCGTCAGCACTTCTGAAATTGTTAGAACAGGAGTATTAGGGCGGTACATGTATATCCTGGCAATGTCCTAACTATAGTAGCGACCTCCCTCAAGAGGTGAAATCTGAGGTGAGTACTCCAAGCCTATTAATTTCCTTCATCTTAGGGTGGTAGGTGACGAAATAATTGTGAGCAACAGTCTACTGATCCCTGCAAGGTTGAAAAATAAAGACCTATGACTAGGGCCCCACACTCCAAAGAGAACCTAGGTCATGATGACGTTTTAGGAGGCTAGATTTACTAAATTAGTTAGGGAAGCACAATTGCAAACACAGAAATTATCCAATACACACAGCATTTATTATACATTACCTTCAACATACACTTTAATACAATAGTCAACCTGGAACTGTAACGGGTTACATTTTATACAGATTAACAGGTACAGTAACAACAGTTATTGGAGATCATGTGTATTCTACAGAATAACATTAGTGACGGAGCATTATGTAACATAAATCAATCCCATGACGAGTAAGTACATTAGCGTCCTAGCGCCTCATAGGTTTCTCTCAACATTTACCCATTTGCATGAACCCCTATTCGTAAGTAATTAATGCATACTTAACTTGGTCACATCCATCACGTTTTCAACTACCTTTCCTGTATTTTTGTGTTCTTTTTGGTCTATTCCTTTGAAACCTTTTGTTATTCTCACAGCTGAATTCCTCCATCTTTTCTTCGAGCTTTTAGTACCTCTCCCATTCCTTATATTTTGGGTGATGTTATAAAAATCATATTTATTTACATTTAACTGCTCCATAATTACGTAAATTAATTTAGATTAAATGCTTTGTTATTAAATTATTTGCTCCATTTTTGTCATTCTTGTTTTTTTAATCCTCTAGCTCACGCCTTTTTTTTGGTGTTGCTAGTATCTAGTCCTCATTTTCTAACTTACATTTTCAATTTTTGTGTAAATTAATATAGAATAATCATATAATCTAACAGTAGATAAAAAATTGATGAATAATGAGTCTAAGAAAATAACCATTCCACATTAGTAAAAAAAATATTAACACATTCATTTTATCTACGTATTACACATAAACATAATTATATTTATGACGATATATATTTTGTTAGTGTTTAGTGAAAGTTAGGTAGGTCCGACTTCAAGAAAGAGGTCAATCGCCGAATCCAACTCGGCTGGGCAGCGTTCGGAAAATTGCGTAGCGTCTTCTCGTCCGACATACCTCAGTGCCTCAAGTCGAAAGTTTTCGACCAGTGTGTGTTGCCAGTGATGACTTATGGCACAGAAACGTGGTCTCTCACTATGGGCCTTATTGGTAAGCTCCAAGTAGCCCAACGAGCTATGGAGAGGGCTATGCTCGGAGTCTCTCTGCGAGATCGAATCAGAAATGAGGAGATCCGTAGAAGAACCAAAGTTACCGACATAGCCCAACGGATTGGCAAGTTGAAATGGCAATGGGCAGGGCACATAGCGCGGAGGACTGATGACCGATGGGGTCGGAAAGTTCTCGAGTGGAGACCACGTACCGGCAAGCGCAGCGTAGGACGTCCACCCACAAGGTGGACGGATGACCTCATTAAGACCGCAGGATCGCGCTGGATGCAAGCCGCTTCCAACCGGTCTTATTGGAGATCCATAGGGGAGGCCTATGTCCAGCAGTGGACTTCTTATGGCTGATGGATGGATGATATTTTGTTTCTAGATTGTTTACAGAGAACTATTGCTAATAATGCAATTCTAACCCTATAGGTTGCATAAAATCCTTTTATTAAAAATAAATTATCCACTTTCCAATGCTTTTTCGTTTCGTTTTTCGTTTTTGAGTCGTTGACTCGTACGTCTACCTAGGACAAGTAGTCCAGTTAGGTAGGTCCGACTTCAAGAAAGAGGCCAATCGCCGAATCCAACTCGGCTGGGCAGCGTTCGGAAAATTGCGTAGCGTCTTCTCGTCCGACATACCTCAGTGCCTCAAGTCGAAAGTTTTCGACCAGTGTGTGTTGCCAGTGATGACTTATGGCACAGAAACGTGGTTTCTCACTATGGGCCTTATTAGTAAGCTCCAAGTAGCCCAACGAGCTATGGAGAGGGCTATGCTCGGAGTCTCTCTGCGAGATCGAATCAGAAATGAGGAGATCCGTAGAAGAACCAAAGTTACCGACATAGCCCAACGGATTGGCAAGTTGAAATGGCAATGGGCAGGGCACATAGCGCGGAGGACTGATGACCGATGGGGTCGGAAAGTTCTCGAGTGGAGACCACGTACCGGCAAGCGCAGCGTAGGACGTCCACCCACAAGGTGGACGGATGACCTCATTAAGACCGCAGGATCGCGCTGGATGCAAGCCGCTTCCAACCGGTCTTATTGGAGATCCATAGGGGAGGCCTATGTCCAGCAGTGGACTTCTTATGGCTGATGGATGGATGATATTTTGTTTCTAGATTGTTTACAGAGAACTATTGCTAATAATGCAATTCTAACCCTATAGGTTGCATAAAATCCTTTTATTAAAAATAAATTATCCACTTTCCAATGCTTTTTCGTTTCGTTTTTCGTTTTTGAGTCGTTGACTCGTACGTCTACCTAGGACAAGTAGTCCAGTTAGGTAGGTCCGACTTCAAGAAAGAGGCCAATCGCCGAATCCAACTCGGCTGGGCAGCGTTCGGAAAATTGCGTAGCGTCTTCTCGTCCGACATACCTCAGTGCCTCAAGTCGAAAGTTTTCGACCAGTGTGTGTTGCCAGTGATGACTTATGGCACAGAAACGTGGTTTCTCACTATGGGCCTTATTAGTAAGCTCCAAGTAGCCCAACGAGCTATGGAGAGGGCTATGCTCGGAGTCTCTCTGCGAGATCGAATCAGAAATGAGGAGATCCGTAGAAGAACCAAAGTTACCGACATAGCCCAACGGATTGGCAAGTTGAAATGGCAATGGGCAGGGCACATAGCGCGGAGGACTGATGACCGATGGGGTCGGAAAGTTCTCGAGTGGAGACCACGTACCGGCAAGCGCAGCGTAGGACGTTCACCCACAAGGTGGACGGGTGACCTCATTAAGACCGCAGGATTGCGCTGGATGCAAGCCGCTTCCAACCGGTCTTATTGGAGATCCATAGGGGAGGCCTATGTCCAGCAGTGGACTTCTTATGGCTGATGGATGATGAATGCTTTTTAAAATATTTTGTTTAGTCTCCTGACATAAGTTTAAATAAGTTAATTGCCCTAGCTTGCAAACGTACCTATTGTGATATCTTTATTAGGTTACCTCTAGTATTTAATTTAGACTAGATTTGTATAAAACTTCTTAATATTTTGAAATTAAATAAAGACCTTTTAAAAACAAACAAACAGAGAACTATTGGACAATTTGGACATCATACTAATTGATTGACCCCGACGTCATATAACCCATACATCATTATGACCCATACTTCATATGACTCGTGCGTCATATGTCCCATACGTCACATGACCCCATATGACTCCACATCACATGACCTCACGTAATAAGACCCTAATATGACCACAGTCCAACTTACCACTTCTCGTTGCCGTGAGGATGGGTAGTGCCAACATGACCATGCCGGTCCCGGACCAGACGTACTTCATGCAGAACTGCTCCAGCATCACGTACCACAGCTTCAGTTTGAACACTGACGTCATTTGGCCCACAAGCTCTTTGTACGCCGATTGGAGCTGGCCTAGCTCCACCTGAAAGTAAAATAGACTTTGTGAATAAACCTGGCAAGCAAAACTGCATTTTACAAAAACAATAATATTACTCAGTTTATTTCTTTTTCGAAAATTAAACAGGTATTCAAAATTAAACAACTGAAATCACGGGATAAATAAATACCTCATGATCCCGACGTTTCGACCGAGTTGCATCGATTGTGTCATCAGTGTCTACCCGTAACCTCAATCGATGCAATTCGGTTAAAACGTCGGGATGATGAGGTATTTATTTATCTCGTGATTTTAGTGCGCGATTAGTCCCGTAGTATACAATAATACTTTTCTACTTAGTTCCATAGTACCTATATAATAATAATGTGTTCAAATCGCGAAAGTTTATAAACAACAGTTAAAAAAGTGCCAACAAAGTGGGCTTAATAATCTACTTTCTTTCTTCCTGTTCGATAGCCTAAATAATATGCTTTTAAAAAGTTTTTAATCAGATAATTGGTTAGCTATGAGTATTTCTGTCGTGCCACATCGTCTTAATCATATCATATCCGCAAAAGGCAAATTTAACTTCATCATTATCTGTAGCTTAGTAGAGACGCCGAGACCTTAGTAGACGCTCCGAAGCACGGTATACCTTGTGTCCGCCGTAGAAGGCGACCTCCTCTGCGTGCGCGATGAGGCGCGCGTGCGCGTGTCGCAGGTTGGCCTTCATGCGCGCCTCCTCGCCCGCGAGCGCTCCGAAGCGCGGCGACAGCAGCCGCAGCAGTTGCCCCGTCAGGCAGATCACCACCGTCGCGATCGACGGACCTAAACAAAA
This sequence comes from Hypomecis atomaria, assembly GCA_964007245.1. Taxonomy (NCBI): domain Eukaryota; kingdom Metazoa; phylum Arthropoda; class Insecta; order Lepidoptera; family Geometridae; genus Hypomecis; species Hypomecis atomaria. The sequence goes on from OZ023279.1 coordinate 26,605,960, forward strand.
CAGCAACATTCGATTTCATATTACACAGAGTAAGGAGCGGAGAACTGTGCTACTTATGATCTTTAACAAGCACAGGTCAAAATATTGGGTGGTACCCACCTATTATACTTACTTAGCACTTAAAATTAGGCGAATATAATGGTCAGCTCGACATTTTTATGTATTGGTAAAAGAAAAACTGCACACGAATAATAATGCCTGTTCAATAAAAAGTAAAACATGTACACTTAAACAGATACTTTCCCCCACAACATTAAAGTTTTCACTGAAGTTGTGTGAGGGCACTACATTGTCAGGATGGCAGAGTGTTAGAGCTAACTACTACTACTAAAATACTTTATCTTCAGTAGATGCTATACCTTATTAATAAGTATACTGACCAAAAGTCGACTCAAGTCGAAAGTTTTCGACTAGTGTGTGTTGCCAGTGATGACTTATGGCACAGAAACGTGGTCTCTCACTATGGGCCTCGTTGGGCTACTTGGATCTTACTAATAAGTAAGATCCAAGTAGCCCAACGAACCATGGAAAGGGCTATGCTCGGAGTTTCTCTGCGAGATCTAATCAGAAATGAGGAGATCCATAGAAGAACCAAGGTTACCAACATAGCCCAGCGGATTGGCAGGTTGAAGTGGCAATGGGCAGGGCACATAGCGCGGAGGACTGATTACCGATGGGGTCGAAAAGTCCTCGAGTGGAGACCACGTACCGGCAAGCGCAGCGTAGGACGTCCACCCACAAGGTGGACGGACGACCTCATCAAGACAGCAGGATCGCGCTGGATGCAAGCCGCTACCAACCGGTCTTATTGGAGATCTTTAGGGGAAGCCTATGTCCAGCAGTGGACGTCCTATGGCTGAAAGGAAGGAAGTATACTGACCGAGGAATATATTGCCCTTCATCTTGCTGGAATAGCTGGCTAGAGTGAGGACTATGAGAAGCAAGTCGAAGCACGGCTTCGTCAGCGAACTGTACAGGTGCGCCACAGACTGCGTGAACACTGACACGTCTTCCGTCAATCTGAAAATATAAACAGTTATTTTCAGTCAGAGGAAAGCCTAGCATCACTCAACTATAATATTTTATTAGCACCATTAATACACTTATGAGAAGAAGGGACCATGACAAGCATTTATAGACCAAATTAAAGAAAAGGCCGGACGCGCACTTTTTATACAAAGACCTTGCCACCTTACCAGGGTCTGGTAGAGGTTACACTTGACCAGAATGCTGGCATCTCCTTTGGCCAAAAGCCTAGTATTCAGAGAGGCAATGTCGCCAGCATTCTGGCCACGTTACCCTCTGCGACTCCTTTTAGAATAGTTTTATATTGATTTTAGTTTAAGTTTTAGTGATTTTAGTACAAGTTTTTTTTAATTATGTAGGTAGTTGTAAATAATGTTATTTAAGTTTGTGCAACAAATTTTCGTTCTCAAAATATAAAGAAAAGGTAGATGTCATATCGTACAGGGAGGTGGAAACAATGGCGGAGGATCGCGAGACGTGGAAGTTGCTACACCGACAAAAGCCCTGCTCTTAAGTTTTCATAATGATGTTTCTATATGGACTATAGGCCGCGCCACACGAGTTGGCGGAAATGAGTTAGCTACAAGCTGCGCAATATCCAATCCTGACTGAAGCTCACACAAAGCCGCGCGTTGATTGAATATTGCGCAGCTTGTGGCTAACTTCATTTCCGCCAACTTGTGTGACGAGGCCTATATAAAAACTTTCATGAATTCGACTTAGGCAACACTCTATAATTAAGTATGTAAGTTTACTTTAATTATATCTATAGTCAGGCAGCATTAGGTAGCTATAGACATAAAATTGTATACGAGTAGAATATTACATTATATTCCCCTTTTTATTACAGGACAAGGAAGGCGCCACATTACCACCCCTACACTGTCGATTTTCCTTCGATACATACGAAGAGGTTTGACTCAACATTTCTGATCCGTACCGCCAGGGAGTGGAACAGTCTTCCTGCTTTCCTGTTTCCTAAGAGATATAATCTAAAGCTTTTCAAGGTCAGAGAGAATAGGTATATTTTAAGTCCGCGTGCTTCATCTTTGACCACAACGTCGCTTACGGGCGAGTTGGTGGTCAAACTCGGACTTTTAGGCGTTAAAAAAAAAGAATATTTGGTAAACTGATGGAAGGAAGAACAGACGTACCTGTGATCAGCGTTTTCTATCCTCGCGTCCAAGTTGCCGACCTTGTAGTATGTTTGGTTGCGGAAATACAGATCGTACGCGTGGTTCACTATCCGCGTGCGGAAAGCCAGCGCCAAACGACCTGCATTCAAAAAGTTTAAAATAAATAATTTAACTTTTAAGTTTAATTAACCCTGCAAAGTGGGTTCAGACTATGCACAGTAGCCCAAAAAAAGTTTTAAAATATGATAAGAAATTCACAGAAAAATAACGATGGTTTGTAATGCTTCATTACGCAATTTTATGTTTTAATGAGTAGTCTAATTTCTAACAGCTATTGTTAGCTTAAAGTTTTAAAAAGGCGTCACTAGCCTATAAAACAATGAAACTTATTAAGTTAAATGTTATTTAAGCCATGTAATGCTAAATACACATTGTATCATTTATTATTGTCAATAAAGAATTTTCAAAATAAAAAATCAATGCTTTATTAAAATGGAATTTCGTATTTTCTATTTTGATTTTTGTTCAAGGCCGCCATCACGCGGCCATATTTTACAAGCAATGTCAAAAGATAATAAGATCCGAAAATATGACATTCCTTAAATTGTGATTTTTATTAAAGAAAATAATAGGAAAATCATTTTCTAGATCAAATAAAGCCTCAGCTTGATATATTATTGCTTTATCTCTTTTTGAAAATATCCGATCAATAGAGTCAGTCAATAGACAAAAGATATTTAAAAAAATACGAAAACATACAAACATAAATAAAACTAACTTAATTCCAGATCAAGATGAACCAAATCTTGGTTTTTAGACAATGACAATTTGTAACAGTATTGTTTGAGTTTTAACATATATTAAAAAAAAAAAAAATTGAATTCAGTTGAAAATCATCTCAATTACATCAAGATGATCCAAAAATTCATGAAAATCAATTCATTTTTATGGAAAACTAGCTTTTACCCGCGGCTTCGCTACGTGGTATTTTAATTTTTGTGATATCCCGTGGCAACATTTTATTTTTCTGGGATAAAGAGTAGCCTATGTCACTTCGCCTTTGGATACGCCTGTGTAATACGCCTGTGTAATACGCCTGTGTGATACGCCTGTATAACACGCCTGAGTGATACTCCTGTGTGGTATGACTGTGGACTACTGTGCAGTGAGCCTTCATGATAGGCCTGTGTAGTAATCCTGTGTGATACGCCTGTGTGGTGAGCCTGTGTGGTAAGCTTGTGTGATAATCCTGTGTGGAAACTCTGTGTGACAAGCCTGTGTGGCAAACCTATGTGGAAGCTCTGTGTGACAAGCCTGTGTGGAAACTCTGTGTGACAAGCCTGTGTGGCAAACCTATGTGGAAGCTCTGTGTGACAAGCCTGTGTGGAAACTCCGTGTAACAAGCCTGTGTGGCAAACCTGTGTGGAAACTCTGTGTGACAAGCCTGTGTGGAAACTCTGTGTGACAAGCCTGTGTGGCAAACCTATGTGGAAGCTCTGTGTGACAAGCCTGTGTGGAAACTCCGTGTAACAAGCCTGTGTGGCAAACCTGTGTGGAAGCTCTGTGTGACAAGCCTGTGTGGAAACTCTGTGTGACAAGCCTGTGTGGCAAACCTGTGTGGAAGCTCTGTGTGACAAGCCTGTGTGGAAACTCCGTGTAACAAGCCTGTCTTTCAAACTATCTCCATGCCAAAAATCCAGTCAATCCATTACTCAGTTGTTACGCGAAAGAGGAACAAACCAATAAACCAACAAAAACACGTTCGGATTTATAATATTAATAAGGATAACGATAAAATAAGTAAGTCAATCATTCGCAAACGATTTCAACTGTTTATCACGATTCATTCTTTATAGAGTTGATGAATACTAAAAATAAACTTATTAAATATGTCGCTTGCTATATACTAGATACTATTATAATATAATTATCTATAAAGTAATTATATTCAGCAGTGATGTTTCAGTCACTGTAGATAACGATATTTGTGTTTTAGCTAAGTATTAGTTAATTTACACTTCTGCTAGGTGGTCAACACCGAACCTATACTCGGAATTTTAATTCGATTCCAGATTCATTTCAGTCTTTTTTTTTTTTTAATTTCATTCATTCAGTCATTTTGTGAAATAATGATACCACATATAATAGTGGGTTAGGAGCTTTACGACTACATCTCTATTTGACTAGGCAGCAGATATAGTGTAGTGATGAACACAAAAATCGATAAACAACCATTGCGAGCTAAACCCTATCGAATTGATATAGCCGCAGGTAAAGGGGCATGTAGCTCAAAATAATAAAACCTTCAAATTGCCAGACGTGAGAAATTTATTTCAGGAAGGCATTCAAAAAATTACGGCTACCGAATGGCCTAAATGCGTATCCCATGTTGTCAAAGAAGAGGAAAAAATGAGTAGATGATGTTAATTGACAATATCACAGACACATTTATAATAAATGTTACAGAAAGTGACAGCGATAGCGATGACGGCGACAATTTATAAAATAAATTATTACCATAATACATCTATCTGTTTTATTTGTCATGATCCTTCATGATCACATTTTTTTATTTATTTATTTCACACACAATTTTAAAGAAAAGTCTCAGATCGTTAATTAATCGTCAAAACTAAATTATCGGTTCAGAAATATTTAATTTCCTGATATACTTAGTTTACGAGAGTAAAATTATAAACGAGAAGAATCGATCTGGAAATATTCCATTTCCATATCAAATAATTTCGCAACGTCACTACTTAGTACTTGTCATAACGTTGCAACACTGAAATTATCAAATCTGGAATCGAATTAAAATTCCGAGTATAACTCAAAGGGACTAACCTTCAAGATACCTAATCATGGAGTTGATGAAAGTGGCGGGAATGGCAATTGAGAACCACTGCAGCAGCAATACAGAAAACCGACGCATGTCCTTTTGCACTATATGCCTCACTGCGGAAGAAAACACAGTAGAGATAAATCATCACGATCACTAAAGCAATATTGAGTAAGAAAATACAAATCGCACATGATTTAGTGTACATTTGAACGACAAATGCCTATAGCGAATACGAACATTTATTTATTAAAACAGATAGTTCTAAAGTCTTCTAATAGAGACCTCAACTGCCACTTTTATCAAGGAATAGAAAAGTGTCAAGATCTACTCACATATAACATTTCAACATTTTCAGCGCAGTCATATTAAGGTAAAGAAGGTGTGTATTCTTATTGCAGACGTAGAAACAGTCACTTATGTCAAGTAATAGAACAGCTTCAAGCTGTCTAACTTACCTGTGATGATCTTGACGTACGAAGTAGCCCAGTAGTATGTAAGAAGTATTTATGCCTAATCAATTTACTAAGTACCTGCAATTTTATGTTTTAATGAGTAATCTAATTTCTAACAGCTATTGTTAGCTTAAAGTTTTAAAAAGGCGTCACTAGCCTATAAAACAATGAAACTTATTAAGTTAAATGTTATTTAAGCCATGTAACGCTGAATACACATTAAGCCCGATTACAGAGACGCCAGCGTAAATTTAATAGCAACAACGTAAAAAGCGTTCTCTCTATCGAATGCCTAAAGTGAAAAAGAAACAGAACTATGCTATTTAGCTAATATAATTACAATGTCGCCTCTGTAATCGGGCTTATTGTATCATTTATTATTTTCAATAAAGAATTTTCAAAATTAAAAAAATCAGTTTACTTACCTATAGAACCTTCTAACGCAGCCACGTATATAGACAGGAAGGTTCTAGAGAACAGGCAGCCAGTATGTGCGACTAATAAGGCCACCTCATGGCTGCGCACTCCTGGCACCATGATGCGGGCCAGCGACACCAGCTGCCGGAGGAACTCCAGGTTCAACCCTGGGATGTACTCCGCTGGGGCTTCGGAGACTGTGTCGTCTGCATCTTCCTGAGAACGATACATGTGGAAGTTTTAAGGTATGCTAAGATCTAAGTAACGAACACAATGTATAGGAAAAAAATTGACACATTCTGCCCTGCAGTCCTTAAAACGCAGTATCTGACTTTTTTACGTTTTTGAGTTAAATATTGATCCGTAATGGGCACGTCATAAGGAATCGAATGATGTAATAGGTTTTTGATTATCGCAACTACAAGATAGTAAAAAACAACTACCTCAACGCAGTAACTAGGAATGTTTTATGCAAACTGTAACGATAAACTATCTAAAATACAGTAAGAGCAATTACTGCATTTTAATAGCTTTGTTTTCCCAGATAAAATGCAGTAAATGTCGTCACTGCTACAAAAAAACGGTTAACATAACCTTAAAAATATGGTGAACACATAAACTAAAATGCAGTAAATAGATAATGTACTGAAAATATGAATACTGCAAAGTTTATTTTTATTACTTTTCAAAATGATTACAGACTAGTCTGCAGTAAGTTACTAAGACGCGGTCCATCCAGAATCCATACGGTCAAAACAAAGTAAAATGCAGTGAAGTTAATTGAACTGTCTTTTATTTATATCATAGGTTACTTTTTGTTGTCAATGTTACTAATTAAATTGCAGTATTTTGGTTATTTACTACAGTATAATCGATAATATCTATCACTTCAATAATTACATTTTACAGCCTAAATTGCAGTATAAGTCGTAATTACTGCAATTTAATTGGTAATTCAAATCAAGTCATTGTATTCCACTGTTTTCGTGGAGTTTTCTACTGCATTTTAGCTAGTATTTGTCGCTCAATCAGTCGCGTGCCGAACGCCGCGCCGTGGAAGGAGGACGTCGACAGCGCGTGGCTACTTGTTTTGTGTGGTAATTTCGATGTTTTTAAGGTTTCTAAATAAATTATGATAACACATTTACATTTATCCAAATCTATCACCTATTTCTAAGACCTAATTTTTACATAAAAATTGTTAAATTGACTATTTTATGGAATATTGGTTACAAGTATAATCCTACCGCTCAACTCAGTATTGAGACAGGACTTAACTCAGGACTGAAACAGGTGTGGGCGGCGGGTCCCTACAGCCCATCATCATCATGCGGGTTCTTCCCCACCGTGTTTGGCGAGGGTTAAGATGCCAACTCGAGCTTGCGCTCTCTTCGGCGGCTGGACGCTTCAGCTATCGTGCTGAGGGGCAATGTTGGGAGGATGCGAGTACCCTTTTCCGTCCGCGAGAACGGGCGGCTTTTCTCAGCACCCTCACTAGCCACTTGTATGGCCATCGCTGGCCACATCTTGGCTTGGTTGTACTGGGGTGGCCATTCTTTGGTTTGGTGGTACTCTCTTCTTAGTTTAGGCCTCATCTCTATTTTGGTTGCCGCTTGGTCCCTCAGAGTCCTGCTCCGTGTCCGAGCCAGCCAAGAGGAGATCTTTAGGGAGGGCACGCCATGTACGTTCGGCAGGGAGGCGTGCGTGAAGCGGCGCAATGTTGTTCAGGTGGGGTTATGGCCCATTGTCCGCGCGGTCAAACATGCCACGCGACAGACGAGCCACGGACTCCCTCACGGTTTCGATTCGCACGTCCCGGGCGATAACGTCATTGCGAAAGTACCGGCCGGCTCCCGAGATCATCCTCAGAGCGACGTTTTGCACCACTTGCATCATTTTCTTCTGGCTGGCTGAGTAGAGCGCGTACTAAGCGGGCGTTGCGTAAGTTAACCAGGAACGAATGTAGGTCTTGTAAATCCCTACTTTGGTCTTCAGTGGCAGCTTAGAGCTCAGCACGGGTCGCAGCAAGACTCGAACAGCCTTCGCCTGGTGAACGGCGTGCAAGGTCTGCGAGCTCATGCGAAGGGCCCGGTCGATGTAGACACCCAGGTACTTGCAGGTGCTTTCCCACGCAATGTCTTGTCCTCTAAGCTGCAGTGGCTTCATCAATGGTGGTAGTCTTGGTGATCTCCCGGTCAGCAGCGCTGCCGTCTTTCCCACGTTGATGGCAATCCGTCATTTATCGAGCCATTCTGGCAGGATGTCTAGGACTAGTGGATCCTGCCAGCGGCTATTCTCTTGTTCCTGGACGACGCAATGTTAGCGCTATCGTCCGCGAAGAGGGCGAGGACGACTCCCCGTTCTCCTGGTCTGAGGTCTTCCAGGATCGGTATGTCGTCCGTGTAAATGGCATAATAGAATGGTGATGTGCAACTCCCCTGAGGAACTCCCGCAGCCATTCTTCTGTGTCCGGAGCTGACGTTCTCGACGGACACGTAGAACTTGCGGCCTTCAAGGGATGACGCCGCGACTCGAACTAGCGCGGGCGGCGGCGCCGTGGTGCGTCTGTACTACGTCCGTAGTTAAAACATACGGAAGGAGAGCATTTGTTTTGTTATATATACCTACTTAGAAGAATACCTATGATTATTGTTCCTAGATAGTTATTTAAGTGTTTAAGTATGTCTGAGCAGTTCTATTGAAAGATCTCATTAGTTTTTATTGCATATTTCAGTTTTCTCGTAAGTATTATTGGCAGGGCCAGATTTAGGGGAGGGTAACCGGGGCTTCAGCCCTGGGCCTCCACAAAAGAGGAGTCCCTACAAACAGAGACTTCGGGAAAAAACCTTTCAATATCCGACTTATCTGACTAGTAAACAACTCTCCCTTCGATATTTTTTTCACTGTTTTACTTTTACCTAAAGTACTTTAAACAAACATGATTGTATTGTTCTTAAATATAAACAGAAATCATAGATCTATATTTGTTCACTCCAATCAGGCAATCGATAAAATATCAAATGTCAAATGACCCTAATAAGTATTTGCAAGTTACTACCCATCTTCAGGAAGTATTAACTCCCTAGACCGATAAATATTATTTATTTCATTTGGAAACCTAATTTTTTGCCTCCACTCTTTTGTTGCCCCGAGGCCTCTAGACCTCTAAATCCAGCCCTGATTATTGGCAGTGTTAATCGTAAATGTTATAAGTGAATTAAGGTTTAATTACTACCTCTAAACTGTGAGTGTGACTAACCCAAATTGCTATAATATCACAAAAGTCTGAGCCAGAATAGTCTTAAATAATAATAAAAAGTGATTGTGTTGATTTTTGTTGATGTTGAAGTGCAGTGTTGATTTCTTACTATATCTTTAATAAAAATATTTTGATCGAAATACTCTTTCTTACTCCATAAAATAAGTAGCTTACGTAATTTAGTCAATAATTATTTACATACTGCACCTACATTTTATTCAAGAGACACATTAAAATGCAGTAAAATAAATCTGATACTGCATTTTAAACGGCAAAGTAGTACATGTCCCGCATAATTTTGCAGTACTAACTCAAATTACTGCATTTTAATCTGATTATGCGAACTTTTTCACTAAATTTTATGTGTCGTAACTGCTCTTTTTTGGGATCTTTTTTTTCAAAATTGTTTTTATATATCATATAATAATCTAAGTGCGTATTTTCTTTCCTGAAGTCTTTTTTCGAATTCAGATGCGCCCAATGGCATTCAAAACATACGTCATAAAACCTTGTAACATAGAAAAAAAACAAATCAAAAAGTTTTTCGCGTTTTTCTCGAAACCGCGTTTTTGCTCATACTGCATTTTAAAGGCTGCACGGCAGCATTGATGTTTTTGTCTCAGTTTGAAAATATTATATAATTTGGGTTTTGACAAAAGTTGCAGAACAAAAATTGTTAGTTTTGATGTACAATAAGCCCCTAAAAGGATGCTAATTGATTAGGAATAACCCTGTATATCATTTAATCTAAATCCAATTTCCGATACAGAACTTTGGTTTAAAGGAATCACAACTTGGTCGGCGTAATGGATATAGCCTAATCGAACCTCGAAGGCTGATCTGTGATCAGCACTAAACTATTAAGACTGATAATAATAATAATTGTAATCTATTTACTTTAAGATTTATTATTCATCTCAATAAAATATTCCCATAATCGACCATAAGATTAGTTACGCGAAGCTATTAGGACAAAAAAATCTATAACTGATGTTAATACTATTCAGCCACTGGAGTAGTTACGAGTACGAGTATAAGTCTGGTACGAATCCTGAAAGGGGTAAATGTGTAAATGACACACGGGGACGTTGGCTAGTCAGTATAGGCCGTGTCAACTCACATCGAATAGCGGTAAGAATACTCACAATGTTCTGCTTGTTGTCTGTATCGACCTCCCCCCGGCAGAGCGCGCACTGCTCCGCCCCGCACCGCCCCCCGCAGGTCGCTTTACTGTCTCCGTTGCTGACAGTTTCTTGCGTGCCATTTTTTGCTACCTGAAATATAGCATAATATTCCATGAATGAGATGATTGACCAACAAGGACGAATTTAAGGATTTAAGAACCCTCCAGTATTTTTGTGTACTGTACAGTCCATATTTAGAAATTAATCAAATTATCAGAGTTGTCTAAAATATGAATAAAATAACAGAAAGAATTCAACTGAAACTCTTGTCTATTTCTGTCCGGAATTGGGAAGATTTTTGTTAATTTTTCTGCCCGTCCGCTTCCTGTACCGCTCCCAGAAAAAATACCTGGATCCGCCCTTGGTTACCAATATTCAGACTTTTGCTTCACATGAACGTGTGTGTATGATGGTTGTTATAGGCCAAATCAAACTTTTGGTGGCTGTGAAGTTAGCTGCAAATTGCGGATAACCCAATCCTGACCGAAGCTCACAAAAAGCTGCGAGTTTATTGGATATTGCTGCGCTATATTATATACATATATTATGTATTTTATTTATTTTAAATACCTACTTTATTTATTTTATATTTGTTACCAAGTGACGTCCACAGAATTGTACATAAACGAAATATGCGATAAAATGTGAGGAAATTAATTATTTATCATATGTATTAGCAAATTTCATTTGCAATTTAATTTTCACAGCAAAGATTCATATGAATTTTAGATTCCGTTCTTGTTATTATGTTATGTAAATCTTGTCATACGTTTAGTATAAAGAAGGCTATTAGGCCCAATTATGAAGGCAGTATCATAATTTTTAGGGTTCCGTACCCAAAGGGAAAAACGGGACCCTATTACTAAGACTTCGATGTCCGTCTGTCCGTCTGTCTGTCTGTCTGTCCGTCTGTCACCGGGCTGTATCTCATGAACCATGATAGCTAGGCAGCTGAAATTTTCACAGATGATGTATTTCTGTTGCCGCTATAACAACAAATACTAAAAACAAAATAAAATAAATATTTAAAGGGGGCTCCCATACAACAAACCTGAATTTTTAGACGTTTTTCGCTCTATATTAATAATGGTAATAGGTGGATGCTTGAAATTTTCACAGAATTTTAGTTTTATATTCACTTCAATAATAAATAATAAAATTAAAATAAAATAAATATTTGAGGGGGGCTCCCATACAATACGGAACTCTTCGTGCGCGAGTCCTACTCGTTCTTGGCCGATTATTATATTAGCTAATTAGCATATTTCTGTTTCTTTTTCACTTTAGTCATTCGAAAGAGAGAACACTTTTTACGTTGCTATTAAATTTACGATGGCGCCTTCATATTTGGGCCTCTTGTACTGAAAAATGAACAACTTTAACTATGGGACGAACCTCGAAATCACGAAAAAAATAGCTATTCCATACATTTCGTCGAGAGTCAATGAACTTTTTGTATGAAGAGCTGATTTTTTGCTGAATATACTTATACAGGTACATAATGAGTCCCCATTTCCCTTGGTTACGGCACACGCACGAGTGAACGGCTGAACCAATTTGGCTAATTATTTTTGTGTTGTGTTTGTGATTGTCAGGAAAAGGTTCTTATGAAAGAAAAAATAAGAAAATTGCGAGAAGAATAATAAAAACCTCAATTTAATTTTCCGATACAAAAAGTTCCAACATGTAAAGTTGCCGTATCTGGTCGTTGATGGCGCTAGACGCCATTGAAATTATTGTGACAGATGAAAGTGACATGAAGTTCACCGGGTCAGCCAGTCTAAAATGGCATAAAAATACAGGCGAGTTGTTTTATTTCTATTATTTCAAGAAAGAGTTGTAAATAAGATCACACTAAGTAACTAAGGTATACAAGCATAGATAAATGGTCTCGCTTCATTTATTAGCATCTATTTACATATAAAATTATTCATCTATGTATACAAGATATTTTTTGCGGTTTTTGACTGGATATAAATTTAAATACCTACCTATCATTGCATAACTTTTACAAAGCCACTGACCATGAATTCGCGCATTTTTGCAATCATCTATTCGCCAGGATTTATTTTTATGAAAGCTAGTTTTTGGGACAGGTTCTTTTCAAAAGATAGGTATTATGTAACATGTTGTTGTCTGCGTTTTTAGGATAACATACCTAAATTGAATAATTAAATAAGTAAATAATAAAAAAAATAGGAAATCCCAAAGATTAAAATTACATCTCAACCTTTTTTTTTTAAAAAATTTCTAACTATCAGTACCTACCTAGTAATAGTATTGTTTTTAAAATAATTTTGAAGAATTTTCATGTAATCTTTTCTAAAAGTAATAAACAATTTGCACTAGATATTCTCCATTAAGTATCTAGGTTAAATTTATTTATAATATAATAATAATAGATATTAAAAATATAATAATTTATATTTATAATAGCCCAGTGGATTGGAAAGTTGAAGTGGCAATGGGCAGGACACATATCGCGGAAGACTGATGAACGATGGGGTCGAAAAGTTCTCGAGTGGAGACCACGCACCGGCAAGCGCAGCGTAGGACGTCCACCCACAAGGTGGACGGATGGATGACCTCATTAAGACCGCAGGATCGCGCTGGATTTTGTTAGGATTACGATTGTACTAATACTAATACTCCTACTTATTATATCCAATTCCGCAAATAAATTCAGCTGATTTGATATCACACGACTTTGCCAATAATTTTCAAAATCGGTATAATAACATTAAAAAAATCAATTAACATAATTTATATACGGAACCGTTTCAACTCGTACTTATCCAGGTTTATTTGTTTGCTTTTGCACATCTATTAAAAAGCTATATTTCATTAAGTACTGAATGCAGACACTATTTTTAATGATGCCAAATACATAAAGGTCATTCATTCACTAAATATCACTGTACATAATATTAAATTAAAATTAAATTGTATGTATTGAGCCATTATAATAATAATTATTATCGCAAAAAATAGCATGACCGACTTCACCCGTGTACAGATTTCGCGAATATTTTGCACGGATCGATGTAGCTTTTTTCACATTATTGTTGATTTATCAAAAATGGCTCAGTCGATTTCAATAAAATTTAAATGGGACCAATTTCGAAGTATATTCTTTCCAATAAAAAAATAATTATTGAAATCGGACTACTACGAAAAAAGTTATGCGAGGTTATACTTTAAAATATATATATACGCGTCGAATTGAGTACCTCCTCCGGTTCGTCGGTCAAAAATATAAAAATAATATATAATATGGCCTCCGCCCACGGGTTTACTTGTATTTCCTAGTTTTATACCTATGAAGCGTCCAGGGAAATAGGATTTCACCTAGTATATGCAGACTATTTTTAAGCCGTGGTGGTCTAGTGGTAGTGACACCCACCATGAATCGTGAGGTTGTGGGTTCAAATCTCAGTCCCGTACCGATGACTTTTTTGGAATTTATGTACGGAATTTCAAACCACTGGCTTTTCGGTGAAGGAAAACATCGTGAGGCAACCTGCATACGTCCTTAGAAGAAAATCGATGGCGTATGTGAATCCACCAACCCGCACTGGGCTATCACCCTCGTATCGTAGTCTACGTCCTACAGTGTTCTGCCTTTAGAATATGTACATACTATTATTATACTAGAATCAATCAGGAAATGAAAAAATTAAGCTGTTATCGAAAGAGTTCATTAGAATTTGGACAAGATGTTGTGTAGATTTTTACCCAAAGGGCAAAAACGGGACCCTATTACTAAGACTCCGCAGTCCGTCTGTCTGTATGTCTGCCTGTCACCAGGCTTGTATCTCATGAACCCACATGAACCGTGATATCTAGAGAGTTGAAATTTTCACAGATGATTAATTTCTATTGCCGCTATAACAACAAATCGTTCATCGAGGCGTTCATCGATTTGTAAAGGTGGGCATACACGATGCGATGATTTGATCAAATTTTCGCTTCATTCCAACTGGGAGCTCATTCAATTAATTCAAAGGTCCTCAATAACTACTAACCAGCTATAGTTAACTACCTATATTTGGCCTCCACTGGACTGATCTGATGAATTGATGCGATCATCGCGTTCTGTGCGCCCAGTTTCAGGTAGTAGTACAAATCGTTAACTACCAATTCCTACCTTTGAATTAACTGAATGAGCTCCGAGTTGGCATGAAGCGAAAATTTGATCAAATCATCGCATCGTGTATGTCAAACTTAAGACGTTATGACATCAAAAAATTGATTAGGTACTTGAATTATTTGATTACTACTTATGTCACATTTTATATTGACATTTTTAAAATGGATCTTCCAATGTTGTTTTTGAACTTTCGCGATTTAAACACATTATTATTGTGTACTACGGGACTAATCGCGCACTCAAATTAGGGGCCGTTCATGTATTACGTAAGCACTATAGGGGGGCGGGGGGGTTTATCCTTTGCTTATTTTTGATGACCTGGGGGGTGGGGGGGTCTAGATTGTGATTACGTCAGCAAATTATTTATTTTTTTACGCATATGTGTGTTTTTAGAGTCCACTAACCTAAATCTATTTTCTTATTTCTAGAATTAAATCTGCAGCTCATGAATCAATTAAAAAATAAAATGCATTCAGGTACCAATGTTTACGTAAGAATGGGGGGGAGGGGTAAGAGCTTTGCTTACTTTTGCTGACAAGGGGGGTGGGGGGGTAAATAATTGTAATAAATCTGCTTACGTAATACTTGAACGGCCCCTTACCTACCCGTGACCACGATCGATGCATCTCGGTCGAAACGTCGGGATGATGAGGTATTTATTTATCTCGTAACTTTAGTGCGCGATTAATCCCGTAGTACATAATAATAATGGGATCTTCTAATGTTTTGCGATTTAAAGTAGATCACAACCATAATGACCAGTGAAATCAAAATATACAATACCTTAGACTCTAAGACCTAGAGTACAAACAATCGGCATAGCAAAGTTTTCGTTGTTGGACACGGTACCCTAAAATTAGAAAATACTTGTTCTTGTTGCAAACATGTAACCAATTCCACTGATCTAAAATTATTTAGAAGCTATCACTTTTTACGGACAAATGTGATGCAATCGTGGAAACTTTGCGACCATGTAAAGGTGCCTTGATGACTCGTTGGGAGCTGTATCGAATACTCGAGAATATTTTAATACAGGTAATTAAGTTGTGCTTATGTAAGGTCGTATATTAAAAGCAAATTCATTACAAGAGCGCGCATATTGCCTAGTTAGGTAAGTCTCACTTAGATTACTTAAAGACAGGTCTAGCAGAGTTTAGAACGCACAGTTAGTAAAAGTAAAACCGGCAACAGATATACATCTTCTGTGAAAATTTCGACTGCCTAGCAATCACGGTTCATGAGATACAGCCTGGTGCATGACAAACTGACGGACGGACAACGAAATAAGAATAATTTATTGGGAATACTATGTACAGAGATATTCATTATAATTAAATTAGAACCAACAGTAGACCCTTAACGGGCGAGCAATATTTAGTACATTAATTTAGGTACAGCTACAAACTTACGTTACTTTAGACGGAGTCCTAATAGGGTCCCGTTTTTACACTTTGGGTATGGAACCCTAAAAATGACCTTATTTCACCTTACCTTGTAATTATTATTGTTGTTGCAGGGCGGCGGTTGCTTCTTCTCCCTGCCGTAGACTGCGCAGGCGGCTAAAGCCACCCCTACACCGACGCCGAGCGCTATCGCCGCGGACGGCTGTACGCGGGACGCCTGGAAACATTTGTAAAAAAAACTGAGATGATGATGACCAGATGATGATATAGGGCTAGGTGGCTAGCCCTCGTGTCAGAGTCTTTAAGCCACCTGAAGGCCTCTGACATGGTTAAGCGGTTTAAAACAACCGGGATCTACAATTTAGCGTGTCATCAAAGCCAAGGTGGCGCTCTGTTGGAAATGCCTCCCTCGGTCACCTATTCGAAGACTGATCGTGCCGTACGTTGCTTAACTTTTTGGTGATCGTTGTCAAACACCTAGACAAACTACGCTATAAGCGCTACCTAGACTAGAGCGCTAGATTAAAAATAAAACAAGATGAAACTATAGGTAGATTTCATAAAAATTGGTAAAGCCGTTTTGGAGATTCAATTTTTTTACAAATCAATTAGGTAATAAATTCTCGTTTATATCTATTTCCATCTTTGTGATAAATACATGCTTAACGCCTAATTTAAATATTTTAATTTTATTTGTCTACTCAAATTCAGTTTTATTTCAATTCAATTCAAATTATTTATTTGCCACTATTATTATTTTTATCAGTTATACTTCCGTGAAAATCACTACATAGTATAAAACAAAGTTGCTTCCCGTTGTCTGTCCCTATGTATGATTATATCTTTAAAACTACGCAACAGATTTTGATGTAGTTTTTTTTAAAGTGATTCAAGAGGAAGGTTTATATGTACATTTAATACACCTGTGCGAAGCCGGGGCGGGTCGTTAGTAATAAATAAAACGTTTATTATTCTAAAAAGGTTTCAC
This sequence comes from Hypomecis atomaria, assembly GCA_964007245.1. Classification (NCBI taxonomy): domain Eukaryota; kingdom Metazoa; phylum Arthropoda; class Insecta; order Lepidoptera; family Geometridae; genus Hypomecis; species Hypomecis atomaria. The sequence goes on from OZ023279.1 coordinate 26,622,817, forward strand.
AAACAAGTTGTGCACTAGATCCCACACTAGGGCTACCTGTGTCGTGGGACCTAGGCTCTAAATAGTAAAGATAATAATATTTTATGCATCAGGTTATTCTATTGAATTCTACTGTTAATTGAACTGAATTGAATTTATTTATTTGCATAGTATACAGAGCATTCTTAAAAGCTAAGTATATACCCCGCCTAGTAGGGCATAGCAAACATAATAATATAAGGTAAATGTCTCAAAAATCTTAAAAATTACTTACTAAACCTATCTTATTTTTAAATATAGTCATTTAACTATAATTTATACTTCACTATAATTTTACTTAGTACACATTTTACTTACAAAACATTATTATATAACAGAACTAGTTTAACACAGATTCTTGGCCATATACTACAAGTTACTATTATTAACTATAAATTAATGTTACTATTATTTAATTTTATTTTTATGAGGTAGTCGTCTAAACTGTAATAACATTTTTTTATTAACAATTTTTTGATATTTTTATAAAAAAAGTTTTTTCATCATGTTCGTCTTTTAAGTGGGTAGGTAGCGCAATATTTTTATAAGCATGTATTATATTCTGTCAACTGCAAGGCATAAACTTCCTCCCTCTTTTATAACTATCCTGTGCCAATTCATCAAATGCTACAAAAATCTGCATTATATTACGTACATAATTCAAGCGAAAATGCCAGAATATTGAAAATAAAAACCGGTCGAAAAACAACGGAAACATTCGCATAAATTAAACATTACTTTGGCATAATTATCAATCGGGCCAGTTATGCAAATTATGCCAAAAGCGATCGACGACACGAGACTTCCTGACCACTGTTACGTTTGTTTACAAACGTGCAAAAGTGAAACTACTCTTACACTACGGGACTTATCGCGTGATCAACATTAGAGATAATAAGTAAATAAGTATCGCGGAGTGCGGACCGGATAAAATTAAAATGGGATTAAATAAATAAATAAATATTAGGGGACATCTTACACACGGTCTCTGACCCCAAACTAAGCAAAGCTTATGATATGGCTGCCAGAGACTGATATACTATATATACATATTTTAAATACATACTTATATAGATAGTACCTAAATAACACCCAGACACAGAGCTAACACCTAGGTTCATTTACCTTGGATTACCTCGGAAGTAGGTATTTCCTTACGAACTACAAAATGTTTTTTGATTCGGTTCATGATTGGCGAAAATATCGATGAACATACCCAAAAAAATACATAGGTACAGACGAACTTAGAACCTACTCCTTTTTGAAAGTCGGTTAATAAATTAAAATAATCAATTGATGATTATATTCAACACAACTTGCAACTTAACAAGGCTCTTATCATCATATCCTTTGAAACGATAGGTCAAATAAAAACATAAAAGATAACAAACAGGCAAATCATTAATACGAGTAACCTCTTTCTTCAATGCAAAACTATTAGACCAAAAAAACTCAAAAGGATTTTCCTGTTAACTAATTTTAGCAATAAAACACCCATTTAGTTATTTCTATTCATAGAATACTTAATTGCGGTAAAATTAGAAATAGAAAATTATACACAAGTGGAGTACTTATCTCTTTATCTACATTTTCCTCGTATTTCTTCTAATTCTAAGAAAAATGGAAAAAATTACATTCTCACAGCGGTTTCCATAGGCATGATGACTGAATAGAAAAGTCATTATTATAATAAGTTCGTTGGTTAGATAATCAAAAAATATTCTTCTTGTTTTAGGATTTGGCGTCGCATTATTGTGCATTTGCCAGTGTCAAGTATTTTTAATAAATATTTTATCAAAACAGTCAGTCGTAGTAACATCATAGTCCAATAAAGTCGCAGTCAAGTCCAAACATAGTCCTAGTCATACCTCAGTAAAGCAGTGGAGACTTTACTAGAGGCGTCTTTGGAGTTTTGGTAACAACACGGAACAACATAATACGTCTCATTGTATCACTTGCCTACACTCATGCACGTAAATCAGCTCACAATCAACGAATACCACAATTTTTCACTAATTATCACTGATAATAACAAAAGTTTAACAAAATAATACAATGAGGCGACATGATTTTTCCGCGTTCCCGCCAAAACTCTCAAAAAATATTGGACACGTATTCTTTCTTTTGTCAATCAAACAATATCTGACAATGACAAACTTTGTCAAAGTTCGGGAGTGGGGCTCGTGACGTCACTTGTCTGTCAAAAATCTATACTTTTATAGTCTAGTCGCGACGTTACGAGGAACTTTAACGGGTTATATCTTCATAAATTTTTGTTTAATGGACAAAAGAAAAAATGCGTGTCTAACATTTTTTTGGTAATCTATCTGACGGACTATTTTTTTTTTTTTGTCATCTAGGTCTACCCTATTAAAACAATATGTTATTTAATCACCTGTTCTCGAATTTTCGTCAGTATCGCCGGCATTTTGTCTGGTTAAACTAAGTACGGAGATCTAGTAGATCGAGTGTGAGGAGACTGGACTCGCAGTTACATGGCCCGGGCCCGGGCAGCGTCAGTGCGGGTTCTCGTCCATTTTCTGAAACAAGATAAAGTATTGTTAGTAAAAGAAACAATAAAAATAAAAAAGAAGAGGATGTAAACTAGTTTGGAAGAAAGATAACCACGTGGACGTGAGTAAAACCTGCATACGTCCGGAGAAGAAAATTGATAGCGTAATATGTGAATCTAGCAACTCGCGACAGTGCCAGCATCAAATATATAGGCGGCCGATCGCTTTTTGAGAGTTACCTATGTTCAAAAGTGGGCGTTTAAATGCTGATACAATGCAGAAATAACAGTAGAGAGAGAGAGAAAGAGAGCAGATAAATTTAAAGCCAGAATTTTTTTCATAGACAAGAACTATAACCGCAAAGCATGAGTGCCAACCGAGAAATAATTATCATAATAATATCAAAATTCAAATCGTATACGCAAAAACTTTAGAGTTGATATAAAAAATTCAGCTTAATGCAAAGTAACGATAAGTGGTGATACCGAACTAATCGAATATACTAGAATATACTTAAATGATTTGACCGCCATTTAAATCAATACTTACCTATATTTTACGTCGTTAAAGAGACAATCAAAATCAAGTATCAATTAACAACAAAGTATTAAAACTCTCGCGACCCGCGCGACTATTAAGCTGTAAAGATTTACTCAACTGAATATTATTCCTCTATTACGTGGCAAAGTTCAAATCTCATACCTACTACCAGTGTCATTATAGTAATTAATCATTTTTATCGTCAAAGTCATCTATGCCATCAGGTTAAACCTTATTATAATTGTATAATAACCTTATTACAGGATTGTAGAGTCCAATGTATAACAATTAGAATTAAAGTACTCTTGTTGGACCACTTGCTGCTAAGCTAGAGATAACCATCAACGTGTCTAAATATTTTAATTCAAGTCACGTGTATTTCATTAAAAGATAATAATCACCATTACGGTTGCAAAACAGGTATAGTTAAGGGCTGAAAAATGACCCCTGTGGAACCCCAAACGTTAAGTAAGTAAAATTGTTCACAAGTGTCATGTGTGAGCCTTGACCCTGCAGTGAGTCAGAGCGACACCACTTAGCACTAACCTTTACAATGACGAGGATCAAAAGGAAAACTTAGCTATAAAATACGTGACGTACATAGTCAAAAGCATTAGCTAAGTCAGACGTCAACTTAATGTGATATAATCAAAACAAAGACTTCATAAAACTATTTAAAAAATTGTTAAAATTGGCCATGAAAATATGTTTACAACTTATTATTTGCTAAAGTTATTGTCCATTAAAAGGCTTTTCGTGTATCACTACATAGTATAAAACAAAGTCGCTTTCTCTGTCCCTATATCCCTATGTATGCTTAAATCTTTAAAACTACGCAACGGATTTTGATGCGGTTTTTTTAATAGATAAAGTGATGCAAGAGGAAGGTTAATATGTATAATACACCTGCCTGTGCGAAGCCGGGGCGGGTCGCTAGTGGTAATATAATTGGGCATTCCTAAGCCTCTGGTCGAGTCCACAATATCCTTGAAGGATTCAATAGAGAAAAAATATAGGCATTGATTTAAAGATTAACGTAAATCGCACAGCTATAAAAATAGCGTTTCGCTCGCATACGAGTACGTAAGTATGATGTAGTAATGACCCCGATATATACGTGGATATGAATTTACAACTGAAATTCAAGTCTATAGATGCAGACAACGGAACGCCTTCGAAATCTTCGAATCGTTTGAATCAGGTGCGAGGTAATTACACAAGACTAGCAATAAAGGTATTTATAATTATTTCAGACTTACATTTATTAAATGAATCCAGTTTTTATAATGATCTGTTCTTTTCGAAACAGATACATACAAATTACATTTAATAATTTTTTCATCAAATACCATTTGTAGAAATACTAGGATTGTCGTGTATTCTTCTACTACGTAAAGGTATATCATGTTAGTTCATGCAAGATACCTGTACAATAATTATGTTTTTTTTTTTTTTAATATAATAAGTGAAACGCGTAAACCACATGAGTTTACAGGGTTGTTTCTAATCAATTAGCATCCTTTTATGTATTATTATGTACATCAAAACTAACAACTTTTGTTCTGCGACTTTTCTCAAAACTCAAAAAAAATCAGATGTTCCATACATTTTGTCAAGGGTGACCGATATTTTTCTATGGGACAACAACTTTTTTTTTAGAATTAACTAAAGTCGCAGAATAAAAGTTGTTAGTTTTGGTGTACAGAAGAAGCCCCTAAAAGGATGCTAATTGATTAGAAATACTTGTAAATTGTGTAAATAATTGTATACTATTAAACGAACTAAAAACAATGAGTGTTTTTATTACACAATAAATTATTTATTCTATTAGCGCGTCCTTGACACGAGATGTAAATAATGGAATTGTTTCATTAATGACTGTCCCACTTTTATCATTGTAATTTATTTATAATAAAATTGCTATATTTATTTTTTTATGTTGTTGTTTTATGTACTCTTGATTAACATAATTTGTCAGTAATCAAGTAAATCAATAGGCATGATGACTGGGTAAAAATGTTATTATTATAATTAGATAGTTATATTATCAAAAAATAATGCACACGTATTCTTTGTCAATTAAACAATAAATGACAAAGTTCGGGAGTGGAGGCTCGTATCGTCACTTCTACGAGAGAAGTCCTATACTTTTCACGTTTTTTACACGAAGTGAGATTACGTAAAACTTTAACGGGCTATTTCTTGATCAATTTTTGTTTAATTAACAAAAGAAAATATACATATCTAATATTACAGACGAAAAAAAAAATCTAACGGACTAATGATATTTGTTTAGTTATCCAGCCTTTTCTGTGCAAGAATCACAACAGTAATTATTTTAATCAACAACATGCAGTAAAATAAACGAGTTTGTAAAACAATTAGTCGGCAAAGGAAGAAATGATATTTGCTAAGAGATAAGTAATAAGTTGGGCAAGACAATGTACGGTAATGTACTAATGCATGTTTGTACACATCTTTGTTGTAAGGATGGGTGGATAGTAAAACGAGCGACTATGTTAGTCTACGTTAGAGTAGTGATTCCCGAAGTGGATGTTAATGCCCTCAAGAGATAAGTAATAAGTGGTCAAGACAGTACAGTGATGTACAATGTTGGAGTCTGGTTGAGTTTTGACAAAAGTCGCAGAACCAAAGTTGTTAGTTTTGATGTACAGAATAAGCCCCTAAAAGGATACTAATTGATTAGAAATAACCCTGTATAATTTATGCATTTACTAACATCGAGTATATTAGAGTCAAGTACAAAACACCTCGTAAATATTTCGAAATGTCTCTGAGGCTATCGGTGTCCGTCGCGTTGCATCTAATTGCAATACGAAAATTCTGCAATGTTTTACATTAGCATTAAAACTGAATTGGGAAATGCATATTTATATTTTTAGCACCTAAACCGTTCACGGACGGAAGTTCAGTTGAAGGATTTTTAAAAGTAAACTTTGTCACATTCCGCCTCATTTTGACTGCCTCGGTAGCTCAGTTAGTGACCCTGACTTCTGGGTCAAAGGGGCGTGGGTTCGATCTCCACCTAGGGCAAACATTTGTGTGATGAACATAGGCGTTTGCTCTGTGTCTGGATGTTATTTAGGTACTATCTATATAAGTATTGAGAGAATTAGCGAAAATAGAAAAGAGAGGTGGGTATCCATGATTTCGAGCATAGACATGACCCACAACAGTAAAAACGGCAAACCAGGTGGCCCACCAGCTCCTTGTCAATGGAAAGCCAACCCACCGACTTCCTAAATCCCCGAAGCCCACGCCGCCTTCCGCAAACTGTAGGTGGGTCATTCTTTTGGTCAGAGTTTTCAAGCGGCTTTACTTAAAAATAATAGAAATTTTAAAGTCAGCGAGCCAGTTTTTTTTTCACGCAAAGCTTAAAACCTATCTAAACTGGAATACTGATTATTATTCAATTATATTTATAAATACATATGATAAAAAAATGAAATACCCCCATTCTTTGATTTTCGTGGAGTGTCCCAATGCCCGATTTGATCACTTCGTGAATTATATTTTTTAAACTAAACGATACATCGTTACCAAAAAAAACACACTAAGTCCTAAAAAGTTTAAAATACTATAAAAAATTAGACCATAGTTCTGAAAGAACTACATTGCCTGAAAAAAAATTAAATGTAACTGTCCCAAGGTAGTTCCTGATTTGCGTGGATTATTATAATTTCACTAGCACATCTCTAAATTCGCGACCTGATGTTGCGTAATCCTACTTCAAGTAAACAACTAATTGCGCTCCGACTGCCGGGCAGAGTGCTTGTATGGTGGTGCGTCGAGTTTAAAAAAAATAGAGGTAAGAACATTGTTGCGTGGGTTTGGTTTCTCAAAACTTTGATTTGCGTGGTTTAATTATCTCCAGTGTCTGTGAATTTATTTATTTAGTAAAATATTGTAGCGAACAAATATAAAGTAACGTAACTTATAATCAAAACACAGTTTATTTGTTTAAAAGGTTTTTGTATATTTTTAGCATAAAGGATTTATTTTGATTTTCGTGGTCGTGATTTGCGTGGTTTACGTGGTAGTTTTGACCCACGCAAATCAATTTTTGCCCATGCAAATAAAACCAATTTGAGTTTTGTATTAGTTATGAATGAAAATATTTTATATTACTTGAGTTAAATGTAACTTAGTTTAAATCAAACTTATAATGTCAAGTTCTGTGGGTTTCTGACTTAACTGGCAGAGAATTCCATATACCATTAAGTTCGCGTTGTCACATTAATCGTGCATATATAAATAATAAAACAATTGAAAATAGCTTTAGATAAGATACCTATTTTTAAGTTTAGTAAAATTATAATGGATTATCAACATTTTGGACCAAAAATGCCATTAACAAGATAAGAAAAAAATAGAAAGAAAAAAGTTATCCGAGCGAAGAAGAGAGAGGCTTAAACTTATTGAAGAGTTCAAAGCGAAAAACCGAACGAGATATTATGAAACGAAAAACGAAGGAAAAATACTTATATTCATGTCTTAAACCGCCACGAGCAAAAAGCAAAACGAAAGAAATGTAGAATAAGTTCCCGAAAATATAACCTAAAGAAGAAAATCAAGCTAAACGTTGCCTTGTTGAGAAACTCATACAAGTACCAGAAACTCATTACAAAGAAAACCGTGATCCATTGGAAGAAACTCTTACTCCATTGCTATTGTCACGTGCTGGTTCACCAGTACCATCAGCTTCTGACCGCATAGTTCGTTTAGCAGCGGGTCAGCTAGTAATAAATAATGTTGGACTGATACCACTAAAAACGTTATCTGCTTCAGAAACCAACTATTTTTGTTATTTTTAAGATGTTTTTTTTAATTTTTCATTTTTGTAATTTCTTTAATAAATAATGTTGGACTGATACTACTAAATACGATTTCTGCCTTAGTAACCTACCTATTTTTACCTTATCATAACATAATAACTTATTTTCAATATGAAGTAATAGTAAGTAACTCATCTGAGAAAGTCAATTTAAAATTATCATTTTCGTGGGGTGTTTTATGATTTGCGTGGCCTCTATTTTTTATTTTTTAACCTCGATTATCTCTGTAAGTATATCGCTCTATGAGGTGCCTCTTCTATATAACATATTACTTTTACATATATTTTAAGATTCTGACAAGGATTTGAAAAAAAAATTGAATTCGAAAATTGCCACGAAAATCACCAAAGAATGCCTTACTCGAAGAAGTACCCAGGTAGTAATATCAGTAAGCCATTCTCTATATCCGACATTGTACATGGCATCAAAGATTTGAAAAGCGGTAAAGCTGCTGGCGGAGACGACATAACAGTCGAACAAATCAAACATTTGGGACCCTCCGCGGTATCATGGCTTCTTGCTCTATTCAATAACTGCCTCCAGCAAACACTCATCCCCAAGCACTGGCGAAGAGCCAAAGTGACTGCGCTGCTTAAGCCTGTAAAATGTCCCAAAGACCCTAAAAGTTACCGGCCTATATCTCTGCTATGTCATACTTTCAAACTGTTTGAAAGGATATATGCTCCTAAACCGTCTCACCCCTGTAATTGAACCTATTCTTACTCCGGATCAAGCAGGCTTCAGACCCGGCAAATCATGTACCACACAAACCCTAAAGCTCACCCAATTTATCGAGGACGGTTTCGAATCAAAAAATGTAACAGGTGTGATTTTTGTTGACTTGTCCGCAGCGTACGACACAGTCAACATCAAAAGACTACTTCTCAAAGTGCAAAATCTAACCAAAGATACCGGTTTCGTCAAAATTCTGCGAGAAATACTGAACAACCGCCGCTTTCAAGCCCATTTGCACCACGAAAAAAGCAGGTGGCGCTGCCAGAAGAACGGTCTTCCACAGGGAAGTGTGCTAGCGCCAGCACTTTTTAATATACATACGAACGATTTGCCCCACACCCCTCAAGCCCAACGTTTCATATATGCGGATGATCTCGCACTAGCAGCCCAATCACCACGCTTTGAGGAAGTGGAAGAACAACTCACGGTGGCATTAGAAACGATAGGAGCATTCTATGATGAAAATGCTCTCAGGCCTAACCCGTCCAAAACGCAGTCATGCGCTTTCCACCTCCGCAACCGTGATGCTGATCGCCCACTTCGAATCTCTTGGCGGGGTGAAAATATAAAACACTGTGCCCATCCACGTTACCTAGGCATCACGCTTGACAGATCCCTTACATACAAGTACCATTGCATAAATACCAAGCACAAAGTCAGCAGCAGAAACAACCTCATAAGGCGCCTGGTCTCATCATCTTGGGGAGCTTCACCAAAAGTCCTACGACTCACTGGTCTATTCGTCTCTTTTAGTGCCGGTGAATTCGCTTGTCCGGTTTGGTGTCGCTCCGCTCACACTAGGGAAGTTGATGTAGCCCTAAATGAAACCTGCAGGATTATAACCGGATGCCTTAAGCCTACACCATTAAATAAATTGTATCCTCTGGCTGGCATAGCGCCACCCAGTGTACGTAGGGACGTAGCCAGTTCTTTGGAAAAATTAAAGCAAGAGACAGACAGCAGACACTCCTTATACAACCACCCAACAACCAACTTCCGATTAAAAAGCCGTAAAAGCTTTCTTGGATATACACAACCCCTAAACTCACACCCACCCGAACAAAGATGCTACCTGTGGCAAGCTAGGCACCCATCGTCTTCTGATTTTATATCTCCAACAGAGAGCCTCCCACCAGGACATGAATTACCGTGGCCAACCTGGAAAACCCTTAATCGGCTCCGTGCCGGGGTTGGTCGCTGTAACGAGAACATGGCGAGGTGGGGTTTCTCAAATCAGGAACCGTGTGAGTGCGGTGCTGCCATTCAAACAATGGCACATCTCTTAGACTGCCCGCTGTGCCCAAAACACTGTACTCAAACTGACCTCAATCTGGCGACCGAGGACGCGGTCGAGGTTGCCAGGTATTGGTCTCTAAAGCACATTTGATTCCACATAGCTTTGTAAATATTGTAAATACATATATTATACATAAAATATAGATATATTTACATCCCGCTACATTTCTTGCGTCCACCATTGAAAAATCCCATAGTAATACTGCGTCCACCGACTTACTGCGTCCGGTATACGGACGCAAGATTATTTTCACCTCTAATCACCGCCATTCGACACCTATAGGCACTGGGCACCTATAGTAAAAAAATCGTTGGGACGCAAATTTACCTCCAGAGCGTCTGGACGAGTATAATGAAGTTCACCGATTGTCCGCTGGCGGCGCTGCATCGGTGTATATTTTTTTGCTGTATATTTTTTTACAAATTGCGATAATATTGCGTCCACCCCGAAATGAGACGTTGCCACTTCGTGCAGTGCGAGTAGTTGCCCTTTGTATTGAATGCGACGTTGCCGCTCGGGTGCGTGGACATGCCGCGTGCGCCGATAGTTTTATATTCTGCTCGTGAACTTTGCGGACGCTATAGTACTCCGTACGAAAGGATGCAATTAAAGTTGTGCAGTATAATATTGTGATGAATGTTGAATATAAGTTATTCATTTTGATGGAAGGTGGTAAAGCCGATTCATTCATAGGAAAGTCTTTAGATTAGATGCATTTATCTATGGAAAAAGACCTAGAATGTGAAATTTTAGAAATAGAGGACGTCTTAAGCGTTGCTGAAAGTAAAAACAGACTTCAAGAAAAAAACCGGTTGGAAACAGCTTGTATCCAGCGTGATCCTGCGGTCTTGAAGAGATCAAGGTGTCTTCAAATCCCGAGTAAACGGGTATCTTCTAGGTAAGCGCGCTACACCCTAGACCGCTTATCTGCTTTCATCAGGCAGTATGTAGTCAAACGCAAACCTATTCGAAATAAAATAAAAAAAATTGGTTGCCTGTAAAGTCGGTATACGGGCGAAAGTTTTACGTGACAACGACTTTGAGACGAATGAGAGCGCATGAAGTGTGAGCGGGGAGCGTAACGCAGTTTCTTGAAGTATTTACGGCAAACCAATTTATAAGACGTTGTCACGTCAAAAACATCTCCAGTGTCGATAGAGAAGACGTTGCGCAGTTTTCCGAACGCAGTCCAGCCGAGTTGGATTCGGCCATAGACTCTTTCTTGAAGTCGAACCTCCCTAACTGGAGTACTTACTTGTCCTGGGTAGACGTAAGAGACAACGACTCAAAGAATTGAATTCTCAACAGATATTGGGGTGGGTACGACATGGGAATTGCACATGATCTTCATCTTGTCCATGTTCATCTTAAGACCCACCTGCTGAGAGACCCGATTGAGACCTTCGAGCATCGTGCTGAGTTCCTCCATTGACTTTGCCATGACTAACGGAAGCTGAGTGATATATTCGCCCTTGATATTGATGCCGAATCCTTTCCATTTCAGGAGCTTAAAAACGTTCTCTAGAGTAGCACTAAACAGTTTCCGAGATATAAAATCCCCTTGTCTTACACCTCTTTTTAAAGGAATTGCCTTGAAGCTCTCTTATTGTACTCAGACAGATGTAGTGGCGTTGTTATACAAACACTTCAACACTTCCATACAGCGATAGTGAGTTACACTCTTTTGCACAGCTTGTGTTGTCACTTTTCTTAAAAATAGGACCACCACGCTTCTGTTCCATGCTTCTAGCGTAACGCTCTCGAGGACGACGTAGTTAAAAAGCTTCTGACAGACTTTTAGTCCCAGTATTCCACCCGGTTTCAGAAGCTCAGGTGTGACGCTCTATAGAAAAAAATCTCGCAAACACTTTGGAGCCTTTGTTCCGCTCGATGGTCTCATTATCATGTTTGATATAGGTCGAATCATACATGTCAGTGGATGTGAAGTTTGCTGCAGGCTGCATGAAACACAATCAATGCGCTACTTTACGTGAGCTTCGGTCTGGATTGGATATTGCGCAGCCTGTAGCTAACCTCACATCCGCCGACTTCCGTTGTTGATCTCTTCCACCGGCACAGTGTTCTCTTGGCATGCAAAGCGGTTCCAGAGCTTGAGCTGAAAGTTCTCGCAGTTGTGGAAATGGGCACGAGTAGGTCGGAGCGTGGACTTCGTCAGGTGACTCAGGTGTGACCTTTCGAGCTTAACGTTAATATCCAATGTGCCTCTTACTTACTTATTTTGTGATCGCTACCGGTTTTCACTACATGGATCACGGAGACATCATTGAACACCCGTTTCTCAGAGGTCATGATAAACTTTTATGATTTCATTTTTTGTGGATCAATCGGATCTCATCCAGATCCACTTTCTGTGAGGCGGCGGCGGAAAGAAAAGTTAATTCAATATGAAAAGTTCTTCTCTCTCCAATAAGTCTATCAACCTATGGCCCCTGGGGTTCTCAGCTCAACTTTCTTCTGCCCATCTTTACATTGAAGTCTCCCATAACAACAGTAAAAGACGTATGATGTATGACCCCACTTACGTCCTCATACATAGTCTCCACTTCATCATCTGGTTGTGACAAAGTCGGTGCGCAAACCTGAATGACCTTCAGCGAATCCCTCTTGGATATTCTAAGTATCAGGTTTCAACCCGCCTTGACACACTTTCAAGGTGATAACATTGTTAGCGAGGGACCTGTGAACGAGAAAACCGACAACACCTTGGGACCGCTGGTAACTTTCCCGGTTCTACAGCAGGTTGCCGGACTTCAAGGTTATCGTGTCATCTCCCTCTCTACGAACTTCAGATAAACCTGAAATATCCCAACGCCACCTAATCAACTCTCCTTCCAACTCTTATATAACTGTTGCTCGAGTATTGTACTTTTCACATGCCATGTTTTTGTTGAGATCTCACATTTTTGTTAGTGATGGTCTATCACCAACGTGTCCTCTCGTGGGGGGTTGCTCTGCCCTGTCCTTACCCTACCCCCTACCTAGCCTCTTACCTGAACCCCTACCGTGTCTCCTACTGTGCCCCATACTGTACCTTCTACCGTGCCCCTTACCCTTGGCCTAAAAATTACAAATTTGAATGTAGTAAGAACATAAACTGAAATCCGAAGTCAAAACAGTAAAGTTATCTTGGTAGGTAAGTTATTTTGTTATACTTGTGTTTTTATCAGTGATAATTAGTGAAAAATTGTGGTATTTTGTTGATTATGTGCTGATTTACGTGCATGAGTGTAGGTAAGTGATGAAATGTGATGTATCATGTTGTTCCGTGTTGTTACCAAAACTCCATAGACGCCTCTAGTAGTCTCCACTGCTTTACTGAAGTATGACTTGGACTATGTTTGGACTTAAACCGCGACTTTATTGGACTATGACGTGACTACGACAGTATCTATTTTGATTCAATATTATTAAAACTTAATACTTGACACTGGCAAATGCACAACGATGCGACGCCAAAACATAAAAGAAGAAGACGGAACCAGTGTACCTGAATAAAAGTAGTGTGAATATCTATAATTTTTAAATTTTTGTAAAAACAAGTTTCACAGAAAGAAATATGGCATTTGATATAGAAGTCAACATTCACATGAAGTTTTGCAATAATGCCTGTGGAAATGGTGGACGCAGTAAACCAGTATGAGAGAACGCGCAATAAATATTAAGTACTATAGACGCAAAAAAAACATCAGTATTGATAAGAATATATAAAAAATATACGCTAGGACGTGCAAATGTACATGACGTAATAAGTGTACCAGAACAAAAGGAGTGTGAATATCTACAATTTTGAACTTTTCATAAATACAAGATGCACGGGTGCATGACATGTGATACAGAAGTCAACATTCACATGAACTTTAGCGGTAATGCCACTGGAAATGGTGGACGCCATAAGTCGGTGTCTCAGCATGGACGCAATTTCTACACCGTGATGTATATATATATATATATATATATATATATATATATATATATATATATATATATATATATATTTACATCCTAAAGTCAGTTTGGCGTCATGGTCGTTGTGCATCATTACGACGTCCCCCGGTTCCCTTTACTTTTTTTATCATATCTTTATGAATATTGCTTGCTTTTTTGATTTCCAGCTTCGTGGGATACGTCATTTCCCGATAATTTTATTTATCGCGATATTCGTCTTGCAGTCATGCTCAAACATTTTTGAACCCCGAATCATGGTGATGCATTCTAGGCATCCTAGATATATTGATGCTAATTTAACTATGGCACCGATTATTTTACGTCTTCGAAGGATGGACGGTATTTGGGAGTGCGACGTTGCCAGCTTTGGGTTTTTTATCTCTTTCTTTTCCTATTGCTTGTGTGTAGCGCACAGTTTCTCCATTTAATAAGTTCAAATAGTTATCAGGTCTAAATATACGGATACCCTAAACACGTATGGAATTAAATATGTCTACTAGTAGTAAAGTTGATCTATGTGAGCGTAGATAAATGGATTGAATAGTAAATGTGTGTCCGTCTTTCACGCAACACTTGGTGAATGAAATTTAAAGAAATTTGGTAGGTACGTTGTGTACCTGTTATGTATATTTCTTAATATGTAATAATAAATTGATAGTTGAGTAAAATGAACTAGCTCAAGCCCGCGGTCCGCAGTGACCTATTCCTTCCTTTCAGCCATAGGACGTCCACTGCTGGACATAGGCCTCCCCTAAAGATCTTCAATAAGACCGGTTGGTAGCGGCTTGCATCCAGCGCGATCCTGCGGTCTTAATGAGGTCGTCCGTCCACCTTGTGGGTGGACGTCCTATGCTGCGCTTGCAGGTACGTAGTCTCCACTCGAGGACTTTTCGACCCCATCGGTCAACAGTCCTCCGCGCTATGTGCCCTGCCCATTACCACTTCAACCTGCTAATCTGCTGGGCTATGTCGGTAACCTTGGTTCTTCTACGGTTCTCCTCATTTCTGATTAGATTTCGCAGAGAAACTCCTAGCATAGCCCTCTCCATGGCTCGTTGGGCTACTTGAAGGTTACTAATAAGGCCCATTGTGAGAGACCACGACCTATTACTTAGGTACTTAATACGACAATAGCCCGCAGTTTGATCCGCGCTTATCTTTCACTTAGGTACTTAATATACAATAGCCCGTGGCTTGACCCGCGTTGTCCTAATATTTTCTTATAATAATATAGCCCAATGTTTGGCCTTTGGCCTGTGTTTGCCAGTATTGGTATATGGTTTCAACTAACTAACGTAAATAATTATACTTTGTACGGACGCGCAATAGCTGTATGCGGACGTCAAATAGCCATATATTGAATCCCAACAATTGTATACGGACGTCTAATATCCACATACGGATGCCGAATAGCTGTATACGGACGTTCAATAACTTTGTAAGTTTGAATCCGTTCAATTGTTTCTGTCCATTTGTTTGTATTTTTTTTTTAATTTATGTTTTATTTATACAAACTGTAGGATTTTAATTGGGCCCCAAGGATGAAAAAACCGCAAAAATTGAACAAAATTTATTTTAATTTTGTTTGAAGAGAACTTTAAGCCAAATTTCAAGTAGGTATATCAATCGAGAGAATAAAAAGTTTTATACAATCTCAAAGAGCTCGTTATACCCTTTCAGTAATTGATTTTTCGAAAATGCTTCCTTAGTGGATGCCTACGTTCTAAGTAAAATACGTATGCGAATTTTTAAGTTTCTAGCCTTTCTAACTCTTACAGTTTGGCCTGTGCGTTGATACCTGAATCAGTCACTTTTTCCGTTTCTATATATACTAGCTCAACACCGGTGGCTTCACCCGCGTAGTCTTAGTAGGTATATTCTTAAAATGATAATTACCTGCAATCTGGCCCACATTATTTTAGTTCTACTTAAAATGATAATAGCCCGCGAATTGGCCTGCGCTACCAAGTACTTGCTTAAAACGAAAATAGCCCGTTTTTTTGGTGATTGATCAATATGATCAATTACGACAAATTTACGGTCATCTATTTGGTAAAAAATCATTAAAACTGAGTATGTAGTTATATTCTTTAATTTGTAGAGTTTCCTAACTCACGCCTGTGAAAACCATTTTAAACTGTTTCCAAAAAGAAAGATATACATCTTTCTTTTAATTTGGAATGAATTTCTTTCGTCTGAATGTATTTTATTTCATCGACATTATCGCAAATTGAGAACTAATTTAAAAAATCATTTTTAGTTCGCAAAGATATGCTTCTGAGGTAGTCTTACTTAAATTTTATCGAAACCGGATAAGTGTTTATTGAAAACTCAACCATAATGTTAAAACGTTGACATCGATTTGAGCTAATTATTCGAATTTTGTGCACGTTTGAAGTCAGTTGTGTTTTTTTTTTTTTAATTATATATTTTATGATTACAGAAAGCTAAACCATGTAAATGCCTACTCCTGTATCTATATTTGAGCCCGTCAATAATTAAATTACATTCTTAATAATGTTATACTTAGATATTTTTAAGAACTAATGATCAATATTTTCCAGGACATCAAAAGTTTATGTCCTAGTGATGTAAGCTATATTTTCAAACAAAATTTCAATCGACTGAAGCTTGGCTCGCGTTGCCTAAGTACTTGCTAATATTAAAATAGCCGGCGAGCGGTTAGGACCACGTTATTTAAGTACTTGTTTAAAATCTTAGTAGCCCGCGGTTAGGCCCGCGTTGTCTAAGTACTTGCTTGAAATAATAATAGCCCGCGGGTTGTCCCGCGTTGTTTAAGTAATTGTTTAAAACGATAATAGCCCGTGATTTGGCCCGTGTTTTCTTAGTATTTTTTTCAACATATTTTATGGTATTTGTAATGTTCCTTAAGAACTGGAACTGTTCACATTTTACGATATTATAGAAAATGAATCTACATAATTGCTTACTCCCATATCTATATTGCAGCCTATTGAATGTGATAAAATAATTTCTTAACAAAGTTATAAATATTTTATTTTTCCAAAGGAATCATTAATACTTTCTGGAACATCAAAGTTTATGTTCTAGCCTACAGTTACTGTAGGCTATTTTCAAACAAAATTTAATTTGACTCCGTTTGTTCCTTTTATCAAATTATTTTATTACTTAATTCCCCAAAGAACACATTAAATATTTTGGGATAACATTAGCCAATGTGCTAATTTGTAATATTTATTGTCTATTCCTACACAAAATTTCACTAGAAATCAAAAATTTGTTTTGTTAAAAGTTATCATTTTAATTAGTTATGCCTAGGTATCCGTACGTATGGTACGGATTTTACAGGATGACCGTAGCTCTTGTACAGATACATCTTAATTATAAGCTTCTCATATACCTAATTGTATTTATTATATCCGTTCACTTCGTTAGTCGTTATCGATGTTTTACATGAGAAACTTTGGGGCTCTACCCAGGATAATAAATTCACAAAAATTGAATCAAACGTATTTTTAATTTTGTTTCGAAAATATTTTTGCCAAGTTTCGTATCAATCGGGCCAGAGAATAAAGAGTTTCATACAATCTAAAAAAGCCCGTTTTCTTCCTTTAGAAGCCAAATTTCCAAAAAAAAACCTTTCTCAGTGGATGCCTAAAACGTAAAAGGAATATTATAGGTGTGCGAAATTTTAAGTTTCTGGCCTTAACATTTTGGCCTGTGCGTTGATACCTGAAACAGCCAGAATGTGGAACGCTTTGCCTGGGTCTGTCTTCTCGCTAAAGTACAATGTGGGCGTCTTCAAATCCCGAGTAAATAGGTATCTTCTAGGTAAGCGTGCTACAACCTAGACCGCTTATCTGCTTAACAACAGGCAGTATGTGGTCAAACGCAAACCTATTCAGAATATAAAAAAAAATGCCCTTTTGCCCTTCATATATAGATAGGTGAAAATTTTACTGGGAACAGTGCTTTAATCTTACAGTTGTTAGCTTGTAGTCATACAGAACTACCTCATTTATAGTATCGTATTCCTGAAATCAAGATCGCCAGGCTACTGAACTGAAATATAGCTAATGAGCGTCCGTATACAGCTATTTGGCGTCCACATGTGGATATTAGGCGTCCGTATACAACTATCGGGCGTCCGTACAAAGTATAAAGCTTAACATCAGATTGTTGCAACCCAATACCAATAAAATTATATTTTATTAGTTTTTAGGGTTCCGTACCTCAAAAGGAAAAAACGGAACCCTTATAGGATCACTTTGTTGTCCGTCTGTCCGTCCGTCCGTCTGTCAAGACCCTTTTTCTCAGGAACGCGTGGAGGTATGAAGCTGAAATTTATATCAATTACTCAGGTCTACTGTCCCTTGAAGCTGTGAAAAAATCAAACTTCTAAGCCAACGCAATCAAAAGATACAGCCGTTTATGCCGCAAATTTTGAAACTCGCAAGTACTCGCAAGGGAATCAAAACCTAAAGGGTACTTCCAGTCGACCTAGAATCTTGAAATTTGGCATGAAGCAACGTTTTATAGCACACATAAAGGAAAAAATCCGAAAACCTTAAATTTTTAGTTACATTACAAAATATAATTTTTTTAAAAAATATAAACTTATTACTTTTTTTGTCGTTATGAACGAACTTTGTAAACCTTGCAGGTTTGTACGGAACCCTCGGTGCGCGAGTCCGACTCGCACTTGGCCGGTTTTTTATTAAATACCAACCTCGGTCGTGTGCAAAATTCGAACCACCTCTATCAATTCAAAAAAGAATCGTCAAAATCGATTCACTGTATTCGGACGAGTAATCACGTAACAAACAAAATAACATTCATTCGAATTATGAACCTCCTTTTTTGAAGTCAGTTAAAACATGTCAATTAATTTTCATATTAAACTCGACGTAAAAATATTTTTTTCCTCAAATGACGCAGGCGAATCTGCGGGTGAAAGTCAATATAAAATTATTTTCAAAAATATGAAATCGGGCGCCGAATATTACACATCGTGTATGTGATCGAAGACGATATATTTTGTTATGATTGAGGTAGAAATAATATTTGAGCTATTGTCACAGATTTCATAAGCGAGCTGGCAACGTCGCAATTGTGGACGCC
Source organism: Hypomecis atomaria (assembly GCA_964007245.1). Taxonomy (NCBI): domain Eukaryota; kingdom Metazoa; phylum Arthropoda; class Insecta; order Lepidoptera; family Geometridae; genus Hypomecis; species Hypomecis atomaria. The sequence continues at coordinate 26,641,845 of OZ023279.1, forward strand.
AAATACGCGATTGTGTAGTCAGGAATTCTCTCAGATATACTATTGTGGATATACGCGCTGCAGCAGCGCCACCCCTGCGCTGAGATTTTTCCGGGAACTTTTCAATATTTTTTTGCAACCGTTTTAACGATTTCTCAGCTTCCGTCGATATTTGTACTACGGCTAGCTAGGACCAATAGGACCTAAGTGGCACCGACCAACAAAGTGGCGTCCGGTATGCGGACGTCAAAAGCTGGTGGACGCCAGTTTAAATGCACTTTCGCCTTCAGGGGACGTCTAATTGTTTGCGGGATAAATATATATATATATATATATATATATATATATATATATATATATATATATATTTACATCCCGCTACATTTCTTGCGTCCACCAATGAAAAATCCCATAGTAATACTGCGTCCACCGACTTACTGCGTCCGGTATACGGACGCAAGATTATTTTCACCTCTAATCACCGCCATTCGATACCTATAGGCACTGGGCACCTATAGTAAAAAAATCGTTGGGACGCAAATTTACCCCCAGAGCGTCTGGACTAGTATAATGAAGTTCACCGATCTTCCGCTGGCGGCGCTGCATCGGTGTATATTTTTTGGCTGTATATTTTTTTACAAATTGCCGATAATATTGCGTCCACCCCCAAATGAGACGTTGCCACTTCGTGCAGTGCGAGTAGTTGCCCTTTGTATTGAATGCGACGTTGCCGCTCGGGTGCGTGGACTTGCCGCGTGCGCCGATAGTTTTATATTCTGCTCGTGAACTTTGCGGACGCTATATTACTCCGTACGAAAGGATGCAATTAAAGTTGTGCAGTATAATATTGTGATGAATGTTGAATATAAGTTATTCATTTTGATGGAAGATGGTAAAGCCGATTCATTCGTAGGAAAGTCTTTAGATTAGATGAATTTATCTATGGAAAAAGACCTAGAATGTGAAACTTTAGAAATAGAGGACGTCTTAAGCGTTGCTGAAAGCAAAAACAGACTTCAAGAAAAAAACCGGTTGGAAGCAGCTTGTATCCAGCATGATCCTGCGGACTTGAAGAGATCAAGGTGTCTTCAAATCCCGAGTAAACGGGTATCTTCTAGGTAAGCGCGCTACACCCTAGACCGCTTATCTGCTTTCATCAGGCAGTATGTAGTCAAACGCAAACCTATTCGAAATGAAATAAAAAACATCTCCAGTGTCGAACGAGAAGACGTTGCGCAGTTTTCCGAACGCAGTCCAGCCGAGTTGGATTCGGCCATAGACTCTTTCTTGAAGTCGAACCTACCTAACTGGAGTACTAAGTTGTCCTGGGTAGACGTAGGAGACAACGACTCGAAGAATTGAATTCTCAACAGAGATTGGGGTGGGTACGACATGGGAATTGCACATGATCTTCATTTTGTCCATGTTCATCTTAAGACCCACCTGCTGAGAGACCCGATTGAGACCTTCGAGCATCGTGCCGAGTTCCTCCATTGACTTTGCCATGACTAACGGAAGCTGAGTGAAATATTCACCCTTGATATTGATGCCAAATCCTTTCCATTTCAGGAGCTTAAAAGCGTTCTCCAGAGTAGCACTAAACAGTTTCCGAGATATAACATCCCCTTGTCTTACACCTCTTTTTAAAGGAATTGCCTTGAAGCTCTCTTATTGTACTCAGACAGATGTAGTGGCGTTGTTATACAAACACTTCAACACTTCCATACAGCGATAGTGAGTTACACTCTTTTGCACAACTTGTGTTGTCACTTTTCTTAAAAAATAGGACCACCACGCTTCTGCTCCATGCTTCTAGCGTAACGCTCTCGAGGACGACGTAGTTAAAAAGCTTCTGACAGACTTTTAGTCCCAGTATTCCACCCGGTTTCAGAAGCTCAGGTGTGACGCTCTATAGAAAAAAATCTCGCAAACACTTTGGAGCCTTTGTTCCTCTCGATGGTCTCATTAATGTGTTTAATAAAGGTCGAATCATACATGTCAGTGGATGTGAAGTTTGCTGCAGGCTGCATGAAACCCAATCAATGCGCTACTTTACGTGAGCTTCGGTCTGGATTGGTTATTGCGCAGCCTGTAGCTAACCTCACATCCGCCGACTTCCGTTGTTGATCTCTTCCACCGACACAGTGTTCTCTTGGCATGGAAAGCGGTTCTAGAGCTTGAGCTGAAAGTTCTCGCAGTTGTGGAAATGGGCACGAGTAGGTCGGAGCGTGGACTTCGTCAGGTGTGACCTTTCGAGCCTAGCGTTAATATCCAATGTGCCTCTTACGATTTTGTGATCGCTACCGGTTTTCACTACATGGATCACGGAGACACCATTGAACACCCGTTTCTCAGAGGTCATGATAAAGTTTTATGTTTTCATTTTTTGTGGATCAATCGGATCTCATCCAGATCCACTTTTTGTGAGGCGGCGGCGGAAAGAAAAGTTAATTCAATATGAAAAGTTCTTCTCTCTCCAATAAGTCTATCAACCTATGGCCCCTGGGGTTCTCAGCTCAACTTTCTTCTGCCCATCTTTACATTCAAGTCTCCCATAACAACAGTAAAAGACGTATGATGTATGACCCCACTTACGTCCTCATACATAGTCTCCACTTCATCATCTGGATGTGACAAAGTCGGTGCGCACACCTGAATGCCCTTCAGCGAATCCCTCTTGGATATTCTAAGTATCAGGTTTCAACCCTCCTTGACACACTTTCAAGGTGATAACATTGTCAGCGAGGGACCTGTGAACGAGAAAACCGACAACACCTTGGGACCGCTGGTAACTTTCCCGGTTCTACAGCAGGCTGCCGGACTTCAAGGTTATCGTGTCATCTCCCTCTCTACGGACTTCAGATAACCCTGAAATATCCCAACGCCACCTAATCAACTCTCCTTCCAACTCTTATATAACTGTTGCTCGAGTATTGTACTTTTCACATGCCATGTTTTTGTTGAGATCTCACATTTTTGCTAGTGATGGTCTATCACCAACGTGTCCTCTCGTGGGGGGTTGCTCTGCCCTGTCCTTACCCTACCCCCTACCCAGCCTCTTACCTGAACCCCTACCGTGTCCCCTACTGTGCCCCATACTGTACCTTCTACCGTGCCCCTTACCCTTGGCCTAAAAATTACAAATTTGAATGTAGTAAGAACATAAACTGAAATCCGAAGTCAAAACAGTAAAGTTATCTTGGTAGGTAAGTTATTTTGTTATACTTGTGTTTTTATCAGTGATAATTAGTGAAAAATTGTGGTATTTTGTTGATTATGTGCTGATTTACGTGCATGAGTGTAGGTAAGTGATGAAATGTGATGTATCATGTTGTTCCGTGTTGTTACCAAAACTCCATAGACGCCTCTAGTAAAGTCTCCACTGCTTTACTGAAGTATGACTTGGACTATGTTTAGACTTAAACCGCGACTATGACGTGACTACGACAGTATCTATTAAATATTATTTAAACTTAATACTTGACACTGGCAAATGCACAACAATGCGACGCCAAAACATAAAAGAAGAAGACGGAACCAGTGTACCTGAATAAAAGTAGTGTGAATATCTATAATTTTTAAATTTTTGTAAATACAAGTTTCACAGAAAGAAATATGGCATTTGATATAGAAGTCAACATTCACATGAAGTTTTGCAATAATGGCTGTGGAAATGGTGGACGCAGTAAACCAGTATGAGAGAACGCGCAATAAATATTAAGTACTAAAGACGCAAAAAAAACATCAGTATTGATAAGAATATATAAAAAATATACGCTAGGACGTGCAAATGTACATGACGTAATAAGTGTACCAGAACAAAAGGAGTGTGAATATCTACAATTTTGAACTTTTCATAAATACAAGATGCACGGGTGCATGACATGTGATACAGAAGTCAACATTCACATGAACTTTAGCGATAATGCCAGTGGAAGTGGTGGACGCCATAAGTCGGTGTCTCAGCATGGACGCAATTTCTACACCGTGATGTATATATATATATATATATATATATGAAAAATATATATATATTAGCCATTGAAACGAAATGATGATGAGTATGTATTATATATGTATGAATATATGTAATAGTGTTTTGGTTAGTTATACAATGTATATCATTATTTGACTTTAACTGTATTGACATTGACTTGAATAAATAATATTATAGGTATCTAAAATATACCTATTGAAAAAGTATGTATTTAAAACATGGATATGTAGTATATAAGTCTGGCAGCCATATCACAAGCTCTGCTTAGTTTGGGGTTAGAAACCGTGTGTAAAATGTCCCCTAATATTTATTGAACTAATAAAATATACTTTAATATCTCTTCATTAGCCACGTCATTTACTGGCCATCTGCACAAATAACTTATTTTCGCGCACATTCTGAGAACGATCGGACGTTATATGACTTTATGTTTAGTTATACAGCAGTAAAGTTAATAGCAGTCTGTTATATAAGTTAACAGGTTTCAATTATAGAACTACCTACGCATAAATTAACAACATATGGTTGTATATGTATACTCTAGTCGGCTGATGTTTCACGTGATGGAGCAGTGACGGAAATGCGAATAATAATCGGCCAAGTGCGAGTTGAACTCGCGCACGAAGAGTTCCGTACTGTATTGGAGATTGGAGCCCCTCTTTAACATTTATTTTATTTTAATTATTAACTATTGAAGTAACCACACAATTAAATATTTCAAGCGTCTGCCTGTTACCGTTATTAATATCGAGCGAAAAACAGCTAATAAATCAGGTTTGATGTATGGGAGCCCCCCTTAAATATTTATTTTATTTTGTTTTTGGTAGGTATTTGTTGTTATAACGGCAACAGATATACAGCATCTGTGAAAATTTCAGCTGTCTAGCTATCACGGTTCAGGAGATATAGCCTGGTGACAGACAGACAGACGGACATCGGAGTTTTAGTAATAGCAAAGAATATATAATAATACTGTAATAGGGTCCCGTTTTTACCCTTTGGGTACGGAACCCTAAAAAATACGGGTCAAATCGTAGGAGTGGTCCAATTCTCTACTCTATCGAAAATTGATGAAAGCAGAAAGACTGTGTAGCTGCAATGAAATACGCCGAGTCCAAAATTGACATCGACTGTACTCTTCGCTCCGCTCTGAAAGTCAGAGAGACACTGTTCTAGCGCGGTACAAACTACTCTATTTGAGAACAGTTTTTTATACTTCACTTTTTGTGAGCGAAAAACTTTATTTCCTCGTTCGAAACTCTACTCCTAACCTAACAAGCAGTAAGAAGGTGGAAGTTTCTACATCCATCAAAGTATAAGTAAAAAGTGTAGCGCTCGTAGCGTATTTGGACTAGGTATTTGTCAACAATCACCAAAATTAAGCCACGTTCCGCACAGTCAGTATTTGGATGGGTGACCGCGGGTGGCATTTTCCAACAGAGCGCTACCGTGGCTCGGATGTCACGTTAAAGTGTAGGTCCCGGTTGTTTTAACCGTTTAGCCATGTCAGAGACCTTCAGGACGCCTGAAAACTCTGACACCAGGGCTAGCCACCCAGCCTATACGAACTTACTTTACCTATAAGTAAAAAACCATACCCTTCTTTGGTAGTCGGGTAAAAAGGACCTAGTAACAACCTTGGTCAAGATCTTTACTGTCAACAGCAGGCTATCGATCACAGAGTTTAGTGGCTACATCTGTCATTAAAACGGACGGAATCACAATTATTAATATCTCATTAAAATTCTTAGCCATAGCTTAGCTTTTATATTTATTACCGTTTGCGTATGCAGTTTATTTACAATATTAATAAATTACTACAGATCTTGGGATAAATTATAATTAGGTATCATCAGGTTACATCTTTGCTCTTCGAGCGACATTCAGTAATTTGGCGTTTTCAGTTTCAGTAATTTAAGTTGGCGATCAAATAAATTGTTTGTTACCAATGGGCTCTAAAGTCACTGTACCAATTGAGCGCTGCCGTAGTTGGGATGATACGTTAAATATGGGTCCCGGTTGTTTTAACCGTTAAACTATGTTTGAAGCCTTCAAGCGGCTTCAAAACTGACGCCAGGGCTAGCTACCAGGCCTTTACAATCTTACTTAGGCATCTACTAATAATTATTTAAAAAAAAATGGCAAAACCGACTTCCATCGTGAACAAAATTAGAATAGTTCACTCGAATCGATGTATACAATTTTTACATTTTTGTTGATTTTTCAAAAACTCGATAGAATTTAAATGGGACCACCTCGGGAGCCTTTCAAACTAAAAAGGATTTTTTTTATCTGTTCACAATTGGCAAAAATATCGATGAACATACATAAAAAAAAACATACAGACGAACATTGAACCTCCTCCTTTTTGGAAGTCTGTGTAAAATAAAAAACATACAGAGGTGTGTAAAGGTAAGAATTAGTAGAAAAAAAGCAAGAACAATTTGGCAGGAAAAAAATGCCAAAACCAAAACTTTATTTCAATTCATTACAAGCATAAAAAAACAAAAATGTCTTTGTTTGTTTTTGTAAACTAAATTGACAAAAAACGTGTTTTTTAATTAACTTAATTGCGAATAATTCTCAAGAAATAAACAATTATGACGATTTGTTTTTTGTTTAAATTGATGCGTTTTAATATGTATTATCACTGTGATGTGTATAAAAAAGTAAATAAGGTAGATATGAGGAACCTGTATTATGTAATCAATCTATTTACTTATGGCAGCATTCAAGGCATAGATCTCTAGTAGGTGTTCTCAAAGATTATATCATTCCCTGGCGGTACGAATCAGAAATGTTGACTCAAACCGCTTCGTACGTATCGAAGGAAAATCGACAGTGTAGGGGTGGTAATGTGGCGTCTTCTTACTTGTCCTGTAGTAAAAAATCGGCCCAGTACGAGTCCGACTCGCGCACGGAGGGTTCCGTACTGTATATATAGCCCCTCTTAAAAAAATATTTTATTTTAATTTTATTATTTATTATTAAAGTGAATATACAACTAAATATTCTGTGAATATTTGAAGCATCTACCTGTTACCATTATTAATATAGAGCGAAAAACGACAAAAAATCAGGTTTGTTGTATGGGAGCCCCCTTAATTGCAAATTTTATTCTGTTTTTAGTATTTATTGTTATAGCGGCAACAGAAGTACATCATCTGTGAAAATTTCAACTTTCTAGCTATAACGGTTCATGAGATACAGCCTGGAGACGGACAGACAGACAGACGGACAGCGGAGTCTTAGTAATAGGGTCCCGTTTTTACTCTTACGGAACCCTAAAAAGGGGAAGTTAAGTCAGAATATGTGTTTATTCGTCGTCATTTCAGCTATAACACGTCCACAGCTGGGCATAGAGCATAGACATCAAGAGCAGCGCAAGAAGCTTGATGATACTTTGTCCTTTTTATAAAAATCGGTTGAGGAGTAGTCAGCAAGATTTTTCTATCGTCATGAAACTATGTAACTAAGGAACTTAACAAAAAATGAAAATAACTGAGCGTACTCTATGTTATGCGGAACTGCATAACACTGGCTACCTTGGGATGAGCGCCTGCATTCGTATTGCTCACCAGTCACCAGTGCCGTGCATCGATGCACGTAGGCCTTGCAATTCTGATGCTGACAATCTGACCTTCATATACCAGAGATTTAACCACTCGGAACGACAAGTTCTCGAGTGGAGACCACGTACTTATAGGCCGACCGCTTAACGCGCGTATCGCCTGCGGGTAAGAAGGGAGCGGGGGGTGATGTTACCGGGTGGATGACGGGTACGCGGAGCAGAGAGCTCACGTCTCACCCCTCTCACCCACCCGGTAACATCACCCCCCGCTCCCTTCTTACCGCAGGCGATACGCGAGTTAAGCGGTCGTCCTATCTATAGCAATATAAGACCTTTGTAACACTTAGTGGCAAATAAAATAATATGAAGCACAGGGAAGTCGTCCACTCAGAAGACGAACAGATGGCCTCACTATAATACCGCAGGATCTCGCTAAATGCAAGACGCTCCTAACCGGTCTTATTGCAGATCTACAGGGGAGGCCTATGTCCAGCAGTAGACGTCCAATGGCTGAAACGACGACGACGACGAAGTCTTGATATAGGTTACGTCACTTTAACATAGAAATGAATGAAAATTTATTTTTAATTTTGTAATGATAATTTAGCACTGAGCCTTTCCAATGTAATTAATAATTTGCCATATTTACCTTTAAACTCCTTAAAGGGTCATATGTATTTGACAATATTATAACATGTTATCTAAGAAAAGCGTGTAAAAATTACATGTTGTCTTATCCTCTAAACTCAGAATTAAAACAAGGATTTAAAACATATTTTGCACTTTACTTTCCATTTTTCCATTATTACACACATCGAATAATAATAACATAATAATCCGCCCGATTCCTTGTCAGTGTCAGTGGCGAGTATCTGTCTGTGTTACCAGTAGTAGCCTTTCTAAAATATACCCAGATCAGACAGATGCTCGTCACCACAGATTACAAATAAGTAGAACTTAACTAGAACTTTAACAGTATTTTATATTAATTATGTCTGTAATCTTACATACATATGTTGCAATAAATAATTGAATTAAATACATATCGTGACAAAAAAGTGAATAAAATTATACTTACTCGAACAGCGATAATGGATAATAATATACCTACGAGTATTATTAAATTTGACATGCAATAGACGAGAACATGACATGGTGAATCGACAATAGGTTCTAATAATAACCGCTACTTGAACATAATAACAGTTATCTAGAAGAAACTGTGTGTACAGTCAGTGTCACGGTTCACAGCGCAACAAATGATTGTCAGCCACTGGTAATCCAAAAAAGTTGATAGTTCAATGAAATGTTACAATTTAAGGACCTGTACTCGTATTGCATTTTTTAGAGGACGCAATTTTATTCTTGGGACATGTGTCCAACATGTGTGGGGGGGTTAATAGAAGCTTAACCCTAAGTTTGTGGGGTTGCCGCCCTTTTGATAAGAGTCATAACTATCTTCATAGCGTTGTTTGACTAGATGTTCGTTAGTGTTCATCTAAGTAAAGCAACGTTCAACGGTCAGTCTTCGGATGGGTGACCGCCGGTGGCATTTACAACTGAGCGCTACCGTGTCTCGAATGCCTCGTAAAATTTTAGGTCCCGGTTGTTTCAATAGTTTAGCCTTCAAAACTCTGACACCAGAGCTGCCTATATTCATATTCATATTATTTATTGGTATCAAAAATATAAAAGATACACGTCAATAAATTATAATAATTACATTCGTTATTACTAAAATATTAATATCACTTTATAATAATATCATCTTTGCTTAGTAGCAAATAATTAAATTGTACTGAATTGAAACATAATATTACAAAATAGTTGTGTTGTGTGTATACGTACTTACTGTCACTGACAGTACATACAGCTGATTTACGTCGGAGAGCAAGACTCAAGTTCACGATAAAAGTCAAAGATCAACGCATGTTGCCAACGAGTTCTACACGACATTGAACATGAACAAAAAATACACCAGCTTCTAGAAGCTTCGGCGCTCGTGGTTTCGGTAACCTAGCGTCCTTTCTTCACGGTCACATTAGCGTAGTGATGCTCATAGCATAGCTAGACTAAGTAAGTTCTTATAGGTCAAGAGGCTAGTCCTGGCTATAAAGCATGCGACCACGAAAAACTACGAAAAGAACTCATTTCGACGTGTGAAAAAGTGACAGTTATATACTTTGCCATAACGCTGTCTCGTTCTGACACTACGAACGAAATAATTCGTGGCGCGCATATTAGCCCAGCAGGTGTCAGAGTTTTTAAGCTGCCTGAATGGCTATATCTGATAGAGCTAAAGGTTTATCGATACTAATTCTATAAATACTGAAGTGTGTTTGTTACTCTTTAGCGCAGCAATAGAGGCATTGAAATAATGATTTTTAGCATGGATAGTTTAAAGGTCAGAGAGTGTTTGACTATTTTTAATTCCGGAATAATATACGCCAAGCAAAACCAATAAGCACATAGCATTGCACAAAAACCTACATAATATCACGCGGTCAAAGCCGCGGGCAAAAGCTAGTAAAATATAAAATGTCATCAGATCCACGTCAGCTGCACTGTACTGTATCAGTCTTTTGACAGTCCACTGCAGGACGTAGGCCTACCCACGAAGGTTGATTGGGCCATATCCACCGCGCTAGCTCAGTGCGGGTTAGTGGATTCACATACGCCATTCGAATTCCTTCTACGGACGAATGCAGGTTGCCTCACGATGTTTTCCTTCACCGAAAAGCCAGTGGTGTTAAATTCCGTACATAAATTCCGAAGAACTCACTGGTACGGGACCGGGATTTGAACCCACGACCTCACGATTGTAAGGCGGGTGTCAGACCACGGCTTTTGCGTAGGCGGCCACGGCAGCGCTTAGTTGTAAATGCCAGAATGCTTGTTATTGTCAGAATAGTTGTACATTGTCATTCGTCAGTACATCAATATTCGGATGGGTGACCGCAAATTGCGTATAAGTGAAATAATGGAGTCATTTTAATAGGTAACATTTGACAGTTCATTCATGCAAAGAAAAATATACCAGCGGGAAGCGACTTTGTTTTATACTATGTACCTAGTGATTAACTAGAATCATGCTAGACACATATACAAAAAATAATTGTGACATGGTAAATGTAATCGAATTATGAACAGTACAAAAGTTGTTAACCACGTGAGCGGAAAACATGAGACTTTGATTTTGTACAAAAAATATGATGTGTTACGTTTAGTTTTATTTTAATTGGCACGTTTACGGCGTCTATCATTATAAATATCTATGGTGATGATTAACTATTTCCTTGAATCAGTTCTATAAAATAAAAAGGTGGGTAATTCTGTATAAAAACAAGCACGTAACGTGCTTTAACGTGTTCTTTGTTTTTAAGAAATTCGACTGAAAAATATTTTATACTACACCTGCTCGGAAAGTACCTTGATACTTTATCAAATTTACGGTAGAAAGTACGTCATTGCATATCGAACAAATATGCGGGGAGAAAACGCATCTGAGCGGGTGAGAAAAGTGTATGAAAATCCATTTCTTACGTGGTTTTTCTTTTTTAATTTTGGGTAAGACTATGCGCTGGTAACCTAAATATCAAAAGCCAAAAAGTTTTTACAGTGAGTTTTTATCTCCAAGTTCGCAAAATGACACTGGCCACTAGCTGTGTGTGGGATGGTGTCAAACAATTTGAAAAAAGAACATGTGAAAATTGCAGACGCCATTGGCGCCATTTTCAAGTGTTACATTAAGTGCAACAATTTCAATATAAATTTCAATTAGTAAAGATTTAGTTTTTTATTTTCCTCGTAGGTGTAGTATAAAGCACTATGTATCACTCGAGAGAAAGTGCGATTCCCGATCTCGGGTGTTTTAAAGCCCTCGCCTACGGCTCGGGCTTCAAACGACACCCTCGACGGTAATCGGTCACTTTCTCCTCTCGGTGAACAATGTACTATTTTATCGTCAAAATTAGTAGAAGAACAATATTTATGATAATAATATTTAAATCAAAAGCATATAAGTAGAGTTAATGACGCGATCGCCTTGACCGCTTCACGCTACTGGTAGAGCAACTCTACATCAACATCATCATCACACAACTATCCTACTAGTCCTACTATATTATAAACGTGAAAGTTTGTAGGGATGGATGGATGGATGATTTTTGTTCTTTTGACGTAGATATTTAACTGGAAATATTGCTCTTCCTTTAATAATACATACTTATAGGCTATTTTAACGAAAACAAAAATAAAATCAACTTGGAAATGAACAAGTTAAAAGCATATTTATTTTCTTGCTAGACAAAGAGCGCACTATGGCAGGCAATGACGTCACTGCCCGTAATTGTCATACATGCGCCATACTATGTTATGCTTTGTCGAAAAGGGACAAGGCATCCCCTCTTTATCCCTACCAAAATCTTTACAAGCTTATATCTCTGAACTTGATTAGCCAATTTTTATAATTTTTCAGTTCATGAATCATAAGTAATTGCAGAATTGACTAATCCTAATACTTTTAATTAATTCAATACCAGTCAACTACCCTATTGTGGTATATACTATATACCATCGACCTTCCCAAAACACGCTTAGTTGTTCTAAATGGACTGCATTTAAACGAAAATTTACTATCTTTTAGAAAACTTCTTTATCCTTGTGGAAATTTTATACGAGATATGTACTTACAAGTCTTACAGTCTCAAATTATACCCGAGCTAAGGTTAGTTAGGAGCTATTTTACCCAGCAAGAATAATTCAAGTAACAATTTTATTATATTTTTAAATCCGTCGTGAACTCGTGACCTGATAAGTGTTTTTATTTAAAACCCAACAGCTCAACACGAGCTCATGCACGACATAAAAAGACATAAAAAGTAGGACGCACCACTAGATTCTTCACATGGCAATAAAAAAGTAAACAAATCGACACACAAAGGCTACAATAATAAGTTTTTACCGTAAGCCTCGAGTAAGCCGCTGAAAGTGCGCACAAAATATACGGCATAAAAACTGGCGACATTAATGTCCAGCGGGATCAGAGGTGAGGTCGCTGTGAGAGATTCTTGATGTAGGTTCATCTTAATCATCATCATCATAAGCCTTTTATCCACTATTTGATATAGGTAAGTTAGTACTACACTAACTAAATAAATAAATAAATATTAGGGGGCATCTTACACACGGTCTCTGACCCCAAACTAAGCAAAGCTTGTCATATGGCTGCCAGAGACTGATATACTACATATACATACATATTTTTTAAATACATACTTATAAACCTCTAGATAGTACTTAAATAACACCCAGACACAGAGCAAACACCAATGTTCATCACATTAAGCTTGCCCTGGGTGCGGATCGAACCCACCAACAAGTAAAATAAGTTTTGTCAAAAAGCACCCTGCCTATTTTAACAAAGCGTCTGATAAAACGCACAAATTTAGATCGCAATACAGACATAAAGTCGTGGAACCAAAGTATAACTTAGCAATGCAGAATTCTAGCCTAAATTAATAAAAATAGCTATAAAGTAAGTTCGTATATATAGCTCTGGTGTCGGAGTTTTTACGCCGCCTGAAGGCCTCTGACATGGCTGAACAGTTAAAACAACCGGTTACCGGGGCAAACAATATTATTTATTTTTTAAAAATAAATAAATTGCCAAATAATCTAAAAGATATCGAAAAAGAAAACTGTTTCATATTACAGCTAAAAATTACCCTATTATCCAAATGCTACTGTACTAGACGAATTTGATGACGATTTTCTAGAAAATGTAAATAGTAGAGAGCATAACGCACGCACACATATTCGCGTCAATGGCATAAACTATACATTTATATTACACATACAGAATTGTATAACAATTTTGACAACGCTAAAAGTTCACGGACATGTAACATGACGTAAAAATTATGTTTTATAAGCCTTGGCATAATAGAATTATGTACACCTTGTTATTTTTTGCCACTGACACCTCCAGTTGACATGACATTGTGCCATGACATTCACATAGATTTATTGTATAGGATTTTGTCTCTTCTTCGAATGCGGAATAATATAATTAAGTAATTGTCAAAATAATAAATTATGTATACATTTTCTGCGTATAGGCTGTTTACAGAATATGTTCGTGTAGCATAATAATATATTAATTTGAATAAATTTATACAAGTGTTATTAAAGTTTTATTATAACATCGCGGCAGTAATTTATCAACAGTTATGATTTATGTGTATGTAAATTGCTAAAATTAATAAAAAGGCCTTTGCCAAAATCACGCGTGAGAGCCATCAAGATCATAAATTGCCTAAATAGCAATAAATTGAACAAGGACTGGACACGTGAACCAAGAGCTGACCTCACTGAAGGCAGCAAATCCGCGAGGTTATGTCAGGTTGAATCGAATTTATGTGTTGTGTGCTACATAGCCTTAAAACAAAATACAGACTGCTGTTTTACTAAGTGCCGGGACAATCAAAGGTCAATAAAATAATTATTTTTCGCAAAAAATGTCAAAACCGCCTTCCATCGTGTACAAAATTCGAAAAATTTCGCTGGAATTATTTACATTATTGTTGTTTTTTTTTCAAAACCGGACTAGCCGATTTCTGTAAATTTAAATAGGACCACCCTCAGAAGTATACCCTTTAGAACTAAAAAAGAATTATTCGATTCGGTTCACAATTGGCGGAATTATCAACGAACATACACAAAAAAAATACATACAGACGTACATAGAACCTCCTCCTTTTTGGAAGTCGGTTAAAGATAACTGCTAGCCTGCTACGAGTAAACTCAAGGCAAACAGTTAAAATTAATGAACTTAATTAAAACTTCTTTTGCTTTACCCAAAGTTACTATTTCATTTTTTATAAAACAGTTTATTTCAAAAACAATATAAAAAGATATTATCACTGTTGATTGTTTTAATTTTATTAAATTTAAAAATGGATAAAATTTATAGCTTCATAAACTAAAGCATAATTATACTATATCCTTTAATCAATGAAATAAAAAGGTTCATAATGGTAGGTGTATCACTATATGCACATAATGTGTAAAAACTATGTAGACGTATTATTAAAATAGCTAGGAACGTGTAATTTCGTAACGTGCCCGGTGCCGGTGCCACCAGTTCCTACATAATTATATTTTATTGAATATCACGGGATCTAATGTTTGTTACACCTCATGGATTCACTTGGAGTCTCACAGTTATGAAGTGTAAACGATGAACCTTTTTACAAGCTTTTATTTAACTTTCAATGGATGTATGTAAGTAAGTAGGTACGCGTGGAATGCTACAAGTAAAATTTGACCAATTTCCCGGTTTCAGATTCCGATTCTGAGACATTTGTCGGAACTCAAAAAAAAAATCAGCTGTTCCATACATTTTGTCGCGGGTGAACGATATTTTTCTATGGAACAACAACAATTTTTTTTGAGTAGACAAAAGTCGCAGAACAAAAGTTGTTAGTTTTGATGTAGAGAATAAGCCCCTAAAATGATTCTAATTAATTAGAAATAACCCTGTATATATGTAAGAAGATAAAACAGGTGTTACTAAAGTGAAATCATTACTATTGAATTCTTTATTTAAAAGAAACTTTTGATTTCAATAAAAGTTCCCTTTCGAAAAGACCTGATGCAAATAACAAGAAAATAAAGAACAAAATAAATAAACCTGAAATACCGATTACAAAATCCGAAACCACACTAAATAAGGAGAGATGAAGACCGGATGAGTGTAAAACCGGTTATTACGTCGTGTTAGTAAAATAAACAATTAAAAAACGAAAGGAAATAATGTTCGGTAACAAATATAGTGAAAGGAAAACGAGAGCGGTACTGCTGCCGGATCCAAATAGCCGTTAAACCCTAAAATCGATACGATTCAAGTTTAAATATTACTTGTAAAAAAACACAACAACAATCACAACATAAAATGACAATAAAAAAATCAGCCAAGCACGAGTTGGACTCGCGCATGAAGGGTTCCGTACCGTATGGGAGCCCCTAGACAAAAAAATCACTTTTGTTGTATGGGAGGGATTTTGTATTATTCTGTTTTTAATTTAAATATTTGTATTATTTATTGTTATAGCGGCAATCGAAATAAATCATCTGTGAAAATTTCGACTCTCTAGCTGTAATAGCTAGAGATTCGAAATTTTTACGGTTCATGAGATACAGCCTGATAACACACAGACGGACAGCGGGGTCTTAGTAAAAGGGTCCCGTTTTTACCCTTGGGGTATGGAACCCTAAAAACAACCAGAGTATTAGTAAGATACAGATTTTTTAATACATACATAAACACTTCATTGACCCCACAAATAGATACAAATAAATTATTATAAAAATATAACTTTTCATATACAACTTTTGAGATCCAGGATATCCACGTAGCATCAGAGTCAAGGAGCAATGCTCCTTGATCAGAGTGCTAGCCAAACCAAGTAAAAACGCAAGCAAGCAAACACGACGGGTCTATCTTGTTTAGTACAAGAGTTTATATGGTCACCTTTCGACTCCATCACCAGAACAGTCCTTGGTGTCATATTATTGCATTGTCACGCGATATACTATGCGTGTAAAATTTCAGCTTAATCGGAATCCGGGAAGTTGGTCATATTTAACTTGCAAGATTCCACCCGAACTTCCATACCTACATAGGTACATACATTGCAAGTTAATTAAAAGCTTGTAAAAAATACGTGTCCAATATAAACAAACCTAATTAAATAAAATACATCTTGTTAAAATTACCAACGGAGTAATTATATTATTTTTTTTTTACCCCATCATCATTCCTATTATAACTACACAGACTGTCGTCAAGAACTTTATTCTTCAAATTCTACTCGTCAAAAAGCCACTAGAAATAAAAATATTTTCTAATGCCTTGTTAAATTAAGATCACAGTTCGCTATGGTGTAGACTTAGGACTTTCATTTTGCAATATAATTTATTGTTCATATTATCTTAAAGACCTAATTTCGCAATTCTCGTGCATTCTTTGAGCAACACAATGCCAGCTGCAATAGTCGAAATCCAAGCAATATCATTAAAATTGTTCCAATTTTTACTCAAGCATTAATGCTATTGTTTTTCGGATACGTTTCTTATTGCGTTTTACATTCAACACATGTTATCATATCACCATTTGCAGTATGTGTCAGCCTACTGCCAGGTATAAATAAGCCTCCTTCCTATTTCGCCAATTTCCCTGTCTCAGTTACTCTCACTGAAATGCCGATATTTTTAACACGCTTTAATTAGTTTCACCTGTATGTTTGCTTGCTTGCTTGTAACCAACCCCTTTGAGCCCGATTTTGCCCGATTTTCCGATTTTGCCGATCAGATTTTCTTGAAACTTTGTAGACCTATCAAAGACCTATGACAATGCATTTATTTGATTACTAAAAAGCTTGTAAGTTTGGCGTGTGTGTGTCTCTCTGTCTGTGGCATCGTAGCTGCCAAACGGATGAACCGATTATGATTTACGATTTTCTTTTTTTTTGTCTGAAAATTGAATTAGTCGGGAGTGTTCTTAGCTGTTTTATCAAAGTCCGTTCAGCCGTTTCAAAATCATCAGCTCTTTTGTTGGCTGCTCCAAAATCTCACGAGTGTTTTTTTAAATTTTTAATTCAATCTTGTCTATTTATTCAGAGAGCTTAGCGCAATCTCGTACTGCATCAAGTTCATCGACAATTTCGTCAACAGAACAACTTTTATCTCCCACATAATTACCATAACATAACCTTTAATGGGTTTGTTATAAGGTCTGTGTTGCGTTGCGACACTCCCGACCAGTTTACCCTATGATCCTAACTCAAGGTGACTATCACATTCCGTAAAGTAACTTAGTACTAAATTCCTCATACGAACCGTCAGAATGTGGAACGCTTTGCCTAAGTCTGTCTTCCCTCTTAAGTACAATGTAGGTGTCTTCAAATCCCGAGTAAGTAGGTATCTTCTAGGTAAGCGTGTTACGCCCTAGACTGCATATCTGCTTAACATCAGGCAGTGTGTTGTCAAACGCAAACCTTTATGATGTAAAAAAATTTAGATTTTTACCGACTTCCAAAAAGGAGGAGGTACCTACTATGTTTTTGAAGTGAAAACTTCTTTAGCGAGTAAAAACTTTTGACTAGGAGTTTCTTTAGCAACCACTGAAGTTAAGCAAATTTCGCCACGGTCAGGCTTCGGATAGGTGACCATGTGACATTTAATAATCGGACAAATGCGAGTCAGACTCATGTGTTCCGTACCATATGGTACCCTTAAATATTTATTTTTGAAGTGAATATTTACATAACTAAATATTCTGTGAATATTTCAAGCATCTACCTGTCACCGTTATTAATGTCGAGTGAAAAACGGCAAAAAAAATAGGATTTGTTGTATGGGGGCTGCCTTAATTTTTTGTCTGTTTTAAGTATTTGTTGTTATAGCGGCAACAGAAATACGTTATCTGTGAAAATTTCAACGTTCTACCTATCACGGTTCATGAGATACAGCCTGGTGACCGACGGACAGCGGAGTAGTAATAGGGTCCAGTTTTTACCCTTTGGGTACGGAACCCTGAAAATGAGCGCTGCCGTAGCACCACCCAAACGTACCTTCTTACTACGTACTTTAATTGCGGAGTGGTCAGACTGCCCCCTGCTTCAGACATTGCTTAGGTACTTTAACAAAAATTGAAGTAGAATATTTATGATCCGAATCACACAATCAGGCAGTGTGTAGTCAAACACAAACCTATACATAATAAAATAAAAAACACAACTTGGCGGCTGTGATGTTAGCTACAAGCTGCGGATAGCCCAATCCTGACTGAAGCTCACTTAGCAGCTGCGCGAGGGTTGGGTTATTCGCACCTTGTAGCTAGTATCACAGCCGCCAAGTTGTATGATTCGGACTCTTCTAAGTACCTACCTATGCATAGTATGAATCCTACTAATATTATAAACGTGAAAGTTTGTAAGGATGGATGGATGGATGGATGTTTGTTACTCTTTCACGCAAAAACTACTGAACGGATTGAGATGAAACTTAGCAATTATATAGCTAATATATCAGAATAATGCATAGGCTATAAATTATAATGATATTGCGTAAATTTTCCTTAATATAACAATAAGTGTTAAGTACGTAGGAAAAATTCTGCCATCTGCGAGCTATTCTAGCGTGCGCTCCAAGAAATGTCAAAAAAGAACTGTCAAATCGTTTTTTTTTTGTTTATTTATTTGCCACCTCTCCTTTATTAAGGATGGTAAGGTAGGGCCTCGAAATATCATGCGGGCGAAACCGCGGGCAAAATCTAGTGCTATATACCTACGCGTGTTACGAAAGTGTCAGAACTATGTCCGTTTACCGTTTTCCCATGGTCCTACTCCAAGGTCCGAGTTGAGAAATTCCATGGTATTTTGACACCTGTTGAGTAAATTCCCCATCATGGCAAACATTAATCAATATTCATGATTTTTTATCAGCAAATTGTGAAACAGGTGATTTGAACAAAACTACTGTGCTAGTCGGACTCGCGCACGAAGGGATTCCGTACCGTATGGAAGCCCCCCTTTAATTTAATTTAACTATTTATTTATAAAGTGAATATTCATCTAAATATTGTGTAAATATTTCAAGCATCTACCTAACACCGTTATTAAAATCGTGCGAAAAACGGCAAAAAAAATCGGGTTTGTTGTACGGCCCCCCTTAATTTTTTTTTCTGTTTTTAGTATTTGTTGTTACAAGTTGTTGTTGTTGATAGTGGTAACAGAAATACGTATATCGTTCGGTTCATGAGATACAGCCTAGTGACAGACAGACGGACAGCGAAGTCTTAGTAATAGGGTCCCGTTTTTACCCTGTGGGTACGGAACCCTAAAAAAAAGACACCGAAATCAGATTTTCCAAAATCATCTACACATGGTAGACGATTCAATAAATTCAGTGTTCATATAAATAGCTCAATAAATTCAGTATTCATATAAATAGCTCAATACATTCAGTATTCATATAAATAGCTCAATAAATTTAGTATTCATATAAATAGCTCAATAAATTCAGCATTCATATAAATAGCTCAATAAATTCAGCATTCATATAAATAGCTCAATAAATTCAGTATTCATATAAAAACTAAATTGAAATAGATTCATTCGTTTTCGAACTGCGATGTCGCAGAAAGGTAACACTTGGCGTCGTAGGCCAATAGGAAAATACAAACTCTACTGTAAGACCTAGACTATGAATACAAAGATGAATCTAAGGACGCTGAGATCTAAAATTAGGCAAGTCGTTTAGGCAAAGGAGGTCAAATACAAATACATACGCTACTCATCACTAGGTCAAAATTATAAATCAAAATCGCCGTTTTTGTGTGTCTATCTGTGTGTCCGCTTAAATCTGCTGAAGTGCAGAACAAATAACAATGCGGTTTTCAATATCTTTTATTAACCGACTTCCAAAAAGGGGGAGGTTCTATGTTCGTCTGTATGTATTTTTTTTTGTGAATGTTCATCGATAGTTTCGCCAATTGTGAACCGAATCGAAAAATATTTTTTTAGTTCGAAAGGGTATACTCTCGAGGTGGGCCCATTTAAGTTGTACAGTAATCGGCTGAGCCGTTTTTGAAAAATCAACAATAATAAAAACAATTCGAGTGAAATATTCGAATTTTGTACGCGATGGACGGCAGTTTTAGATTTTTTTGCGAAAAATAATTATTTAGAATGTATCTTCCGGAAGGTAGAGCTATAATTCAGTCGTAACCGGGTGAAGCCGGGATGGACAACGAGACAATGTAGGTACATAAGATAGATAAAATAAATAATAAACAAATAAAATAAATATTAGGGGACATCTTACACACGGTCTCTGACCCCAAACTAAGCATAGCTTGTGATATGGCTGCCAGAGACTGATATACTACATAGACATATTTTAAGTACATACTTATATAGATAGTACCTAAATAACACCCAGACACAGAGCAAACACCTGTGTTCATCACACAAATGTTTGCCCTGGGTGGGGATCGAACCCACGCCTCTTTGACCCAGAAGTCAGGGTCACTAACCACTGAGCCACCGAGGCAGTCAATGATGAATGAATGGATGGATAAACCGAATGGATAAAGACCGCAGAAATGTTTAAAGGCAGGTATGAGGTATGAGAAGGCTGGCTGAATGACGAAAGCACAAAACGCTCCAAGCGGGACGTCAGGACAACTGTCTCAACACGCTACTTAGAATTAGCTAATAAACAAGATTAAGCGAAATTAAAAATTTTGAAAAAACCCACGCAATAAAAATTTCATCGAAAAAGAATAAAAGATGTAATTTTTATTATTTGGGAACATGCATTAAGCTACCACGTACACATTGCTGAAAACAGAATTGTAATCGGACATTTCGTTTTGATTATATTGCAACATTGTTTTGCACTAATATTGTGGCGCCCCCTAGTGAGTTACAGCCATGACACCTGTCTAAGAACATGAACTCATCAAACACAAACGTTATTGAAAACCGCATCAAAATCGGATCATTAGTTTAGAAGATAGGTGGGAACATTACTTTGCACAAACGCACACACATTTCTCACCCTAAACGCATATACCTGCTCCGTTCCGTCGTGGGTAAAAATAGACAGCAACAAGAACAACAAAAATCTGGCGTACCGTGATGCAAGCCTATTCGTACCGGTCCTGTTGGTAATTATAAACAATTAGATTCGATTACTCATCATTATGACTAACCTATATTATAGGGCCAATCGTAAAGTGAAAACAGCTGTTCACAGCAAAAAATTCATCGACTCTACAAATTGTGCAGAACTACTTATTTAATATCGCGATTTTTTAGTTGGTCCCATATTAAAAGTTGGTCATAATCATGAGTACAATGATCTTAGGATATTTTTGATGTCTAGAAAAATATGTGAAAAATTTTTCTACGGTTTTCGATAAGGGGAAAATGTAACCGGGCGCGTGGGGAGCGAGAAGGGGTTAAACCCATTCCTTCCCTGGCTGCACTCGTGACAGTCACCATGACAAATAAACGACAGGAAAAATATTACTTACCTATTACCTAATTTACATTTGGTTACGTAAGACAAAAAAATCGGCCAGTTACGAGTCGGACTCGCGCACGGAGGGTTCCGTACTGTATGGGAGTCCCCCTTATATATTTATTTTGCGGGTCGCCGGTTTGCTCGCGGCGTTCACGCAATGCACTGAAACTACTCACTTAGACTAAGATTTAAACTAACCTTTCTCTATAGTACAGTCGAATTCTTTAAAATGTAACTACTCAACAAAGGGCACATACCCTGGAGTCTGTGGGTCAAAAATTTAAATATAAAAAAAAAAATATTTTTATTTTATTATTAAAGTGAATATACAACTAAATATTCTGTGAAAATTTCAAGCATCTACCTGTTACCGTTATTAATATGGAGCGAAAAACGGCAAAAAAAATCAGGTTTGTTGTATGGGAGCCCCCCTTAATTATTAATTTTATTCTATTTTTAGTATTTGTTGTTATAGCGGCAATAGAAATACATCATCTGTGAAAATTTCAGCTTTCTAGCTATAAGTTACATAAGATACAGCCTGGAGACTGACAGACAGACGGACAGCGCAGTCTTAGTAATAGGGTCCCGATTTTACCCTTTGGGTACGGAACCCTAAAAATTGGCATATTGATGGATTACACGTGGAAATAAATGATCACCAGACAGACAAGCGTTAATAACTACAAATCAAAACTTGTAATGTTATTTCATATTTTTTATAATGCAAAAAATATTAAATAATAAATGAGGCTTAGGCATTCCAATCAAACCTAACAGGTTTTACGACAAAAAAACAGCAAAGACTTAAACGATTTTACAAAGTTTTTACGTGAATTTTTTGTCTGCAATTTAGATAAGATTTGGAACCAACCTCGACAATTTTTATCGTGTTGCATTTTTTTCGCTGTTGCACTTTGTTAGTTTTCCGCGTAGAATTGAATTTTATATATAGCCTTGTGCGCTTTGTAAACTGTATTGAATAGAACCATAGTTCAACAGAGTATTAAAAATGCGTAATGAAAAGAAACATCGATAATGCGCGTTGAACAATTACTTATCCTACCAATATTATAAACGCGAAAGTTTGTATGTATGGTTGTTCGTACCTCTTTCACGCAATATGATGACTGCCTCGGTGGCTCAGTGGTTAGTGACCCTGACTTCTGGGTCAAACGTCTGGAACATATGTGTTTGTTCTGTGTCTGGGTGTTATTTAGGTACTATCTATATAAGTATGTATTTAAAATATATAAATGTAGTATATCAGTCTCTGGCAGCCATATCACAAGCTTTGCTTAGTTTGGGGTCAGAGACCGTGTGTAAGATGTCCCCTAATATTTCAAAAAAAAAAACTACAGAACGGATTGAGATGAAACTTTGCAATGGTATAATGCTTATACGAGTACATCAGTAACACATGGGCTATAATTTATAAAGATATTGCGTGAAACAAAGTTCGCCGGGTCAGCTAGTAGAGATATAAATGATAAAACGCGTTTGAAGAACCTCATTAGTTTTTTAAACTTATCCCGAGGTCCAGGCTTTTTGTACAGTTACAAAATGCCTGGAATATCACTTCACTTTTGGCGATTTTACACAGAACACACTGACTGACTTGGTAGGTATACTATGATAGTATATTTTCATATTATGAACAACTTTTACAATACTTGACTACCTCGGTGGCTCAGTGGTTAGTGACCCTAACTTCTGGGTCAAAAGGGGCGTGGGTTCGATCCCCACCCAGCGCAAGTATTTATGTGATGAACATAGGTGTTTGCTCTGTGTCTGGTTGTTATTTAGTTACTATCTATATAAGGATGAATTTAAAAATATGTATAAGTAGTATATGTCTCTGGCAGCCATATCACAAGCTTTGCTTAGTTTGGGGTCAGAAACCGTGTGTAAGATGTCCTCAAATAAGTTCGTACAGGCCGGGTGGCTAACCCTGGTGTCAGAGTTTTTAGGCCGCCTGAAGGCGTCTGACTTGGCTAAAACAACCGTGACCTACAATTTAACGTGTCATCCGAGCCACGGTAGCGCTCAGTTGAAAAATGCCACCCGCGGTCACCCATCCAAATACTGACCGTGCGGAACGTTGCTTAATTTAGGTGATCACTTTTACAATGAAGCAGACCCCGAATTCGTGGAAAAAACTCACCAGTTTCACACTTTTTTCTAAGGATTATAAATATTTTTCTGTAGTACCAGCTGATGAGACTAGCCTTGGGTGTTAGTTCTTAAGCCGTCCAATCGCTTTTGTCAGAGCTAAATTATTCGAATAATTGAGGACCACACTTTAAAACCACAAGAGTTATTTTATTGACTTATCTACATACAATCTTCATGTAGAGTCTGTCTGACTGCATTCGTGACTAAACACGACAATATGCCTCTCATTCGAGAATACCTATCACTCTCATTCTCTCTCACACAATTTCCAATTAGCCAAACAAAGACAGAGAATCTGAAGGCCAAAGCTGTATACAATTACATGCATAGAACTGAAATGTCCCACTTTATCTATCAGGTCTAAACTGTACTAAAGCGGAGCGGAACGTTCTAGTCCGTAAGAGCATAGCAGAATGACAATCAGTAAGCAAATACCTATTGTATTCCACAATGGGATAATAAATACGTCCTATAGATAGATAGATAGATAGATATACTCTTTATTGATTCACATTCGCACACACATACAGATATACATACAGATACATATCAGAAAAATAGATGCTAAAACATGTGAAGCGACCGGCGGACTTATCACTGAAAGTGATTTCTTCCAAACAACAGGATACTATAGGGTCTTCACATCGGTTATCATTTTCGAGCATTTGTCTATTTGCCCAAATACAGTTATATGAAGTGGTTCGTATTCGCCATTATTTGCCTATTAGAACGAACAAAGCGAATACGCAAGTACGCGAACTCCCGACTCGTGTGTCCGTGTTATTTGTCTGGACTCTAAATAAACCACCGCGAATATAAAATAAACGTACACCGAATAACATTGCGACTTGCGAGAACGCAGAATACCTACTGCCTTCATATCACAAGGAAGACAGCATTAATGCTTTCAAATATTAGTTTTCTAAACTTTTTTTAACGCGAATAAGTCCGCGCTTGACCACCAACTCGCTTGATGGTAAGCGACGTTGTGGTCGAAGATGGAGCACGCAGACCTAGAAGATACCTATTCACTCTGACCTAAACTTAGTGAAGCCTTTACGGCACTTTAACTTGCAATACTAACGTTTGTCTACACATTACTGCAGTCTTCCTTACGAAGGTATCGTATTCGCTGTACACGGCTCCGCTCCACTCCGCATGGCCCCGCTTTAGTGGAGCCCGGTGCTAGGCATTAGATTGCCAAAACCGCACAGCTTTCACTTTAAGATGATATCTCACTGACGCTCCACCGGAGAAAGTTTCAATGAGACGTAATACGAGTACAATTTTTGTACCGAACGGATTTAGAGAAAACATAAGTGAACGGATATTCATATTTACATAAGTACGAGTTTTTTTTTTTTTTTTTTTTATTCCAAATAGGTTTGCGTTTGACTACATACTGCCTGATGTTGAGCAGATATGCGGTCTAGGATGTAGCACGCTTACCTAGAAGATACCTATTTACTCGGGATTTGAAGACACCCACGTCGTACTTTAGCGGGAAGACAGACCCAGGCAAAGCATTCCACATTCTGGCTGTTCGTATGAGGAATGAGGACTCGAAACGCTTAATAATTTAGTAATAATGCATAAGGTTATATCATATAGGTCCTCGATATTGTAATACCTATGCCGTATTGCACCGACTTTTTACACAGTCCACTGCTGCTGAACTTAGGCCTACCAAAGAAGGGCGATTAGATAAAATCTAATCTAGATGAAACATGATATCTAGACTCTAGTCTACTCTAGAGAGTATAATATACTCTCTAGAGTAAGAGGGCTCAAAAAGGGAAGACAACAAAACTACTCTAAAATGGAGGAGTTTGTAGCGAGCTCTCTCTGTATTTCATGATGGATCAAAGTGTGTTGTCTATGTCAATTTTAAACACAGTTCATTTAATTCAAATGTAAATCTAGACTCTAGACTACTCTAAAGAGTATAATAAGTATAATATACTCTCTCTCTGTAGTAGTCTAGAGTTAGTATATCTGGACTCTAGACTACTCTAGGTCTAGAACTAGATCGTTATGTTCTCTCATCGAACAGCACCACCTCTAGTACTCTAAGCGATGTAATTCGATGTATGTTCCCACGTAACTTAATACTAGAGATAAGCGGCCGGTTTGCAGAAACAAACCTAGCACTGGTCTTATCAGTAGAGCTGACTATGCGTCTGCGAATAAGACCACCTAGATGCCTAAGTTATCTTTTAAGATGTATCAGTGTATTTTATTCATTAATTATAGTGCCTTCGCATCGGCAACAACTTAGTTTTATTTCTAGTTTTTAAGAAACATTCTCTCGCGCTTCCGAAAGTTAACTGGCGCAGCCGGTAGGATAGTCGGCTGCTGCCAGCGCGAAAAGTTCGCTCTTAAATTCGGTGAATTTTCCCCGCGTTGTGCAGTATTAAGTAAACGGTGTTAATACTGAATTCAGTTGTATCCGTTCCGGCTATCCACACGAACCAAACAAATAAGTTATCTACGGGCGCAGAAGATGCAGGTCGGTTGGTGAGTAAGCCTTTTTCGCCTTCCTTAACCTTCCACCCCCATTTTCCTCGAATATTGTAAATTTAGACCTTGGTCATCGGTCGGATTTGCTTGTGTTAATTGTAGTATTGAACAATTTGGTCTCAAATCGATTGAATTGTGTTAATTAAGATATATTATTTAAGAAATAGTAATAGTATCGGAAAATTTGGTCTCAAATCGATCGAATTGTGTTAATTAAGGATACTTAGGTAATAATAGTAATAGTATCGGAAAATTTAATCTCAAATCGATTGAATTGTTTTAATTAAGGATATTTAATAAAAGTAAGTAATAGTATCGGAACATTTAGTCTCAAATCGATTAAATTGTGTTAGTTAAGGATAAATATTTAATAATAGTAATAGTATCAGCTAATTTTGTCTCAAATCGATAAAATTTTGCTATTTAAGGATAAAATATTTAATGTTAAGTAATAGTGTCAGTATAAACTCTACCGAGACTCTAAATTAGGTGTGAATTATTTTATTTAGTTTTACTTAAATTAAATTAAATAGAAATGGCGCAAAAACATAGAGCTTCTACTCTTGCACAAACGGGAATCCTAAAAAAGGATGCTCTAAAACTTCTGCTGGAAAAAGTAAACTTCAAGGAACAAGAGACAGGGATGAAGTCAAATTTACTAAGATGTTCAATGCCTACTAGCCAGAATACCATGAGACCCGCGATTCCCGCGCCTCAATTCCACTTTGTTATACCTGGGAACCAAAATTTAAATAGACCACCGGTTCCAAGGTTCGCACAGCTTCGATTTGGCTACCGCCCGCAACTAGGCTCCGCACCTCAGTTTGGTAAATTAGGCCCACCATCAAGACCGCAGCAAGGGTTCAGACCCCGATTAGGGACGTCCCTTCAGCTAGGTTATAGGCCACCCCAATTTGGGTACAAACCACCCCAATTCGGGTACAAGCCACCCCAATTTGGGTACAAGCCACCCTATGAACAACCTCAACAAGTTAACCCGCTACACTTGCAATTCGGCGACGTATCCTTAAGGACCGCCCGTTCTATTGGATTTAAGCTTAACAAGATAACCGGTGACGACGATGAACAAAATTTTTACCCTGATGATACTTACCCTTATACTCACAAAAACGACATGTACGGACTATACAAATATGACCATTCAAACGACTTCGAATACAAGTACCCCACTAAGCATGAAACTTGCAATAAGTTGTAGTAAGTTTGTATATGGCACATTTGTGAATTTCAAACATAATCTCGCAGGAACATGTCACTTACATAGATCTTATTGTTATGTTGAAACTTATTAAAATTATTTTATTATGTTACTGTTATATTTCGCATGAAAGATTACGTTTCAACTTTGCAGGGATATAGCCTCCCAAACATACCTAAATGTAAGTAATTAACATTGTTGCAAAAATGTGATTGTGTAACGTGATATAAAAAAAAAATTATTTAAAAAGAAGGATGAATTAAATGTTGCGATTTAAAAGGGGTAGTGGTGATGTAAAACGTTACCAGTTAGAGCAAAGGGACAAATGATACTAAAGGGGACAAATGATACAACACCTTCTAAGGTGTGGTGTCGCAGTTACTTGACAAATAAACAAAATGTTACCTGGATAAACTAAGTCGATAAGAACAAAGAACCTCTGTTCCCAAAGACCGTATTATTATCTACCTGTGAGTTGTTGAGTGAGGACAAAATTAAAAGATTTTGTTTTGTAATTTAAATCACAACAAATTTATTTGTAATGACCTTAACTCTTTGAATTTACATTAAATTATCCTAAATCTAAAGCGGGTAAGTTTACTCGGTGGTGACCAGAAGGGTCTTAATGCCAACGGGCTTAAAATTACACAAACTTAAGAGCCCCGGTGGTCTGTAATTTTCCATACAAACGTATTACGCTGTTTTCTTCCTGGAAAATACTTATAGAGCTTCAATTTTTTGTCATAAAATTAAATTTAGCTGTTTAGACTACTCTGTCTTTTCTATTTCTTGATAAGTTAATTATCAGGCAAAATATGACCCTTCAAAATCACAAAAAAAATCACCATTATTACCGACGTCTTTAGAGACCTACCAGAAGAGACTAAATAATATCTAACAAAATATAAAATGATAGAATCATGAACACATATTTTTTTTAAATTTTGACATAAAAAAATACTTGATAGATCTAGTTTTCGAAGAAGAAAACAGCGTAATACGAAACGTTGTCTCGCCATGTTTTTTGTAGGTATAAATCGCTCTGAGCTGCAATTGTCCCTATCGCACGATGCGGGGGTAGGGTCGAGGTGAGGGAGGTTCAAACCTCTACGTACACAAGCACTAGGGATGTAGTAATAGTCGATATTTTTGTCGATGCTCTAGTGATGTCCATCGATATCGATGTTTATTAAAAATATTAGTTATTTTTTCAAATCCTGTGATTTGACCGTTGTATGTTTGTTACTTTTGAAGAAAAGATTTTATATTTGGAATATAGGCGTTTAGTTGCTGCGACATATTGCAGCGATTATACAGAATATCGTGCTGTATCAGCAGACATCTAAATGAGTTAGGCGCAGAATAACCAATTCTCATAATGCCCAAGTAATGCTCAATTCTACGAAAGCATAATTCTATGAATGCCCAATTCTCAAAATGGCAACATAATTTTGATTAGGAATTTTCTAAAAAAAAAATACAATTTAAATACATGTAAGGGCTTACCGGTACCTAAAACAACCTCCGTTTGCGAGTTAAGGACATTATAACTTTTACTATGGGACCGACCAGAGCCGAATCCGCGAGAAATATCAACTATACCATGAAAAAAGTCCGTTGATGATGGACAAAGTGCATGGAACAGCTGGTTTTTTATCGCCAATACGGAGTTAATTGTTCTTTTCAAACCTATTACCTCTGCCCTAAAGAGGTTGTGCTTTCATTACCGGTGTTTTTTTAAAATGAAAATGTGTTTTTAGGGTTCCGTACCCAAAGGGAAAAACGGGACTCTATTACTAAGACTTCGATGTCCGTCTGTCCGTCTCTCTGTCACCGGGCTGTATCTCATGAACCATGATAGCTAGGCAGCTGAAATTTTCACAGATGATATGATTCGGTTGCCGCTATAACAACAAATACTAAAAACAAAATAAAATAAATATTTAAGGGGGGCTCCCATACAACAAACCTGAACTTTTAGACGTTTTTCGCTCTATATTAATAACGGTACCAGGTTGCTTGAATTTTTTACAGAACATTTAGTTCTATATTCCCTTCAATAATAAAATTAAAATAAAATAAATATTTAAGGTGGGGCTCCCATACAGTACGGAACACTCCGTGCGCGAGTCTGACTCGTACTTGGCCGATTTTTTCCATTTGAAATTATTTTGCCATTTTGAGAATTGAGCATTCTTAGAAGTGAACATTGTGAGAATTGGGCATTTATAGAATTGGGCATTCGTAAAATTGAACTTTCTTAAAACTATGTGCCATTATTAGAATTCTGCGCCTAAAGCGAAATAATAGTTCTAATCAGGAAAATCACGTGCTCTCTAAAATCGTGTAATAACTGTAACGTATAAATATAATTATCCTTAGTCCACTTACCTAAGCGAAAAACGTTCTATTAAATTATTAAATTATCAAAGACACAACATCAAATAATTAAAAAACACATTATCAGTCACATTACAAATACAACAAAATAAATAAATCTGTATCTAATAAAATAAATAAGTTCTATGCTGTGCTTGCCAGTATAGGTAGCGCCACACAAGTCGGCGGATGAGATGTAAGACGCAGATGACACTTCGCCGTAATTTGCTAATTATTGCGCATGTGCGCACAATGCCGACGCCGCGCGACGTAGTGGTAAGCACGGGCGTGCGCGCGGGAGGCATGAGGTTGGCGGGCGGTTGTGCCCGTGCGGCGTCTTGTCTCTCTGGCTCCTGCGCATACCTATATTTTGCCTATTGCGCAGCGTTCTGCGCCTAACTTTCCATCCGCTGACTTGTGTGGCGCGGATTATACGTGAGATTCATTCGAGAAAACAGCCCCATTGGCTATCCGTTCATTGAACTATGTGCCTTGCCCTTTGTCATTTTAACTTGCCTATCCGCTGAGTTTTGCTGAAAAGTGTGTAGTAATTTGTGGATGTTCTATCCTGTATTTATATGGTGTGTGCTACGCACTGCTGCTTTAATTTGCTAATAGTTTCAACTTTTTTAAACTTATTCAAAGTAGAACCTAAGTATGACAAGCAGTTCTCCAAACAGTAAGCATTGCATCTGTTTAATTGAATTCTTAATTATTTTTTATACTACGGGACTAATCGCGCAATGAAAATACGGGAATAGTTACAATATAAAAGGCAAGAAGTTTTATATGTCCAGATATACAGGGTTATCCAGAACTGGTGTACTAAGCCGAAAGGAGGTGATTCGGACTATTATTATGAACAACTTTTAATATATGTGGCCAAACCGAAATTCGAGAAAAAAACCAATCGTGTCATACCTTTTGTCGAGTCCAAGTTGCAGTTTTATATGGAACAGCTGATTTTTAGTTCACGAAATCCGCAGCTGGACCCATATTCATATATTCATATTATTTTATTGGTATCAAAATACAAGATACAAGTCAGTCCAAACCAATTACAATTGTAGTTATAATTATAATATCCTTAAAATTTCAGCTTAGCTAAAGCAAAGCATAATTATCTTAAAATTACAATAACTTAAAATAGCTGTAGTTAAATTAATTAAATTGTATATTTAAATAAATTATTAAATATTAAGGCGAGCCAACAGTGAAGAAGCGGAGAAAAACGTTTTGCTAGATCAAATTTTTTAGGTATTTACTACCAAATATCGGTCTTGCAAAAAATATACGATATACTTAAGGATATTGTCTAAGTAATGTGCTAATTTGTTACACGATAGGGTGTACTTTACTCGATCATAAAAAAATCCAAAAACAGCTTAATGTAAAAGTCTAAATCGAATTACTTAATAATGAAATTTCTGACTTTCCACATCATTTTTATATGGATATGTTTGTCTTTAAATACTACAGAGAACCTGCTAAAATTTGGGTTCCAACTAAATTCCTATATTTTTAATTTAAATATTTATCCCAAAACTTGAATATTTCCCAGCGGTTTGACATGACGCCGCGCCGCCCGCTACCCCGTCAGTTGCAATCGGGCGCTTGCCAACGCTAGACGTTTGCCAAATTTTCTCCGCCCGTTCATACATTCACGCAACAGAATAATAATTGAAAATGGCTAATAAAAAAAATAAAGTTAGGCAGAAATCAGTGTCATTATCTAAAAGAAGGACGGGGAAAGAGAACTATAAGAAACGGTAAGTACATTTTTTAATCATAAAATAGGAAATTTACTAAACTAAAGACATATCTATATTATACTTTATGGCCAACACGGCTTCATTTGTTTTTAAACAAACTAAAACTGCGAAATTTATATAGTATTTTCATCTCGAGTTTCGTCTAAAAACAAACGACACGCGATTATAGACTCTATTTGTGTACTGCGAGACATT
This sequence comes from Hypomecis atomaria, assembly GCA_964007245.1. NCBI lineage: Eukaryota > Metazoa > Arthropoda > Insecta > Lepidoptera > Geometridae > Hypomecis > Hypomecis atomaria. Next base: position 26,673,746 of record OZ023279.1, read on the forward strand.
ATTGTTCCTATCACGTTTAGTCAGTGGCTAATTGTCGGTGATTCCGAAACGATAGGTACCTACATAACGCGCGCGCCGTCAACGACTGCTGACGGCCTTGCGGCGGCCGGCGCGCGACGGCTAAGATGTACCTACCTACCTACGCTAGAAATCGCACGCTGCATCATCATCATGCACGTCTAGTAATAAAAACACGGATTAGAAAAATTTTGTTTTTTGGCGTAAACTCTCGAAGCAACCGATGTGGCATGCTAACGTGTTTTTTTCTTTTGCAGACAAAATGATTCTCGGAGTACAAACTCTGCAGCATCACTCACACTTTTAAAAAAATTTGAGGTTAGCTCATCAGATGGAAGAAGCACTCAAAATCAAAATTATTATTAAAAATCACGTCTCACTTATTTATAACTAGCTGCGCCTCGCAGTGTGTGTGTGCCGGCCCCACATCATTTTTATACAGGGTGTCGGTATATCCCGAAAAAAAAGCTGCGGGGCCCCACATATTTTTAAAACAATTTTTATACAGGGTGTCGGTCAATCCCGAAAAAAAAAGGTAACGGTTTCGCTTGGATAGCAAGTGAAGCCACGGGACGCAGCTAATCTTACATACTAATATAGTAATTTTTAATAGAGAATGTTACAAAATTTGTCAAATGACAACATATTGAAAAAAGCTTAGGTTTATTTACAAAAATACTTTAACAATTGTAACCTCGCACATAAATAACATGGATTTTGTGTTTTCAGGAACAAAGGCTTTATTATGTTTTTTATTTTTTTGACTCCATACTAATCTTAAAATTTATTTTTAGAGACACGGATGATATTGCAATATCAACACCTGAAATGCAACTGGATAACAAAAATATAGATTCACCAACTTGTCGGTAAGTACATCCATACATCCTCATAAACTTTCGCTTATGTAATATTAGCAGGATGTATCCGTATTCTTCAAACGCAAGTAATATCGATCATCGTAGGTTTTCCTCGTCATTTAACAACACATCTAGTAATACCACTAATCTCATTCTATGCTGTATTGGACTAATATTATAACTGTGTTTTTTTTACATATTATATTTTTTGTGTTTTAGGATTGATGCCGAAGACCAATCGTACATCATAGAAACAGATGCTAAGGAAAATTCATACGTGCCAGTACAAGGCCGAAGAGTTGTAAATATTATGCATTTCATCCAGGAGCTGCAAAAAATTTCCAGTCACAGCTCTTTGTTTGACAGTAGCTTAAAAGATATGACACTTGTAGGAGAAAAAAGAAACGGATTGATTTGTAAATACAAATTCAGATGTAATATGTGCAAAGAATATTTCATTGTCACAAATGATGATCCTGAAAGAATATGACAAAAATAATGATTTGATCATATTAAATAAAAACAGTTACTGGTATTACCAAATTCAGGGCCAACTACATGTAACAGGGAAGAAATACTGTTTATTAGCCGTCTGGAGTGGTGAAAATACTCCAGTGAGAACAGAAATTATAGAAAGAGATGACGTATATTGGGAGACAAAGTTAAAAGAAAAACTGGTTTCATTTTACATGGACTGGTTACTACCAGAAATAATTGATTCTCGTCACGCTAGAGGCATGCCACTCAGAGAAAAAGATAAAGAAAATAAAACGAATCTTAAGAGAAAAATACCATTTGAAAGTTCAACAACAGCCCTTGTTACTTCAAATAATCATACTAGAAAGCATGAGCCGCACCTGAAAAAAAGGCGATTAGATTTCGAAGAACCAGCAACAACTTTGCTCTCTATAAACGAAGGTAAAGAAAACTTGCCATGTTGTAGCAGGCAGTTAAGTTTTGAAGAGCTTTAATTTAAAAAATAAACTTAAAATAAAGCTTTGAAATGATTAAATAATAATTGATTTTATTTTAGACTAGCGACCCGCCCTGGCTTTGCACAGGTGTATTATACATATAAACCTTCCTCTTGAATAACTCTATCTATAAAACAAAACGCATCAAAATCCATTGCGTAATTTTAAAGATATAAGCATACATAGGGACAAACAGACAGAACAGCGACTTAGTTTTATACTATACTAGACGACCCGCCCCGGCTTCGCACAGGTGTATTATACATATAAACCTTCCTCTTGAATCACTCTATCCATTAAAAAAAACCGCATCAAAATCCGTTGCGTAGTTTTATAGATTTAAGCATACAGACAAACAAACAGACAAAAATAGCGACTTTATTTTATACTATGTAAGGATAGTGATTTAGAGTGACACCCTGTATAGATAGTGAACGTTGGTTATGGCTGCATCAGATAAACCTATGAGAGTCTATGGTTGCTGGTATCAGTAAAATATTGATTGGTTTGTGGATACCGCAATACCCAAATCTTTATCGGGTATCCAATAAAATACCTACCTACTGAGCAAATAGCAGATTAGGTACCTACAATAACACCAGGGTTATTTATAAATTGTTAAAATTGCTGCGTCACTAGTCAGATTATTCAAAGATCTTAGAAAACTCGTGAGAGATTTCTGACACTGATACAGCATTGACCAAAATATGAGTTCGCCAAAATAGACACGCGCGCGGCGCGGCGACCTCGGGCGCTATAATATCGTACGTACATAAGTCGTGAATGGAATAGGTGCGCGGGGCGACAGCGTAGTTACGCGCATCCACTGCCCCTGCTTCACCCCCTCAAATACCTAAAAGTTTACTGTAGCAGCGTCTTAAATCGTAAAAACAAAATGATAATCATTTAATATAAATCTGAACAATGCTGCAATATCAAAACTTAAAATGACAAAAATTGCATCTATAATATAAAAATGAATCGCAAAATGTGTTGGTAAGCGCATAACTCAACAACGCCTGGACCAATTTGGCCAAATCTTTTTTTAAAATGTTCGTTGAAGTTCAAGGATGGTTTTTACGGCGAGAAAAATTAGAATTATTGCTGGAAAAACCCTAAAAATAGCCTTTTTCTTTTTCCCATACAAATGATTTCTAACTAAAACGTAGTCAATTTGAGCTTTATTGCTATGGTATAAAGTTCATATTAAATTACAAGCACTCACTGTTGTCTAAGCAATGTAGGTGTGTTCCTAACGTCAAAGATCATATCTATCAAAACAATGTGCGTGTGTGCGTTGGAGCACAGAATACATAGTTGGAGGAGTTTAATGTCGCGTTCCGAAACTCGCGTTTCTTTTGTATTAGTTTCGGCACGCGAGATAAAATGCATCAGTTTCCACTTCATTACATCAGTCAAACAAAAATCGCGTTACCAACAGTGTTTTATTATTTTTAATATACAAATTTTAAATAAATGAAACAATTCGTACGGCTTAAAAGGATTTGACTTCAAGTCATATCAAATTTAAAAAAAAAAACTAAAATTGCCATTAAATATGCAAAGCAATGAAACTCCAACCTGCAACGTTTCGAAGAACTCTGCAATGGCAAAGGTTTTGCAGCAATGTAAATTGATTGTTTGGGATGAATGCACGATGGCACATAAAAAATCTTTGGAGGCTTTAGACAGAACCTTAAAAGATCTACGGAGCAATAATAACCGATTTGGTGGTGCAATGATTTTATTAGCAGGAGATTTTCGTCAAACATTGCCAGTGATTCCACGATCAACGCCAGCTGATGAACTCAATGCATGTCTAAAGTCCTCCAATTTGTGGAAACATGTCAAAGTACTTCATTTAAGCAAGAATATGCGTGTCGAGTTGCAAAATAACCAATCTGGAAACATATTCTCTAAACAACTCATTGACATTGGTAATGGCAAATTTCCAATAGACATGTTGACTGGCTGGATTAACTTTCCTTAAAGTTTTTGTCAGTTAACTCGATCAAATGATGAACTTATTCAGAAGGTGTTTCCAGATGTTTCTCAAAATTACAGAAACCATGATTGGTTGAGCGAACGAGCTATACTGGCTGCAAAAAACATAGATGTAAATGAATTAAATTTCAAAATTCAAGAACAAATTACAGGCGAATTGAGGATATATAAATCAGTTGATTCGGCTACTAATCAAGATGATGTAGTCAACTATCCACCGGAATTTTTAAACTCGCTGGATTTGCCAGGATTGCCACCTCACAATCTTCAATTAAAGGTTGGATCGGTGGTTATAATGTTGCGAAATATCAACCAACCGCGTCTTTGCAACGGTACACGGTTAGCGATAAAAAAATTACTAAACAATGTGATAGAAGCAACTATACTCAAAGGAAAGTATAAAGGAGAAGATGTTCTCATACCGCGCATCCCAATGAGTCCGACTGATGTGCCATTTGAGTTTAAACGACTACAGTTTCCAGTGCGGCTTGCTTTTGCTATGACTATAAACAAGTCCCAGGGGCAATCATTAAGTGTTTGTGGTATTAATCTAGAAAACCCATGTTTCTCACATGGTCAATTGTATGTTGCCTGTTCCCGTGTTGGAAAACCATCAGATTTGTTTATCTATGCGCCAGGTAATCAAACAAAAAACATCGTATACCACAAAGCAATACAATGATAATAATAATAATTATGATTCACATGATTAACAATAAAGCGATTACTTACTTTTAAATCCTTATATATGTTTTATTTAATTATTTTTTATTCACAACGCCCTATCACCAGGGTGACGGTTCTGTTCAGGAGAATTTTTTAAAATACGTAGGCACAAAAACTGCCACATTACAAATCTTTTTGACAGGACGAAGTCTGTCGGGTCAGCTAGTAGTTAATAAATTAACAAATATGAATTTGTAACAAAATATAGTAAACATAGTAAACTTTGTTCATAATAACGAACGTGTAGGTAGGTACACCTCTGAAACTTCCTTCACTTTGTAAAACAAGACCTTGTAAAGAGGTATCGTGTATCCACCAGTAGACGTCACGTGACAGAAATGATGATGATGAATTGAGAAACCTTTCATTTTGACTGACCTACAAAAAGAAAGGGATTTGCAATTTGTGTATGTTCTGATTACTTCACATATTCTTCTTTTTGGACTATTTAATGTAAATAAAAGCTATTTAAACTTTATTTATTGTCTGTTGAAGAATTATGTGCGTGTTTTCCTTAAAAAAAGTTATTTGGGATATCTTAAGTTAGGTATTTGGTAGAATTTTCAGTACGTATATTGCAGCGCCTACAGAAATCGATTAGTTAAATAGCTATTTTTGTTCGCAGCTTTTGGCTTGAGGTCAATTGTGTAAAGTTGGCTATATATAAAGGTTTTTTCAAAAAATATTATTCGAATGAAAATTAAAATCAATATACTTCGCCTCTATGTGTAAAAAATAATGTAGCTTTCTAATTCGATAAAAAATATTCAGTATAAATGTTTTCGTTTGCCATGCGCTATCCCAAAAAACCGGAGCTTATGTACCTACCATATTTTGCTACAATTCAAAAGAATAAATCAGCCGGCAGCCTGAGCTAGGAGCGCGGGCGGGCGCGGGAAGGGCGCGGGCGGAGATGGTGCGCAGCACACACACAAATACAATTGCATCACACCACACATAGAAGCTCCCTGTCTTGGGGGCATCGCGACAGCAACAGTTTAGTTCAAATACCTACTTCTCAAATTCCTTGGCGCTCAGCTACTCTCTTAACCGTTGTAAAGTTTATCAATACTTATTGCTATATTTTCAGTACTTTAATTAAAGCGAACCTAATTAAACCAAACTTCTAACAATGTGGCGGGTAATTAACTTAATTATTAAAGACTGTGCATATACCGTCTGCGATATTGCATAAAATACAAACTAATGTGATTTCTAACATTAATTACAATCAAGCGAACAAAACGGTAGCTAGTCGTTTAGTCCGTGGATAAAAATAAAGTCTACTTATGTTCACTAAAGCATGGATCATACAGTGAAAACGAGGAATGTCTCATACGTCTAAACTCTGTCCAGAAGGCTTCAATCGTGGAAATTTGTAGAAGAGGGTTAATCACCAAAGTGACCATGTGGCCCTGGGTTATGTAAAAAAAAAAACTAAATAGGTATTACTTGTGGATCCGTGGCAGGCATGCTCGCAGGATGAAATCCGCAAGTGGAAACAGGTGTAGGCTGGCAGGTACGCCACCAGGCTGGCCCGTCGATACGACCAAAATGACGTGTGCAAAAAATCAGGAGTCCGGAATCATCAGCGCGGGGTCCGTCGGGGAATCAATCGGGTCGCGGGAAGATCAATCGGGTCGCAGGAAGATCAATCGGGTCGCAGGAAGATCAATCAGGTCGCGGGAAGATCAATCAGGTCGCGGGAAGAGGCTATGGACAAACCAGACGGCAAATAAGTATCACTCGTATTTTTTTCACCGGGATGATTCCAAGATCAAAAAAATGTTTCCCAGCGAATCAAAATTTAGATCAAATTCACGAGAGAATCACTAAATCAATTGACTAACCTCAATCGCCTCTTTTTAAACGCCTCCGCCCTAAGGCAGATGGATGTCCGGAGCACCACATCCTTCAACGAAGTCTCCAGAAAAGGCTTTTTGAAATTGTAAATGAAAATTCGCTAACTCACTTGTCACCTTTCAACCGTTTCGAATCACGCATCCACTTATGACGTCACCGCACTTAATCTACTACGCCTTGTAAACAAAACATACTTATTTACGTTCCATTCTCCCCACAAGGTTATGAAAATACAGACACAAATAATTTCTTTTTTTTTTCTTTACGGATCAGTCCGAACAATGACAGCGACAAGCAGTCCATACATGACAGCGACAAGCAGTCCATACATGACAGCGTCAAACCAACTGTCACTTTTACTGTCTCATTACTTGCTAACTTCAAAGTCACTGCATTTGCAATTTCATTTGCTATTTAATGTTTTCGATTTGTTTATTAAGTAAAGTCCAAAAGTGCATAAAACGAATGATTGTGATGTTCAAATGTCGTGCAACGAGAAAGAAATAAGTATTGTTAGTAGCTACGCTACAATTGGGACGTTACAAGATAAAACGTTGCTGCAATGTAATTTTACTAACTTCACTGTCTGGCATTGCCTGTACTTTACAAATGAAAGTTTCTGAAATATTATAGTATAACATTGCGACAATAGGTCTATTGCTATATTTTTTTATCAACTTTCCTACAACATTACGAATTGTTCTTTTTATTTACCTAACCTATGTAAGTAATGTTGCTGGAACTTAATTTTCGAAAGTTATCAAATGTTACTGTAGAGTTTCTTATTTAACATTGAAAAACTAGATGGCGTTAGCATCGCACATTGAAATTCTGCATCGCGGTGGCGTTGTGTTTGCAGAAATTGGTATTCCCATTTGTAAATTTGATTATTACATTCCTTACAGCGGAAAGAGGAAAAGTCTCACACACACCTGCCTCTAAGACATGTACTTAAAACTATAGCCTCAACAAAATTTAGAAAAACAAATTATTTTTTAGAAACTGAAAACCTAGAAATGTAACTTTGCGACAACTAAAAAAATGCTAGCAATTCAAAACTAAATAAATGCAAGCCAAGCAAGCAAGTTTCATTTGTAATATTTTGTAACCTTTAAGCAAGATAAGTAGATGAAACAAGTTACTATTACCTTTCAAATTTAAAGTTTTGGAAATGTTAAACGTTATACTTGCGGAAAGTTAACTTTTCAACTTTCAGATATATTTCATGTGTAATGTTACTGGAACTTCACGTTTTAAAGTTTAAAAAGTTTAGGAGATCAGCTCTGGGCAAGTTTATCTACAGCGTGGCCGTTAGGGCTTCGTTTCAAGCTCGCTGTAAGTTTGCATGAACGTTGCAACCATATCTTTGTAAGTTACAGGCTCGTTAATATTATTTTCAGTAATGTTATTGCAACTTTTGCTTGCTTAACGGGACCCTTAAAGAGACTGTAATGTAATCCGAGAAAATAATTTAGGGATATCATCTTATGCGTTAGAACTATATAATCTATTCATAAGTAGTTTTAGGACTATGTTCATTAGATTAAGTGAAATCGAAACCGCTCTAGCTCTAAGCAAGAGCTCCATACTACACCAGTCCATAATTAACTCCACCGAACTGCTATACCATTTGAACCTGATAGCAGAATCTAGGAACCTGGTATATGTACCCAATGAATTTAATTTAATTAAGATTGAGGAAACTATTGCTGTTAAATCTTTTATCAAAAATACCAAATTACCTTCATATTGGAAATCCCTCTGACCGATAATGTTACGTATAACTATTATAAATTGTACACTTTGCCCATCCTCCTCAAACCTGAAAACCTAACCGTTGCCATATTTCCTAAGTACCCATTCCTATTGGCGAAAGGGCTGAAGTATCAGCCGATCGCACAGCCGTGCCGCTCACTCGCTGCTGGAGACGATGACAATCGCGCCCCATACAGCGGACCCTCCTGCGAGGAAAAACTAATAAGATAAGAGGACGTCACTGGCATCTGCAAGCAGCACCCCATTCACGTCCAGGACGTGAAGCTGCAGAAAATAGATAGAAACAACTGGATACTATCACCAGATCGGAAACAACCCTCACAGAGACCTGCGGCGAAGAGGCTTCGAAGCAGCAGATATGCGGAACGCACGTTGTGACGCTGAATAGGCCCTGTGATGTCACTGTCAACGGGACGACCATCCGGTACCACCGCCTTTACACCGAAGCGGACCCAGGGACCCCACTACCCATCATCAACCTTCCGAAATTACGCGCAACCGAGAACCTATCCAGTGCACATGCACTCAACATGCGAGAGATTGCACTGGACGAAGTTAAATACATGGCCTTTGCTTTGAAGAACAGTGAAGTTTTCGGTGATAACAGAGAAAAAGACTCTACAATTAGTCTCATAGCATTAGGATTAGTAGTATTAAGTATAGTTTTGATTATTTTTTATGTTTCGTACACCAAAATTAATCCTTTCATTCAAAATTATCGGAATCCCTCTAAAATCGAGTGCTCCGATAATTTTTCGCTTAGGGAGGGAGACGTTATGTTCTCTCATCGAACAGCACCACCTCTAGTACTCTAAGCGATGTAATTCGATGTATGTTCCCACGTAACTTAATACTAGAGATAAGCGGCCGGTTTGCAGAAACAAACCTAGCACTGGTCTTATCAGTAGAGCTGACTATGCGTCTGCGAATAAGACCACCTAGATGCCTAAGTTATCTTTTAAGATGTATCAGTGTATTTTATTCATTAATTATAGTGCCTTCGCATCGGCAACAACTTAGTTTTATTTCTAGTTTTTAAGAAACATTCTCTCGCGCTTCCGAAAGTTAACTAGATATACATTTGAATGAAATGAGCTGTGTTCAAAATTGACTTAAACAACACACTTTGATCCATCGTGAAAGACAGAGCTCGCTAAAAACTCCTCCATTTTAGAGTAGTTTCTGTGTCTTCACTTTTTGAGCGAAAAAATCCTTCAATTAGTAGTACCTATAGTTTTCTATTGCAAAAAAATTCTAGGTTTGAAAATGTACTTATAGCTAAAACGTAAAGTTGAATTACGACACATGACGCGGCAAATTATAATATAACAGAAAAGCAGTAGAGTAGAACAGCAAAAAATACATATACATACACGTATTTATCTAATAATCTAGCGCCTACCGACAAATCCGATGATTTATGCGACACTTAATCAGATTCAATAGAAGATAGCGAAATACGCAATAGGTTTTTTTAAAGCAAAACGTAATAATTTTCCCGCCTTATTAGTGACCAGCTGAGACGGGTCCCGGCGCCCGCACCTGTCTCAGTCCCCTTTGTCGCCTCCCCCGGCGCCCCTGTACCGCGCAGGCGAGGGCTAAGTTAAACGGTACGATTATAGTGTTAAGTATCGTTTGTTGTTTTTAGGGTTCCGTACCCAAAGGGAAAAACGGGACCCTATTATTAAGACTTCGATGTCCGTCTGTCTGTCTGTCACCGGGCTGTATCTCATAAACCATGATAGCTAGGCAGCTGAAATTTTCACAGATGATTTATTTCTGTTGCCGCTATAACAACAAATACTAAAAAGAGAATAATACAAATATTTAAGGGGGGCCCATTAACAAACCCGAATTTTTAGACGTTTTTCGCTCTATATTAATAATGGTAACAAATAGATGCTTGAAATTTTCACAGAATATTTGGTTTTATATTCACTTCAATAATAATTAATAAAATGAAAAAAAAAAAAATATTTAAGGGCATCCCATACAGCACGGAACCCTCCATGCGCGAGTCCGACTCGTACTTGGTCGATTATTTTAATAGTATTGTTGTATAGTTTTTAGATTGTTAATAATTGTGGCGCCGAACTTGTTGTCTTCACCGCTATCAAGACCATGAAAGATTTTACATCACGTGACACGTCGAAAAAGCGCAAGTTTACGCATGTAGGTATCAGTAAACGAAACAATAGAGGTTACGTTTACAGTTTACACATTTATACACACATAATATTGTATATTATAAAGTTCCAAGAATATCCTGATATTTTCAAAGCTAACCGAAGGTTGTTTATTTCTGCGGTACTTGCAAGGGTTCGCTTTCACTTATTCTCAGTGGTTCTGGAACAGACTACGAACTCACTTTTTACTAGTTTACAAGCTATACCTATACATTGAGACATAAATAGTGGTACATTTTGCAAGAAAAACTCCACAGACCGTAACGCCGCGCAACGGTAAAGGCAACTACCATAAAAGATCTGAACCTCCATAGCTAGAGAAAGCAAACTACGCGGGAAAATTAGCCATTAATGGAAGCCTACATTTCTAAAAGGAAATTAGGCCAAGGTGACTCATATCATTTAGTAACTCACTACAGAACAAGTGAGCGTCGCTCGGTATATTAAAATAATCGGCCAAGCACGACTCAGACTCGAGCACGACGGGTTACGTACTGTATGGGAGCCGCCCTTAAATTTTTATTTTATTTTAATTTAATTATTTATCATTGAATCATACATACAACTAAACATTCTGTGAATATTTCAAGCATCTACCTGTCACCATTATTGATATTAATCAGGTTTGTTGTATGGGAGCCCCCATTAATTATTAATTTTATTCTGTTTTTAGTATTTGTTGTTATAGTGGCAACAGAAATACATCATTTGTGAAAATTTCAGCTTTCTACCTATAACGGTTCATGAGATACAGCCTGGAGACAGACAGACAGACGGACAGCGGAGTCTTAGTATTAGGGGCCCGTTTTTACCCATTGGGTACGGAACCCTAAAAAGCAACGTTCGGCACCGTCTGTCTTCGGATGGGTGACCGTGGGTGGCATTTACAACTGAGCGCTATCGTGGCTTCGATGACACGTTAAATTGTAGACTCCGGTTGTATTAACTATTTAGCCATGTTAGAGGCCTTCAGGCGGCTTAAAACTCTCGACACCAGGGCTAGCCGGGCTTATCCGAGTACAAACTTACAAGTCGCGGCATATAAGTCTAGCGCTGAGCGAAGTGTGGAGGGGATGGCTGCGCATGAGTTCAGTATGGCGTTCACTATGCGCAGCAATCCCCTCCACAGTACCCTCAGCGCTAAACTTACGTGCCGCTACCTGTACTTAAAAAAAAAGGCATTTTCTCGGAAATATCGTTGTACAAATTAACTTACCAATAAAATTGTAAATACCAAAATTTTGAAGTTCCGAAATACGAATTTTGGACAAACAAAGACAAATATTTGGTAATAAATATACAAGAGTTGCTTGTTTAAAGGTATAATATTTTCCCAACTGCTCCAAATTGAGGGTAATGTTTTATACATTACGATTTATTGATAGAAACCGTGAATCCAGAAAGTGTGCCTAACTAAGTAAAAAAGTTAAAATAATTTTAATTTACATTACTTTAATTCGTTTTTGCTTATCAGTAAAGAAGATTGTCCTAATCTTACAATTGATAATGATTACACACTTTTTAATCTCTAAATGTTTATTTCGAATTAATTTACAAAGATAATACACTAGCCTGTGTTAATTACAACACTGCAACTCAAAAAGCGTACTAAATAGCCGAATAAGTATCATTCGTACAATACCTATATTATTATACTACCAATCGATCGTTCTCTGCTATTATCCATCCATCAGCCATATCCACTGCTGGACATAGGCCTCCCCTATGGATCTCCAGTAAGACGGGTTCCGAATCATGCTTTGTTTACTTTGAGCTGAACTCAGAATGCGCTCTTCTACCTTCATTGTTTAGTTTTATAGTTGTAATTCTGAATTAACCCTAATAACATTATTAAAAATGTAGTCCTTCTACTAAAGGTTACATACATATCTTAACTTATTACGAAACTTCTTTAATTAATATATTTTGTAGAATCATGTAATTAAATAATTATTAATATATTTTTATACCAGCAATAAGTTTTAATTTGAAAACGTTAATTTAATTTATTTTCTTGTCGCCTCTAGTATTATAACGTACACTAGATCATCACATATGATCAATGTTTTATAAGTTTCATGTGTAATAAAGATATTTTGAAATTGAATTGAGTAAGACGGGTTGGAAGCGGCTTGCATCCAGCACGATCCTGCGGTCTTAATGAGTTCCCTGGCTGCGTTACTAAATTAAAAAGTTACTAAATTATTATTATTTATTTATTCGAGAAAATAATTGTAAATTTCATATTCCTAACCAAAATACGGGTCATTCCAGTAAAAAATTCGACCCTTTTCGGGTGTCCTTGCTAAATCGGACGCAAAAAAATTCAATAAATATTTGAATGAACAAAAATACATTTCGTATTAATATGGACAGTGATTGGATTGTTGACCTTTCGGAAATTTTCGGCATTTTTGCTTATTCAGAACTAGCTTTGGTCAGCGGCTTCGCCCGTGTGATTTTTGTTTTTTGGCGATCCCAAAGGAACCATAAATTTGATAAAAGTAGAAATGAAAGGAATTAAGCCGATCCGTCTCTCTGTTATTGCATGATAGAGTACCGAACAAACCAACAAACGCACTTTCCGATTTATAATATTACTAGCCTTTCCCCGCGCTTACTTTATAGCCTATGACACTCGCAAATAATGTTGCTTTCTATTGGGAAAAGAATTTTCAAAATCGGTTCAGTAGATCCAAAGATTACCCCCTACAACCTCACAAACTTTACCTCTTTACCTCCTATACCTCTGTATAATTAGTATAGATTAAGGATGAAGTTATTCATATAAAACCGGTGATATAATTTTAAAGCCCTTCATTCACTGAGCAACAATGTTTCGGATACACAGTTTCTGAAACATCACGTAGATGTTTCCAGGAATTGATTTGTTTCCGTGCATAAAGCACCGGTACATAAAGCCATGTATTCACTGAGCAACAATTGTTTATAAACTCTGAATCAGAAACAAAAACTACGTGTTTCAGAGACAATTATTATGTTTCTGTAAACACTACGTGTTTATCGGTTTGTTTTAGTAAACATCTACCTACGTGATATTCCAGAAACTGTGTATCCGAAACACTGTTGCTCAGTGAATACATGGCTTAACGATAAACACGTAGTGTTTAAAGAAACAAAATAATAGTATATGTTTTTTCTTTTCACCTTTATACTCGTATATATACCAAATGTTTTGTCTTGATTATTGAAGGTTTTTACACCAGTTTTATAATTACTTCGTAATTTTGTGGTTTGAAAATGTTTATGTATGTTTTATCACATTAATTAACGTCATAGGTTAGGTTAGTTATACTTATGCAAAATATATATAGGTATATTTGTATTTTTTTCTGTTTACAGTGTAAAGATTGAAAATGCATAGTAGATACTCGTAATTTTTGCTCGTATGTAATACTTGTAACTCCTACAATACTTCTACAAGCAAAAACATAATCCCTCACATAAACGATAGAAGCAGTATGCATATTAAACAATTTATTTTTTAAATCTGTGATGTATAAAATGTTTGCATCGGGTCTCTTTTTTTCTATGAGGACCACCACATCCTTTGAAACGGACATAAGAGTACTAGTTTAATACAACATCAATTTGGCTTTAGGGAAGAGTATCAAAATCAATTTAATATCGTTGCATAGCATATAATACACAAAGGGGCTAAATCGTCATTGTACTCGTACAGTTCTCTTCGAATCTAGAGAAAACTGGTACCCTATAAGAAACCCCTGCTACATCCTATACCGCATCTACTCAAAATAAGGCAGTGCACGAACAAACGCGTACCTATCTAATAAATAAGTAACTAGATAAACCCCCACTATCCTAAAAAAACTAGCCAAGAGAAAGGCAATCGGCAAAGACGCCCAACTTTAACTATCAAACTCACACAAAACTGGCAACAACCAAGGCCTCCAGGCTCCTTTTCTGAAGCGAACCAACCGAAGCGTTAATTATGAAACCGAATTTCCCAACATAGAAACAAAAACTTACCAGAAATCAGGAAATAGTCAACCAGAAACAAGTCCTAAATCAGCGGCGAAGTATACTCAAAGTTCAGAAACACAAAGGCACTAATAATCACTTCACATAGATTATAGGTTTATCAAATGTCGATTATCACGGGTTGATAATGTAATGAGAGGCGGTACGAACGCGCGTTGTCGTCGGTGGCCGAGGTTGCACTGACGCAGACGATGTATATTGTAAACGGTTGGCAGCTGGTCGCGCGATACGCAGCATGATGAATACAGCCTTTTGTACGCAGTAAGGTCGTGATAACAGTAAGGCGACTTGCAGTGTTATTATTAATACTAATTAACTTTGTGGTAACTAGGTGACGTCACGACCCCCACTTCCAAACTTTGGAAAGGTTTATCTTTGTCATTTGTTGTTTGTTTGACAAAAGAAAAAACACGTGTCTAATAATTATAACAATGACAATATAATAGAACAAAACAGACTAATTATAACAATGATTTTATTACTCAGTCATCATGCCTTTTATATTAGTTTTTATAATAAAATGATGCTTTTGGAAGAGCTCCTTCATTTTGTATGTAGTTGCTCTACTGTCATGCGAGAGCCACGAGGTAAACATACATAAAAACATTAAGGTTGATGGTACAACGAATGACGAATCACGATAACATCTCAGGTTAAGGGTATTCGGGTTCATTTTCCTATATGCAAGCACTGTTCCGGTACCTATCGATGACGATATTTGATGAATAAGGCTTACTTGAAATTTTGGACTTTGACGCTTGGGAAATACGTGTACCTACTTTAAACAGAAATAATAACTAGACTTTTAAATAATAATGGAGTAGGTATTCAGTCCCTGCGTGTTGGCACCTTATATGACACTAGCTGCCGGTCCCGGCTTCGCTCGGGTACGATTGGCTAAAGAAGACAAATAGTAAGCATCCCTAATTTAAAAAATATATAAAATAGCCTATGTTCACTGGGGAATGTGTAGCTTTCCAACAGTGAAAGAATTTTTCAAATCGGCTCAGTAGTTTTGGAGCGATGCAAAAAAACAATCAAATCTTTCCTCTTTATAATATTGGTATAGATGACAATCTAATGAAAATCAAAAATAAAGAGGGAAGAGAGGAAGGGGAATACCTCAGGGGAAGACCACGGACGGCATTTATAGATTAGATCAAAGAGAAGGTAGATGGCACGTACAGGGTGAAGACACTGCCCGACAAGAGCCGCGCTCATTCAGTCCCTCAATTTTAGTTGGTGTCCCACTACTATGCAAAAATGGCCACTTCCTTCCAGCTTCCCCTATCATGACAAATTATCTTTCCACCAATTTATCCTCTCGAAGAGGAAACAGAGTAAGTATGATGATATTGACAACTGACATTAAAAAATGATAAGATGGTTTAATCGCTTCCGGTCTGTTTGGACTGAATCTTATTTAGTACTATGCTCAGTGTGTACTAATATTAAAATCACCTTTTCCCAAAATGGCCCCTTTGTCTTAGTCCCTAGAGCTCAGACCAAATTAAAAAATCAAGACGGAACGTCGTGAACAGACAAGTGAGGCCGGTTTTTTATACATATGGTGAGTGCGTCGGTGTTGCGCCGCCATAGTTCGACTGACGAGCCATGGCGTAGTTTCGTTGTACGTGTTTGTGTGTGTAATTGTGTCAGTACCTACACGGCGAGGCGCAGTTTGGCTGGCTTCACTTGTTTGTTCACAACACTCTATCTTGATTTTTAAGCCTCCGTACCCAAAGGGTAAAAACGGGACCCTATTACTAAGACTTCGATGTCCGTCTGTCCGTATGTCTGTCTGTCTGTCACCGGGCTGTACCTCATGAACCATGATAGCTAGGCAGCTGAAATTGTTGCCGCTATAACAACAAATACTAAAAACGGAATAAAATAAATATTTAAGGGGGCTTCCATACAACAAACGTGATTTTTGGGAGTTTTTTGCTCGCTATTAATAACGGCAAGAGGAATGAGGCTCCCATACGGTAGGTACGTAACCCTCCGTGTGCGAGTCCGACTCGCACTTGGCCGATTTTTTTATTTGGTCTGAGCTCTAGTCGTGCAGGTATCATAGGTATTTCATAGCCACTTAATTCCTACCACCGCACCGATTCGAAACGTAATTAAACCAGCTTTTTTTTACCTTTTCCGGCCTTCTTTTCCTTCTGGAACCCACTGTATAACGACCTTGGCCCATCTTTATTCTTTACTTCAAACCTTCAATTTATAAACATGTAGAAATTTGCTCATTTTGCATTTTGATTGGTCATTCCATCCATCATTACATTACATATATAGGGTTCAATTAGCATCCTTTTAGGGGCTTACTCTGTACATCATTATTACTGCTAATCGCGTAACTAAAATAATTAGAGAAATGAAACCGAAGAAATCCAAAGACTTTTGGCACATCTCGCCATACTTGGTCAAAAAACTGGAGAACGTAATTGTAGATCCTATAACATCTATCATCAATGATTGCATTTGCGGAGGATATTTTCCTGATGATACAAAGTTGTCCCTGTATTTAAAAAAGGAGCTGTTACTGATTGCAATAATTATCGTCCAGTATCTGTTCTTCCTAGTGTAAGTAAGATATTTGAGAAATACATTGCAGAAGAACTAATGTCATATTTGATAGATGAAAATCTCTTAAATGTGCGTCAATTTGGGTTCCAAACAGCAAAATCATGTAAGCATGCGATAACACAGCTTATTGTAGACGTTCTTAAGGGACTTGAGAGAGGGCAGAAAACCTTTGGAGTTTTTTGCGATCTCTCAAAAGCGTTTGACTGCGTGTCTCATGAAATTTTGTTGGCTAAGCTTAATCACTATGGTGTACGCTTCACAGAAGCTAATTTACTGAAATCGTACCTGAACAATAGACAACAAGTAACTGAGGTGAATGGGTGTAGGTCGAATATGTCTTCACTTAAACTGGGTGTTCCTCAAGGATCCATTTTGGGACCTCTGATGTTTATTATATATATAAACGACCTGTCAGCAGTAACCGAGGACATAGATATGATTCTGTTCGCAGACGATACTAGCTTAGTAGTTAAAGATAGAAGTGATGACATAGCTGGAACGAAAATAAAACATTCACTTGAAAATATGAAATATTGGTTTTCAGCTAATAACATGTTGTTAAATGTCGATAAAACACACATAATTAACTTCAATTTAGCGACGAACCCAAAATCGCATATAAATCCTGGGGTACGAGAAATTCTAGATGAACTCAAACTGTCTCTGTCTAATGAAGTGAAATTTCTTGGGGTTTGGCTTGACAAAAAATTAATGTGGAGTACTCACATCGGCAACTTAACTAAAAAACTTAGTTCCGCAACTTATGCCATTAAAAAGATCAAGGAGCTAGCAGGGCCTGCAGCGGCAAGAACAGTATATTTTGCTTATTTCCACTCGCTCCTAACTTACGGGATCCTCTTTTGGGGCTCCGCTGCTGCACGACATACCAACAGAGTATTTATTTTGCAGAAGCGAGCAGTGCGATACATTCTAGGCTTCAAGATATTAGACTCGTGTAAGAATGCATTTAATAAGCTAGGTATTATGACAATGATAGGAGAAGTTGTGTACCAAAATGTTTTGTATGTCATTGAAAACATTGATAGAATGAATAAAATTGGCGTCAATGGTCGTAATAGCAGATATAAGAATCATATAGCGCGGCCCCAACGTCGATTAAGTAAGACAACAAATAGTTGCTATTGTTTGGGGATTGAATTTTTTAATAAACTACCCCAAAAAATGACATTTTAAGTTACGTAAAAACACATCTTTTAGAGAAAAGCTATTATACTTTACCTGAAGCTATTTCTAACAAAACCTTTTATACCTTTATAGAGGGTTTTATCCGCAGGATAATGCCACCCTCGACGCACTATTTACATTTTACACTTATAGATAGATATCTTACACTACGCTTAAATTCCTAGTTTAAAGGTAGGATATGGTTAAACACGAACCTACATCTATCTTGGTTGCCTGGAAGAAATCGCTTTAAGCGATAAGGCCGCCAGTTAGAAACCTAATTGTATTGTTGTGTCCTTGTAATCTGTTTTTGTATGTAATGTGGTTGTCTAATATAGTGTTATTGTTCGTTTTTATTTTTTTGTATTTTTATTATAAATCCATAAGTGTATTTGTTAATTGGTTCCTTTTTTACCCAGCAACGGAGCAACAGACAGACTTGATTTTTGGCATGGACATAGTTATGAAGACGAAAAGTGACATAGGCTACTTTTTATCCCAAAAAAACTAAAGGTTCCTATGGGATAGCACAAAAATCAAAATGTCAGGCAGGCGAAGCGGCAGGCAAACGCTACCACGAAAATCAAAGATACGGACTTTTCGAAATACAAGCTGGTAGCCGCCCTACCCGTGATTCTACTTCCTACTATTGTCTGTTCAGCTCCCCTAAGTTTGTTGACTCCATCAAAATGTTTTAATGATGACGTCACCGAGCATTAGTGCTGGTCTTTGTTTACAAACAACATCGTTTAATTAAACCGTAGGATATTGATACTAGTGTATTTACTCGTAACTACAAAGTATACTTTGATTACTTTGGTTTTGACTGGTCTTGAGACTGTCGGTGTCTTGTATAGGCTCGTTATAGACAAGATTACGCACGCAAGATTATTATCTAAGAGGTTTTACCCCAAGGAAACAAACATTGATTAACAATCTTGCATGTCGTTATGTTATGTTGAGTCGTCTGAGAAATCTTAATTTCCTCGAATATAGTCGTGTAGTGCATAAAGCCCCGTTTTCATTAGGGGACATTAGTCCCGCGACTTTGTCGTCTGACAGGATTTCTACGTGCCAGGCGACATCGCAGGCGACATCCACGTGTCGCGGGAAATGTCGCGTGTCGACCTTATAGGATACTTCTCACACGGACTAAAAAAATAAAAAAGAATGATGCAAGGAAACCCATCGCATCCATGAATATACCCGCCTAGAAAAGATATCGAAGTCAAAATGCACAACGTAAGGTCGCAATTTCTAAGGGAGACAAAAACGATTAAAATCTCTAAAACCGCAGGTAGGTAGTGGAAGAGCTGATGTTAAAATTAGTAACTGGTTTAACTATGATTCTCTCCTTTCTCTATTAAAAGGATCTACATTTTCGGGTGGCATGGACAACGTTCCTTCCTCGGATGACATATCGACCACAACTTGGGTGTGAGGACGAGAGAAATGTTGATCAACATTGTCGCGGGACAGTCTCACGTAAATGTCCCGTGCGTGAGTCGCGACATATCGCGACATGTCGAGCGACTTTGTCCACTAGTGAATTTACGGCTTAAACCATTACGTGGTTTCACTATGGAAACTAACGTGGTTTTCGTACATTTTAATTAAGTAAAACACAGGTGTTACTCACGTTTGATTTTAGTAGGAAACTGCTACTATAGTTTCGATCGCATTTGGCGATCTTTCTCAAGGTTGGAGTACTAGCACGCGGGCTCGTCTCGCATAGCACTGATAGTAACAGTTTCCTACTAAAATCAAACGTGATTAACACCTGAGTTTTACTTTATTAAAACATTATACGTGGTTGTCTCTCTAGCAAATATGACACCACACTCTGTAAATTTATCTCTAGATTCAAATGTAAAGTAAAGGTTATTACCGTTCTGCTACCCTAGTACCTGATACCGACAAATTTATTTATTCCTGTTTAGAATTCATGACAGTCATCCTTTTTGTTATATTTCGCCCTATTTTTCTAGTAATATTGTAGTTATTTTTATTGCAATTTTCAGTGTTAGTTGTTTAACTATTTCTAAAGTTTTTTTTTAAATTTTTTATATGTTCAACCGACTGAACAAAAGGTAGACATTAGAGCAATCCAATTACGATCAAACAACAATCCAATTGTTTTAATTGTTTTTAATAAGTAGTAGTTACTTAAGTATGTAGTATTGTACTTTCTTGTAGTCACTTGGCCGTAAAAAAAACAAACAACGACCAAGATAAAGTAGTTTTGTATGGATCAGAGTGTTGGGCCACCAAAGGGGAAAATGAAAGGAAATTGCATGCAGCGGAGATGCGAATGCTGAGATGGATGTGCGGAGTGACGAGGATGGATAAAATTAGAAACGAATATGTTAGGGGAAGTCTGAAAGTAGCACCAGTGACTGAGAAATTAAAGAGTGGCAGGCTATCTTGGTATGGGCATATAATGAGAAGGGAGGATAGTCATGTCACAAAAAGAACTCTTAATATGACAGTAAATGGCAAAAGCGGGAGGGGAAGACCAAAAAAAGTGTGGATGAATTGTGTGAAAGATGACATGCGAGAGAAAAGAGTTGATGATGAGATGACGAATGATAGAGTGAAGTGGCGAAAGGAAACGTGCTCTGCCGACCCCACCTAGTGGGATAAGGGCAAGATGATGATGATGACTTGTCCACGTTAAATATACCTACCTAAAATGACTCATGAATTAACTTTCCTCAAGCTTATCCATAAAGAGCTGTGTTAATATTTAATAACTCACTTTCATACCATGTAAGATTTTACCATTTTAAGATTTTTATTTTATTTTTAGTAATTTCTGCCAGTCCATATGAGTCTGCTTGTTTAATAAAGAAGTAAAAGCAATAAATATATTGAAGTAAGAAATACATTTGGTATCGTGATACCGATTTTAAACCAGGGCCGAAGTTTATAGCCAAGGCACGTGCGTAAACATCAAACCGATTTATTTGATATACTGAAGAAAACTGGCAGCCACTATCGTAAGCCGATTAAGAGATAAAATAAATTATTCATGAAGGTTGAGATACGGATTTTTAGCAAAGATAAATGGACAAAATTTAATTGTGATCAGATATCCTTTACATGTTTTAAGGTTACATTTCCGTCAGAAGTCGTTACATAGTAAAATTTTCCTTCTATATTTTTATAAGTAAGCAACTTGCGTTTGACCAACTTAAAAGGTACTTAGTGGGAACAGCGCTGCCGAGAGCACGTGCAGCGGCTCATACAAACTAGTAGTGCAGCTGTGAGCCATAGCATTTTTTTTACAGCAAAAGTTTTTTTTTAATTCAGAGTACATTTGGCCACCAACTCGCCTGATGGAAAGCGAAGTTGTAGCCGAAGATTGAGTATGTAGATCTAGTAGATATCTCTCTTCTATCTTGACTCTTGACTTGAAGATTTCCAAATTGTGTCAGGAAGCAATGACGGAGGCAGGGCATTCCAATCCCTGGCGGTCCGCATTATGAAGGAAGAAGCGAATCGCTTAGTTCGAGCAGGTGGTATGTCGATTATGTAGGGATGTATTTATGCGACTTCCGGCGAGTTGCAGTTGGCAACTGGGTTCCAAATAACACCTTTAGTTGACTATGACTCAAAACCTTTTCAAGAAAAGACTCTACACAGGGACGATACAATACATACAGAAACCAAACAGAAAATCATAAGATAGAAAACGTAGTAGAGGTAGGCGGAACTGAAGTTCATAATCTAGACACGCGGCAGCGTGTCCAGCCAAAGTGTTCTACAGAAAACTGGCGACGCAGCGGCCGTGTGTAATATTACACGAACCATTTGGAGCTACTTTTGACCCCCTCACAACTGAAACTATTTAGCCTACATACATGAAATTTGGCACATTTACTAAAGTCTTTTAGCTTATCAAGAATCCAAAATTTCATAAATTTTGCTCAATCAGTTATTGATATATTAACGTTTAAAAACTCGTGTTTCATTGACTGATTCACGCACTGACTTATAGATCAAAAACCTAACCCACTTCCAGATGACCTAGAATCTTGATATTTGGCACCAAGGTAGACTATCGGGCATATATAAAGGAAAAAATCTAAATACTGAAAATTATTGAAAATTAGTACTATTAACAAAGTAATTGTAAAATTTACCTAACCAATACTCCAATAAATGGCGGTAGCGTCGCGAGGCACTGAGATTTTCGATAGATGAACCATGCCATTTGTGATAGTAATATAATAAATACTAGATAACATTTTCAGAGATAAGTGTACTATGATAATCATGATGTAACTAATAATTATTTCTGAACAAAAAGTTATGATATCTCATCAAAAACATAAATGTGAAATGGGAGCCAAAGTGTCGCCACCAAAAGAATTGAGATAAAACACGGGGGCCAAGTGTTCTGTAGAAAATCCTAAAGTTTAAGCTACAAGAATATACCTACAACATTTAAAAGAAATTTACTTATGTAATTCAAGCTCAAGATTTGATTTGGCTAGTTTACACGTACAGACAAATGCTTATTTGCACTGTACTTATTCTTAAACTAGCCAAGTCAAATCACGAGCTTGAATTACATAAGTAAATTCCTTTAGAATGTTGTAGGTATGATCTTGTAGCTTAGACTTTAGGATTTTCTACAGAACACTTGGCCCCCGTGTTGGATCTCAATTCTTTTGGTGGCGGCACTTTGGCTCCCATTTCACATTTATGTTTTTGATGAGATAATAATCTTACGTCAAAATACATTATTATATGTAGACAAACAAGCACCATAGGAATAATTTTATGTGACAAGCGTGGTGTTAAAACAACGATTCAGATATAACGTATAGATTTTTAATTCAAGACATGGTGTCTACAAATCGTTTCTTGCTCTTTGACGTCAATGCAAAATATTCAGAAACATGTTAAACCTAAATAATGGCATTTTGGCGTTTACATTATAATTATGGCAATGAATCTATGAAGCCCCAAGTATAGCGCAACACGGCATGAATTGGAATCGGCAACATAGGGAACTACAATATACATATTGAATTTGGTAAAGATGTGTTTCACAATTTAAATTCACATAATAACATCTTAATAAACTCATCATAAGCAATAATCAAGCCAATCACTACTGGTAGAGTACTTTAAAATCTTCATGGATTCTCTGGTTTGGCAGAAAAAAGTGGCAGGATCAACTGTCTGTAAGAATTAAAGATAATTATCAAAGCAATAAATCACAGAATACCTAAAGTGAAACGAATGTACGAAACAAAAGCAAAGGAACTATCAAATCAATAAATCTAAGTGAACAGTGAATATGATTTCCACAGCAAAAAGATCACAAGTGTCCTAAAAATGGACAAATAAAAGCCAATAATCCAAGCTACAAAGCATAGACGTTTCAAAATATAACTAACAGACGGAATAAAAGCTAACGAACCAAAAATGAAAAGATAAAAAAGGCAAAGAGCTATCAAATCAAGAAACATAACAACGGAACCACAGAGATACCAGAGGGATAATGTGATCGATCGAGAAAATGTGAAAGAAATGCATCGATTTCATATGGCACGAGTTAGAAGGAGACATGAGAAATGTCTCGATTCAGTGGATTTTTCCGGGTAGATAACTTCAAATTCCAAAACACTTTTGACAGTTTTGACAGCAGCAAGATTTTGTGGTTTGAGAATAGGCTTGTTTATTAAAAAAATATAATTAGTCCGTCAAATAGATTGTAAAATATTAAATACGTATTTTTTTTCTTTTGACAATTTAACAAAAATTGATGAATATATAGCCCGTTAAAGTTAAAGCTGAATAAATTGAATTGAATTAAAGTTCCGCGTGACGTCTATTAAATGTACCGACCAGTGTCGTCACGAGCCCCCACTCTCAAACTTTGACAAGGTTTATCTTTGTCACTAATTGTTTGATTGACAAAATAAAAAATACGTGTCCAATATTTTTCAATTATCTAAATGACGGACTAATTATAATAATGATTTTTATACCCGGTAAACATCCCTTGAAGTGACAACGGCATTATCAATCTGTTTTAAATAGATATCTGTGAACGGAACCCAACGGAACCCATTGTCATCCTCCCCATTAACGACGATAACAAACCGTGTCAAACTATTTGGACAATTCACTGGTACATCGATTAGCTGATAAATTCGGTGCGCGTCTCCCAATCATTCACTGTATGACGTCAATACGATTCGCCGGCCGGAGTCAAACGATAACATTTCGACGGAGCACCCATCGAATACAAATGTCCAGATGAACTATAAAATAAACATGATAGAGATGGATTCACCTTGGGTGTTTTGGCAAGTTTGTATTGGGTCCGGATTTTCGGGCTTAAGAAGTGGGATCATAGAGATTAGAAGAAGGTTGACTGATATATCCTTCCAAATATTATAAATTTATTGGTTTGTTCCTCGTTCACGCAGCAACGGAGCAACGGAATGACTTGATTTATGTTTGAAACACATAGTTTGAAAGATGGAAGTGACATAGGCTACTTTTCACACCAAAAAAAAAAAAATTCTTACGTGGGATAGAACAAAAATTAAGCTTTTAAGCGACTAACTATTCAAGCGGGCGAAGCCGCGGGCAAAAGCAGGTAATAAAAAAAAACTATAATTCACGTGTCGTAATAGTCACCACCCAGAACGATTCTATGGAAACAAATCATTACCAAATTCGATACAGACGTTTCATTGTAGTTCTTTGCTTTGCCAATTCCAATTCAAGCCTATGTCCAGTAGTAGACGTCCTATGGCTGAAACGATTCTTGTTTGACATTTATTTAGTTAAAGTTATTAAATTATTTTTTGACATTATTTTATGATTTGACATTATTTGACTTTTTACTTGACATTATTCTAACTATTATGACTATGTTGACATCTTATAAATCAATAGTATTCTTTATTTTTATTTTTACATTATTATTTTAAAATTTTGCTTGTATTGTTTTTAACGGGTAATTTTGCTTTTAACATTTGTACGCCACGATGGGCAAGAACATGCGATCTCTACTCTACGAAAATCTGTATGCGACTTTGTATGTTCGTTTACACTACCATGTTTCTAACAAATAAAGTATCTTGAATCTTGATGAATAGTCACCAAATTGAGGCAGATTTCTATACCGGAGGTTCTGAGTTCAAATCCAGGCATCCAGACTAAGGCATGATGTTGTGATGAACAGGTTTTAGGTTGATCGTAAAGTAGTATAGGAAATCTATTCACAAGTCGTTACCGAGTCAGGGCAGATTACCTCAGCTGAGCTTATCACAATAGTCACCAATTAAGGGCAGTTTAACTCTGAAACTGGAATCTAAAATCCTGCCATTAAAATTTTTCAGAAATCAGCTGAGCCGTTTTTGAAAAATCAACAATAATGTAAACAATTCGAGAGATATACAATATTTAATATTGAATTTTAATATCAACAATATTTTATTTTCTGTTATTGCTGTTATTTATATTTAACAAACTTTACTCTCTAGGCTTTGTATATATGTAAATAAATTGATTATTCCTACTAAACCTTTACCGAAAGATATGAGAGTTATTCGAGAGAAATATTCGAATATTGTACACGATGGAAGGCGGTTTGCCATTTTTTGCGTAAAATAATTATGAATACTAAGAGAAGCTTGAACTGAATAGTGAGACATCGTTTAACATCGGACCGGAAACTAAAAAATCGGCCAAGTACGAGTCGGACTCGCGCACGGTGGGTTCCGTACTGTATGGGAGCCCCCCTTAAATATTTTTTTTTAAATATTATTGAAGTGAATATAAAACTAAATATTCTGTGAAAATTTTAAGCATCTACCTGATACCATTATTAATATGGAGCGAAAAACGTCTAAAAAATCAGGTTTGTTGTATGAGAGCCCCCCTTAAATATTTATTTTATTTTCTTTTTAGTATTTGTTGTTATAGCGGCAACAGAAATACATCATCTGTGAAAAGTTTCAGCTGCCTAGCTATCATGGTTCATGAGATACAGCCCGGTGATAGACAGACAGACAGACAGACAGACAGACGGACAGACGGACATCGAAGTCTTAGTAATAGGGTCCCATTTTTCCCTTTGGGTACGGAACCCTAATTACAAAGTCACCAATGTAATAAAATAGTTTAAATTCCCACAATACGTTTCCCATCCCATCAAACAATGCCGTTAATTATACTACATTGTACGCACGCTGGCCAAAAAGAAACCGATCTCCGACCTGAAGGACACTAGATACTACACAATAGGATGATGACTAAAAAAATATAATTAATCCGTCAGATAGGCCATAAAAACATTATTATAATTAGTCCGTGAGTTAGATTATCAAAAAATATTGGACACGTATTTTTAGGGTTCCGTACCCAAAGAGAAAAACGGGACCCTATTACTAAGACTTCGATGTCCGTCTGTCCGTCTGTCACCGGTCTGTATGTCATGAACCATGATAGCAAGGCAGCTGAAATTTTCACAGATGATGTATTTCTGTTGCCGCTATAACAACAAATACTAAAATGAAAATAAAATAAATATTTAAGGGGGGCTCCCATACAACAAACCTGAATTTTTAGACGTTTTTCGATCTTTAGTAATAAATAACAGGTAGATGCTTGGAATTTTCACAGAATATTTACTTTTATATTCACTTCAATAATAAAATTGAAATAAAATAAATATTTAAGGGGGGCTCCCACACAGTACGGAACCCTCCGTGCGCGAGTCCGAATCGTAGGTACTTGGCCGATTATTTCTTTTATCCATTAAACAAAAATTGATAAAGGTAAAGCCTGTTAAAGTTCCGCGTGACGTCACAAGTGCCATAAAATGTATAGACTTCTGTGAAAGAGATGACGTCACGCACGACCCCCACTCTCAAACTTTGACAAGGTTTATCTTTGTCACGTGTTGTTTGATTAGCAAAAGAAAAAATACGTGTCCAATATTTTTCGATAATCTAACTGACGAACTAATTGTAATAATGATTTATTTACCCAGTCATCATGCCCATTATAATCAGGGCATCGTCAGTGAAATAACATTTTAAATATCGAGGATAATATTCTGTTTTTTCATCTCATTATTTAATCGTTGAGGGTGAGATCGAGAGAAAAAATAATTATTTTTCGCGTAAAAAATTGCAAAACCGTCTTTCCATCGTGTACAAAATTTGAATATTTCGCTCGAATTGTTTACATTTTTATTGATTTTTCAAAAACGGCTCAGCCGATTTCTTTTTAAATTTACATGGGACCACATCGGAAGAAAGTACGAGTAGGTATATCCTTTCGAACTAAAAAATAATTTTTCAATTCGGTTCGGTTTGACGAAATTATCGATGAAGATACACAAAAAAATACATACAGACGACCATAGAACCTCCTCCATTTTGGAAGTCGGTTAATAAACAGCCACTTATTTTATTTCATACAAAAACGTTACTCGGAATCGAGAAAATCAATAAAACGGTAGATTTTTTAACTCGAATTCTCAGTTAACCCAATAATAAAAGTTGTTTATAATATCAGAATCATCCTCTTTCGCTTTTCTCTTGCGAATAGCCCTGCATGAGTATAGCAGCCAGCAGGCAATTTTTAGGGTTCCGTACCCAAAGGGTGAAAACGGGACCCTATTACTAAGACTCCGCTGTTCGTCTGTCTGTCTGTCACCAGGCTGTATCTCATAAACCGTTATAGCTAGAAAGCTGAAATTTTCACAGATGATGTACCTATTTCTGTTGCCGCTATAACAACAAATACTAAAACGGAATAAAATTAATATTTAAGGGTAATTTTCCCATACAACAAACCTGATTTTTTGCCGCTTTTCGCTCTATATTAATAATGGTAACAGGTAGATGCTTGAAATTTTCACAGAATATTTTGTTGTATATTAACTTTAATAATAAGTTGTTTTAACCGTTTAGCAAGTCAGAGGCCTTCAGGCGGCCTAAAAACTCTGACACCAGGGCTAGCCACCCGGCCTATACGAACTTACTTACTTAGTAATAAAATTAAAATAAAATGAATATCTAAGGGGGGTTCCATACAGTACGGAACCCTCCGAGCGCGAGTCCGACTCGTACTTGGCTGATTATTCTTGCTAACTTGGTAATTATGGTGGTGCACGATTATACAGCGGCTATACAAGAGAACCACAAGCTGGAAGCCAGAATAACCGGACTGCAATTATTCAGTGTGCGGTTACTCGGCACTTTGGCACTGATTGCCTGGCGCGATTGACCGCGGACGCACCGGGGATTTTCGGGTTAATTTGTCTTTCAGGGTTAGCAAAAAATACTGGTAAATAAAAGGTTCATTTGAATGGTTCAATTGTTTGACATTCTTTTACCACTCTTTATTTTTTTAACGAATTATTTATTGGATTTTGTTAAATGCACTTTTATTTTATTAATAACGAATTATACTATAGTGTTAGCTGAAATATGTTAGTATGTGTAATGACGTGTAACTAGTTATTATTAATAAAGAGTATGAGTATGGTCTTGAAGAGTAGTTTGTCTTTCAATGAAAAATTAGAAATTAGAATACTTTGTTAATTAAGCAATATTTTGTTAGTTAAGTAAGTAAATTAAAACATTTTCCTTTTTTTTTTTTCAATTTGACGACGTCAATCAATTATTTAATGTAGAGCCACCTTTATAAGGGGAGCACGGATTTCCGAGACACAAGCTTAAAGCTTAGTTCGGAAATCAATAGCTCATGAATATTGTAGCTAATAAATAAGTTAATTTTAAGTTGATAATTATGTTAAATTCGATACATTTTAAGTTTATTAGCAAAATTGTAAATTATTAATTTTTGTCAATAAATCATTATTATTATTATTATTTATCTCTATACGCTGTACTTCTCGAAATATTGAAGATATTTCGGTATAATGATGATCACGGGTCTAAGCCAAGTGAGCATCATTGTGAACAATGTCAGTATTTAGGTCTTCTTGTAAAAATTTCCGGACAATGCGGCAAGTATTGAGAATTACGGCTTTCTGCATTGTCATGTATGTGTTCGGAGATATTTCTATTATTTTTAGGGATTGAAGAAGGTGTTTCGGTATTACGCCTGTACTGGACAGCACCAGTGGCACAATGTAAACTTTATTCATTTTCCAAATTCTTAAAATTTCTTCTTTTAATTCAGTATATTTGTTGATTTTATCTGTTATGGTTTTGTGGAGATTATGAGTGTTGGGTACAGCTATATCAATTATGAATACTACTTTATCCTGTTTGTCAATCAATGTAATATCTGGTCTGTTGTTATGAATAGTTTTATCGGTTAATATGGCTCTATCGTAATATAGTTTGTATCTGGTGCTCTCCAGTACAGGTTTTGGTTCATATTGATAATAAGGTGTGGTTTTTTCAGGAATGAGTTTGTGTTTAAGAGCAATTTTCTGGTGGATGATGTTTGTTACTTGATTGTGGCGATGTGTGTAGTCTGTAGGTGCTAGAGTTGGACAGGCGCTAGTTATGTGTTGTATTGTCTCGGGTTGTCGGTGGCATTTTCTGCAGCTATCGTTATGTATATTAGGATCCTTGATTATGTACTTTCTATAGTTTTTAGTGTTAATCACCTGATCCTGAATCGCGATCATGAAACCTTCCGTTTCCGGGAACAAAGATCCAAGCTTTAGCCATTTATTGGAGGCTTCGAGGTCGATATGCTCTTGTTCAAGATCGTGTAAATGTCGACCATGTAACTCTTTCCTACGCCAGTTGTTAATTTTATCAGTTTCCGCAGTTTTTGGTGATGTAAATTGGTCGTCTTTGCTTTTTAGGTTAAGAGGTGTAAAGTTTTTATCTGATTCTACTGTTGCTAAGTGGATATTACTACTTTCGGCTTTATCGTAAAAGAACTTACGTAGATTGTTTACCTGTCCTTCCCAGAGCACTTTTAGATCTATTAGCCCTCTACCCCCTTTCATTCGCTTAACAGATACTCGTTCAATGGCTGACTTTGGGTGTAATTTGTTGTATCTTGTAAGTGTCGTTCTGGTTTTTATTTCTAACTGGTTTATGTCTGTACGCGACCACTTAATAACTCCAAAGGAGTAAGTTAACACTGGAATCGCATAAGTGTTAATCGCTTTGAAGAGATTTTTGGAGACTAATGACTTTTTGCAGATTAGATTAAGTCTTCGCATGTATTCTTGTCTCAGTTTATTTTTGATTTGAGTGTGATTAATACTTCTTGACTGAAGGATTCCTAAATATTTGTAGGTGTCTGTTGTGTTCATTTGCATGAAATTGGATTCACTATTATCATTCTCATCGTCTGTATTTATGATTTTACCCTTATGTATATGGAGCTTTCTGCATTTATCTAAGCCAAAAGACATATTAATGTCGTTACTGAACTGTGTTGTTTGAAGTATAAGTTTGTTTAAAGATTTTTCAGATTTAGAGAACAGTTTTATGTCATCCATATACATAAGATGACTAATTTCTGTTTCTGTTGTAAGTTTGTATCCACTATTTTCACTATTGAGCAAATGAGACAAAGGATTTAGGGCGAGGCAAAACCACAGAGGACTAAAAGAGTCTCCTTGGAAAATACCATTTTCAATGGAGATCTCATCAGTGATAATGGATTGCGTAGAGTTTGATAATTTTAGTGTGGTCTTCCACTCTGCCATGGTATTTTCCAAGAATGTAATGATTGTTGGGTTAATTTTGTATATCTGTAGTACGCGAATAAGCCAAGAGTGGGGTACTCTGTCGAAAGCTTTTTTGTAATCTATATATGAGATATGTATGTTTCTGTTATGAGTTTGTGCATGTTTAAGTACTGTGGAATCAATTATTAGCTGTTCTTTGCATCCTTTGTGATATTGCCTGCACCCTTTCTGCTCTTCAGCAATTATATTGTGTTGAGTAAGATGGTTATTTATTTTGTGCGTTATGCAGGAGGTGATGATTTTGTAAATAGTTGGCAAACATGTGATAGGTCTATATTGAGATGGGCTGGTTGTATCATTGCTTTTTGGTAACATGTATGTTATTCCTTTAGTAACAAACTTGGGCAGTTCAGCAGTTCCTGTTAAAAGATCTGAAATTATCCGTGCTAAGGCATCGTGTAGAGTAAAAAATTTCTTGTACCAAAAATTGTGAACTCCATCAACTCCTGCAGCTTTCCAATTCTTTGTCTTTTTCGTGATCATATCAATGTCTTCCCCCGTAATATCTGTAAATTCCATTTCTTCTATGTGGTTCCATCTATTTTCTTCGTTTCTGATCCAGTCTGCGCTATCGTTATGTTCTTTTTGTTTCTTCCAGAGATCAGTCCAATAGCTTTTAAGGTCATCTGGGTTCGGCAAGTCGTAATCTTTGTTTGTAACTTCATCACGCAAAGATCTATAGAATCCTTTTTCGTTATTTGAGAACAATTTATTGTCGTTTTTCCGCTGTAGTGCTTTTTTGTATCTTGCCAGTCTTTGTGACTTAAGTGCTAATTTTTGTTTCAGCGTATCTAAATGTTCTTCTGGTCTGATGTTATCTTTATCATACGTGGAATGTGTTTTCGTAAGTTTGAATATTCTTTCGACGTGTTTTATTATTTTTCTAGACCTATTGTTATTGATGTACTGAGTTAATCTGCCTATGTCTGCTCTTAATGATTTGATGTCTTTTTCAATCCTGATTTGCCACGCTGGAGTTGCTGGTTTATTTTTGTGCCTGTTGTTTGTTATATTTTCTATTTTATAGCCTAAATTTTCGCAAATTACCATTGCACTGCAATATATCAGAGTATGTAATTCTGTAAGGTCCGAGTTAACTGAGTAAAAATTTCGTAGTATTTCTTTGTTAAATATATGAACAAACTGGTATAATTTTTTGTTCTCTTTCAGTCTTGGCAGTTTTGGTCTTGTCGTAGGGTCCGTTCCTGTATATAATGTAAGTTTAGTCTGTATCTGATGTACAAGGTTTTGTTTTGTTGTTTCTGATAATGGTTGGTTTTGACTATGAATGGTAGTGGTATGAGTGTTGATTACTGTCTGGGTCTGTGTTGAAGCATCAGATGTCAGCGTTGATACTATTTCTTCAGTCAGCGGAAGTGTGTAAGGTTCTTGGGTCGAATGATTAGATTGAGGTAAAGGTATATTGTGTGACTCAATTTGTGTTTCAGTAATAGACGTTTGTGTAGCTATAAACGAAGTATCGTCCTGATTGAGTCGCATTTGTACTTCCTTCTTAAGATCTTCTATAATATTGTCTGCCAAAAGTTTATTTCTCATAATTACTCTTCTTTGGTCTGCAACACGTTGCGCAGAAACATTTAAATTTGGATATTTGAGTTTGAATTTATCAAAGAGCTTTTTACAATACATTGTCCGGTCTGTTTCTAATTTTGTGACTTCTAAATATGTGCGCATGATAAATAGATTTATATCGTCATCCCACTTCATGCGCACTCTGGGTTTTCCAGCTTTGGTGGTCGCAGGTTGGTTGACACTGGCCGCCTGCGAAACATCCGTAGCTGGAGTATCTGCCCTACTACTACTCCTACTCTCCCCACTACTCCTACTCTCCCTACTGCTTCTACACTCTCTACTTGCGGCTGTAGTCCTTGAGGACGGTCCCCTACCCCCCGCGTCCCCGACTCCCGCCCAGCCGACCAGCCGGGAGTCACTGGCTAGCATGCTGTCACGCCCGACACCAGCAACAGACGTGCCCCGACGGACCTCGGGCAGCGGCCCTATACGTTTACTACTTTTTCTCGTCTCCATATTGATGGGTTACCATTGCCTTGTTAGCCGTGTAAATGACTATTTGTTGTACACGTTGCCCGCCCCCCACATGAGTCATTATTATTATAAAATGTATTATTATTATTATTTTATTCAACGAAACTCGTTTCTCTCCTGCAACAGGAGGTTTACTTAGCACGGGCCAAAGCCAAGTGCGTTATAATATCTTAGCCTAAGTATAATCTAATTATTCTAATACGTAGTTAAGTGCTAAGAAATTTCCGGACTATTCTGCAGGTGTTGAGAATTGCAGCCTTTTGGAGGAGAATGTAGGTTGTTGATGGTATTTCTAGAGTGAGTAGGCTCGTGTGTAATGTTTTTGGTATGACGCCTGTTGTAGATACTACTATTGGTACTGTTTTGATGTTGTTCACGCGCCATTGTGTTTTTATTTCAATAGATAGGTCAACATATTTTGTAATTTTGTCAGAGTGAGTGGAAGTGAGATTGTGTGTATTGCAGACAGCTATATCTATGAGGAGCACTGATTTTTTTTGTTTGTCTAATATTGTTATATCCGGCCTATTGTAGTGTATGGTTTTATCTGTAACTATCGTTCTATCCCAGTACAATTTGTAATTTATGTTTTCTAGCACGGTCTGAGGTTTATATTTATAGTAAGGCACTTTTTCTTCTATTAGTTTACATTTATAGGCTAAAGATTGGTGGACTATTGCAGCTATTTGGTCATGTCTATGTTTGTAATCTGTTTGGGCTATTGATTTACATGCACCTGTGATGTGTTGTATAGTTTCTGAGGCTGTATGGCATTGTCGACATCTATCATTATAGTTTGGGCGGCGGATAATGTGGCGTTGGTAGTTCCCGGTATCGATCACCTGATCTTGTATTCCTAGCATGAAGCCTTCAGTCTCCGGGAAAAGCTCGCCACGTTGCAGCCACGCGTTTGACGCTTTTTTGTCTACATGCTGCTGTTCTAGGTCGTGGCGATGCCTGCCGTGCAAAGACTTCTGCTTCCAAGCTGATATTTTATCTTCACTGGGCGTGATGTGTTGATTGCGTTGTATGTTTTTGTTGTAGAGATTGAGCGGGGTTATTCGTCTGTCTGCGTCAGCTATTGTCTTATGTAGTTGGGATTGTTCCGATTTATCATGGAAATATTTTCTCAGGGTGGTGATCTGTTTATTGTGTAGGTTAGATATGTCTATGAATCCTCGACCGCCTTCGTTTCTCGGAAGGGTCATTCTTTGCACACAGGACCTAGGATGATGTTTACGTTGGGCTGATAATGTAGTGTTGATTAAAGTCTGCATTCTTTTAAGATCGGATTTGGTCCAGTTAATGATGCCAAAAGAGTATGCAAGAGTAGGGATGGCAAATGTGTTTATTGCTTGAGTTAAGTTTCGAGAGTATAATTGGGTTTTTGCGAGAGTGTTTAGTCTGTGTCTGAATTTCTTGAGGATTTCAGTTTTGGTTTCTTTCACGGGAATTTTACATGTTTGTTGAAATCCTAGATATTTATAAGTTTCGTTTTGATTTAGCGGGTCTATTATTTCTCCTGTATTTAATTCGTAACTTTGGGGTTCTACTTGACCGTCACATAGGGTGAATGTTCTACATTTGTCAATACCAAATTGCATTTGGATGTCATCGGAGAATTGTTGAGTAGTGTCTGCTAGGCAGTGTAGTGATGTTGTGTTATTGCTGTATAATTTAATATCGTCCATATACATGAGATGTGTTATTGAGATGTCAGAGTGCGAGTTTTTTATTTTGAGGCCATTTTCGGAACTGTTTAGCATTTCTGAAAGAGGGTTTAACGCTAGGCAGAACCAAAGAGCGCTGAATGCGTCTCCTTGGAAGATGCCTCGCTTAATTGGGATGGTTTCGGTTTCTATTGAGTTTTCTGCATTTTTGGTCTTAAGTTTCGTTTGCCAGCAATTCATAGTATTTGACAGGAAATCTACCAGTATCGGATGTATTTTGTAATGTCGGAGTATGTATATGAGCCAGGAGTGCGGGACGGAATCAAAAGCTTTACGGTAGTCAATATACATAGTGTGCAGTTCTCTTTTGTTAGTAACGGTGTGTTTCATTATAATACTGTCTATGGTTAGCTGCTCTTTACATCCTTGGCTTGCCTTGCGACAGCCTTTTTGTTCCTCTGCAAAGATATTGTTCCGAGTTATATGTTGGTATACTATTTCGGTAATGCAGCCAGTAATTATTTTGTATATTGTTTGGAGGCATGTAATCGGTCTGTATTTTGCCGGATTTGTACTATCATTGTCTTTAGGGATCATGTATGTCAGGCCTTGTGTTATGAATGGAGGTAATGTTTCAGGGTATTGTATAAAATCGTTTATGTGTTTGTAAAGGATCGGATGCATTGTTGTGAGATTTTTGTAGAAGTAGTTATGTATGTGGTCTGTACCGGGAGTTTTCCAGTTGTGGGTTTTCTTTAGGATGTGGATGAAAATATCTATAGGGATAGATTCAAACTGCATTTGAGGTATTTGGTCCAATTTTTGGGCATCATCTAAGATCCACTGTGCTTTTTCGTTATGTTGGACTGATTTAGCCCAGATGTTTGACCAAAAGTCATGTAGTGCCTCTGCTGTTGGTGTTTGTACGTTTCTGTTATTTGCCGTGTTAAGATGGTTTGTATTTTTTGAAATGTCTCTATAAAACTGTTTTTCATTGTTGTGAAATTGGGCGTTTTGGTTTTTCCTCTTGGTGCAATCGGTGTATCTGCGTAGTCTGCTACAAGTTGCATTTAGATTTTGTTTGAGGCTATCTAGATATTGCTCGTCTGTTTCGTTTGGATTTTCATGCTTCGAATGAATTTTATATTTGGTTTTTATAACTGTTACATGTGCTACTAGTCTGCGATGTCTATTGCCGTTAATGTATTGCGTCATTCTTCCTATAGCCTGCCTTAATTTATTTATTTTATTTTCTAATCTAACCTGCCACGATGGTTTTTTGTGTTTGTTACAAGTATTAAGCTGTGGGGCATTTTCTTGTGGTTGCCTGATTTTTGAGCCATTGCATAGGGCTGTTGTGTGTGCTGCACAGTATATCAGAGTATGTGTCATGACAAAGGTGTGATCTATTGATTTGTATGTTGGCAGTATATGTGTGTTTAGATAAGTTACTATGTACGTAAGCTTCTTTGACGGCTTTTGCTTCGGTATATAGGGTCTGTTGGTCGGATCAGTATTTATAAAGTCGTTGTAGGCGGTTAGAAAAGTGTGTGTTATTTTTTCATTTAGCTGCTTGTCTTGCCATTGTTCCTCATTAGAGTCCGTCGTCAGAGTGTTCCTCATAGCATCTATAATGTCTTGTGAAGGAAGTTCAGATTCTACATCCAAAAATGGGGTGTCTATTGTGGTTTGTAATGTATGTGGTGGGGTCTGTATAAGGTCTTCTTGGGTCAATGCATTTGTTTGTGTACCTAGAATGTCTTCTGCTTCTTGCCTTATTTCTGCTAGTCTTTGGTTTGTAATGAGTTTGTTCTGTACTATCACTCTTCGCTGATCTGCTATGCGTTGCTCAGAAACATGTGCAATTTGTGGAAACTGTTGGATAATGCTAGTGTGTAGTTGCTTTCGGTATGCAGTCTTGTTAGATTCAAGTTGCGTGATTATTAAATATTGTTTGATAATGGCTTCATTAACATCGTCGCTCCATCGTATTCTTGATTTAGCACTTACTCGTGTTTCTGTGTTAGACGTAATATCGTTTGTGTTATATTCGTTTTGTGTTGTGTCTACATTTAGCGTTAGGTCTTTTAAGTTCTGTTTGACGTCCGTTTTTATCTGTTCTAGAGTATTTTCTGGTATTAGTTTATTTCGTACTATTGCTCGCCTCTGGTCTCCTATTCTTTGTTTCG
This sequence comes from Hypomecis atomaria, assembly GCA_964007245.1. NCBI lineage: Eukaryota > Metazoa > Arthropoda > Insecta > Lepidoptera > Geometridae > Hypomecis > Hypomecis atomaria. The sequence goes on from OZ023279.1 coordinate 26,710,609, forward strand.
AAGCTTCCATTTCGGGGAACTTTTCAGTAAAATGTTTGTGCAACGAATCTAAATATCCGCGGGGTTTTGTTTCTAGTTTGGTTACTGTTAAATATGTACGCATTATGAACTCGTTCATTTCTGAGGTCCACTTTTTTCGCGTACGTGTTTTTCCATTGATGGGTACAAGGTGATCGGCGTATGCCTCTTGTACAACATCTTCTGGAATAGTCGATATAGATGAAGTGTGGGATCTAGGTTGAATTTGGAAAGATTGAGGTGAACTTACTGGAGAATCGAATAAACTTTGTGTTGATGAGGGAGATAGTGGTTCTAGTTGCATTATTCGGTCGGCTGTAGCATTTACCCCAGCACCCTGCGTACAGGATGCAGAGCTAACGGAGGCCCGCCTGCTCGACTCTCCGCTACCGATGGATCGCATGCTGTGGCACCCAGCATCGGCTCCAGATGCGCCCCGGCGATCGCCCCCGGGAAGCGGCCGTAAATTATATTTATTTTTTCCTTTCTCCATCATTCAATTGGACCATTGTAAACCCACGTGGATTGTCCAGGGCAGGTGGGTGCGCAGTTGGCTACCTAACTAAGCCTACGGATGCCGCCGTTGGTGTTCTAGACACTCTTCCGCCGCCACTCCAAAACTAGCATCCCGCGCTGATACTAGTTGTTCTATTTAGGCCTCGGCCAGACGTACAAGTCTGAGAGCCCTAAATAGCTTCTTCAATATATTCCTTGCTTCTCCTTTTGTCTCCTTTTCCCTCACTTACTTACTCCTGCTTTACCTATATCCCTTCTTTGGCACATTTTCTATTTACTTCTTATCTTACTTACTTATTCCTTATACTACTTACTTACTTACTTACTCCTTATCTTACTTACTTACTCTTGTGCCTTCCAGAGCCACGTTAGCCGCACCAGTAATTTCTCATTGCGTTGCCCGCCCCCCACGTGATCAGATGGTCGATCAGGACGTGTGGTTGAGTTGGGGGGCAAAAAAAGCTAAAAGTTTTTCATAATGATGGCCTGAATCACCTATTTTAGGCTTAGTACAGCAGTTCTGGATAACCCTGTATACTTTACCACAGCTCTGTTTCGTTCTGACATACTGTAGAAAGAATTATTTCATGGTCATCGGTCCTCCTCGTGGGTAGAAAAATGATTATAACTATTCCTCTAATTGCCTTTCTTTCCGAACTGAATATCTTATCATCATAGGACGTGCTAGTCTCACGAAAACGAAATTATCTCTTCTACATAAATGCAATATCTACCCCGTACCGATGATCCAGAATCGCAGTTAGTCCTACTGACCTTTGTACATTTAATCTAGGGTAACAGATAAGTACGCTAAACGGACGGAAAATTACTGTATTTGAGCTATTAAGCCCCGAGTTCACCAACGCTTGTTTAAGTTAAACGTGTGATTACTGTATTTAATTAACCAACAGTTTTTGCTTGCTGAACAGCAAAATTTCGTTACTAATCTGTTTAAGATTTAATCGTTAATTTAACGTGCGGATAATGTGTGGGTGAGGAACCCGTAACCGCATATAATGCCTCTCAATGTCTCTATTCATATTATAATTATTTGAAATACATTCATTCCAATGTTACTGCAATATAATTCAAGTACTAATATAGTCTATAAGTTTCTACTAACACCATGGATTATGTGATCTGAATAAAAAACTTTTGATTTGATTAACCAACGGTTGATAAATTAAACATCTGTTGGTGAACTAGGGTCTAAAACCCGAGTTTAATCGTTGTTTAAATACAGTAATCACACGTTTAACTTAATCAAGCTTTGGTGATCTTGGGTCTTAGTGTTAACCAAGCTCTGATACCCTGTCAGCTGGGATTAGCTCTGATTATTGCTAGGAATAATAAAACTAACTTTCTGGTTTAACAAATATTCCTTAATCTAAAATCCCAGCGAAGCTCTCTAGCGAAGTCGTATCCATCTATCCATCAGCCATAGGAGGTCCACTGCTGGACATAGGCCTCGTCTATGGATTTAATGGATAAATTGGATGGATAGGTTTCATCATTCATACAACTGGCACCTTGTTGTGTTTTCTTGTTTTCATAATGTGTGCTCGTAATGTGATTTAATCAGTACCAGCCTTTTTTTAATAGTCCACTGCAGGACGTAGGCCTACCCACGAATGGTGATATTCACCACGCTGGCCCAGTACTGGTTGGTGAATGTGATTTAATCGATTGATGTGAATTAAGTTCAAAAGGATAATTGATAAGGATTCAAAAGGAGTTTAGTTTTATTTGAGATTGGTAATTAATAAAAATTATTTATGTAAGTAATTGGTTACTTTTAAGTTTTTACTATTGTGTAGTGTAGATTTTGTTGTCTATTATTCAAAAGTGTGTCTCTGACGCCCATATTTGTCAAATAAATAGGTCGAGTAGTTCATAGTTCATTTATAATTTTTTTTTCGTTTCAATCGCTGTGTGCAATAAGGCCGACAGTTTATAATCATATTTAGTCTTAAATGTGTACATAGTGTTTTTGCTTTGTGGTTATAAATAGAGTTTAGTCTGTCTGTCGATTGGAAGCGCGCATCCAGTGCATTCCACGATCTTAATTATATCATCAAGCCACCTGGTCGGTGGACGTCCTACGCTGCGCTTGCTGGTCCGTGGTCGCCATTAGAGATCTTTACGAGCCTATCGGGCTATACGTTCTTCGAACTATGTGCCCCGCCCACTGCCATTTCAACTTGCTAATCCGCTGGGTTATGTCGGTTACTTTGTAGTCATCTCGTTGGGTGTCAAAATCAAAACTGATCGTCCGGGGCTCCTAAACACATTAAATCGGTGATGATACAACTGATACCAGTAATAAATGTCTTCCGACAAATACCAACTCAATATCCGTTACGGACCAGACTTACATCTAACATCTTCGATCACATTTTACACTAATTAAAAATAAAATATCAACGGGAAACAGGAAGCTCGTTAATTCGTGACGTAATAAAAATATTACGGTTACAAGCAGTTCGTTTCAGTGCGAATGTTACGCAGGCACTTTCAATGCGCGTATGCATGGGCCGCTTCAATATATGTACACAGCTAGCTATAGCTGTACAACGCTCGCATGGATGTAAGAACTTACTGGATTCGACTTTTAATTTTCCGTATAGATCTATTCCCATGCCAGAGGCAAGGGAAGGGAAGGCTTTGCCCTGCAGTGGGAAGATAACGTCTAAAATCCCTCCTAATATTATAAATGTGAAAGTAAGTTTGTTTGTTACGCTTTTACGCAGCAACAGAGCATCAGATAGACCTGATTTTAGGCACGAATATAGTTCAAAGGCTGGAAATTGACATAGGCTACTTTTTATCCCAGAAAATTAACAGGTTCCCGTTGCAAAGCACAAAAATCTAAATTTACGCGGGCGAAGCTGCGGGGAAAAGCTAGTAAGACATAATATAATAATCTCTTCCCAGATCGTTTGGGGACGGCTTTTTGAATGTTTTCGCTATTCGGCTCTGTACATGTCAGGCATAGCATTAAGATTTTTCCAGTGATATTGAAACTACTCTTGTCTATAGCAGAAAGTAAGAGCCCTAAGATTCAAAATTTTATGACATGATTACCGCAAAATGGCGTCGAAACAGGTATGTAATCAACGACAACATATTATATGACACTTGAACTATTGATCAAATGTCACATTGGCATCGCCGCAATTTAGTGGACAAACATCAAATGTTTTCAAACACTAAATAGAATAGTTTCATATCTAAGTTCTAGGCAGATGGAATTAATTTCCCGAAGACGCGTGACTTTACAGACGATCTTTACACATCCATGACTGCTCCAGTCGTAATACAAAATACTCGTATGCTCAGCTGTACAACGGTCGTAATACTGCAAGTCGGAAAGCAAGAGTTGTATGAACACGTTTCATAATGGAAGGGATCGGGATGGCGGTATCGATAAGCCTGGCTATTTCATTAGCATTTTTTCTTATTTGCAGCCAAATACGAAAATAATGCGAAATAAAAAGCCAGGATGTGAGTTATTTTCTTATGCGTGGATGAGATTAGTCTGAGATAGGGAACTATGGTACAAGAGAGAGGAAGAATATTAAGTCGATAAAAATAAAAACGAAAAATGTAACTTTTCGTAAAACCAAAAATGTCAGCCAAATATCATGAAATACTCAGCAGGTACCTACTTCAAACATAAGTAGGTACTAAGTACATAAAACAGTAAGTATAGTTCAAAAGTAAAGTACATACCTTATCAACTTTGCAAAATACTGAAAGTAAATCCATCCAACCAGTAAGTATTTTTTTTAAAATAATAGTCTCCTAGACAGCCATATTATTATCCAATACATGATCTGATGACGTTGACGATGAAAATTAAATAAATAGGTATTTCATAATTTCAAAACAGATTTTAAGCAAGTTCCGGGCTGATTTTATTTTAGAATGGGTTTATAATTACACATATTATCTGCTGTCTTACAAAACGTGGATAGATAAATTGTATATATCAACACGTCCTAATATAATCAATGTAATAACTTAGTGCGTAAATAAGTAAACAATCTAATCATAATCAAATTTGTTTACGACATCTGCAATAAAATCACGTTTTTAATCTATTTTTACAATAGTATTTTAATAGGTTTTGATAATTTTTGATTATCAAAATAAATATTATGCCATTGAAACGGTCGTTGAAAAAATACCTGGCAACTTTAATTATTGTGTAATTTACCGCTGATTTTTTTTCCAAATAGATACTAGTGAGAACTATTTAAAAATGTAATATGTGTGTACCTACAAAACTTTTAAAAATCTGTGGCAAGATTTGAAAAATAGAAACAAACAAATACAAGTTAATAAAACTATTTAAAAATAAAAAATAATGTCACCGTCACAGTAAAAATGTAGATACACGCCAATTAGCACAGCAACGCAAAAATAACAGTCATCAATCGACAAGGTGCTAATTCAATTTATTTCCGTCGAAATAAAATTATAAATATGGCATTGCAAAGAAATAAATGTGATTTAGTATAACTTACATCAGTGTTAAATGAAAACATCGATACGAAATCACATCACTAGTGAGGTCAGGGCGGAACGAAAGCCAGCATCATTCGGCTCATAGACCTACACTACAACCAATAATAGGCGTCTAACTAAGCCAAGCTTGTGATATGGCTGCCAGAGATCGATATACTACATATACATATTTTTAAATACCAACTTATATAGATAGTAACTACATAACACTCAGACACAGAGCAAACACCTATGTTCATCACATAAATACTTGCCCTGGGTGGGGATCGAACCCACGCCTCATTGACCCAGAAGTTAGGTTCACTAACCACTGACCCACCGAGGCAGTCAAACGATGACTAAATAAAGCATGAAATTGAATCGTATGTGTTTAACATGAGTTTGGTTCAGACTATTTCAAAAATTAAAGAAGTAAACTTCACAAAAGACATACCTATATTGAATTATGGCATTGATGTTTATAAATAAATTATTTTATTTATTTTTTTATTTTACCTATCATACGAAATGAAAACATCGATAAAGTCCATTTACGAAATCACATCACTAGTGAGGTCAGGGCGGAACGAAAGCAAGCGATCATTGGCGGCCCATAGACCTACAACCAACAATAGGCGTCTCCTATGACATGAATGACTTAATATTTCATAACAAAGCCGTGAGAGTATTTCCACTCTCAGAACTAGAAGCTGTTTGCGATTGAATCATACGAGTCAAATAGGATTTTGGTTCAGAAACTGCACTGAACATTGAAGAAGGAAACTTTACTAATGTAATCATCAGAAAGATTTCAACACGGTAAAAATACACACATAGACGCGAGAGCCTCTTGAGCTACGATCTTATGCCGTGGAGAAAGCAGACTGGTAAAGGAACTTAACAAACACTAAAATCTTAGCACAAACTACCACGTTAGTAAAAGATCAGAATATGGAAGATGCAATAGCTTTAAATAATCTGATGGATATGAAAGAGAAATTGGCACAAAATTTGATCTGCTTGGTGAAATATTTAGCTATTTTTGATAGAAGATAAGAATGAAAACTCTTCATAAAACCTGATCTGCCAGGTGAATGTAAAGTAAGTCCCTACATAACAAATCACTAGCACGAGTAGCATGGCAAAGGGAAAAAAACATTTTATCCACTTTTAAATGTCAGTTGTCACTGTCAACCATACTTTATTCCCTTTTCGATGGAATATAAAGGTGGAAAGAAAATTTGTCCCTTTGATATGCTACCGATGCAGAGACATCAGAGACTGCCTCGGTGGCTCACTGGTTAGCACCTGACTCCTGGGTCAAACAGACGTGGATTCGATTCCCACCCAGGGCAAATATTTATGTGATGAACATAGGTGTTTGCTCTGTGTCTGGGTGTTATTTAGGTATGTATTTTAAGTGACAGAAAGAAATATACTTGACAAATTATGTAGACAGTTGTATTTTGCGGAAATTAAAGTATGCATTTAAATATGTATGTAGTACATCAGTCACTGGCAGCCATATCACAAGCTTTGCTTAGTTTGGGGTCGGAGACCGTGTGTAAGATGTCCCCTAATATTAATTATTTATTTATTTATTATTAGTGACCGAAGCCGAGGTGGTCTAGTGGTAATGACACCAGCCTTACAATCGTGAGGTCGTGGGTTCTAATCCCGGTCCCGTACCAATTAGTTCTTCAGAATTTATGTACGGAATTTTCACACCACTGGCTTTTCGGTGAAGGAAAACATTGTGAGGCAACTTGCATACGTCCGGAGAAGAAATTCGATGGCGTATGTGAATCCATCAACCCGCACTGGGCCAGCGTGGTGGATATGGCCTAATCACCCTTCGTGGGTAGGCTTACGTCCTGCAGTGGACTATTAAAAAGGCTGGTACAGTGAGGAGCGAAAGCAAGCGATCATTAACGGTCAATAGACCTACAGTCCACAACGGGTCACTCCAATGACGATTAAGTATTACATAACAATAGCGTGAGAATATTTCCATTCAAAGAAATAAGAGCCGTCTGTATTAAATCACATAATGTTGGTTCAAATACCGCTGAAAAGCAACAATTTGGCATCGAAGAGCACTTGTTAGATAGTAACATGTTTCTAAGACCCAAAAATTACGTAAGTAAACATAATATAAGAACGGAAGATGAAAATGCGATAGCAATAGAAGAAAAGCCAGCATGAAAATCATTTGTAAAAGTAATAGACCTAAGCTACATTTTTAACCGACTTCCAAAAAGGAGGTTCTATGTTCGTGTGTAAGTATCTTTTTTTTGTGTATGTTCATCGATAATTTCGCCAATTGTGAACCGAATCAAAAAATCTTTTTTAGTTGAAAAGAGTATACTTCCGAGGTGGTCCCATCTAAATTTTACAGAAATCGGCTGAGCCGTTTTTGAAAAAACCAACAAAAATGTAAGGAATTCGAGCGAAATGTCCGAATTTTGTACACGATGAACATCGATAATTTCGCCAATTGTGAACCGAATCGAAAAATTATTTTTTAGTTCGAAAGGGTACCTATACTCTCAAGGTGGTCCCATTTAAATTTTACAGTAATCGGCTGAGCTATTTTTGATAAATCAACAATAATGTAAACAATTCGAATTTTGTACACGATGGAAGACGGTTTAGCCATTTTTTGAGAAAAATAATTATTAAACTACCAAAACGATTCTGAATCCGACACAACCTAATTTCAATAAGAACAAAACCTTAACTCATTTTAAAGTAAATCCTAATGGATTTCAAAAATTAAGATTATGGACGGATACGCAAGCCCAGTCACGTGAATCAAAGTTTGAACTCGCACAGTAGTCTAAAGCACGAGCGGTTCAACATCTCAATGACCCCCAAAACGAAACCGGTCAGTTATAATCCTGCCCATTACCCATACAACAGAGTCACAAAACAATCAGAGCATAGAAGGAAAGCTCCTGTGTGCGCGCAGCGGTCTCGGTAGAGATGTCAATGTTTTACTCAAACTGGGTATTGGGCTACAGGATTTGCAAAGATGCTAAAAAGACGCTTGCGCCGTGGACGGTGTGCTGTTAGCTGATGCCACGAAAATTCAGACGCTAAAAAAGGCCGTGTAAAGATAGTTAGGGAATGATGACTCGAAACCAAAATCACGCCCACCCTAGGCTAGCTTCACTCTAGGCTCCCCCGCAAGGCTCTGAATGTGGTGAAGTCTAATAGGGTTTTATGCAGAAACCTCTGAGGCAGAAAAATAAAACTGACTGAGACTAGCACTGACATCTCGATTGGGATATTTTGTGTTCCCAAGGAAGCTTCCCGCAGAGAGCTTTACGGCCTGCGGACGCAGTCCAGTCATTGAACAATCGCAGTTCTTAATTTAACCACTTCGACCTCTGTAATTGGTTGAAATCTAAGCCGCAGTCGCAGACCCCAGCAGTCTGCAGGACCCTTGATCAGAGATTTCGAGTCCGTAATGTCCATGTGTGAGTTACTCGAGCGCACTTTGTACTTTATTCAAATTCTGCTGTCTGGGTGTTCTGTGACAGAACATCGGATGACATGAATGTGTTCTTAGTGTTCTTACGCAACCGAATGTGGGCCACAAGATTTGCCATGTTGATTTTCGCGATATTTTACATAATTATGGCAGTGTTTTCTTGTTGTTGTCCCGGTTAGTAGGCGTCTGTTATGTGACCAATTAGTGTCTTGGTGATTCTGGGAATGTTAATTTTGATGAATGTTGGTTAGATGGCAAGTTCTGAATCACAATTATGCTCTGCAAATACTATACCTATATTCAAATCAGCTGGCAATTTCAATTCCCATCATCCAAATTCTAATCATTTATTGCAACATATGAAATTTGTTTTGTTTTTTGTTTTGTGTAGTTATACATATGACCCTATAAGGGTATGGAATTTGGGCTAGAACTGCATTGTTTAAGTTAGACTTTGGTTCCACGAGTTTATGTCTATATTGCGATCTAATTTTGTCCATCAACGGGTCTCCCTATTTCCACAGAAGAACTGAAGAGATCATGACCTGTACGTTCTCCTCTGTTACTATTTCTCCTTTTATTGCTAAATATGTCTATGTCAAGGCAGTATGTAGTCAAACACAAACTTTTTATGTAATTTTCCTTACTGATAATAAATTACATGTTTCATCATCATCATCTATATATCTATTTGAAATTTTAAAAAAGTTTCATCGCCTTATCGTTTGTTGTTGAGAGAAGACGGTGAGGTCACTGTATCTAATGATAATGATATTTATAGGGTGGGTGATTATGTATGAAAACAAGCGCGTAACGAGCTCTAAAGTGCTCATTGTTTTTAAGAAATTCGTGTGAAAAATATTTATTTTTCAAATAACATAACTTATACTCGGTTTATAATTCATTTTAACGTAATTTTACCTTTATCAAAAATTTCCCCAAACGAAATTCACGGAAATTAATTAAGTTTTGTCGATAGAGAATCAGGCACTATATAGGCGTATTAAATACTAGACGACCCGCCCCGGCTTCGCACAGGTGTATTATACATATAAACCTTCCTCTTGAATCACTCTATCTATTAAAAAAACCGCATCAAAATCCGTTGCGTAGTTTTAAAGATTTAAGCATACAGACAAACAGACAACAAAAATAGCGACTTTATTTTATACTATGTAAGGATTCTTTGCTAGAGGTATTCCGTCTTCATACAAACGTTCCGAACGTACCTACGCGCCTTGGAGTTCGGTATACAACATTACAGTCGCAGGGGCGCGCCGTAGTGACGAACGAGTGTGGGTTTGTATTCAGTAAGCGTGCGATCTACCTCGTACAAGGCGGGCAACCCTAGCGCCTGTTACGACTACTGCGTGGCCACGAGTGGCTGTAGGTACATATTTGTTTCAAGGATAGGGCCGAATCGTAATACTGCATAGATATCATTGTGAGGTCGAAGATAATAGGGAGTAGTTAAAAATAGTGGTTCATAAAAAGGTCAGGTTTTAACTCAAATACATGGAGAACAAATGTTTTAACCATTTAGCCAAGTCAGAGGCCTTCAGGCGGCCTAAAAACTCTGACACCAGGGCTAGCCACCCGGTCTATACGAACTTACTTACTTTTTGGAGAACAAATCGCCAATAACACCGTAAAATGTAAATTCTTCAAAATAGATCATGTTCAAGGTAAATTAGAAATACAGATGATCTAATAAAGACTGCGAGATCACGATGGTAATACCTACCTGATTATTAGTTATTAGTATTACTAACCATCTAATTCACCTTTACAATTTGATCAATTTTATGTTTCACCTATAAACTCATAATGGCACTCCGTTAACCCGTTATTTCATAATATTATCATCATTTTTGCAACTTGACGCAGATTAAGTGCAGTTAGCACGCTTCTATGTTACCTTTATTAACTTAATGACCATAACAAACAGTTCGAGTCATTTGTTTGAAAAACCGGCCAAGAGCGAGTCTGGCATAAAACACTGTAGGATCTGTCGCTATCGTTAAAATCATCACATATTTCAGCCAATGGACAAAGAAAGACATAAAGATTAAACATCTTTTATCATTAGAAATTATAGGCCGAACCAAGCTTCTTGGCGGCTGTGAAGTTAGCTACAACTCGGTCACAATATCTGTGCACCTCGTGACGTCATATCGAATTATCGGGACGTATATACATTACCGGACGTCTAGTATACCGTCCGGACGTAAATTATTATCGGGACGTGTATCGGCAACGAAGATGCTAACCGTACTGTCGCACCGGGGAGTGCGCGGAGAGGTGACAGGGGAAGCGGGAGAGGCGCCGCATTCCAGCGAGGTGCACAGATATTCTGACCGGGTTATAGGTGCAAGCTGCACAAAACCCGATCCTCACGCAGGTTTTATGTGAGCTTCAGTCAGCATTGGGTTCATATTTGTTGGGCAGCTTTAGCTAACTTCAAAGTTACCAAAAAGTTTGATTCGCATTATACTAATTGTAAACGGGTATAATAAACGTTTTATAACGTTAGTATCCAAAATACAGACCGAAGAATTAATCTTTCTGAGATAGTGTGCTATGTTGTATGTATTGTAGTTCAATGGGACGCGACTCACAGTCTTTGTCAGGTAAGTAAGTAAGTAAGTTCGTATAGGCCGGGTGGCTAGCCCTGGTGTCAGAGTTTTTAGGCCGCCTGAAGGCCTCTGACATGGCTTAACGGTTAAAACAACCGGGGCCTACAATTTAACGTGTCATCCGAGCCACGGTAGCGCTCAGTTGGAAAATGCCACCCGCGGTCACGCGGTTTTGTCAGGTGGAAAACATTCTGTGATGTTTTTGAAGTGAAACTTTTTTATGCGACTTCCAACAAGGTTGCGTTAAACGTTTAACGCTACCATGGAGGGGTTATGAAACCGCTGTTGCGTCGAAGTTTCACTTCTTCTGCGCGGAGGGACTCCACTTGCTTTTTTTTATTTTTACCGACTTCCGAAAAGAAAGAGATACTATGTTCGTCTGTATGTAATTTTTTTGTGTATATTATGTTCATCGATATTTTCGCCAATTGTGAACTGATTTAAAAAAAACTATTTTAGTTTGAAAGAGTAATACATCCGATGTGGTCCCATTCAAATTTTATCAAAATAAGCTGAGCAATTTTTGATAAAACAACAGAAATGTACAAGGATGTCACATCGATTCGTGCAAATCATTCGAATTCTGTACACGGTGGAAGTCGATGTTGCGATGTATTGAGGCAAATAATTATTACTTCACATGATTTTCTTTCTCTTTACTCTAATTATTATATCTATAATTCAAAATATTTACCGTTCTGTTTACGAAATGTAAATTCGTAAAGAAAAGACAACAATTGAATAATAATGGTTTCTCCAGCTAATTATCCTCCAGCCCGGAAAAAAATTCCTGGCAAATGTGAAATTATAGTTAATCTAGAATTCTAGACTGAGATAGTTGTGTAACCTAACAGATAAATGAACTGCAGTCGTCTGCAGCCTTGAAGAACGCATTTAGAGATGTAATCATTAAAAAAAATACCAGTTACAAACGCAAAAATGTAACTGATAAAATCCGTCTTCTACGTTACATTTTCAGATTGGGGATGAAATTAACGAAACCCGATCCTCGCACACCTGTAATGCGAGCTTCAGTCAGGATTGGGTTTTACGCAGCTTGTAGCTAATTTCATCCCCAATCCGAATCCAAATTTGGTTCCGCCTATACTAGTCTTTACCATTACAGCACGGAACCCTAAAATCCGTCCTCTACGTTACATTTCAGCGTTTGTAACTGGTAATTTTTCTTATGATTACATCTCCAAATGCGTTCTCCAAGGCTGCAGACGACTGCAGTATCATTTATCTGTTAGGTTACACAACCATCTTAGTCTAGATTAACTAGGGAAACATCTTAACGGTTAGCTGTATTTTGTGTCCATCATCTCGCCTTGTGGCCAGCGAGAACGATAAAAGTCACGGTGTTAGAACTTGTGCTGAGCAAAAAATATGGATTTGTTAGCTTGAATTTTCATAAAAACATTTTTTTTTGTTTTGTGTCTTTTATTAAACCGACCAATCACTATTTTCCGAATGATTTAAACTATTTGGATAACAGCAAGTTCATGTTTTTAAATTCCAACAAAAAGAGGGATGTTATAAAATTGGCACACAAATCGGTAATTGTATGTTTGGGGCAGTGACAAAAAAAGTTTTCCCTTTTTGAAACTATTATTGGTTTGGGGCACGAGTGGACCAAAATCAATCTTTTTATCAGGGTTCCGTAACTAGTTCAAAAGAGGGAAAAAACGGAAGCTTAATAGGATCACTTTGTTGTCCGTCTGTCCGTCCATCCGTGTGTCAAGTGTGTGTACGCGTTGAGGTATAGAGTTGAAGTTAAAACGGTATTCGCAAAGCCATGGTTCCTTGCAGCTATCAAAAATAACTAGGTTTTATTTAGAAAGCTTATAAATTTGTTATTTGTAAACTTTCGCGATTTGAACACATTATCCGAGAGGATGGTTTCAAACTATCAGTGTAGTGGATCCTGTAGTCAACAAGTGCAAACTGCGTGGTGTAGGCATTAAGACCTTTACAAACACTGTCAGTGTGGTGTCTCGCGGTGACAATTTTAATTTGAGTGGTACGGCATCGCATTTAGTCTGCCCGTGACCACGACCAATGCAACTTGGTCGAAACGTCGGGAGGAGAAAAAGAGGTACTTAATTAGCTCGATCATATCTCAAGTTTTATTGCGCGATATGTCACGTATAATCGTAGTAGGATAAAGCTTATAGATTTATTTTAGAAGGATCAGATTGATCCATTTTAGATGGAATACCGACCGTTGCTGATCCTTTCAACAACACCCGACCAACTCAAAATTGAGCCATGAAGTCGTGACGTCACCGAGATGGGCTTGCGAGATAATGCAGTAAGTACAGGTAATTATTTAAATGAGCGCCATTTTGTTATTACATTCAGCACTGTAGGCAATATATTTTAGTGTTTGAAGAATGATGTGACAGAATATCCGAGTTGAATCTTAATTAACATCTTGTTGATACTTACATAACTTCCTTTGGTTTTGATTCTGTAACAAAACATAAATAACATTAATGATAAGTATTACAAAACACTTATATTTTTTAGTCATCCATCCATCCATCAGCCATAAGAAGTCCACTGCTGGACATAGGCCTCCCCTATGGATCTCCAATAAGACCGGTTGGAAGCGGCTTGCATCCAGCGCGATCCTGCGGTCTTAATGAGGTCATCCGTCCACCTTGTGGGTGGACGTCCTACGCTGCGCTTGCCGGTACGTGGTCTCCACTCGAGAACTTTTCGACCCCATCGGTCATCAGTCCTCCGCGCTATGTGCCCTGCCCATTGCCATTTCAACTTGCCAATCCGTTGGGCTATGTCGGTAACTTTGGTTCTTCTACGGATCTCCTCATTTCTGATTCGATCTCGCAGAGAGACTCCGAGCATAGCCCTCTCCATAGCTCGTTGGGCTACTTGGAGCTTACTAATAAGGCCCATAGTGAGAGACCACGTTTCTGTGCCATAAGTCATCACTGGCAACACACACTGGTCGAAAACTTTCGACTTGAGGCACTGAGGTATGTCGGACGAGAAGACGCTACGCAATTTTCCGAACGCTGCCCAGCCGAGTTGGATTCGGCGATTGGCCTCTTTCTTGAAGTCGGACCTACCTAACTGGACTACTTGTCCTAGGTAGACGTACGAGTCAACGACTTCAAGAACCGAGTTCCCAACAGAGATCGGGGTGGGTACAACATGGGAATTACACATGACTTTCGTCTTGTCCATGTTCATCTTAAGACCCACCTGTTGAGAAACCCGATTGAGGCCTTCGAGCATCGTGCTGAGCTCTTCCATCGATTTTGCCATGACTACTATATCGTCGGCAAACCGAAGGTGAGTGAGGTATTCGCCATTGACATTGATGCCGAATCCTTTCCATTCCAGGAGCTTGAAGGCGTTCTCCAAAGTAGCCGTAAACAGTTTCGGAGAAATTACGTCTCCCTGTCTTACGCCTCTTTTTAAAGGGATCGCCTTGGAGCTCTCTTCCTGTACTCGGACCGACATAGTGGCGTTATTATACAAGCACTTCAACACTTCGATGTACCGATAGTCAATACGGCATCGTTGGAGAGACTCGAGCACAGCCCAAGTCTCGACCGAATCAAAGGCTTTCTCATAGTCCACAAACGCTAAGCAAAGAGGCAAGTTATACTCTTCGGTCTTCTGTATAACCTGCCGCAGCGTATGAATGTGGTCCATGGTGCTAAAGCCCTTTCGGAAACCGGCTTGTTCGGAAGGCTGGAAGTCATCAAGCCTGCGCTCGAGACGGTTCGTAATGACCCTTGAAAACAGCTTATAAACATGGCTCAGAAGCGAGATGGGTCTGTAGTTCTTCAATAAGGTGTTGTCACCTTTCTTGAAAAAACAACACCACCACGCTTCTGTTCCATGCTTCTGGCGTGATGCCCTCGAGGACGACGGTGTTGAAAAGCTTCTGGAGGACTTTTAGTACCGGTGTTCCACCCGCTCTCAGAAGCTCTGATGTGATACCGTCATCACCCGGCGCCTTGTTGTTCTTAAGCTGATTCAGGGCCATTCTAATCTCGTACAGGCTGATGTCCGGGATATCTTCGGTGAAGTGTCGGGTCAGCTTGGCTCTTGGATCTTTGGCCGCGCTGCTAACAGGCTTAGCGACCGAAGCGTATAGCTGTCCATAGAACCTTTCGATCTCCTCCAATACCTCTGCCTTGGTCGACGCTATACTTCCATCTTCTCTCTTCAGCTTTGACAATTGGCTTTGCCCAATAGACAAATCTCTTGCGAACACTTTGGAGCCTTTGTTCCGCTCTATTGTCTAGTTAGTTAGTTATTTTTTAGTATTAGATATTAAATTTTACTCTTTACCAGTGACCCGCCCCGGCTTCGCACAGGTGTATTAAACATATAAAACTTCCTCTTCAATCACTATCTATTAAAAAAACCGCATCAAAATCCGTTGTGTAGTTTTAAAGATATAAGCATACATGGGGACAGAGAGCGGGAAACGACTTTGTTTTATACTATGTAGTGATTCCATAGGCCAAAAGGCTACAAACCCAATGGTTTTTTTTTAATTTGTAAACTGTAACCAGTCTCGGCAATACCTACATTAATTCTGTAAAATAAATGAAAAATCGAAATTTTGAAATGTCATGCATTTAAGACATAAGCTGGATGCCGTTTTCCACCGTGTCATGTAAATGATTGAGTTCGATTTTACCACAATAAAGAAATTTTGAATTTTGAAATCGGTCTTAAGGGAGGTCCATAGTGGAGGCTTATGTCTAACAGTTGACGCCCTACGGCTTCATGATGCGATCATGATGAATCAAAGATGACACGAGCTAGGTACTACTTATCCAAACATGTAGAAATACTAGCACTGCAACGATTGCCAAAGAGCTGCATTACCATTTTGCCAATATGTCAATGGTGAAGTTATATAGCCTTTGCACCTTTGGAAATAATACAAAATAACACGATGTATTTTAAAAATGATATAACGATATCATTTATCAAAGTCTACACGAGGTAGATATTGCTATCCAAAGATGTAGAAACATTTAGTACTGCAACTTTACCACAGCATTGCCATATCTGCCTTTACAAATGAAACAAAATAACACGATGTATTTTAAAAATGATATAACGATATCATTTATCAAAGTCTACACGAGGTAGATATTGCTATCCAAAGATGTAGAAACATTTAGTACTGCAACTTTACCACAGCATTGCCATATCTGCCTTTACAAATGAAACAAAATAACACGATGTATTTTTTAACCGACTTTAAAAAGGAGGTTCCCAATTCCACCTTATTTTTTGTATGTTTTACGCGATTGCTGCGCTAATCACTGGTCAACAATGGTTCTATTGTAGGTAATAAAAAAAAAGAACTTTTTTTACGATATTTCTATGTAAAAGTGGTTTCGAGAAGCTCTATGCGAACCATTAACGAAAATAAAGATGGATGGTGGCACAAAACTAAAGATCGGCTCGATTTTTTTTAAATCTTCATTTTGATTTTTTATATTCAGTACAAATGAGAAAAACATAACAAGTAGGTATACTAATATACATTTATTTAAAAGATTTTAAGTATTAAGTTTTCATACCAAATTAATATGTATAAATGTAGAAAAAAAGAAAAATAAACATACATTTTACTTCAAACTTCAGAAAAACGCTTTTTGGTAGCTCCCTTTCTAAATTTTCTTAGGGGAAATCTCTTTTTAAAGACCAGGCATAATTTGCCCTTATGTGACGATCCTATCTACCCTGCTAACTTTCTTTTATATCTTTAAGATCCTGGTGGATACGTTCTCCGATTCCATTCGATTCCATACTATACCCAACTAGCAATAGTCTAAGATCCGACCGCGTGATTTATACGTTCATATGTTTGATTAATAAAATATAATTTTTATCGATATTTATAACTAAACCAATGCAGATCCGCAAAGGTGGCCATCCAAATTTGGCCGCAATTAATTTTAATTAAAATGTAATTAATTATTTATTTTTGAACAATTACGTTCACTTGTAATTGTTAAAAAATATATTTCATTAGAAAGAAATATACCTGAGATACCGAGAAAGTTCAAGGTGCCATCCCTCACTTGGCCGCAACCTAATGTCAGCCAGGTGTAAACAGGTATAATTTCGTTAAATATATACGTTTGTAGGTATGTGGTGTGGGTCGGCGGTAGGTTGCGTCGTCGAATAACAACTGCACTATTACGTATTTATTATCACGTATTTATTGTCCGCATAACACACCATACACATATAATTATAAATAATGAAGAAGGAGTATCTGAGTGATATAAAAGTTCGTGGTAAACAAATATCGGTAAGTAGAATAAGTCGGACGGCGCGCGAGCGCAATTCAGTGTGGATGTTTCTCGACTGCCGGCAGAGGGCGCGTGAAGGTCGGCGCGGCTTGCTCGCTCCTAGCCGGCCCAGCGCCGGGCTGCCGTAGAAACTACGCGGCATACTGTGGCCGCTTGCAAAATCAATCGCGCGTTTCCAATGATTCCGAATCCTTATAAAAAGTATGAAATAAATATCGTTCGGAATGAATTTATAATTACGTAAATAAATATATAAAATTAATTTGGAATGGTTTAGTATGTCTGTCTGTATGTGTAAATAATTTATAATATGAATAAATGTCTTGTGTTATGTATATAATATTTTATGTTTATATTAATGTAGTTAAATATTATGTTTTATAAAAGTATTATAAATATATGTGAAATATATATTATGTAGGTGAGTATGTGTATAAGTATGACGAGTAGCCTACATCACTCCCCTCCAGACCGTGACTACGGTCGATAAAAATCGGGAAAACGGACCGTACGACCAGAACGCGTCTTCTTTGTGCCCTGAGCTGGGACTGGGACTGGAACTGGGATAGGTACTGGTGCTGGAATATCCGGTTGCCGTAAAGGCCTAGGATGTGGTGGGGATGGAGTAGTAGTAGTGGGGGTAGGAGTATGGGAAGGAGCGGGGTCTGTCAAAAAGTGGGCTGGTTTGAGCCGGTCAATTGAGACAGTGGCCTCTTTTCCCTTGAGCAAAATTTTGAAAACTTTATCCCCCCTCTCGAGAACTTCGTATGGGCCGGTGTAGGGAGGTTTCAATGCACCTCTCACTGCATCGTCGCGTAAAAAGACATGGCTCGAGTTGGACAAATCTTTGAAAATGAAGATTTTGTTTTTGTTGTGCCGAGAAGCGGGCTGAGGTTGAAGCTTTGCAGCGAAGCGGCGTAGACGAGTCGCGAAGTCCGAAATATCGGTACTATCTTCGATTGTGGGTTGGAAAAATTCTCCCGGAAGACGTAACGTCTCGCCATACACCAATTCCGCCGAAGAAGCTTGTAGGTCCTCTTTGAATGAGCTTCTGATGCCAAGGAGCACTAAGGGTAAGGTGTCTACCCAATTGCTGTCAGCATGGCACATTATTGCTGCCTTAAGTTGACGGTGGAATCTTTCCACTAAGCCATTACACGCTGGATGGTACGCGGTTGTTCTGCGGTGTTTGAATCCAGCCATTTTTCCAAGGAATTGGAAAAGCGCGGATTCAAACTGGGCCCCGCGGTCGGTCACGATATCGAGTGGACATCCAAATCTGGATATCCATGATAGCAGCGCCTTGCCAACAGTTTCAGCTGTCATGTCTGGCATTGGCGTGACCTCCGGCCATCGTGTAAATCGGTCAACCGCAGTAAGGCAGTATTTATGGCCTTGCGACTGTGGCATCGGACCTATTATGTCTATATGGACGTAAGCGAATCGAGAGCGAGGTAAGTCGAAAGTGCCCAATGGTGATGACACGTGTCGACTTACTTTAGCTCGCTGGCATGCCAAGCATTTTCGTGACCACTCGTGACAGTCTTTGCGCGCCCCAGGCCAAATAAAACGCTCAGCAACTAATTTAGCCGAAGCTTTTGCGCCTGGGTGGCTCAAGTTATGAAGACTGTCGAAAACTTGTTTTCGAAACGGTTTGGTCACGAAAGGCCTTGGTGAAGCCAGGCTTACGTCACAATACAGTTCGGTTTGGCAGTTTGGCAATTTTAGCTTTTCGAGGCGGAGTGAAGATTCACCACCAAGAAGCTGTGCCATTTCAGGGTCAGAGGCTTGTGAGGTAGCCAGTAAGCTCCAGTCAATTGGCATCTGCAATTCCTCGATTCTGGATAGCGTATCGGCGACAACATTGTCGCTACCAGATATGTGACGTATATCAGTCGTGAATTGCGAGATATAATCAAGATGCCGAAATTGACGTGGAGAGCAGTTTGCCTTTCGTTCACTAAAAGCGAAACTGAGAGGCTTGTGGTCGGTATATACTACAAAATGTCGAGCCTCCAACATGTGACGAAAGTACCTAATACTGTCGTATATGGCTAAAAGTTCACGGTCGTATGGCGAGTACTTTTGTTGCGCTGGACTAAGCTTACGCGAAAAGAATGCGAGTGGTTGCCATACGCCGTCAACCAGCTGTTGCAGTACTGCGCCCATTGCCAGGTCAGATGCGTCCGTTACGAGGGCGAGTTTGGCTTGGCAATCTGGGTGTGCAAGTAGTGCAGCATTGGCCAGATTCTGTTTACACTGGTCAAAGGCAGAGAGTGCATCGCCAGAAAGATGGACTGGGTGGGACGCTTTGACCAAGCCGGTTAGCAATGCATGTAGGGGTGCTTGAGTTCTAGCTGCGTTTGGTAGAAAACGCCGATAAAAGTTAAGCATCCCTAAGAAGCGTCTTAGCTCTTTCACTGTTTTGGGCGGGGGAAAATTCCTAATAGCTTCGACCTTTGTATCTAAGGGTGTCGTGCCGGAAGACGAGATTCGATACCCTAGAAATGATACTTCGCTGGCTCCAAAGACACACTTTGAGGTGTTGAGCAAAATGCCGTATTCCTTCATGCGTGTGAAGAGTTGATGGAGATGAGCTTCGTGTTCTGCTTCTGTCTTCGAGAAGACTAGAAAGTCATCAAGATAACAGAAGCAGAAGTCGAGGCCTCTCGTCAACTCATCCACAAAACGCTGGAAGGTCTGACCGGCATTTCGCAACCCAAAGGTCATGAATGGGAATTCATACAGACCAAATGGGGTCGAAATAGCGGTCTTCGGAATGTCGTCTTCGTGGACAGGTATCTGGTTATAGGCCTTTACAAGGTCTATTGTTGAGAAGACCCTACAGCCAGATATGCTGTGCGCGAAGTCGTGGATATGCCTAATCGGATAACGGTCTGGGATGGTGCGTGCATTGAGCATGCGGTAGTCACCGCAAGGTCTCCAGCCGTTATCTTTCTTAGGCGCAAGGTGTAGAGGGGAAGCCCATGGACTCTCGGAAGGTCGCGCTGTGCCGCTACTAAGCATGAGCTCAAATTCCCGCTTAGCCACTTTCAGTTTGTCGGGAGCTAGTCGTCGGGGAGTGCACGATATAGGAGGACCCGGTGTTGTTCTGATGTGATGAGTAGTGTTATGTTTCGGAATCATTGGAGTGCCTGAAGGGCGGGTAATCTCTGGAAAATTACTAAGAATCGCGTGATATCGCGTGTCGCCCGACCAAGTTTTGACCGAAAATACATCACTATGAGCCTTAGAAGCACTAGATGTTAATGTGGTAGTATTGTCTATCAAGCGCTGATTACGACAATCTACAATTAAATTGAAGTGGCTCAAAAAGTCTACACCTATAATCGGTTTAGTCACTTCTGCTACAGTAAAGCGCCAGGCAAAGTTACGCCTTAAGCCTAAGTTCAGACACAGTTCCACGTAGCCGTAAGTGTCGATGCTGGTCCCGTTTGCTGCACACAGCTGATAGCCGGTCTTGTTCCGTCGCTCCCGCAGTGCAGATCGAGGGTACACGCAGAGATCACTGCCGGTGTCCACGAGGAACTGGGTGTTGGAGCCACGGTCCGTCACGAAGAGGCGACCAGTAGAAGTAGGGCAATCGTCAGCCGCCATTAGCGACTGCCCGCGGAGTTTTCCGACTTCTTAAAATCGCATGGCTTAATGCAATTGCGTGCGTCGCTTCCGTGCATTGAGTGGTACCAGCACACCGGGAATCGTTGATAGCTGGACTTCGAGCGGGATCGGGGTCTCGAGCCTGACGAAAAACGACGGCGCTGCGGTCTGGATCGATTGGGACTGCATCCTGCACGAGTATGCTCGTCGAGCTTCAGGGCGAGGCGCTCCACCATGTTCTTCAGCTCCGCGATCTCGCTAGATGGCTGAGGGCGTGCGGGGCTGGAGGACGTCGCTGCGACGCTGTGCGGGGAGGTGATGTCCAGGATGCGGTCGGCCAGGTTTGACAGGTCTTCCAGGTTTTGAGAAGTCTGTGATGCCAGCACGGTCTGGATACTGCTGGGCAGACGATTGCACCAGATCAATCGTATGAACTCGTCGGGAACAGCCGGTCCAGCCAAATCTTGCAGGTGTCGCAGAAACTGCGAAGGCTTCCGGTCTCCCAGCTGTTCGTGGGTCAGCAGCTGCTTGACCTTGCGTTCACGTGAGGCTGTGAGTCGCCGTATCAGCTGCGTCTTGATTTTGAGATATTGGTTATTCGCAGGAGGGCTAATAATAACATCTTTCACTTCTTTAGCGTGCTGGATATCAAGGTGCGTGATGACGTTATTAAACTTGATGACGTCATCAGTGATGCCAAGGTTGTGAAATTGCCCTTCCAAGAGCGCGAACCATATTTCCGGGTCTTCTGGCGAAAACGGGGGAACTTTCACAGTGACGTGCCGGATGGGTGCAGTGGAAACGCGCACTTTTCTGCACCGGCGCGTGGTGATGTTGTCCGATTCGCTTTCCGATTTTGCGATGCCGTATGGTTTTTCGGACTCACCACTTAAGGGTTCCTGTACCTGCTCACTTTCACTCATGTTTGTGTCCTTTAGGGGTCACCAGTGTAGGTATGTGGTGTGGGTCGGCGGTAGGTTGCGTCGTCGAATAACAACTGCACTATTACGTATTTATTATCACGTATTTATTGTCCGCATAACACACCATACACATATAATTATAAATAATGAAGAAGGAGTATCTGAGTGATATAAAAGTTCGTGGTAAACAAATATCGGTAAGTAGAATAAGTCGGACGGCGCGCGAGCGCAATTCAGTGTGGATGTTTCTCGACTGCCGGCAGAGGGCGCGTGAAGGTCGGCGCGGCTTGCTCGCTCCTAGCCGGCCCAGCGCCGGGCTGCCGTAGAAACTACGCGGCATACTGTGGCCGCTTGCAAAATCAATCGCGCGTTTCCAATGATTCCGAATCCTTATAAAAAGTATGAAATAAATATCGTTCGGAATGAATTTATAATTACGTAAATAAATATATAAAATTAATTTGGAATGGTTTAGTATGTCTGTCTGTATGTGTAAATAATTTATAATATGAATAAATGTCTTGTGTTATGTATATAATATTTTATGTTTATATTAATGTAGTTAAATATTATGTTTTATAAAAGTATTATAAATATATGTGAAATATATATTATGTAGGTGAGTATGTGTATAAGTATGACGAGTAGCCTACACGTTCATAATGTATTATCATGTTATACATACCAAATTGAAGATTAATTCTTTCCCTACATG
Organism: Hypomecis atomaria; assembly: GCA_964007245.1. Classification (NCBI taxonomy): domain Eukaryota; kingdom Metazoa; phylum Arthropoda; class Insecta; order Lepidoptera; family Geometridae; genus Hypomecis; species Hypomecis atomaria. Next base: position 26,733,363 of record OZ023279.1, read on the forward strand.
ATGAGATATAGGTGCCTATGCAAAAATGCCCGCAAATAGTGACTGCCAACGATTAAAGATAAATAAAAGCGAGAGAAACTTAAGATAAACACCCCATGTCGAATAAAGATAGAGCATCCCAGCTGCTTGTCGTTTTTATGCTACTGCGCATGCGTCCATAGGCAAGGTGCTCAACTAAATACCGTACTGAATATTGCAATCATATGTTTTTGACAGTCTTATGCGCCACGTTGTTTTTTTTCAAGTCCAAAATTATAAAACTTTGTTAATATTAATATTGATATATTTCATTCTTAACGTTATTAAAACGTAAGAATAAAATGAAGAAGTGTTTTTTGTTGTGTTATGAAAAGCAAGAAGTGAAATAAACGAAAATAAACGAAACTTAATATTGTTAAAAATTGTAATAAAACAAAATTTATTTAAAAGATAAATTTTATATTTAAAATGACGTTTCACAGTTAAAAAATATTGTTTTAGTTGAATATAATTAAAAAAATATTGAAAACACTAGTTTGGTAGATTAATTATTATGACATATTATTTTTACTGCTCAATTTTTGGAGTATTTTAAACTCCAAGCAAATACGCGAGCTACTAGTTGAGCACCTTGCCTATGGACGCATGCGCAGTAGCATAAAAACGACAAGCAGCTGGGATGCTCTATCTTTATTCGACATGGGGTGTTTATCTTAAGTTTCTCTCGCTTTTATTTATCTTTAATCGTTGGCAGTCACTATTTGCGGGCATTTTTGCATAGGCACCTATATCTCATCATGTAGGGAAAGAATTAATCTTCAATTTGGTATGTATAACATGATAATACATTATGAACGTATATATTTAACGAAATTATACCTGTTTACACCTGGCTGACATTAGGTTGCGGCCAAGTGAGGGATGGCACCTTGAACTTTCTCGGTATCTCAGGTATATTTCTTTCTAATGAAATATATTTTTTAACAATTACAAGTGAACGTAATTGTTCAAAAATAAATAATTAATTACATTTTAATTAAAATTAATTGCGGCCAAATTTGGATGGCCACCTTTGCGGATCTGCATTGGTTTAGTTATAAATATCGATAAAAATTATATTTTATTAATCAAACATATGAACGTATAAATCACGCGGTCGGATCTCGTACTACAAGGGAATCCTATAACATGATACAATAGGTAAAATTGGACTAAAAATAAAAAAGCTCTTATAAAGGCTTTTTTGTAGACTTTTATGCCTTTTACGCCTTTTATGCTAATAACAACCTTGCACAAGCATTTTTATTCTCAAGAGCAAATTTACTAATATAATTGGCTTGTAGTTTACTAATAAAGTATTTCATAGGATCGTTATAAGACACATACCTAGTCTAATAAGTGCCTTAACGAAGTCTCAACAGTCCTACGAAAATTATAGTCATATAGTGGAACTGTGCAAGATTCCCAAAAGAAGGATGCAGCGATTGGACCTGTCGTTTTTTTTTTTTTTGCAAGTAGGTAGAAAACAAAACATCATTTATAATAATTATATGTGCTTCAAAAATTTAGTGATTTTTTGCTGTTTTCATATCACTAATTAAAATTAATATTAGACCACCAGAAAAATTACAATGATTTTTTATTGTTTTAACATTATAGATTACATACATAAGAAGTGGCGGTATGAGCTTAAAGGCTTTAGCCTGTCCAAAAATGGGCACATTATTTAAAAAAACACTATTTTATTACTGTTGCTGTCAAAAAAAAAAGAAAATGTCAAATTCAGTCGATCAGATGATGTATTCAGTATTGCCAGATTTCGTTTTCGGTATTTCGACTTAGCAATTTTTTGGAGGGGTTGATGTAATTATTTTCTTTTTCAACAGTTGGTACATGCTCCTTCCTTAACTCGTTTTAAGTGTTTCAACTAGTAATTTTACGAACTGAGGTGTCTTTTTACATATTTTATAGCAACATACATTTTTGTATACTAAAAGATAATCAAAAAGAAAGAATACTTATATTTTTTGGTTTCACTCACTTTACTACTAACAAAAAGCTGCAGTTGAAATTATCCGCGATATTCCTGATTATTTTGATATTACTCGTAATAATCCTTAAAGATGCTATTCGAATCTCGGCAGCAGGCTACAGCTACAAACAGCACTTGCAGCAGCTGCGCGAAGCCGGCTGTGGCTGCACAACTGAGGGGTTAATCCAGGTTTACACGTAAATTGAAACTACAGCTGTTTCGGTATGGCCCTATACATTTTTGTACAGCGCTCCTAGCAGAAACGAGGAAGAACTAACCAAAATCTATGGAGCCACACGCGAACGCGAAAGTTTGAGTAAACTTCGCAAAGCCTGGACTACGAGTAAGGGCTCTGGTTATCTATGTAGTAGTATGAATTTCTGTAAAAAAGATTCCGATTGCGGCTCCGGCAGCACGTGCTACCGAGCCTCAGCTGCGAGTGTTGTTCACCTGTTTAGACAAGTCCGACGTGCTGCCTGTCGCAGCACGTGTAGCCAACCTCGAAATCACTCTCGACTGCGGAAGCAGGCAGTGGCTGCATTTCAGATGTGTGTTACCTGCAATCGCGACCTGCATCCGCAGGCTGCGGCCGAAGTTCGAATAGCAGCAAGTTGTGGTTCTTATACTATTGCTAATGAAGTGGATGAATACCGAAATTCATTATCATTCATTTTTTCGTAGTACCAGTCGTCGTAGTTACCATTTAGCGCTTCTGGCGCGTTTTTGACGTGCTGATAGCGAATTTTTGCCAAAAGGAGTTGGCAGCACTGCTATGGTCTATAATTCTATAAATCAAAGTAGGTAGGTACCTATAGCTTGAAAATTGTTTTCGGTTTTTCTTATTTTAACTTCATTTTAAACAAACTTGTACATATCAGAACAGTTTTAGAAGCGTCATAAATTACTCTGGTGAAGATAACATTTTTATAAATGAGCTTGGGAGAAACTGAGTGTATTCGTACACAACAGGTATTCGTATGTATGAGCTGTCGACATCCTTCTTTATAATATACTTGACTGAGATCATTAGAAATATGCAGCAATTTAGTTTTATAATCACATTGTGTAAGATTGTCAGATTTTATAACATACTTAGCTGAGATCATTACAAGTTTGAAGCGATGTGGTCTTTATAAATACACTTATAAGATTTGTTAAAACATGGCGGTGCGCTGATCTTATCTAAGAGTAAATGTACTTATAATAGTCTTATAAATGTCATGATGCAGAGCAATTTTCGCAACATGGCGACCGAATGATTAAAAACAATAATTAAGTGGTTGGTCATATTTTTAAACTAGACTTAATGATCAATTTCCGCAAGCGCGATAAAAATCAGCCCAAACATGTTACACTTTTACAGTAAAAATAGATTTGCCACATGTTCATTGTATTCTAACTGAATTATAGCTGAGTTTATTTCATTTATATAAATTTCAAAGATAATAACTAAAATTACTTATAAATGTAACATAAACACTGCACACAAATTATCAAAAAAAAAGAACTGGCCAAAATAAAAATGTGTTACAAATAACTAAAAAATAGACTACTTAAGTACGGCATTTAAAGGAGCTTTAGTGCTTCTAAATATTGGTGCAAGACAGTTTTTTTTTTTTTTTGTCAGCCTATTGTGTCCCATTGTTGGGCAAAGGCCTCCCCCACCTCTTTCCACGCATCCCGGTCTTCTGCTAAGTTGGTCCAGTCGGAATGAAAAGAGCGAAGTTCGTCACGCCACCTCATTCGGGGTCGACCCGGAGGTCGCCGGCCATCTGTAGGCTCCCATTGAGTGACGATCTTCGCCCATCTCTCCGGGTGCAGACAGTAATGACTCCGGTGCAAGACAGTAATGAAACTTATTAACATTCTACTATATCATAACGGGAGCGTAACAAGAACTTTTACTCCAATAAGTGCGCCCAATTCCAGAGTTGTAGTATACTACAAAAGTGTTATTAGAGTATGAAATGTGGTCTTGAAGACGGTTATTAGATCTATTTTGCTACTTGGGTAATTACCCCAGGTTTTCAGGAAATTATTCACCTGACTCAATGAAACTGATAAGGAAATCAAACTTTAATAAAAAACAGGGCCTGTTCAGAACTTTCATGAATATATTCAGAAACTGTGGACTTCAAAACATATAAATCCGCAGAGATAATATCTCTGCCCGAGATATTATCTAGGGCAACATATTTTTTTTTTTAGACTTGTGTTATGAACCGTTTTTGACGATTCTTTGTTTGTGTGACAGATCATACTTCAGAGGATATACTTAATTTAAATTACACCAAAATCGGCTGAATAATTTTTGAAAAATAAATAATAATTTAAATTACTACATCGATGATACATTGATTCGTGCGAACTATTCGATTTCTGTACTCGGTTGATGTCAGTTACGACATTTTTGGCCAAAAATAATAATCAAAATGAAATAACGATATCATAAATCAAAGACTACTTGAGGTAGGTAGGAAAATAGATGTAGAAATACTAGTACTGCAACTTTGCCGCAACATTGCCAAACGTGTCAACGTTCATTGAAACTTGCAGCTATCTAATTGCGTTTAGGCAATTAAAGTTACTGATAGAAACATGTATGATATATTGCATCTGCATATTTAATTTTTATCTAGTAAACATCTAAACTTCTAAGCACTAAATTAGAAGTGCGTGTTGGTGCACGCATTTGGAGTTCCGTACAAAAACTGTATTTTTAAGCACCGACGAAAAAATTCGTGTGACAAGAAGGACGTAGGTATGTGTTTTTTTTTATATTCGGTAAATATGTATTAATCTGACAATAGCATTCCAAAAACCCGCGTGTCTATGGCATGAAGACATTATATCTCACAAACGATTAGAAAAATGCGTTTTTTCGAATCCCAATAATTATATATTAATATGGCTCCATTAACAACCCTCGATTGCGGAACCCTAAAACAACGTAAACGTAAAAATAACATAGCACAGGTAAGCAATGCCGACAAGATAATCGAGATTGCATGACCAGAGCCAGTGAATTGTAAAACCGCTAACGCAAGAACTATGAACGGAAGGCCTGATATCCGGACCGATGAACATAATTGTGAAACGAATGTAATAAATGTATATATAATACGTAAAGGAATTGGCTAGTTAGCTCTCTAGTAACATTTTCGTATAGACGGGGCAGCTCCTTTAATTGACCCGTTACCAACCGTAGGACTGGAACCGGGGTGTTTCGATACGGGTGCTGTCAGACGCCTATTTGCCTGTTTGGTCCGTTACCACCCGAAGGATTGGGACCAGATTGTTCGGATACGGGTGCTGTCAGACGCCTATTTGCCTGTTTGTTCAGTTACCATCCGAAGGACTGGGACCAGGTTGTTCGGATACGGATGCTGTCCGACGCTTATTTGCCTTTTTGGTCCGTTACCACCCGAAGGACGCATTTACGCATGTTGTGTTCAATTCGAGAAGGGCATTTATACATTACTAGCGACCCGCCCTGGCTTAGCACAGGTGTATTATACATACATATAAAACTTCCACTTGAATTACTCTATCTATAAAAAAAATCGCATCAAAATCCGTTGCGTAGTTTTAAAGATATAAGCATACATGGGGACAGACAGCGGGAAGCGACTTTGTTTTATACTATGTAGTGAATAGTGATGCATGTCGTTATATATTAATGTTTTTTGTTTAATGTAAGTTTTAGTGTGTAATCCCAGTTAAGTGAACCATTAATTAAAACTAAAAAAAATACTGGGACCAGTGTTTGGAAACGGGTGGTGTCCGACCCCTATTTGCCTGTTTGATCCCGAAGTGGAGGATGACGATGTGTCTAGTGTTCCGCTTCCGAGTACTTCCGACATCGTTATCAGTGTAGGTAGAGTGAAGAGCAAGCTCCGAGATGGAGCTCGACTGAGAGTACTTCCGACATCGTTATCAGTGTAGGTAGAGTGAAGAGCAAGCTCCGAGATGGAGCTCGACTGAGAGTACTTCCGACATCGTTATCAGTGTAGGTAGAGTGAAGAGCAAGCTCCGAGATGGAGCTCGACTGAGAGTACTTCCGACATCGTTATCAGTGTAGGTAGAGTGAAGAGCAAGCTCCGAGATGGAGCTCGACTGAGGCTGGCCCCCGGATGATGCAAAAGCGTGCACGTAGCCCCGATAACAAACACAGTGGTACAACACTCCTAAGTTTTAGTGGGTACACCGGGACTCCCACATAACCACACATGCCCCGAGGCTGGATGATATCCATAAAGAACTTTCCCTTAGGACAAAAAATGCCTAGTCTCAGAATTTAATGCCACCTGAAGGCCTCTGACATGGCTAAACGGTTAGATTGTAACTGTTAGAACAATCATGACGTAGTTGTAATAATAGTAGTGGTCGTTTTTAGGGTTCCGTACCCAAAGGGTAAAAACGGGACCCTATTACTAAGACTCCGATGTCCGTCTGTCCGTCTGTCACCAGGCTGTATCTCATGAACCGTGATAGCTAGACAGCTAAAATTTTCACAGATGAAGTATTTCTGTTGCCGCTATAACAAGAAATACTAAAATTTGAATAAAATAAATATTTAAGTGGGGCTCCCATACAACAAACGTTTTATAGGAGTTATTTGGCTCGCTATTAATAATGGTAAGAGGAATGCCCCTAAAGGGGCTCCAACATGGTACGGAACCCTTCGTGCGCGAGTCCGACTCGCACTTGGCCGATTATTAGTGTCACCCGAGGCGTGGTAACATTTTGGTAAGATAGGAAAATTTATCAATTTGGTTTCATTTCAGTTTAAAAAAAAACTCGACAAACTTTAAGCCCCACTAAAATTCTGATAAAACCAAACCAACAGAATCACAACGATAATGATACCATAATAGTCAAGAAGCAAAGCCATAGGCAAAAATAACAAACTACTCGTGAACTATTAACAATAGCAAAATCAATATTCATGGCTCGTAAAGATTTAATGAGACAGACAAGACAGTTTCTATGTTTATTGTTTAAACGAAATTATTTGCTCGTAAATCTGGTGACAAGTGACACAAAACGTTTATTTTGTTTCGGAGGTGGCCTTCGCTAAGTGTCAATCAATACCTACACTAAAAGAGGCTTTGCATGGACTTGTCTGCAATAAGATGGTGTGACAATTGTTTAGGCTTGCCCTGGAGAAGGAAAATATCATAACTCTGACTGCCAATCTTTAGTAATAGAGAGATACCATAAGAAGAAGAGTCTGCAATAACATTATTTCAATAATACAACGCAAACCCTGAAGACTAACGCAAAGATGGCGCGAAGAAATACTAAAGCATAGGTAAGCACCAGCACAAGCACCTCCAGCGTGGCAAAGGGATTAAACCATTTTTGTGGACTTTTAATGTCAATCCATGCTTTGTTTCGAGGGGATAAATTGGTGGACAGACAATTAGTCTATTTGCCATGATATGCTGATGCTGAGGCTGGAGAAGAACGGAAGATAGGCGAAAGAGGGAAGTAGCTTAAGCTTTCGATTAAGGTAGAATTATGCTATCGATTATGCTGATTTTTGCTTCTTCATTTGTGCTATTTTTTATGCATAATAGAGCTACATTTGGCCACCAACTCGCCTGATGGAAAGCGAAGTTGTAGCCGAAGATGGAGTATGTAGACCTAGAAGCGCATCGCTTAGTACGAGAAGGTGGTACGTCGACTATGTAGGGATGGTATTTAAGCGACTTCCGGCTTGTTCTGTTGTGAAAAGGAGATGAAGGAATCAGGTCGTGGACCTGATGATTTGTACCAATTTACGTACATAATGAATTCTCTTATAGTTCAGGAAATCCCATAGGAACACAGAAAAACTAAGTTTAAAACACTCAGCAAAATGCACATTGAATATGAACCAGAAAAATCAAACCATTAGGTTAAAGGCAAACATTATAAGCATTTTTTTACTTGTGTTGATCATTCAGACAAACTAGACCAACTTTATTACAAGTAGAGACGGGGAAGTCCCCAACTAGATGCTGTCAATAAGTCTAGACATCTAGGTACATAACGGAAGGATATTCGGATTAAGGATATTCGAATCTTCATTAGCATTCGTGTTTAATTTAGTATGATATTTACTTTAGATCGATACACGTGTAATGTATTGATTTAAGATTGGTCACAGACGTCACGGTACAGTAAATAAACTCTATCTCTAGGTGCATAACCTAAGAAAGGACCAGACCGGTGTCCTATTCATTCGCCTAATATTGTTTGTCCTAAAGTTGTTCTGCATACATTTCTTGTCATAAAATTGTGTAGTCATAATATTAGATGCGCATAATTTTTCATAGCCATACTTGTATGTTGTCATATCAGAATTCTAGGGCAAAGTCATACATTAGGTCCGACGAGCGAAGCGAGGAGGAGGGTTAGGTTACTTGCGACCACAACGCACGAGCCGAGCGAGCGAAGCGAGCGGTGCTGCGGCAGCGCTCGGCGAGTGCCAGAGCCAAATCGGCCCCTATTCAGTAGTCTACATTTACTATTAGGTCATTTTTTATACGCAACCATGCAAAAATATGGTTTTCGTATACTTATTATTATTAATTTTATGACATATGATACAAGAATTGTCGATATTAGGGATACTAACTATTAGAAGCAACGAATATTGGGATGTAAATTTATATGATTTTCAATATTTAAACAAATATCTAAACAAATTATGCGAATCAATAGGGAACCGACCAGACCATTCCCCATTAGGATACCGGGTATGCCACGGACACATACAGAGACCACACTAACACCACCCAGAGCAGATTTCTTTCAATTCGTCACTCAAACTTCTACCATTTTAAAACTCAACTTTTATCCATTTTCTTAATTTGGAAATCGACTTCGGGACGAGCTTCGAAGGCAAACAAATCAAAAAAAATATATTTAGATAAATGCAAATAAATCAGCCAATCATCAAAATAAATACCACAAAATATGTTAAAGGAACACAAATTTGACCCCGAGATGATTGAATAAGGTACCTATCTCAGAAGGATCATAATCAAGTTTGACAAAAAATTCTTCCTGAAATTTTGTTCACAACTGTTGCCAAATAGTACAATTAAAAACATTAGAAAAAATAAAGATACCTTTATATTTCTACAAAAAATTAGCATACCTTTATTTTTTGTAATGTTTTTAAACATGTAAAAAACAAACTAATGATTTAGGGTTTTGGTTTTAATTAGAGGATAATTAGGTAATTTAAATACCAGCATCAAAAAATATCAAGTCGATTTAAATAACACAGAGAAAGTCAATACACAAAGTCATATGCTGTGGTCACATGTTACGTCACCAGTTGACATATTTTTTGATTGACAAAAACGTATCAATCGAATTCTAACAATCGAGCTCAATAATCAAATTGCTTAAAAACTATTTTATCTACACTAATGTTGTAACATTCTACTTATGTTTCCAATACCTGTTATAGCGCAGACAACAAAACACTCAATCTAAGCACTCCATTTAAGCAATTTCACATGATGTTATAATATCCACATCGATATCGTTAAATCTCATTATAACATCGCGCGCTCGCTCCTGATTGGCCCTGCGCGCGCAGCTGCGCTCTCTTTGGTTAGATTTTAATGGCGCCAAGTTCACTGTGACAATACAACTGCAAATAACACGGGTATTAAAACACTCGTTACTATTTTCACGCTCGTTTCATAAACTCACACTCGTGTTTTAATATGATTCCTTATATGACAGTTGCATAAACTACTATTTTCTATTCGATTTTTGTAAATAATACTAATATTTTCATGACTTTTTGGAGCTGCTTCAAAACTACCTAAGTAAATAACAACAATAAGAGACAGTTACGCAAAATTTCTCTATGAATTGCAGGTCTAAAAATAACGAAGAAATCGAGCAACATAGTAACAAAATAAACAATTAAAGAATTGAGCACCTCTCCCTCGTATCGTAGTTTGACTAGATGTTTTTCAGCGATCACCAAAGTTAAACAACATTTAGCACGGTCAAGCTTCGGATGGATGATCGCGGTGTGACTGAGCGATACCGAGGCTCGGATGACAGGTTAAATTGTAAGTCCCGGTTGTTTTAACTGTATATGTACATAGTTATTTCAGAGGCCTTCAGTCGTTTCAATAACACTGACACCACAAGGTCCACCTGTTCAGAAAACGTTAAATATATCGTTAAAGAGCTGCTACGTTATCTGTCCAATCACTAAAAGTGTAAATATATAATTTTTGAAAATAACAAAGGTAATTGGGACTTTAAAAGTCTGTTGACTTGTGAAACGGGTCTGATAACTCGTAGGTAGTTCAAATCAAAACAAAAATTCACTGCAAAATGGGGCTTATGACATCTTAAACGTAATAAAACAAAATACCTAGTACAAACACTTTAAAAACAAGAATTTTAGCTTGTTTATTTGGTTTTAATTACAGTAGTGAATTTAGCAACTGCCCGACCTTAGGTATGCCTTGGATACTGCTTACTAACGCAAATATAAGCGTTCCGCAAGGCAGTACCCTAGGTCCTACACTATTCGTGATACATATGCACTGGAAATAATACTATGGTGGAATCACTAAGTTAAATAACTAAGTTAATTCTTATTTGTATCAAAATCTAAATATATTCATTTTATTGGTTGAGCTAAGGTCCGCCTTTAGGAGTCTCATTAACGATTGTATCTTGGTATAAATATTTTGTCTTTCAATTGGCGATAACGCGAACTAATTGTCCAAACAAACAATAGTCTGGTGATAAGCTCACTCCAGTTCTGATTCAGTTCATTCAATTTTATGAGTTTAAAGCTCTGGGCAATACACTACGCCTGTGACCCTTTGACCTAGATCATCTGCGATATCTATAGATTTGTTTTTATTTCGTATAAGGTTTTGTTTGACTACACACTGCCTGATATTAAGCAGATATGCGGTCTGTCACACGCTTATTTAGAAGATACCTATTTACTCGGGATTTGAAGACGCCCACGTTGTACTTTAGCGGGAAGACAGGTCCAGGCAAAGCGTTCCACATTCTGGCTGTTCGTATGAGGAATGTGGATTCGAAACGTTTGGTTCTAACGCGCAGAATAATCATTGTGATATTTTAGAAGCCAGTAGTTAATACTTCACACGACGAACACAAGGGTTGTGTGGTAATCAACTTTTCTTATCCGTACGGTCAGGAAATGGAACAGACTATCGGCTTTCCTGTTTCTTAAGATATACAGGGTTATTTCTAATCAATTAGCATCCTTTTAGGGGCTTATTCTATACATCAAAACTAACAACTTTTGTTCTGCGACTCTTGTCAGAACTCAAAAAAAAATCAGCTGTTCCATACATTTTGTCGCGGGTAAACGACATTTTTCTATTGAACAACAAAAAAATTTTTTGAACTTTAACCTTAAATACTATTTACTAACAAAAAGTTAAATCAAGCGTCTCGCAAGGTAGAACTGCAGGCCCCAAACTATTCATATTTGTTCACCGAGACAACTTAGAAAGTAAAACTGCTAACTTAAACATGGATGTTTAGCTAGAACTCGTGTTTCAAGTAGAAAGTACGAGGCTTGGTCCGGTTATATTGGCCTTGGAAAAGCGGTAGGTTATTGCTACTTAACTGTTTCTAGCTGATGACTTTAGAAGTTGAACTGAGGTTAGTTATGAGTAAATTCGTCGCGAGACTCATTATAGAAGGGAAAAATGGCACAAGGGAGAGGAAACCTGTATAGCCAGCAGTAGCTTAATAAGAGCCGGTGATTATGAAGTAAGTAGCTAAGTGTAAGTCGACTCGAGTGGCTACTAGAACTATTTAATCGTCTGAAGGCCTGTGATTTGGTTAAACAGTTGAAATTAACGTAGTCTACAGTTTTATATACTATGGAAACTAACATGGTTTTCACTCATTTTATTATACTTTATACAACAGGACTGAACTCACGTGCAAGGATAGTCATAACGACCATAGTTTCGATCGCGTTCGGCGATTTTTCTCAAGTTGGCGAGTGCTAGCACGCGGAACCGTCTCGCAATGCACTGTGGGCAGTCAACCTCTACAGTTAAAAAGAAGAACAAGCTATATAGTCCCAACATCACATTTGGGTTTCTAACTGGCAATAGCGGCCTTATCGCCTCTTTCAGGCAACCAAGAAAATATTTGTAGCATACCTAGTATAAATTATAACCGTAAAAAGAAAGAAAGTACTATAAAATAAAACTTACAAGGAACTAAGTAGGTACAATTACATTAATTAATGGAAATGGTAGAACATAACATAATTATTCACCGTAACAGAAAAAAAAATTAGCTTTGACCAGAGACAAAGTAGTTAAAGACAACTAAAATAAATAATCGGCAAAGTACGAGTAGGACTCGCGCACGCAGGGTTCCGTACTGTATGGGAGCCCCCCTTAAATATTTATTTTATTTTAATTTTTTATTATTAAATTGTGTATAGAATTAAATATTCTATGAATATTTCAAGCATCTACCTGTTACCATTATTAATGACGAGCGAAAAACGGTTAAAAAATCAGGTTTGTTGTATGGGAGCCCCCCTTAAATAATAATTTTATTCTGTTTTTAGTATTTGTTGTTATAGCGGCTACAGAAATACATTGTCTGTGAAAATTTCAGCTTTCTAACTATAACGGTTTATGAGATACAGCCTAGTGATAGACAGACAGACGGACAGCGGAGTCATAGTAATAGGGTCCCGTTTTTACCCTTTGGGTACGAAATCCTAAAAAAATATTTTAGCTTAGACCAGAGACAAACGAGCAAAGGTAAAGTAAAATTAAGTACCTACCTTTTTACTGGCCAGAAAATGTTCTTTACAGGTACTGAAAAGGTTTCAATACAAGAGTTTTTGCTATCATATAACTGTACTAGTTTTATAACAGTAACTGGCGTGAACGAAGTAAATCGATTTTTTTATTCAAAGCCATAAATATGTAATTTAATCGACTACCGTATTGTATAGGTACCTACTTGAATATGTTTATACCTACATCTACGTTACATATTTATATTTTTTAAGGTTCCGTACCCAAAGGGAAAAACGGGACCCTATTACTAAGACTTCGATGTCCGTCTGTCCGTCTGTATGTCTGTCTGTCCGTCTGTCACCGGGCTGTATCTCATGAACCATGATAGCTAGGCAGCTGAAATTTTCACATATGATGTATTTCCGTTGCCGCTATAACAACAAATACTAAAAACAAAATAAAATAAATATTTAAGGGGGGCTCTTATACAACAAACCTGAATTTTTAGACGTTTTTCGCTCTATATTAATAATGGTACCAGTTAGATGCTTGAAATTTTCACAGAATATTTAGTTTTATATTCCCTTCAATAGTAAATAAAAAAATTAAAATGAAATAAATATTTAAGGGGGGCTCCCATACAGTACGGAACCCTCCATGCGCGAGTCCGATTCGTACTTGGCCGATTATTTTTACATGTTAGTCGTTATCGATATCTTGTTACTTCGCATTAATTGATGTAAACTACATTTCATATAGGCCGAATTATATAAGTTGGCAAATGTGAAGTTAGCTGCAAGCTGCGCAATATCCAATCAACGAACAGCTTTAGGTCAGAATTGGATATTGTGCAGCTTTGTAGCTAACTTCACATCCGCCGACTTGTATGATTCGGCCTATGTCTATGACTGCCTCGGTGGCTCAGTGGTTAGTGGCCCTAGCTTCTGGGTCAATGAGGCGTGGGTTCGATCCCCGCCCAGGGCAAATATTTATGTGATGAACATAAGTGTTTGCTCTGTGTCTGGGTATTATTTAGTTACTATCTATATAAGTATGTATTTAAAAAAAAGTATATGTAGTATATCAGTCTCTGGCAGCCATATCACAAGCTATGCTTAGTTTGGGGTCAGAGACCGTGTGTAAGATGTTCCCTGATATTTATTTATTATTATTATATAATTTATTTTGATTCGATGTTAAAACTTCGTATATGCTAAGCGTCTAAACTTGATGTGATTAGGATTTTAGACCGTCTGGATCGTTCCATCGCGAATGGTCAAAATCGCAAACGGTCAGCGTAGACAGAGAAGACAGTCATGCAAGTGACTGAAAAACCGCCGAAATCGCGATCCGTCAAAAACGCGATAGGCCTTTATCGCGTATGCTCAAATTACACAATTTCGAATGCCTCGATGAAATAAGCCTAATCCGTAAAGCCGTAAAGTCTTAGCAGTACGTCTACCAACTAGGTGGACTAAAGATATAATGAATACCACGCTGGACAGGACAGGATCACGCTGGATGCATCCAGCTTCCAACAGTTCCAATCTTATTGGAGACTAGCGACCCGCCCCGGCTTCGCACAAGTGTATTATACATATAAACCTTCCTCTTGAATCACTCTATCTATTAAAAAAAAACACATCAAAATCCGTTGCGTAGTTTTAAAGATATAACCATACATGGGGACAGAAAGCGGGATGCGACTTTGTTTTATACTATACTAGCAGCGCCCCGCGGTTTTACCCGCGTTGTGCCCGTTCCCGTGGGAATTTCGGGAATTTTTATACATATAAACCTTCCTCTTGAATCACTCTATCCAAAAAAAAAACCGCATCAAAATCCGTTGCGTAGTTTTAAAGATTTAAGCATACAGACAAACAAACAAACAAACAAACGAAAATAGCGACTTTATTTTATACTATGTAAGGACTAGCGACCCGCCCCGGCTTCGCACAGAAAGGTGTATTATACATATAAACCTTCCTCTTGAATCACTCTATCTATTTTAAAAAACCGCATCAAAATCCGTTGCGCAGTTTTAAAGATTTAAGCATACATAGGGATACAGGGACAGAGAAAGCGACTTTCTTTTATACTATGTAGTGATAGTGATTTATAAGGGAGGCCTGTGTCCAGCAGTAGAAGTCCTATAGCTGAGGGCTGGATGGAAACGTCTATAATGATTAAATATTCTGTAAAAATAGTTGTGAATACAGAGACATTGACGCTTGACACACTGAGTAAACGGCCACATTGTCTCTAATGAAATGATAACATTTGGTTCCAAAGTTCAACGTATTATCAAAACATACATGTTATACATAATATTTTAACTATAAACATATAATTACGTACAGTGCAAGTGCACTCAGAACAAAGGGAATGAATCGTATGATTCAAACAAGCAAAAATCAGCTGTTCTTTACATTTTGACCGACGAACCAAACCGGAGGAGGTACTCAATTCGATGCGTATTTTTTTATGTATAACCACGCATAACTTTTTTCATAGTAGTCCGATTTTAATAATTCTTTTTTATTGGAAAGAGTATACTTCGAAATTGGTCCTATTTAAATTTTATTGAAATCGGCTGAGACATTTTTGATAAATCAACAATAATGAGAAAAATGTAACAACGATTCGTCCGAAATATTCGAGAATTCCGTACACGGGTGAAGTTGGTCATGCTATTTTTTGCGAAAAATAATTATGTCAACAGTCATTTTTGTGGACCAGCTGATATTTTCTTTGCCTAAGTCGTTTTCTTTGGCCATAGTAAAAGTTTATCATTACGAGTATATTGAAAATACAAGTAAATAAATATTATTAGGGGACATCTTACACACAGCCTCTGACCCCAAACTAAGCAAAGCTTGTGATATGGCTGCCAGAGACTGATATACTACATATACATATTTTAAAATACATACTTATATAGATGATACCTAAATAACACCCAGACACAGAGAAAACACTTATGTTCAACACATAAATACTTGCCCAGGGTGGGGATCGAACCCATACCTCTTTGATCCCGTAGTCAGGGTCACTGCCTCGATGGCTCAGTGGTTAGCCACTGAGCCATCGAGGCAGTCAAACAAGTGACTGCTAAATGAGATGTAGTAGCACTCATCATTATGTATAACTTCACTATGGGACCAAACTCGGAACCGCAAAAAATGAGCTATTACATACAAGAAGTTCGTCCAACCTCGACAACATGTATGGAACAGCTGCTTTTTTCCTCGCGATTATGGAGTTGCTCCCATGGTAAACGAACCAAAGTTACGGACATAGCAAATTGAAGTGGCAGTGAACAGGGCACATAGTTGAACGAACGGATGGCCAATGGGGCCGTAAAGTTCTCAAATGGAGACCACGGACTAGCAAGCGCAGCGTAGGACGTCCACCGACTAGGTGGACTGAAGATCTAATAAAGATCGTAGGATCGCGCTGGATGCAGGCCGCTTCCAACCGGCCTTATTGGAAATCCATGGGGGAGGCCTATGTCTGGTAGTGGACGTCCTACGGCTGATGGATGGATGGATGATAGTAAAAGCTGGTCGTAATGACAAGTCCAATGATATACCTATGTTTGTCCGTTTATCCCCCGTGGCTCTACTGCTTGGCTCTACCAGTAGAGCGAAGGGAAATTTTACTTTCCCGTGACACTACTAGTAGTGCTACGGGTAAAAGTACATTTCCCATGAAACTACTCTGTTTCTAGTAGTGTCACGCAATTCGTAGAGAAATAACTTGATTACAATTATTTTTCGCAAAAAATGGTAAAACCGCCATCGTGTACAAAATTCGAATACATATTTCGCTCGAATTGTTTACATTATTGTTGATTTTTCAAAAACGGCTCAGCGGATTTCTGTAAAATTTAAATGGAACCATCTCTCATACCCTTTCGAACTAAAAAATATTTTTTCGATTCGGTTCACAATTGGCGAAATTATGGATGAACATACACAAAAAAATACATACACACGAACATAGAACCTCCTCCTTTTTGGAAATCGGTTAAAAAGAAATCGATCAATAACAGTTTTAAAATAGTTTCTTGCCATGGGTAAGGTGAAGGTTTAACAGTAATTACCCTTGAGAACCTGACAAGTCTTTGATTGGTTTGATGTCGAAAAACTTAGAGATTGTATTACTAAACCGACTCTACCAAAGCGGGCCGGAGTTATGCAGTGCTTTCATTTTAGTTTGTAAACATATTGTAGAAATGCCATATTAAAAAGGATAATGCAAAAACATAGCGAGCTAAGGCCATTACCTTGTACAGTATTTAATTATTTGCTTAATTTATTTTGGAAAATGATTTTTCTATAAATAAGTTCGTATAGGCCGGGTGACTAGCCCTGGTGTCAGAGTTTTTAGGCCGCCTGAAAGCCTCTGACATGGCTAAACGGTTAGTAAAACCGGGACCTACAATTTAACATGTCGGATGATACGTTAAATTGTATCCGAGCCACGGTAGCACTCGGTTGGAAAATGCCATCCGCGGTCATCCATCCAAATATAGACCGTGCAGAACGTTGCTTAATACCAGTTGGAAAAAAAAAACAGTAGTCCCATCATAGGACTACTACTGGGAATACACGTTTTCATCAGCCATGGCTGATGTACTCTATTTTAGCAGTGAAAGTCCTAGGATAGGACAGGCTACATGTTAGGATTTCTAACTATTATCTACAATTAAAGACCGGAACGCGGCGGTGATGGAGGCCCTGAGCGGTATAAGTAGTTATTTGGAAAATAGTAAATAAATAATTTGATCGTTGTTTAAAATCGTATTTTAGAAAGAAAAGAATTAATAAGATTTAGATTAATTTTAGTGTAGAGTCCTCTTGTAAAGCCTTTAGTTATAAGCAATACTGTTCAAATGTAATAAAAAAAAAATGTAAATCTTAAAAAGCACAGACCCTGGAGTCTGTGAAGAGTAACAATTCAAATAAAAAAAAAAAAAACAAAACAAAAAACAAAAAAAAAACTATTATCTAATCTGTAATATTGTAAGCATTATGTTTGTTTTTATGTAACTAACTCGAAACACAGCCAGTTTGACAGCACATGTAGATAGTAATTGATTTATTAGTTGATTGTTTTAATTTATGTGCATTTTGTTAAGCTCATATCCGAACATTACCTCTCCGGTCCGCTTTAGTGGAGCCCGGGTCAAAGCCATCCAAGCTTGTCAAAACATTCGAGAAAGAATGGAAACCTCTACAACGTTAACGAAACGATTGATAACATACTCGGCTTTTAAACTAAATTGCTTATCAATGGCACTACGATAATGAGAAAGTTCGTTTGTGAGTACCTCTACATACCTATGATAACTTTGTAGATGAATTTTAACATAATACATTTATCATCCTCATTTCAAGTACATAAAGGCCACTGTTACCATGGGACGTCCACTGCTGAACATAGATCTTCGTACAGATTTCCAATGAGACCGGTTTTAATTGTCTGTGGGCAGCTTATCTGTACCGGCCTTTTTAATAGTCCACTGCAGGACGTAGGCCTACCCACGAAGGGTTATTAGGCCATATCCACCACGCTGGCCCAGTGTGGGTTGGTGGATTCACATACGACATTGATTTTCTTCTACGGACGTATGCAGATTGCCTCACGATATTTTCCTTCACCGAAAAGCCATATGAAAATCAGTAAATAAATTCCAAAGAATTCATTAGTGCGTGACCGCGATTTGAACCCACGACTGTAAGGCGGGTGTCATAACTATCAAACCACCACGGCTCATACAGCTGTGGCTGTGGGCAGCGTGATCCTGATAATTTTATTAAGCCGATTTTTTTGGGTTTTATGCATACGAGGTGCACAGTACCAATATAGTCATACGTTAGCGACGCAAGAAATGAAACGAAATCATTTATTGTCAAAATAGTACATTGTTAACAAAATGTAATTAAATATTAGCATCTATGTTCCTATTTATGGACTCGTCCAACATAAAATAAAATCATAATAAAATAAAACATAACATTAATAAATCAATTAAAATTCAATAATTAAATAAAAACTAACTAAAACTATGTTCCAAAAACTATTTCGTATCTGCGTCAGAAAGCGATAAATATTTTGAACGCCGATAATTCTGCACTTAAAAACGTCGATCAGCTACTATCGAGTCATACCTGAACAAAGTAAACAATAACGCCTAGAGAGGGGATGGGCGCAGCTTGTAGCCAACTTCATCATCACCAAGAAGTTCTATAAGTAGTATCTCTACCAACATTAAATTAATCTAAGTATTTTGATTGTAGTTGTGTCGCGAGGAATACCTAAAAAAAAATTGTGCATAGTTGTGCGTAGTTGTGCCATTAGGAATACTTATTATGGATGTCCAACTAGTTGTGCGTAATCAGTTGGTCCACAAGGAACTCCTCAATCACCGATCACCTGTAGGTGAACGCGGCTAATAACTTCGAAACGCCTAAACCGGTTTTGAATTCTATTGATTGATATTTAAGAACACTTCCGACTAGGTAATTCACCTTTCCAACAAAAAGAAAACAAAATTGGTTCATCCATTCGAGAGAGAGCTACGATACGAGGGTCAAACTGAAAGTTCTTAGAAAATCAAAAACTGATTACATTAGCCAGTTATTAGTTTTATTATATCTTTTCAAAATATTGTCCATTCACGTCAATACACCGCTGCATGCGATGGAACCACTGGGAAAAGCACTTTGCCCACTCGTCCTTAGGGGTCTCTTCAATGGCATCGCGATACGCAGCCACCGCTTCTTCAGCATTCATAAACCGCTTTCCTTTAAGTTTTTCTTTAATTTTTGAAAATAAATAAAAATCACAAGGCGCGAGGTCGGGGCTATACGGCGGGTGACCCAGTAATTCAACGTTTGATGTCGCCAAATAGTCGATCGTTCGCTTGGCGGTGTGCGATGAGGCGTTGTCGTGGTGAAGGAGGATCCTACTGCGAGGTCGTTTCTCTCGAACTTTTTCCAAGACAAGTGGCAAACAATTGGTAGTGTACCATTCTGCAGAAACTGTTTTTTGATCCTCTAACACAATTGTCGCGAAATGACCTATCCTTCCAAAGAACGAGGCCACCATTTTTTTCCCCGCACTTCGATCTCTCTTCACTTTAGTTGGCAACTCCTCGAAAGGAAACACCCACTGAGCAGATTGTCTTTTGGTTTCAGGATCATAACAGTAAATCCAGCTTTCGTCACCTGTTAGTATGTCGAACACAGCATTTGAGTCACCTCCGTTAAATCTTTCAATCATTTTACGGCACCAATCCACACGATGGAGTTTTTGAGCCTCAGTCAAATTATGAGGTATCCACCGGGCGCAAAGCTTCCTGACCGCTAAATGTTCGTGTAGGATTTTGTGCACTTGACTCATACCGATGCCTAAGCTTGTCCGAATCTGCTGATAGGTCACTCTTTTGTCAGTCTCTATCATACGCCGCACAACACAGATGTTATCTTCAGTCGTCGCCGTAGAAGGCCGTCCCTCACGTAAATCATCAGTGAGATTAGTGCGACCACGTTTAAACTCATTAAACCAGTTGTAAACAGTCGCACGAGATGGGGCTTCATCGTGAAAGGCCAATCGTAGTCTATCATAACTTTCTTGTTGACTTAAATGACATCGAAAGTCATAAAAAATCATTGCACGAAAATTTTCTCGTGTTAAATTCATGTTGACGTGACACAGACAATTTTCAATTTGCCGCCAAATCGTAAAACAAATGACAAATGAATGAAGTATATACTCAGTAATATTGGCAAAGAGTTCTATTTTCAAATTATAGAATTATTTTTTTATTATATTGTTTATAAGTGGCCAGTTCTAAGAACTTTCAGTTTGACCCTCGTACCACAGAAAAACACACACATAACATACGAGTAACGTGTCTGTCTGTGGCGTCAGTCAAAGTTACAACACCTCGTCATTTTGCGCAGGCGGTTAAAAAAGAATTGCTAGTTCGATGAGTTATGTCATCAGTTACTACAGAAATCTTCCCAAGAATTCATGTATTTTTTTCCTCAAGCGTGCCTAAATGCCTAATTCGAAATTAGATAAAAATAGCCATTCACAGATGATATTAAAATGAATTATCATCAAACGTAACGACAATTTAACGACTCGCTAATGGTGTAAAATTCGGTTATGAGCACGATTATCTCGACCGGGCTAAATATTTAGGACGGTGACTTTTATTTTGTGAAGAACTAGGTAGGTATAGGTAGCTGGTTTATTTAAGAAACAGTACTCTTTCTGCGTAATTAGGGTTCCGTACCCAAAGGGTAAAAAAAAACGGGACCCTATTACTAAGACTGTCTCTGTCGTCTGTCTGTCTCTCTCCAGGCTGTATCTCACAAACCATTATAGCTAGAAAGCTAAAATTTTCAGAGATGATGTATTTATGTTTTCGCTATACCTACAAATACTAAAAACAGAATAAAATTAAAATTAAAGGGGGGCTACAAACCTGAACAATCAATAATGATAATAATGAAGCCGTTTTTCGCTCGATATTAAAAAGGGTAAGTAGTAAGGGTAGATGCTTGAAATATTCACAGAATATTTAGTTAAATATACAAATTAAAAATAAATTTAAAAAATTTTAAGAGGGGTCTCCCATACGTGAATTATTTTGCTCGAAATTAATAACGGCAACAGGAAGATGCTTGAAATATTAAGTGGTATATTAAGGGGGGCTTCCATACGGTACGGAACCCTTCGTGCGCGAGTCCGGTTCGCATTTGGCCGATTATTATTTTGTATTTTCAGGGTTAGCTCCACAGTGAAAGTTAGTCATAATGACGTGCAACTACATCATCGAGTATTGTGAGTGACCAACCAGACACCCTGTATAAAATGTGGAAACAAAACTACATGCAGGAAATTCAATAAAAGATTTTATCTAGCAAGTGTGAAGGACTCCATAAGAGGGATTAAGCAATAGAGGCCCAGTTGCCAGTCCCTTCAAACCGGTTGTTTATACATTGGCCAAGTTTTGTGCTGTGTTAAGGTGGATACAGATAAGGCTACTTACACTCTATAAAATATAGCTTGATCTCTGCGACAGCTGTCAGAAAAATCACGCCTATTAAGTCCTAAAGAAGGATGTCGACAGCTCATACATACGAATACCTGTTGTGTACGAATACACTCAGTTTCTCCCAAGCTCATTTATAAAAATGTTATCTTCACCAGAGTAATTTATGACGCTTCTAAAACTGTTCTGATATGTACAAGTTTGTTTAAAATGAAGTTAAAATAAGAAAAACCGAAAACAATTTTCAAACTATAAATACCTACTTTGATTTATAGAATTATAGACCATAGCAGTGCTGCCAACTCCTTTTGGCAAAAATTCGCTATCAGCACGTCAAAAACGCGCCAGAAGCGCTAAATGGTAACTACGACGACTGGTACTACGAAAAAATGAATGATAATGAATTTCGGTATTCATCCACTTCATTAGCAATAGTATAAGTACCACAACTTGCTGCTATTCGAACTTCGGCCGCAGCCTGCGGATGCAGGTCGCGATTGCAGGTAACACACATCTGAAATGCAGCCACTGCCTGCTTCCGCAGTCGAGAGTGATTCCGAGGTTGGCTACACGTGCTGCGACAGGCAGCACGTCAGACTTGTCTAAACAGGTGAACAACACTCGCAGCTGAGGCTCTGTAGCACGTGCTGCCGGAGCCGCAATCGGAATCTTTTTTGCAGAAATTCATACTACTACATACTCGTAGATAACCAGAGCCTTTACTCGTAGTCCAGGCTTTGCGAAGTTTACTCAAACTTTCGCGTTCGCGTGTGGCTCCATAGATTTTGGTTAGTTCTTCCTCGTTTCTGCTAGGGGCGCTGTACAAAAATGTATAGGGCCATACTGAAACAGCTGTAGTTTCAATTTACGTGTAAACCTGGATTAACCCCTCAGTTGTGCACCTCACAGCCGGTTTCGTGCAGCTGCTGCAAGCGCTGTTTGTAGCTGTAGCCTGCTGCCGAGATTCGAATAGCACCTTTAAGGATTATTACGAGTAATATCAAAATAATCAGGAATATCTCGGATAATTTCAACTGCAGCTTTTTGTTAGTAGTAAAGTGAGTGAAACCTAAAAATATAAGT
Organism: Hypomecis atomaria; assembly: GCA_964007245.1. NCBI lineage: Eukaryota > Metazoa > Arthropoda > Insecta > Lepidoptera > Geometridae > Hypomecis > Hypomecis atomaria. The sequence goes on from OZ023279.1 coordinate 26,756,320, forward strand.
ATTCTTTCTTTTTGATAATCTTTTAGTATACAAAAATGAATGTTTCTATAAAATATGTAAAAAGACACCTCAGTTCGTAAAATTACTAGTTGAAACACTTAAAACGAGTTAAGGAAGGAGCATGTACCAACTGTTGAAAAAGAAAATAATTATATCAACCCCTCCAAAAAATTGCTAAGTCGGAATACCGAAAACGAAATCTGGCAATACTGAATACATCATTTGATCGACTGAATTTGACATTTCCTTTTTTTTTGACAGCAACAGTAATAAAATAGTGATTTTTTTAAATAATGTGCCCATTTTTGAACAGGCTAAAGCCTTTAAGGTCATACCGCCACTTCTTATGTATGTAATCTATAATGTAAAAACAATAAAAAATCATTGTAATTTTTCTGGTGGTCTAATATTAATTTTAACTAGTGATATGAAAACAGCAAAAAATCACTAAATTTTTGAAGCACATATCATTATTATAAATGATGTTTTGTTTTCTACCTACTTGCAAAAAAAAAAAAACGACAGGTCCATTCGCTGCATCCTTCTTTCTAGTACAGACAGTACCCGTCAATGTCATACTTTATGGGCATGGCGATTAGTGATGGGCGACGAATGATCGTGACCACAGAGTTTTAGATAGTTTTATTTAAAATATCGATAGTTTATACTAACGACATTATCATTATCATTAAACATTGTTTGATAATCGATTTTTTCCACCACTATCCCAACTCTAAAAATGTCAATCTTCTATGTCAATGTCACTGTCGCAGAGATCAAGCTATCTTTTATGCAGTATAGGCCTCAGAATAAGGAAAAACAGTAGAAGTGACATAAAGTAAAAAAGTTGTGATGCATGATTCCACAAACATGGCGTCGAAAATCATTAGAAACTGTTATGAAATCTAGACATAAATGGCAATTGAACTGCTGATCAAATGTCAAATTTGATTTCACAAAGATGGTGGACAAACTTCAAACGTTTCCTAGGTAGGGCTTTTATTTTGAACTTTATCACCATAGCATTATTGCCATGTCATTTCAAACACCGCCCCTATGGTATAGGCCCACTATTGACCAATTCTCCCTTTGTTCGTTTTAGTCATAGGACATCCATTGCTGGACATAGGCCATCAAGTATTTTGCTTCCCAAAAGGGTTCCGTCATTAAAAAAGTTTGAGGAATAATTATATTTGCAAAAATCTTCAAAAAAAGACTTCAACCGTGTACAGAATTCGCAATATTTCGCTCGGATCGATGTAGCATTTTTAGGGTTCCGTACCCAAAGGGAAAAACGGGACCCTATTACTAAGACTTCGATGTCCGTCTGTCCGTCTGTCTGTCACCCGGCTGTATCTCATGAACCATGATAGCTAGGCAGCTGAAATTTTCACATAATGATGTATTTCTGTTGCCGCTATAACAACAAATACTAAACAGAAAATAAAATAAATATTTAAGGGGGGCTCCTATACAACAAACCTGATTTTTCAGGCGTTTTTCGCTCTATGTTAATAATGGTAACAGGTAGATGCTTGAAATTTTTTACAGAATATTTAGTTTTATATTCACTTCAATAACTGCCTCGGTGGCTCAGTGGTTAGTGACCCTGACTTCTGGATCAAAGAGGCGTGGGTTCGATTCCCACCCAGGGCAAGCATTTATGTGATGAACAAAGATGTTTGCTCTGTGTCTGGGTGTTATTTAGGTACCTACTATCTATATAAGTATGTATTTAAAAATAAGTTTATGTAGTAATATCAGTCTCTGGCAGCCATATCACAAGCTTTGCTTAGTTTGGGGTCAGAGAACGTGTGTAAGATGTCCCCTAATATTTATTTATTTATTTACAATAAATAATAAAATTAAATTGAATAAATAATTAAGGGGGGCTCCCATACAGTACGGAACCCTCCGTGCGCGAGTTCGACTTGTACTTGGCCGATTATTCACAATGTTGTTGATTTATCGAAACTAAAAAAAATATACGCGTCGAATGGAGTACCTCCTCCGTTTCGTCGGTCAAAAATATATCTAGCATATCATTGTACTTACAGCTATGACCAAATTTTACTATCGAACTTACTGGATATGTGTTTTCTCTTTCTTTTTTATACTAGTGTGATATTTTGGTTTTTGTGCTATCCCATATGAACCTTTTAATATTCGGGATATTAATTATTTTTCGCAAAAAATGTCAATACCGCCTTCTATCGTGTACAAAATTCGAATAAGTACTCGTAATTCACTCGAATCGTTTACATTATTGTTGATTTTTCGAAAAAGGGCTCAGCCGATTTCTGTATGATTTAAATGGGACCACCTCGGGAGTTTACCCCTTCGAACTAAAAAAAAGTTTTCGATTCGGTTCACAATTGTCAAAATTATCGATGAACATACACAAAAAAAAATACATACAGACACAGAAAAAGAACATAGAACCTCCTCCTTTTTGGCAGGTTAAAAAATAGTCTATGTCACTTTCCGTCTTTTTTGAAGGGAGAATTGGTCAATAAAGGACCTAGTAGCCTGTCCCTTCAAACCGGTTGTGTATAAATTGGCCAACTGCAAGTTTACGATGCAAGTAGTATATGGGTAGGTATGCAATAGGCAATTTCCTCAGCATGCATCTTACTGTGCAATCTCGTATTGCACACTTTATGGGTGTTTTTATGCAGTCGTGTAAATTTGGTTAGGCAAGCACATTGATAAGGTTTACTGATTTGGTAATGTTATTTTTAATTATTTTCTTCTTGTTTTGTTCTAATACGGAGAAAATACTGTCTTTCGTTGATATAATTATTGTTCATTTATTGGGATTTAAGGGAAATAAAATTGGTAAAAAACGGGCAATATTGTTTAATAATCGGCCAAGTACGAGTCGGACTCGCGCACGGAGGGTTCCGTACTGTATGAGAGCCCCCCTTAATATTTATTTTATTTTAATTTTATTATTTATTTTCGAAGTGAATATAAAGCTAAATATTCTGTAAAAATTTCAATCATCTACCTGTTACCATTATTAATATAGAGCGAAAAACGTTTAAAAAATCAGGTTTGTTGTATGGGAGCCCCCCTTAAATGTTTATTTTATTTCACTTTTAGTATTTGTTTTTATAGCGGCAACAGGAATAAATACATCATCTGTGAAAATTTCAGCTGCCTAGCTATCATGGTTCATGAGATACAGCCTGGTGACAGACAGACAGACAGGCGAATATCGAAGTCTTAATAATAGGGTCCCGTTTTTCCCTTTGGGTACGGAACCCTAAAAAGTACATTTTTAGTGACTAGTTAAATGCTCCAGAATTATTAACATTCTTTATTACGATGAAACCGACCATACGGCACAGATTATATTAAGATAGTAACTGCGTAACCTAAAGATCGGAGGAGTCAGCCAGAGGTTCTTCTTAGCACTATGAGACTCTTAATGACTGGGTCAGGTTTGTAAAGGCATATGTCGCCCCCATATAATACACCCATCAGCCATAGGACGTCCACAGCTTTTTTTTTCGTATAGGTTTGCGTTTGACTACACACTGCCTGATGTTAAGCAGTTATGCGGTCTAGGATGTAACACGCTTACCTAGAAGATACCTATTAGCAGGACATAGGCCTCCTCTAAAGATCTCCGATAAAACCGGTTGGTACCGGCTTGCATCCAGCGCGATCCTGCGTTCTTAATGAGGGCAATCCGTCCTACGCTGCGCTTGCCGGCACACGGTCTCTGCTCGAGAACTTTTCGACCCCATCGGTCATCAGCAAAAAATGGCAAAACCGCCTTCCATCGTGTACAAAATTCGAGTATTTCGCTCGAATTGTTTACATTATTGTTGATTTTTTTAAAACGGTTCAACCGATTTCTGTGAAATTTAAATGGGACTACCTCGGGACTATAAACCCTTTTTCAAAATAAAATATAATTTTTCGATTCGGTTCACAATTGGAGAAATTATCGGTGAACATACAAAAAAAAATACATTCAGACGAACAAAGAACCTCCTCCTTTTTGGAAGGTTTAAAAATAAATTGTATTTTCAAGTGATACGTTAACAAAATTGAACATTAATAATCCCGGTATTTTTGTATTAAAGATGATGACGGGTTTGTACTTTTTACTTAACTTATTCTTGTATTGAGCATTGTATGAGTAAAACCAAAGCAACTAGGTATGTATTCACAAGGAACCGTATTACCTACCTAAGCACAGCTATCTCTGCAGCCGTCAAGGTTTCACCGTTCGCAGGTTAACTAGAAACCGTTCGGAACATCCGCCCGCGGGATGTGGCATGGAAAATTGTACGGTTGCGGCACGCGACCACGGTGACCACACGTTGGGGTGTTGCTGGACAAAACTCATTAAAAAGTTCTTTCATATCGAGAACTAGCATTTACCCGCGGCTTCGCAATCGTTATATCCGAAATAGAAATATTAGTTGGCGACTGGAAGCTTGTTGTTGCATCGCTTCTAGTATACTAAGTGCCACACAAATCAGCTGATGGGAAGTTATGCGCAGAACGCTGCGCAAAAGTCGAAATATAGGTATGCGCGGGAGCCAGAGAAACGAGACGCCGGGGCACACCCGCCCGCCAACCTCATGCCTCCCGCGCATTGTGCACACATGCGCAATAATTAGCGAATCACGGCGAAGTGTCATCTGCGGCTAACTTCTCATCCGCCGATTTGTGTGGCGCTTAGTATACATATACTGCGAATCCATAACGGATCAGTGGGCTGGACGCGATGTGACGGATGCTGACAGTAGCTTGCTTTCTTGACATTTTGTATTGACATTTTTTGTTCTATTTTCATTATCATTTATTATGCCTTGACATTTTGTTATATAATTAGATATTAAGTGAGTTATAATTGGTTTTGCCGTGTAAGCTAAATAAATGAAAATGTAATTTAATTTAAATCTTGATTTTTGTGCTACCTGCCTAGCTATCACGGTTCATGAGATACAGCCTGGTGACAGACAGACTGACGGATGACACGTTAAATTACAGGTCCCGGCTTTTTAACCGTTTAGCCATGTTTTCAGGCGGCATAAAAACTCGCACCTGGTGTCACTCGCGACACCAGGCTACCCTGCACATATTTTTAACTAGCGACCCGCCCCGGCTTCGCACAGGTGTATTATACATATAAACCTTCCTCTTGAATCACTCTTATCTATTAAAAAAAAAACCGGCCAAGTGCGAGTCGGACTCGCGCACCGAGGGTTCCGTACAAACCTGCAAGGTTTACAAAGTTCTAAGTTCAAAGTTCTTCAAAAAAAGTAATAAGTTTATATTTATTAAAAAATATATATTTTGTAATGTAACTCAAAATTTAAGGTTTTCGGAATTTTTCCTTTATGTGTGCTATAAAACGTTGCTTCATGCCAAATTTCAAGATTCTAGGTCGACTGGAAGTACCCTTTAGGTTTTGATTCCCTTGCGAGTACTTGCGAGTTTCAAAATATGCAGCTTAAATTGCTGTTTCTTTTGATTGCGTTGACATAGAAGTTTGATTTTGTTACAGCTTAAAGGTATTATAGACCTGAGTATTTGGTATGAATTTCAATTTAATACCTCTACGCGTTTATGAGGAAATGGGTAGTAAGGTTAAAATTATTAAAAAAAAAAATATTATGTGATGTAACTAAAAATTTATGGTTTTCGTAATTTTTCCTTTATCTATGCTATAAGACGTTGCTTCGTACCAAATTTCAAGATTCTGAGTTCACGGGAAGCACCCTGTAGGTTTTGATTCCCTTGCAAGTGTCGAAAATTTGCGGCATAAACGGCTGTATCTTTTGATTGCGTTGGCTTAGAAGTTTGATTTTTTCACAGCTTCAAGGGACAGTAGACCTGAGTATAATTGATATAAATTTCAGCTTCATACCTCCACGCGTTCCTGAGAAAAAGGGTCTTGACAGACGGACGGACGGATAGACGGACAACAAAGTGATCCTATTAGGGTTCCGTTTTTTCCTTTTGAGGTACGGAACCCTAAAAACAGCATCAAAATCCGTTGCGTAGTTTTAAAGATACATGGGGACAGATAGCGGGAAGCGACTTTGTTTTATAATATAATGTAGTGATAGTGATTTTTCACGTAATTTTTAAAGCAGAACTGACGCACGTCCACGTCGTGAAATATTTAAATTTACAAGGTTTCATTAACAGTATAATATAAATCATTTGTCTTCTGAAAAGAGTAAACAATGGCCACCCTAACCCTCAAGTTGACAGTCTCCAAACATAACCAACACATGTACTAAATTACACGGTTATTACTTACGATTCGTATGAAATCATGAAGTAAGGAGCCAATTTACCTACCTCCAATCGGACAGTAAATCTGAATTATGAACAAATAACCCAGGGTGAGATACGCAGCCTTTCGTTTGCATTTCTGAAGTCTGCGTCGTTGAGTTTATACCTTATTAGTTTTACAAGCGTTCCGGTACCTGCCTGTGTACGGTACCGGCCGTTTTTAGGGTTCCGTACCCAAAGGGTAAAAACGGGACCCTATTACTAAGACTCCGCTATCCGTCTGTCTGTCTCCAAGCTGTACTTATCTCATGAACCGATATAGCTAGAAAGCTGATCACAGATGATGTATTTCTGTTACCGCTATAACAACAAATACTAAAAACAGAATAAAATTAATAATTAAGGGGGGCTACTATACAACAAACCTGATTTTTAGCCGTTTTTCGCTCTATATCAATAATGGTAACAGGTTGATGCTTGAAATTTTCACAGAATATTTAGTTATATATTCACTTCAATAATAAATAAAAAATTAAAATTAAATTAATATTTAAGGGGGGCTCTCATACAGTACGGAACCCTCCGTGCGCGAGGGTTTGAGAATTGTACAGGAACGCGCCTCACAACTATAGGCAGAGGTCTTTCAGTCTAAAAAAGGCACCCACTTACACTAGCACGTTTGCTTTAGGCTAAAGCGCTTTAGCTAGTAACAGGAATGATATTGAAACTCTTTACCTGTGTGCATTGCAGTAAGCACTGTACGATCGATTACACGTACGAGTACTTACATTTCAATATTTATCTTACATTGGTCCCGAAATTAAGACATCGTATTTAATGGTAGGGCGTACAGATTTTAACCCACTTCCAAAAAGGAGGATGTTCCATGTTCGTGTGTATGTATCTTTTTTTTTGTGTATGTTCATCGATAATTTCGCCAATTGTAAACCGAATCGAAAATTTCATTTTAAGTTCGAAATGGTATACTCCCAAGGTGATCCCACTTAAATTTTACAGAAATCGGCTTAGCCGTTTTTGAAAAAAACAACAATAATGTAAGCAATTCGAGCGAAATATCCGAATTTTGTACACGATGAACATCGATAATTTCGCCAATTGTGAACCGAATCGAAAAATTCTTTTTTAGTTCGAAAGAGTATACTCCCAAGGTGGTCCCATTGATATTTTACAGAAATTGGCTGAGCCGTTTTTGATAAATCAACAATAATGTAAACATTTCAAGCGAAATATTCTAATATTGTACACGATGGAAGGAGGTTTTGCCATTTTTTGCGAAAAATAATTATAGACTGAAAGATCTCCATGATAACCACATGAAAGACATGTAAAATCAGACTTTCGTAAAGGGCCGACTGAAACCCATTTCCTTCCTTCAACTATTGCAATGGTATAGCGAGTTTATTTCTCAACACACACCATAAAGGTTATTAGAATATTGGATGAAGTGAAGGGGCCCACGGTCACATGCCGGCTGTACACTCTCGCTGATATAAAATAAAATTCCCTATAATAAGCCTCGTAAGTAAATAAAATTCAACAGGCTCGACGTTGGACTGTATAATAGACTAATTGCTGAACCTAGCTCTGACGCAGCCGGAGCGCTATTCGATTTGGTTAGTCGCCTCAAGTGATCCGAAATAGTATTAAGTAGTTAGTAAGCTAGAATAAGTTAGAATATACAATGGGACTGCCATTTATTTTATATAAAAGTCCCAAACAATAAATTGGAATTAAAAAATAAGCCTGTGTCTGTACAGATACAACTCGCTGAGCACATATTATTCATCATCATTACCGTCTGAAAATCGCTACACTTCGCAGAACAACATATTGTCGTCACAATATTATGTTGCTTTGCGAAAAGTAAGGAATTTTCAGAGACATAATAAATCAATATGAACAAATAACCGCGATATCACGAAAAATGAGTCCGTTGTTCCACTGAAAAAGACTCTTGACAAAATTATTAGAACAGATTTTTCCTCTCGCTATTTCGGGGTTGGTCGGGTAAAGCCATAATGATGAGTTAGTCCAATGTCTTTTCTGAAAAGTATCGTTTAAGATGCAATTAGTTTTTTATTACACGATCCAATAACAAGACCGGCATGACGCTCGCCAGATGTTAATCCCGCTATGTTAGTGTTAGGGATGATTTAAATTAGGACGGGGCGGGCGGGACGGGCCCTTTCGACGCCCGTACGATACACGCTCCATACATTTTAAGTAAAAGGCCGGACAGGCGTCGTACGGGCCACTCCAAAAATGTATCAATCAATCAATCATTTATTTCACAAAAATTAAATTACATCAAATGTAACAACCTACATAAACATTGTTATCTAAATTTTAAATTAGAGTTATTATAAAAGCGGTAGGTTACATCGTCTCGTAAGCAGCTGTACTTCCACCCTGTGTTACAGCTGCTTAGATTCCTGTCTCCGGTGTCACACTATAATTTACATTTATTTAATTTAAACAATTTAAGATTAATAGGTAGGTATTTTTCATTAAAGTTTGTAAATATATATAATGATTATAACAAAATCCAAAAATGTACGGAACGTGCGTCGTACGGGCATCGTACGGGCCCCGTCCGGACCCGTCCCGCGCCCGCCCCCTCCTAATATAAATTAAGTTTTTATAAACGTTTTGACGAGAGTGTACTAACGGCATTGGAGTAGGTACATATTTTTGAAAGATGTGTTGCATGTTGCAACAGAGAAAAAGGTTGTAAAATTGATTAAGCATTTCTGAATGTTGGTACATGATTAGGTACCGAAAATAAACGTGTAGCGAAGTTAGTCGCTACACGTTTAAAATAACCGGGACTCACAATTTAACGTGTCATTAACGGCAACGCTCAGTTGTAAATGCCACCGCGGTCACCGATACAAGACTGATCAAGCCAAACGTTGCTTAACCTTGGTAATCGCTAAGAAACACTACTACGATAACCCAATCATCGCGCAGTCGGGATTGGTTTATCCGCGGCTTGAAGACATCACAGCCGCCAAGTTGTTTGATTCGGCCTGTACTTACTTGTTAATAAAAAGTTATGACTAACCACTTTGCCAGGAACTTAATTTGTCAATTTGCCAGGGAATAATTATTCATAATACCAAGTGAGATAAGGATGCAAATTGTAAAGCGGAGGGAGTAAATATTTCTCAGACAAAGAAATTAAGTGACAAAGAATATTGGGAGGAAGTGATGCCAATTTATTCATTACCAAGCTGATGAATATGCATGGGTTGAAAATCGGCCAAGTACGAGTCGGACTCACGCACGAAAGGTTCTGTATGGAAGCCCTGCTTTATATACATATTGTATTTTAATTTTTAAAGGGAATATACAACCTTACATTCTGTGAATATTTCAAGCAACTTCCTGTTGCCGTTATTAATATCGAGCAAAAAAACCCGTTTCTTGTATGCCTCGGCTCGGATGGCTCGGATGACACATTAAATTGTAGGTCCCGGTTGTTTCAACCGTTTAGCCATGTGAGAGGTTTTGAGGCGGCTTTAAAACTCTGACACCAGGGCTAGCTTGCTAGCAATATACAAGCTTAATACATTAATGAGAATGTTAAATATAAACAAACAACTAAACAACAAATGTGTAGGTATTTAACTGTAAAAATGTCACTCCTAGTTATTTGATTATTTTATCATTCAAATCAGCTGCAATGCTGCAGGACGTTCAACCCTGGACATAGACCCCTTCCTTATTTTAGCCTCAGATTTGACAATCGCAACTGGTTTAGCACAGTTGATTTTACTTCAGCATTGACATCACTCAAGAAAAGATATTTATTAATCTTTGTATCATGGCATGTATTCATTACTTCATAATGGCATGTTTATCATGTATATCTCAAAATATATCATCATCAGGACTTACTTAATATATAGGAATTAAAGCTAAGTTTTAAGCCTTTTAAGAAAAAAAAAAACATGTTTTTCTACCTCTGATAAATTGTTTAAATAGATTGATTTGTATTGATAAATAAGCTTTACAACAATAAGTAATTTGGTACCTTGAATGTACAAATGTGCTAATGAAACAGGCGAGCTCTCTGAGGAATTAGAGCTTTAATTAAGTACTTCAAATAAAAATAAATTGTCAATATTTTAGTAGTTATCAGCAACAAAATATATCAATGAAAAAGTTATGAGAAAGAAATCGAATTACCTTTGTACACTACAATACATGTAAGTAATTTTTGAACATATTGGACTTCAAAATATTGTTGCCTATATTAGTTACATTAATTCATACAGGTTGAACGACACACGGAAATCACATAAGGAGCTCAAAGTACCTACAAGTTGACAAATAATCAGCTTGGTTCATCGTAAAAGCAGACAAAGAACTGAGAAAAATTACATTGTAAAACTTCATCTTATTAGACTCTTACTGGATTTGTTTGTTTAGGTAAGATATAGTACTGTTCATAAAGAGGCTGTTAACTGAGTCACAATTTATATCTTGATTTATTACAATTCGAGACTATGAGAGAGAACAATTATTTTTTACTACTTAGTACTTACCGTGTGATGAATCTTTGAGAACTCGGCGTTGTGTAATTTCCAATTCACTTAAAAAGGGCTATGGTTTAGAATATGAGAAATGGCTTAGGGGGGAGGGGGGGGTGCGGGGGGGAGGGGGAGGGGGGGTCATCACCCTCCAAGAGTGGGGGGGGTACGGAACCCCCCCCTTTCGGAGATATGAATTTTTTAGTAAAGTCGACCCAATTCACATTGAAATAAAGTTCATAATGAAAATTACTTGTACACATACAAACTACTCTAGGGTAATCCTAGTAATATCAGTGTTACCAGTCGTTTCAAGCTGCCTAAAACTTATCGTAAAGTAACCTAAAGTCGCGTAATTGAAATTCTCTAACAAAACAAGGCTATGTGGATTAAGGAGCTCTGTGACACATTTCGAACCTAAATGATCCGTGTCGGATCTGTGATTTATTGAGACTTCCGAGTGGGCTCCCGCCAGAAACTCTGCAGTCGTCCCTGAGTGTCGCTGCGCCAGCCTCGGCCTTCGTTACGCTACGGAAGTCGCCGGCTCGCTTCGCTCGCCACCTCCTCCCTTCGCTACACTCGGCCTCGACTTGGCTTGCTCCACTCAGGACCTCCTTTGAGTTTCTGGCTCCCGCGATTTTAAAAAACACTCTAGAGTCGTAGCCACAAGACTACGTGGGGTCGGGGTGCCCCGATTCGGATCTGTGACTCATTTCGAACCTAAATGATCTGTGTCGGATCTGTAACTCAGGGGGTTCCGTACCCTCCTACTCTCAGCACTCCTTCTCCCTTCTGGTGCTGGTCAGTGCGAATCTTGCACCCCCGTCCCACTTTCAGGGAGTAATGCAACATCATGTGTCTGTGGGGAATTCGGAATTTAGGTGTTGGGAACCCTGCTCCTTACATTTCGCTCTATGGCATTTTTACTTTGTAAAATACGCCGTGTCAACAAAAATTCTAACCTAAAAAGTGAAATTTTAAAAATTTATATCTTGACAACCGTTTGTTTCCGTGATTCAAAACTTTACAAATATCCGTTTTAAAGCACATTCTATCTGTTAAAAAATAAAACAACACGAAAAGCCATTTCTCATATTCTAAACCAAAGCCTTAAAAAGACTCCACAATGATTTATTTTAAAACAAAGATAATTAGTGGTTCAAAAATAACTTCGCTGACGTTAAGCGGTCGATTATTTATTAAATTGAAAATAAATAACAGGAGCTCAAGCTCACGCAGAATAACAATGGAAAAATGGGAAAATCAAAACAAATCAGATCAGACAGTCAGTGTTACCATGCCGATGAAAAATTTTAGCTAAGCATCACTTGAAGTCGCTTATCTACGTAAATAAAACATCAACTTTATAACCGTGGTTTTAAAATCGACGACTTTTTGATTTTCCATTTGACGCTTTCCTGTTTTGCAGTTTAACTTTTTGTTTAGAATAGCCATGTTTTTACTTTATCGTTGCGAGAAATTGATAATTGTAATTACCTACTTATATTTTAAAGAATAATCGGTTATACTTTAGTATCCTGCGGCAGTTGGGGGGGTAGGTGCCCCCCCCCCCCCGCCCCCCCTTAAGAGATATAGTGCAGCAAACCCCTAGTTTTTGAGAAAATCCATATTTTTATATTTTGAGGTTAAGTACGAAAACTACCAAATACTTGCCCTTAAACCCCTGAATTAGTCCCTAAACTCGTAATAAGGACTGATTGTCTCTGGCTGTTGTCACTGTTCAAACTTAACCTAACCTACGACATCGAAATACTTTAGCGAAGTCCTTCTGTTGGTTAGGATAAATAGGAACGGCCTAAACTCGTAATAAGGACTGATTGTCTCTGGCGCTTCGCCGGCCGCTGCCGCGGCACGCTCGCTTCGCTCGCTCGGCTCGCGCGTTGTTGTCACTGTTCAAACCTAACCTAACCTAGTAGGCAGATCAAGAGTCCAAGGAAACAAGCCGGGTTGTTGGGGAACATCAATAAACCAAATACAGAGCACGCAAGCGACAAGGGAATGAAATAGGAATTGTTATTGTTTTGTTATGAGCAATGAGCATTTTACGTTCCATAATTTTACAATCGACACATAGTTTAGCATGACATAATAATATTTTTAAAGCAATAGAGTGAGACAACACTAGTTTGAGCCATACATTTTGATATTTCTGTTTCTTTCTAACTAAATTCTTATTTTTTGTTTCCGTTATTAGGATTTTACTAGGAACTTAACCTCAAAAATTAAAATTACGATTATTCAAAAACTACGCATTTCCGCATTATAAGCCGCTAGAATATGATATTAAGCATCAAAGGCTATCGATTAAAACCGAAATCACCCAGGAATTCGTGCCGCTGGATACTAAAGTCAACCCGAATTATCTATTTCACGCAACACTTTAGTAATGAACACGGCTATTTGAAAAGAAAAGGTAAACTGCAAATGAAGAAAGCGTCACAAGGTCGTCGATTTTGAAACCACGGTTTTAAAGTTGAAAATTTATTTATTAAGCTTATTTTTTCCTAACAAAAACATAAAATCTAATCTATGTAGCGGGCTTTTCTATTCTTCGAAACTTGTTTAATCATATAATAATGGCACATTTTCTCAGACTTTGTTCTGCCACGATGTGTGACGAGTAATTTTATTACTGCATTATTTACTTATTATTGTTATTACATACTAGGAAAGTGATAAGAAAACGCTCTAGCCATAGCGCCCGATGTGCCGCCATGCAAAACACTAGATCAGAAATCGATTAAAAACCAAAGTGTATTATAGAAAATATTTTTTCACATCATTTGTTACATCAGCATCATCATCAGCCTTCTTTATTTACAGCAAGTTTTCTTACAGGCAGAAGAACTCGGTCCTTTAACATTTTGTTACACTTAGTTAATAAATCGCATACTGGTAATACTACAATCAGTCCGAATTGTCTGTGTATCACAATATGACATTACATGACACAAGGTGCGTTCATTTTGGGCTCGGTGGCATTTTTTATCATTTACAAAATTAGCGTTAGGCCCTCCGCACATGGAGCTACTCAAAAGGAACTAATCACAAACTCAAATTACTAACAAGTTTTTTGAGCGTCACCGCCCATACATTGCCATACAGGTTCGCACACGACGCGACTAGTCACTAACCAGTTAGTAACGCGTTGGCAACTGATCGCGCGCGACGCGTCGTGCCGGTCGCCGAGCTACTAGGTTACCCGAGTTTACTGTGTTTTGATGTGAAAAATGAATGATCAATCAAGCCTTAAATATTAAAATTCTTGTTTTGAATAAATATTTAGTGTATTTCCGCTCTGTCGTAGTCATATAAGTTAAGGGTACTATTCAAAATCCAAATTAAATCACAAACAAAATTAGTAATTAATCATCAAACTGTATCATGGTTCGACTATGGTTAGGTCAGGTTAGAAAAGTTAGGCTTAGGTATGTTTACAAAATATGAATGAACCTGAAACAAAATTTTTTAATTAATCCGTTTAAAATAATAAAAAATAATTAAACCTGTAACAAAAATAGTGATTAGTAATCTATTTAAAAATTGTAGTAAACCTGAAAATAATATTTAATTAATATGTTAAAATTACAAATATAATTTATTTTTTATAAATAAATTATATTTGTAATTTATTATAATGGTATAAAATAATTGAAAAAATACTTAGTCAATAAATAGCACCCCTATTCTTACTGTACTCTATTCGACACGTGTTTCGCCTCTAAACGAGGCATCTTCAGGACGTGTTGACTCTTCGAGCTCACTCGCAAGAATGACGGCTCGCCGCGCCGGCGCTTCTTATATACTCGTCGTGACGCACCGAAGTAAAGGCGATGTGACGGTAGTTTGATCGTTCAGCAACTCGTTGTGTGTGTTTTGATGTTTCATTATTTCTAAATGCTCCAAAACATTTAAGCGAAAACCTTTTTCACATACATGTAGAATTTCAAAAGTGTTGTTGTTATCCAAATCGTGTCCAGTTTCTAATAAATGTTTCGCAAAATTCGACTTCTCTGGGTGATCGTTTCTAGATGCAGCTAAGTGTTCTTTGTAGCGGGTTTGAAAACTCCTTCCAGTTTGTCCCACATAAACTGCGTTACATGTGTCGCAGGTTTACTTGTATACCCCCGATTTCTTGCTTTTTTCTAAGGTGTCTTTCCCATTGCACATTCGTCTCATGTTGTGATTCGTTCGAAATGCCACATGTACATCATTTCTCCGCAGTATTTTTGCAATTTTTTCTGACGTAGTCCCTAAATATGTCAAACTACCCACATATTTATTTACTCTCACAGGTGGGCAGTTGTATAACATAGATCTTGCTATAATAATAATTAATATGTTAATAATAAAATTATAATTAATAATTATTCTCTGCTCTTAATGTTGAGTTACTATCGCTTTTGTCTAGGTAATCATTTGATGTTTCAGCTGTTCTTCCACTCAAAGGTAAGTCAGGTAGGTCATCTTCGCTGCCATTCCCATAATCTCGGAATTCTACTTCAGTAACGTTGCTCAAAGCACTGATGGGTCCTCGGACCTCGTCCATGATAACTAGAAATGGTAGAATCCAAGCTTAAAAAAATAAAATATTCAGAACTACACAAGAAGAAACCGTCCGCTCGCCGTGAAATGTCACACGAGAATGAGTTCCGTATTGATTTCAATCATTAAATCTTTATGATTTCAATGCATCATGGGTTTTTAGTATCGTTTGTATAACTCGGACTACGCAAAATAAATTTGGCAGTGACAGTAGCTGGATTTTGATGGCCTGTTGATTCTAATGCTATGGCTACATCAGCGCCCTACAGCGAAGTTTTCGTCACTGGGGGCTCATTCATCTAATTCAAACGGTAGTCTGGTTGTTCACGATTTGAACTACTACCTGAAGCTGGGCACACACGCTGCGATGATCGCATCTATTCATCAGATCAGTCCAGCGAGGTCCTAATATAGTTGCATAGCCGGTAGGTAGTTATTGAAGAATCAAAATGGCACCCCTATTTTAATCGAAAAATATTGATGTAACAAAAAAATTATTGGCACCAAAGTTGTAGAAAATCAAATTTTAAACAACTTTTGTTCCCATAACTTTTGTTGAAAAATTGAAATAACACATGTTATTGAAGAAACAAAATGGTACAACCAACTATTTAAAAAAAATATCGATCCTACAAAAAGTTGATGGGAATCAAAGTTGTAGAAAATCAAATTTTAAACAACTTTTGTTCTCATTATTTCTGCTGAAAAATTGAAATAAGACAAGTTATTGAAGAAATGGAATGGTACAACCAACTTTTAAAAAAAAATATCGATCCTACAAAAAGTTGATGGGAATCAAAGTTGTAGAAAATCAAATTTTAAACAACTTTTGTTCCCATAACTTCTGTTAAAAAACTAAAATAACACAAGTTATTGAAGAAACAAAATGGCACAACCAACTATTTAAAAAAATAATCGATGCTACAAAAAGTTGATGGGAATCAAAGTTGTAGAAAATCAAATTTTAAACAACTTTTGTTCATTTAACTTCTGCTGAAAAACTGAAATAACACAAGTTATTGAAGAAACAAACTGGTACAACCAACTATTTTAAATAAAATATCGATCCTACAAAAAGTTGATGGGAATCAAAGTTGTAGAAAATCAAATTTTAAACAACTTTTGTTCTCATAATTTCTGCTGAAAAATTGAAATAAGACAAGTTATTGAAGAAATGGAATGGTACAACCAACTTTTAAAAAAAAATATCGATCCTACAAAAAGTTGATGGGAATCAAAGTTGTAGAAAATCAAATTTTAAACAACTTTTGTTCCCATAACTTCTGTTAAAAAACTAAAATAACACAAGTTATTGAAGAAACAAAATGGCACAACCAACTATTTAAAAAAATAATCGATGCTACAAAAAGTTGATGGGAATCAAAGTTGTTTAAAATTTGATTTTCTATAACTTTGATTCCCATCAACTTTTTGTAGGATCGATATTTTTTTTAAATAGTTGGTTGTACCATTTCATTTCTTCAATAACTTGTCTTATTTCAATTTTTCAGCAGAAATTATGAGAACAAAAGTTGTTTAAAATTTGATTTTCTACAACATTGATGCCAATATTTTTGTTGTTAAATCAATATTTTTCGATTAAACTAAGGGTTTCATTTTGATTCCTCAATAACTACCTACTGGCAATGCAACTATATTAGGACCTCGCTGGACTGATCTGATGAATAGATGCGATCATCGCAGCGTGTGTGCCCAGCTTCAGGTAGTAGTTCAAATCGTGAACAACCAATTACTACCGTTTGAATTAGTGAATGAGCCCCCAGTGACGAAGATTCGCCGTAGGGCGATAATGTGGCCACGCCATAATGGCGTGGCCACATTATCGCCCTACGGCGAAGTTTTCGTCACTGGGGGCTCATTCATCTAATTCAAACGGTAGTAATTGGTTGTTCACGATTTGAACTACTACCTGAAGCTGGGCACACACGCTGCGATGATCGCATCTATTCATCAGATCAGTCCAGCGAGGTCCTAATATAGTTACATTGCCGGTAGGTAGTTATTGAGGAATCAAAATGACACCCCTATTTTAATCGAAAAAATTGATTTAACAAAAAAATTATTGGCATCAAATTTGTAGAAAATCAAATTTTAAACAACTTTTGTTCCTATAACTTCTGCTGAAAAATTGAAATAACAAGTTATTGAAGAAATGAAATGGCACAACCGGCTATTTGAAATAAATATCGATCCTACAAAAAGTTAATGGGAACTAAAGTTGTAGAAAATCAAATTTCAAACAACTTTTGTTCCCATAACTTCTGCTGGAAAATTGAAATAACACAAGTTATTGAAGAAATGAAATGGCACAACCGGCTATTTGAAATAAATATCGATCCTACAAAAAGTTAATGGGAACTAAAGTTGTAGAAAATCAAATTTCAAACAACTTTTGTTCCCATAACTTCTGCTGGAAAATTGAAATAACACAAGTTATTGAAGAAATGAAATGGCACAACCGGCTATTTGAAATAAATATCGATCCTACAAAAAGTTAATGGGAACTAAAGTTGTAGAAAATCAAATTTCAAACAACTTTTGTTCCCATAACTTCTGCTGGAAAATTGAAATAACACAAGTTATTGAAGAAATGAAATGGCACAACCGGCTATTTGAAAAAAATATCGATCCTACAAAAAGTTAATGGGAACTAAAGTTGTAGAAAATCAAATTTCAAACAACTTTTGTTCCCATAACTTCTGCTGGAAAATTGAAATAACACAAGTTATTGAAGAAATGAAATGGCACAACCGGCTATTTGAAAAAAATATCGATCCTACAAAAAGTTAATGGGAACTAAAGTTGTAGAAAATCAAATTTCAAACAACTTTTGTTCCTATAACTTCTGCTGAAAAATTGAAATAACACAAGTTATTGAAGAAACAAAATGGTACAACCAACTATTTAAAAAAAATATCGATCCTTCAAAAAGTTGATGGGAATCAAAGTTGTAGAAAATCAAATTTTAAACAACTTTTGTTCCCATAACTTTGCTGTAAAATTGAAATAATACAAGTTATTGAAGAAATGAAATGGTACAACCAACTATTTAAAAAATTATCGATCCTGCAAAAAGTTTATGGGAATCAAAGTTGTAGAAAATCAAATTTTAAACAACTTTTATTCCGATAATTTCTGCTGAAAAATTGAAATAACACAAGTTATTGAAGAAACAAAATGGTACAACTAACTATTTAAAAAAAGATCGACCCTACAAAAAGTTGATGGGAACAAAAGTTGTTTGAAATTTGATTTTCTACAACTTTGATTCCCATCAACTTTTTGTAGGATCGATATTTTTTTAAATAGTTGGTTGTACCATTTCATTTCTTCAATAACTTGTGTTATTTCAATTTTTCAGCAGAAGTTATAGGAACAAAAGTTGTTTAAAATTTGATTTTCTACAACTTTGATGCCAATTTTTTTTGTTAAATCAATATTTTTCGATTAAAATAGGGGTGTCATTTTGATTCCTCAATAACTACCTACTGGCAATGCAACTATATTAGGACCTCGCTGGACTGATCTGATGAATAGATGCGATCATCGCAGCGTGTGTGCCCAGCTTCAGGTAGTAGTTCAAATCGTGAACAACCAATTACTACCGTTTGAATTAGATGAATGAGCCCCCAGTGAAGAAAACTTCGCCGTAGGGCGATAATGTGGCCACGCCATAAAGCATGGGCTGGAATCTTAAAAGAAAAAAAAATATTTTCCACCATAGACAAATGGTAATTTTCATTTTGACTTTCCCAATTACATTCTCTATGCCCATTCAGGGCTACTCGAGTTGCAAAATGTCAAAGTCAATCAATCTTTTCCGTTATCAGCAGTTTTTGTGCTATCTTTTTTAATGTTTTATTAAAGTTATTGTGTTATTTATGTAAAGTGTTCGTGCTTATCGTCTCCACTGAACTGTTACAAAACCACACATTCATTGTGTTTTATGCGTTGGTGTTCAATTTATTCATACATTGGTCTTTAAGTGTATTTTTGCATCCTGTAAAATATTGTGTCGTATGCCGAACTACAAATGCAGGCGAAGCATAATTAGGATACAACGTATTCTGAAATAGTTAAATAGGACTCAAGTGGGTGTCTAGTATCAACAATAAATTTGCAAAACTGAAAAACTTTATCTTACGAAAGTTAACCTAAAAATGTGAATGATGAAATTGATGTGAATGATGAATAAACATGAAGTAGCACAATATTTAGTCTTTTTTATTAACTTCCTATAGGTACATTGGTTTTAAAAATGGTAAAATAATAATTATATTTTAATTGGAGAATTGAATATTATGCATACAGGAGTTAAGAAATATGTACGAAGCCAAAAAAAGTACTGTCGCCATGTTTTAAAAAGTAAATAAATGTCAAACTCAAAATTACCTGTCCGCTATTGGTTGTTCGTAGATTCCTGTCTGATACGTAGTATATCGAGCCGTTACCGCCGTCTTATCGTAAGCGACATTTTTACCTAAACAGCGTTTTTTATCGCAGACGACAATTAAACTTATAACGGACACGGTTCGCCGACATTTCCCGCCAAAACACAACCAATTAGAAAGTTATAGCAAATGCTAAGTTTATCGTTAGCACAACAGTTTTCTATATTTTACAGTAACCGACATAATCAAAATATATCATAAGTTGCGTAATTTTCTAAGAATTGCAGCGTAAGCGACCCTACTTGTTATCGCAACCGACACAGTACATCAAAATTTTGTCGTTTACTATAAACAAAGTGGCAAAAAAAGTGTTGGAACGAGTTCATTCCAGGGAAGATTGTGATGCAAAAATTATCTCTTTGCACTGTATTTAGTGTTAAATTATAATTACCCGGTTATAACGTGATAAAATTATGTTTTAATAAGTTTAAAGTGTATGTTTTAATGAGTTTATGCCGTGGGGTGCCGGCAGAGTAGAATAGCACCCCCCTCTTGATCCAGGTGTCGTAAGAGCCGACTGAGGTACTACGGAACCGACAGATGGCGGTATATCCATCCAAAACAGCGTAGCTCAAGTGCAACAGGGCGGGGATGGGCAGCAGCATCTCCGTCACAAGAGCTACGCACTGCGATTGCCAACACGCCTGCCCAGCGCGGCAATTACGGGCAAAACCCCCCTTCATGATTGACAAAAATAAGACCAGGCCCCCAGTCCCCGGCAGCTCCGCTATTCCTGGCTCCGGCAGCGGCCATGGTAACTGCAGAGCACGGAGGGCTAAGAATCGCCGGAAGAGATCCGGCTGCCACCCCACCCGACAACTGGCCCTGGCAACATAAAACGTGCGCACCATGAGGACTGACAGGAAGATTGCGGAATCGGAAGAAGAGTTGAGTAGGTTGCGATAGGATATTATGGGGTTGTCTGAAGTCCGTAGAGAGGGCGATGACACGATAACCCTGAAATCAAGCAACCTACTTTACTACCGGGAAGGTGACCAACGGTCCCAAGGTGGTGTCGGCTTTCTCGTTCACAAGTCTCTCGTTAACAACATCATTACCATTGAAAGTGTGTCGAGCAGGGTTGTATACCTAATACTCAGAATATCTAAACGATATTCGTTGAAGATCATTCAGGTATACGCACCGACCTCGTCACACCCAGATGATGAAGTGGAGGCTATGTATGAGGACGTAAGTCGGGACATACATACGTCTAAGACCCGCTTCACGGTTGTTATGGGAGATTTCAACGCTAAGTTGGGCAAAAAAGGCGATGATGAGTTGAGATTGGGGCACTTTGGATATGGGCAACGGAACCCCAGGGGCCAGAGGCTGGCAGACTTTCTGGAAAAAGAGGGACTCTTTATGATGAACTCTTTCTTCCAGAAGCTTTCTCACAGGAAATGGACCTGGATGAGCCCCGATGGTTCTACGAGAAATGAGATAGACTTCATCATGACTAGCGAAAAACGGATATTCAACAATGTCTCCGTGATCCACAGGATAAAAACCGGTAGTGATCACAGAATCGTGCAAGGCAAACTGAATATTAACGTTAAACTCGAAAGATCCCGTCTGATGAAGTCTACGCTCCGACCTACTCATGCTCATATACAAAACCCCGAGAACTTTCAGCTCAAGCTTTCAAATCGCTTTGCTTGCCTGGAGAACTTTGCGTCGGTGGACGAGATCAATAACGGGCTCGTAGAAACTGTCCAAACGGTGGGTCCTAAGTTCTTTAAACCCCGGCGCCGTTCCAATAGACCTCAGAAATTTTCCGATCATACTCTAAATCTCATGGCCGAACGACGCTCGCTAAGACTGCAGTCTTCCGATGATGCAAAGTCATACAGGCGGCTCAATAGACAAATTTCTAAATCAGTGCGGTGCGACATTCGTCTCTTTAATACTAAATATTAAGGAGACGATAGAGCGGAACAAAGGCTCCAAAGTGTTCGCGAGGCACTTGTCTATTGGGCAAAGCCAGTTGACAAAGCTGAAGAGAGATGATGGCAGTATAGCGTCGACCAAGGCAGAGGTATTGGAGGAGATCGAAAAGTTCTACGGACAGCTATACGCATCGGTAGCAAAGCCTGTAAACAGCGCGGCTAAAGACCCAAGAGCCAAGCTGACCCGACACTTCACCGAAGATATCCCGGACATCAGCCTGTACGGGATTAGAATGGCCCTGAACCAACTTAAGAACAACAAGGCGCCGGGTGACGACGGAATCACTTCAGAGCTTCTGAAAGCGGGTGGTCAACCGGTACTTAAAGTCCTTCAGAACCTTTTCAACACCGTCGCCCTCGAGGGCGTAACGTCAGAAGCATGGAACAGAAGCGTGGTGGTGCTATTCTTTGAAAAAAGTGACAATACCTTATTGAAGAATTACAGACCCATCTCGCTTCTGAGCCATGTTTATATGTTGTTTTCAAGAGTCATTACGAATTGTCTCGAACGCAGGCTTGATGACATCCAGCCTTCCGAACAAGCCGGTTTCCGAAAAGGCTTTAGTACCATGGACCACATACATACGCTGCGGCAGGTTATACAGAAGACCGAGGAGTATAACCAGTCACTTTGCTTAGCGTTTGTGAACTACGAGAAAGCCTTTGATTCGGTCGAGACATGGGCTGTGCCTGAGTCTCTTCAACGATGCCGTATTGACTATTGGTACATCAAACTTTTGAAGTGTTTGTATAATAACGCCAATATGTCGGTCCGAGTACAGGAAGAGAGCTCCAAGGCAATCCCTTTGAAGAGAGGCGTAAGACAGGGAGATGTAATATCTCCGAAACTGTTTACTGATACTCTGGAGAACGCCTTTAAGCTCCTGGAATGGAAAGGATTCGGCATCAACATCAATGGCGAATACCTCACTCACCTTCGGTTTGCCGACGATATCGTGGTCATGGCAAAGTCGATGGAGGAACTCGGTACGATGCTCGAAGGCCTTAATCGAGTATCTCAACAGGTGGGTTGATCTCAGTGTTCTTTTGAATGTTTAATTAATGACAATTGATGTTAACTGAAACGAATGTAGGTAATAAGTATTTTTTTTAATTCTCTTAATAAAAGTTTAACAATTCTATTTTAAGTTTAATATATTCACTCTAAACACTCAATGTTCAGTAATTTGAACAAGTATTTATAAAATAATGAGAAATATATATTTATAAGTTTTAATTTGTGTTTAATTTATTAAGTACCCGTTTTTTTATAAAATTAATTCATAGTTGAAATGGCTTATTGTCGCTTGCGTTTTAACTTTAACCAGGTTACTTTTTATCGCAAGTGTTATCTCAAACGCCCGGAAACATAATGTTATGCAGTAAACCGCGCCGCGCGCGGTAAATTACGGGCGGCGAGTTGTTTACATCTAAAGATTTATGGTTATATGACTCAAGCGGCACCGGCCTTTGTGTCGCGTCTATTGTTTGTTGTTTGTTAGATTTTTTGTGGTGTTTTCGTAATAATTAAGAACAATAGGGTTTCTCGAACTTTACACTTGTTTACTTTGTCAGTCACAATGGCACCGAATATTCTACAGATTTCTAGAGAACCCTTATTCCGATATAAATAGGGCGATGGTTTTCGTTCGTGGCAGTTATCGCGTTTATACCGGAGTGAAAACATCTCGTGTTCAAGTGCGGTACCAGTGATTGTGAAGTGACTAGTTGTGTGAATATCAGTGCCAGTGTGAAGTATTGTGCGAACCAGTTGTGTCGTGTGTACTGTGATTTTGTGCAATAAAGTGCAAAGTGAACAATCGGCGTTTTAACTGATTATCCAAGAACCCATCTCGTAACATTTGGTGTCAGAAGGGTGGATAATTGAAAATGCCGGTTACTCCGTACGACGACGAGACGCCCCGTACACGGAGTCAGCGCCGTCAGGAGGAAGCGCGCCGACTAGAGGAGCAGGAGCGCCGCCAGGAGGAGGTTGACCAGCGACGCTTCGGAAATAATTCGCTGTTAATGGAAGGCAGCGAGTCCGAGGCAACAAACGACGACTCCAGGAATCCGAACCCAGCACCTGCTACGACAACAGCTGTCCCTGCGGCATTCGATATGACTGCAATGATGTCGATGATGCAGTCAATGTTCGATCGCAACAACGAGAGGCAGACTCGCCTGCTAGAAGAAAAATTGGATCGCAACAAGGAAGAATTGGCCCGCAACAACAGAGAAGAACAGGCTCGCCAAAAAGAAGAACTGCTTTCAAGCTTACAGACGACTTTGGGCAAAGAGATAAAAGAGGTCAAGGACACGGTCGATCAGCACGACGCCAGCATAAAGGAGCACAACAAAAAGATGGAGGATCATGAATCTCGCATCTTCGAGGCGGAAACGCAAATTGCTGACGTTAGGAGGACCTTGAACGTTATCAAGTCTGGAAGTGGAACCGCTGTATCTACAACCTGCTTGCCAGCCTCACAGAAGATCAAAGTGACGCCTTTCGACGGGACATCGTCATGGTCAGCCTACAAAATTCAATTCGACGCCGCCGTTCAGACTAATGGATGGAACAAGGACCAAGCCAAGAACGCCCTCATCATGAGCCTTCGCGACGAAGCCCTGAGTATCCTTGATGCCGTGGGCAAGGAAGTGACCTACGATAAATTAATGGAAATGTTGGAGAGTCGCTATGGTGATGAGCACCTGGAGCGTGTGTACAGAGCGCAGTTAAAGAACAGGGTGCAACGTCGCAACGAAAGTCTTCAGCAGTGGGCTGTCGAAGTGGAGAAACTGTTCCGGAAGGCTTATCAGTCAGCACCGTTACCCAACGACGAGCATCTAGTGGAAGCATTTTCTAACGGGATAGCAGACTTCGAAGTAAGAACTGCAGTGAAACTCGGGCATCATAAAACACTGAAGGAAGCTTTGGCTCAAGCCTTAGAAGTCGAGGCTGTACGAAATCCAGTGAAGGATATCCAACATATGAGGGAAGTAAAGGAAGCATCACTTCGTACAAGGTTTGGCCCAAGATGCTACAACTGCGACGAGAGAGGCCATTTATGGCGGAATTGCCCAAAGCCACGTCGAACAAGAGAGGATCGACTATTAGAGGAACGGGAGGTACAGCCGCACCGTGAGACCACACAGCAGCAGGGAAACGAGTAAGCGCCAGGACCAAGGGGCGGGTGCTGGCCGGTCTTAAAAAGGCCCCAAAGATTTTGATCTCACAAGCTCACGATGGGAACAGCCTGATCATCAATGGTGCCATCAATGGAACTTCTTGCAAGTTGACTTTGGATACTGGAGCTTCTCGTACTGTAATCAGTTCCCGACTGGCTAAGCGCTTTCTTCCGAACTTCGAAAGCTGCAAAACAGTTCAACTTCTGACAGCGACCGGTCAGCACATATCCGTCCGAGGAGAGAAGCTGGTGGAGTTAAAGTTGGGTGAGAAAACTTTCCAACACAAAGTCATTGTGGCTGATATAGTCGACGATTGCATTCTGGGTCTTGACTTCATGCGAGAACATCATTGCGAGATAGACGTCAACCAAGGAATCTTGAAGTGTGGAAGAGAAGAAATCTTCATGGAAGGCGCCACATCAGGAAAGGTTTATTGTCTGCAGAGAACAGTTCTTCCACCTAGATCGGAGACCATTGTGGCAGTTAGATTACCGCCGAAGTTGGGACATCAACGACGATGTGTGCTAATAGAACAGTCGGAAGGTGATCATCCATGGTTATTGGCCCGAACTCTGGTGAGGACTACTAATACCGCTGTGGTGCGTGTTCTCAACACAAGTAACGAGGAACAACTAATCAAAGGAGGAACCCCAATTGGTACTTGTGAAGAAGTAGACTGGATGCGCAGATGCCAAGAACAACCAAAGGAGAAATACAACTGTGCTGGGAGTTACACCGTGTCAACGCTATTGGAAGATTCCCGTAAAGACCTGACCGAAAGAGAACTTCTGATGGCAAAGAAGATGCTGCAGCGCTACACCGACATATTTGCTCTCGATGATTCTGTCAACGGGAAGACTGGATTAGTGAAGCACACAATAAATACAGGAAGCGTGTCACCGATTCGACAGCGGCCAAGAAGGATACCAGTGGCTCGAGAAAAAGAAGTTGAGTCAATGATCGAAGACATGGCACGCAATGGTGTGATAGAACCTTCATCCAGTCCGTGGTGCTCGCCAGTGGTTCTAGTGAAAAAGAAGGATGGCAGTATGCGGTTCTGCGTTGATTATCGACGACTCAACGACGTAACGAAGAAAGACAGCTATCCTTTGCCGAGGATTGATGACACGTTAGATACACTGACAGGTATGAAGTGGTTCACTACGTTGGACTTGAAAAGCGGATACTGGCAAGTGGAAATAGATCCTAAAGATAAAGAGAAGACCGCATTTTCGACGGGAAAAGGCCTGTGGCAATTCAACGTGATGCCGTTTGGATTGTGCAACGCGCCCGCTACGTTCGAAAGACTAATGGAGTTAGTGCTCGCGGGACTGATTGGAGATGCATGCCTAGTCTATTTGGACGACATCATAATTGTGGGAAAAACCTTCGAAGACCATCTGCAAAACCTGGAACGAGTATTGACTAAGATTCGCGCAGCCAATCTCAAGCTGAGTCCGAAGAAATGTTCCTTCTTCAAGAGGCAAGTGAATTTCCTGGGACATGTGATTTCCGAAACTGGCGTACAGACGGATCCAGGAAAAGTCAGTGCTGTCAAGGATTGGCCTGTGCCAAAAGACAAGACGGAAGTTAGAGCATTCTTGGGTTTATGCTCCTACTACAGGCGATTCGTGAAGAACTTTGCTGACATAGCCAAGCCGTTGCATAGACTGACAGAGGAAAAACGACCCTTCCTCTGGGATGAAAATTGCGACGCAGCTTTTCAAGAGCTAAAGAAGCGACTTTGTAATACGCCTATTCTTGGCTTCCCGGACACAGAGAACGAGTTCGTCGTGGACACTGACGCCAGCAACACCGGCATTGGAGGAGTACTGTCACAAAGGAAAGGAGACCAAGAAGTGGTGATTGCGTATTTCAGCAAATCCCTGTCCAAGCCGGAAAGGAACTACTGTGTGACCAGAAAAGAGCTACTTGCAGTGGTGAAGACATTGCGACATTTTAGCAAGTACCTGCTCGGGCGAAAATTCCATCTGAGGACCGACCACGCTGCTCTTAAGTGGCTACTACAGTTTAAGGATCCCGAAGGCCAAGTGGCAAGATGGATTGAGCAACTACAAGAGTTTGACTTCACCACGGAGCATCGCAGTGGAAAATCTCATGGCAACGCGGACGCACTGTCAAGAAGGCCATGCTCAGAGGACTGCAAGCATTGCTCAAGACATGAGTCGAAAGATTCAGTGCCCGTCAGAATGCTCAAAGCAGACATCGGTGACGAATGGAAAGAAACCCTTCAGGTTGCACAAGAAGAAGACGCCGACATCAAGCCGATTCTTGAATGGATGGAATCAGATGCCCCTAAGCCAGACTGGAGTGCTATTGCTTCAATGAGTGTTACGACAAAGAGCTATTGGGCGCAATGGGATAGTCTGGTGCTTCAGGAGGGAGTACTTTGCCGAAAATGGGAAAATGCTCGTGGCAATCAGTGCCATCTCCAAATGGTTGTACCCAGAGCAAAGATACCTGAAGTTTTGAAGCTGTACCACGAAGGGTTTTCGGGAGGACATCTGGGTGTGAAACGGACACTCTTGAAAATTCGAGAAAGGTTTTACTGGATCAACTGCAGAGATGACGTAGAAGACTGGGTACGGAAATGTACGAGCTGTGCATCAGTGAAAGGTCCGCATACCCGCAGTAGAGGAGCATTAAAGCTGTATAATGTTGGAGCACCATGGGAGCGAATCGCGCTGGATGTGGCCGGACCATTTCCTGTGAGCGAAAGTGGCAACAAGTACTTCCTTGTCGTCATGGATTACTTCACCAAGTGGCCGGAAGTCTTCGCAATTCCGAACCAAGAGGCAACGACGATAGCAGACAAATTGGTGCATGAAGTATTCTGTCGATTTGGAGTACCATTGGAAATCCACAGTGACCAAGGAAGAAATTTTGAATCTCAGCTGTTTCAAGAGACGTGCCGGTTAATGGGTGCACACAAAACAAGGACAACGTCTTACCACCCGCAATCAGATGGAATGGTGGAGCGATTCAACCAAACTCTGGAGAGATACCTGGCAAAAGTAGTCGGAAGCAAACAACGGGATTGGGACAAGCATATCCAGCCATTTTTGTTGTCGTACCGAAGTGCTATTCATGAAAGCACCAATGTCACTCCCGCTTTTGCCAATTTTGGACGGGAATTACGGCTACCAGCCGACTTAATAACTGGCATTCCACCGGATTCTCCACAACCCATAACTGAGTACGCCAGTGACCTCCGGAATAAGATGAACGACATCTATGAGCACATTAGAGAGCATGGCCAGCAAGCATCTGAAAGAATGAAGACCCGATACGACAGAAAGGCTAACAATCCTGGGTTCGAGGAAGGCTCGATGGTATGGCTGCACAACCCCATACGCAGTAAAGGGAAGTCTCCAAAGCTACAAGCCAAATGGGATGGACCGTACCGAGTGGTGACCAAGATCAACGACGTGACGTTCCGCATACAGAAAGGACATCGAGGTGCCCCCAAGATAGTTCACGTGGATCGATTGGCGCGATATCACGGGTGCAACGATGCTCGGGACGAGCATGTCTTGGGAGGAGGTAGTGTTATGCAGTAAACCGCGCCGCGCGCGGTAAATTACGGGCGGCGAGTTGTTTACATCTAAAGATTTATGGTTATATGACTCAAGCGGCACCGGCCTTTGTGTCGCGTCTATTGTTTGTTGTTTGTTAGATTTTTTGTGGTGTTTTCGTAATAATTAAGAACAATAGGGTTTCTCGAACTTTACACTTGTTTACTTTGTCAGTCACAATGGCACCGAATATTCTACAGATTTCTAGAGAACCCTTATTCCGATATAAATAGGGCGATGGTTTTCGTTCGTGGCAGTTATCGCGTTTATACCGGAGTGAAAACATCTCGTGTTCAAGTGCGGTACCAGTGATTGTGAAGTGACTAGTTGTGTGAATATCAGTGCCAGTGTGAAGTATTGTGCGAACCAGTTGTGTCGTGTGTACTGTGATTTTGTGCAATAAAGTGCAAAGTGAACAATCGGCGTTTTAACTGATTATCCAAGAACCCATCTCGTAACAATAAGAAGTCGTTTTTTTGAGACAGCAAAATTATTGTAAACGCCAAAATATCCTCAAAACCTACTGTTTTTTTGAAAATTTTAAGCGTTACAAATAAGGTTTCAAAAAAAATTATTATATGTCAAATTTCAATTTAATGGCGCAATTATTTATGAAAATATTTAAAAAATACCTTCTCCTGTAAAATTTGGTTTTTGTCGGTTACACTAAGTCGGCGGTAATGGCTCGATATAATAAAGTAGTCTGTGATTCTAAAGCGTCTGATCCACGTATAGAAGACTTCGACGGTATCAAAGAATATATAATAATATGACGGTATGAAGGTCTTTACGTTTCATTTGACACTTTTCTGTTTTGCAGCTTACCGATTCTTTTAAAATAGCAGTGTTCAGTATTAAAGTGGTGCGTGAAAAAAATACATCATTCTTTCTTTGGTTAAAATTATCAATTTCACGTAACGATTTAGTACTGGACATGGCTATTTTATAAGAAACGGCAAACTGCAAAAGCAGAAAGCGTCAAATGAAACGTAAATTAAAACCGACAACCACGAAGTTTTAGGTAAAGGTGGAGAGTGCACTCCTAATACCTATTTGAGTCAAATACCTACACATTGCTATCTCACTCTCTGTGGTCGGAACTCTCTTTCTAGTGTGGTGTATGGTATTTCCATATATACACTAAAAATTCCCGAAAATGGGTAAGTTTAATTTCAATGTTTTGAGTTTATCAACTTCATCCAACCCCAAACTATGATTTATATGAAATTACAGGGTTTGCAGTTTAAAAGGGGATAAAATGTGAATTATTGTAAAACTGATAATAAAAGTAGAATGCACAAACTGATTACAAAAGTGTTTTCCAGTAACTGTACCAGTATCAGATCCTTATAAAAACTTTAAGAAATAATAACGTTATTAATAAAAATAAAAATTAAGTGTGTGTTGAGTTAAAATTTAAGTACAGCTGTAATTTTCCAAATTACTAACACTGGAGAGAATTAAAAGAAAACCCTAATTTTGGGAGTTTCCTAATGCGGCAACACCTGTCACCAAAATACTAGCTGTCATGGCCGAATCATCAATGAAATCGTAAAAATGCAGTAGGGTAACCATAAAATATTTTTTGAGAATAATTTACTATTATTGTGTATGCAATTCCTAACTAAATATTATAGACTGTCGTACAGACAGTGTGTGTATATTGTTGAGCGCTGATATTTGTCACAATTAGTGCAATTCTTTAAACACAATTAAAATTAACAAGGACATTATGTGATTTACATCTGTAATCTATAGTTTTTAGGTACCTACTATATTTGAATCACTATTCATAAAAAAAATATGTTGACTCCTTGTCGTATCATATTATCATCTCGTTAAATTATTATCATATCTATAGTATCATTGTGTCCTTTTTTTAGGTTTCCCAAAAACAAATCTCAAAGAACTTCGTGCTTAGTAATTGTACCACTGAAATACCATTTTTAAAAGACTTCCAGAATTTGTCCTAAAAGACTTCCTGAATTTGTGTAACTTCAATCGTTTTCTTGATATACATCAAGAAAACGATTGAAGTCAACAGCACTGCAGGCCGAATTATTTGTTTTTTTTTTTGTAAATTATGTGTGTCTGTTAATAATCTATTATAATTTGAATTACATTGTTTTTGATTACCTTTTTAGGGTTCCGTACCCAAAGGGTAAAAACGGAACCCTATTACTAAGGCTCTGCTGCGCGCTGTCGAATTTCATATGCCATCAATAACAGGCGCAGTATTTCATCATAAAGCTTTTAAATCCAGAGCGTAGCTAGTTGAACACATTTATTGACTTGCAAGATTGCATTCTTACACATTTATTGAAGAATTAGTTTTTGTATTATCTGCGATATATATGCCCTATAGAACAAAGTACTTAAGCTTACTTTTATTGTTCATATACCAATTGTGTATTTTCATATAATGATTTAATCATCATTGTGATTAATATCTGTGCGTCCTAAATTTAGGCAAAAATGTAGGGTTACCCTATTAGAAAGATAGTTCCGACCACAGAAGAGTGAGATAGCAATGTGTAGGTATTTGACTCAAATAGGTATTAAGAGTGCATTCTCCACCTTTACCTAAAACTTCGTGGTGATTATACACCTTTTTTTTTTTTTTTTTTTGACCCAGGAAAATCCTTTATGGATACCACCAAACCTGGGGAGGCCGGTGGTTATGTGGGAGTCTCCACCGCTAGTCGGTGGCATACCCACTAAAAACCTGGGGTGTTTCCGCCACTGCGCTATGTGTCGGGGCTACGGGCACGCTTGCGCACTCCTCCGCGTGATTATACACCTAACCATCATCTTCAAATTATACTCAAGAGATCTTCACAAAGTTTAAGTTTAACACAGCTTACTACGCCCCATTCACCATCAGTCCAAATGGATGACATCCATTCGATGTTACGAGTTTATTTATTTTTTATATTCGTTTATTGCACAATGCACTGTTACAACAAAAGTTCTTACAAACTAGAGCCTTAACTAAGTGACATTGACCCCGAGAGGTAACATTAGCTCTACTTACTGGATATTAATCAGTTCTCTATAAAATATTTACTTCTAGTAGTTATTTATTTATATAACAAATTCTATAATCTATATAAACTATAATTATATCTATGTAACTATAACACATTATATTTATCAGTCTTGGTCTTGTACACACTAAAATTGTATGGCTTTATTAAATCAAAGTTTAATTAAATGAACAATACTGAATCTCAAAATATACTATTCACTTTAGTTACCATTAGTTAGCTACCATTTATCGTCTTTAAAATCCTGAATAGTATAATACGCTTTTTCAATAAGTTTTGTTTTAAGTTTGATTTTAAAAGAATGGTCCTATTCAATGTTTTTGAAGCTATCGGGAATTTCATTATATATTTTAACAAAACGGTATTCTGGACTACTTTTGAATAATTCCAAATTGGGTGTGGGGAGAGCTAATTTTGTCTTACGTCGTTGATTTTTGTCGAAAGTAAATAGATGTAGATGTTTCCTAACAAACACAGCGACTTCGAGAATATAAATTGATGGCAGAGTGAGCATTTTTTCTTGCATGGAATGGGTTTGCAGGTTTTCCTTTGTTTGATATTTACTAATATTCTTAAACATTTCTTTTGTGCGATAAAAAGGTTTTTGGCATCTGTGCTGTCGCCCCACATGATGATGCCGTTCATGCCGTACCGCCATGCGTACCGCAGCCACGCATAGGCGTAGGCGTAGTGGGCAGACTGCGACTTCGTCGTTAGAAATGGCGACTTTTCATTGGTATAGCGAGCACTTTAGCGTCAAAAATAGTATAGAAACTTGTCTGATTACCTTCAAACTAAATCATCTGTGGATTATCTTTATGTACATAGTATTTCTGGCTACCTATATCTTCAAACGATGTTTCTGTAAAAAATGAAGTCTAAAAATACACTAAATTGGCAACATTAGCCACATTCATTTGTATGTCATCCATTTGGACTGATAGTGGATTCTGTGATTATCTGGATCGAATTGCATTTAAAATATGAAAATAAATGAGTGAGCCTTACGTACCGTTACGTAAAAATGCTGTTTTTAAAGGCACTTCGAAATATAATTATTGTATATCTATGAAGAATCAAAAAATACTTTTTAAAATTGAATAAAAATTAACTACGTGAAATGAAACGTTCACTAAATGAATACCGACTGAGAAATGAGAAAATGTAACTGCACTATACCTATTAATTAAAGTAAAACATAATTTCTAACTATTTATATTAACGAAATTGTAAGCTTAATCATTTGTGAATTCCTAATTTAACATCTATTGTTATAAGCCGTACCCAATTGGCGTTGATTATGAATAAAAAGTGATAATCGTAGTATCTACAAAGTGGAATCTCAAAATACCCGCTTTCTGTATATCACGCCCAGTTTGACGTCACAAGGGTTCTCATGAATCTTGTACCGCACCCTACTATCCTCATTTGAAAATGTCTTAACTAACTAAAATTAAAAATTTAGTAGCTGTTATTTCAAGTGACTAAAGTACGTTTTTGGATAGCAAAGTTTTTAGTTCAAAGACTGCTTACTAGATGGCGCTGTAACTTTCAACTCCACTAGCGCAGAAAACACCAATCACGTTCCAGGAACTTTGACGCAATTTGCAAATGGCCGTGAAAAGGACCGATCTCGAGGGTGTATAGGGAGCTAATGGTGGATTGTTCCGTGATAAAAACTAGTGAAATAATACTTGAGACAGTGTGGTGCCGTTGAGGATATACAAAATGTGCAAAAGAGTGAAAATCCAATCTTAGTGGTGGTTTTGGAAGCGCCCTAAAACTGCTGGAACGGCGATCGAAGGGACATTGCTGACTGAAGGTAAAGATTTGGCTTCATTATCGCTAATCCATCGTCATTTAAAGGCCTACGCTTTGTACTTTCGATCTAGGATATTGTTATTTTGTGATTCAGGGTTTAAATTCGTAAATGGTTTACTGATATCGTCGTGTGAGATGGGTGTATACGCGAGGCCGGCAAGAATCCATGTCGTCTCAGGAACGTAGAACATAGGGCAAAGTTATTGAGTTCGTAGAGTCACGTACTCCGTCTGCCCTTGTGCTATGCGGAGCCTTTCACCACTTGCCGGATGCAAGGAAATCGGTAATTGGATAGAAAATTGAAATTATAGCTAAGTATGTACCTAGTTATAGTCTATGTAAGTACCTACGGCACTGCCCTGTTGCTAGATGTTACATCGATCGTTCAGAAGGCGGTTTACAGGTTTTTCACGTAACTTTCCCGTCTTAAATCTTGATAATATCTTATTTGGTGCCTTAAAACATGCTTTCGCTTTGATTACGAGCTTTTAAAAACATTTTTATGGCGAAAAAGGTACATAGTTACGCACAGAGCGATTATCAAAATGATTTGCACTTCCACGATGGTTTTTACTTCTCTAATTGCATCTTATTGCGGATATTACGCGGGTTCTGCCGATTAGATTAAATAGAATTTATTGTAGTAAGTACTAGAATTTATAGTAGGTAGGTACTATTGAAACCATGTAATTATATGCGCGAGTTTTTCAGTTTCGAGAATTATTTTTTGATGTTTCCGAGTAACTATCCATATTCACGTCGTCACTCATATTATTCTTCGAAATATGCCATGATCGATAAATTAATGGCTTAGACATGAAATCAACTAATAATAAACACATCATACCTTTGTGCCAAATATGGTTGCATTTTTAGTTTTAACTCAAACATCACAACTGATATGTACCTATACCAACATAGCATAACTTTGATGTGTAATTTAGCTCTAACTTGTTTTACTTTAAATCTTAACTTAGGGCTGCCATATCAATCATTACTACCTACCTAGCATGTTAGTGATGTTTGATCTTAAAAAAATCTACAGCTTTCCACTACTATAGTCAAACCGCTAAACTCAGACATCGCCTGCGCGGGTACAAGGGCGCGGGGGTAGACGACAAAGGGGGACTGAGACAGGTGCGGGCGCCGGGGACCCGCTGCCCGCGCCTGTCTCAGTCCCCTGTGTCGTCTCCCCCGGCGCCCCTGTACCGCGCAGGCGATGTCTGAGTTTAACGGTTTGACTATAAATTATAACTCAAATCAATACATTATTGGTAAATATGAATTTGCCATGAATATGATACTCACAATTCATTGTATGCTAAAGTTAAGAGTAACATGGAACCTCTTGTTTCTTAGATCATTTTAGTATCCTTGTTGGTCCTTGGCATTTTTTGACATAAAATGTTACATTGATTTTTGTTTGCTATCTCTTCTTCTCCTTGTTGAGTGGATACCTTATACACCTGTTGAAGTAGCAAAAACTCCATCCATTCATTATCATCACACTACAGGCCGAATAATACAAGTTGGATGATGTGAAGTTAGCTACAAGCTGCGCGAAACCCATTTAACGGGTAGCTTCAGTCAGGATTGAATAGTGCGCAACTTGTAGGTAACTTCATATCCACCGACTTGTATGATTCAGCCTCTACCTCTCTTTATTGCTCTTATTTTTTAAACAGTGGTGCTTTGCATGGGTTTCACTCAGCTTGTAGATCTCGTAGGAACATTTGATAATACGTTTTTCTATGTCTACTTATCATAGTAGACATTGGCTATGATATTTTTCTATCTTACTGAAAAAGTAAGGATTTTTGGATAAATGCTTTAGTAAGATTTGATAATCAAGTCTAAACTTTGATTGGCTTAATTTTGGTTTACTGGCCAATAAGAGTTGACCTTAGATTACTGCCATATTGGATCTGTGACTAATGTTAAACATATTTATTTGAAAATCCCAACTTTTTTCAGTAAGAGAAATATCATATCCAATTATCTGTCTAATTATCTGTGTTGTTGGTTCATCAAATCTTACTACGACATAGATTTCTTCACTTCTGCCAACTAGTATGATTCAGCCTATACCTTGTAATTTTTACTAATTCATGAGAGTAAGCACAATGAAAACATTTAATATTATTTAACTGCAACATGAATCCAAATAGAAGTGAACATGCACAGAGTAACAAATGGTAGAAAGCAGTCAATTGAGATATCCTGAATATACATTGATACATTGATTTACAACGGCATGAGTTAAAAAGGGACATAGATATTTTCTGTCATCTCAATGGGTGACACCAGATTTTTGGCACAAAACATGAAATCTCAGTACATTTCTGACTATAATTGTGACAGTTTTGTACCAAAATATAACATTGAATTCCATACATTTTTTGGTGAGAAAAGCCATGCAACTGATTTCATTTTTCATAGGGTTCTAATGTTGTTCTGACATGATTTCAAAGCTAAGCTTATACGCTCTCTCTTTCACTCAAACACACCAATTTAGTGTTTTTCCATAAAGATCAAATTGAATGACTGTTCCAAAGTCATCAAATCCAATCATATCATGTCAAGTTGGCTACAAGTGTTGCAAACCCTCACTCCTTTAGTCGCTGACATGGGAATTTGCTACCATGCAACGACTTGCCTCGTGTTCACTGAAACCATCAAGTAATTCGGCCTATAATATTTATGATAGCAATTATAATCACATTTATTTATGACCACAAATGAACAATATAGATACACAGGTAAATTACACTCTGGAATTTCCAATACAATCATTTCTGCATTAAATCTGCATTGGTTGCCTGAGGATGTAATCTCAGCAAGAACTATAAACACATTTAAGAATAGACTGGACCTTTGGATAAATAAAGAAAAAACTTCTTGGACAGATAAATACTAACTTTATTCGACTCTGCTTGATATAGGCATATCAGTATACACTGCTCGCCTATATACAAATAAATAATAAATAAATAAATATTAGGGGACATCTACACACGGTCTCTGACCCCAAACTAAGCATAGCTTGTGATATGGCTGCCAGAGACTGATATACTACATATACATATTTCAAATACATACTTATATAGATAGTACCTAAATAACACCCAGACACAGAGCAAACACCTATGTTCACCACACAAATCTTTGCCCTGGGTGGGGATCGAACCCACGCCTCTTTGACCCAGAAGTTAGGGTCACTAACCACTGAGCCACCGAGGCAGTCAAATCCTTACATAGTATAAAATAAAGTCGCTATTTTCGTTTGTTTGTTTGTTTGTCTGTATGCTTAAATCTTTAAAACTATGCAACGGAATTTGATAATTTGATGCAGTTTTTTTTAATGGATAGAGTGATTCAAGAGGAAGGTTTATATGTATAATACACCTGTGCGAAGCCGGGGCGGGTCATCTAATAAATAAATAAATTTTTGTCACAATTTGTTATTCATCCATCATTATCATTCAATCAGCCAATGGACTTTCAAAGTAAAAATGGTTCATCTTGATGTGTAGGCCAAATCATGTCGGCGGATGTGAAGTTAGCTACAAACTGTGCAATAAATATCCAATCCTGACTGAAACTCACATAAAGCTGTGTGTTGTCTATGTTAGCTTCAGTCATGATTAGATATTGTGCAGCTTGTAGGTAACTTCACATCCGCCGATTTCTATGATTCAGCCTGTAAACATCAGTCGGAATTTGGTTTTGTGCAGCTTGTAGCTAACATCACATCCAAAAGTTTGATTGGTATAAAATAAAGTTGTCCGTAAGAGGTTGTGTGTAACTTTCCATTAATCATGTATAAAGCTATACATAATTGATGAACCCAATTTGGAGCTTGATTGGAAAAGCAGTGGTCAACAGTACCTTGGCCTTTCCTTGATACATTAAATAATAATAGACACAACATGATAATAGCTATGATATGAGTAAATAACAGCATTGTTGTATTGATTCAACCTATAATAATAAGTGAAGTGTGTATGATATAATTGAAATATTATCTGTCATCACAGAATTCTGAAATGATTGGTTATGAGTTCTTCTTAAAATAAAAAGTGTGAAATTCAATGTAATGTTTTGGTATGAACATGTGAACCACCAAAATGTGGTCATAAACATGCAAAAAAAATTGTCTCAGCTTTTAGCTTTGTCTTTCCAGTTGAAAAAAAAATGCCTTAGATTAATTAATTATTTATTTATAGGTGAGCAGTGTATACTGATATGCCTATATCAAGCATAGCTGAATAATTAATAATTTAGTCTAGTGGGGCGAATAGGGACTTATTTTACATTATTCGGTAACTTCCTCTTGATATTTTTTTTCAAATGAATTACATCGGTTAATTTTACTTCTAAATTAAGTAATTAATATACTTTTTTAAGCACTAGATTTATATTCATTTTTGCAAATTGAATACGCAACTGTCTCACTCACGCGGCATGACGTCACATTGTGGTGATCGCTGACAGCCATAGACGTTCCGCACACAAATGCACGTGTAGCGACCGTGCGTATGTGTGTTGTCTGTGAGTAAGTACTGTGTTAGTGTGCGTAAGACAGCAGATTTTGTATGAAAAATCGCGGAGTGTCCGGGCTGTGCTTACGTACTAAAATAAAATAAAAATAGCCTGTATTCACTAATATATGACCTTACAAAATATTACTCTAATTTCTATTTCTTAAATACTAGGTTGTCCACCCTGGACATAGGCCTCCTCTAGAATTTTCCAGAGCTCTCCCTATCTATGGCTTTCCTGCGCCACCCTGGTAGCAGGTCGTCGTTGCACCTTTTTGAGGTCATCCCCTGAACCGCTTCCTGTCTCTTGGGTACCAGAGCATGACTTCTTTGGTCCATTTATCTTTTTTGCTTCTCAGTACATGCCCAACCCAACGCCATTTTAATTTTTTGGCTTACATCTGCTACGCCTGAGACCTTTCGGATTTATGTCAGTCTCCACCTATTTTTTAACTTTATATGGAGCATGCTTCTTTCCATCCCCTGTTGGCATACCTTACATTTTTTACTATGTGCGTTTGTCAGGCCCCAGGTTTGGCATCCGTATGTTAGTACTGGTAGTAAACACATATTGAATACTTTTCTTTTCGCAAATTTTTGATTTTAAAAATTTCTTTATAAGACCAGTATCGGGCCCAAGTGTTGCTCACTCTCTTTTGCACTTCTTTTTCCATCATTGATCCTGGAGAAATAATTTGGCTTAAATATACATACATATTCTTCCACATATTCTGTCTTTTCATTATTTATTTTAATAGCCTGCTTGGATCTGTTTGTCATCACCTTTGTCTTTGAGGTATTCATTGTGAGACCTGCTTTGCTACTATCTGTTGCCAGTTGCTGGAGCATTTCTTGTAGAGTGTCAGGATCTTCTGCAAACAATACCAAGTCATCTGCACTTAAGTACTATCCTAGTTAAAATTAGACAACAATCATTTTACAGTAGTACATGAAAATCGATGCTATTGAACAGAAATACCTTGCCTTATTCAGCACAATGGGTGCATTGAGCCAGCCAGCTACTTTAATAACAGATGTATTACCCAACAAATAGAACCTTATCACAATAACATGGCTTGTGAATCTTCAACATGTGAAATGTAAATGTAAACAGTTGTTATTGTGATATGGTGGCTGAATGCAGGCGGATTTTTTTGCGCGGAGGTGGCGCACCTGCCTCGAATGCCTAGTTATGACCTTTGTGACTCTCTGAAGAAAGTAATTCTTAACCAACTTCATAAGGTGGTTCTCAATTCGACTGTGTAAATATTTTTTTTTGTTTGTATGTCACGTGACTACCCCGCCAATTACGAACCGATTTTGAGGATTCTTTTTTTTTTCCCCATAGTATAAGTAAGTTCGCATAGGCAAGTATATGGCTAGCCCAGGCTATAAAGCATGCGACCACGAAAAGCGACGAAAAGAACTCATTTCGACGTGTGAAAATGTGACAGTTATATGCTTTGCCATATCGCTGTCTCGTTCTGACACTACGAACGAAATAATTCGTGGCGCGCATACTAGCCCGGTAGGGCTAGCCAAATACTGTCAGAGTTTTTAGGCCGCCGTTTTAGCCAAGTCAGAGGCTGCGAAGGCCTCTGACTTGCCTCTGACTCTAAACGGTTAAAACAACCGGGACCTACAATTTAACGTGAATCCGAGCCACGGTAGCGCTTAGTTGGAAAATGCCATCCGCGGCCACCTATCCAAATACTGACCGCGCGGAACGTTTCGGTGATCGCTAAAAACACCTAATCAAACTACACTACGAAAGCTACCCGTATAGTTCTAGTATAGTATAGTTCTAGACTCATATTTACCCATAGTAAATTTATATGAGTCTAATATCATTTACCTAATATTTTAATGTTTGCTATGCCCGGTATATACTTAGCTTTAAAGAATGCTCTGTATACTATGCAAATAAATAAATTCAAATTCAATTCTCGCAAGAACTCGCCGGGCACACTGCTGCTTCCAATTATATTATAATATATTTACTATAATACTACAGCTAATATTGATGAAAAAACCTTTACAATGTCTTCATTATGAATTCTCTACCCCTTGCGTGTGTGCATATTCTAACGCAAGCTGCAATAATAATATGTACCTACTTTGTGCCCTGGGGGACATAAACTTGCCATTATGTCCCTGTGGAGACATAACTTCACTTTAGTTTATAGGTATACTTAGGGCTTAGACCTTGTTAGTGAGAAGGTCTTGGAGAGACCTGAGTACATATTGGCTCAGTAACTGCAACAGTTTGAAACCGATGTCGTAATGTAGTGCACTACGCCCAATCTACGCGATGCTAAAGGTTCTTAAGGGTTATAGATAGCTACACAGATTAAAAGACGGTCGATGATGCACATGAGCAGGTAATTGATACTTCTGTACCAGTCTTTTTGTAGTCCACTGCAGGACGCAGGCCTACCCACGAAGGGTGATTGGGCCATGCACCACCAACCCGCACTGGGCCACCACGCTGGCCCAGTGCAGGTTGGTTGATTCATAAACGCCATGGAATTTCTTCCTTGGACATATGCAGGTTGCCTCACGATGTTTTCCTTCACCGAAAAGCCAGTGGTGTGAAATTCTGTACATAAATTCCAAGGAATTCATTGGTACGGGTTTGAACCCACGACCTCACGATTGTAAGGCGGGTGTCTTTACCACTAGACCACCACGGCTTGAAAATTACCATGCTGCAAACGATCATCATCATCATCTGCCCGCAACTACCCACTGTTGAACATAAGATGCAGTATCCGAGTAAGAGTTTTCGTTCTTGTTCTTTTTCTCACAGCGCGCGCAATGTACACGCCTCTCATTCGCACTCACATAAGTCATGTCGTCCGTCTTAGGGATGATTTATATTAGACCGGGCCGGGCACGGGGCGTGCCCCGATCATACCCCGTCCGGGCCGTGGACGGGTCACTAATGTGAGACGTTGTGGACGGTACCCGTTCACGACCCGGACGGGGTATGAACGGGGCACGCCCCGTGCCCGGCCATGTCTAATATGAAAATAATGAAAATATATTTATTTACATAAACACAGGTTAACAGTAAGTACATGACCAAGTTAATTAAGGTAAAACATATGTTTATGGGTGTTTTATATACACTACAGAAATAATGGCGATTCGCGCACTAGGCTGGGCCTGTATCGCGGGAATCTGGTATGATTTAGCTTAATTAAATGTATAATTAATATACATTTAGCATTTACACCTCTGATTATTATCTTAAAACAAAATCTATTTAAAAATAATCAAAACATATATAAATATTGGAATACTACATAGTGATTTTTATGTATGAGTCTTAGTAACTTGAAATAAACGTTTTATTATTATTATTATTATAGTCTTTTCACAGATGTTACATTAAAAAAATCTTAAAATATTGCTCGCAAAAAAGATTTAACTATTTATAAATTTTTAATGACAAAAAATACTTTTGATCACTTGGGAGGAATATAAAGCCTAAGATATAATCCTTAGTAAATCCTCAGTCTCTTGATGGTCCAGACTAGACAAAAACTTATCAAATATAAATCATCCCTTAATCTAGCGGGGAAATCATTTCGCACAAAAGCTCTTTGATCAACATCACAGTAACGCGAAACGCCAATAGTTACATATTTATTACTACGAGTATTCATAAAGCACACATAACACAGCATTTTGCAATGTATGTTTCGTGATGCATTTTGCGGTGCGGCCAGCTCCATAAGCTATTTACTCTGCGTAACCCTTGAGGTTGCAATTTGCGTATAGCATTTTATAAAAGTGTTGCCATACTCTTATTCTCGCCCGAGGCTTATCGCAGCCCCCAGCCTTTTAATCCCTCCAAATTGGCGTTTTATCCGAGTTACGTAAACAAACTCGCCTGGCTAGGGAAACAGGGAAACTGGCTTAGCGCTTGCTCCTAATTAGTGGTTGGAAAAATTCTGCGTCATTCCGAATGTTTGGATGGGAAGGTGTCTTTTTAGGGTTCCGTACACAAAGGGTAAAAACGGGACCCTGTTACTAAGACTCCGCTGTCCGTCTGTCTATCTGTCTTCCACAGCAAAAACAGAAAAAAAACTGAAAGCCCCGGCTCCCATATAACAAACCTGAATTTTTAGACATTTTTTGCTCAATATTAATAATGGTGACAGGTAGATGCATGAAATTTTCACAGAATATTTAGTTAAAAATCCACTTTAAAATTAAATAAATAAATTAAAATAAAATAGATATATTTAGGGGGGCTTCCATACGGTGCGGAACCGTTCGTGTGAGAGTCCGATTCGCATTTGGACAATTATTTGTAACTGAGTGTGCAGTGAACTATCTAGATTTTATTCTAATAACTGCTTTGGTATGTTTTTGACAAGCTATGTTGCTGTAATTCTTGTATGGCAAGGGATTAAACCGTTTTATCCTCATACGTCTCGTCTCTGACAACCATATATCACAAGTTTAGCTTAGTTTGGGGTCAGAGATCGTGTGTAAGATGTTCCCAACTATTTATTTACTAGCGACCCGCCCCGGCTTCGCTCAGGTGTATTACAATTGTTGGGTTTCGCGCAGCTTGTAGCTAACTTCACATCCGCCGACTTGTAAGATTCGGCGTATAACCGTGGCTTGGTGGCCATTAAATTGTAGGGCACGGTTGTTTCCACCATTTAGCCCTGTCTGCCTTAATTGCCGTGGTGGTCTAGTGCGGTAATGACACCCGCCTTACAATCTTGAGGTCGTGGGTTCAAATCCCGGTCCCGTACCAATGGATTCCTTGGAATTTATGTACGGAATTTCACACCACAGGCTTTTCGGTGAAGGAATACATCGTGAGGCAACCTGCATACGCCCGTAGAAGAAATTCGACGGCGTACGTGAATCCACTAACGCACACTGGGCCAGCGTGGTGGATATGGCCCAAACACCCTTCGTGGATAAGCCTACGTCCTGCAGTGGACTATTAATAAGGCTGGTACAGTACAGTACAGCCTGAGGACTTTAGGTAGCTTAAAAACTCTTAACACGTTCATCGCCGACTAATATTTTACAAAATAAAAAAAAAATGACATTGGTTTTTATGATTATTTTCAGTTCTATTTGTTCATATATACAAGTTTTATAGTGACATTTGGTTTTTTTGGCTTTATTTTAGGTTTTTTTAAGTGCCGGTCATAACGACCCGGCGTGGCCTAAACGGAATAATTATTACATTCAGGCCGTGCCGGTCACAATGCCGGTCAGCGTACTAACGTACGCGTAATGTTCTATCGATGAGACATCGTGCGTTATACGTCGTCAATGTTTTGACAAATGCCACTAAAAAGTTTCAATAACCATTTTGAGTTAATCTTTAGAGTTTGAGTGTTGTTTGTGTGACGATTTGTAATGCTAAAGTTTTAATAAAAAACATTCCTAACATTTTTTTGTTATATTGTCTTTCTTTTTTTTCTTTAATTTTGTCCTTTCGTTTTTTTGCATAAATGCAACTTATAACATAAATAAAAATGTTTGATTCGAAATCCTGTGGTTTTTAGGGTTCCGTACACAAAGGGTAAAAACGGGTCCACATTACTAATTCTTTAACTTTTTTCTCTAAGTCCTCAAAATAGGTATGCCATCAAAAAATCAAAAAACCAAGTGGTTACAGGTATTCATTGGGGCCGCGCCGGTCACATTGTATGATTAAATACACAGCTTTTGCATTCTGCGGCGCGAACGGGCTTCGCAAAGTAGGGTCCGGCGTGCCGGTCATTTTGACCCCCCATGGCCCCAATGGGTAGATCAAGTGCCGGTCATTTTGACCCACCATGGCGATGAACGTGTTAACCACCTGAAGTCGGGTTAGTCACCCGGCCTATACGAAAATATGCTTTTTCATTAATTTCCAGTGAACAACGTCCTGTTCATTTTGAAGCGGTGAGTGGTGACCCGGAGTCCTTGTTTGCAGTATGGTTTCCACGATCGATGGGCGGCCGGGGAGGGTCGGCCCGGTATTATTTATTCAGAATCCTGCGACGCCGTTGCGGATAGGGTTTCCATGATTCGGGATTTGTTCTGAGATCTC
Organism: Hypomecis atomaria; assembly: GCA_964007245.1. Lineage (NCBI taxonomy): Eukaryota > Metazoa > Arthropoda > Insecta > Lepidoptera > Geometridae > Hypomecis > Hypomecis atomaria. Next base: position 26,800,400 of record OZ023279.1, read on the forward strand.
GGGATTTTGGAAAAAAAATCGTGATTTTTAGGGTTCCGTACCCAAAGGGTAAAAACGGGACCCTATTACTAAGACTCCGATGTCCGTCTGTCTGTCTGTTACCAGGCTGTATCTCATGAACCGTGATAGATAGACCGCTGAAATTTTAACAGATAATGTATTTCTGTTGCCGCTATAACAAGAAATACTAAAAACAGAATAAAATAAATATTTAAGGGGGCTCCCATACAACAAACCTGATTTTTAGGAGTTTTTTTGCTCGCTATTAATAATGGCAAGAGGAATGGGGCTAAGGGAGCTCCAGCACGTTACGGAACCCTCCGTGAGCGAGTCCGACTCGCAATAGGCCGATTTTTAGGATTGGTGAATGAATGGTTGCAATACGAGTATAGCTTCTTTTCGAGTCGAAGTTTAGTTGTTTTTTTAGACAAAATATATTAAAAACGTTTTGTATTTATATTTTGTTTGACCGAAATGAGGTCACCCCAATAGCCTTCTCCGTGGCCTTGTGAAGATCGTCTGAAGTGCACGTATCAGGGCAGGCTGCACAGTTCAGTAGGTGGGGCATTGTCTCTGAATATAGCCACAGATGCATGCTGTTTTCGAGCTATCTAAAAAGCCCCCCAAAGCAGATTATCCTACTTCCTACTAATATTATAAACGTGAAAGTTTGTAAGGATGGATGGATGTTTGTTACTCTTTTTCTCGCAAAAACTACTGAACGGATTGAGATGAAACTTTGCAATTGTATAGCTTATACATCAGAATAACACATAAGCTATAAATTATAATGACATTGCGTGAATTTTCCATGTTATAACAATAAGTGTTAAGTAAGTAGGAAAAAATCTGCCATCTGCGAGCTATTCTAGCGTGCGCTCCAAGAGATGTCAAAAAAGAACTGTCAAATCACACAAATGTCAAGTCGTTTTTTATGTTTTTTTTTATTTTCTACCTCCTTTATTAAGTGGGGCCTCGAAATATCACGCGGGCGAAGCCGCGGGCAAAATCTAGTATACCTATAGATTAGCTGTGTATCTAGGGACATCATTCTGCAATATAGCAGATTATATAGATTAGCTGTGTCAGTCCCTAGACTATGTAAGCTTATAGCTGACTGCACAGCCACCAAGAATTTGGATTCGGCCTATACTTTGATCGTACAAGTTGCAAGTACATGTCTTGCAAGTTGTCTTCGCCTGTAATTACTGTGACATTTGACTCTGTTTGTTTACTATGTTAAGTTTTTTTCTGTGAATTTGTTGATGTACATAGTGTAGGCGGACGAAATAAATAAATAAAAATAAAATACTCCATTTGGGAACCACCACCGGCGCAATATAGATCATATTCGATGCTCGTTGCCTACTTTTACATCACATCATCCAGCTAGCTTAGCATACGAAAAGAGTTTTGTCGACATGCGAAAAAGTGACAGACAGTGATTCCTTGTGCGATGTAATAATTTGTACTTTGCTTTGTTTTTTAACTTATTGTTAAAACTTACTCTACGTGCCTAAGCGCATTTTGATAATGCTAAAAGGTTGAAAAAGAAAATATTTGTGTGCAAATTTTTTAACATCTCAGGATTTTTCGATGGAAATCGGGTTTTTCCCCAGATTTTCTATCAATACATATTTGCCATGTGGCAACCCTAGTGGTGCTGGAAATGTGAAATTGTGAACCTTTCCCCGTCCTTTGATCATAGTTTTTTCGGACGGGACAACCCTAAACGATAACCTTATTAGGGTAAAGTAGGGTTGTGTCGCTGTAATCCAATTTTTGTATCAGATTTTTTTGGTGCTCATTTAAATAAATAGTGAGTTGAGGCGTATTTGAGTGGTTCAAGATTTACTCTTCTTATTTCACATTTTATCCTTCTAAATCAGTGTTTTTCAATCTTTATCATGGCGCGACCCCCTTTACTCACTGTATCTAGTTCTAGGTGTTTGTAAACTGTATGTTCAATTTAAAACACTGTAATACTCCACTACTTGATCTATAATTTTACCGTTATCCATTGAATAACAGAAAAGAAGTACTATAAGCAAAAGAAGCATTGAACTAAACGATAGCGTGGTGAGTGCGTTTTTTAGTTAGTAGTTTTTTTTCGCATGTAGAAATCCGACGCTGCGCAGATCCTCATTATTAATGTTTTCTCAGTAAAAGTACATTTTATTAACATACTTATTTTCTTTTACTGAGGTTTCGCACCCCCATTTAAAGACTTTGCGACCCCCTCAGGGGTCGAGCACTTTGAAAATCACTGTTCTAAACTAATCGATAGTAAAGATTGTATCATACAAGTCGGTGGATGTGAAGTTAGCTTCAAGCTGTGCAATATCCAATCCTGACAAAGCTGCGCGTTGTTGGATATTGCGCAGATTGTAGCTAGCTTCACATCCGCCTACTTGTATGATTTGGCCTATATACGTTTGCTTTTAAACTTAGAGGTCTCGGGTTCGATGAACGAACGAACGGGGACGATGGTGAAATGAATAAAATAACTTTATGCGTAACTAAAAATTAACTATGATTACGTCTGCATTTCAATCAAGTTTCCATAAGAATTGTTTAGTTTCGTAGTCCAAGAACTGTAACGTTTTGTTCAGTCTCTAAAAATAATGTGTTGTTCATATGGAACACGTGAAACGTTGTCGATGGCGATATCTGTGCCGTGTTAGTAGCACTTGCTAGTTTTATAAAGAAGCCGATCAGGCATGATGACTGTAGAAATATATTAACAAATACAAAATAATTTATTACCACGACAAATATACTATAAAATAAATTAGTCGCTCAGATTTTTGTCAATGAAACAAAAATTGATGAAGATATAGCCTGTTATAGTTCCGCGTGACGTCACGAGCCCCCACTCCCAAATTTTGACAAGGTGTAGTTATCTTTGTCGTTACTTGTTTGATTGACAAAAGAAAAAATACGTGTCCAATATTTTTTAATAATCTAACTCACGGACTTTATAATATTGATTTATTTACCCAGACATCATGCCTATTATCCTTATTCCTTATACTACGGGACTTATCGCGCAATAAAACATGAGATAATGATGATGGCTTCCACGCTGATTTCGGCTACGGCGACCATTTTCCGTATGTGGGTTACTGATGGGTCCTCACATGGCTGATGTAACCAATTTTAGCGGTGAATGCCCTAGGACAGTGACTACATGTGAGGACTCCATTTATGTAGTTGTATGTAATGTTGGCGGTTTGTAGTTGCATCACGTGCCCGTGACCACGACTGATGCAGCTTTGTCGAAACGTTGGAAAAAATAAGGTAGGTATAGGCCGAATCATACAAGTCGGCGGATGTGAAGTTAGCTACAAGCTGTGCAATATCTGATCCTGACTGAAGTTCACATAAAGCTGTGCGTTGGTTGAGTGAAGTTAAACAAAGTTCGGAACAGTTAGTCTCCAAATGGGTGATCGCGAGTGGCATTCACTTTTGAACACAATGAAGAGTGCTAGTTTTGACTGCCTCGGTGGTTCAGTGGTTAGTGACCCTGACTTTTGGATCAAATAGGCGCGGGTTCGACCCCCACCCAGGGCAAGCCCAACACAGCAAACACATATGTTTATCACATAAATGATAAACATAGGTGTTTGCTCTGTGTCTGGGTGTTATTTAGTTACTATCTAAATAAGTATGTATAAGTAGTTTATCAGTCTCTGGCAGCCATATCACAAGCTTTGCTTAGTTTGAGCTCAGAGACCGTGTGTGTGTGTAAGATGTCCCCTAGTACTCGTAGTATAGTACATATAGTATAGTATAAATAGTAGTAGTAGTATCGTATATAGTACAGGACCGGGTTTGAACCCACGCTACAGATTAAGAAAAGAACCCACGCCTGTCACTCGTAAGGTGAGCGTTCTCCCATTAATCCACTACGGCTTTATTTAAGATCTATAAGGTCTTAATTAGCCCCCCGACCGCCTAAGCAATAGCAATCGTAATAGCAATCGTTTATGACTTCATTTTAGACATTTGGCACCGCCTATGTGACGTTAGCCATCAAAATTGTTCATTCAACGATTGCTTTCGCAATCCGCGCAAAGCAATTGATGGCTAACGTCACATAGGCGGTGCCAAATGTCTAAAATGAAGTCATAAACGATTGCTATTACGATTGCTATTGCTTAGGCGGTCGGGGGGCTGGTCATCTAATAAAACGGAACACAAGTCTATTGCTGTCACATCTAGCACTAACATTAACTCAATCGAATACCACTATATTTACTAATCTGTAATGCGAGCGGGTACTCAAGCGTGTCGATGCGTACACGAGTTAGGTAGACGTACTTACCGACTGCTTTGTAGATTTTTTTCACAAGCGATGTGCTATGGAAGTCGGTCAATGGAAATTGTCCAGTCATTTTAGAATTTGCGAAGTCACGGAATCTGGGGCCTTATTGTGTAAGCGCTCTGATGTTCGGCTTCGTTTTCTTCCCGCTCGCTCTCGTGCCGTGAGTAACTGGCGCGAGCAGGAGAAAAAGCGAAACCGAACGTCAGAGCGCTTACACAATAAGGCTCCTGGTTTGCTGTGGTACAGTTTTCCAGTAAGGCTGGAACACAGACAGTTTTTTGTGAGTGCGTCGGTGTTGCACTGCCACAGTCCGACTGACGAACCAAGACGTAGTTTCGTTGTGGTTGTTTGTGTATGTAGTTGTGTCTGTACAGGGTGAGGCGTAGTTTCGCTGGCTTCACTTGTTTGTTTCTCAATATTCTGTCTTGATTTTATTATTTGGTCTGAGGGCTGGAATGCGGTGCCAGTGGATTGGTTGGCCAGTTTGATTGTGTAGTAAGTCCGTATAGGGCTGGTGGCTAGTCCTGGTGTCAGTTTTTAAGCCGCCCGAAGGCCGTTAACATGGCTAAACGGTTAAAACAACCGGGACGCGTCATTTAGCGATTGTGTAGTGCGGTTGATATTTTTATTAGATTTTTGTCGTAAAGGGGTCCGCGATATATAATTTCGTAATGGCCATATAGCTAGAGACTTAGAAATGTCCCGAAATTCAGCTTTGCTCTACTATAATATGCGTGTGATATGATATGCCAATGTCATCATCTTCTTGCCCTTATCCCACTAGCTGGGGTCGGCACAGCACGATTCCTTTCGCCACTTCACTCTGTACACTCATCTCATCACCAACTTTCTCTCGCATGTAATCTTTCACACAATGTACCTACTATGTAGAAAGAATAGAAAACAAATATTTTTAAAAATTATCCTCATTTCTTTAGCAAGGCACAAAAATATTGAACAGTTAAAGTTCTATCAGAACTCACAATAATTATTTTTAAAAATGGCATGACCAACTTCTACCGTGTACGGAATTCGCGAATAGTACGCACGGATCGAAATACCATTTTTCACATATGGCTCTGCCGATTTCGATAAAATTTAAATGTGACCAATTTCGAAGTATACTCTTTCCAATAAAAAAAGAATCCTACTTCCTACTAATATTATAAACGCAAAAGTTTGTAAGGGTGGATGGATAGATGGATGTATGGATGTTTGTTACTCTTTCACGCAAAAACTACCGAACGGATTGAGATGAAACTTTGCAATTATATAGCTTATACCTACATCAGATTATTTCTGTTTTGCATATTTATGTCAATAATACTTCGTACTTTAATCTTTTTGTTCGCATGTGTCGCCAATACAATGATATCTCGTCTGATCACAGTAACCAAGTAGACATTTATTACAACAATTTGTATAAATTTAGAAAATACATTTTGGCCACCCTCGCTCAGGGGATGCCAGGTCAGGCTTAGGTGTGGCCTGGTATTCTCTTATTTGTTTATTTTAATTTTGTAGTATGTGCTGCGGCATTAGGCTTGCAGCACAATGTAATAGTTAATTAATGTTAATATTTAATCATGTTTGCTCTATTGTTAATTTATATAATTTGTTTCATTGAGATTTACTGCTACAATCATGCTGTGTACGCATATTAAGGGATATTTTCCAGTTCTGTACTTTTGTTGTATAAAATTTAGTTCTTAATTGAATGTATCCTGTTCTGTGTACCTTTGTAATAAAATAAAAATAAAACAAAATCAGAATAACACATCTAGGCCATAAATTATAATGATATTGCGTAAATTTTCTGTAATATAACGAAAAGTAAGTAGGAAACATTCTGCTATCTGCGAGCTATTCTAGAGTGCGCTTCAAGAAATGTCAAAAAAGAACTGTCGAATCGAACAAATGTCAAATCGATTAATTTTGTTTTTTTATTTTCCACCTCCTTTATTAAGGGCGGTAAGGAAGGGCCTCGAAATATCATGCGGGCGAAGCCACGGGCAAAATCTAGTTACCTATAAAAATCGGCCTACTATGTAAAAAGTTATGCGTGGTTATACATAAAAAAATATACGTGTCGAATTGAGTACCTCCTCCGTTTCGTCGGTCAAAAACCAAGCAATATCAGCGTTCGAGGTGTAAATCAGCCTCGGAATCTATTTCAATAAATTTTCCCGCTACACGCGCGCTTCGGTGTAATCCCACCTTCCGACTACTCTTAGTCATTGCGGCGTCCTTCCCACTATGGAACAGATTTGTTTTATACCTACTTGTATAATTATTTATTCATCATTTTATTGCCAAGACGTTCTCTGGGGCATACTCGTATAGGCGTATTGTAAAGATTTTTGGCGATAGCGTCTAGGACATTCCTGCTGCCTTAACCTTGTGGGTTGACGTTCTATACTACGCTTGCGGTGTGTTTTCTCCATTTCTTTATTATTGAAGACTAGCCCACGGTTTCGCCCGATTAGCATGTGACTATAACACTCGTGACCCTTTAAACTAAATTCATTCAATCAGTCAAATCGATCTGTAGTCGCTATATTGATGTGCAAAAGAGTAACAAATAAACTTTCTGATTTAAATAAGTAAGGAAATGATTGCATTTGAACACATCTTGCCTGGTGTTAAGCACAGATTTCAGAGCTTTTTTTAAGAACCTACTTGTACAGTTCTGTGTAGCTTGTACTCTGATTTGATCTCTATTGAATGAATGTATTCTTTATCATCGAAATTCCAAGAAAATGTATTCTTTATCATCGTATCGTAGCCATTTTGCTCTCACTCCCACTGCAAACATATGTAAAACATCGAAGTGCTCAATACAACGGAAATGTATAGCGGAAACGATGCGTATGCGCACGCTCGCGTCACGGCGCGCCGGTACGTACTACGGTCGATGACTGTTGGTGTTGCCATAACATTGCCGCCCGCTACACTCTCCATGCATCCATCAGCCGTAGGACGTCCTCTGCTGGACATAGGCCTCGCGTATGGATTTCCAATAAGGCGGATTGATAGCGGCCTGCATCCGGGCGTTCCTGCTATCTTAGTTCTATCGTCAGTCCACCTAGTCGGTGGAAATCCTACGCTGCGCTTACTAGTCAGTGATCTCCATTCGAGAACTTTGCGACTCCATCAATTGACGAGCTTACACCCTAATTTCTAGCAGATTCTTCCGCTATTTTATTCTACTAAAAACCTTTCCCGGTAATATTCCAATATGTACAAATGCGTAAGGTCGATTGGTCCTTAATAAATGCGACTTAACCAAGTAAGTCTTCTGCCATAACTTTAGTCTTTTGAGTCTTATTTCACCCTGGGAAAATTACTGTTTGAAATCTGCCGTTCAATTGTCTAATAAATGTTTGGACAGAGGCGACACGACTGCCAGTGTTAAAAATATTTGGTAATTGATATCCAAAACATTGACATTCGGCCGACGAACTTGTGCTTTGTTATCCGACTACGCAAAAAAATACCTGCACATAGGTAGAATCAAACTGCTGTAAACTCCAGGCGTGGCTAACTTCACAGACTAGAAGTTTGATTTGATTTTATACTGACCAAGATGTATTTAAGTGATTTTTTTTGTAGACTTGTGTAATTGTTTTCGTTTACTATTCGAACTCGTACTAAAACCAATTTGGAGAAACCTAACGACGCAACTGGCGAAGAATGTCGTCTATTTATCGCGTTATGTAAGGATATTGTATTGTCGGATCTAAGATTAGATTGTCTACCTGCGATCAATCAATGAAATGTTTGTCGATAGGTTTGTAATGTACACGAGAGCGATGGGCTCGACCACCTGTCTATACAGAAAAGTGTTGTGACCAAATGTATTGGATGGATTGGAAACGTGGTCTTTCACTGTGAACTTGAATACGCTCAAAATAGCCCAAAACGCCGATTCACACAGAGGCGGGAAGTGCGGGAAAGCGATCGCGATCCGGGACGGTTTTTTTTTGTAATATTCGAATTTGTATGCAACCTGACACATACTCGTAACAAGCGGGCGCGATCCGGCGCTATTGCTTTGCACTGGACCGCTAGCTATCGGATCGCTTTCTCGCGGCTCCCGCCTCTGTGTGATCCGGCCTTAAGTGCTTCGAGCAAATTATCTACATATTTGCTCGAAGCCAAAGTGCTATAGAGAGTGCTATACATACTTGGAATCAAGAATAATAGCCCGAGATCCCACCGCAAAAACATCCCGCTCATAGCGTACACGGTTGAATGAAAAATCGTAAAAAATTGGTTTGAACATCAAACATAATTTATTTTTACGTAATTATATGAATAGGTTGCCTTGCGAAATGTGGCCGCAAGTATTTGAGATTTAATTATGTTTAATTAATTTATAGAAAAATATATGTTTCATTTGCTTTTTATATAAATGTGTTGAATAGGAGAACATATTATATTTACCAGGTTGTCTTGCGAAATGCCTCTTGACTGCCTTCCTCGTCTCTCAGTGCTAAAAACAAAAAATAATCGGCCAAGTGCGAGTCGGACTCGCGCACGAAGGGTTCCGTACCGTGTTGGAGCCCCTGAGCCTCATTCCTGTTGCCATTATTAATACCGAGCAAAAAATATCCTAAAAATCAGGTTTTTTGTATGAGAGCCACCCTTAAATATTTATTTTATTCAGTTTTTAGTAGGTATTTGTTGTTATAGCGGCAACAGAAATACATCATCTGTGAAAATTTCAGCTGTCTAGCTATCACGATTCATGAGATATAGCCTGGTGACAGACAGACAGACAGACGGACATCGGAGTCTTAGTAATAGGGTCCCGTTTTTACCCTTTGGGTACGGAACCCTAAAAACGATAAAACAGTCAATCTTAACTTTTCCATACCTAAGAATTAACTTAATCACTATCTTTCTCCAACACATGACATGAGCCATGGCGCCTGCTAGCAGACGCTATCAAAATAATTAACCTTTTCGATGTGTTGTTTACACTGATGGAATGAGTATGTGGGGCTGCTCAATGTTCACAACATTAGGCAACAGACTGTTGAGAGTGCTGAAGGAGGTTTAACAGTAATTAAATAACATTACCCTCCTTGGACAGTCGTAGTCCAGTCATACTCATGATCGCAATCACAGATCTAGCGAGAAGACATGTCGTTTTTATCTAGCTGTACTTTAATTTCGAGCGAAATTGCGCTACATGTAAAACCAATAACTAAGTGACCTATGTATAGAATCTTCATGTGTCAATATCAATTTATTTGCATATTTGCAGATGATCTATCTATGCAAATAAATTGATATTAATTTTGGCTTAAATAGTCAAAAAAAATTGTTCCGTTACCCATGATCTGCATCCAAACTAAATAAAACCTTCTTTGGTTGACGCTTTTCCATAGTACAAAAGCGTATGTATACGCTATAGGCCCTGGATTTAATTTCCATAGGAAAATGTACGAAAGCAAATCAATGGAACTCCGATACGTGGAGGCTACGATAGCCGACGCCTTTCTGAGACTACTCTGTGGTGATTTTTCCGTGTGAGCTTTTAATAAAGCTCTTGAACGTAGGCTTACCCTCCAACAGCGATTGGGCCGTGTCCATCACGCTGGCCCAGTTGCAAGTTGGATTTCATACTCAAACATTGAATTTTAATTAAAATATATCACAGGTGTTACTCACGCTTTTTTCTATGGTAGACAGAATTAGTCTACTATTGTTTCGACCGCATTTGGCGCTCTTTTTCAAGATTAGAGCACGGGGGTCGTCTCGCATAGCACTGAATCACCATTTAATTTCATCTCAGAAGGCTTGACAACGCCGGAGTCCATAGTAAACCTTATGCCAAATATTTACTATCTTGCTTTTGTCCGCGGCTTCGCCCGCGTGTTCTTTTAATTTATGTGCTATCCCATGGGAGCATTTCACTTTTCAGGGAAATAAAGTGGCCTTTGTCACATTCTGTCTTTCAAACTATGCCCATGGCAAAAAATCAAGTCAATATGTTGCTCCATGCCAGAGGAACAAACCAATGAACCAATAAAACACTTTCGGATTTATAATACCTACTAGATTTTGCCCGCGGCATCGCCCGCATGATATTTCGAGGCCCTACCTTACCACCCTTATTAAAGGAGGTGGAAAATAAAAAACAAAAAAAATCGATTTTACATTTGTTTGATTTGACAGTTCTTTTTTGACATTTCTTGGAGCGCACGCTAGAATAGCAGATGGCAGAATGTTTCCTACGTACTTAACACTTATTGTTATAATATGGAAAATTTACTCAATATCATTATAATTTATAGCCTATATGTTATTCTGATATATAAGCTATATAATTGCAAAGTTTCATCTCAATCCGTTCAGTATTTTTTGCGTGAAAGAGTAACAAACCTCCATACATCCATCCATCCTTACAAACTTTCACGTTTATAATATCAGTAGGATAGTAGGATTAGTAAGCAAAGGATAAAGATTAAGAAGATTTAATATTAAGAAATACGAAACTTTAACCCTTTATCGGTCTCCATTGTCCTGTCTCCCTGTTCTCGGCTTACAAGGAAAAACCTTTGTTTACTCGACTCTTATTAATTAATGAAAGACCTTATGACGTCACAAATACGTAAACTTTATTAATATGGATAATGGCACGCACTTCTCTCCCCGCTAATACTTACGACGTAAACAATGTGATGGTTACGTAATAATAGCTTAAAAGAGCTTGTTTTCTCATTACTAATTAAACTTTTACTATGGGACCTACCCTGAAATAAGGTCCTTCCATGGAAAAAGTATTATCATAATCGTTATCCAATTTAATCATGAAATTCTTCACAATATCACAATCCATACACTTTCAATATGATAGCTTTATTTCAAACGTATTTTGTTTTTAACCGACTTCCAAAAAGGAGGAGGTTCTATGTTCGTTTGTATGTTTTTTTTTTGTGTATGTTCATCGATGATTGCGCCAATTGTGAACCGAATCGAAAAATTCTTTTTTAGTTCAAAAAGGTAAACTCTCGAGTTGGTCCCATTTAAATTTTCCAGAAATCGGCTGAGCCGTTATTGAAAAAACAAAACAACAATAATGTAAGCAATTCGAGCGAAATATCCGAATTTTGTACACGATGCACATCGATAATTTCGCTAATTGTGAACCGAATCGAAAAATTATTTTTTAGTTCGAAAGGGTATTCCGAGGTAGCCACATTTAAATTTTTAAGAAATCGGCTGAGTCGTTTTTGAAAAATTAACCATAATGTAAACAATTCGAGCGTAATATTCGAATTATGTACATGATGGAAGGCGGTTTTACAATTTTTTTGTGAAAAATAATGAAAAATAAAAAATAATGCATTTGCTAATTACAAATGAATAACATTAAATAAAGGACTAAATCTGAAATAACGAATTTTCTATGGAAAAAAACCTTTTCATTTGGCACACTCCAAGAAATGATTACCTAATAAAATAGTAAAAATTGTTCATAACAATGACTCAAATAAATGTAGTTTTCGTCTATGTTTATCTTTGACTGAGTGGCTTCCAATAGCAGACAGGCGTTCCGTAGGCAGACCACCAGCCCGATGGGTCGACGACATCAGATCCATCGCGGGACACGCGTGGATAAGATCAGCCCGAGACAGGGAAAACTGGCACAAGGGAGAGGAGGCCACCCAGCAGTGGGTCGATACAGGCTGATGATGATGATGTCTATGTTTAGTCGAATGAAGTTAGCCACAAGCTGCGCACTAAGAAGCTGGATTCGGCCTATAACACCAGAGGCATTATCAGCTATGGGACAGTTCCGCTCAAAGAAAAACCATAATATCGGAAGCAAGTTGCGGATAACCCAATCCTTGGTGAGCTTCAGTCAGGATTGGGCTATGCGCAGCTTGTAGCTACCATCACACACGCCAAGTTGTGTGATTCGGCCTATACCTACTGCATTTTCACGCAAGATTTTGGTAGAGCTAGTGTTATGTGTGGCTCTCTTACGCCTTACGGAGCGAAATACTTTTAGGCAAGACAGAAATAATCTCCAAGATTCGATACGTGGCTTTATGTATTATTTTAGTTCGCTCGCTCTACACACATTATTTTCTGGAGAGTTTTGTGGGGACTTCATTGATGACAGTTTTAGACGAAGCAGACGTTTTCTTTGGATAATATCATTCATACGTGTATGTGAGGACCTATAGACGAAGCTACGTTTGTAAATGATTTGGATAATAGTCTCGATGAATTGGACAGTTGTGCCTACATAGCCCAGCGGATTGGCAAGTTGAAGTGGCAATGGACAGGGAACATAGCGCGGAGGACTGATGACCGATGGGGTCGAAAAGTACTCGAGTGGAGACCACGCACCGGCAAGCACAGCGTAGGACGTCCACCCACAAGGTGGACGGATGAGCTCTTTAAGACCGCAGGATCGCGCTGGATGCAAGCCGCTACCAACCGGTCTTGTTGGAGATCTATAGGGGAGGCCTATGTCCAGCAGTGGACGTCTTATGGCTGATGGATGGATGGGATGGCCTAGTATTAGAGTTATTAAGCCTACATGATATTGTGGAACATTTTCCTAAACAAGGACTATATGGGAAAAGTTAGGGATTAGACAAAGAACACGCCCTGCTTCCCTAAAGAGCCCTTAAAAAGGATATTAGACTCCGGTTTTAATAGGCCAATCAAGTTGTATATTTTTACAACTGTCGCTGTTACATAGCTCTGCGGTAGTTTCGATGGTTAAAAAATATGCATTTATTTAGAGTTCTACATTTTGGGAATTCAACATCTTGCAAATTCAATGTTCTGTAAATTCAACATTATGGCCCCGGAAGGGCTGAAGATTTGAGAAGATTTGAAGGGTACAAAATACGTATTATTTTTGAATCCTTTGTTTTTATTTTAAAAATAACTAGGTACTTCGTGAATCTTTTGAGTGTATCCCATCTGGCCCGGTGACTTGGCCCGGCGCCGGGCCACATGGGAAAGAAAAGTTTTATCTGGCCCGGTGATATATATACCGGGCCAGATGACACAAATCAAGTGTCATCTGGCCCGGTAAGGGGAGAAAAGAGGATACGCCTTGTAATTTGTGAAATACTAACTACATGCATCGATGAAAGGGATTGAACTTATAAATGAATATACTCACAAAACCGAAAATGTACTCACAATACGAAGCCTTAGACTACGCCAAGCTAACTACAATCTACAACGCCCTAGTTAAACCACATCTTCTATACCTTATCGAGATTTGGGGATGCGCTCCTAAAACGAGAATGGGTAAATTACAAAGATTGCAGAAAAAAATCATTAAAACTATTTTTAACTACGACTACAAAAAAAATAAAAAAAATAATGAACATAAAACAACTATACAAACATAACACATGTATCTTTATTCGAAAAACTTTAACTAAAACTATTCACACTAACAATGTTTACAAAACAAAAAAATGTTGCTAACCGCCGAACTCGCCGAGCGAGCTATATCGTCATTCCAAGACATCGAACAAAAAAGTTATAAAATATTTTTTGTAATTATGTTATCATGTAAGTGACAAACTGTTTGTCTTTATGATAATAAATATCTTTAAACCTAAACCTAAATCAAACTGCTTAGTACACAATAATTAGTTTTTATTGTGAATGACGCGATCAATTTCTTTGGACGCGATATCAACTTCTGTCATAAAACTCAACCTGAAATAGACTTCTTATAAATACCTATATCTTTTTAAATTTGAACATACTAACAATATTTTTATAATAATAATAATCAACGAAGCCAAAATGCTATGAATGAAACAAAATTATTAATAAGTATCAAATACCTAATATAACATACACACAGTGTACAATGTTTTTTTTTTATAAACAATCAACAGTGTTCATTTAAAATCAAACAAAATTAGACCACGCGCAATTATTTATTTTCTTTTTCTTTCAATGTGTACTGGTATCCAGCATGAAGAAGGACAGTGCCGCCTCCTCTTTTTAAATATTTTAAAGACGACATGTCATTTGAACAACTTTCGTCCACCGTAGCTCCTGAAATCGTTACGTGTTATTTAATCAGTAGTAGCACTACATCAATGAATATTTTTAACAACTCACCATTTTGATAAAAAAAATGTTAAACAAATCAAATATCACTTCACATACTTAGTTGCAGACGTTGCAGTTCATAAATACCACGTGCACATTACTGACACTTACCTTGCCTTGACAGTTACCTTGACTGATAGTTAAATTCAGTAAATTTTTAAAGCATTTCTTTTTTTTCCTGCCATTTCGTATTTTTCCAGTGTCCCGCAAGTTTGTAATGATTTAACTTCAAAAAGTATTTAAAGTGGTGTCGAATGTTTTGCTTACAAGAATATTTATTTTATTAAGCCACAAATAAAATTAAAATAACGTTAATAGACTTCATGATTAATAAATAATTCAGTTAAATGCAAAGCGGACAAGTGGTAAAGTATGAAAAGTCCTATTTCTACTAACCGCTACTTTCAAACCAGTAGTAAAATTCAAGGCAATCATACCAATATTTTGCTTACAAATCGTCTTAAAATTAGAAAAGAACTAAATGAGTCTTTTTGTTATTAATTATAAATTTGACGCATTTTAAATTATTTTAAACTGGTTCCATAAAAAGTACCAAAAACTGATTACCCATTTTAATGTTAAAAAACATCAATTCCGATACTTTCTATATCACAAGGAAATTCAGCAGGAGTCAACTAATGTTGCTATTTTGTTTATGCCTTAGTTGCTTTTTTCACTGCGATCGGTTTAGAACGGCGTTTGAGTTTGGAAGAGCATCCCATACCTGTTTTGTGACCGAATCTAGGAAAGTTGAGTTACAAGGCGTATCCTCTTTTCTCCCCTTACCGGGCCAGATGGCACTTGACTTGTGTCATCTGGCCCGGTAAATATATCACCGGGCCAGATAAAACTTTTCTTTCCCATGTGGCCCGGCGCCGGGCCAAGTCACCGGGCCAGATGGGATACACCCAATCTTTTGCACCTGTATGTATTGTGTTTTTGAAGTGTGTGTTTGTTTTAGAACTGTCTGTACCTACAAGGTTTGGTTAATTAGTCGGTTATTTTTTCGGTTTTTAGCTGCCTACTCATGCAACGATACGCATATAATCGCTCTCAGGGTTTTATGTAACAAAACAAATAGCCCATTAGAAACGCCTAGCGTTGAAAATCGTGCGATAAATATGTCTTTGTGTACTATAATGGTATCGAAACTAAATTATGAAACAACTATGGTAAAGTACGGTGAACTAATTCTTATTTACATCGAAGATCAATATTTATTTACAGTTGTTTTCAAAATGTAAGTTGAGGGTCATCTATAAAATACGTCACACTAACATGTCTATCCTTGATACACTTCGGTGGCGACTCCCTGCGTACTTTATGGATGGTTCCCTGTCTGATCTAGGTTCAAAAATTGTTAAGTTTCATATTTTTTCTTACCGGGAATTGTAGCTTTTATAACGTCTTTCTCGTTGTGATAAAGTAAAGATTTAGGGACAAGTTATCCCCGATTTTGTTATGTTTTCACTTAGACACTTAGAGTAAGTACTACTTAATAGTAGTACTTTTTCTAACAGTATTTTCTCTAGTAATAGTAGTACTTAGTTCGTTCTCGTTTCCGCCAGGGGCGCTGTACAGCAATGTATGGAGTCATACGGAAACTACTGTGGTTTCAATTTACGTATAAACTTGTACTAACCCCTCTGGTTTGACTTTTTTTAAGTATTGAGGAAAATGCGTAGGTACGCCGTGAATAGTCACAGGAAGTGTTTCCAGCGAACCATCATTTCGCCGACTTCCCCGAAAATTGCGGGATGTGTTTTGTTTGGATGCATGCATATGAATCGAATGTTTTCATTACACAGTACACGCGTATTCGTTTTTATGGCACGCCGGGGATTTAAATAGGCGCTTGGATGACTGTTGAAATCGTAGGTTCTGTTCTTCTTCGTCGTGTCAATGGTTTAAAGTAGTTAAATTATTTTCTTTCAATATTTGGACACTGCGACCCCGCAAGGTGTAGCCTGGTGTACCTCTAGATCTTCCATCGTGCAGGGGCTCGTACACTGGGCACGTAAGGGGACAGATTCTTATACTCATACTCATACTCTTTATTGATTACAACAAGTTACACGTCATTAGCATTACACATACTAACATATTTCAGCTAACACTATAGTAAGCAGGTGATCCATATTCTGCTCAGGAGCTCCGCAATCACACTATCAATCGTATGTCCTGTTGAAAAGTTATTACTTCCAATAGATTTATTTATCTTTCTTCTTTTGGATGATCTTGGTGTCGTACAGTCCGTTCACAGTTATTTTACATTTTACATCTGACATATTTGTCGTTGTGTCGCTGTCTAACCTGTGATTGTGTGTCATGTCTAGACAGAGACAGCGACAATAGGTATGATGACTAAAAAAAAATATATCAATAATCTACTCGTTATAAAAAAATGTTATATACGTAATTTTTTCTTTTGTCAATTAAACAACAATTGATGAAGATATAGCCCGTTATAGCTCCACGTGACGTCACGTGTGTCATACAAATGTATAGATTTTCTTGAGAGACGTGACGTCACGACCCGCACTCCCAAACTGACAAGGTTAATCTTTGCCATTTTGTTGTTTTATTGATAAAAGAAAATAATCGGCCATGCGAATCGGACTCACGCCCGAAGGGTTCCGTACTGCATAGGAGCGAAAAACGGCAATAAAATCAGGTTTATTGTATGGGAGCCCCCCTTAAATTTCCATTTTGTTATATTTTTAGTATTTGTTGTTATAGCGGTAACAGAAATACGTCATCTGTGAAAATTTCAACGTTCTAGCTATCACGGTTCATGAGATACTGCCTGGTGACAGACAGACGGACGGACAGACGGCAGCGGAGTCTTAGTATAGGGTCCCGTTTTTACGCTTTGGGTACGGAACCCTAAATACTGTTAATATTTTCTTCCGATCGTCTTAGTGAAAGAGTACTAAAGATGTCGAGATATAATAAAAATTTAATAGATTGGGTTACGCCCCTTGATGTTTACGGGCGCTCGTAAAAACGCACCTAGTCTCAATTCGCTAACCGTGGATCAAATTAGACGACTGCTCAAAAGGTCAATCTACTTAAAATCAGTTATAGGCCGCGCCACACAAGTTGGCGGATGTGTAGTTAGCCACAAGCTGCGCAATATCCAATTCTGACTGAAGCTCACATAAAGCCGCGCGTTGGTTGGCTATTGCGCAGCTTGTAGCTAACTTCAAATTTCGTTTGACAAAAGTCTCAAAAGTTGTTAGTTTCGATGTACAGAATAAGCCCCTAAAAGGATGCTAATTGATTAGGAATAACCTTGTATATAAAAATGAATCGTGGTTGTTAGTCTCACTAAAGCTTGAGAACGGCTGAACTGATCTGGCCAATTATGATCTTAAAATATTTGTGGAAGTTAAGGGAAGGTTTAAACGACGAGCAAACTTATAAAAGTTGCGAGAAAAATGATGAAAACATTAATTTCATTTATCCATACAAAATGTTCCTGCATCTAAAAGTTGTCATTGCCAGTTGATAGTGAGATGAAGTTCACCGGGCGATCTAGTATTTAATTATGTTTTTGTTGTTGTTGGCAGGTCGGTGCGTTGCGCGAGGGTAGCGGACGCGGCGCGCTACATTCGATCGTTTCCACGTAGAAGTACAGAACCACACGCGCCATGAACGAGCTGGACAGCCTGCGCCAGGAGGCAGAGACTCTTAAGAATGCCATCAGGGTAAGAACCGTTCAGGTTATACTGGCGTGACGATATTAAAGAAGTTTTACGGCAACATCTGGATGGCCCTGCAGTGACCTGAAATAAACTAATGATGATGATGCTAGATAAGATTATTTTGGATCTTATTGTTGAATGCATTGACATAGGGAGGTAGCCGTAGAGTGGTAACCATAAAATATATGTAACAATTTCTTTTTCTTGAATCCAGGATTGGTCCCATCGTTAAAGTTGTTTGTAATGAGTCATTAATGATGACAATCATAGGGTCTGAATCACCTTCTTCCCGCGTAGTCTTTCCGAATAACCCTATTTTTTTTCGTATAGATAAAAGGACCTGTCCTTTGTCCGAACCGCCTCTGTTTGTCTCCTATTACTGAAGGGAATCTTCCAAACATGTAAAGTACAGGTGCCGACGTTTTCATGTGCTAAGTAAATAGTGTTTAACCGGCGCGTCACGTTCTCGCTTCACACCATTCAAGGTGGTCACTCGTGTGGCTATTCTGGACATGCTGGCCATTATGACAAAAAATATCTAATATTGTGGTGAAGGAATCGGTAAATCTGGTGTTATGAGTTTATTTAGCCATTTATTAGGGCTTTTTAGCTGTGGTAGTAGACGACTACCTCAGTTATAGCTTTGGTGGCTGAATAGGAGAACGCTCGAATTACAAACGTGGGACGTTGATTCAAACCCGGGCCCCTGATGATTGAATTATGTGGAATTTATGTACGGACCACCAACCCACCAACCTACATTGCACCAGCGTGGTGGATATGGCCCAATTACCCTTCGTCCTACGTCCTGCAGTGGACTATTAAAAAGGTTGGTACTAATAAAGGATGCGCCTGATTTCCCTTATTTTGTTAGTGGTCGATCGTGAGCGTATTATAAAGTCTGGTATAGCACCAATTACACTTTTAATCCAATCGTTATCAATATTACAAAAGATACTAATGCGCGCCATTGCTCGTTCCTTTCTAAATCTGTAGCGTCGCTAGTGTTGTGCCCTCTCTTGGCGCGCGTTAGGGATGTGCCGATACCAATCGACTCGGAGAGTCGATTATGCGGCTAACAGATTCGGCCATCCTGATCACAGTCCACGTCCCCGTGGCACTCTCAGCAACTGGACTCCTGCACTGAACACAGGAGCAACTGGGCCATGGGCAGCAACTGTTCACAAACAACAAACGTTAAACACAGGTCCTCATTCTGAAGAGGTTGTGAACTCAGCCTCAAGCCTCAGCCTCAATGGTGCTGTAAGTGACATCAGGATACACTTTTCGGTCGATTAACATCATATAACAAGACTGAATGTTTTGCGAATCTCGAGCCACTCAGACGAACCAAATCATTGCAACATCAGGAATGTATTTTGGTTCGTTATGTCGTGGACTTCTTAAAGTATCTCCCTTTGACTTAAATTGTCAGAACTTGTATTGAAATTCTAAACGATATCCAATTCCAGGGTTAGAAAATAATGTTATACAGACCCACAGGTGGATGTTACCATACAGTATAGAACAATGTCACCGTATCGCTCCAAGCGTGCATTGTAGTCGTGTGGAGAGCCGTGGTGCAGTGATGCAGTCTCGTCCAGATGTCGCCGCAGTCGGCAACCGCTCTGGAACAGCATCACCGGCTCGGGCGCTGAAGCGGATGCAGCGCCTCTGGACTCGCCAGCTGCAGTTGAGCAGCTGTTGTCGCGCTGCTCGAAGATGTTACGACCAGATGTCTGGTTCTCGCTTTCCAATGTTATTGAAACGGTATCGGAAACAAGATCGTCAATTTCATAGCTGACAGCCTCAATCTGACTGGGAGATTTGGCTACACGTCCTACCATAGCTGGCAGACTGTCTCGTGGCAGAGACATCAGCTACACGTCCCGTCCGATGAAGGACAGACTGTCTCGCGGAGAGACACTTCAGGTACACGTCCCGTCCGATGAAGGACAGACTGTCTCGCGGAGAGACTTCAGGTACACGTCCCGTCCGATGCAGAACAGACTGTCTCGCGGAGAGACTTCAGGTACACGTCCCGTCCGATGAAGGACAGACTGTCTCGCGGAGAGACTTCAGGTACACGTCCCGTTCGATGAAGAACAGACTGTCTCGCGGAGAGACTTCAGGTACACGTCCCGTTCGATGAAGAACAGACTGTCTCGCGGAGAGACTTCAGGTACACGTCCCGTTCGATGAAGAACAGACTGTCTCGCGGAGAGACTTCAGGTACACGTCCCGTTCGATGAAGAACAGACTGTCTCGCGGAGAGACTTCAGGTACACGTCCCGTCCGATGAAGGACAGACTGTCTCGCGGAGAGACTTCAGGTACACGTCCCGTTCGATGAAGAACAGACTGTCTCGCGGAGAGACTTCAGGTACACGTCCCGTTCGATGAAGAACAGACTGTCTCGCGGAGAGACTTCAGGTACACGTCCCGTTCGATGAAGAACAGACTGTCTCGCGGAGAGACTTCAGGTACACGTCCCGTTCGATGAAGAACAGACTGTCTCGCGGAGAGACTTCAGGTACACGTCCCGTCCGATGAAGGACAGACTGTCTCGCGGAGAGACTTCAGGTACACGTCCCGTTCGATGAAGAACAGACTGTCTCGCGGAGAGACTTCAGGTACACGTCCCGTTCGATGAAGAACAGACTGTCTCGCGGAGAGACTTCAGGTACACGTCCCGTTCGATGAAGAACAGACTGTCTCGCGGAGAGACTTCAGGTACACGTCCCGTTCGATGAAGAACAGACTGTCTCGCGGAGAGACTTCAGGTACACGTCCCGTTCGATGAAGAACAGACTGTCTCGCGGAGAGACTTCAGGTACACGTCCCGTCCGATGAAGGACAGACTGTCTCGCGGAGAGACTTCAGGTACACGTCCCGTTCGATGAAGAACAGACTGTCTCGCATTCGGTGAGGTGGACACCGTCCATCCACTTGATGCTCAAGGTCCATTCGCTTTGGTGGAGTAGATTCCTTGGTATTGTTGTCATAACACATTTTTGTACTCCGCTCTCGTCCGTTGGACATGAAAATGATAAACAAAACATTATACCTAGTGTTATCAAAAACCATCATACACTGTTACTGTTCATTTATGAAACATAAATCAAAATTCGAAGACGCCTGTAAAAAATATTACAGCAAATCACTTCGCCCATAACGTGCCCCATTTCATTGTTAACGCTGCCACATTGTTTTGTTAGCTTCTAATCTGACTAGTCATAGAACATTCCAAATATTTACATGATACATGTCACCATCCGAAATTCTGACACTAGGACATGTCAGTCAGCCCATTGGGGTCAACGTTTTGGCTCGGTTAAACAGTAGTAGTTTTACAGCCCAAAGTGTTTCAGGTTACTCAAGGTACAACAATAACATGATGTCCTTAAGTCGTACACCCTTAAGAGCGTACAGCCTTAACAATGTTTTTATATTTTTCGATGAAAATGTTGAGACACATGGACTACAAATGATATACAAAATTACCAATAGACCTGTCCACTAAGTCTATCTCAACAATAATAATATATGTGCCTTTGCAATTTCACATTTCACTTACCATGTTTACAGATGTACCTTTTTGGATGGGTGGCCATGGAATTTCAGTCAAAAATATTATAGTTGTGTGACACCATGACATTGGCAATACATAAAAATGATATACTTATGTGCAGACAAGTATAAGCCACATTATATTAACTTACTTTTGTAATTTTGTATTTCACGGTCAACATTCAAAATTCTGAACTTTTATGGATGGGTGACCAATAGTGACCATATAATTCAGTCACATCAGAGTAGGCTGAAACTATATAATAACAGTCATGCACATGGTAGTTTGTGTGATACACAGTAGTCAAACATAAATTCTCACCCCGGGTAGTAAATGTGTCTTGTCCGGACCAACGTTCCGATGAAATTGCATTTTTTACTAATGTATTATCCGGACCAACCTTGACATGAAATTGTATTAGAGATGACAGTATAATCATTAGTACTAACTCAGCACTACAGAGTAGAGTGACTTACCAAAATGATCGCTGACAGTATGAAGCGTTCACTGACCCATCGGTACGATCCAGTTTGGAAATTACACTATGTGTACCGGAGTGACTGTTCGTTTTTCAAAGTGCTTTGGATTTGTACTCTATGATATTCAGCTGTGTGATACTATACAGTATTCACACTTGACCCGGATCACTGCAATACTTTTGTAGAATATGTGTTGTTGTAACAGTATTTTACAAAGCAATTTGTGCGATTGGCCCCATACAAACATGTAAGCTTTGCAGTAAACAATCACAGCTGGGGACGCCTCTCAGTGACTGTTTGTTAACAATTAGTTGTATAAAATGCACAACACAAATTAAAACCATTACCGCAGCTTTTTAGAAACTCATGAAACTCATATTGTAATACATATAAAATACCACCAAAAATATACCTTCAGCAGGCCGCTCCACCTGACAGTAGTTTCTAGTAGTAGTTTCTTGCATTGGAAAGAATACAGCTTGTCCATGCCACCACTGGCTGTGTTTGCCAGGACTCCAGTCAATTATTTGTAGGTAATAAAACACTTCTACTTACATTATCATGTTGTAGGCTAGCAAAGAACGATACATATAATGCAGCACGGATGCAACTTATAGCCCAGTCTATGGCCCTTTATGGTCATTCTGCAAGCTTGGAAACAAACACCCAGTTGACCTTTGATAATGAACTGTGTAGGTCAATGACCCCAGAATATGTCAACAATCTAAAGTTTAGATAAGTACAGATATCTCACTGTTTGCACTTTGGTATCACTAATACCTGGTTTGGGGGTCATACTACGTAAGTAATTCAGAAATTTACCTGTATTCGATGATATTGCGTCATATTTCAGTACTTACAAGCCACATTTCTTATTGTGTTCCACTGTGATTAACTAATGACGCAGTTAGTCGTAGTTTACTTTTTTCCACACATATTTCACCGTTTTTCACAGTATTTCGGGTTCCACAGCTAGCACACGGCAACATAAGACGAGATAACAGTTTTCACGTACTTTCTTCACGATTTCAAGGCATTTTTACCCATACGTTTTGAACATTTTGTGCCGGTCTATTCTACGACGCAATTACAACACAGCTTCACATCTTGCGTGTTACGTGAAGTAACTGTTTACTGTTTTCGATGCTTTTTACAGCTGGTACCGACAGTAATAGATGATTTCGTAATAAACAACCGTATATTCACCTAAAACAGAAAGAAAACGCAAGCGCCGAAAGCCGGCCGGTGCTTATTAAATCATTGAATTTGGTTCATTTCACTTCTGAACTAATAAAGGATGCGCCTGATTTCCCTTATTTTGTTAGTGGTCGATCGTGAGCGTATTATAAAGTCTGGTATAGCACCAATTACACTTTTAATCCAATCGTTATCAATATTACAAAAGATACTAATGCGCGCCATTGCTCGTTCCTTTTCTAAATCTGTAGCGTCGCTAGTGTTGTGCCCTCTCTTGGCGCGCGTTAGGGATGTGCCGATACCAATCGACTCGGAGAGTCGATTATGCGGCTAACAGTACAGTACAGTACAGTATGTATGGATTTTTTCACCACTTGCTGGTGAAGAAAAACATCGAGAGGTAACTCATCTGTGTACGTTGGAAGAAGAAATTCGATGGCGTGCTCCTGTCCTCAATAGAATGTGACCTCTGAATGAATGATCCTTCTCGTAAACAGAAAAGACCAGGGGCATTATTGTGTAAGCACTCTGAAGTTCGGCTTCGCTTTTCCACCCGCTCGCTCTCGTGGCGTGAGTAACTGGCGCGAGCAGGAGAAAAAGCGAAGCGGCACGTCAGAGCGCTTACGCAATAAGTTTTCAGCATTGGGACTTTTATTAACAGAAATACAACTAAAATGTGTGATCAACACCACCATCTCTGTCTCTTTCACTCCCAAAAACGTTTGTTATGAGAGTAAGAAGAACGACAATAATATCGACGTCTCGAGCATACATCCCGTGATTCATTTCTATTGTCATAATATTTTTCTTTGTCATTGCTTGCTCAATGTATATTTTATTGGACTTTGAGTTTCCTCTGCACACCGTATTTTGAGATTGTCATTGAATTGGTTGTAAAACAAAGTATTTCCTCGTATATTTTTTAACTTTGATACAATAAATCGTGATGTTTTGTGAGAACTCATTAATCTGTCGTTTCACTATCGTCACCACCAGTCTACATAATATTTATGTTCATAGGTGACTAGCTTTTGCCCGCGGCTTCGCCAGCGTGGTTTTAATTTTTGTGCTATCCCATGGGAACATTTTATTTTTCTTAGTTTTTAGTCTTTCAAACTATGTCCATGTCAAAAATCAAGTTAATCCGTTGCTCCGTTGCTGCGTAAAAGAGGAACAAACCAATAAACTAAAAAACACACTAAGGACTTTACGTTATACATAGTAGAAGTTTTAGCGGTGGTTAAGTTATGCAAAGTTCGGCACGGTCAGTCTTCAGATGGGTGACATTTACAAATGAGTGCTACCGTGACTCGGTTGACACTTTAAATTGTAGGTTCCGATTATTTCAACTGTTTAGCCATGTCATAGATAGGCCTTCAGGTGGGTTTAAAACTGACACCAGGGCTGGCAACCTAGCCTATACGAACTTACCTTTACCCGTGGTGGCCTAGTGGGAAAACGCTCGTCCTACAAGCGAGAGGCGCGGTTTCAAATCCGGCCCCGTACCAATGAGTTATTTGGAATTTATGTTCGGATTTATACACCACTGGATTTTTGGTGAAAGAAAACAGCACACCCTGCATACTTCCGTGGAAGAAATTCGATGGCGTATGTGAACCTACCAACCCACACTGGGCCAGCGTGGTGGATATGGTCCAATCGCCTTTCGTGGTAGGCCTATGTTCAGCTGTGGACATTAAAAAAAGGCCGGTACAGTAGCGAACGGTTCTACCAAAGTACTCGGAAGACTTAATACTGCATGTTGAAATACATGATAGATACCTAGCATGTTTTCCCTAATGTCCCAAGATTTCTCACATTAAATCGTTGCTGGATACACGCCACTTCCTAAGAAACAACTCGCTTCTATTTTTCGTTTATTTTCGAGTTTCGATCATAATCGATAGCCTGGCAAAAAATCTGCAAACGGAATAATTTGTAGTAATACTTTTTGGCGTCGATTTGTTGATTAGAGACATTTCGTTGCCTGTGTAAGAAGAAATATCGTAAAAAGAAAGAGATTTAGGTACATGTATATATTATGGCAGTTTTCACGTCTTATGTACTGTATAGTGCTGCGCGCGGAAATTAGCGGTCTCCATTCGAGAATTTTACAGCGCCATCAGTCGGCGCATCTTCATGGTCATCATCATATCTGCCTCTGATCGGTGCTCTGACTGCCTCGGTGGCTCAGTGGTTAGTGACCCTGACTACTGGGTCAAAGAGGCGTGGGTTCGATTCCCACCCAGGGCAAATATTTATGTGTTGAACATAGGTGTTTGCCCTGTGTCTGGGTGTTATTTAGGCATTATCTATATACGTATGTATTTAAAAATTCGTATATGTAGCATATCAGTCTCTGACAGCTATATCACAAGCTTTGCTTTCACAAGTTTGGGCTCAGAGATCGTGTGTAAGATGTCCCCTAATACCTATCATATCGGCCTTAAGACTTCCACTGCTGGACATAAGCTTTTATAAATTTCCATTAGACCGGTTGAAAGCGGTTTACGTTTAGCGCGTACCTGCGTGAGTTCTACGTGTTTACTTCATAACAATTTCTTTATAATTAGGACTTGACAATAAAGTAAACAGCCGAAGTAGGTATTCGTTCACTCAACCGTTGGCTCGCGCCGCGTCACTGTCAAAACATTGCAGGTCATTCGCAGCTCCAGAATTAGGACAGATAGATATTCACTGTAGATTATTAGTAATGTACTGATTCACTAACTACAGGGTTATCCAGAACCGGTGTACTAAGCAGAAAAAGTGATTCAGACCATCATTATGAAAAACTTTTACTGTGGGATCAACTCGGAATTTGAGAAAAAAATCAGCTGTTTTATGTTTCAGTCTTGCAATTTTGTACGGAACAGCAGTTTTTTTGTCTCGATTTCCGGATTGGCCTCATAGTCAAAATAAATCATAATGAGGCTCTTATTCGGCTTAGTACAGGGCAAGCAGATAACACTGTATCATTAGTTAGTTCAGGCAACGTTTATGGTCCTCATCTATTTTCCAGGTTTTAGGTCTTACGATAGAAAGCAAAATAGTTATTTATCTAAGTGTCCGAAGGAAAAAACTTTATAGTACCAAAAAAATTCTGGTGTGGCAATGTCATGAACACGACAGTGTGTCGTACGTGAATACGTTTACGTAACCAAAATGACCTGAAAAATAGTCAAAATGGTGGAGCTTCCTCCTCCACTCTCTGCGATACGGCACAGCTTGGCGTCATGAATTATTTGATGATCTTTTAGCTATCCAACGGTGTAATTGAATTTAGGATGGAGATGGTAGATCTGAAGCTGCAGCACCAAACTGTATCCACCGATTTTGTTATGATTCGTTGTTTTGACTTACCTCTCTATATTACAATTAAAAACGTAATCACGTCAAAAATAAACCCGGTTGTTTTAACCGTTTAGCCATGTCAAAGGCCTTCAGGCGGCCTAAAAACTCTGACATCAGGGCTAACCACCCGGCCTATACGAACTTACAAAATCAATATGTTTTGGACATTCTTAGGTATTTAAAGTTATCTCTGTCTCTCTGGAGTAGCAGGAGTTATTTTCCATGAGGCTTTACGTCTCGTTCTTTCTTTGATCGAGTAAAAGACTAGGTTTCAGTGCCATATTCAATGACAATACAACTGCCGAAAACTCTCGACTTGAGGTACTGAGGTATGTCGGACGAAAAGATGTCACGCAGCTTTCCGAACGCTGCCCAGCCGAGTTGGATTCGGCGATTGACTTCTTTCTTAAAGTTGGACTTGCCTAGCTGGACTACTTGTCCTAGGTAGAGTAGGTAGACGTACGAGTCAACAACTTCAAAAACCGAGCTCTCAGCAGATATTAGGGTACAACATGGGCATTAAAACCGAGGCTAGGTTGACTTTAATTGCGTGCTGACGCTAGGGCGGCCCATACAAGCTTACGTTAGCAGCAAGTCAATTTCACTATTAAAATTTCACAGTACAAGATATCACCAGATGGCCAAACGCAGCGTCGAGTGACGACATATTTATATTTATGTTGACTTTGTTATCAACGTCGCTTCGGTTTCGGCCGTCGGCGGTGACCTTGGTGGTTTTAAATCAAGTTTCGTATGACTGTTGTGTTTTCTCTGCGATTTGTTTACTTGAAATATTTTCTTTTAGTGCGTGCGTATAAGGCGGTGGGTCGTTCGCCTAAACGTACGTGTATGAGCGACCATTCATGTAGCATGCAATGCGACATTGCAGCAAGGAGCACTTTCAAAGAGCCAGCAAACATCAGTAGCTGTATATCTTTTTAAATAAGACTAGCGAACCCACTACAGTGCCATCCGCCGGGCTGATTTGTGAATGTAACCATCCAGGGCGCCACCCAAACGCATACAAAAAAATCATTCAAATCGCTCCAGCCGTATAAGAGGAGTTCAGTGACATACACACATACAGTAGAATTATATTTATAAAGATAGGTTTGCGACAGACCACATCTGCCAGATGGTAATCAGATTATACTGTAGTGTAGCACGCTTACCTAGAAGATATCAATTTACTCAGGATTT
The DNA here is from genome assembly GCA_964007245.1 of Hypomecis atomaria. Taxonomy (NCBI): domain Eukaryota; kingdom Metazoa; phylum Arthropoda; class Insecta; order Lepidoptera; family Geometridae; genus Hypomecis; species Hypomecis atomaria. The sequence continues at coordinate 26,828,350 of OZ023279.1, forward strand.
GAAGCTTACGTTGTACCTTAGTCGAAAGGCAGACTCCAGCAAAACTTTTCACATTCCGGCTGTTCGTATAAAAAAATGTCACGACTCGAAACTTTTGGTTTATCATGAGAAATGTCCACCGTGGTGGCGCTTTGGGCACGACTGTCTTGCCATCGGCGAAGAGAGACATACTCGTAGCTATTACAGACAGAGGAAAAGATCTCATTGACGGTTATAGGTGAAGTCACACAAGCGCAAGTTGGTTAGGCTAGCCGCTAAGTTAACGGCTGTGGTGTTAACCACAAGCTGCACAAAACCCAATCTGACTGAAGCTCACGTAAAAGCTTGGATGAATGCGAGGATTGGGTTATTCGCAGCTTGTAGCTAACATCACAGCCGCCAAATTGTATGATGCTACTTATAGCTTAGTTAAAGTCAGAGGTCTTATAGAACAAATACAGAACGTTGCAGTAACGTTGGCGATACCTTTGTTACAGGATGCAAGGAAGGCGGCGTGCGACACGTCGCTGGCGCAAGCCACCATCAACCTGGAGCCGATCGGGCGCATACAGATGCGCACGCGGCGCACGCTGCGCGGCCACCTCGCCAAGATATACGCTATGCACTGGGGCAGCGACTCTAGGTGAGTCTACTCTATCTCCTGCCTCTACACTATTACAGGGCACTATCGACTTGGAACAGTTTCCTCAACCTGTCATATAATAAAGAAAAGACACGATAAAGAAGATAAAGATACGATTCAAACTCAATGGCAACTGTAAACTCGAGGTAGGCCGCTGCGCAGTAAATACATATGTCAGCGGAGGTGAACCGTGGGGTTTGCGCAGCCTATAGTCAACTTCAGAGACGCCAGTAAGTGTGATTCGACCTATTCCATTATATTCCAACTTGGAGTAGTTTTCTGAAGTCGTGGTAACTGGAAGCCCAGTGGACGTCTCACTCGCTTCGCCTCAGGATCATGTGATTAAAACACATAACTAGGACAGTGAGTTAGAAGAAAAAAAAAATATCAGTTCACATTTAGCTCTGTAAATAATTTATTGGTAACTTTCGATCCTCCTAAAATACAAGAAAAAAATAACGGGTTGGCACTCCGGCAGAAGTGAAAACTTGCTCCCCCCGTCTTACGAATTTTCGATCAAGTCACGTGTCCTGACGCGAGTTTAACATTTTTTACCCATCACAAAAAGTGCACAACGCCCCTAAAGAAGTTTTCACTTTAACAAAACATTACACGTATTTCATTCAATCTTATTTTGTCGATGTTCGATTTATACACCTATAATATCCACTCTTTCACGGTTTAACGTTCAACCACGGTATCTACAGCAGGTAATCTATGCAGCAGCCATTTCAACGCCGGTCGCCGTCTCCATGTGCGGATTTCAAAGCGCTATTGTCTCACCTCCTCCATTGTACGTCGCTGTCATTGTTCACGCAATTATTTGTATTGCGCCGTGTACATTTGTATATTTTTAGGCTGGTTTTCCTGTGTTAACCTGGTCGTTTAATTTTAAAGACATTAATTGAGATTCGTAAAGTTTCAGTAGTTGATAGAGTGCAGAGAGTATTCATTTTGTTTATCATGCCTCCTTTCGGTGTTCATCGATTTATAAGACGTCATCACGTCAAAAATTGTGAAAACATTACCTTTTGTTTACTTAGAATAAGAAAAAAACAGTAGAAGTGACATAAAGTAAAAAAGTTGTGAAGCATGATTCCACAAACATGGCGTCAAAAATCCATAGAAACTGCTATGTAATCTAGACACAAATGACACTTGAACTGCTGATCAAATGTCAAAATTGATTTCACAACGATGGTAGACAAACTTCAACCGTCTCCTAGGTAGGGCTTTTATTTTGAATTTTATCGGCATAGCAATAATGCCATGTCATTACAAACACCGCCCCTATGATCTGTCTATCATATCCCGTGTTCGAAAGGAGAGTGTAAACGCACCGCGGTCGAGTCTACGTGATACGTGACCGTAGGGGGGCGATATTTACGATCGATTGCCGGCGTTCGCGAGCCGATGACCTATAAATCTTGTACTTGTATGGAAGCAAAAATAAATGAAATAAAATGTTTTATAAAAACCTATTGCCAATCATATCCCATGTTGGAAAGGAGACGGTAAACGCACTGCGGCCGTGTCACGGTAATGGGATTGCAACAGTATTATGACTCGGCACTGTCCTTGAAATAAATATCTACAACCCCGCGTGGACGCGGTACGTAACGCGCGCTAGGGCTGCCCGTCTGGTAAGTAAATCGCACACTTACTGATTCGCGTTTGCCCTGATGCCGGGGCACTAGAATACGGCATCGGTATCTCCTGCCTGTAGTAAGAGCCTACTACAAGGGAACCCCTTGTCTTCGTGGGTGGTCAGAGTTCTCTGGCTATCCTCTCAAACGGGCCCGAGGAGGACGACAGCGTGTGTGGCAGTTGGCAACGTTGTCGTAGAGGACCGCACAAGCCTGGTTCTACTACCAAGCGAGTAGTCACACAAAGTGGTGGGAGCACTGGCGCGTTTCCTTTGGAGATCCCGGAGCTCTCAAGAGGGCACAAAAGCTGGCCACCGAGTTGGTTTAAGTGGGTACAATCTCACGTAACCCGATGGCACCCCAAAGCAGTCGGGCATCTTTCGAAGATTTCCCCCTCGTAAAAAAAAGGTATGATTCGCGTTTTAACCGTTTGTATGAAGACAGAATACTGTTAGATATCATTACCGTGCCTATGCCTATCATATCCAATGTTCGAAAGGAGAGTGTAAACGCACCGCGCCTGTGTACGTGACCGCCCGGGGGCGATGTTTACGATCGATTGCCGGCGTTCGCCAGCCGATGACCTATAAAACGCTGAAAGGCTCGAGATTCGAACCATTCTATATTTTTATTGTGTTACCGGCCGGAATCAAGGTTGGCTGTAAGGATAATTAATGTCAAGAGGAACTCTAAGTATAATAAGGGTTCTTACTTGCCAGGGGTCAAGTAGTAATTTTGCTTATACTGTGGTTATTTCTACGACATACTACATACAGTCGTGGTGGTCTAGTTGTTTTAACGCTGGTCTGTCATTCTTGAGGTCGTGGGTTCAATCCCGGTCCCGTACCAATGAGTTTCTTTGGAACTTATGTACGGAATTTCACACCACTGGCTTTTCGGTGAAGGAAAACATTGTGTGGCAACCTGCATACGTCCGTAGAAGAAATTCGATGGCGTATGTGAATCCACTACCCGCACTGGGCCAGAGTGGTGGATAAGGCCCAATAACCATTCGTGGGTAGGCTTACGTCCTACAGTGAACTATTAAAAAGGCTGGTACAGTACTACATACTAAGTTCGGTACGGCATAATATTTTGGGGGAATTGTTCAGAGCGAGAAAATATTTTTAAAGCTCAAAAGAAGTGTCTGAGGTCAGTGTGTCGCTTGAAATCCACGGATTCTTGTAAACCATACTTTGTGAAATTCAATGTATTGACATTTCCATGCCTCTATATTTACGAGGTGGCCGTTTTTGTCAGGACCAATATACAGATGTATGAACATCTCAAGAGTGAAAGACACAAGGCTAAAACTAACGTAACTAACGTGTGCCGACTCGGAGAACTGCATGTTTTGGTGGGGGCATTTGTGGTATGGCTCCGGTAATATACAATCATTTACCAAAAATCATATTGGAATCGGTTAGTGTAGCTATGTTTAAAGGGAAGCTATTTAGTTTATTAGCATCAAAAGCATATTATAAGGTGAAAGAGTTTTTGGATGACAAATTTTAGTAATTTTAGTTTTGTTAGTTATTGTTAGCTTGTTATGCATAGTTAAGAATTGTTGATTTTATTGATTTACATGATGTTGATTCTTGCGACAGTTAATAATGAAATTTTATTTGACATTTTTTGTAAAAATCTATTTGACATTGTATGTTCATAATGGACCAAACTGTTGGCACTTTTTAGAACTAAGACCTTATAATGTAACACAGTTTGACAATAAACTTTATCTTATCTTATCTTATCTTAAGTTACTACTACGTTGATATATTTTAGGATATCATTATGCTTACTTTTTACTATGAGACCGATCCAGCAATTGCGAAAAAAAAAACAGCTAGCTATTTCTTACATTTTGTTTGTTGAAAATCATGAACTTTGTGTATGAAACAGCAGAATTTTTTGGTGATTTTGGTAGGTAGGAGCAGGTACAATGATGTCCTATACCTATAACGTGTAATATTTAATATGTCCTTCATTCAGAAACTCTCCGTAAGTTCCTCTACGTCCAGTTGTGGACGTCCTTAAGCTGAAGTGATGAAGTTGAAGTTTTCTGGAAGGTGTCAGAAATAAGGCTTGCTGTTTTGATAAAAAAATGATTCACGGAAATTAATTATGTTCGTATTATAATTATAGTCACACGTAGAGAAGCAAAATGTTTACGATCGATCACCAGCCTTCGTCAACCTTTTATAAAAATCGGCCAAGTGCGGGTCGGACTCGCGCACGAAGGGTTCCGTACCGTATGGGAGCCCCATTCCTCTTGCCGTTATTAATAGCGGGCAAAAATTCTTAAAAATCACATTTGTTGTATGGGAGCCCCCCTTAAACATTTATTTTATTTGTTTTTAGTATTTGTTGTCATAGCGGCAACAGAAATACATCATCTGTGAAAAATTTCTGCTGCCTAGCTATTTCGCTATTTCACGGTTCATGAGATACAGCTCGGTGACAGACAGACAGACGGACATCGAAGTCTTAGTAATAGGGTCCCGTTTCTACCCTTTGGGCACGGAACCCTAAAAACGAAAGAGGTTCAGAGATTCTACTTGTACTATATTTTTATTATGTTACCTTGCGAAAACAAGGTTGCAATCGAATGTGAAAGAGAGGTCATTTACTCTCTGCTCTGTCATACTGATGTGTTTTTTTAGGGTTCCGTACCCAATGGGTAAAAACTATTACTAAGACTCCACTGTCCGTCTGTCTGTCTGTGTGTGTGTCTGTCACCAGGTTGTAGGATTGTCTCAGGAACCGTGATAGTTAGACAGTTGATATTATCACATATTGTGCTGTATTTCTGCAACGGCAACAGTAGATGTGTTATTCTGATATATAAGCAATATAATTGCAAAGTTTCATCTCAATCCGTTCAGTAGTTTTTGCGTGAAAGATTAACAAACATCCATACATCCATCCATCCTTACAAACTTTCACGTTTATAATATTAGTAGGATGTGTGTGTTGTGTCTTGTGTCTGTACACGGCTAGAATAGAATATCGTTTATTGCTATAAACTGGTACATAAGTTACCATAGAATTGATATAATATTAAATGATATAATATTATTTGCCTAGCAATATTACCTTATAATATTGCTAGGCATAGTTTATGCCGGCCTCACTTGTTTGTTCACAACATTCTGTCTTTATTTTTTTATTTGGTCTGAGGCGCTGATGCGTAGAACTCTCCATAATGGCTTTGGCTATTTGTCGCGAGCCGTACTCAAAATTATGGCACATACTTACACTAAAGACATGTAGTATTGAAAACATATTTAAAAACTAAGTGACATGAGTTCATGACAGCTGTTCATTAACAATGAAATTAATATTTATGTAGTATGTTCGTCATTTTCCTGTAGATTACGACATGGCCGTACCGACTACCCCATACTCGTTTGCTTATTTAAATGCTATGCTAATTTAACCCTTATTACGTTTATGTTTAGAGTATATGGTTGAGTCATAGTTGACGTCACATTGACGGCTATGGTGTGATTTTGTTACATACTCGTATTACATACCTCAGGAAAAAGGTTTAGGATCACTTAGTATAAAATCACAAAATACTGACAGATCCAGGTGGAGCTTAACCATTTTCCAAAAAGGTTTTTTTCCGAAAATATTTTTAAAACCTTACCCTGGATAATGCCCAGGGCTACCACATTGGATTCAAATTTGCTAAGTCTATCAAAGTTGAATCCAATCGAGTCGGTTAATAAATAAACCTAGTTAATTAACCGACTGTAACTGTGCTGGAAGTCGGTCTCTACTGTACTGTACCAGCCTTTTTAATAGTCCACTGCAGGACGTAGGCCTACCCACGAAGGGTGATTGGGCCATATCCACCACGCTGGCCCAGTGCGGGTTGGTGTATTCACATACGCCATGGAATTTCTTCCTTGGACATATGCAGGTTGCCTCACGATGTTTTCCTTTACCGAAAAGCCAGTGGTGTGAAATTCCGTACATAAATTCCAAGGAATTAATTGGTACGGGACCGGGTTTGAATCCACGACCTCACGATTGTAAGGCGGGTGTCATTACCACTAGACCACCACGGCTTCTTGGAAGTCGGTCAATGAACTTAGATTTATTAACCGACTTCTAGCACAGTTACAGGTTTGACTACTAACCAACGTCCTACTGATCGAACGTCATAATAATATATACTACCTGGTTCTATTTTTAACACTGATCGATTCGCTGACTTGACAAGATAGAGAAGCTAAACTTTAGGATCGATTCTAATGCCTTCTTTTGTTTCCAGGAACCTGGTGTCCGCCAGTCAGGACGGCAAGCTGATAGTGTGGGACAGCCACACCACGAACAAAGTGCACGCGATCCCGCTTCGCTCCTCCTGGGTGATGACCTGCGCTTACGCCCCCTCGGGCTCGTACGTCGCTTGCGGCGGTCTCGATAACATTTGCTCTATCTACAGGTATGCTCTATCTCCAGGCAGTAAGGACTATAATGATGTCTGCCAGTCATAATTAGTTAGAATATTCAGGGAAAACTGTACGTGATCTCACTTCTGTCTTCTTGGGTGATGAGGTGATAACTTACGCCTAAGATCCCTGAGGCTCCTTTGTCACTTGCGGCGGTCTCGACAACATTTGCTCTATCTACAGGTATGCTCTATCTCCAGGCAGTAAGGACTATAATGATGTCTGCCAGTCATAATTAGTTAGAATATTCAGGGAAAACTGTACGTGATCTCACTTCTGTCTTCTTGGGTGATGAGGTGATAACTTACGCCTACGATCCCTGAGGCTCCTTTGTCACTTGCGGCGGTCTCGACAACATTTGCTCTATCTACAGGTATGCTCTATCTCCAGGGTGTAAGGTCTATAATGCTGTGTCTGTCAGTCATAATTATAGCTAGTCAGAATATTCAGGAAAAACTGTACGTCATCCCACTTCTGTTTTCTTGGGTGATAAGTTCATGACTTACGCCTACGCTCCCTGAGGCTCCTATGTCACTTGCGGCGGTCTCGACAACATTTGCACTATCTCTCAGAATCTAAATCTCTCAGAGGGTTGCTAATCCTCTGATAGCTTGGGATAATCATGAATATAGTGTACGAGATGCGAAGTGGTATCTCTTGGGTGATTAGTACTACGCTCCGTCGGGCCCCTGTGTCGCTTACGGCAGTTTTGATAACATTTGCTCTATCTACAGGTGAGTTCTAACTTTTAGAGAGTGATCTCTATAATGCTGTGATAGTATGCTATTAGTCAGCAAAGAGTATGCGAAATCCCACTTCGTTTTTTTCTGGATGATGTCTTGCGCCTACGATCCTTTGAGCACCCATGTCGTTTGCGGCGGTCTCGACAACATTTGTTCTATCTACAGGTGAGTTTTATCTTCCAGAGAGTAAGGTCTATAATACTGTGACAGTGTGGAATAGTCAGGAAAATGTATACGAGATTCCACTTCGCACCTCTTGAGTATTACGTCGCTTTCGGCGGTCTTGACAACATTTTGCTCTATCTACTAGTAGGCGTTATGTCTTCGAGTATATGGTTTATAATGCTCTGATATTGCAAGATGTCAAGATGTTGTTGCGGTAGATTTGACAACAATCGCTCTGTTTTGGTAGATTTGACAACAATCGCTCTGTTTTGGTAGATTTGACAACAATCGCTCTGTTTTTTTAAAATCTGCTTTAGTTGTTTTCTTAAACGTTGTGTTCTCCGTTTCCAGCCTAAAGACACGCGAGGGTAACGTGCGCGTCTCCCGCGAGCTGCCGGGCCACTCGGGCTACCTCTCCTGCTGCCGCTTCCTCGACGACAACCAGATCCTCACCAGCTCCGGAGACATGACCTGGTGAGTCTCATACACCATCCAAACGGAAACGGCCATTAGTATTATTACTCATATTCCTGGGGTTTTATTTTCTTGCAGGAGGTATGAAAAGTAAAGTATGCACCACTAGAATCAAGTCTGTTTGTCTTGGGCGACTTGAATCCCTTGCTTTACTCAGGACTCTAAATAATTCCCATAACACCCTCGCTGCGCTCGGAATTTGACTATAGAGTCCTTCGCTACGCTCAGGGTCCGACTGTCGCCCGTGACGTAAGACACCACTTAGTTCTCTCGGTTCATAATCTACTATTTATAAATAATGATTTTGTACAATGTAAATAGCAGATCTATAAAGCCATTCAAAATACAATTGGGATTGTAAATTGTGCTTTTCCTTCCTTCTTGATTTATTTTTCCTTTCCGTGTCAGTAAAACACACCGTGATAATAAAACATTAATAAGCTAGTTGACAATATTTTTTTGATGTCCTCTTGTAACAGCTAACCATAAACAGAGCCGATTAACGAAAACAAAAATAATATCAACTTAGAAATAAAGAAGTTAAAGGTTATTTATTTTCTTGCTAGACAAAGAGTGCACTATGGCAGGCTATGACGTCACTGACCGTAAGTGTCAATCATTCGCTATACCATGTTATGCTTTGTCGAAAAGGGACAAGGCATCCCCTCTTTATCCCTTCCAAAATCTTTACAAGCTTATATCTCTGAACTCGATTAGCCAATTTGTGTTCAGTATGCTGAGTGTGAGTTTTGTCGTAAACATGACGCGCTCTACGGGGAACGCGTAAGCATGTAATTTGTATGAAGATATGTACAGCGCCACTAGCGGCGTTTTTGAACTGTACTGTCTTCATACAAAACTCACACTCAGCATACTGTGTCACTTTTTTTCACCGTCGGACATTTTTCTTGCAAGCGAGCACGCGCGCTAACCAGTCCCGGCGTTGATGGTGAAATTAAACCAACCGTGCATTGGCAACTTCTGAAGTGACTCCTATTTTGAATCATACAATGTTTTGGTTTGAAATAGGAACACTTATGTGGAATTTGATCTGAGACAGAGTTCTTGACTTATTAGGTATTTGTTCAGAGATTGTGACATCATAATTATTTTTTGCAAAAATAGCTAGAATTTCGAAAATCGAAATCGGGCCACTAGGTAAAAAGTTATGCGCTGTCAAAAATGATATGCCATTTCGGTAAAATACTTGCAAGTGCTGGTGTTCAAATGTATTTTATTTGCTTCTAGCGCCTTGTGGGACATCGAAACGGGCCAGCAGTGCGGTCAATTCACCGGGCACACGGGCGACGTGATGTCCCTTTCTCTCGCGCCCGACCAGCGTACTTTTGTCTCGGGCGCGTGCGACGCGTCCGCCAAACTGTGGGACATCCGCGACTGTGCCTGCAAGCAGACCTTCCCGGGACACGAGAGCGATATCAACGCTGTCACGGTGAGTGTTCTCTCTGTCTGACTCGTGGCAGGCTGTGTGTGTCTGTCTCCTTCGCACGTGTAGCCAAACTGTGGGACATCCGCGACTGTGCCTGCAAGCAGACCTTCCCGGGACACGAGAGCGATATCAACGCTGTCACGGTGAGTGTTCTCTCTGTCTGACTCGTGGCAGGCTGTGTGTGTCTGTCTCCTTCGCACGTGTAGCCAAACTGTGGGACATCCGCGACTGTGCCTGCAAGCAGACCTTCCCGGGACACGAGAGCGACATCAACGCTGTCACGGTGAGTGTTCTCTCTGTCTGACTCGTGGCAGGCTGTGTGTGTCTGTCTCCTTCGCACGTGTAGCCAAACTGTGGGACATCCGCGACTGTGCCTGCAAGCAGACCTTCCCGGGACACGAGAGCGATATCAACGCTGTCACGGTGAGTGTTCTCTCTGTCTGACTCGTGTGAACCTGTGTGTGTCTGTCTCCTTCGCACGTGTAGCCAAACTGTGGGACATCCGCGACTGTGCCTGCAAGCAGACCTTCCCGGGACACGAGAGCGATATCAACGCTGTCACGGTGAGTGTTCTCTCTGTCTGACTCGTGGCAGGCTGTGTGTGTCTGTCTCCTTCGCACGTGTAGCCAAACTGTGGGACATCCGCGACTGTGCCTGCAAGCAGACCTTCCCGGGACACGAGAGCGATATCAACGCTGTCACGGTGAGTGTTCTCTCTGTCTGACTCGTGTGAACCTGTGTGTGTCTGTCTCCTTCGCACGTGTAGCCAAACTGTGGGACATCCGCGACTGTGCCTGCAAGCAGACCTTCCCGGGACACGAGAGCGACATCAACGCTGTCACGGTGAGTGTTCTCTCTGTCTGACTCGTGGCAGGCTGTGTGTGTCTGTCTCCTTCGCACGTGTAGCCAAACTGTGGGACATCCGCGACTGTGCCTGCAAGCAGACCTTCCCGGGACACGAGAGCGATATCAACGCTGTCACGGTGAGTGTTCTCTCTGTCTGACTCGTGTGAACCTGTGTGTGTCTGTCTCCTTCGCACGTGTAGCCAAACTGTGGGACATCCGCCACTGTGCCTGCAAGCAGACCTTCCCGGGACACGAGAGCGATATCAACGCTGTCACGGTGAGTGTTCTCTCTGTCTGACTCGTGTGAACCTGTGTGTGTCTGTCTCCTTCGCACGTGTAGCCAAACTGTGGGACATCCGCGACTGTGCCTGCAAGCAGACCTTCCCGGGACACGAGAGCGATATCAACGCTGTCACGGTGAGAGTTCTCTCTGTCTGACTCGTGGCAGGCTGTGTGTGTCTGTCTCCTTCGCACGTGTAGCCAAACTGTGGGACATCCGCGACTGTGCCTGCATGCAGACCTTCCCGGGACACGAGAGCGATATCAACGCTGTCACGGTGAGTGTCTCTGTCTGACATGTGTGAAGCTAGATGTGTCTATCCTTCTCTTAGGTATCTATCTCCAAATCAAGGAACAAATGAACTGAACTATCAGTGACTGAACATGAACAGATCTTCATTAGAGCGATAATAACGCTGCAATGGCATGACTAGTTGCCAGTGATGACATATGGAACTGAAACATGGTCTTTTACTGTGGGCCTTATGAATAAGCTCAGGATAGCCCAACGTGCTATGCAGAGGGCTATGCTCGGCGTCTCTCTGCGAGATCGAATCAGAAATGAGGAGATCCGCAGACGAACCAAAGTTACCGACATAGCCCGGCGGATTAGCAAATTAAAGTGGCAATGGGCAGGGCACATAGTTCGGAGAACGGATGGCCGATGGGGCAGTAAAGTTCTCGAATGGAGACCACGGACCAGCAAGCGCAGCGTAGGACGTCCACCGACTAGATGGACTGACGATATAATAAAAAACGCTGGAACGCGCTGGATGCAGGCCGCTTCCAACCGGCCTTATCGGAAATCCATAGGGGAGGCCTATGTCCAGCAGTGGACGTCTTACGGCTGATGGATGGAGAAAGTAGTTGCATTTTTTGCGCTTACCTCCCGGGCTATTTGGGAAACTATGTAATAACCGTGTCCCCATTTTCCGTCCGCAGTTCTTTCCGAGCGGGTTCGCGTTCGCGACGGGCTCCGACGACGCGACCTGCCGGATGTTCGACATCCGCGCCGACCAGGAGCTGGCGATGTACTCGCACGACAACATCATCTGCGGGATCACGTCCGTCGCGTTCTCCAAGTCGGGGCGGCTGCTGCTCGCGGGATACGACGACTTCAACTGCAACGTGTGGGACTCTATGAAGAGCGAGCGCGCCGGTGAGTGGTCACCCTTTTTGTAGGTTTTTAACACCATAAAACACATTTGACGTTGGAAAGAACACTCTTGACATGATATTTGTCAGTGACAAGACACTTGACACACTGACAAGACACTTGACTCTAAACCATGAATATTGACACGGTCAAGTTCCTTGCTACGGACAAGACCCTTGACACTGACAGGAGACTTGCCACTGGCAAGACACTTAACACTGACAAGACACTTATCAATGATCAGATCCTTTCCACTGACAAGTCACTTGGCACCGACAAAGACATTTAACACACTAGATATAAAGACACGTGCCACTGACAAGACGCTTGACCAAGACGCTTAACACTGACAAGATCCTTGCCATTGACATAACTTTTGATACTGACAAAGATACTTGACACACTAGACATCGATAAGACGACTTCAACTGCAACGTCTGTGATTCTATGTAGAGCGAGCGCAGGTGAGTCATATTGACATTTTGGCAGGTCTTTAGAGGCATTGGCACGGATAAAAGATGTTTCACGCTGCGAAAAACACCTTTGGCATGATATTTGGCACTGACAAGAGATTTGACATTGACTAGACACTTCTTGACATTCAACAATCCTTGCCAGGCCGCTGACAAGATACTTACATGAACAAAAATCTTGACGAGTCTAAGACACTTAACACACTAGATACTCGTACTAATAATGACACTTGACGCTGACAAGATCCTTGGCTATGAGAAGACACTTGACACTGACAAAACTATTGACACCGACAAAGACAGTTAACACACTAGATACTAATAAAGACCCTTGACAGTTACAAAATCCTTGCCACTATCAGTACACTTTATATTGACAAAACCATTGACACCGACAAAGCCACTTAACACACTAGATATCAAAACTGTATTGTGAAACCCCAGTTCAGTTCCTGACACTATACTATCTACTATACAGTACAATAGTGACAATGACACTGCTAACATACAATGTTGATTAATCAATATGATTAATCATAATTTTAACCTTACAATGTTGTCCGCAGGCATACTGGCCGGCCACGACAACCGCGTGTCCTGTCTGGGCGTCACCGAAAACGGAATGGCCGTCGCCACCGGCTCCTGGGACTCCTTCCTGCGCATCTGGAACTAAACCCCCACCCCCACACCCCCCACCACACCACACACCACGCACCACGCCGGCTAGGGAACCTCAGACATACGCGCACGAATGATAGGCAACATCTGATATAAGGGATAGAAGGCTAGGGGACATCTGACAAGCTTGGGCATATCTGATGAGCTAGGGAACATCTGATTATAAAGTATATAAGGCTAGGGGACATCTGATATAAGGGGTATAAGACTAGGCGACATCTGACATGATAGGGCACCTCTGATGAGCTAGGAAACATCTGATATATGGCTAGGGGACATCTGATAAGCTAGGAGCCATCTGTTAAGTCAGGGAAGATCTGACATAAGCTAAGGAACATCTGACAAGCTAGGGAATATCTGACATAAGCTATGGGACATCTGACATAATCTAGAGGCCATCTGACAGAAGCTAGGGACATCTGATACGTAAAAAGGGTTTTAAATGACTAACACACGCTAGAGGAAATATAACTAGAAAAAATATAACAGATCCTAGGGGAAATTTGACAGATGCCAGGGGACATCAAAAATTGCTTAGGGAATAAATTCAATGTTATAATCCTTTGAAAAGCTACGGAATGATGGGCCTTGGATCTTGTGTCATATTGTATGGAAATGTCCTAATAATATGTTGTGCAGAGCATATAAAATAAAACACGCATAAAATCAAGACTACTATTAGTCTGTTTTCTATCTCAACTTTGTTAATTTTGATGGTCACGCTGGATATATTTGTAAACCTTAATAAAAGCTACAGAGGCTAAATTTTGTCTGTCTTATCTAACAATTTGGAAAGCCTATTGTTTTAATGTTTGGCAGTGATATCCCAAAACTGCTTAAAATTGAGATGTGATAATGATCTAGGCTGCAGTATTGTCCTATGCTACAGCGGTAGAAAAAATGGCCACATTTTTAACAACAAACTATTGAAAATTCGGGGTTCAAGTAGCGTGAAGCGAATAATGGTGGGTATTTTTTTATCTTCGGGCGATGTTTCTCGTATATCTTTATATAAATGGCGGTAACTTATTAAAGAAATAGATTATTTTGTTTCCTAATTTACCCCCCCGGCCCGTCTTAGGTCCCGCCCTGGAAAGTTTTATAATTTTATATAAAAAAAATCGCGGTGTGTGATCGGTGTAAAACTTTGTTGCGAATTGTACTAAAGTAAAATTTACTCGATTAAGTTAAAGTTCAAAATCGATTAACTCGTTTCGACGTTGCTATTATGTCTGAATGTCGATGAAGTATCGATTTTAATCGATCGGTTCTGATTTTTAATCGAATTGCTGTTGCATAGATTTACTATTACATGGGATGTAACGTATTATTATTACTGAGTCACATAAAATTGAACTGTATGTCGTCAATGAAGTGACTCTTTTCCCTTGAAGTCATAATAAAATTGGCTGGATGACATATTTTTCTATTGGGTCATAAAAAAATGAAACCGTACAAGATCAAATTTGATACAAATAATAACATATATGATACAAAAGAAATATTTTTCAGTGTTGATCCGGAATCTATGTTTTTGTAAATCTATGAACAGACTAGTTGAATTTTCTACATTAATGGCAAAGACGATAAATTTTCTAAATTTAATCTGTCGTTAAATAATCGTCTAATTAAATCGGACAGGTCTCTAAAAGCCTGACACGTAATCTGATTTTGTGTGAGAGAGATAGCCTAATATGAAATTCACAAGAGCGAAAAGAACGAGCTATGTCCTTTGTAGTTTGTTTCATTCACACAAATGAATGTATACATATAGCTATCCTTTTCTAAAGATTAGATTGATCGTATCAGCTTTACTTTCGAATACTAGCACAAATCGGCGCCGATTTAGTTTTTTCTATTTTAATATTGTCTTTTATTTCACAATTGAACGTGTCTTGGCACAATGACGAAATAAGACAATGCGTACAATTTTGAAAATTTAAATTGACAGAAATATCATGAGAAAAAAGGAAGGAAATATATTACCATCTCATTTTCTCCAGTTTGATGAATATGTGTGGGAAACATACGAGTCCGAACGCGGCTTAAAATGTCTGACACCAGGGCTGACAGCGCTTGCAACTTTTAAATAAACTTCTTGGACACATAGTAACTATGCATTTTTAAACTTTAGTTCTGTCAATTAAAATTTTCAAAAATGGTCACAATTTCTACTAAAAAAAATCGGCGAATCGTCCGCACAGAATCGCTTTATTTATTTACTTTTATTAGAATTATCTCTTACAATAGGGAAAGCATTTAATGTAACGATTAAATATATAGGGTGGAATTTCTGAGTATGTCTGTGTGCGTGTATGTATGTGTGCGCGACGCTAACAAACTGCTGCGGAAATGGCTTGAGTTACTATAAAATTAAAGTATTTTTCATAGTTTTTCTTTGAAATTTTGGTTTTGTGACAGTTTTAAAAACTACCCTCAAAATGAAAATATGTCATCGAGCTCTTAAACGTGTGTTTCAATTTTAAAATCTTCACTTGATGTTTAATATCTATTTCAAACTAAATAAGCTTTATAACATACATATGTGGATATCACAGAAATAGTTATATATCGAACTAGCGACCCGCCCCGGCTTCGCACAAATTATACATATAAACCTTCCTCTTGAATCACTCTATTTAAAAAAAACCGCATCAAAATCTGTTGCGTAGTTTTAAAGATATAATCATACATGGGGACAGACAACGGGAAGCGACTTTGTTTTATACTATGTAGTGAAGATTTAGGACATTCAAAATGTTTTGAATCCTACTAATATCACGGAGAAACGATTTGCGTCTTTTACACATTTCAGTTTGATAGAAAAAGGCAGTTAATTTACATGTTATTCAAAACTAAACCAAGATGTCTTCTCAAAGTTTTCTGAGCTTGAGCCATTTTCACACAGTGCAACATTGATTGTTCACGATATACATACTGTTTATATATTGTAATATGTAATTATACGTTCATATATAATATAGCTGGACGCCTGACACGGGGGCTAGCAGTGCTTCTACATTTAATTTTTATTGGTAAGTTTCTCACATACCTACTATTATTTTTTCTTTAAGTTTTTCCAGCTAAATTCATTCAAATTATAGACCAAGTCAAACTTTTCGGCGGCTGTGATGTTAGCTACAAGCTGCGTTAAATCCAATCTGACTGAAGCTTAAGGTGGTTTCAGACTAGCATTTTTTACGCGCGTATAAGCTCATTTTTAGGGTTCCGTACCCAAAGGGAAAAACGGGACCCTATTACTAAGACTTCGATGTCCGTCTGTCTGTCTGTCTGTGACCGGGCTGTATCTCATGAACCATGATAGCTAGGCAGCTGAAATTTTCACAGATGATGTATTTCGGTTGCCGCTATAAATACTAAAAACAAAATAAAATAAATATTTAAGGGGGGCTCCCATACAACAAACCTGATTTTTTAGACGTTTTTCGCTCTATATTAATAATGGTAATAGGTAGATGCTTGAAATTTTCACAGAATATTTAGTTTCATATTCACTTCAATAATAAATAATAAAATAAATATTTGAAGGGGGCTCCCATACAGTACGGAACCCTTCTTGCGCGAGTCCTACTCGTACTTGGCCGATTATTGGCACACGCGCAAATCGTACGCGCTTTGACGTGTATATGTACTGACACGACACCACTACTGGTGTAGATCGCGTTATACAAGTTGGTGGATGTGAAGTTAGCCACAAGCTGCGCAATAACCTATCAACGCGCGGCATCGTGTGAGCTTCAGTCAGGATAGGATATTGCGCAGCTTGTAGGTAACTTCTCATCCGCCGACTTGTGTGGCGCGGCTTATACAAATAAAAAAATAAATATTAGGGGACATCTTACACACGGTCTCTGACCCCAAACTAAGCAAAGCTTGTCATATGGCTGCCAGAGACTAATATACTACATAGACATATTTTGACTAAATAACACCCAGACACAGAGCAAACACCTATGTTCATCACAAAATGCTTGCCCTGGGTGGGGATCGAACCCACGCCTCTTTGATCCAGAAGTCAGGGTCACTAACCACTGAGCCACCGATGCTGTCCCCAATAATAAGTCGGGAAATGTCAAAAGAAAGTAAACAAGAAAATGTCTTTGTGCAAGTGGGCGGGGATAAAAAGTTGTGCCCAGCGAGTCACCAGACGGACATTTTGACGTGACAACGTCTTTTAAATCGATGAACGCCGACTGCTCACACGAAAAAGCATGACGCATTGTCACGTTTCGCCTGAGCCGAGCGCACAAGCGAGAGCGCGGAGCAAGCGATAGAGAGGCACGATCGGCCTAAGCGTTCGGCTTGTTTCAGTTGTTGATTCAACAATGTTTTCTTGTGACGTTATCACGTAAAATAGGGATGTTTACTGGGTATAAAAATCATTATTATAATTAGTCTGTCAGTTAGATTATAAAAAAATATTTGACACGTATTTTTTCTTTTGTCAATTCAACAATTAGAGACAAAAATAAACCTTGTCAAAGTTTGAGAGTGGGGGCTCGTGACGGCACTAGCCGGTACATTTGATAGCGGTTAGTGACGTCACGCGGAACTTTAACGGGCTATATCTTCATCAATTTTTGCTAAATTGACAAAAGAAAAAATATAATATTTTTTGACAATGTTATTTTGACGGACTAATTATATTTTTTTAGTAAACAAGCCTATTATTGTCCGTTAACCGACTTACAGACAAAAAATTTTTTTTATTAGCAAACCCTTAAGGCCAGTATAATTTTGATTTTTCGTATACTTAAGATGGTTTTAAATATTATTAAATTCTCATTTTTCAATTTTTCCAGGTTAAACCATCGCACCACAGAGTAATCCACCATTTAAAAAAATCCTACAATTATTAAAGAACCAAATATTATGATTAAAATTTATCTATGCGTAATTTATTGAATTAATATTGTTTGTTTGTATTTAAACGTCACCTTTTGTAAGTGTAATGTAATCTTATTATTCATAAACAGTCTGTAATATATTTTGTCTCGTTTTCACGGCATGATAATTCTTGCAGCATAGTTATACAGGGTGTCCTAAGATTTCAATAACCGATAAATTGAAGAATGATGATTATATCTAAATGGTAGCGCTCATAGCATAGTTTGACTAAGTGTTCTGAACTCATCGCCGAAGTCAAGCAAAGGTCGGCACGGCCACTCTTCGGATTGGTGACCGCGAGTGGCATTTTCAGCTGAACACTGCCGTATGGTAACGCGTAGATGCCATGGTAGAGGCTTTCGGGCGGTGTGAAAAACTAACACCAGGGCTAGCCACCCAGCCTGTACTAGCTTATATCAGTTTATGCCATTTTTGCATAAATTAAATTTTTAAAATATCGAACTTGATTTTTTAACGACTGTCCAAAAATGAGTAGGTATTCGATGTGTCGTTGAGTTTTAGGACCTGTATGATAGATATAGAGTGTTTATGAATGAGAAGGTTATTGTGGAGTTAAATTATGATTTTAAAATGTATGTTTACTTATTCCGAAGCGTTTAATAGGCTTTAAAATGTTATGTATCTGTCTCTTTTTCGCCCGTTACACTTCAATGAAGCGGGAAAGTGATAGAACATTAGCTTGTGGAACGTCTGTGAATAAGAAATTAGTGTTTAGAATTCACAATTTAATGTTTAGATATTCAGATTTTTTTTTAACTGACGAAATAATTCATTATTCAATCATTATTCTGTCTTTTGTAATATCTGCGCACGAATTGTAAAAAGAGTTTATTATGGTAACATTGTCTATTTTTGTTTCTAGCGATCTTGTTAAATGGACATTGGTGTCGATTCTGAGTTGCCATTATACTGAATTTATCTGACAGTTTCAATATGTGCGTCTCTGTTTTATTTGTACTGTGAGAAAGAGATGCCTTATAACTGTCTAGTAAATATTAGTTTAAAAGTAACTCAGAATTTGACTCTAGTTATTTTATTTCAGAATTTTAGGAATTTAGTTTAAGTTTACAGTGATTTAATACTTTGACATTTTGCAATATATAATTATAACAATTTTATACAATTTGTTTCCTTTCTAAAAAGGATCTTACTACAATAGTTTTAAGGGTCGGTTTTGAAAGTAAATCTTTTAACAACGCACAATGGCTTTATATGAAAAAAGTTCGCACAATTTAAAATGATCTTAAACCGCCTTATTACAAACGCAGACCGCCTTACTACAACGATTTAAACATGCTTTAAACACTGTTTAACCGTACAATTCGTACTGTTAAACATTGTTTTAGACAATGCGTAAAACTATTGTGGTAAGAGGGGAGTTATTTGGTAGTTCGTGTTTTGTCTTTTACAAGAGAATTTAAATTGTCAATGAAAGACAAAGGCAAAACATACAAACTACTCCGAAGTAACTGCGTTTATTATACGTCGAATCAAACTCCAAGGCGGTTGTGAAGTTAGCTACAAGCTGCACAAAACTCTATCCTCGCGTAGCTATTATAAGAGCTCCAGTCAGGATTGGATTATCCGCAGGTTGTAGCTAACATCACACCCGCCTAGAAGTATGATTCCGTCTATAATAAGAGGGGGTAAGGGTTTACTTCCAAAGTCGATTGTTTATCGAAGTTTTTATTAAAAATACGCACATTGAGTTCAAATTGAATTTGTTAGTGTTATGTCCAAATGTAAAGCATTTCTCCTTCATTCCCTCGCTTCCGAAATTCCACGCCTTTGGCCCAAAATAACTGCATTGAAGTATGGACTTTAAATCGTGCTCGTAAAACATGATTTTGAATGACAAATTTGCGTACAATACACATCAAGCGGTTGGTTGCGATTTTGATGTTTAAAATTGAAACGTATGCAAATCTATAGGTTCAAATTAAATAGCTGATTTCGAGTTGAAGGTTTAACTGCCCAAGTGCTGTTTCGTTACTTTTATGTTCAATTTTATGATGAGAATTTAATTTGTTAGACAAGCGACATCTCCATTCATTTTCAGTATAAAACATCTTCGAACTAACTATCCACAGATTACCTCGTGTAGATTCCGCATTCGAGACTCATTTGACTCGATACGCTTGAATTTAGCTATAAAGAACTGTGGTTCATTACTGATATCCAAAAGCAAAGATTCAGTGTTTTGATTCCCCAGCTTTTTGAATATTGGGTCAAAACGAAGATCTTGTTATACGGTATCTGTATGGGTAATGTATGGTATCATTGCACAAAGTTTTTGTATGTTTATACTGATAGCTCGCACGATAGGTTCGTTCATACATTTTTATATCGCCCATAATGTTTAGTACTTATTGTTAGTACTAGCCAATGTCGTTTTGTATGTGAAAATTAGTGTTTTATTGGGTAACATCGCATAGCTGTGGAATTTTCGTGCGTTACACTGGCAACACAGATGACACGTCAAACATGATTCGCTAAGTCGTCTGTGATTGGTCTGAAATGTCTCTTTAAATAAACATTTTTTAATTTTTGATCTAGAGCCATATTCAAAAATCAAAATCGCGGTTCATTTTCTCTAGATATAAGTTAGCTTTAGGTATCTAAGGGTAAAATATACATGAAAATAGGCATTTGTAACTCAATACATTCTGTGTGTTGCTATCTGCAAAATTTCGATGCCAATTTTATTATTATTTGTCATTGTGGTAACTCTAGATTTAATTGATAACCTTCGTTGCAGTATTTGTTGGATTTCACTATAATTTGTCGGCTTATTAATTTAATTATTTAGTCGATGAATGATTGTCGCGCTATTTTTGTGTTAAGCCTTTTCGTATTAGATAGGATACAATATACGTAGATGTTTATAAATTAAGGCAGACGCGGTTCGGTGTGGCAACACTGGAAGTCCATTTTACATTTGTATCTCAACTTCCCAATACAAATTAGCTAAATGCTCAATGTTACCGCATTTTTATTCTATCACCGATGTTTGTAACAGTTTTCCAAGATGGCCGCCGAGTGGCATATCAGAAACTCACTCCGCCATTTTGTATTCAGCACACACGTTTAATTAATTATAAGTTTTACCAATCGTAAGCCGAAACACGTCTTTGTATACACGCATGCATCTATTTATATCGATACGTAAGATATTTATGGGATATAGTAATCCGTATTTGTCCAACGCAAAACAAAATGGCCGCCGACATTTAGCGGGGAAATGGGCATAGACACCGCAGCCGAGTTGGACAAACTTATAAAAAAAAACATAGAGGAGTGTTCTGGAGTTAGCTCCGGTCTGCTAGTTTTACGCCTAGTTGTAAGACTTTTTTAAATAAAGAAAACCATTGGTTTTTGTACTGTAACGGCTTCTTTTTCAAATCGATGTATGATTAACTATAATAGAGTATGTGTAAATGAAAGCTCCGATTCGGTTTTTTGTCTAATCAGACCAATTTTTCTCACTTTTACATTTTAATGGACTGCCATATTATAACCTTAACTGTAACCTGTAACTTATTCTAAATTTTGAGTACAGTTTGTCGAAAAGTAGGTAAATAATGTAGCACAAGTTGTCTCGAAGATAGAAAGTGTCGAGTATCGAAGGGTTAAGAACCTCCTTTCCAATTTTATTGTTAAAATGTCACCAACAGTCCCTTCGGCACAATGGATGGATTTGTATAATTTAATTATTATTTGCTAGTCCACGTCTTGATATGTTTAAATAATTATTCTTAGTCGTGTAATACTAATTATAATGTATTGTGTAAAATATTTTTTTTAGTTATATCAATAAATTAAAATTTGTTTATTTTATGATGTGTTTTATTTCGGACACTTTTCCTCGTGCTATCCATATCAAATTTCATTTTAACTAATGTCAACTAAGTTTTCATTATTTTTCACTAAAAATAGGATTTTTTGGATAATCAAGTAAAAGCCGAATCAAACGCGGCTATGAACACGTTGCGCAGTATACTAAGCGCCACACAAGTTTGCGGATGAGAAGTTATGATGATATTTCGCCGTGATTCGCTACTTATTGCGAATGTGTGTACAATGACGACGCCGCGTGGCGTAGTGGTGAGCACAGGCTGTGCCCCGGCGTCTCGTCTCTCTGGCTCCCGCGAATACCTATATTTCGGCTTTTGCGCAGCGTTCTGCGCATAACTTACCATCCGCCGAATTGTGTGGCGCTTCGTATGGCAATATACTAATATGTTAGCGGCGCGAGAGGGGTAGTGCTTAGCTTACGTAGCTAATTTCACAACCGCCAAAAAGTTTGATTCGCTTCGCCCTATACCAGCTGCCAAAAACATTTCAATTTCATTCAGATTCTTTGCGCAATAAAGTAACCAACCACACACCAGCGCAGCACGGCTAACATACGCACCACGATATTATCGAAGTGCGAAAATGGGACAGATACACGTCGCTATAACGTCTCGTTTTGACATATCGATAAAATTGTCGTGGCACGTATGCTAGCTGTGCAGATGAGATGCCATCCATACAACTAACTGTAAATTGTAGTTACCTATAGGTACATTTATTTGGGAGCGTTCTTAATTAATTAAGCCTCTTCACTAAGGTAAGGGTAGTTCTATAATTAATCAGACTTTTTGGATCAAGTTTCATTAGCATTTAACGTGCTTTTTGAAGCTGAAGCTTAATTATTACTACAAGTTTTCATTATTATCAGTAAGTAAGCTCGTAACCGGGTGGCTAGCCCTGGTGTCAGAGTTTTTAGGTCACCTGAAGGCCTCTGACATGGCCAAACGGTCAAAACAATCGGGACCTACAATTTAGCTACGGTAGCTCTCAGAGAGTGCCACCCGTGGTCACCGATCCAAATACTGACCGTGCGGAACGTTGTTTAATTTCGGTGATCGCTGACAACGCTATATTATCAATTAAAACATAGCTTAGTTATAATAATAGGGAATGAAGAACCGAGTTCACTGTTAGATTAGACGATCTCTACGTAGGTAGGTACTTCTCCGTTGACCTATAAAAAGATCCAGATTTATGCTTCACATGTAAACAGCGCGGGCATTTACGCAGATGTAACGCCCTCTGCGTTCGTTCGCGTACATTGGGGAAAACCGAAAAAAAGAAAAAGTATGGGTAGGTACGTAAAAATAATCGGCCAAGTGCGAGTCGGACTCACGCAAGAAGGTTCCGTACTGCAAAAGAAGCGAAAAACGGCTAAAAATTCAGGTTTATTGTATGGGACCCCCCCCTTAAATATTTATTTTATTCTAGTTTTAGTATTTGTTGTTATAGCGGCAACAGAAATACCATCAATCGTGAAAATTTCAACTTTCACCTATAACGGTCTACCCAACTATCATGGTTCATGAGATACAGCCTGGTGACAGACAGACGGACAGCGGAGTCTCAGTAATGGGGTCACGTTTTTACCCTTTGGGTACGGAACCCTAAAAAAGAATGACACTTTCATATCTACATTCTGGCGATCCCTACGCGGTCTTACCTGTTCACCTTGTAGGTGGACGTCCTACGCTGTGATGCTTGGTATGTACGTGGTCTCACTCGAGATGGTGTCAGAGTTTTTAAGCCGCCTGAAAGCCACTGACATGGCTAAATGGTTAAAACAAATTAAATTTTATTAAAATCGGCTGAGCCGTTTTTGAAAAATCAACAATAATGTGAAAGTTATTACGTTGATGAAGTGAATTCTGAACACGATTGAAGTTGGCTATGCCATTTTTGGCGAAAAAACAGATAACATAGGCCAGGATAGTCCCAAACTTGGCAAGTTTAGTTTTTTTTTTTTTAAGAAATCAAGAAATCAAGAGCATTTATTGTCAGCTGTGTACATTTGAGGTGGTTTACATTTCAAGAAGTGTCAACAGCTACCCTCTTGGGCATACAATATTTGAAGCATTGAAATTTAATCAGTATTATAATATTATTAAGAAATGTCAATTATTGTTAAGAAATGTCATGTGATCAATTCAAAGCCATTAATTATGTGTAACGTCAAGACTTCCGTCTGTCAGGAACTTGTCAACTGTGTAATAGCATTTGTCACGTAGGAGTTTAATTAAATTAAATTTGAATTTATTACATGTCATATCTTTCATTGAATCTGGTAAATGATTAAATAATTTAGTGCACATTACATATATACTTTTGTCATAAAAATCCGTCTTAGCGCCTTGGGGAGGTAATATATAATAAGCTTTTCGTGTTCTACGTAGTTTAAGTGTAACTTTTTTTTCAAATATTTCTAAATTTTGCTTTGCAAAAAGACACGCTTCCAAAATATACATCGATGCTAACGGTAGTAGTTTAAATTTTTTGAAAATTGGGACACAGCTTTGTCTTTGTCTGGCTCCAACTAGTGCTCTAATACATTTCTTTTGTTTTGTAAAGACTTTTTTAGCATTTACTGAATTTCCCCAAAGCAATAATCCGTAACGCAAATTGGAAGCCACATTTCCATGATAAGCACATATCGCTGCTTTCTGTGATGCTACTTTTGATAATCGCTTCAGTGCATAAACAAACCTACTAACTTTTTTACTTAAGTGATCAGTGTGGCTTTTCCAATTACCGTGACAGTCAAGGATCAGTCCTAGAAACCTTATCTCTTTCACTTGTTCTATAAATGTATTTTTATATTTAATTGTGATATTATTTGGCTTTGATTGTGGAAAATGAAATTGCATTGCTTTCGTTTTATCCAGATTCACTAGTAGATTATTATCGTTAAACCAATTCATAACATTTTCAAGTGCTCTATTGATAGTGTTCTCATAGTCCGATGTTTTGTCACCCTTAATTACGAGTGTAGAATCATCAGCAAATAGTACCATTTGATGATCTACTGTTGATGGCAAGTCATTTATATAAACAAGGAATAATAAGGGTCCTAATATGCTTCCTTGGGGAACACCGTACTCCACGCGCCTTAGTCTGGATTTGTAGACTACTTCCTCGTTATTTTGTATCCGGGTGATTTCGGTATATTGTTTACGATTACTTAAATAAGATTCCAGCAAGTTGTACGCTAAACCTCTAATACCGTATAATTCTAGCTTTTTCAACAGCTTTTTATGGCAAACAAAATCAAACGCCTTCGACATATCCATGAATATTGACGTAACAGGTAACTTATTATTAAGACATTCACTTATTACTTTCATCATTTCATAAACAGCACGAGTAGTAGACCGGTTACGCCTAAAGCCATATTGTACATTAGTTAAGATGTCATATTTTTCGAGAAATGTATATAGTCTAAAATAGATTACTTTTTCATATATTTTTGAAATGACAGGTATTAATGCAATCGGTCGATAATTTTCACATATTAGCTTGTCACCTTTTTTGTAGAGAGGTTTCACTGCTGTAATTTTTAGTAAATCGGGAAATTTTCCCTGTTCTATAGATAGATTGATTAGATACGCTAGTGGTGTTGATATTACTGCTTTGCAATATTTTAATACCTTTGTTGAAATTTCATCGTGTCCTTCACTATTGGTCTGTTTCAACGATGAAATGATTTTATTTATCTCATGTGGTGACGTTGGTTCCATATAAATAGATTGTGGTATACGGCCTACTTTTTGAGGATTTTGGTTTGTTTTTGGTTGATTTATTGGCTTAGTCTGATTTTTCACTAAATCTATGTATGTATCATTGAAAGCATTTGCAATCTGTGTCGGATTTTCTGTTATATTATTGTTGTATTTAATTTTTTCAATTGATATTTTAGGAATTTTTGGTTCAAAACTACTTATTATCTTCCAAGTTGCTTTAGTTTTATTCTCTGATCTATCTATTTCTTTATTATTTTGTATTTTTTGTGATTTATTTATTACTTTGCGTAAGATGTTGTTATATTTTTTATATTGTTCTTTTGTTTGTCTATTATGTCTATAGTCCAAATATATGGTTCTTTTACGTTTGCATGATAATTTTATTCCATTTGTTAACCATCGAGGTCTTTGTTTTGCGTGTATTTTTAGTTTTTCTACTGGAAAGCAAAGGTTATAAAACATCTTGAAGACATCATAAAAACTATTATAAGCCTGGTTGACATCGTTTTGTTCATACATTTCTGATAGAGATAAGCTTTCGAGACATGTTTTGAATTTATCCATATTTTCCTGAGTATACATTCGGCGTTTAACATACCAATATTTCAAGTAATATAGTTGCTTTACAGGGCATTTAAATACCAGTGTAGAGTGATCGGAAAGTTTCATATGATGTATTTCACTAACACAATTTCGGATATTATTATGTATAACATTGTCTATACAAGATATTATTATGTATAACATTGTCTATCTTGTTACTTCGTTAAATTCTAATTTAAATTTAAAATCTGAGATAAGTTTTTCGAAATCAGTGGTATCCTTACTCTTTTTCAAAATATTCACATTAAAATCTCCGCAAATAACAATTTTCTTATTTTTCATAGTATTCAACATTGACAATAGTGTTTCTAAACACTCTAAAAATTTCGTAAGGTTTGCTTTCTTTGGAACTCTATACACTGATACGACTACAATTTTATAGGGAATATTAAGTTCTACGGCACAACATTCGAAAACGGAAACTTTTGAGAGCTTCTTAAATTGTGGCAACTCTCTGTAATCTACGTTATTTTTGACCAAAATGCAAGAGCCTCCTCTACTTTGGTCCCGAGCAAAGTAGCTTGCTAGTTTGTAGTTAACCACGTTGACGTTTCTTATATGATCTTCTTTGATGAAATGTTCTGTTAGTTCTGTTAGTTCTATCAACTTAGCTCTTAGGATGATCCAATGCTTTTCATGTAATAGTAGTGTAGTTTTGTTGTAGTTAATAAAGGCACTTTTGCTACATATATAAAAAAAACTTAGCTCTAGCCTACATCTTGGCGAAGAACATTACCCTCACTTCTGGAGCAGTTGAGCAACAAACGGAACTCAAGAACACAAGATGTTTTGCATGGTTAGACAGTGCGTCACACATCATCTTTCAATACGAAACAGAAAATGTTGGCACGCGCTTACTTGCTCTACCTACTTATCGAGTTAGATAATAATCACTATGCTAATAGTTTATTAAAAGCATGTACCATGGCAAGTACAGGGTACTGTATGCATGCGTCCTACAATACAACATGCTATACAGGGTTACCTTCATTCATTTAGAATTTACTACGCGCCCCGGCTTCGCACAGGTGTATTGTACACATATAAACCTTCCTCTTGAATCACTCTATCTATTAAAACTGCATCAAAATGCGTTGTGTAGTTTTAAAGATATAAGCATACATGGGGACAGACAGCGGGAAGCGACTTTGTTTTATACTATGTAGTGATAGTGTTAGTGATGGAGAGGGCGGCTCTTGTTGGTGGAGCAACTACCATGTCTAGCGGTCTTCCACCAGTGTCTTTATCTCCCTGTACGATATGGGATGTACATTACCTAAATAGAAAATTACCTAAATAGAAAATGAAGAAAAAAATATAGGAAAAAAAATGTTTAAAAATAAGATAAAACGGTAAAAAACATGGTTTGTCTGTAATGTTGGTTTACGGAAGATAATTTTACGTGATAACGTCATAATAAAACATTGTTGAACGAACAACTGTAACAAGACGAACGCTTTGGCCGTTCTTGGCTATCTATCGCTTGTTCCGCGCTCTCGCTTGCACGCTCTGGTCTGGCGGAACGTGACACTTTTTCGTGCGTGCAGTCGGTGTTCATCGATTTATAAGACGTTACCACGTCTGAAGTACATTCACATTCAATGAAAAATGTCGATCCCGCTCCATGCGTTTCATAGAGTGCGAATAACATTTTCCTTTCGAATATCTTTTTTTGTAATTACCGTAGATGCGGGTTACTTTAACTCTTAGGGGTAAATTTAGCTCAAAATGAAAAAAAGTTTGAATTTCCCGCTACTTCGCAGAAACGATAGCAAACGAAATAGTTCGAATGGGAAATGCTAGATGGCGTTACTAGCGCCTGTTTTTAATTTGGTGTACAACATTTTTCAAGGTTAGAGCGGCCATTTGCATTGTGATCACACCGGCTGTCAGTGTTGTTAAATTTTACACGTGCAAACTTTCTTGTGTAACAGAGTTAATAAGGTAAGTTTTGCTTTACGTTTGATTTGTTAGGCTCATAAATATATTTAGGAATACTGTTATGTTAGAAGTGATTGTTTTATCATAGGTTTAGATGGTGAAACACTACCTACATTGAATGTGGGGATTCTTTGACTCGCACTTGCGGGTTACTTTAGCTCTTGAGCCAAAGTAGCCTGATCATTTAATTTTAGTCAATTTTTCAGTAAATTATAAAACTTTTTTATGTTTTAGCCATCTTGATGCCATCAAATTATCGGCGAAAGCCCGGCTCTCGTCGGTATATTGACTACGGGGAAGCAGAACTGGAGGAATGTCTTAATGCTATTAGATCAAAACTTATGACTCAAAGAGCAGCCGCCAAAAAGTATAGAATCCCTTGGAGCACCATTAAAAATAAATTAAAAAATAAGTTTGGCAACAAACCAGGCCGACCAACAATATTCTCCGAACAAGAAGAAAACACCTTTGTTGCTCATATAACTGCACTTTCTGAATATGGCTTTCCATTGACTGAATTTGATTTAAAAATGATTATAAAGGATTATCTTTTGGCACAAGGTAGGAATGTACCACAATTCAAAAATAACATTCCTGGTAAAGATTGGTTACGGTCTTTCCTCAACCGACACAAAATCCTATCACGACGCATGGCCAATAATATCAAAAGAGTGAGGGCTCAGGTTTCAGAAGAGGTAATAACGGATTTTATTGAAAATCTGAGGACAGAATTGGAGAATGTACCGGCAGAAAATATATACAACTACGATGAGACCAACCTTACTGATGATCCTGGGAAGAAAACAGTTTTATGCAGGCGTGGAACCAAATATCCTGAAGCAATAATTAACGCAACCAAAGCCAGTTTCACAGTGATGTTCTGTGGTAACGCTGCTGGCCAAGAAATACCACCTTATATCATTTATAAATCCGAACACCTGTGGACAACATGGACCGTTGATGGGCCACACAATGCTAAATATAATAGAACTAAAAGCGGATGGATTGATACTGTTACATTTGAAGATTGGTTTGTCAACCATCTCATTCCCATATTAAAGAAAAAAGATGGACGGAAGGTGGTTATTGGCAATAACCTCGCGTCGCACATCAATCCAAGAGTTTTGTCGGAATGCGAAAAGCATAACATAGGCTTCATTTGTCTGCCCCCTAATGCAACGCACATTCTGCAGCCATTAGATGTTGCTTACTTCCGGCCTCTCAAATGCAAGTGGCGACAAGTCTTGTTGAAATGGAAGAATAGTCAGTCTGGAAGAACATTGCCCACAGCACCAAAAGATCAGTTTCCTTGTCTGTTGAAACAAGCCCTTGACTCAATGACTGAAACAAAAGAAAACTTGATTTCAGGTTTTCGGAAAACCGGGATATTTCCTAATGATAAAGAACAGCCTTTAGGCCGACTACCAAGACAAGACCGAATTGTTGATGCGGAGCTTATCGGAGATTTATTCATGCAAAAGTTGATACAAAATCGGGAAAATATTTGCCCAGAAAAGAAGATTGTTAAAAAGAAAAAACTTAATGTAGCTCCTGGAAAGTCAATCAGTGCTAATGATTTAGCAGAAGCAGGTCCATCTGGACAGCGACAGGTAAATAAGTTGAAGAAATCCAGGACAAAACGTTTAAAACGACACCGCTCAGATTCCTCAACAAGCTGCAGTGATAGTCACTTAAGTCTCGCATCTTCAACTGAGGATCATATAGTATCTTGGGATGAAGAAGATAAAATTCCAATCAACAACATGAATCGTAAGCAAAGATGTGCAGAAGATTGCAACTCACTTGAGCCTCGAGAAGAGACTCACACACCAGCTTTATCAGAAAAAAACCGAACCTCACCTGTTGCAACATCTAAAGCGTTGGTTATGCAGAGTGAAGTTAAAAGAAATTCAGACTCACCTACAATTTTGGGTCCTGAACCACAGACCGCAGCAAATTTTCAAGAAGCAAACACCATTGAAGTCAAAGAACCATCTGATCTGAAAAATGCTGCAAAAACTCAAGACTCATCTGTGATTGAGATTAAAGAATTATCGAAGAAAGATTCCATTGCTACCGATCAAGATATAGACTGTCATGATAAAATTCTGACCAAGAATATATCGAAAGGTGACTTTGTTTTGGTTATATGGAACAAACAAATATATCCTGGCCAACTCACTTCTGTCGCAAGTCAAGAGGGAGCCCTTGTGAGCTGTATGAAAAGAGGAAAAGAGTTTTGGCGGTGGCCAATCTATAAGGATGAGCAGCTTTACTCTTGGGAAGATATTATTCGCAAGATTATTGTCCCCAAATTAGAAAAAAAAAGGCTATTTTTCAGTACCTGAATTAAATGACTAAGTAGTAAAAGGTTTAAAGTTCCTTAAAGTAAAAATCTAATTTATGATAAAGATGATGATTCTCAATTGGTAATCTAATAAGACTGTTAGAAGTTAGATTTAGTAATGTAAGCTTAAATTCTGACATTTAAATAGAACGTTTATAAGGTCTTGTTTAGTTTATTTAGTACATAAGAGCGTAAAAAATTTAATTTTTGTTCAAATATTGAGATTTTTGTAAAAAATAAATACATTTTGTATGTCAAATGATTCATTTGTTTATAATCTATCATTGCAAAGGGGATACATTGGCCCAATCCTTGTTTAAGTATAGGTTTATATGCCAAAAAATCTAGTAGTCAAAGTATCCGTCTTCAAAATACAACTTTGGCTCAAATAAAAAAAAAAAAAAAAAAACTACACACTTTTCCCTTTATAAAAGATTGTGACCAGTTAGATACAATCCCCATTTATCAAGTACAACCATTATAACACTTAGAAGTCCATCATAATCTTTTACAACAAACTGTTTTCAAAAAACAATTTAAAAAGTAGCCAAAGTAACCCGCATCTACGGTACAGTTCGTGACACAGACAAAAATATCTATGACCTTCTGGTGATATCTTGGAAAAAGTTTACAAGCTTTGCTTTATACAAGCTTTGTGTAAGTTCGGGTGTATACTAGTTCGGAGCCAATGGATTCAAAAGAATAATTGTCAAAAATGTTTCTGGAACAATAAATTATTC
Source organism: Hypomecis atomaria (assembly GCA_964007245.1). NCBI lineage: Eukaryota > Metazoa > Arthropoda > Insecta > Lepidoptera > Geometridae > Hypomecis > Hypomecis atomaria. Next base: position 26,859,491 of record OZ023279.1, read on the forward strand.
ATTTTATTTACCTTGCAAGTTTTTAACCAACTTCCCAGTTTCCGATTGTGCCGATTGCACGCATATGTACATCACAATATATTGCGTGACTATGCAATAATATGGTCCCATGGAGCTGATCTGATGATGGAGTTGGAAGGTAGCCATAGAAACTTCTGTACTAAACCACGTAGACCCGTCGTGTTTGGGCTCGTTTTACTTGTCTTGGCTAGCAATCTGCTGCTACATGATATCCAGGATCTTTGAGATCCTGCTTGTATGTTGTTGAGCTTGTATTTAAAAAGTTATTTTATACTGTGGAAGTGTAGACTAATGCACCAGGAAGGCAAATAGTACGGCAAAGTAATAATAACCCTGTATAAAATAATGTTGCTAAGCTTACCTTATTCATAATACTCGACCATATTACATACTCAGTGTTAGGAGAACCGTGGATTCGATGCAGTAGAAACACCATTATTACAATAATACTTTGTAGATTTATTTCTTCCATCACAGTCTTCCTTAAGCTTTACAAATAATTAATCTAGACTTGTTCTTCGCTCCGACGGCTCGACCAGAATGGTCTGCAAAACCCCTGCTAGTCTCTGACCATGAATTTTTTTAAATTTATTAATTATTTCTTACGACTTCCTCAGTAATAGCCAACCACAGCTCGTTTCCTGTTGCATTTACTTTTTAAAAGTCTGTGGTTGACTACTACCCTCGAACTATCGTGTCCGTTCAAAAACCGCACATTATTTAAAATATACAAGTTTTGCCCAAAACCCAACATTCGCCCATCTTGACAATGTGTGTGTCCTCACACACGGCCCCAGTGGGAACCCAATATTAGGCATCATGGTCAGTTACTAGATTACTTGAGATTACAAATTTTATCTTATTAACAAAATCACTTTAAACTCGATAATGAATTATTTAGTAAAATAATTTACTAATACCACTAAACACATTCAACATACATCGACAGTCACTAGATCACGTACGATTACAAATCTTATCTAATTTTATCAATAAAAATTACATCGAACTCGAAAAGGAGTAATTTAGTAAAGAAGTTTACTATGGTAGGGGAGCCCAAGCGGGGATTTCGGGATTTACTAAAGCGCGGCAGATTAATATACAGGAGGGTACCTTGTACCCGGTTAAGTACCTCCACAAAACATGAGGCCCGTATATAAGGCCGCCCGTGAAGGATACAGGATCAGATTAGTAAAAAAAAATTGGCCATCAGAAATTCTCGAGCGCGTCAGATTAAGGTAGGGTGAGTTAATTACATCCTAAGAAGTGTATATTCCACTAATCTGACAATTTGAGAGTGACGTAAAAAAAGGGGAGGGCAACAAAGTTGTAAAAAAAAAACGTCGTCTCGACATTCTCGAGCGTAGTTAATTTTTTTTTATTTTCAAGGAAATAATTCAAGAATAATGAAAAATATATAATCTGACGATTTCCGCAAGCCGAAATAACAAAGATTCGTCGATAAAGTTAAATTCGTGCAGCTGCGTGATGCCTACATTTCCTTCTCCGATCGGAATCTTCTAAACGGCGTTCTAAAGATTTCCCTCAAAATTAGATTTCCTGTGAATTTGAACCGATTCGGACCAATAGATTTTGAGAAATTTTGAAAAATCTCAAAAAAAATAAGAAAAAAAATTTTTTTGAAAGTGGTTTTTGTACGTCCGTCCGTTACGTAAAACCACGTCGATCGCCACCAAGCTGGTCAACATCGGTTGATTCGTTTGAGAGATATCGTGAACGAAAGAAACCCGAAAAAGTGTTTTTCGGGATTACTCCGAAATTTGTGGTTCGATCAATTAAAATTGCAAAATTACTTATGAGGATGATAAAACTGCGTCGAATGCCGCCAACCGCGTGAAAATTACTTGATCCATTCAAAAGTTATTGCGGGTTGAAAATTCCAAAAATAGTGTTCTATGAAACTTCTATCAGACTTTTTTTTTTTACATATTTAAAAATCTATAGCCGCTTCCCCCACCGATGTAAAGGTATATATCATATACAATTTTTTTCTTCTTATCTTCTAAGCTTTGCATCCTAATAGGTCTCTACGACGCTCGAGTAAATCCACATTTAGCATCGTGGGCTCCCCTACTACTAGTTCACAATACATTTTCGGCATGTTAAGCATTGGCTTCGAACAACTAGTAACATTAGCTCGATTTCATTATTTAAAAATGAATAACATTATACAAATCAATTGAGAGTACGATAATATTTAACTATATTACATCGAAGCACTCCTTAAGCAATTCCTTTCGACTTACTCGATTTCATTATTCATAAAATGAATTAAATTATACAAATAAATTGAGAGTACTATAATAATTAACTATACTTCATCAAAGCACTTTTTAAACAATTTCTTTCGATTTACTCGATTTCATGATTCATAAAATGAATTATACAAAGCAATTGAGGGTATGATAACATCGAGATACACTATACCAGGGGTCGGCAAGTATTTTTAGGTGGGGTCCGAATACTGTGAGAAAATTTTAACGAGGTCCAGAAAAAAACAACTGATAATAATTAAGTGCTATTTATTTATTGTTTTTGCTTAAAATATAATTCAGATTAAGTAAAACACAAGAAGATTAATGTGCGAAATTACACCGACGGTCTTGAGCCAGTTTTCTATACTTCGGTTCTCGAGAGGAACAGCAAATACGAAGTGTGTCTTCTAGGTCGGCGTCCGTTAACCTCGAACGATATTTGTTTTTTAAAAAATTCATCTTCGAGAAAGATGTTTCACATATGTATGTCGAGCCAAACATAGTGGCTAAATTGATAGCTAGTTTTTTAATTTGTATATATTTTTTTAGTACATGTTTGGCTCAGTTTCAATTCTTCAGTGGATACCGTTTTATATATTTGCAAAGATACATCTTCTTGGAAATCAATTATCTCCATTTGAAGTGATGCTTTTGACAGATTATTGCCTGATAGATAAATGCCTGAAAAACTTACATGAATAATATAATATTCAAATCGTTACACACACTAATACTTCGAGTATCTATTACTTATTATGTACTTCGAGTAAATCCCTATCCCTGCGATCGAGTTCAAGTAATAGAGGTAATTGCAACAAAACTGAGTGAAGAGATGAGGGTAGATTGATTGACATGGATTTGTGTCTAGCTATCTGAGATCTCCTTTCAATTACTCACAGCTTCCTAAACATGTTGCTTACATTCAACAGAATATGAGAATAAATAATATTTCAGCTACTGTTTGTTCAACACGAGTGAAATCAATTCATAAACACCTACATTATAAAAAAAATACATTCTAGAGGGTAGCTTCTGTTAGGTTTTAAGTATTTTAATGGTATTTAAAATAAGTATTTAATTTGACTCTGATATTAATCGATTATTTATTTTGATTTGGAGACTTTGATTTGACTACCTAGTCGGTTGAAGGACTACCCGACTTAAAATTGGAAGGGGAAAAAGCATGGCCGTAGAGGAGCGAAAGAAAGTCGGCAGTCTGTTCGGTGAAGCGGTGCGATGTGCACCTCCAGTGTTTACACTGTTACTCTGCCCAAATTCATATAAGTTATATATAAGTGAGATATGGGTTATAAGTGACGTTTAAAGGAAGTACGAAGTGAAACAATAAACCAATGATTTAAAGGATATGGACTTTTTCTTACAATCAGAAGTGCCAAGACCAACGTGCCTCATGCGGATCATGGTCAACGCGGAGTAACCGAGCCTGAGTATACTCCGTCTGCAGAGCTAACTGTGAGTTTGTTCCTTTATGATATCTACGAAGTCAAGAGCTCTTTTATGCCTAACAAACTACATAATCATCGACAGCTGGCTGTAGGCAAAGGTCCCATACCTTTGTCTATCGGCGCTTAATAAAAGTGAAGGCATAATAGCATTATATAATAGCGTATTTGACATAACTGTCAGAAATAAATTCATACAATTACAGTATTAAGTAGCGGGTACTTTAAAATATTAAGTGCACCTTCAAAAAATACATCTTGGACCCTTTAGCTGGCTCTTGCAATTTTTGCAGATGGTTAAATAAATGTAAATGTAATTTATAAATACTCACTCGGAACAAGTTTTTAAAATAACAAGATCTATAACCTGTAAAAAAAATGTACGCAGTAATCTATTGCAGTATTTTATGTTTGTACAAATTTGATTCATGGGTAATTATCATTATAATTAAACAAAAAAATAACAAAGAACGTTAAAGTTCCAATCTACCTGCAAGTATTAGATATGTGACAAAATCAACTAAGATTGTATTACATTTTTGAATCTGTGAATTTTAGTGCAAAATTGATAGATTAAATAATAATACAACTACTTTACTGTGCTGGAACTAATTCAACCTTTTATTTCCGAAATGGAACATCGGGTAAGGAAAAATCGTCTCATAATTATTGTAGTTGTTCAGCAGACGTCTTCAGAGTGTCCATATTTGCCAATAAATATTGATTCTTTGTCCCCTTTGAGATTTCGCGTAATTTAGATTGACAGAATAAGATGAATATATGCGTTCCAACTTTCTTATTATAGATCTAAGATTTTATTTGAATAATTTCATTTCATACAAATTATATGGGTACCTACATTGACAAATAGCGTATGATAGCATACAATCGTAACCGACATTGCTCACAGTGGTATATGAGGGAAAATAATTATTTCTAGTTACCTACAAATTCGTAATAAAAATAGTAATTTACGTATTAAAGATGCATATTCCATTTTAATTTTAGTAGACTTGATAACTTAAAATTGAAAATGTGTTTTTATTGATATTGATGAAAGAATGGGGAAATAACGCTTATACATAATCATATCTTTATCAGATAAATAATTGCTATTGATAATTTATTGTAGTTGGAGTGTACTGTTCAGCTTTTTAATAGTCCTATGCTGAACGACGGGCTTTGAGACGAAAAGTGATTAAAATAATATATAAATATTGATTATATCAAAATCGAATAAGAAAAGACAAGATCCGTGGAAGAGATAAAGCTACCAAATATGGCTCTATAGGTTGACTAATTGCAGTGGACGTCATAAGGCTTTGATAATGTAAATTTTTATTCATGGAACCGTTTAATTACAATGAAAAAAGTGGACTTGCATTCAGTTTTGTTTACCTCAACATTCTAATGGTTAAGACCAAACCTTTGATCGTACAAACTTGAATCTATTTTACCGTTAATTGAGTTTACTCACTGAAAAAAAAAAAAAAAAAAAAAGTTGCAAATACTTGATTTTGCAATCATCTTGGTATCCACCGTCCAGTGTTATACAACCTCAGCAGACTTATAAAATGACTTCGCATAATTATGTCTTATTCATTTTGGCCTTTGTTTAATTAAACTCCAAAACAGGGTGAGTTTTCTTGAGAAATCATTGAGTAAAGAAATGTGTGTTTGACAACAGCAAAAAAAAGAGCTTTCATTCACAACAGTATGCCAAAATGTATTAACTGATATTCATGGTATGAGTAGGTAGCAACTCGGATAATTCAAATTCGAAAAATAATAGTAATGAATAATTTAGTGGTTTAAAAATTTATAAGTTTGAAATAAATAAGTACCTATAATTGTATTACAGAAACATAAAACAAATAACTGTAAGCAGAATCATTAGCATTGGGATAAATTAGTGTATTTTATTACAATAACGACAAAATACATTATGTTGGGAAAAATATATAATGAAATTATATTTTATAGATAGCACGATATTCAATGTAAATCATGACGTGACATATACCATGAGTAGTAGTCAAAGGGAACACTTCTAACTATACCTAGTTGTGAAATTCTAATAAGTATCAGGGATCAGTTTATAAGATAAGAGGAAAACCTAAATCTTCGTCAAAATAAACGGGTACCTAATCAATCAATCAATTCTTGATTTGTGGCTTCTGGGGTACCTTATGAGTGTGAAGCCTTGAATAATGTTGTCAAACTGAAGAAAATTTGATCACCTACCTACATTTGTGAAAGTAAACATAAAGTAACATTATACACAGTAGTGAGTCGATTTAAGGTCCATGTACACCAGATACAAAACTATAATTGGACAAGATTGTTTTGCTTAAAGCTCATATATTTAGCTATAAATTGGATAATACAAATATTACAGGATTCACAAGATAGAAAAGATCATAGGCAGCAAATGCTTCAGCAACTTTGCCGCGAGTTATGATAGATAATTTTATTTATTGCATAATAGCAATGATTACAACTCTAAATTAATGAATGATACACACCTATGCCGTGAAAAAAAAAAAAGGAAATTCAATGCGTACCTACGTAAGGAAAGGTTTTGCAAGTTTTATGAAATAAACATTCGATAACTGACATTATCACAGTAATGTTTAACTTTGTTCATATTCGTTACTGTTATTTTCTCACTTGATTATGGAAAAACATTATATTAAATTGATACACATACATTTAAGGGTCACAATTCATATTTAATGAGTTTGATTCCAAACATTGCAAGAATATACTAGCATTCACACTTGTTCGTACAGATTTTGACTAGTTTTGTTTAATTGGCATGGAAAATCGCAAACTATGATTATCGGGTCGTTTCATTTGGTTCAAGGCAATTCTTTTAATATAAAATATCAATATATTCATATTATGTGTATAGAAGCTATATAATATGGATCAGATTTAAAAAACACCGTTTAGTTATGAAAATAAGTAAAAAATTTATAAAAGAAATTAATCATGTTTAAAACTATAACTAAACGTATCTAATCTGGGTGAAATTGTTGTAATAACGTTGGAGCAGTGTCACCCTATTGATTAGTATTGATCATAATGTTCAGTACGACGTTGTCCCTCACGGCGTTGTTATTTGATGAGTGATACAATTAACAAATATAGCACTTGCACTTGCTTGAAAGATAACTTTACCTACCTAAAGTGTCTCTGCAGGTTTAATATTAAAAAAAAGGTAAATATTTGATTCAGGGGAATACAATGGAGATTTAAATTAAATTAAACAGTTAAATGAACCATTGTGATGATTTGAATGTTCAAATAAGTAATAGTCCTCAAAATTAAAAAAAAGGAAGGGATGCAATACTTGAATTGACTGCACGTCGATACTTCAGGCTACAGATGAATATTCTGTGAGAATTGCTTCACAGCCTACACATAATAACTTAACTATAGATAAAGATACCAATATTTTAGATATGGCAGTTTCAAATATTCCAGTAACTTTATTGGAATATTGCCGGTATTTTATGAAATATTTATAGAATATAAATAACAAACAAGTTACAAGAAATAACTAGACATTCTTATACTAGTTGGTGTCAATGGATTCACGAAAAATTTGTGATAATGTTTTCAGTTGAATAAACAAAATTTAATTCATCAAATAAAATCGATGAATTTGCAAAACATTGTTTTGTCTGTATATAATAACATCGTGTAAATTATTTTCATGGTAATTATTGATGTTGCCATGATTTGAATATTAATGTGAACTTCACACAATATTAAAGGAAAGCAAATTTATGCTGCTTACTGTGTCAGTGCAACAAAATAAATAGTCTTTGTTCTTCAAAACATACACACCTAATCAATGTGTAAATTATGGTAGCTACACAAAGATTTAAACTTCCACAGTGACTGGATAGATATCTTCATGTTTTGCAACGTACAATTGAGTACCTAACAGTAATCCATACTAAAGTTGGCACTTTATAATGTTGCAGTGAATTTATAAAGCGCATTAATTGAGTAAATAGGTAATCAAAGAAAATTTAGAGCAGTGACTTAATTATATGAAATGCAAAAATAGAACTGGTTTGCATTTCGGTTGTAATTTACAACTATGATTAGCGTCATAATTTGAATATCATTTTGAATTTCATGTTGTAATGGCATTACAGTATCTCATAGAACAAAATGCAGTTTTAATGGTATGTTAATTTTGTTCACAGATATTCCTGATACGAGAATGGAACAGGCTCGTATCACACATATAGTTTCATATTGGTAATTCAAGAATGGAATAGGCTTGCAATATGAATAGTTTTCAACCGTATGAATGGAATGGGCATACAGTTTATAAAAAAAAAAAAAAAAATGGGTCTGCGGAAACAGAATGGATTACGCAGCAATGGATAAATAAATAATAATTTCATTCAAGTATAACAGACTCAACATTTAAAAAAAAAAACATGTTATCAGCGACAATAGCGGCTGGGTGACACGGCGCGGCCGGGCGATATAGTTCTTCTGTGCGGGCAGCTAAAACGGGTAAAACGGTTTTGGGCGCGGCTGAAACAATAGTGCCGCCAGGCGATAGCGTGTGACTAAGGGACACGACGCGGTTGGGCATCTGGAGCAGTTGGCGCCTGGAGCAAGCTGGACGCCTGAATCAAGCTTGGTGCCTCGAGCAGACTGGGCGCCTGGAGCAGGCTGGGCGCCTAAAGCGGCTGGGTGCCTGGAGCATCTGGGTGGTGCCTGGAGCAGCTGGGTGGTGCCTGGAGCAGCTGGATGGTGCTTGGAGCAGCTGGATGGTGCCTGGAGCAGCTGAGTGGTGCCTGGAGCAGCTGGGCGCCTCGAGCAGCGGAGCGCCTCCAACAAGCTGGGCGCCTACAACAAGATGGGTGCCTCCAACAAGCTGGGTGCCTCCAACAAGCTGGGCGCCTCCAACAAGATGGGTGCCTCCAACAAGCTGGGCGCCTACAACAAGCTGGGCACCTCCAACAAGATCTAGCAGCTGGGTGCCTGTAGCAACTGGGCGCCTGTGACAGCTGGCGCCTGTGGCAGCTGGCACCTGTGGCAGCTGGCGCCTGTGGCAGCTGGCGCCTGTGGCAGCTGGCGCCTGTGGCAGCTGGCGCCTGTGGCAGCTGGCGCCTGTGGCAGCTGGCGCCTGTGGCAGCTGGCGCCTGAGGCAGCTGTGCGTCGATGGCCGGCGGTCATCGGGGCGCCAAAGCGCCACAGCGCTCCAAACAACATCCAAATGTCGCACGGTGACTCACCTCACCGTAGACGGCTTTTGGTCTCGACCAGTAAATCACGCGCCGAAACATACAAAAAGTGATTCCAAAAGTGATACCAAAAGTGATACCAAAAGTAATACCAAAAGTGATACCAAAAGTGCTACCAAAAAGTGATACAAAACGTGATAAAAAGAGTGATACAAAAGTGATGAAATTAGCGAAAGCAATTTTACTAAAAACATTTAAAAATACATACTTAAAGATCTATATTTTATAAGAACGAAATTGCTTTGCATTGCGAATTGATTTCAGCCATATGAATGGAATTGGAATACGGCTAGTAAGAAAAATATATATGTTTGTTGCCATAAAGGAATGGAATACGGAGCAACACAATTGATTTATTTATAAATAATTTGATTGATTCGCAATGTAGAAGTAACCAAATACAGTGTATTGATAAAATATAAGTTTTTCAAATATAACTTGTATTAAAATGTTATATTTTCACCGTTACATCGATCGATTAATTATTAAATCTATATTATAAGAATGGAATTACTTTGTATTGCAAATCGATTTCTAACAAATGAATGAAATTTAAATACGGCGAGTAAGAAAAAGAAATGTTTGCTGCGATAAAGGAATGGAAAACGCAGCAACATAATTGATTTTACCTATAAATTATTTTCAAAGATATTCGATTTGCAATGTAAAAGTAACTAAAAACACTGTATGGATGTGTTTTTCAATATGATTTGACAGTTTCTGTATATAAGTTTAATGTTTTTCACCATTTAAAGTAGACTATACTCATTGTCATGGTTTTGTTTTCATCAGTTGCATCTTTCTTTCGCTTTTGACTGGCCATGTGTTAGGTTCTCCTGGCAACGTGCATGAGGACATGCACGGGGTCAGGACGGACGAGTGTTAGGTTTTAAGTATTTTAATGGTATTTGTTTTTTAAAATAAGTATTTAATTTGACTCTGATATTAATCGATTATTTATTTTGATTTGGAGACTTTGATTTGACTACCTAGTCGGTTGAAGGACTACCCGACTTAAAATTGGAAGGGGAAAAAGCATGGCCGTAGAGGAGCGAAAGAAAGTCGGCAGTCTGTTCGGTGAAGCGGTGCGATGTGCACCTCCAGTGTTTACACTGTTACTCTGCCCAAATTCATATAAGTTATATATAAGTGAGATATGGGTTATAAGTGACGTTTAAAGGAAGTACGAAGTGAAACAATAAACCAATGATTTAAAGGATATGGACTTTTTCTTACACTTCTCATATGTTTAGTAATCTTGCGCTGTGTATGGGACTAACTCAAGTAAGTATGTTGTAAGTTGGGTACGTCGTATCACTATTAATAAAGTGCGATAATTAGGTAATTGCGAGTAATCTTAATCGAACTAAGACTAGTGAGGCAAGGAGAGTTTCCGAAGCTCACTAACTTGCTTTTTGAAAGTGAGCAGGTGTTGATTCGATAAAATTCAATGTTGTGGCTATGCGCATTGTTAGATCGTGGACAAGAACGACGAACTCGGAGTGTGTATCACGATGTCTGCGTAGTGTAATCCAGCGGAGTTGTAGTAAGTAGGCGATTGAAGTTGTCTGTGTGGTGTAATCCAGAGGAGTTGTAGTAAGTAGGCGATTGAAGTCTTCCGGTCTACAGTTGTTTCAGGAACCACGAGACGCTGCAGGTGACGTCAGCCTTGGGAGAATTTGTGCGTGCATCAAGGATTGTTTGACCTCATTGTAGCGAAATATTTGCTGAGCTTCTTCAAGCGGTGGCTATTTAACAACGACAACGTTAAATGCATGTAGCAGCGGCTCCGTGGAATCTTGTTGTATGGTATTAGCTCGTAGGCTGCAGGCAGTATCGAGACGTGACATAGCTAGGTAGGTGCTATGCGATATCAGAAAGTAATTCTTAAGCGCTATCGATAAAAACTCGACTAGACTATTAAATCATATCAATGGTTCGAATACTTTATTTAGTTCAGACAAATTTTTTTTTTTTTTACCAAATAAAATTAAACGCTTAAATAGTTTCGATTTACGTAATTTGGAGACGGATCTTTATTTCCGTCCAGCTGCTTACTATCGAAATAGCTAACTATTCTTCTTGTGTAAATTCAAATATATTTATCTCGGATAAAATGGTCCAATCTTTTCGACAAATATTTAATGGAATCTTTAGAATTAATTAAACTGTTTCTCTTTTTCTTGTTATCGAAATATCAAAATCGAGACATTAAAACGGTATTCTTTCAAGGCACTGGCTGTCAAATCTTATCAAAAGTAAAGGGTACTTTCGACGAAATAATACTAAACATACTTCTCAGCACGAATACTTACTGCTAGAACGAAGTACGTTTGTACTCGACTGTAAAACGAGTTCAAAGTAGGTAGGCAAAACATACCTATTTGTCAACATCGAATCGAATCGAACAGCTGAGTCAGCAATTTCAAATGTCACTCGATTGTAACACAAGTAGGTGTAATATAAGAAAATCTCTGCGACGATGTCTTGGGATCTACTGAACTACTCGAACAAACTTTAATTCGAAATTTTGGAAATCTCATTTAAGTTAGCCTATATTTATTGTAACCATTGAAAATGGTACTGTTACTCTTTTAGAGTTGCAGAAAATCAAAACTCATCCGATCGATTGATAATCGCACCGTTTTATTGATCAATCGAATTGATTATCGCCAATTGAAAGTATCCATACAGTCAAAAATCGAATTAAATATGTCTAGCTTTAAATCTTACAAATATTTGTCAAAGCACTAGTTTAATTCCACCTTTATTTAGTTCAATCAAAATTCAAATTATTTAAAAGTTAGAATATCAAAAACTGCGTAATTCTTATTGCTGTGCCTTTATCTTACTTTGATTATTCATAACAATATGGCTTTCAAAATAACGAATTATGAAGTTTCAAAGTTTTTTTTTAAAAAATCCAATGTCTACTGTCGCATTAACAATCATCAAAACCTTCGTGTAACATCACTAGTCGTGCTTCGAAGCGACGAATTGGGTAAGGTATTGAAAGAAGGAGCACGATTTTAGGGGGGCGGGGGGACGGGGAGGGAGGTAGGGGGAAGGGGAGTCACCCCCCCACTACCACCCCCCCGGCGAAGCGTAGTTTTTTTAAATTAATTTTTAAAATTTATGAAATTTTAACGGTTAAACTATAGCCGCCCGGTACCCGCGGGGAGGGGTGAAGGGGGAAGGGTTGGGGGAAGGGGGAAGCCCCTCCCTGCAACTCCCCCCAGCCGCAGGCCCTTAGTTTTTGAGTAATATTTTTTTTTGTACTTAACCTCACTTTCGGCTATATCAGAATTTTTAACCTGTTTTTTGTTTCACACCTAATCTATCAAGGCAGTTTACTTCTGGCACTTCGCCGGCCGCTGCCGCGGCACGCTCGCTTCGCTCGCTCGGCTCGTGCGTTGTTTGTCATGTTCTAACCTAACCTAACCTATTTTTTGTTTCACACCTAATCTATCAAGGCAGTTTACTTCTGGCACTTCGCCGGCCGCTGCCGCGGCACGCTCGCTTCGCTCGCTCGGCTCGTGCGTTGTTTGTCATGTTCTAACCTAACCTAACCTATTTTTTGTTTCACACCTAATCTATCAAGGCAGTTTACTTCTGGCACTTCGCCGGCCGCTGCCGCGGCACGCTCGCTTCGCTCGCTCGGCTCGTGCGTTGTTTGTCATGTTCTAACCTAACCTATTTTTTGTTTCACACCTAATCTATCAAGGCAGTTTACTTCTGGCACTTCGCCGGCCGCTGTCAATGTCAATAAAATGACGTTTCATTTTGATAGACCCAACTTAAAAATGGAAGAATTTTGCTAAATATACGTTCCGTTTTACGGGTTGTTAACCTCTAAATCGAATTTTTCAACATTTTGTAAAATTAACTAAATATACTTCGGCGCAACTCCGGCAGCCAGAATGCATAGGAACGATTGAAAAACACCCCCGTGACTCCCCCATAGTGTCGCAATCCTTAGGTTTGTGCTCCTCGTTTTAATACCCAACCCTGTGGGTAGCTTGTTCGAATCGTACTATTAACTATCTACAATCCGAACACGAAAATTGAATCGATTTGGCCAAATGTTTAATTTGCTGTAATCATGCGTACTTACTTCATCAGTTTATGTTTGAAAAATCGCACAAGTAAGGTTACTCAACTAGATTCATAATAAATCAGCACAGGTGGGTAGCTCACCAAACATTCTATCGACGTGAGAACTTCAAGATTCAATTGATTTCGGCTGTGACGCTCCATGAAGTCACGCCATAACCACAATTAAATATTTAAGTCATATGTAGAAGTCTCCCACAAAGTCAGGTTATATTTATATCTAATTAACTATCAAAACTAGGTGATTAAGAAATTTGCTTAATAGCACTCGAAATTTTATTGTCACATAATAGATTCGATTGTCTTAGTAACGTTTGCTGTTATGTACTATGTAAAAGATTACCTCGATAGCATTTGTACCACACAACTAATGGATCCTGGTCACCACCTCATCCGTTGAGGAATGAACACATCAAATTGGAGCGGAAAACTTGAAACGTTCGCAGCTCTCTGTCGAAATCATCATTTTCAAGCCGATGTAAAGGTATATACTGAAATAGATCAGAAGCACAAATAAGTATCTTGATTTGTCATTATAATCTAGAATTGGAAGACTTTTGGAGCAGAAAGACACACAATACAAATTGTCTGCAGATTACTGAGTGCTTATTTTACAAGCTAAAGTCGTGGCCGAGCTACATACTAGTGAAAATCTGTTGAATTGTTATGAATATTCAAGGATGCATTAAAAACTCAACTTACACCACTATTCTGGTATGAAAAGATGTTTTGATAAGGTCTATTGCTAAAACTAATAATAACAACATGATTTTGGGTTCAGAAGTTAAGGATAATGACATTAAGATGAGAAAAACAAAAACTGAATCTTACCGGATCAACTGATGTCGAGTTGATTTTGTCAAAGGATCCTTGCGGCAAAAAGATTAATTTAGGTGAAGCTGTGTATTTGCTCCGGAAATGCTCTTGCAAATCCTTCGCGACGCCTTGGAAAACGCGTTTGTTTCGCTTTTAAGACAAAAAACCTGAAAAATTAGACAAACAAATTTGGTTGACAATTTTAGGTTATTTTCACATAATATTCAAATTATCCATCATCTCTGTGATGCTGTACTGACCTGGGACTCTGTCTGACTTCACAGGCCTCAATGGCACCGTGGAAGAACCTTGTTTTGCAAAGAAAAAATCTTGTTTTAGTTCAAGGAAGAAGGTTTGTTTTGATATTGCAGTAAATGTAAACAGCGCCATATTTAGTATTACCAATATAGGATGGATAAAAAAGGCCGTATTACGGAGACGAAAATTACAGAGCGATATGATTTCTTCTTCAGAGACGTAAGAAAAAGCAATCAAGGAAAAAACTGAAGGTAATTTTAAATAAACTATGATTTTGTTTAATGAGAGGTGGTCGTTTCAGTTTTAATTACAGAATTAAAAGGGAGAAGTTTTATTCATAACTATTCAAGAAAAGCCGAATTAACGAGTAAAATTATACGACTGGCAACTCTGGATAAATCTAAGAGATTTGATTGGACGACGGCGACCCGAGATACTACACGTGGAACCAAGATCTCTGATTGGATAAAAGCTGTAGGTACTGTGTGCCTCAAAAACAGGATCAATCGGGATATCCTGATTAATCACGAATGCAGGATTAATCATGCATTCATGGTTTTGGCGCAATGCATTTGTAAGGGTATAAAAGGAGTGCGAGTGGAGGGAGAAAAACGGTCGGAATTTGAATTTTGAGAAGAGCAGGTCGAATCCCTGTCCGTTTATTCGAAGTTTCGGGAGTGTTTTTAGTAAATATTTGTTGTGTTTATTTTATAATTTTATGGACTCTGGACTTTCAGTGAATATTTTAAGGACTTTTGAAGTGAATAAGTGTGAAATTAAGTGAAATTGGATTGTTTATCTTCCTTAACGAAGGAAGATATATCCGGTGAGTCTTTTCCATTTTATCCTGGTGATTGTATTTGTGAAATAATACTCTGAAACTTAGTTATTGAAAATTAATTTAAAAAAAAATATATATATATATATATATTTTTGCAAAAAAAAATGGCAAAAGCGCCTTCCATCGTAAACAAAATTGGAATAGTTTGCTAAAATTGATGTGTTCAATTTTTTTTCATTATTGTTGAATCTTCAAGAACGGTTCAGCCGATTTCTGTAACATTTGAATCGGACCATTTCGGGAATACCTATACCCTTTTGAACTTAAAAATAATTTTTCAAAAATCAATCATCAATCAAATCAAACAAATTGTAACAATTGTAACTAATAATGTGTTTTCCAAAACTTGGCGGCACTTGACCTTCTGACATTTAGTTATTCTGTGACGATGATTAATGTTTTCTTATTTATGATGGAACGTGGAAACTATTGTTTTGCCTAAATATTTTTCTAGGATATTTTTCCTGGAAACTATGTATAAATGGACTATATTCAGAGTTGAAAATAGTACCTTGCCTACACTTAAGTTTCCTCTGTAAATTATTGGACAACAGTGAAAAATAGTTAAATTTTTGGAAAATTATTATGAATGAAAAGAGTTATATCAGAGTATTGTATTACATAATACTAAGCCATCTAAGCAACCAAGCATTGTTTGATTGAATTTTATTTAGGTTTCGTGGAACTTCATATTATTTTTGATAATTTATTTATGTCTTACTTTTTCTTGGTTATTGTTGTTTATTTATTTGTGCCAACTATTAACTGTGTGTATTTTCTTTATTCTTTAACTTTTTATATTATGATTTGTGTGTTCTTGTGTTAATTTGATTATTTGTGACAAATCGTATCTTGTGTTTTACCTGTGAACTTTTTTTGATTTTGTGTGCTGCTATGCGACTGTAATACTTGTTTACTTAACCTTTTATTTCTCAAATGCCTATGATTACTTCCTGTGTATTTGCTTATACTGTTCGATACTTACTATTTGTGTGTTTTGATTTTTACTATATATTTCGTGTTTCTATTACCTTTACCGTGTCTTTTACCTTCTGACTTCTGCCTTATTTCTGAAGTGTTTATTTCCTGTTTAACCAACTTGCGTTTGAGCTTATTTATGTTCTCGTTGTCTGTTTGCTTGTATTATGTTGAGGTTTACTTAAGACTATTTACATCTAGTATTTTACTCAATTAATTTTATGTCTGAATTTGGAAATGTTTGTAGTAAGCAATTATACTTTAGGACTTAATATTTTATGCCAATATGGAAAGTACAAATAGACCAGGCCCCCAGTCCCCAGCAGCTCCGCTAGCCCGGGGCTACGGTAGCGGCCCCGGTAACGGCGGAGAAGGGGGTGCTAAGAATCGCTGGCAGACGCCCGGCTACCACTCCCGCAAACGACGACTGGCCCTGGTAACACACAACGTGCGCACGTTGAGGACTGACGAGAAGATTGCTGAGTTGGAAGAAGAGTTGAGTAGATTGCGTTGGGATATTGTGGGGTTGTCTGAAGTCCGTAGAGAGGGGGAGGACACGATAACCTTGAAATCCGGCAACCTGCTTTACTACCGGGAAGGTGACCAACGGTCCCAAGGTGGTGTTGGCTTTCTCGTTCACAAGTCCCTCACCAACAACATTATTACCATCGAAAGTGTGTCGAACAGGGTGGTATACCTAATACTCAGAATATCCAAGAGGTATTCGCTGAAGGTCATTCAGGTATACGCACCGACATCGTCACACCCAGATGATGAAGTGGAGACTATGTATGAGGACGTGAGTCGGGCCATTCATATGTCTAAGACCCACTTCACTGTTGTTATGGGGGACTTCAACGCAAAGTTGGGCAGAAAAAACGATGATGAGCTGAGGGTGGGGCAATTTGGATATGGGCAACGGAACCCTAGGGGCCAGAGGCTGGCTGATTTTCTGGAGAGAGAGGAACTCTTTATGATGAACTCTTTCTTCCAGAAGCCGCCTCACAGGAAATGGACCTGGATGAGCCCTGATGGTTCCACGAAAAACGAGATAGACTTCATCATGACCACCGAGAGACGAATATTTAATGATGTCTCCGTGATCCACAGGGTGAAAACCGGCAGCGATCACAGAATTGTACGAGGCACATTAGATATTAATGTTAAGCTCGAAAGGTCCCGCTTGATGAAGTCCACGCTCCGACCTACTCGTGAACATATCCAAAACACCGATGACTTCCAGCTCGAGCTCTCGAATCGTTTTGCTTGCCTAGAGAACCTTGCGTCGGTGGACGAGATCAACAACGGGCTCGTGGAAACTGTCCAAACGGTGGGTGCTAAGTTCTTTAGACCCCGCCGTTCAAATAAACCGCAGAAATTCTCCGATCACACTGTAAATCTCATGGCCGAACGACGCTCGCTAAGATTGCAGTCTTCCGATGATGCAAAGTCATATAGGCGGCTCAATAGACAAATTTCGAAATCCTTGCGGCACGACATCCGTCTTTTTAATACTAATCATATTAAAAAGACAATAGAGCGGAACAAAGGCTCCAAAGTGTTCGCAAGAGATTTGTCTATTGGGCAAAGCCAATTGTCAAAGCTGAAGAGAGAAGATGGAAGTATAGCGTCGACCAAGGCAGAGGTATTGAAGGAGATCGAAAGGTTCTATGGACAGCTATACGCTTCGGTCGCTAAGCCTGTTAGCAGCGCGGCCAAAGATCCAAGAGCCAAGCTGACCCGACACTTCACCGAAGATATCCCGGACATCAGCCTGTACGAGATTAGAATGGCCCTGAATCAGCTTAAGAACAACAAGGCGCCGGGTGATGACGGTATCACATCAGAGCTTCTGAGAGCGGGTGGAACACCGGTACTAAAAGTCCTCCAGAAGCTTTTCAACACCGTCGTCCTCGAGGGCATCACGCCAGAAGCATGGAACAGAAGCGTGGTGGTGTTGTTTTTCAAGAAAGGTGACAACACCTTATTGAAGAACTACAGACCCATCTCGCTTCTGAGCCATGTTTATAAGCTGTTTTCAAGGGTCATTACGAACCGTCTCGAGCGCAGGCTTGATGACTTCCAGCCTTCCGAACAAGCCGGTTTCCGAAAGGGCTTTAGCACCATGGACCACATTCATACGCTGCGGCAGGTTATACAGAAGACCGAAGAGTATAACTTGCCTCTTTGCTTAGCGTTTGTGGACTATGAGAAAGCCTTTGATTCGGTCGAGACTTGGGCTGTGCTCGAGTCTCTCCAACGATGCCGTATTGACTATCGGTACATCGAAGTGTTGAAGTGCTTGTATAATAACGCCACTATGTCGGTCCGAGTACAGGAAGAGAGCTCCAAGGCGATCCCTTTAAAAAGAGGCGTAAGACAGGGAGACGTAATTTCTCCGAAACTGTTTACGGCTACTTTGGAGAACGCCTTCAAGCTCCTGGAATGGAAAGGATTCGGCATCAATGTCAATGGCGAATACCTCACTCACCTTCGGTTTGCCGACGATATAGTAGTCATGGCAAAATCGATGGAAGAGCTCAGCACGATGCTCGAAGGCCTAAATCGGGTTTCTCAACAGGTGGGTCTTAAGATGAACATGGACAAGACGAAAGTCATGTGTAATTCCCATGTTGTACCCACCCCGATCTCTGTTGGGAACTCGGTTCTTGAAGTCGTTGACTCGTACGTCTACCTAGGACAAGTAGTCCAGTTAGGTAGGTCCGACTTCAAGAAAGAGGCCAATCGCCGAATCCAACTCGGCTGGGCAGCGTTCGGAAAATTGCGTAGCGTCTTCTCGTCCGACATACCTCAGTGCCTCAAGTCGAAAGTTTTCGACCAGTGTGTGTTGCCAGTGATGACTTATGGCACAGAAACGTGGTCTCTCACTATGGGCCTTATTAGTAAGCTCCAAGTAGCCCAACGAGCTATGGAGAGGGCTATGCTCGGAGTCTCTCTGCGAGATCGAATCAGAAATGAGGAGATCCGTAGAAGAACCAAAGTTACCGACATAGCCCAACGGATTGGCAAGTTGAAATGGCAATGGGCAGGGCACATAGCGCGGAGGACTGATGACCGATGGGGTCGGAAAGTTCTCGAGTGGAGACCACGTATCGGCAAGCGCAGCGTAGGACGTCCACCCACAAGGTGGACGGATGACCTCATTAAGACCGCAGGATCACGCTGGATGCAAGCCGCTTCCAACCGGTCTTATTGGAGATCCATAGGGGAGGCCTATGTCCAGCAGTGGACTTCTTATGGCTGATGGATGGATGGATGGATGAATATTTTATGCAAAGAATATGAATACTTACGTAGGAAACCTGGATGTTCCTCAAGGGTTAAAATATTGCTCAGATTTTATGCAAAGGGTTGAGAATAGACTTTGCTTATTCAAATATGTTTGTAACATTGCCATAGCTGGTTTTACTCACTGAAGCTGAGCGAACTGAGCCAGGGTCTCTAGTTGCAAAGATTTGGCCTCTTTATCGAGCTGAAGTCTCGAGGTGATAAATTAGCCTTGGATCCTTATAGGTGGGCGAAACATCACCATACACAAGAAGTGCTATTACTTACCATTGAAACACTGGCTTGTTCTTACAAAAAAACCAAACTCTAAACCATTATTAAGTGAAGTCATTCTATAAACCAATTGGTAACAAATGTAATTAAATTTTAGTCACCCTTAATAAACATTCAGGCGACTACTTGCAATAGATTTAGTGTGGGAGACTTCAGGTAGAATCTATATTGTCTTAAGATATAGGATTAATGAGCATTTGTAGTTTAAATTAGAACTTATGTTTATTTTAATGTTTGTGAATGTACTGTTAGCCGCATAATCGACTCTCCGAGTCGATTGGTATCGGCACATCCCTAACGCGCGCCAAGAGAGGGCACAACACTAGGGACGCTACAGATTTAGAAAAGGAACGAGCAATGGCGCGCATTAGTATCTTTTGTAATATTGATAACGATGGGATTAAAAGTGTAATTGGTGCTATACCAGACTTTATAATACGCCCACGATCGACCACTAACAAAATAAGGGAAATCTGGCGCATCTTTTATTAGTTCAGAAGTGAAATGAACCAATGATTTAATAAGCGCCGGCCGGCTTTCGGCGCTTGCGTTTTCTTTCTGTTTTAGGTGAATATTACGGTTGTTTATTACGAAATCATCTATTACTGTTGGTACCAGCTGTAAAAAGCATCGAAAACAGTAAACATTTACTTCACGTAACACGCAAGATGTGAAGCTGTGTTGAAATTTCGTCGTAGAATAGACCGGCACAAAATGTTCAAAACGTATGGGTAAAAATGCCTTGAAATCGTGAAGAAAGTACGTGAAAACTGTTATCTCGTCTTATGTTGCCGTGTGCTAGCTGTGGAACCCGAAATACTGTGAAAAACGGTGTAATATGTGTGGAAAACGTAAACTACGACTAACTTAAGAAAAGTGGCTTGTAAGTACTGAAATATGACGCAATATCATCGAATACAGGTAAATTCTGAATTACTCACGTAGTATGAACCCCAAACCGGGTATTAGTGATACCAAAGTGCATTTGTCTGGGCATAAAAGATAATAACCTATTCTTGCAACATTTGCATTGCATCCTGTTGAAAATGCTCAGAGTTCTAATTGGCCAAGTACCTAGTGCTAGGTTAGCATGTATACACAGGAGTTGGCAACTAAACCATCATGAAACAATGATGTGTACATGTAAGTATTCATTCAGTACTTAACAGTGAGATATCTGTATCTAAACTATAGATTGTTGACATATTCTGGGGTCATTGACCTACACAGTTCATTTTCAAAGGTCAACTGGGTGTTTGTTTCCAAGCTTGCAGAATGACCATAAAGGGCCATAGACTGGGCTCTAAGTTGCATCCATGCTGCATTATATGTATCGTTCTTTGCAAGTGCAAGCCTACAACATGATAATGTAAGTAGAAGTGTTTTATTACCAATAAATACTGGAATGGAGCCTGGCCAAAATAGCCAGTGACAGCATGAACTAGCTGTCATTTATAATGCACTACATTGTGGAGATAACATGGTAAGAATTATATTAGGTACGTGGAATGATACTCAGTCACAGTATGAAAATCAGATATGATTGTACTGCGGAGGTCTCAAGGCATACTTCACTGGCATGACCTGCTAAGGCTGACTGGTAACAAGCAGTGACTGAAAGTATTCCTGCCTGTGGTTGTTAATTCTTGTTAAATGTGAGTAGTGGCACTAATGATTATACTGTCATCTCTAATACAATTTCATGTCAAGGTTGGTCCGGATAATACATTAGTAAAAAATGCAATTTCATCGGAACGTTGGTCCGGACAAGACACATTTACTACCCGGGGTGAGAATTTATGTTTGGCTACTGTGTATCACACAAACTACCATGTGCATGACTGTTATTATATAGTTAAGCCTACTCTGATGTGACTGAATTATATGGTCACTATTGGTCACCCATCCATAAAAGTTCAGAATTTTGAATGTTGACCGTGAAATACAAAATTACAAAAGTAAGTTAATATAATGTGGCTTATACTTGTCTGCACATAAGTATATCATTTTTATGTATTGCCAATATCATAGTGTCACACAACTATAATATTAGTGACGGAATTCCATGGTCGGTCACCCATCCAAAAAGGTACATCTGTGGACGTGGTAAGTGAAATGTGAAATTGCAAAGGCACATACTATTGTTGAGATAGACTTATTGGACAGGTCTATTGGTAATTTTGTATGTTACTTGTAATCCATGTGTCTCAACATTTTCATCTAAATGTTTAAAAAACATTGTTAAGGCTATACACTCTTAAGGCTGTACGCTCTTAAGGGTGTACGACTTAAGGACATCATGTTATTGTTGTACCTTGAGTAACCTGAAACACTTTGGGCTGTAAAACTACTACTATTTGACCGAGCCAAAATGTTGACCCCAATGGGCTGACTGACATGTCCTAGTGTCAGAATTTCGGATGGTGACATATATCATGTAAATATTTGGAATGTTCTATGACTAGTCAGATTAGAAGCTAACAAAACAATGTGGCAGTGTTAACAATGAAATGGGACACGTTATGGGCGAAGTGATTTGCTGTAATATTTTTTACAGGCGTCTTCAAATTTTGATTTATGTTTCATAAATGAACAGTAACAGTGTATAATGGTTTTTGACAACATTATAATGTTTTGTTTATCATTTTCATGTCCAATGGACGAGAGCGGAGTACAGAAATGTGTTATGACAACAATGCCAAGGAATATACTCCACCAAAGCGAATGGACCTTGAGCATCAAGTGGATGGACGGTGTCCACCTCACCGAATGCGAGACACTATGACGGCATATTCCTCTGACGATTGAGACGTAAGTTATCAGCAAGGACATGCGAAGGTTAAGTATGGAATGGACTATGGAAACTAGTGAGTTACTATAAAATGGAGTGGCCTCCCAACAGGATTGATTTTATGTCGAGTTATCAGTTATGACAGAATTGAAACTGATTGATTGATACGACAGAGCACCGATTCAGCGCGAGACCATCAACATGATCATCCTCAGCGACCGCATTGGTGTGTGACGCATAGCATCACATAAGGTAAACATTGTTATTATCGTCAGGGCCTGTAAGGAGCATGGTGTATGGGGTACGTCATCAGTCATCATTATCACGAATACAGTTGGTGAATTGTAATTCTTGGAGCTGACTCGTGCATGAGGTAATCATTGATTATGAACAAAGCCTATAAAGGCAAGTGGTGATCATAGCTGATCAGGATTTGAGCTGCCATATATTACTAATAGCTTTACTACTGTACTGAATTTTATTAGCCTACTGCTGAACATAGCCTACCCACAAAGGCGGTTGCCGAATTGTTGCCTATCCTGTGCGTTTGGTACTCAACGTCGATGATGACCATTGTCGATAGTACCGACTGTGGCCTACTAGAATGTGTTAAGGTTATCATCATTGATCACGCTAACTGAAAAATTATTTTCGGTGGTCATGGCTGATCGTAATACGCAGAGCCTAGCTCGAGACAAAATGATGATCGCTGTCCTGTATGAGTGGGGCTGTAATCAGAATCGAACTTGGACAGCTTAAGGTGACCATGCTTAATAGTATAGTGTAAGCCTATCTACAGCATCGAGATCAATTGAATGGGCTCTTTGAACCTCTGTGAGCGTGATCCTTCTATAAACACATTGGTGAGTAGTCATGATAATTTTAGCTCTCTGTGAGTAACTTGGTGAGTGGTTATGGCAACTGTGGTAGGAAGGTCCCTGATCTTCACGAGGCGTGTTACCTGATGCTGAAGTCTCTCCGCGAGACAGTCTGTTCTTCATCGAACGGGACGTGTACCTGAAGTCTCTCCGCGAGACAGTCTGTCCTTCATCGGACGGGACGTGTACCTGAAGTCTCTCCGCGAGACAGTCTGTTCTTCATCGAACGGGACGTGTACCTGAAGTCTCTCCGCGAGACAGTCTGTTCTTCATCGAACGGGACGTGTACCTGAAGTCTCTCCGCGAGACAGTCTGTTCTTCATCGAACGGGACGTGTACCTGAAGTCTCTCCGCGAGACAGTCTGTTCTTCATCGAACGGGACGTGTACCTGAAGTCTCTCCGCGAGACAGTCTGTTCTTCATCGAACGGGACGTGTACCTGAAGTCTCTCCGCGAGACAGTCTGTTCTTCATCGAACGGGACGTGTACCTGAAGTCTCTCCGCGAGACAGTCTGTTCTTCATCGAACGGGACGTGTACCTGAAGTCTCTCCGCGAGACAGTCTGTTCTTCATCGAACGGGACGTGTACCTGAAGTCTCTCCGCGAGACAGTCTGTTCTTCATCGAACGGGACGTGTACCTGAAGTCTCTCCGCGAGACAGTCTGTTCTTCATCGAACGGGACGTGTACCTGAAGTCTCTCCGCGAGACAGTCTGTTCTTCATCGAACGGGACGTGTACCTGAAGTCTCTCCGCGAGACAGTCTGTTCTTCATCGAACGGGACGTGTACCTGAAGTCTCTCCGCGAGACAGTCTGTCCTTCATCGGACGGGACGTGTACCTGAAGTCTCTCCGCGAGACAGTCTGTTCTTCATCGAACGGGACGTGTACCTGAAGTCTCTCCGCGAGACAGTCTGTTCTTCATCGAACGGGACGTGTACCTGAAGTCTCTCCGCGAGACAGTCTGTTCTTCATCGAACGGGACGTGTACCTGAAGTCTCTCCGCGAGACAGTCTGTTCTTCATCGAACGGGACGTGTACCTGAAGTCTCTCCGCGAGACAGTCTGTTCTTCATCGAACGGGACGTGTACCTGAAGTCTCTCCGCGAGACAGTCTGTCCTTCATCGGACGGGACGTGTACCTGAAGTCTCTCCGCGAGACAGTCTGTCCTTCATCGGACGGGACGTGTACCTGAAGTGTCTCTCCGCGAGACAGTCTGTCCTTCATCGGACGGGACGTGTAGCTGATGTCTCTGCCACGAGACAGTCTGCCAGCTATGGTAGGACTTGTAGCCAAATCTCCCAGTCAGATTGAGGCTGTCAGCTATGATATTGACGATCTTGTTCCCGATACCGTTTCAATAACATTGGAAAGCGAGGACCAGACATCTGGTCGTAATATCTTCAAGCAGCGCGACAACAGCTGCTCAACTACAGCTGGCGAGTCCAGAGGCGCTGCATCCGCTTCAGCGCCCGAGCCGGTGATGCTGTTCCAGAGCGGTTGCCGACTGCGGCGACATCTGGACGAGACTGCATCACTGCACCACGGCTCTCCACACGACTACAATGCACGCTTGGAGCGATACGGTGACATTGTTCTATACTGTATGGTAACATCCACCTGTGGGTCTGTATAACATTATTTTCTAACCCTGGAATTGGATATCGTTTAGAATTTCAATACAAGTTCTGACAATTTTAAGTCAAAGGGAGATACTTTAAGAAGTCCACGACATAACGAACCAAAATACATTCCTGATGTTGCAATGATTTGGTTCGTCTGAGTGGCTCGAGATTCGCAAAACATTCAGTCTTGTTATATGATGTTAATCGACCGAAAAGTGTATCCTGATGTCACTTACAGCACCATTGAGGCTGAGGCTTGAGGCTGAGTTCACAACCTCTTCAGAATGAGGACCTGTGTTTAACGTTTGTTGTTTGTGAACAGTTGCTGCCCATGGCCCAGTTGCTCCTGTGTTCAGTGCAGGAGTCCAGTTGCTGAGAGTGCCACGGGGACGTGGACTGTGATCAGGATGGCCGAATCTGTTAGCCGCATAATCGACTCTCCGAGTCGATTGGTATCGGCACATCCCTAACGCGCGCCAAGAGAGGGCACAACACTAGGGACGCTACAGATTTAGAAAAGGAACGAGCAATGGCGCGCATTAGTATCTTTTGTAATATTGATAACGATGGGATTAAAAGTGTAATTGGTGCTATACCAGACTTTATAATACGCCCACGATCGACCACTAACAAAATAAGGGAAATCTGGCGCATCTTTTATTAGTACCTAGTCATTTAAGATGTTGTATGACGTACTTGACTGACATTAAGATCAATTGATAACAAACAGTCCAGTAAATAACTTTGGCCCTTAAAGTCCAGTTCATTAAAAGATTCATGAAATTTGAATCTTGTTTATTTTTACTATTAGATTTGGTGTGAAATACCTTAATGACATGTTGACTGTCTGATAATAGTCAATTCAAGTTTTGATATTCGATTTATTTTATATTCAGTCTAGTTTTGTTAAGACTGTAAGTAGATTTCCTTAATTTAAATATCTTGAATAATCGGAATGGCATTAATATGGTCTAATCGTAATTATTATATTAATTTAATGATTGAAATCTGAACTATCCAGTACAAACGATACTGAGAATATTCAAAGTTAAATTTTACTTTGCTTAACTAGTAAATATCACAACTTCAAAGAAAAAAAAATAAGTAATGCCATTCCAAGGTTGGAGCTTTGGGTGGCTATTTTGGGGATGGAACGGAGGCCACTAACAAAAAATACTAAAATATTTTAATTTCAAGAAACTTGTTTAACTTGTTTGAGCAACTATCATTAGACAGTCATGAAAAATAATTAAAAGCCCAAGTAAAGTCTCATTTGAACTATGTACATTCACTGTGAATTCTTTCTAGTTACCATTGCGTATAAAATCCTCCGTATAACATTGTACAAAAAATAGCTACTAGAATTATTAGGACTTATATTGCTTTAATCTAAATTTTCCTTTTAGCTTCCAACTCTTCATGTAGCATAAAGATCAATCAATCCTAAACTTTGTCATTTAGTTAGGTAGGTATAGTCTCCAAAACCTTTAGGGTTCTACGATTCATAATGTAGGGTTCACACTACTCGATCACTGGCCAAACCTAGCTTTAAGTACCTTAATTTCAACTGTACTAAAATATTTCTTAGTCTTAGAAGATTAGTTTCATGGTTACTTGTTCAGGGTTAAGCTAGGGACGTCTTTAGTTAAGGGGTTAACATAGAATAGCGATATTGATTAGTCTACATCGTATAAAGAATGTTAATATATATAAAAAAAAAAAATTGGGTCGTATAGTTAAGGTTAGTGGTAGGAAGGTTAAGATAGGTTTAGATAAGTATAAATAAATATTAGTTTAAGTAGGGTTCGGTACACGGCTATCCACAATTAGGTACCTGGTTCGAAATAAGCTATCTTAAGAATGATCAACTACTATAATTTCAATAGATTTACTTCGAGAAGAAAAACAAAGGAAACCCGCCTTTCGCATAAATAGGGTTTTGCGGCGTATGTGGTCCATTGAACCACAAGTTTGCTTAATGCGTTATGTCATCGAGTCAAATCGAAATCCATGACCTGATCAAAAGTGAAATTGCAGTTCCCGTGAATATTCCGCATCAAGTCCGAAGATTAGCCATATTGAATACTCGTGATGCCCAGCTTTAACTACGTAAGTAGGTATATAATCAGCTTACGGTTCGAACCTAGATATATTTATGATTCCAGGGTTAGTTTGACTAAACCAACACGAAGCTGATTCACATCCAGCTCAGTTCACGGAATGTATGGCAACGAAATTATAGGTACTCATGCTCAATATATTTTGATTCGAAACGAGGCGAGGGTAGTTGGAGCTGCACTAACACTAGTCCGGCACAAATAACGAAATGTAGCAATAATTCTCGATCGACCACATTATCCCTCTGGTATCTCTGCGTTGCGCTGCAAATCAACTGTGCCAGTAACTATTGTCTAATCTGTGACTCATAGCGCTAATTTTACATCAACTTTCAGGTTAACCTTCACAAAAAATCTGCTACACGTGTTATGATCAAATTGTAATGTTTTTTTTTTTGTCTTCTTGTACCGACCGAATTTGGACTGTAAAAATCTTTGTTCTACACAAGCTAGGACTAGAAGTTGCGTGATTTTTAACTCGTCGACTCGAAAAATAAGTACTAAACCAACAAAATGGAAGAAGTACATGACCTTTCAGATTGTGGTTGCAGTCACGTGGCTCGATGTAGCTTCTGGCAGCTCAGCTCTCGGATCTCGGTGGGCTGGTTAGACAGCTCGGGGTTTCAGATTCTAGTTGCCGTCACGTGGCTCGATGTAGCTTCTGGCAGCTCTGCTCTCGGATCTCGGGGCTGGTCGGGCTGCTGCTCTGCGCCCCGTTGAACACGTGCTCATTGTTCATGACATGTCAACAAAAAAAACTGCATGATATATCTGCTATTGATATCAATCGAAGTTATGATGTGGCTTTGCACAATTGAATAATATCGGGGTAAGCCACATGATTTAAATCAGTAAATTAATTCGGTAATCGACTGTATTATCAAACAAATCTGTTCCGATACTTTCGATTTTACACTATTAGATGATAATTATGTTATTTTCTATCGCGAATTACTTTTGTTTTGCGAAATTCTTAATTCGAGCTATGCTCAATAAAAGTAATCACATCAAATGCTAACATCAGTATAATATTTATGTGGCCTAGCGCCATTATCAGTTTTATTACCCGACTTAGCCATGCCAGAGGCCTACAGGCGGCCTAAAAAAAACTCTGACACTAGGGCTAGCCACCTGGCCTATACAACTGAACTAACAAACAAACAAACAAACAACACTTTATTAGACAATTACATTTCATAAAAAAAAAACAGATTAAAAGGACAAAAACAAAACAATAGGTCTCTAATTTGCGGCCTTATCGCTTTAAGCGTTTTCTTCCAGGATAATCTAAGTATACTTTACCCGACTGTCCAAGAAAGGTAATTTTTTTGAGATGTTCGTAACGAAATGTCGATCTAAATAAAATTTTCTACCACTAAAAACAAGATTTATAAAATCTAAAACTACATAACAAGCAGTTGGATTATATTATATTATTGGAGCAATAATATTTTTGACTTATACTCGTATATCGATGAACGCTGGCTGCACGCACGAAAAAGTGTCACGTTCCGCCTTAACTGAGCGCGAAACAAGCCATAGAGAGGTACGATCGGCCCAAGCATAGAATAATGACCAGTACAAGAAGGAGTACTAAAATAGCAAGAGAATACATCTCTTTGTCTCATTTTAATTATGAAATTTAAAAGGTGTTAGAAAAAGATGTACATATACTCGAACTTACGTAATTTCGAAGGGTATCACAAACTAGGATTGAGCTATCGGAGGTGACATGAGATTGTCATCCCATAAGCAACATGCTAGTGTTGTAACTGAGTCGATTAAAATGTCGATAAGAAAATATATTTATTTTAACGTCGCAAAAATGATGGAGTGTTTTAAGTTTACGTGTCTATGTGTCTATCTGTGGCATTGTAGTTCCCGAACAGATAAACTGACATTAATTAATTCATTCAAAGGTAAATCAATCGGGAGTGTTCTGATCTATATTTCATCATTGTTGAAAATAATTATCTGAATCATTTCAAGATTACATATTCAGCTGCTTGGGCTGTAGATCATCTATCAGTCTGACATTCATACTCGTACCTACAGATAGCGCGCGAGTTGAATGCAGTCGGGGTCTGAGGTAAAGAGCGGGAGCATCTCCCCCCGCTATCCGCCCGCCCCACCTCACGCGCCTGGGCGGGTTGGGCGTGCGGATAGCGGGGGGAGACATTCGCATTCCTAAGCTCTGCATTCAACTCGCACGCCTACAATAATTTGTATAAATCATGTCATTATTATACATTTACATATCAGAATAGTTTCGACAAAGCTCTCACTCTACAGTGTGATACCTGTAATAACAATAATGTAGGTACATCATTTGGTTTTAGATGTTGATGTTTAATATTTTCACCCACAAAGCAATCTTCCGAAAAATGATAAGAACAAATGTGGCTGTGTGGTTTTGGTGTCCAGTTTAGTCTTGAAATTAGTGTAATCCATTGATTTTTAACTACTTCATCTCTGGGAAATCTAAAACAAAAATCGGCCAAGTACGAGTCGGACTCGCGCACGGAGGGTTCCGTACTGTATGGGAGCCTCCCTTAAATATTTATTTCATTTTAATTTTATTATTTATTATTGAAGAAAATATAAAACTAAATGTTCTGTGAAAATTTCAAGCATATACCTGGTACCATTATTAATATAGAGCGAAAAACGTCTAAAAATTCAGGTTTGTTGTAGGTATGGGAGCCCCCCTTAAATATTTATTTTATTTCGTTTTTAGTGTATCGTATTTGTTGTTATAGCGGCAACAAAACAATACATCATCTGTGAAAATTTCAGCTGCCTAGCTATCATAGTTCATGAGATACAGCCCGGTGACAGACAGACAGACGGACAGACGGAAAGACGGACATCGAAGTCGTAATAATAGGGTCCCGTTTTTCCCTTTGGGTACGGAACCCTAAAAAGTAGTGTAAGTATAATCAAAAAACATCGATACAGTCATTTTACCACAGCACTATGACGTGATAACCTGAACTATTATTTTTTGTAAAATATTGAATGAAAATTACACAAATTATTCCAAAATGTATGTAAAATCTCGTAATAATATAATTAAAACAATTTCTGTTAGACGTAGCTGTTTTTAAATCACAAAAAGTGTATATATTCCAACAAAACTCACCGATGAAAAGTCACTAATTCATTCTTATTATTTTTTCGGGATGAATGCGATGTGCACCCTTTTATAAGACACGCCATTTGATATAAAATACACCATTCATAAAGAATTTATACAAATTTACATAGTTTTAGCACTTTGAAACAGTTATTTCTAATAAATTGTATTAAAACTCGACAACCGCCTTTCGGTGTTGACAAACCATAGCCACGCAACCACTGACAGTTGATCTTCACAAAGAAGATCGCAGCTCCGTTATGTATTATTTTTGATGTAGTAGCACTATACTTATACTATTATTTATTCTGTGACAAATTAGAACCAACTTTTAACCATTTTGACATTCCAACTTGTGATTTTGACGTTAGACGGCAGACATTGCGTTTTGTTTTGTTTCATCCACTCTTGAGTATGCTGTATAACCAGATATGAATAAGACAGCTGTTACACAGTTTTTATTTGAGCAAAATTTAGTACTCCCTCTAGTACGTTATGCCCAAGCCATCAATATGAAATGTAAGGGAAATAATTATTTTTCGCAAAAAAGGTCAAAAACAGCCTTCCATCGTGTACAAAATTCGAATATTTCCCTCGAATTGTTTACATTAATGTTGATTTTTCAAAAACGGCTCTGCTGATTTCTGTAAAATTTAAATAAATGGGACCACCTCGGGAGTATATACCCTTCCGAACTAAAAAATAATTTTTCGATTCGGTTCACAATAAAATTGGCGAAATTATCGAAAAAAAACAAACAGACGAAGATAGAACCTCATCCTTTTTGGAAGTCGGTTAAAATACCAAGTCAATGGCCTCAGCGTTCGGCTGGTTTCAGTTGTTGATTCAACAATGTTTTCTTATGATGTTATCACGTAAAATACCAAGTCAATGGCCCCAGCGTTCGGCTGGTTTCAGTTGTTGATTCAACAAAGTTTTCTTATGATGTTATCACGTAAAATACCAAGTCAATGGCCCCAGCGTTCGGCTGGTTTCAGTTGTTGATTCAACAATGTTTTCTTATGATGTTATCACGTAAAATACCAAGTCAATGGCCCCAGCGTTCGGCTGGTTTCAGTTGTTGATTCAACAATGTTTTCTTATGATGTTATCACGTAAAATACCAAGTCAATGGCCCCAGCGTTCGGCTGGTTTCAGTTGTTGATTCAACAATGTTTTCTTATGATGTTATCACGTAAAATACCAAGTCAATGGCCCCAGCGTTCGGCTGGTTTCAGTTGTTGATTCAACAATGTTTTCTTATGATGTTATCACGTAAAATACCAAGTCAATGGCCCCAGCGTTCGGCTGGTTTCAGTTGTTGATTCAACAATGTTTTCTTATGATGTTATCACGTAAAATTATCGTCCGTGAACCGATTTTACAGACAACCAATTTTTTGTATTTTGATAAACTTTCCGGTTTCCGATTGACGCTGAAATTTTGCACGCATGTATGTCGCGTGACAATGCAATAATATGGTACGACGGAGCTGATATGATGATGGAGTCGGAAGGTGGCCATAGGAACTCTTGTACTAAACAAGATAGACCGGTCGTGTTTGGGCTCTTTTTTCTTGTCTTGGCTAGTACTCTGCTGCTACATGGATATCCAGGATCTCAAAAGCTTATATTCAATAAAAAGTTATATATTTATAATAATTTATTACTATCTTATTTATAGCGCATCCTACACTAGGTTTATATCCTTTTTTATTTGGTATGAACTTCAAGTGTGGCCTAGTCTTGGTAAGGCAACCGAGACGAAAACCCAAGAATCAGTTTTTTCGCAAAAAGAACTTTTATGATGCAAATGCGTATGACACATAAGTAATATGTGGATGACCGCAAGTGGCATTTAAAACTGAGTGCTGGCATGGTTCAGATAACACAATATTTTTAGTGTTTTTTAACTGTTAAGCAACGTCATCGGCTATTAGGGGACTTAAAACTCATGCACAACCAGGATTTAAATTAAAAAGTCATAAAAATCACCACTTCAATAAAGTTGCATTTATTTACCTCGTAAGAACACTTATCAGACTAAAACCAAATGAAATTATAATAAAACTTATAACTGAACAGTTAATTTATACAAGTGAGCCTAACTGATGTGTAGTCGGAACTGCTTCACCTAACTAGGAGGCAAAAG
This sequence comes from Hypomecis atomaria, assembly GCA_964007245.1. Taxonomy (NCBI): domain Eukaryota; kingdom Metazoa; phylum Arthropoda; class Insecta; order Lepidoptera; family Geometridae; genus Hypomecis; species Hypomecis atomaria. The sequence continues at coordinate 26,891,814 of OZ023279.1, forward strand.
CAGGTCGCCTCGGTCGAACGTCACAAAGCGCTGATGCTGTAGCTCGTGCCTCGGTGCATCCTCGTGTTGAATCTAGAACTGGGCCAGCGACGCAGCTGTTACCGTGGTTGGGCAATACGTAATCTATATATATATAAATGAATTGTGGTTGTTAGTCTCGCTAAAACTTGAGAACGGCTGAACCGATTTGGCTAATTTTGATCTTGAAATATTTGTAGAAGTTATGGGAAGGTTTAAAAGGTTAGATAATTTGTAAAAGTTGCGAGAAAAATAATAAAAACCTGAATTTAATTTTCTCATACAAAATGTTCCTGCATGTGAATGTTCTCATTGACAGTTGACACTTGACAGATGGTGAGATGAAGTTCACCGGGACCGCTAGTTGACTTATGGACATGCTGAATATAATGAAAACAATATTTTGTTTACAGAAACAACAGCACAGACGAGAACGAAAAGCAATCGCCCAGACCGAAAGGCTTCAAGCCGCTATACGACATACCGTGGATGTTTGAAGCGAGAGAATTCCTCAGGAAAAAGCTCATCGGCAGAGGAAAGCTGAGCGCCAAGGAATTTGAGAAGTAGGTATTTGAACTAAACTATTAAATTGCGAGGGTCAGCCTGCGCCAAACCGCCATAAAGGTAGTGTGTGTGTTGCGTACGCGTAAGCTACCGCGCGGATTTTCATAAGGGTATTGCGAGTGATATGTAAGTAAGTATTTTCATAACTAAGTAATGTAATTATTATTAAGGGTTTTAAAACAAACTGATTGATTACCGTTTCAAGTTACTTCATTTAGTTTTTAGCGAGTTAATTGAAATTTTCTGATTGCCGGAATTACCTACACCAAAAACCAGCCGTGTCCATTATTACGTAACAATTACGGAATAGAGGAAAGGAAGGTGATTTTGTTTTTTGTAATTTGTCAGGAACGAGATGAGATAAGTAAACAAAAAAAGCTGTTACAGGTCTAATATATAACATAGTTTCTTGGAATCAAATAACGTATTACGATTTTATTTCTCTATGTTATGAAATACGTGTGTAAAGAGAAAACATTTTTTTACTTTAAACAGATTCGTCACAAATAACATCGGTACAAAATCATTAATTTGTTTAATTTAATTGTATCTTCCAGTATATTTTTTGGTACCTATTACTAGTATGATTGCATTCCTATACAATTCAAGTCATTTTATGTTGTTAAGAAGAGTTACTCGTTAGAAATTTATGTTTATCTGACTACCGCAATTCCCTTTACTGTTTTTGGCTGTGTCTCTCATTACGGTAGATATAGAAGTAGTACCTGAGTGAGCTACTGCATTTTAATTTTTTTACAGGTCGAAATGTCAACCAAAAAGTACTCCAACGAGGACCTCGCCAAAGCTTTAGAGGATATAAAAAATGGATCCATGGCCATATATCGTGCATCTAAGGTATATAACATACCCAACCAGACCTTGCATAACAAAATAAATAAATAAAATAAATAAATATTAGGGGACATCTTACACACCGGGGACATCTTTTTTTATAAAATTAATAAAAAATACAAAAAACAAGAGTCAGCAGGAGCTCCAGCAGTCCTGTCATCGACAGAAGAAGGTACTATAAGTAATAAAGTTACTATAAGTCCCTAAAAATTTAAATAAACTGTTTTCCTACACTTATAAAATAAAGTTGTTTTATTTAGAACACGTCACATTAAATTTATGTTTCATATTTCATGAAATCCTGCAGAAAAACGGCATTTTTCTGCATATGCCGGAATTACCAGCACCCATTTACGGAATTACCTGGAGAGTCAAATTGTATGCCGTAATAACGGACATTTACTAGGTCCAGAAAAATTACGATTACTTTTATAAAATAGTTTAAATATAGTAGTGTTACATAACAATCTCTTCTCTGAAAACCTCTTTTTACGACTAAACTAACTTCAATTCGCAGATTGTTCCTGCTTTACTGGAAATTGCTAGGAAAGACAAGAATGCCTTAGTACTCCGGAATTACGTACATTTACCTTACATTGCAAGTTAAACATAAACTTGTAATAATATACCTAATTAAAAAACCCCCGACACAAAAATATTTGACAACAAACTTTCAATTGACAACCATTTTGGGCACATTTGTAGAATTTTGGTTCTTCCATCCCCACTTTAACCCACCATAACTCTTAAACGGCTCAATCGATTTTTATAAAACATAGCTAAGAACACTCTCGATTAAATCTCCTTTCATCAAAAAAAAACTAAACTGAAATCGGTTCAGTGGTTCGGGCGCTATGATGCCAAAGACAGACAGACAGACAGACAGAGACACAGACAAACAGACACGTCAAACTTATAACACCCCTCTTTTTCGTCGGGGGTTAAAAATAAACTTGAGAATTGACTCGTGAAATCGAATATGTAAAGTAATTAGTACCTATTTTTAAGCCCCAGTATTACCTAACAGTTTAACATCTTGCTAATTTTATAATAATTGTTTCTACCTAATTGATATTGTATTACTTAAGTTTTGTTTTATTTTTATTATTATTTTTGAATTTTATGCATTGTGATACAATTGTAAATTTGACTTGCCTAGTGTAACGTTTGTAGTTATAAGGCCAATAAATATATCTTATCTTATCTTATCATACACGAATTGCAAATCCTTCTTTTTGTAGGTCAGGCAAAATGAAAGGTTTCTCAATTCATCATCATCATTTCTGTCACGTGACGTCTACTGGTGGATACACGATACCTCTTTACAAGTGAAGTTTTACAAAGTTAAGGAAGTTTCAGAGGTGTACCTACCTACACGTTCGTTATTATGAACAACGTTTACCATGTTTACTATACCTATATTTAGTTACAAATTCATATTTGCTAAATTATTAACTATGCAATTTTTGTCATTTTAAGTTTTCTATATTGTAGAATTGTTCAGATTTATATTGAATGATTATCATTTTGTTTTCACAAATTAATATTTAATCATTTATTTAAATATATAATTTAATTAATGAAACTATAGTCAAACCGCTAAACTCAGACTTCGCCTGCGCGGGTACGGGGGCGCGGGGGTAGACGACAAAGAGGACTGAGACAGGTGCGGGCGCCGGGGACCCGCTGCCCGCGCCTGTCTCAGTCCCCTGTGTCGTCTCCCCCGGCGCCCCAGTACCGCGCAGGCGAAGTCTGAGTTTAGCGGTTTGACTATACAGCTATTTTAAGTTATTGTAATTTTAAGATAATTATGCTTTGCTTTAGCTAAGCTGAAATTTTAAGGATATTATAATTATAGCTACAATTGTAATTGGTTTGGATTGACTTGTATCTTGTATTTTGATACCAATAAAATAATTTGAATACTTATATGAATATGGGTCCAGCTGCGGATTTTGTGAACTAAAAATCAGCTGTTCCATACAAAACTGCAACTTGGACTCGACAAAATGTATGACACGATTGGTTTTTTTCTTGAATTTCGGTTTGGCCACATATATTAAAAGTTGTTCTTAATAATAGTCCGTATCACCTCCTTTCGGCTTAGTACACCAGTTCTGGATAACCCTGTATATCTGGACATATAAAACTTCTTGCCTTTTATATTGTAACTATTCCCGTATTTTCATTGCGCGATTAGTCCCGTAGTATAAAAAATAATTAAGAATTCAATTAAACAGATGCAATGCTTACTGTTTGGAGAACTGCTTGTCATACTTAGGTTCTACCTTGAATAAGTTTAAAAAAGTTGAAACTATTAGCAAATTAAAGCAGCAGTGGGCAGCACACACCATATAAATACAGGATAGAACATCCACAAATTACTACACACTTTTCAGCAAAACTCAGCGGATAGGCAAGTTAAAATGACAAAGGGCAAGGCACATAGTTCAATGAACGGATAGCCAATGGGGCTGTTTTCTCGAATGAATCTCACGTATAATCCGCGCCACACAAGTCGGCGGATGGAAAGTTAGGCGCAGAACGCTGCGCAATAGGCAAAATATAGGTATGCGCAGGAGCCAGAGAGACAAGACGCCGCACGGGCACAACCGCCCGCCAACCTCATGCCTCCCGCGCGCACGCCCGTGCTTACCACTACGCCGCGCGGCGTCGGCATTGTGCGCACATGCGCAATAATTAGCGAATTACGGCGAAGTGTCATCTGCGTCTTCCATCTCATCCGCTGACTTGTGTGGCGCTACCTATACTGGCAAGCACAGCATAGAACTTATTTATTTTATTTGATTATTTATTTTATTGTATTTGTAATGTGACTGATTTTGTGTTTTTTTAATTATTAAATGTTGTGTCTTTGATAATTTAATAAATTAATAGAACGCTTTTCGCTTAGGTAAGTGGACTAAGGATAATTATCTTTATAGGTTACAGTTATTACACGATTTTAGAGAGCACGTGATTTTTCTGATTAGAACTATTATTTCGCTTTAGACGCAGAATTCTAATAATGGCACATAGTTTTAAGAATGCTCAATTTTACGAACGCCCAATTCTCACGATGGCCAATTCTAAGAATGCTCAGTTCTCAAAATGGCAAAATAATTTCAAATAGAAAGAATCGGCCAAGTACGAGTCAGACTCGCGCACGGAGGGTTCCGTACTGTATGGGAGCCCCCCTTAAATATTTTTTATTCTAATTTTATTATTTATTATTGAAGTGAATATAAAACTAAATATTCTGTGAAAATTTCAAGCATCTACCTGGTACCGTTATTAATATAGAGCGAAAAACGTCTAAAAATTCAGGTTTGTTGTATGGGAGCCCCCCTTAAATATTTATTTTATTTTGTTTTTAGTATTTTTTGTTATAGCGGCAACCAAAATATCATCTGTGAAAATTTCAGCTGCCCAACTATCATGGTTCATGAGATACAGCCCGGTGACAGACAGACGGACAGACGGACAACGAAGTCTTAGTAATAGAGTCCCGTTTTTCCCTTTGGGTACGGAACCCTAAAAACACATTTTCATTAAAAAAAAACACCGGTTATTAAAGCACAACCTCTTTAGGGCAAAGTTAATAGATTTGAAAAGAACAACTTTTACTATTGGAGCAACTAACTCCGCATTGGCGATAAAAAACCAGCTGTTCCATACACTTTGTCCATTATCAACGGACTTGGTTTAGGTACCGGTAAGCCCTTACATGTATTTAAATTGTATTTTTTTTTAGAAACTTCCTAATTAAAATTATGTTGCCATTTTGAGAATTGGGCATTCATAGAATAGAGCATTCCCGGATTACTTGAACATTATGAGAATTGGTTATTCTGCGCCTAACTCATTTAGATGTCTGCAGATACAGCACGATATTCTGTATAATCGCTGCAATATGTCGCAGCAACTAAACGCCTATATTCCATACATAAAATCTTTTCTTCAAAAGTAACAAACATACAACGGTCAAATCACAGGATTTGAAAAAATAACTAATGTTTTTAATAAACATCGATATCGATGGACATCACTAGAGCATTGACAAAAACATCGACTATTACTACATCCCTAGTGCTTGTGTACGTATAGGTTTGAATCTCCCTCACCTCGACCCTACCCCCGCATCGTGCGATAGGGACAATTGCAGCTCAGAGCGATTTATACCTACAAAAAACATGGCGAGACAATGTTTTGTATTACGCTGTTTTCTTCTTCAAAAACTAGATCAATCTACTATTTTTTTATGTCAAAATTTTAAAAAAATATGTGTTCATGATTCTGTCATTTTATATTTTGTTAGATATTATTTATTCTCTTCTGGTAGGTCTCTAAAAACGTCGGTAATAATGGTGAATTTTTTAGTGATTTTGAAGGGTCATATTTTGCCTGATAATTAATTTGTCAAGAAAAAGAAAAGACAGAGTAGTCTAAACAGCTAAATTTAATTTTATGACAAAAAATTGAAGCTCTATAAGTATTTTCCAGGAAGAAAACAGCGTAATACGTTTGTATGGAAAAAATACAGACCAACGGAGCTCTTAACGTGACCGTAGATTACATACTACCAGCAAATAACAATTTCCCTGAGAAATCTTGCTGCACCGTCCAGATCGGAGGAGTGTACGAGTAAGTATCACTCATATAACTATGTACTACACTCATATACTCATCTCGGTCTACTTAGCTGCGCACGAACCCGAACAGGACAGAGCGAGCCTTCAGGTGAACGATTAGTCATTTGTTTACAAAACGTAAGGTCTATTGATAAAAAAACAAAGCAATTGGAAGTATTGTTAAATAGCACTATGGAATGCGATGTACTAGCTGTGACGGAGCATTGGCTATGCGAGGCTAAGCTGAAATGTGTAAATCTGGACGGATACAAACTGGGATCAAGTTTTTGTAGGAAAGATTTTAAACATGGTGGGTCGTGTTTATTTGTTAAGGACGGGATTAAAGCTGTAGAAAATTTAGAGTTGATGAAAATCGGCACTGAATTGTACTGTGAATTATCCGCAGTAGATCTAATAGATTTTCGCGTTAGTGTGATATGTATTTACAGGACGGGACTTGCTAGTACTAATCAATTCATGTCTTGTTTTGAACGCCTGATTGATAAGATAAGCGATCTTGGCCTATTGTGCGTGCTTTTGGGTGATTTTAATATCGACACGCAATGTAAGGCCACCCCTGAACAAAAACAACTCACTGACTTACTATCGGCACATCGCTTCGTGAACTTCGTGGACTTCCCAACACGTGTGACGTCACACTGTTCGACAAGTCTGGATCACATATATAGCAACCTAGCATCTGACCTAGTAAATGTGTCTCCTCTTAATACTCATTTAAGTGACCATCTTGCGGTACGGTTCCAAATGACGCGACCAAAGTCATCCGCGCCGGAACCCCAGCTTATATTGAAAAGGAATTTTTCCGATGTTAATAAACATAACTTCGTATTTGCTATTGATGCTGTGGATTGGTTGGAGCTATTACAAAGAAATACGTCGGCGGAGTCATTGACAGAATCCGTGATTAATTTAATTAGCAATAAAATAGACGTTTGCTTCCCATTGCGACGCATTCTAAAAACTAATAGACGATCCTCTTGGGTGACTAATGACATTAAAGATTTAAGATATCTATTATTTGACATTATTTAATTATGCGAAAATAGCTCCTTAAAACAATTTACTTATGATCTGAATGTGGTATATGATAAAATGCTATCTAAAGAGAAGTACAATTACTTCTCAAATATGATAAACAACAGTAAGAACATTACTAAAACTATGTGGAAAATTGTAAACAATCAGAGAGGCAAACAAAACTCGTGTAATCTTGACTTCACGGATGTCGTCATAGACTCCGCCGGTGATCAATTTCCATCTAAAAAGCATGCTCTTAATTTTATGAATGAAAGGTTTTTAAATGCATCCGCGGCTTGTAAAGCTCCACGAGCTTGCCCACGGCACAGCCCGGACACTCCGCGATTTTTCATACAAAATCTGCTGTCTTACGCACACCTACACAGTACTTACTCACAGACAACACACATACGCACGGTCGCTACACGCGCATTTGTGTGCGGAACGTCTATGGCTGTCAGCGATCACCACAACGTGACGACATGCCGCGTGAGTGAGACAGTTGCGTACTTAATTTGCAAAAATGAATATTAATCTAGTGCTTAAAAAAGTATAACAATTACTTAATTTGGAAGCATTTTAACAAAAAGTAACCGATCTACTTCTTTTGTTAGATAATATCAAGAGGAAGTTACCAAATAATGTAAAATAAGTTCCTATTATTTATCCTCAGGGAAACATTAAAATTTCTTGTTTTGTTACGTATCATTGATATTCAACCATACACAGTACAAGTGTTCCCTATTGTCACAGTCTAGGTAGTTTTTATTAGAAAATCCACCGGCCAGTGCAGCCCGCGCGCAGAGTACACGATGCGGTACGTAGCGCGGGGTGGAAGTGAGGAAGACTCAAACGGGTGGGGGGTAACGAGTGGCCGTTCTATACGTAGTATTATTATATATTCTTTGCCCACGGCATGTATTGCGAGCGCTGCATGCGGCGTGCGCTCCGGCCGACCGCTCGCTACGACTGCGCCATTTTACCGCCACAGAGGTTTACCAAATAATTACCAAACGCATACCAGCGAAAGCTGCGAAAGACGCGTATGGGATATCAATGGAAACGTTGCGCTTAATAGCGGAATCCATTTCTCCCGTACTGAGCGATCTTTTTAATCGATACCTAAGTGAGGGCACTTTCCCGAAATCGCTGAAACTAAGTAAAGTTTCCCCGATATTTAAGGGCAAGGGCAAGCGACAGGACATAGATAGTTACCGGCCAGTATCGATCATACCAGTGATTGCTAAGGTTCTGGAGAATGGCTTAAGCTCCCGTCTAATTGATTATCTTTCAGAATCATAAGCGCTTTCAGACCGACAGTACGCTTATCGCGAAGGCAGGTCTACGACCTCGTTGATTAGAGAAGTAGTGCGTCGGATAGTGGATGCTCGGGAGAGGAAGCAGCAAGTAGCTGTTCTATGCTGCGACCTCTCCAAAGCATTTGACGTGGCTGATCACGGAGTGCTGTCACTGAAGATGGACCACTACGGCATTCGGCATAAACCGTTGGCGTTGATGACTGACATTATGCACGGAAGGCCCCAAATAGTAGTCGGCGAGGGTGGTCAGCTCAGATCCGATCCCTTGACCTCCATAATGGGAGTAGCACAGGGCTCCTCAGCATCAAATATATTTTTCTCACTGCTCCTAAACGATTTGCCCTGTGCTATAACGAAAGCCGAAGTGTTTATGTACGCGGATGACGTCGCTGCAGTGGTTACGGCCCAGTCACTCGACGATCTAGAAGGTCAACTGAATGCTGCTGCATCTCAACTCGTAGAGTGGTTCAGACATAACGGTCTGGTACTAAACTTAACAAAGACGCACTACATCCATTTCGACCTGTCAGGTCGCTTACGTAGGCAACTGAATGTCTATGCTGACGGCACTAAAATAGACCAGGTGTATAAAACTTCGTTTCTTGGTTTCGAACTTGATAATGGCCTCACTTGGGAGGCGCACATTGATAAGGTATGTGGAAAATTAAGCGGGGCGTGTTTTGCCCTCAGGAGAATTGCCAGTGTCCTGCCTAAGGAGGCCGTTCGCTCGTGCTATTTCGCAATGGTACACTCGTTGCTCCAATATGGGGCTGAGATATGGGCAAGAGGTGCAGAATGGAAACGTGCATTCATATGTCAAAAAAGAGCCGTCCGCACTATGGCACACATTCCACAGGACCAATCCGCTAGACCATTTTTTATCTCACTCGAGATTTTGACACTGCCATCTATAGTGATTATGCAGATTGCTAAATATGTGAGGATGAACCTTAGTTCGTATAGACGCATGGGTGAGGGCCGACTACGCACCACCCGTCACAAAGATAGACTCTTGCTTATCGAACACACGCTCACGAAGTCCACGAAATTGACACACGTCATGGGCACATTGGTCTATAACAGACTCCCCAAGAATGTTATCGATGCGCCCAGTACTATGATATTTAGGTCAAGGCTAAAACGTTGGCTTGTTAGTCAGGCGTTCTATGACATAGAAAAAGAATTTATGTCGTTAAAAGTGACTGTGTAAAAAAAAACATAATGACGTTTGTATTCTATAAAGTATACAAACGTACGTTTTAATGTACGTTTATGATAAATGTGAGTACTTCCACTCTGCCCCACCAAAGCGCCCCACTGGTGGGGCAGATTCCACTTCTTCATTTTTGGAGTGCAATCTGCCCCACTCGTCTCATCTTGGTGGGGCATATTCCACCCACTTTTTAGACCAGTGGAATCTGCCCCACCAGGGGTGTCGCGCGATTTTAAATAAAATTGGTAGTGCCATGAAGTGTGAAATTTGAATGCAAAATTTAAATCATTATAACGCCCCACCAAAAGAACAGATAAGTGAAGACATTGAATGCAAAATATTAAGAAGATTGTAAACTAAAAGCACAATTATTTGAAGTAAAAAAAATACGGATTGTATGTAGTTATAGTATGTAGGTATAGTTTGTGATGAACTATCACAAGTATATCAGGAAATCGTATACTGAACTGCATATTACCGGATGACAAATGCTGTAGCCCATTATAATCGCTATAAAGGAGGATCTGATCTTCCAGGCGGTCACTATAAAATCAAGCTACGAAACAAGCGGGGGTATATACGTTTGTTTTACTACTTTTTTGACATGGCAATGTGTAACAGCTACTTTCTCTACAGAAAAATAAATGCTGAAACCGGAGAACCTAGCAAAAGTCTGAATTCGGCAGACTTCAAACTTATTATAGCTAAAACTTTATGCTGATATAAAATTGCAAACCAAATGAAGAGTACCTCTGACCTAGACCTGACCTGCTATTCAGCTGAAAAAGACAAAAGGTTGTAGCGTAGCTACTAACAATACTTATTTCTTTCTCGTTGCACGACATTTAAACATCACAATCATTCGTTTTATGCACTTTTGGACTTTACTTAATAAACAAATCGTAAACATTAAATAGCAAATGAAATTGCAAATGCAGTGACTTTGAAGTTAGCAAGTAATGAGACAGTAAAAGTGACAGTTGGTTTGACGCTGTCATGTATGGACTGCTTGTCACTGTCATTGTTCGGACTGATCCGTAAAGAAAAAAAAGAAATTATTTGTGTCTGTATTTTTCATAACCTTGTTGGGAGAATGGAACGTAAATAAGTATGTTTTGTTTACAAGGCGTAGTAAATTAAGTGCGGTGACGTCATAAGTGGATGCGTGATCCGAAACGGTTGAAAGGTGACAAGTGAGTTACCAAATTTTCATTTGCAATTGCAAAAAGCCTTTTCTGGAGACTTCGTTGAAGAATGTGGTGCTCCGGACATCCATCTGCCTTAGGGCGGAAGCGTTTAAAAAGAGGCGAAAGAGGTTAGTCAATTGATTTAGTGATTCTCTCGTCAATTTGATCTGAATTTTGATTCGCTGGAAAAACATTTTTTTGATCTTGGAATCATCCCGGTGAAAAATACGAGTGATACTTATTTGCCGTCTGGTTTGTCCATAGCCTCTTCCCGCGACCTGATTGATCTTCCCGCGACCTGATTGATCTTCCCGCGACCCGACTGATCTTCCCGCGACCTGATTGATCTTCCCGCGACCTGATTGATCTTCCCGCGACCTGATTGATCTTCCCGCGACCCGACTGATCTTCCCGCGACCCGATTGATTCCCCGACGGACCCCGCGCTGATGATTCCGGACTCCTGATTTTTGCACACGTCATTTTGGTTGTATCGACGGGCTAGCCTGGTGGCGTACCTGCCAGCCTACACCTGTTTCCACTTGCGGATTTCATCCTGCGAGCATGCCTGCCACGGATCCACAAGTAATACCTATTTAGTTTTTTTTTACATAACCCAGGGCCACATGGTCACTTTGGTATGAATATTAAGTTCACCCTCTTCTACAAATTTCCACGATTGAAGCCTTCTGGACAGAGTTTAGACGTATGAGACATTCCTCGTTTTCACTGTATGATCCATGCTTTAGTGAACATAAGTAGACTTTATTTTTATCCCCGGACTAAACGACTTGCTACCGTTTTGTTCGCTTGATTGTAATTAATGTTAGAAATCACATTAGTTTGTATTTTATGCAATATCGCAGACGGTATATGCAGAGTCCTTAATAATTAAGTTAATTACCCGCCACATTGTTAGAAGTTTGGTTTAATTAGGTTCGCTTTAATTTAAGTATTGAAAATATAGCAATAAGTATTGATAAACTTTACAACGGTTAAGTTTGTGTAATTTTAAGCCCGTCGGCATTAAGACCCTTCTGGTCACCACCGAGTAAACTTACCCGCTTTAGACTTAAGATAATTTAATGTAAATTCAAAGAGTTAAGGTCATTACAAATAAATTTGTTGTGATTTAAATTACAAAACAAAATCTTTTAATTTTGTCCTCGCTCAACAACTCACAGGTAGATAATAATACGGTCTTTGGGAACAGAGGTTCTTTGTTCTTATCGACTTAGTTTATCCAGGTAACATTTTGTTTATTTGTTAAGTAACTGCGACACCACACCTTAGAAGGTGTTGTATCATTTGTCCCCTTTAGTATCATTAGTCCCTTTTTGTATCATTTGTCCCTTTGCTCTAACTAGTAACGTTTTACATCACCATTACCCCTTTTAAATCGCCACATTTAATTCTTCTTCTTTTAAATTAATTTTTTTTTATATCACGTTACAAGGTCCAGCTTGAACCTTCCAACCAAGGATGTCAGACTAGACCAGACTGGCCACTAGCCTATCTAGCTCGGCAAATAAGCCAGAATAAAATTTCATGGCTGCAAGAGCTACACACAAACGATCTGTGAAATCTATAATAAGCATTTTAACTGTTTCAAAATGTTTCATTTCTCATAACTATGAAGCTTTTTAAAAAATGATGTAATTTTTATGCAGTTTTGAATTTCTACACCATGTTAAAAATATAGTAAAAAATACTTGTCTTCACATAGGATTTTTTTATTATTTTTCCTGTTGCTTATACACCACGTAGCATAACATATTTAAAAAAAATACGAAAATTAAAGCTCTTGCGTTAAGTAACTTACTGACTGAGATTAAATCTCGAATAGATTATTAAAGATCATTACACTTAATGGATTATTATGAATTGATTCAAAATATTCAATTTATAATTTTCTTATACTTTACGGTGACTTAAAGTACAAGAAAAAAATTGCGATATAAATACTCTATCTACATACAATCCGTAATTTTTTACTTCAGATAATTGTGCTTTTTGTTTACAATCTTCTTAATATTTTTCATTCAATGTCTTTACTTATCTATTCTTTTGGTGGGGCGTTATAATAATTAAAATTTTGCAGTCAAATTTCACACTTTATGGCACTACCAATTTAATTTAAAATCGCGCGACACCCCTGGTGGGGCAGATTCCACAGGTCTAAAAAGTGAGTGGAATCTGCCCCACCAAGATGAGACGAGTGGGGCAGTTTCCACTCGAAAAAATGAAGGAGCGGAATCTGCCCCACCAGTGGGGCGCTTTAGTGGGGCAGAGTGGAAGTACTCGTGTTTAATAGCACAATTATATAATTTTAGTCTTATTCACTAGGTCAAAATTGTAGAATGCCTTTTCAACAAGCCACTTCTTTAGTTTTTGTATAAATGATTCCCTAGAAGGAGCGTCTCTGATATCAAGCGGGAGCCGATTATAAATTTCGGGAGCGGTGACATGCACCAGCTTGGCCATTTTAGAGAGCCGGTGAGGTACGACGCATATGCGGTGAGCGTGTCGCGGCGGGAGCGCGCCGCGCGGCCGCGAGTCTCCGACGTGCGAATACTCCTCGAGGTGGTCTCTGGCGTACATCGCCGCCTGGAGACACACGAGGCTCGGCACAGTCAGTATCCCCATGGACCGGAAATACGGGAGCGCGGACGTATCCTGTAACACTCGCGCTATCGCTCGCACGGCTCGTTTTTGCATTCTGTACCTTTTACAGTAGGTATTCAATTATTTGCTTTATTTGTTTTGGAAAATGATTTTGACAGTGCTTGTAAAATATGGCGGCGTGATGGCGGCCTTGAACAAAAATCTAATTAGATAGGTAATTATTTTTCGCAAAAAAATGCATTTCATCGTGTACAAAATTCGAATAATTCGCTCGAATTGCTTACATTATTGTTGATTTATCAAAAACGGCTCAGCCGATTTCTGTAATATTTAAATGAGACCACCCTGGGATTATACCCATTCGAACTAAAAAATATTTTTTTAATTCGGTTTACAATTGGCGAAAATAAAGATGATCAAACACAAAAAGAAAAATACATACACTCGAACATAGAACCTCCTCCTTTTTGGAAGTCGGTTAAAAATAAGAAATTTCATAAAAAAATTACTTGCTTTACTCTGCGCATTTGCTTACCATATTTTAATGGATTTTTTTAACTACTGTACTCAGTTGCTGATCCCAGTTTGCAAGATCTTTAATTGATGTACTTTTTTGTTTTTCAGAAATGATTGAAGCGTGCGGCAACATACGACTGGCACCTGTACACTGTACAATACGTTGGTCCTGAAAGTGCGCGGCGACGGGCGCTCGTACCTTCTCAACATTCCCTCGAGGGCTACCACGACGTCATGTGGAACGATATCTACCACTACGTGCTTTGTACCAGGGGCGGGCCATATTGGCAGATGGCTAAGGTATGGAGTAGAATAAGACTGGCATCTATACAACACGTTTCCTTGGAATTTATGTACGGAATTTCACACCAATGGCTTTTCGGTGAAGAAAAACATCGTGAAGCAACCTGCATACGTCCGTAGAATAAATTCGATGGCGTATGTGAATCCACCAACCCGCACTGGGCCAGCGTGGTGGATATAGCCCAATCATCCTTCGTGGGTAGGCCTACGTCCTGCAGTAGACAATTAAAAAGGCTGGTACAGTACAGTATTGGCTTTTCGGTGGATGGAAACATAAAGCCATCGTATTTTCTTTTATGCACTATGCAGTATAAAAGAAAATGCGATGGCAGTAAGTATCTGAACTCAAAAACCCACAGTGGGCTAGCGTAGTAGTTATAGCGGTCTTTTTATAGCACTATTGAACATAGGCCTACCCACGAAAAGCGATCGAGTCATATACTCATATCCACCATAATTCTAATTCTAGACGGGGGTGATGTGACCTGCACAGACATCCCGCTTGGGGTGTATTGCGCATGCCCTTTGCCACCTTACTTAAAACCAGCCGAGCTCCTTAAAACAACGGAACACGGGTTTGGGTCGTTGGCATATTTGATCCACCTCTGTTGCGCCAGATGTTTCGTTGCTGGAGACTTGTAATGCGTCTTTTTCAAGGAGTCCCGATTTTGTTCTTATATGCACCAAGATTATTATCGCTTTAAATACCGGTAAATATAGTATTGGCTGTTCTTATTTCGGGATTTTTAACTATTTATGTTTTCACACCTATAAAGCTCTATAGTACCAGAAATTGTCAGATCCCTTTATCCAAATTCGTGATGGGATCGAAAGGCCGACTACAAGACAAGCAAAACAGGTTCCGATTCGACCGAGTCATGCACTTCGGTATATCTTGCGGCGACTAAATCGACGGAAGATTTCACTTAGAAATAGAATATGTTGGTCAGTATATTTATTATTTTCATATGGATTTAATTGCACTTGTTTCTAGGGTTCTAGGTCTTCTATACTTACAAAAAACGTGATTTTTTGCTCGATATTTATAAATACAACAGGTAGAAGCTTAAATATTCACAGAATATTAAGTTGTATATTCACTTTAAAAATAAATAAATTAAATTCTAATACTATATAATAAGGGGTGGCTCCCATACGGTACGGAACCCTTCGTGCGCGAGTCCGACCCGTACTTGGCCGATTATTTTTTTACCTTACAAATAAGCTCAAGATAGCCCAACGCGCTATGAGGAGGGCTATGCTCGGTGTCTCTTTGTTAGATCGAATCAGAAATGAGGAGATCCACAAACGAACCAAAGTTACCAACATAGCCCAGCGGATTAGAAAATTAAAGTGGCAATGGGCACGGGCAATGCCAATAGGGTTCGAAAAACGGATGGCCGATGTGGCCGTAAAGTTCTCGAATAGAGACCAGCAAGCGCAGCGTAGGACGTCCACCGACTACGTGGACTGACGATACAATAAAGATCGCAGGAACGCGCTGTACCTATGCAGGCCGCTTAAAACCGGCCGTATTGGAAATTTAAGGGGGAGGTCTATGTCTAGCAGTGGACATCCAATGGCTGAAAAGACGACGAGTGCAAATCCATCCATCCGTCAGCAGTAGTGAATAAAAATACGATATTTCTAATTTCGATTCAATAGTCCGTGAATAATTTTTTACTTTTAAAATCTGCATGTATTTTGTTATCAGGGGCGTAACTATAGAATGGCAGGACTGGCAAAATGTTACGAGCCCCCGACCCGAGGGGACCCCGGCCCAAGAAGCCACCAGCTCAGAAAAAACCTGAAATTTTAAAAATTTCTTAAAAAAATAAATGTTAACAAATTACGCTCGGCATAGTTACTCGATTCCATTGCTCTTTTTTTTTCAATTTTTACTATTTAATGAAAAAAAGACGTGTAATATTTTCGCACTCGCTGGGCTCGCGCTTTGTATAGTGGAAATGTTTTTTTTTTATTTTTTTTATTATTGAAATACCTACACAGTACAAAATAAAACGATTAAGTGCCGTAAAACTACAGTAAGTTTGTCACGGCACTGTTATTCCCACGCACGCTGACTGTTATAAAGTGCGTGAACTAAAAATAGTAAATAAACAAACAGAATTAGATTTTAAGTATTGACAATAATATGCAAATAATAACAGACTAAAAATGTAAAATTAGCATGCATCGATTCATCACATTTTCCTATCAGCCTAGTGCAGTTGCGCATAAATCACTAAAGTGGAGTCATTTTAATAGGTCACTTTTGACAGTTCATGAATGCAAAGAAAAATATACCTTACACTAAAGGAATAAAACTCATGAAAACAATATTGACGACGACCGATAAGTGTTCTCGAATACGGCTTGGAGTTTTATTCCTTTAGTACAAGGTATATTTTTCTTTGCATAAAATGAAATGTCAAAAGTGACCTATTATCTTGTCCCTACTTTAGGACTCGGGCGCTACTCACGCACGGCAAAACCGGTTCCAATAAGCCGGCTCGACGCGGCAGCGACGACGTAAACATCATATACAGTAGGCTGCAAAAACTTTATAATGAGCATCAATCAGTATCATTGTACAAGTGCAAAGTTGTAAGAAATATAATATATTTATTTACTTAGGTTTAGGTTTTTTATATTACTTATAAAGTACCTATTCTTTAAGTTTTCTTTTGTAATTGTTGCTAGTGATTTCGTCTTTTGTTTTTCTTTAGGTATATTATTAATTAGAGTCGGAACCAGAAAAGCTACTGTTCTACTTCCATAAAAATTATGAAATCTTAGAATTTGGAGCATGTTTTGGGCTACCTTTCTGGTTGCGATGCCATGTGATATGGGTATTTGAATGTCTTTGTTATTAAATTGCTCTAAAAGTAGGGACAAATGTACTTTATTGTGTGCTGGTAATATGCGGCAAAAATCAAAAATAACTATCACGTTTTCTTTATGCTCCTCTTTAATTCTGTAAGGGACTATTAGTTTAAGGATCCTGGTTTGAAGGTTGGCTATTTGGTCAATGTACGTCTTAAAAGTACGCCCGTAGCTCGTGATACCGTAAGAAATAATTGATTCCGCCATAGCGACGTAGATATTCAATAGTATTCGAAACGGAACCTTAGGTTTTAATATATAGAACTTAGCGAGTATAGCTCTTAATTTGTCACATACTGAGTTCACATGGTGTCTCCAGTTAAAACGGTCGTCCACTATTAGACCTAGGTATGTGTGCTGGGGGACTTGTTCTACCAAACCACACATACAGCTAGTGAAAACAGTGTTGAGCAACGTGGACCTGTGGAGACAATCATGGCTGTGAGCAATAATTCTGAAAGATCCTATTTGTTTTATGTGGCTTGAGTGAACATGTATGATCTTGGTTTTACTAGCATTTAATACCAGACCTGCATCATGTGACCATTTTGCAACCCTAGTGAAGTCTTCCGGTAGTTGTTTAACAACTATGTTGAGGTCTTTACCGGAAGCTAGTAAGCATGTATCATCAGCGTATTGGTAAACGGAACAGTAATTTACTACATACTCCATGTCATTTACATAAGCTAGATAGTGCACTGGCCTAAGGACGGATCCTTGGGCGGTGCCTTCTGTAACCTCTATGTCGTCACTATATTGATCTGCTACCTTAACACGATATTTCCGATTTGTCTGGTAATCTTCGCCCCACTTCAAGATCGGCCCACGTACTCCAGAGTTATCTAACTTATCTAATAGTGTGTCATGTCTAAGAGTATCAAAAGCTTTACTGAAATCGATAAAAAGCAGAACAACATGCTGTTTACTATCCAAGCACTGGTTTACTTCATCTGTAAATTTTGATAGTAATATAGAAGTCGATTTATGTGTCTGAACTCCATACTGTGCATTGGATAGTACATCATGTTTCGCATAGAAATCCTGTATTTGCTGACATACAAATTTCTCAATAATTTTGTCAATTACGGGTAATATAGTTATCGGCCTATAGTTCCCATATTCTTTATGATCTCCTTTTTTATAAATGGGTCTTACAATACCGGTCTTAAGGTCCTGAGGGTATTTCCCTTTCATAACACTGTTGTTAATGAGCTTAACTATACTGACACCATATTTTCACACAAAGACTTTATGTCAAAATGCATTTTTTCCTTATCTAAAAAAATGACACCGACATCAAAATCAATTTATTGACCTCATTTTTAGTAAATATAGTTTAAGGGTTCCGTACCCAAAGGGTAAAAACGGGACCCTATTACTAAGACTTCGATGTCTGTCTGTCCGTCTGTCTGTCAGTCACCGGGCTGTATCTCAAGAACCATGATAGCTAAGCAGCTGAAATTTTCACAGATGATGTATTTCTGTTGCTGCTTTAACAACAAATACTAAAAACAGAATAAAATAAATAAATAAGGAGGGCTCCCATACAACAAACCTGAAATTTTAGACGTTTTTCGCTCTATATTAATAATGGTAACAGGTAGACGCATGAAATTTTCACAGAATATTTAGTTTTAAATTCACTTCAATAGTAAATAATAAAATTAAAATAAAACAAATATTTAAGGGGGGCTCGTACTTGGCCGATTATTTTAAATTATTAGTCTCACGAGTATTTTCATTATACTACGGCCGAATGCGTTCCTGACACGTCGCGATTGAACTAACGACGTAACTTTGTAATGGCGTTGCAGTTACGATAAAAACATTTTGGCTGGTTGTTTACCGTTTTAACAATTGATGAGCATTAAAACAACATTATTATATCAATAAATCATCATAAATCAATCAATGTTATAATTTTGTGCCAAACTCAAATAACCTTGTGCATAAAATGCCAATAACAAGTCATCGAGATCGACAATACGAGTATCATACGTGAAGAAAAGAAAACTATAATATCTACCCAAAATTTAGTTCTTTCAGTTATCACTAGTATTATTAGGGTTCCCTAGTACAAATGTAAACCATTTTGACATCCTGTCCGAGCTACTGTAATTGTGTTTGTAAAAATAACTTTGTCCTGTTTCAGATGAGTCAGAAGAGTACGCGGAAGTCGCAAAATTCGACAGTTGTCAGCCGCTTCCAGCCGAGAAAGAAAAAAAAAAAAGAAGCCTTCAGATTTTTTTTTTTTTTTTTTTTTTTTGAAATCTTCTAAAGATGCCCTAACTGCATTGGGGTGCAGAAGGGTTATGTGGGATTGTACCCACTAAAACCCCCTCGGTGGCCAGCCTTTGTGCCTTCTTGGGAGCTCCGGAGAACACACCGGTGCTCCCAGCACTTTACACGACTACTCGCCTGGTATTTAAACCAGGCTTGTACCGTCCTTTACGGCAGCGTTGCCACACACGCTGCCGTCCTCCTAGGGCCCGCTTCAGTGGATGGCCAGAGCCCCAACTCTGTCCACCCACGAGCCCAGGGGTCCCCTTTTAGTAGGCTCTTACTACAGGCAGGGGATACCGATGCCGTATTCTAGTGCCCCGGCATCAGGGCAAAAGCCTTCAGATCTATGAGGCCTTCAGGCGGCTTAAAAACTCTGACACCAGGGCTAGCCACCCGGCCTATACGAACTTTTATCGTCGGGGATAGAGCAATGCCTGGCCGAGATCGCTTTCAGCGATTAAGGCCGCCTATTGTTACACGCTATAGTTATAATGTTTTTGTTATCTGTGTTACTTGTGCTCTTTGTGTTAACAATAAAGAATATCTATCTATCAATACCACGTAAGTTGCATCGGTCAACACTGCTTAACTCCGTTTGTAGCCAAATATTTTTTTACCAATGCACGCAACGATTTCCTAGGCTTTATCTCAATGCTATTCAAACTCGCGCTACAAGCTCAAGGCACGGTAATAGTATCTAACAGTATTGTGACTCGGCCCTGTCCTTGAAATATACATATAGCCACAGCGCCACGTGCCACGTGGCCACGCAGACCGTACCCCGCGCTAGGGCTGCCCGCCTTCAGAATTTTAAACTTATCTACTTACTCTTTACCTACTTGAGTTTCTTTCTAGTTTCTAGCTATTATGAAGTAAAATTATTATATTTTTTGCAAAACAGAAATTACAATGAAACTTTCAATAAAAATACATATTGGTTTTTAGGGTTCCGTAGTAAATCGAGGAACCCTAAAAAAATAAATCGTACGTTTGCTAGTTATAAATCCACACGTTCATTCATTACTACGGCGCGCCACGACTGACTAGCATACCAAGGGCATACCCCGCTCCGAGGCGCGTAGGTATGATTCGCTTTCCGACCGTTTGTTTTGTATGAAGACGGAATACTGTTAGATACCACTACCGTGCTCATGGTACGGGCCCTGCATAGTTATAAAATCGTCGAAGCACTGCACTTGGCTCAAAATAATCATACGACGCTTGCGTGCAATTGAGACTTGTTTACTTTTATACGCTTTAACAATACGATTATGGGCATGTTTCGTGTCACATAAAAGAAATCAATCACATAAAAAAGAACAAACGATCCAATGGAAAAGTTTGTGATGAACGATCGATGACCTGATGACCTATTAGGTACTAATGTGAAGCAACGATCATCACGGTAAGGTTTTCAGATGGGTGACCGGTATTAAAGGAAGGTCTATACCGATTACACATTTGATTTAGGCACCCAGATTGTACAGTACTACGCTTGCATACACTACTGCATAATACTTATAGAGGTAAGCGTAAAAAATTGCAACTACTTTCTAAAAGCTGAATTTTTGGTATTACGTTGTCGTGGTGGTGGTGGTGTATGACAATACCCCAAATTCAGTCAGCTGGCATGCTTAGCTTTTGGTGGGGATACCAGTTTGAATTAAAAAGAAATAGTATCTTGCAACTACTTTTAAAAGCTAAAAGTTAGTGTACGCGTAGAAAAATAACTAAAAGAGAGTTTAACCATGACAAAGTAATACCAGGCAAAATTGTGAAACACCTTCACAGAAGCCACAAACAAGAATTGAATTGAACGTAATACCAAAAATTCAGCTTTTAGAAAGTAGTTGCAGTTTTTTGCGCTTACCTCCCGGGCTATTAGTACAGACTACAGAAAACGTAACTGGCAAAGCCAAGGCAAACTTTGCCAATAAGGGATTATTTATATGTATTAGAACGGGACGGGACGGCGCACGTTCCATACATTTTTGTAGTGTCCCGTCCGAACCCCGTCCGGACCCGGACTACACAAAATACAAGTTGAAAGTCGCAAAAATACCATCCCTACATAGTAGATGTGGTCGTTTGA
Source organism: Hypomecis atomaria (assembly GCA_964007245.1). Classification (NCBI taxonomy): domain Eukaryota; kingdom Metazoa; phylum Arthropoda; class Insecta; order Lepidoptera; family Geometridae; genus Hypomecis; species Hypomecis atomaria. The sequence goes on from OZ023279.1 coordinate 26,913,340, forward strand.
AATTTAGCGCCAAATATTTAAATTATAAACTAATTCAAAGTTTAGCCGTGGCGCTAGTGATACTTGCTATGTCGTTTCTGTCGACGTGCAATCATAAAACAATTTAAAGTACTCATATAAAAATAAATTAATTTTTTTTTTTTTTATTCGCCCATTTTGGGCAGGCTAAAGAGGCCTTGTCTTACGTTTAATAATTAACAAAAGTGCATACACAAATTAAAAATAAGTCATTCTTTGTAACATTACAATAATTTCATACTTTGAGTTAAATTTCATACACAGTAATAATAACAAATTTGTACAAATGGTGATAAGTTGATGGGTTCTTAAGCAGCTCTTTAATACAGCGCGGGACTAACTCAATGTTATCATAAAGTTCAAGAAGCCCATCCATTAGCACAAGGCGCTATTCAGCGCCTAACAGCCAAATGATGGGCACTCAAAGAAGACATGGTGTAAAGATTCAATTTCCTGTGATAGGCAATAATTACAATAGGCAGAGTCAACCATTCTTAGGCGATACAGGTGATAATTTAATCGGCAATGGCCGAAACGCATGCGACAAATTGTAGAGTAATACTTTCTATTACGAAAACCCCTTAGGCAAAACCATGGCGTAGAATCAACTTGGACATCCAAAGCTGCATACCAAGATCCTTTACTTAGCAACTCTGTTTGCTCATACGTATGCATACCCCATAACTTATTCATTCGTTGTTTTAAAAGATATACAATATCTGTGAATGGTAACAATACATTGGGATCTTGGCTGCTTTGGTCAGGAATAAGATTTGCAAACCTAACTATAGTGTTAGCTAAATAATCTGCTCTTTCATTTCCTATCACACCTTTATGTGAAGGTACCCATGCAAAATTAACATTTATATTTAGGCTTGACAATTCTACCCAGAGCTGTTTGATGAGATAAATTATATAATTAGTGTTAGCATGTAATTTATTATTTGCTAAGTTTTTTAAGACACTCATGCTGTCACTTATTATTAACCATTTGTTACATCTCATAATACTATTTTTAATATGCTTCATTGCACTTAATATAGCAATAGCTTCCGCAGTAAAGATACTAGCATGCTTGTCAATTTTATGACCCACACCTATGTTTGTAGATGATTCAAAAATGGCATATGAAACTGCGCTATCATTTTTGGAGCCATCTGTATATTATTATATTTTAGAAAAATCTGTCCATTCTGCTAGCATAGAATTTACTTCTTCTTTAGATGACAATTTGTTGTCTATGACAATATTAATCGATGGAAATTTGCTGTCAAAAGAACCCTGGTAGCAGGGTAAAATGCGACTAGACTGATAAACTTTCATATTTTGAAGATAATCCTTAAATTTTTGGAAATCCTGAAGTACATATAGAGGTTTTGTTGCCGATATGTAGCGAGTGCTTGACAGGTTGCTTAGTAGACTGTTATTGGATACACTGAAAAGTTTCAAAATAAACCTTTCTTTTAGGTAATTAAAGCGAACTGCTAAAGGTGGAAGATTGCATTCAATTTGCAATGCATTAATGGGTGTGCTTATGAATGCCCCCGTAATTAGCCTTAGACACTTGTTTTGGAAGACGTCAAGACTATTCACGAGTTTAGTATCAGCAGCAAAACAGAAGAAGCCATACTCAAAGTGACTACGCACTAATGATTTGTACAATGTCAATAGTACCTTAGGGTCTGCTCCCCAGTACGATCCAGCCAAGGATTTTAAGACATTTAAAGCTTTGGTAGCTTTACCAATTATATGCTTTATGTAATTATGCCACGATAGATTATGTGAGAATAAAACTCCCAGAAATTTTACTTCAGGCACAACAGACAGGGGAATGCTATTATAACTTACGAGAGGCATACACATGCTCCGTTTCCCAAAAACCACCACCTTAGATTTTGAGGGATTGACGTCAAGACCAAGGTACGAAAAATACTTATACAATTTTGCTAACGCATCATTAACATTGCTAGTCAATTGAGGTAAATTATTCCCAGATGTGTAGACTACCAAATCATCTGCAAACTGTAAATTTTTAACTTTTGAACCTAGAATCAGATTTAGACAACGTATATACAATATAAACAGTAAGGGTGACAAAATTCCTCCTTAACAAACTCCTTTAGATGAAAGTCTAGGACCATAATTATAAATGTCTATTATATTTAACGAAGACTTCTCTATTGTTTAAGAAATTTTTTAACCAATTAATGATTTTTCCAGGAAGTCCTACCAATAGAAGTTCATGGCAAAGTATATTCAAGTTGTTAAATGCACCTGCTATGTCAAAGAAAACAGCAATCATGTGGTTATTCGCAACCATAGTATTATGTATGTCAAGCTGCAGCTGACAGATACTTTCCCTAGCTGAACGGTTTCTGCGAAAACCAAATTGATTGGAAGGTAAGATACCATTTTGTTCTACATAAAACTCTAATCTTTGTTTCAACAGCTGTTCAAAAATCTTTCCTACACATGAGGTTAGCGCTATGGGACGATAAGAATCAGGGCATAGCCTGGGTTTATTAGGCTTTAAGATAGGTACTAGACAATCCGTTTTCCAATCTTGCGGTATATTGTTAGATTCCCAAAGTAAGTTCAACATTTTTAAGAATACATGTAAACTCTTTTTGCTCAAATTTTTAAAAAGAGCATATGGCATACCGTCAAGTCCGAAGGCAGTATCTCTCCTTGATGAAATTGCAGACATTAATTCATTGAGAGTGAATGGATTGCATAGAAAACTGTTGGCTGCGGTTAAGTTTGTACTATTATTAAGAACATTGGATTTCTGGAGTGCATAATCTGGAGTATAATTTCTTAAAAAATTTACTATCCATGAGTCTGATTCGCTGTAGCTATTAACATATGTTTTGTTAAATTTGCGCATGTATTTCCATATAACAGACATTGGAGTACATCTATTGAAAGTTTCACAAAGTGACTTCCACCCATTTTGCCTTTCTATCCTCAAGGTTAGTTTTTTAACAGCACGAAGTCTTTTGAATTCCAAATAATTTTCTTCTGTAGGGTCATTTTTATACTTTAAATATGCTTCTTTGGAATTCAAAACTACCTCTGTGCACTTCAAATTCCACCATGGGAGAGAACCATTATGAGATCTAGGGAGAGGACAAGATGACTGATTTTTATTATTATTGTTTACAGATCCACTCAAGCTTCTCTGACTTGAAAGAGATTTCATGGCCGCATCATGCAAAAACCCACAGAACAGTGCATATGAATTTAGAGGATCCAAATAATTAAGCGTGAAGCCTTCCAACAAAGTGTCTACACAGTCATTAAACACTTTCCAGTCCACTCGCTTGTAATTAGGATGGATGGGCAAGTGTTGACCATTACAACCACCAGTATTTGGTTCTGAATCATTGTTATAGCCCCGGAGCAATACTTTAATAATTACTGGAAGATGATAACTTGTACCAAGAGGATGATCAAGAACTGACCATTCGCAATGAAGTGCCAGTGACGGCGAAATTAAGGAAAGATCAAGTGCATTTGGACGCCATGTCAAAGAACCAATTGTTGTTGTTTGACCATTATTAAGTAGAACTAAGTTATTATTATCAACAACTTCCAAAAGATTCCTTCCTCGAGGCGAGTCAAAACTACAACCATAAGAAGTATGATGAGCATTGAAATCCCCTGCTAGCAAGAATGGACCTGGAATAGATTTTATCAATGCATCAAGCTTAGTTTTGTTAAAACCTGGATTTGAATTTTTTGGACAATAGATGCTGCAGATACAAATATCTTTACTGTTCACAGTAATTTTGACACAGACATTTTGCAAGGAGTTATCAAAGTGTGTGCTTAATTTTATATAATTAATACTTTTGTGAATAATAATGGCTACACCATTGTGATCGTTACCACAATCATTACGTTCGACATTGTAGTGCCTGATAGAGAAATTTTGATGTGCTTTAAACCATGTTTCTGATATTATTGCAATATGTATGTTATGTGTATAAAGGTAATTGATAAATATGTGCTTATTACTATTTAGACTCTGAGCATTCCACTGTATAATGTTCAAATAATCCATTATAGAGGAGGGGGAAGCTTATTACTTAGAGTTTTTTGGAGAGTCTCTTTAATGGACCCCGAATTTATAGGAACATCTTTGTTGTTGATAATTTTCATTATTGTTTCGACCAAAATATTGATAAACGTTTCTGACTTCATTAGATTGTTGACTTGTACGTCGAGTGTTCGTGCAGACAATTTCGGGAAAGCTTTTTCATTAAATAAATCCGAGAAGGCAGGTGTTCCTGATTTTACTCTATTTTCTTCAATTTTCTTCTTTTTGATGGGACACGATGCAGAGATGGCAATATGATTACCCTTACAGTTAACACATTTGGAGTTTTCAGGGTCAAGCTGACAATTTTTATAGTTGTGACTTCCAGCACACACTGAGCATACTTCAGCATTTCTACAGAATTTGGCAATGTGTCCGAACTTCATACATTTCAAGCACTGCTTCACTGGAGGAATATAAGCTCGTACTTCATGGCGCCAAGAATCTAAATAAATATGTTCTGGCAATTTAGTGGATGCAAAAGTTACTGCTACTGTCTGTGTCGGGACAAAGGTGACATCACCTCCATCGCTCCTTATTTTACGCATAAAACGCCTTACTTGTATTACAGTTTTCGAGCTGCCGATCAATGAGAAAATCTGCTTGTTGGACATTTCAACAGGCACTGAGGTTAGTACTCCAGTTGCCTCAGTATCACCAGCGGGTATGGTTGCCTTGAGAGACAGTTGTTCAAGCAGTTTTTTGTTTTTAATGAACATGTTGGCGTTATTAGGCACATCAAAGGTAATTCCTACCTTGTACTTGTTAATGGATTTTAGGTGCATGACACCCGAGACTCCATGCTCACGTAAGCCTTTGGATAAAGACATGCGATCCCTGTCGGTGAAAACTGTGTTTTCCACGATATGTTGTAGGAAAACAATAAATTCGGTTTTCGTCGAGTCTTCAGGGTATTTTCTCGAATATCCAGGTACTTTGAAAACTTCATACCTATCCGTTTTCTTGGAAACCTTAGGCGATTCCATTGTCTCCGAATCCGTGGAAGACTCGGAGTGCGAGGAAGGCAACCTCGCCGACGCAGGATCGTCTTCCTTCTTGCGCTTTCTTCGTTTCGTCATGTTAGACGAAGCAAGGAAGGTTTTTCTTCAGTAAAATTACTTTAAATTAATTTTATTTTAAAAAACGCGCCTTTTCACAACCGCGGTTCCCGCCCTTTTTTTTCCCAAAAAATAAATTAAACTTTGACAACTTCGCAGTTGTAAATAACTTATATTTCAATAAAAAGTTTCTAGTTAATTTATTTTAGCTAAAACTTATGTGTGAAAATAATAATTATATGAGCTGATGACAAGACAAGGGCTTCATTATCGCCAAAATATTGCGTAAGTAGAAACGTGAGCTGATTGTGAAGAAAATTAAAAAAAAAAGAGATGTCAGATTATTGTCATTGTTAAACTTGAAAAACAATCTCCAATTTTGGTTGTAATCGTTCCATTTTTAGTATTTAATCAATAAATTGGTTTGAGCTGTCAAACGTGAGACGCGAGACATCTTAAGGAATTAGAAAATCGAAAATCGTGCTATTTTGAGCACTAATTAACAAGTTTTTGGGTTTTTTTCTGTGGTGGTGGTATTAACAACACGGGTTCCTGTCTCTCATAGCAGCGGTGGTGGGATATCCATCATGACCTTTGAAGGGCTGTGTGAAACTTGCGAACACGTGAAGAAACTGAGGAAAATCTGAGAAAGCCTTGAAGATTTAAACTAAATACTAATGCAGAGACCTATTTCGCAAGGAAACAAACCAGGTGATGTTTTTTTTGTTTGATATATTGGCAACGCAGAGTGACGAGATCGCAATATTTTACTTCTAACCTCAACTTTGTTCTTTTTTGGTTTGTGATATAGAAACGGTAGATAACCTTCTGGACCTTCTGGGGACCTTCTGGAGTACGCCACACACATATGGAGTGAGGTCATCGAGAAACACGGAGAGGCGCTGGCTGTCTCCTTGGATATCTCCAAAGCATTTGACAGGGTCTGGCATGAGAGTCTTATTGGCAAGCTTCCTTCTTACGGCCTACCTGCTGATTTCTGCGCTTGGATATCTGATTTCTTGAGGAATCGGTCGATACGAGTAGTTGTAGATGGATGTTCGTCTGACCAAATGGCTATCAATGCCGGTGTTCCTCAGGGGTCAGTGCTCTCTGCGACGCTCTTCCTACTGCATATTAACGACTTGCTAAAGCCCGGTATTTTTGGGTACGCAGACGACAGTACAGTCGTGGAGAGCTACACATCCGATGCTAGAACGAGCGGGCCACAGATCGAGTCACTCAGAAAGGCTATGGTCGAACGGCTCAACTTGAGTCTGGAGGCGGTATCTGACTGGGGTGCTGCTAACCTGGTCAAATTTAATGCCACGAAAACTCAAGGCTGTTTGTTTTCGGCCAAAAAGAGGCCCTTCCAATTGTCTCCTGCTTTCTGTGGTGTATCCGTTCCGGTAACTGATAGCTTGGAACTATTAGGTGTTACGCTATCATCGACTCTCAACTTTGGCTCTTATATAGAGTCAAAAGCGCAATTAGCCTCAAAAAAACTTGGTGTTCTCTCTAAGGTGAGACGGTATTTCACACCTGAGCAACTGCTTAGTCTTTATAAAGCGCAAGTCAGGTCTTGCATGGAATACTGCTCTCACCTTTGGGATGGCTCTGCCAAATACCAGCTGGAGGCTTTGGAGTCCATTGAAAGGCGAGCCAGGAGGCTGATAGGCAACGAAACTTTGACTGAGTCGAAGCTGCAGAGTCTCGAGCATCGACGTTGCGTAGCGTGTCTATCAGCCTTCTATCGGATACACTTCGGTGAGTGCGCCCAGGAGTTGCACAATCTGGTCCCACCTGCCCCTTTCTTCTATCGTACGGCTAGACAGACGCGACCAAAGCGCCACCCTTTTATGGTGGACATCCCACGCATTAGAACCAAGCGTTTCGAGTCCACATTCCTCATACGAACTGCCAGAATGTGGAACGCTTTGCCTGGGTCTGTCTTCCCGCTAGAGTACAATGTAGGTGTCTTCAAATCCCGAGTAAATAGGTATCTTCTAGGTAAGCGTGTTACATCCTAGACCGCATATCTGCTTAACATCAGGTAGTGTGTAGTCGAACGCAAACCTATTCGAAATAAAAAAAAAAAAAAAAACTAAATATTACATGCCATTGTGACTGCCTGTAAGTACTTTCAAAGGACTACACTCTCCTGTTGCATCGAGGAAGTGTTTTTGATGTAGGTAAAGTATGAGAATTGCAATAGTCTGTTACAGAGTTTTCTGCCGAGTGCTGGTCTTCAGCTGAGATGGAGGATGATCCATACGGTTTACTTCCGTAGTCATTACATTATGACAATTGTGACATTTATCTCTTTGTTTTTCTTCAAAAGCATTATCTCTTCTTCATTATCTGATCGATTTGTATAACACTCACAAACAGACATAAGTCACAATTAAACCTTGAAGACCTAGTTTCCTATTCGGCTAATTTAGAGTTATAATTAACTAGCTACTTTGTCCGGCTTCACCCGCTAGCTATGAATGAATTATAGGTATAAACCTTTTGAAAGAAATGTTTTATACAATAGCGGAAAACTGTTAGATTATATGATTATTCTATATTAATTTACACAAAAATTGAAAATGTAAGTTAGAAAATGAGGACTAGATACTAGCAACACCAAAAAAAAGGCGTGAGCTAGAGGATTAAAAAACAAGAATGACAAAATGGAGCAAATAATTTAATAACAAAGCATTTAATCTAAATTAATTTACGTAATTATGGAGCAGTTAAATGTAAATAAATATGATTTTTATAACATCACCCAAATAAAAGGAATGGGAGAGGTACTAAAAGCTCGAAAAAAAGATGGAGGAATTCAGCTGTGAGAATAACAAAAGGTTTCAAAGGAATAGACCAAAAAGAACACAAAAATACAGGAAAGGTAGTTGAAAACGTGATGGATGTGACCAAGTTAAGTATGCATTAATTACTTACGAATAGGGGTTCATGCAAATGGGTAAATGTTGAGAGAAACCTATGAGGCGCTAGGACGCTAATGTACTTACTCGTCATGGGATTGATTTATGTTACATAATGCTCCGTCACTAATGTTATTCTGTAGAATACACATGATTTCCAATAACTGTTGTTACTGTACCTGTTAATCTGTATAAAATGTAACCCGTTACAGTTCCAGGTTGACTATTGTATTAAAGTGTATGTTGAAGGTAATGTATAATAAATGCTGTGTGTATTGGATAATTTCTGTGTTTGCAATTGTGCTTCCCTAACTAATTTAGTAAATCTAGCCTCCTAAAACGTCATCATGACCTAGGTTCTCTTTGGAGTGTGGGGCCCTAGTCATAGGTCTTTATTTTTCAACCTTGCAGGGATCAGTAGACTGTTGCTCACAATTATTTCGTCACCTACCACCCTAAGATGAAGGAAATTAATAGGCTTGGAGTACTCACCTCAGATTTCACCTCTTGAGGGAGGTCGCTACTATAGTTAGGACATTGCCAGGATATACATGTACCGCCCTAATACTCCTGTTCTAACAATTTCAGAAGTGCTGACGATACCCGAAATGCCCGCCTCGAGACAACATTCAAAAGCTAAAAAGAAAAAATCTGGTACAGTCGGATGACTCAGCGGGAGGTACAAGATTTGTACAAAATGATGCAGCAACTATAAAAATAACCACGATAACAATATACACTTTGCACAGACTTGTGTCATTAGCAATCACAGTGCATAAACTGACATCACACCTAATTTCATCCCGAAGACAACGAAGTAACATGTGATCAATAGTTGGACAAAACTGACCACCTCGCTGTTATTTTCATCAACGTCAGAACAGAAGGCAGTCTAATTTATGCAGGCAAGATTAGCCGGAATAGTAAATGTATGGATTTAAAAAAAAAAAAAACTATGATGTACAATGGAATGAGTGGAAAGAGCTTGTGATAGAAGCATTTCCTCAGAAGCAAAAATTTGTAGAACGACTAAGTGAAATGTTGAAAAGACGCAGAATTCCTTCTGAAAACATGACTCAACACTTTTATGATAAACTGGCAATGCTAAATAAACTCCAAAAATCTGATGAAAAATCAGTAGCATGTATAATATTGATTATCACAATACTTGAAAGCTCCAGCGCGATCAGGAAATTACAAGAAACCCGGGAAATTACCCAATTTATTCTGTCATGACGGATACTTATAAAATAAGGTATAAGCTACAAGACTAAAATCATATAATAAATGAAGCAAAACCACCAAATCCATAGAAGTATCAGATAGCGGCACAGCCAAGGAAGAGACTACCAAGACCAGCAAGAAATTCGAAGAATTTTGCATACTTTGCCAGGTAAAATGCATAATTAATTAAGTGGCCTCACCCAGAAGTAACGGTCAAGTTAAAGGTTTCAGCAGAATCTTCCCAACTAGCAAAACAAAAAAGTTTGGGATTTCACACCTGATAATAATGACTTCTAGTGCTCTTATAATTGTTTTAGAATGTGTTATTGCTCTTATATTACTTTAGATAAGCTGTTACGGACTCAAGAACTATCTGCCTTATTACCTAGTTTCATTTCTGTGTATAAGCGCATTGTATAATAATACTATTGTAAGCCTCTTACTCCTACAATAACATTTACGAAGACTTGTTGCATTTGAGAATACTTGTTCTTATAGCTTCATTCTCTAAGTTCATTTGATTTTATAATGTTCTTGATAAATGCTTTTGTAAATATGTCACATCACCAATGCTGTCACTTAAATAATAAGTTTTCAAGAGCATGTCGAGAGAATGATTAGGGGCCCGTAGATTATAACGATTTTGATAACACCCATCTTTATGTCACTAGGTGGTTAATAATATATAAAAAAATCTGATTTTAAGATCAATGGACCTCTGAGCTAAAAGATTAAAAATATAAATTTTCCTTATAACTGAAAATGTAATCCCACAGTGCTCAAAACAATTTTGATAAACAAAGGAAGTTCCAAGTTTCTATCTTGTATACTTTAGAGGGGGAAACAATCTTTTCAACATTAGCAACTTATATCACATTGGACAAAAGATGTAAGATACAAAAAAAAAAAGAGAAAAGATACTAGTTTCATCCTGATCATACTTTCATAATTGCACATCACACCCTCTCACCTTTGTAATTGTTATTATTTTAGCGATTCCCTATGTTATAAACATGGGACCTTGTGACATGGGGATGGACAAAATGAACAGAATGGGCAGATCAAAAATTATAAGGGTTCATCATTTAGTATTTTGTATCGTAACATTTTTGTTATCATAAAATAGTTAGTCATATACCATAAATATGATATCCAGTTCTAATTATTACTTATGTATAAAAATAATTCAAAATGGTCATATCACTTGCATTCGGAATGCTAATGTTAGTGTAAATGCTCTCACCATATTCTATAACTGCTCTAGAAAAATGCAACTAAAACAATGGAATCACTATCAATACAAAAAAAAAAAAACAACAAAACATTTTGTTTGTTTAGTTGATTAGGCGCATGAACTTTGAAGCGTAAAACAGGGTCTACTTACCGTAAATAATAATTTCCAACATTAATACTTACAATAAAATAAACACATAGCTAGCTTAGCATACAACCACGAAAAGAGTTTTTGTCTGCGTGTGAAAAAGTGACTCATCGCACATCTATACCTAAAGAGGAATAACAAAAAAAAAACACTATTTTCAACTGCAAGGGGGTTCTGTATAGACCTAAGCTTTGCGTTTTCATCATTTTAATGGGATTAAAAAAAAATTGGAGTTTCGAAGTTATTTTCCTATTGCTTAACAATGCATTTATTTTGGTTTTGTCCCAGCCAGCTACATGGGTTCAACTCAAAATGTTATATCACTTACTCAGCAGTGACTATAAGACGATATATACTTTAACTTTGTCTCGTGCTGACACGTCGAAAGATTTTTGTTTTTTTTTTTTTGTGATGTGTATACTAGCCGGGTAGATAATAACGAACACATTATTATATTACGCAACCATTATCGTTGAATGAATGTTTGTCTGTATGTCCTTTATAAAATCGTAAACTATACATTTAATCATGTGAGGTTTCTGATTCGGTGCAACCAATTTTAACAGTTGACAGGTGGTAAGATGAAGTTCACCGGGTCAGCTAGTTGTTTATAAATTTCATAAACAGTTTTCTAGTCAGGGTAGTTAGTTATTAGCGAAACGTGAAGCTGCAGTTCACTCAAGTAAATGACATCAGAATGCTAAGTTCAAATGCGTACCGTCAAAAAAATAATCAAAATAAGCCTGTTTGGGCTCACAGGATACTAGCAATAGGTTTATATTGATGAACCTATGTAGGCTTACAAAATACTTCCATGAAAGCGATATTAGCCTAAAGCAGCTTAAATTAGTTTTGACAGAACTAGGTACTGTAAATGCAAACGCAGTGTTCAAAAAGACAGATATTAAAACGATATTTTAAAACAAATATGCTTATAATATGTGCCCAAATCCAGGCTTGTACGACGACTAAAAATCAATATAAGAGCGAAATTATAGGCTAGAGACCATTTAAAAGCGCCAAGAAGCAAACAAGGTATAATGGGGCATCAATAACATCCTCAAGTCAACGGGTTTTACACCATTTAAACTGATGTTGAAAGGATCTTGCGCATTACTACAAGGCATAGCACATAATCAAGATGGCACCCAAAAAAAAAAGAACAAAAAAAAAAACATTCCAAAACAAACAACAGGAAATTGTGTACAAAAAAAAAAAAAAAAAAACTAAACAAACTCAAATCATTTATGCAACATATGAAATTACATGTGGTTCGTTTTGTATAGTTATACATATACTTATGACCCTATAAGGGTATGGCAATTTTATTATTTGTATTGGAACGATTTACTATTATGTCATCTAGATTATCGTAAAATAATCTTATGTATTTCGATAAAATGAAAATTTTTAGTTGTTTTATGAAACAGTTTTATCTTTCGATATCTTTAAAATTATTTGGCAATTTACTAAATATTTTTATAGCCATAGAATTTGGGCTAGAACTATGCATTGTTAAGTTAGACTTGGGTTCCACGAGCTTATGTCTACATTACGATCTCATTTTGTGCGTTTTATCAGACGCTTTATTAAAATAGTCGGGCTGTTTTTGACAAATTTGCATTTTTCAAATATATAAATAGATACCAGGGACATAATTTCAAATTTTACAAAGTATTGGTTATGGAATTTTGGTTTGGTAATGTCGGGAGTTTTTTATAATTGCGAGAACACGAATACATTTCTTCTTGTATTATGATTACTTCATGCGCGTTTACACTATTCCCCATAGAATAATTCCATATTGGAGCCACGAGCTAAATAAATTTATGACACCTTGTTCTATGGATAGAAGCGCAAAGTCACAACAAAACTATACACAAATTAAAAGGAAAATATAGTGAACCATACAAAATAAGGAAAGATTTATAATTCAGGCATAAAAGGTTACAAGAAATACACTACAAAATTACTTCAGATTTCCTGAGAATTCACAATCAGCAAACTAATGGGGCAAGTTTAAGTGACAGTGAATCTAAAGCTAATAGCACAGATAACTTATTGATTGATTAAAGATAAAAGGTGTGAATCATTAAATTCCAGCCGAAGGCCGTCCACTGGACGTTGAAAAAACAAAGGCCACCGTAAGGTGTTGAAGGCCGTCCACTGGACGTTGAAAAAACAAAGGCCACCGTAAGGTGTTGAAGGCCGTCCACTGGACGTTGAAAAAACAAAGGCCACCGTAAGGTGTTGAAGGCCGTCCCCTGGACGTTGAAAAAACAAAGGCCACCGTAAGGTGTTGAAGGCCGTCCACTGGACGTTGAAAAAACAAAGGCCACCGTAAGGTGTTGAAGGCCGTCCACTGGACGTTGAAAAAAACAAAGGCCACCGTAAGGTGTTGAAGGCCGTCCACTGGACGTTGGAAAAACAAAGGCCACCGTAAGGTGTTGAAGGCCGTCCACTGGACGTTGAAAAAACAAAGGCCACCATATGGTGTTGAAGGCCGTCCACTGGACGTTAAAAAAAAAACCAAGGCCACCGTATGGTGTTGAATGCCGTCCACTGGACGATTAAATAAACATAAGTTACAATTATGTGTTCTATAAAACGTTGAGATATCGTAGAATGTTTAAGTTAAGATTTTTCATAATAATAGGGCTACCATAATGGTATTAAATTGGAAAGGGAGATAAAATATTGCTGTAGTTATCATGCATTTTCATCATTTCGGATAAAAACAATAAATAATGTGAGAAACAAGATACATTGATTCAATGTTAGCAAATTGGCTAGAATACTGAATATTGAAAAAAATTAGATAACTATATTTCACTATATTTAAGTAATTAAGAAATCATTACTAGCGATACAAATTCAAACATAAATACGTAAACTCTACTGGGACTGATTAGATATCACAAATAATATAATTATTGCTTACAGTGCTTAACAAATAATGCTAGCTATTTTTACAAAACAAGAAAATGATATTCAACAACGTGACTGCTATGAAACCATATGTGCCTATAAATTAAGTTCTAGATTTTAAGTAAATATGGCTGGTTAGTACACAGCAGCGTCAAACAGTACATTTATTTGATTGTATAGTAATTATCTATTAATACCGATTGTTATTACCACCACGTAAGAGGAATGTAGTGCAAGCTTATTTATACCTACATCTTATTTAATTTGGATTTTGTTTTTGTTTCTGTATAGCTTATACTTTTCAGCCAAGTTTTGCGTAAAATATGACCTTGTAGAGACTCATAACTTAAAAAAAAAATATATGTAATAACACGGACTTAACCCTAGCAATTGAAATATTGATTAGGTACATAAAAATACACTTAACCGCATAATATTTAGAGGTAGCGCGTATATTTTAACAGCGTATTGTTTCTGTATTGTCAAGTTCGCGGTTCACAATAGCCTTAAGGGTTTAAGCAATCGTGACCTAGGTACGAAGCCTTATCACTATTATTACTGTGGCTATCGTTGCGGGTAGGCCCTTTCTGTGGAATTTGGAGGACCAAATTCGTGGTCAGGATGGCCGAAGATGTTAGATTATATGATTATTCTATATTAATTTACACAAAAATTGAAAATGTAAGTTGGAAAATGAGGACTAGATACTAGCAACACCAAAAAAAAGGCGTGAGCTAGAGGATTAAAAAACAAGAATGACAAAATGGAGCAAATAATTTAATAACAAAGCATTTAATCTAAATTAATTTACGTAATTATGGAGCAGTTAAATGTAAATAAATATGATTTTTATAACATCACCCAAATAAAAGGAATGGGAGAGGTACTAAAAGCTCGAAAAAAAGATGGAGGAATTCAGCTGTGAGAATAACAAAAGGTTTCAAAGGAATAGACCAAAAAGAACACAAAAATACAGGAAAGGTAGTTGAAAACGTGATGGATGTGACCAAGTTAAGTATGCATTAATTACTTACGAATAGGGGTTCATGCAAATGGGTAAATGTTGAGAGAAACCTATGAGGCGCTAGGACGCTAATGTACTTACTCGTCATGGGATTGATTTATGTTACATAATGCTCCGTCACTAATGTTATTCTGTAGAATACACATGATTTCCAATAACTGTTGTTACTGTACCTGTTAATCTGTATAAAATGTAACCCGTTACAGTTCCAGGTTGACTATTGTATTAAAGTGTATGTTGAAGGTAATGTATAATAAATGCTGTGTGTATTGGATAATTTCTGTGTTTGCAATTGTGCTTCCCTAACTAATTTAGTAAATCTAGCCTCCTAAAACGTCATCATGACCTAGGTTCTCTTTGGAGTGTGGGGCCCTAGTCATAGGTCTTTATTTTTCAACCTTGCAGGGATCAGTAGACTGTTGCTCACAATTATTTCGTCACCTACCACCCTAAGATGAAGGAAATTAATAGGCTTGGAGTACTCACCTCAGATTTCACCTCTTGAGGGAGGTCGCTACTATAGTTAGGACATTGCCAGGATATACATGTACCGCCCTAATACTCCTGTTCTAACAAAACTGCATTGCAATCTGTTGTATAGTTTAGGTCATTTAAGAGAAAACAAAGGCACACAGAGATAGAGACTGCTTTATAATGCGTAGTGATATTGTTATAGAGCTAATGCAAGTTGTTTTTCTGGCAGAGAATGAAAAATGCAGTTCTAAGCTGAAGCTGATCCAGTGTGGCTAAGAAAGATGCTGCAGTACTACAAGCAATGTAAGAATGCTTCGAGGCATATGCCTCCAGTGGCGTGCACACAGTTTTAAGACAGGGTAGGCAGAAAATTTTACTCACCAAAAACACGTTGGTTTTGGTTCGTCGTCTTGTCGATTGATAATGTAGGTAATTGCCAAATGCCAGCTCAAATAGCCATAGATTGACACATCAAACAATATGGCGACTATTGACTATTGAAATTAGTAGGTAGTAAAAAAGGGAAATATAATACCACAAAAAAATGATGGCCATCTAAATGTATAAAATTCAATGAAACAATGTAACTTCCTAAAATATTTGCATTGCATAGCAAACTTTCTTTCGGAAATGTTCGGTACGAGTCGTAATTGTTCGTGTTAGCTAAGCAAAAAGACACTGGCTTTTCATGCAGTTGTGTGCGTGATTTTTGTCATTGTGTGTCAGCAAAGCCCACGTAGCTATAGGAACGCACACACATTAAATCCGCATGACCACGACCAAAGAATATATAATAATACTACGTATAGAACGGCCACTCGTTACCCCCCACCCGTTTGAGTCTTCCTCACTTCCACCCCGCGCCGTAGCGCGGGGTGGAAGTGACGTGTACGTATACCGCATCGTGTACTCTGCGCGCGGGCTGCACTGGCCGGTGGATTTTCTAATAAAAACTACCTAGACTGTGACAATAGGGAACACTTGTACTGTGTATGGTTGAATATCAATGATACGTAACAAAACAAGAAATTTTAATGTTTCCCTGAGGATAAATAATAGGAACTTATTTTACATTATTTGGTAACTTCCTCTTGATATTATCTTACAAAAGAAGTAGATCGGTTACTTTTTGTTAAAATGCTTCCAAATTAAGTAATTGTTATACTCTTTTAAGCACTAGATTAATATTCATTTTTGCAAATTAAGTACGCAACTGTCTCACTCACGCGGCATGTCGTCACGTTGTGGTGATCGCTGACAGCCATAGACGTTCCGCACACAAATGCGCGTGTAGCGACCGTGCGTAAGTGTGTTGTCTGTGAGTAAGTACTGTGTAGGTGTGCGTAAGACAGCAGATTTTGTATGAAAAATCGCGGAGTGTCCGGGCTGTGCCACGACTTACCACGAGAGCACACATACAAAACATTAAGAGATCCATAGTTTGTGTCTTTGCCGTGGCAAGGGCGGGTGGCGCTCGTGCAGCGCGAATCGGTGATGTCTGTCGATATTATCTTAATGATACCGCTGGCACTCGATAGGTGGAGCTGATTTATGATTAAAGTTTTTTTGTTATTTTGTTTATTGATAAAATATTATTAGATCTATTATCAGAACTAGGGTAGGCAGTGTCTTTCTGTCTTTATGAAGCGTCCGCCACTGTATGCCTCATGCTAACGGCTACATACTGTCTTCAATTCCCCGTGCAACATGATCATCTACGCATTCCTCATGAACAGAGAGCTGATATCTAACAGTGGATTTTATATGTTATGAATGAGTAATAGGTAAATAATTTATTTTGTTCATGTTTATTTTTGATTGTTGCAATAGACAGAATAAGTGTTGGAGGTACTAAAGTATTTATTAGTGATAGCTGGCTATCTTCCAAAATTATTTTTAATCTAGAATAATATTACAATTTTACTGTTATGTTGGTTGTTGCAATGGAAGAACTGATAATTAATTATGTTGAAATAAAATACCTTCGCTAAAATATGGCCAACCTATCATGGCTGAACTATCTGTCTTTACTGCTATAATATTATCTATGTAATTTTACATTCATGTATAGATTGTGTCAATTTAGTGGAAACATCCTAGTCCAGGGTTTCTCAAACTATGGGTCATGACCCACTGTCGAGTCTTCGGCGAATATATGAATCGGCCCTGCCTGTAGAACTAACCCTGCAGTACCAGACTGCCGTGTTATTTAGTTTTCAGTAAATAGAGCTCAGCTGTGTAATGCTATAGAGGAAAATATTCAAAGACGTCTATTATCAGTCTACTATTATCATTATCATAAATTGAGATCTTATGCTGAGACATTTAAAAAAAAAATAGACCTTATGATAAATAATTGAATATAAATAATGTAATACAATATTGTAAGATCAAATACTAATCACTACATCTTTGATGCTCATAAAAAAATATAAAATGGAAACCAAAGTGTTCTGTTTAGCCAACTTCACATAAAGTAGCATGGTTTTCACCTTAGATCTTTAGAAAAACTCATTTTATCAAAGCTGTCTTGATATTTTAAAGGTGTGATAGTGTAAACTGTACTGAACATCATTTCCTTATTAGGCTTAGAGACAAAATTAGATTTTTGACGCAAATAAGTTACATGATAACAAATAAATCCACTGGCTGTGAACTAATTTCACATATGTAATTTTCAGCCAGTGGCTTTTCTCAAGCTATAACAATGTAAGAATGTGTAAATTGAATTCATAAGTCCTTATAGAATTTTACTATGGAAACTAACAGGTTTTTTTTTTACACATTTAAATTCTTTGTATAACGGGTGTCTAACTTTAAGAAATATAATTCATAGAACCAATTGATAAAATATTTGATATTATGTATTGTAAAAAAAAAAAAGAACTTGGTAAATTCGTAATTTCGTCAAAATATTAGTAATTAGTGCCTGAAATTAGTAATTAATTCCCGTCATAGCCTTGCTTTTCAGAAATAGAACAATGTGAAACGGTTTACAGGGCTGATCGCCAAAGTAGAACTAAAGTTATTGTATAAGTGTGGACCTGAAATAAGTTCACTTTCAGAGTTTTGTTTTTCTGTTTACCTAATTGAAGTTATTTTTATTGACATTACTTACATTTGCTTCTTTACATTCAAATCGCTCTTTCTTATAACTTCGCACAATTTTAAGCAATATTTATTGAACGACAACAACAAAGATTTTTTTTATGTCATCACTTACTGAATTTTATAAATTTTGACTTAATTACGAAGTTCATTTGTTGGCAATCTGTCACCTTCCTGTAAAGGCGACATATTAATTTTGTTTTTGTTATTGTTTTTATTATTATTATTTTGATGCGTTGTAGTTCTGTAGATACGCCGTTCTAAAATAATTGCTTTTGAATGTACTTAATAACCATTTCTTGACTGTCATTTGTGTCGGGTTATTTTTAATCTACAGAATATAAGTATAAAAGTAGGTACCTATAGAAAGTCATTGGAAGTTTTGAATAAGAATGATTTAAGTATTGGCCTTATAACATAACTAAACAATAGAAATAAAAATTTGAAAATAAAAATTTGCAGAAGCTTTCATTGATAATGATTTTAAAATGACTTCATAGCGCATCAGGGATGGTCGAGCAGTTTTACATTCTGATTGTTTTAGTGTCTTGGTTGGATTAATATGAAATATTTGATGTCGCTTATTTTTTTTTTATTTGTAACCAAGTCAGTTATACTAAATTAAAATGCAGAAATAGTCTGTTTAGTACAGATATTCGATTCTTAGATAAGATGATGTTTCATTTCAGTAATGCAAATAATGTGAATGTAACTTTACTTTTCCTGTAAGTTAATGCGTCAAGTGTTATTTTTGCCTATTGATATTGCCACTCTTTTGATGTTATGGTATATGGAATCTAGTAAGTAAAAATTCTAGGTAAACCTTGATTTTTATGTGAACAGTATAAACAGTGGAAACTCCATTATCCGGATTTTTGAATATCTGAATGCTCAACGACACTAGTTAGTCCGGTTAATCGAGTCTCCACGTAGACTGTTTTTGAAACTGATGTCTTTTTTTTGCAACCATGGTTGAGCTAAGCATATAGATCATTTATTGATTATTATTTATTGATCATTTATTGTTATAATCTTTATTATTTCGAGAACAGCCGGCTGATAAGATAGACATGCCATATCTGTTGTCTTTCCGGTAAGATTTAACGTATTTTCGCAATGCTTGCACTGATATATGTATGGTTTTTACGTGATTCTACTATTTCCATATCCTTGTCCTCTTTCCTTCTTCCTTTCTACTGATTCGCCAAAGTGAGATATCGGAATGGTTGAGCTTTGGCCTTCCTGGGCAATATGTCATGTGAGACACCGGAATGGTGTAAGCTTGGAGTGATGTTTGACTTGGTTGGTGGTAACTTTTTCTTCATCCTCTCTACAGATTTGATGAGCGAGAAACCGGAATGGTGTAAGCTTGAAGTGGTGGTTCACTTCCTTTATTCTTTCTGATTTAAAAATATATCTATCCGCGTTGTTGCATGCCGTGTTTTACCTTTACTTTTTTTTACTTAAACTTACGTCAAGACAACGGAACTGGCAGTGTTACTTCTGTTTGTTGTACCGTACATTGTTTGACTTTCTATTACATCTCCATGCATCTTAAATTCCTAATTTAATTATTCTCTTCATAACAAAACAAACCTATTAATCTATTGTTTGCACTGTGAAGTTAACATTGCATTATCTACTTTTATTACACTCAATCAAAATGTTTCACAGTGAAAATAATAACTGTGATTTTAAAATGTTTATAAATATAATTTTACGTCATGGCTCCCTTTGTAAATGTCACATTTGTAAATTTTAGACATGTTGCAGGAACATGTCAGTTACATAAATCTTATTGTTATGTTGAAACTTATTATAAGTTATTTTATTATGTTACTGTTATATTTCGCATGAAACTTTATATTTCAACTTTGTAGGGATATAGCCTCCCAAAAATACCTAAATTTGAGTAATTAACATTGTTGCAACATTGCGATTGGAACGTTACAAATAAAACTTTGGAGCAATATAATTTTACTAACTTCACTATCTGGTATTGCCTGTACTTTTGCGACAACTAAATAAATGCAAGCCACATGCAAGTTTCATTTGTAACCTTTTAGCAAGATAGATGAGACAAGTTACTGTTATCTTTCAAATTTAAAGTTGTAGAAATGTTAAACGTTATACTTGCCGAAAGTTAACTTTACAATTTTCAGATATATTTCATGTGTAATGTTACTGCAACTTCACGTTTTAAAGTTATGCAAAGTTTTGGAAATCAGCTCTGGGCAAGTTACATGGTTTATCTACAGCGTGGCCGTTAGGGCTTCGTTTCAAGCTCGCTTTAGCTTGCATGAACTTTGCGGCCTTGTGTTTGTGAGTTACAAGCTCGTTGATGTTACTTTCAGTAATGTTATTGCAACTTTTGCTTGCTTAGCGGGTAGTGATTATTTACTGACAATGTAATTACTATTACCCCATTTGTGAATAGAAGTAATCTTATTAATCAATATAATTAGGGCGCAATTTATTAATTAATAACCTTTAGGGCTGTTATATTGTGATTTTGACACATTTCCTGATGTTTGTGTTTTTCTTAAATTATTCAATTAAGCTAAACCGTAATAATTTTGTTGCATACACTTTAAAAAAAAAAAAAGTATTAATTGGTTAAGACAGTACTGCTACATTATTTCCTACATTGTTTATTGAACAACAAATTTAGATTCAAATGACCATGTGGTCGTAAAATATTAAAATAAAAATAAATGTTATTCAGAATCTCTTCCAAAATATTTTGTCTTTTAAATTAAAGTGTCTCGCACAATGCAATTTTGGCGTAACGTTTAATTTACGAATAAATTCCGTAGGTACCGAACATGACATGTAAATATTATAAATTATAAAGAGGATAAAAATATCTAAGTTATTGTTAATTTATTAATTAATTAATAATTATGAAAAACAAATAGAACAATCATGGAAAATTCCATTATTTATAACCATATTGTAGAACTTTCCAGTACTGTCTATGTTTGTAACATTGTAAGGTGTAATAATTTTACGCCCTTTCTTTGTTTAGACTTAATTTATTTGTTTTATAATTGTTAGTTAAGGTGATGATGATCCTTGTCGATGCATTTGACATGTTATTTTCACGTATCCTGTAAAGTTATAACCGCAGGGTCGCGATTGAGCAGAATGGCCGTGTGGTCGTTTGAAATTTAGCGCCAAATATTTAAATTATAAACTAATTCAAAGTTTAGCCGTGGCGCTAGTGATACTTGCTATGTCGTTTCTGTCGACGTGCAATCATAAAACAATTTAAAGTACTCATATAAAAATAAATTAAACTTTGACAACTTCGCAGTTGTAAATAACTTATATTTCAATAAAAAGTTTCTAGCTAATTTATTTTAGCTAAAACTTATGTGTGAAAATAATAATTATATGAGCTGATGACAAGACAAGGGCTTCATTATCGCCAAAATATTGCGTAAGTAGAAACGTGAGCTGATTGTGAAGAAAATTAAAAAAAAAAGAGATGTCAGATTATTGTCATTGTTAAACTTGAAAAACAATCTCTAATTTTGGTTGTAATCGTTCCATTTTTAGTATTTAATCAATAAATTGGTTTGAGCTGTCAAACGTGAGACGCGAGACATCTTAAGGAATTAGAAAATCGAAAATCGTGCTATTTTGAGCACTAATTAACAAGTTTTTGGGTTTTTTTCTGTGGTGGTGGTATTAACAACACGGGTTCCTGTCTCTCATATAGACGTACCACCTGCTCGTACTAAGCGATTCGCTTCTTCCTTCATAATGCGGACCGCCAGGGATTGGAATGCCTCCGTCATTGTTTCCTGACAATTACAATTTGGATATCTTCAAGTCAAGAGTGAATAGGTATCTTCTATAAGGTCTTATAGGTCTACATACTCCATCTTCGGCTACAACTTTGCTTTCCATCAGGCGAGTTGGTGGCCAAATGTAGCCCTATATAAAAAAAAAATGGATCGTGCGCCATCCGTATTTCGTCCGGGCCCATCCCGTACACGGCCCGTCCTAATATAAATCATCCCTAAGTCTGCCTTTGCCTACTATCTCCACAAATAGTAAGCGACGTTCTTATTCTATGTGGGAGCGATAGGTCCTATAATGACATCCCGCATGGGGATTTTTGTGCAAGAGAAACAAGCAGACTAAAAAGTACCTAATTTACTCGTAACTTTGGAAAACGTAAGATTATATAGGAAAAAAACAAGAAATCAAGAATTTTATTTCATTCCTTGTCCGTATGAATCAGAAATATTTTCTGTTGGTATGAATAGGTCCTAAAAGCCCTAGCATTCAACTTGAAATTTACATAATGCATGACCAAGTAGAAAATCTGTCTATTGTCACATGTTGACGCACATACATAGAAGACGAACTATTTAACCGTTATTCAAATTGTTTTAACAGCTCTTGTGTTTGATTACTAACGGGTATTGCATCTTTAGTGTTTTTACCTTTTGTAGACAGAATAATAAGTGTCACAACTCTTTGTGTTGCCGTTGCAAGTCCACTGAGAAATCTATTAAGCTCATCTGTTCCTGGATTTAAAAAAGTTCACTTTTTGGCTTGTTTAGAAATGGTATACTTACAAATCCAACTTGATATGCAATTTCCCTCATATTATATAGTCATATAGTCATTTATTCATAACACCATTTGTTACAAGTCAAAAAGTAAACATTACATTAGGGCACTATACAATATAGCACGAAATAAAAATAGATAATACTTGACAATTTCCAAATTAGTCACTAAATCTTAATACAATTCAGGTAATTTTAAAAAGTCATTTACGTCATAAAATAGTTGCTCATGTAGCCAAAATTTTAATTTATTCCTAAACGACCCAGCGGAAGGTGCATCCCGAACTTCTACGGGTATTCGGTTGTATATAGCGGGCCCACCAATATATACAGACCTCTCCGATTTCGCCAGCTTATGAGAAGGAGTCACCAGTTGGTTTTTCCTAGCATTGCTTCTTAAATTTAATCTTAAATAGGTACCTTTCCTCTCAAACAATATTAATAATATTACTATACGTAATATTACTATGGATTGTGGCAAAGTAACAAGAGCGCACAACGTCCCGCGTGGCCGTGCTCGCGAGCCGCCTGAGCGCGAAGCACGAGCGGCTCAGCTTCCCACATAGCTCCTGTATATGTGACTCCCACGTGAGGGCGCTATCTATGTGGAACCCTAGTAACTTTGTTGAGTTGACCTGCTGGAGCGCGGTGTTTCCGATCGTTACCGAGTACTTAGCTTCCGATCTCCCGTTGAGATTAAAAGTCAAAAAGCAGGTTTTATCTTTGTTCAGTGCTAGGCCATTCGACTTACACCACTCATCGAGTACACAATTTATTATTTTGCAAATACATAGTATTTGTTAATACTCAGTAAGTTTAGAGTTCTATATTGTAATTTCGTAACACGTAAAATTTCGTAATGAACCAGTAAATTACCGCGATAATTTAGATAATGCGTATGTCTATACTCCATAATAATTTTCATACAAGTGCAAAAATGTCCAAAGCTATAGTTTTGGTCTTTTGGTTTTGGTCCAAAACCATACTTTTAGACTTTCTGCTATAGCATAATCATTTTGATATAAGTAACAAAAATACCAAAACAGAATTTTTACCAAAAATTAATAACCGAAATTTTATCTTCTTTTCCAGGCGGATACTTCAGTGAAGGAGATGAAAAAGAAAATAGCAGCGAACGCGGAAAAAGACAAACAAGCAGCTGAGAAGACAAGACAAACCGACAGACAAAAACGAATCAGCAGACAAAAGCAAGTCTACAGACAAAACGGACAAAAATGCAGACAAATCGGATAAAAATGCTGACAAATCGGACAAAAATGCAGACAAATCGGACAAAAGTGCAGACAAGTCAGACAAAAGTGCAGAAAAAACGGACAAACATTCAGAGAAATCAGACAAGATAGCTGAGAAAAAGTCAGACAAATCAGAGAAGGCCGCAGATATGAAATCAGATAAGGGTACAGAGAAAAAGGCAGATAAATCAGTAGAAAATAAATCGGAACAAGCTCAAAAAGATGAGAGTAAAGGAGATAAAGCTAAGGTATGTGATGTTACAATTTTTTTTTTTCATTTCTGCTGTGAATAAAACCAGTTTTTGATTTGATCTCATTATCTTGTGAGTCTTTGGATTTCGAGATTCGGGCGCCCGACCGCAACACTTGACACTTACACTGAGCGCTGCCGTGGCTCAGATGACACGTTAAATTGTGGATTCCAGTTGTTTTAACCGTTTAGCTATGTCATACACCTTCAGGCGGCTTAAAACCTGACATCAGGCTCCTATACAATTTTATTAGTGCAGTTCTGAATAGAGACCTATGTTCAGCAGTGGGCGAATACGGTCTGACAATGATGATGATGAGTGCAGTTCTGCTTTAAACTGCAAAATGTTTCCAGGAGAAGGCGCCCCGAGCGGTGAACGGTCACAGCGGCGCGACGAACGGCGACGACGCCAACGGCACGGTGAGTGACGGCTCCGACGGAGACCTCGTCATCGAGGAGGACGAGGCCTTCTCCGAGCTCACATACGACGACTCCGACGAGGATTACGAGGACGGCCCCTCCATGAGTCTGACCAGACGCTCCCAGGTACTTAAAGTACCAAACGTTCAGTTTCATGGGGCTTGTGTTAGTAATAAACTAATGAGAAATCCTGGCGGTTTTGTGACCGATGTGTGGGTTTTGTGTTCACAATGTGTAGATTTTGTGTTCAACAATGTGGAGGTTTTGTGTTCATCATCTATGTGGAAGTTTTGTGTTCCAAGTTATGGGTTGGTTCATTTATATATATATTCGTTTGTTTGTTTTGTTGGTTCATTTATATACATTTGTGAAAGAATGAATCTTATTCGATGTAGGGGCGATAAGTCCTGCACTGACGTCCCGGGTGTTTTGTGCATTTGCGATGCTGGAGGGGCCAGCGTCTACCAGAGCCAGCCCAGCTCTTTAAAATTGAGGTTTTGTGTTCATAACGCATAGTTTTGTGTTCAACAATGTGGAGGTTTTGTGTTCAACAGTGTGGAGGTTTTTGGATTCATTAATGTGTGGGTTTTATGTTCATCTATGTGGAGGTTTTGTGTTCATAGTTTTGTGTTCACCAATGTGGAAGTTTTGTGTTCATATCGCATAGTTTTTTGTTCATAACTCATAGTATCGTGTTTAACAATTTCGAGGTTTATGTTTAAAATGCAAAGGTCCATAAAAATGGATAATTATATTGTGTCCCAAGCAGGAGAGATTTGTATTGAAGATATTGTGTCCAAAATGTGGATTTTTTGTCATATTGTAATTTATTGATAACATTTGTCTGTTTCTGATAAATTTAGCGATTTCCGCTTTATGTCACTATTTGTAGAAGAATGACAAGAGAGAGGTTACAAGTATGAAAAATGTATATTAGTTAAAGCTTTGCGTAAGATATTTATGTAGGTGAAAATTTAATCGGATCCGTTTACTACATTTCTGGGTCAGACTCAGAACTACAGGTTGTATAAAGTTGTCTTTATAATACTCGTAGGCATGATGACTGAATAAAAAAATCATTATTATAATTAGTCCGTGAGTTAGATTATCAAAAAATATTGGGCACGTATTTTTTAGGGTTCCGTACCCAAAGGGTAAAAACGGGACCCTATTACTAAGACTTCGCTGTCCGTCTGTCTGTCTGTCACCGGGCTGTATCTCATAAACCGTTATAGCTAGAAAGATGACTTTTTACAGATGATGTATTTCGGTTGCCGCTATAACAACAAATACTAAAAACAAAATAAAATTAATATTAAAGTGGGCTCCCATACAACAAACCTGAATTTTTAACCATTTTTCGCTCGATATTAATAATGGTAACAGGTAGATGCTTGAAATATTCACAGAATGTTTAGTTGTATGTACAATTTCAATGATAAATAATTAAATTAAATTAAAATAAATATTTAAGGGGGGCTCCAATACAGTACGGAACCCTGCGTGCGCGAGTCCTACTCGTACTTGGCCGATTATTATTTTGTCAATCAAACAACAAATGACAAAGATAAACCTTGTCAAAGTTTGGGAGTGGGGGTCGTGATGTCACTTCTCTTACAGAAGTCTATACAATTGTATGGCACTTGTGACGTCACGCGGGACTTTGACGGGCTATATTTATGTTTATGTTTAATTGACAAAACACGTGTCTAATATTTTTTGATAGTCTATCTGGTGGACTAATTATATGTTTTTAGTCATCACGCCTATTAAGTGCATGGATGAATCAAACTATATGTTTTTTATACATTCATTTGAAATGGATTGATGTGGGGCAGTTCTTATTAAATTGATGGTGCTGGTCTACAGATGTCACTGGTAATAAAAAACGTAAAATGAAGCTGATATAAGTTGAATCCAAGTAATAAAGCGTCTGTGAACACGTTGCGAAGTAGTAAATTCACATGTAAGCGGGGTGAGGAGTGGGGTCTTGCGCAGCTTGTAGCCAACTTCACAAACGCCATTAACTTTGATTCGACCTAAAGTGGCGCTTATCAGCTAAGCGCAATGGCGTTAGTTTTCGCTTTCCATCCTGCTCGCTCGTTCGAAGCGGGTAATAGGCGCGTGCAGGACAAAAGCTGTGGTGGTGGCTGTGATCCCGGTCCCGTACCAATGAGTTTCTTTGGAACTTATGTACGGAATTACACACCACTGGCTTTTCGATGAAGGCAAACATCATGAGGCAACCTGCATACGTCCGTAGAAGTAATTCGATGGCGTATGTGAATCCACCAACCCGCACTGGGCCAGCGTGGTGGATATGGTCTAATCGCCCTTCGTGGGTAGGCCTACGTCCTGCATTGGACTATTAAAAAGGCTGGTACAGTACAGTACAGGACAAAACGAAGTACAACGCCACGACGTTTAGTCGATAAGGCATATAAATTTCAATTAAGAGAAATTTTTTTTCTACAGAGTATGAGTAAACTGGTCGCTGGAAGTTTTAATTTTAAGCCAATAAGAGCTTTCAGTACATATTAATATGAACAATTTGATTAGTGATTTTTTTTTTAAATTCCGTGTAATTAATAAATATATTATTACTAACCACAGACTCCAGGGTCTGTGCCCTTTGTTATTTTTTTATTGTAACTGGTTCGTAACGATAAGTATAAAGTTCTTTAAACATATTTTCATACAATGTTCTTGTATATTGTCTGTTTTGTTTTGTCCTATTTTCATCCATGTCCAATTGTCATAACGCTGTGAATGATACCACGCTCTGTCCACGTATAGGACATCTTGTTTATACATAATCAATTTAACTTTACAAAATCAATGTTTCTTGCTAATAAAATTGTGAAAAGAAACTATGCACTCGAAAACATAAAAGAAGAAGAGCGTGGTCATTATCATTGATTCATTACCCACCCCACTAACCACCATAGTATCACCCACTAATCCCGGTGTGTTGCGAAGGTGAAGGCCACCAAGACGAGACGCCCGCGCCAAGACCCGCCTCCGAGAAAGAGAGCGACGATGTAAGTGCCGTCCCACTCTAACAAATTCTAAATTATTTTATGGGCCGAATCTATTTTCTTAGCGGCTGCGAAGTTTTTTTTTATTTTCTAATATTCTGAATAGTTCTGTTTGCGTTTGACCACATACTCCCTGATCTTAAGCAGATAAGTGCTAACGTTCCATCCATCCATCCATCCATCAGCCGTAAGACGTCCACTGCTGGACATAGGCCTCGCCAATGGATTTCCAATAAGGCCGGTTGGAAGCGGCCTGCATCCAGCGCGTTCCTGCGATCTTTATTATATCGTCAGTCCACCTAGTTGGTGAACGTCCTACGCTGCGCTTGCTGGTCCGTGGTCTCCATTCGAGAACTTTACTGCCCCATCGGCCATCCGTTCTCCGAACTATGTGCCCTGCCCATTGCCACTTTAATTTGCTAATCCGCTGGGCTATGTCGGTAACTTTGGCTAACAGCTACTAAAGCTAACGTAACGCAGCTAAGTTAACGTTAGCTAACAGCTACTAAAAACCCAATTCTCGCGCAGCTGTTTAGTGAGCTTGAGCCAGGATTGGGTTTAGCGAAGCTCGTAACTGTCATCACAGCCGTCAACAAGTTTGATTCGGCCTATACAGTATACAAGTCTTAATGTACCGACTCAGTTTCAATGTCGAATATCAATCAGCCAGTCAAAAATGTTTCCTATTAAATATAAAAAAAATATTAGAAATTAATAATCGTTAGTTTAGAATTTGTACGAGCTATATGTATAATTGTATATGTACAGTGTATGGTAAAATTGTTGACTAACATAATTATGTTCCATATTTTATGGTAGGTACGAGTACCTATTAGGATTGATGTATAATATGTTGTATTATGTATTAAACTCAAAATTCATCAAAATCTATATGACACAGGATATACCTAAACTATGAAGAATGAGGCTAATTTTCAACATAAATGGTAAAATTTTAAAGCGCCATCTCCAAATAATATTGTTATACTAAACGCCACATAAAACAGCGGATGGGAAGTTATGCGCAGAACGCTGCGCAAAAGCCGAAATACAAAAATGCGCGGGAGTCAGAGATACTCGCGCCGGGGCACACCCGCCCGCCAACCTCATGCCTCCCGCGCGCTCCCTACGCATTGTGCACACATGTGTAATAGTTAGCGGGAGCCAGAGAGACTCGCGCCGGGGCACACCCGCCCGCCAACCTCATGCCTCCCGCGCGCTCCCTACGCATTGTGCACACATGTGTAATAGTTAGCGGGAGCCAGAGAGACTCGCGCCGGGGCACACCCGCCCGCCAACCTCATGCCTCCCGCGCGCTCCCTACGCATTGTGCACACATGTGTAATAGTTAGCGGGAGCCAGAGAGACTCGCGCCGGGGCACACCCGCCCGCCAACCTCATGCCTCCCGCGCGCTCCCTACGCATTGTGCACACATGTGTAATAGTTAGCGGGAGCCAAAGAGACTCGCGCCGGGGCACACCCGCCCGCCAACCTCATGCCTCCCGCGCGCTCCCTACGCATTGTGCACACATGTGTAATAGTTAGCGGGAGCCAGAGAGACTCGCGCCGGGGCACACCCGCCCGCCAACCTCATGCCTCCCGCGCGCTCCCTACGCATTGTGCACACATGTGTAATAGTTAGCGGGAGCCAGAGAGACTCGCGCCGGGGCACACCCGCCCGCCAACCTCATGCCTCCCGCGCGCTCCCTACGCATTGTGCACACATGTGTAATAGTTAGCGGGAGCCAGAGAGACTCGCGCCGGGGCACACCCGCCCGCCAACCTCATGCCTCCCGCGCGCTCCCTACGCATTGTGCACACATGTGTAATAGTTAGCGGGAGCCAGAGAGACTCGCGCCGGGGCACACCCGCCCGCCAACCTCATGCCTCCCGCGCGCTCCCTACGCATTGTGCACACATGTGTAATAGTTAGCGGGAGCCAGAGAGACTCGCGCCGGGGCACACCCGCCCGCCAACCTCATGCCTCCCGCGCGCTCCCTACGCATTGTGCACACATGTGTAATAGTTAGCGGGAGCCAGAGAGACTCGCGCCGGGGCACACCCGCCCGCCAACCTCATGCCTCCCGCGCGCTCCCTACGCATTGTGCACACATGTGTAATAGTTAGCGGGAGCCAGAGACTCGCGCCGGGGCACACCCGCCCGCCAACCTCATGCCTCCCGCGCGCTCCCTACGCATTGTGCACACATGTGTAATAGTTAGCGGGAGCCAGAGAGACTCGCGCCGGGGCACACCCGCCCGCCAACCTCATGCCTCCCGCGCGCTCCCTACGCATTGTGCACACATGTGTAATAGTTAGCGGGAGCCAGAGACTCGCGCCGGGGCACACCCGCCCGCCAACCTCATGCCTCCCGCGCGCTCCCTACGCATTGTGCACACATGTGTAATAGTTAGCGGGAGCCAGAGAGACTCGCGCCGGGGCACACCCGCCCGCCAACCTCATGCCTCCCGCGCGCTCCCTACGCATTGTGCACACATGTGTAATAGTTAGCGGGAGCCAGAGAGACTCGCGCCGGGGCACACCCGCCCGCCAACCTCATGCCTCCCGCGCGCTCCCTACGCATTGTGCACACATGTGTAATAGTTAGCGGGAGCCAAAGAGACTCGCGCCGGGGCACACCCGCCCGCCAACCTCATGCCTCCCGCGCGCTCCCTACGCATTGTGCACACATGTGTAATAGTTAGCGGGAGCCAGAGAGACTCGCGCCGGGGCACACCCGCCCGCCAACCTCATGCCTCCCGCGCGCTCCCTACGCATTGTGCACACATGTGTAATAGTTAGCGGGAGCCAGAGAGACTCGCGCCGGGGCACACCCGCCCGCCAACCTCATGCCTCCCGCGCGCTCCCTACGCATTGTGCACACATGTGTAATAGTTAGCGGGAGCCAGAGAGACTCGCGCCGGGGCACACCCGCCCGCCA
The DNA here is from genome assembly GCA_964007245.1 of Hypomecis atomaria. Taxonomy (NCBI): domain Eukaryota; kingdom Metazoa; phylum Arthropoda; class Insecta; order Lepidoptera; family Geometridae; genus Hypomecis; species Hypomecis atomaria. The sequence goes on from OZ023279.1 coordinate 26,944,076, forward strand.
ACCTCATGCCTCCCGCGCGCTCCCTACGCATTGTGCACACATGTGTAATAGTTAGCGGGAGCCAGAGAGACTCGCGCCGGGGCACACCCGCCCGCCAACCTCATGCCTCCCGCGCGCTCCCTACGCATTGTGCACACATGTGTAATAGTTAGCGGGAGCCAGAGAGACTCGCGCCGGGGCACACCCGCCCGCCAACCTCATGCCTCCCGCGCGCTCCCTACGCATTGTGCACACATGTGTAATAGTTAGCGGGAGCCAGAGAGACTCGCGCCGGGGCACACCCGCCCGCCAACCTCATGCCTCCCGCGCGCTCCCTACGCATTGTGCACACATGTGTAATAGTTAGCGGGAGCCAGAGACTCGCGCCGGGGCACACCCGCCCGCCAACCTCATGCCTCCCGCGCGCTCCCTACGCATTGTGCACACATGTGTAATAGTTAGCGGGAGCCAGAGAGACTCGCGCCGGGGCACACCCGCCCGCCAACCTCATGCCTCCCGCGCGCTCCCTACGCATTGTGCACACATGTGTAATAGTTAGCGGGAGCCAGAGACTCGCGCCGGGGCACACCCGCCCGCCAACCTCATGCCTCCCGCGCGCTCCCTACGCATTGTGCACACATGTGTAATAGTTAGCGGGAGCCAGAGAGACTCGCGCCGGGGCACACCCGCCCGCCAACCTCATGCCTCCCGCGCGCTCCCTACGCATTGTGCACACATGTGTAATAGTTAGCGGGAGCCAGAGAGACTCGCGCCGGGGCACACCCGCCCGCCAACCTCATGCCTCCCGCGCGCTCCCTACGCATTGTGCACACATGTGTAATAGTTAGCGAATCACGGCGAAGTGTCATCTGCGGCTAACTTCTCATCCGACGGCTTGTGTGGCGCGGCGCCACTGGCGCCTAGTATACCCCTTCTTTACCGATAATCGCGCGACATGGCCAAGTGGGGCTTTATAGACAACTCGGACACAACATGCATCTGTGGCGTTAATCCACAGACAATGCCCCACCTACTGAACTGTGCAGCCTGCCCTGATACGTGCACTTCAGACGATCTTCACAAGGCCATTGGGGTGGCCTCATTTTGGTCAAACAAAATATAAATACATACAAAATGTTTTATTTATAATATACTAGACGACCCGCCCCGGCTTCGCACAGGTGTATTATACATGTAAACCTTCCTCTTGAATCACTCTATCCATTAAAAAAAACCGCATCAAAATCCGTTGCGTAGTTTTAAAGATTTAAGCATACAGACAAACAGACGACAAAAATAGCGACTTTATTTTATACCATGTAAGGATTTTATCTGAAAAAAAAAAAAGAAACATCCACTCGAAAAGAAGACCGATAATCATCCCCGGGTGTCATAGGCTATATTATAATTGTAAATATAAACAATGAAGATGCCTACAAAGACTAATGTACCAGCTATACTATAAGACTCAATTATTCAAGAACGAGATATTTCTACAATCTGGTATGAATTTCAGTCGAAAGATTCGAAAGTGCTGAAACTGAACGAGTCAGTGGCGGCCTCGGATCGCAAGCTGCGCTCGGCGGACTCGCCCAAACCTGACGCCAAGAAACTGGACAAGAAACAAGACTCGCCCAAAAAACTAGACACAGGTAAATAAAGTGTACGATTGTTGTTGACGAGTGAAGTTGTTAAAATTGTAATGGTAGAAAATGGTAAATGGTAAAACCTGTGGGTAAAATATACGCAAAAATAACTTCAGCCTTATGCGTGCAATATAACAACATGTTTAGAATGTTATTGGGGCTGCCTTCATACTGCAGTGCATCTGGCATGCTTGCCGCGGATGCCAGAACAGATGGATTTTCTGCAATCATCCGCAAAAAATAACATCCTTACTAAGTAGGGTGAGAGGTAGCCAAAATAGTATTCTAAATATAATAAGTCGTGAATACGACTGTCCAATCATAAAACACTGAATTAAATTGACACTCGTAATACCCGGCATAAATAAAGCATACCAAGTGAGATGATTTCGTAAACTCCATTTGTTTTCAACAATTATTATGTACCACCCGCCACACTTCCCATCCGCCGACTTGTGTGGCGCGGACTATACTTCTGATTTCGGAGTTTGAGGTCCTGTACAGTTGCCAGCCGAATAGGTGTTTGATCTTTTCGATTTATCTTTTCTTACATAAATTGTAAGGAAAAGAGTTTTAACATCTTATGTTCATTTACAGTACAAGAAGAAGAGAAGAAAAGCTCACAGAAGGATCAAAACGACGTCGACAAGGAACCGAAAGATGGCACGTCGGACGACAAAGCGGACAAAACGGACGTCGAGATTATTGAAGTGGAAAGCGTTGAAGGTAATTTCCGAAACTGTTTTTGGGGCGATTTCGTTTAAGTTCATTTATTTCTTAAACGAGAACAATAATGCACACTTATGAATGTTAAAAAATACCAAGAGACTTTAAATAGGTGACACAATTATTTGGCACATTACAATAAATTCAAAATGGCGGTACATTACATTTATTGTAAAGAAAGCCCAGTCTTCTTGAAATTAAACTGGTGGCCCTTTAGATACTCTTCTAGATTTTTTCCGCTATGATTACACCTGTATTGTGTGCTAGCTGCCAGTCCCAGAATTATAGCTAAGGTTAATTGAAAACTCACTTCATCATCATTCATTAGTTTGTAGTGTTATCTTAGTTATGTTAGTGGTTATCTAAGCGAATACACGCAGATTTCCTAAAAAGCGACTTTTCTTTATAACATGTAGTGGATGGTAAAGTCGCGAACAGCTTTATCGATTTCTATGTAAGTGCTATCGTTATAGTTCGGCCGTTCAGAGAATGCGTTCCTGACACGTCTTCTTGAAAAAATGTTGCTGGCCGATATCTCGGAAACTATGTACTTAAGGGCAATATTGTAGAAAATAAAATGCGCATCTTTTGTTTCCATTAAACTTTTTTGTAAAACTTACCGTTTACGATTTATGGACCATTTAATGTTTTGAGGTCCATTTAATGAAATTTCATTAAATGGGCCATAAATCGTAAACGGTAAGTTTTACAAAAAAGTTTAATGGCAACAAAAGATGCGAAATTTTATTTTCTACAATAATGATCTTAATGTTTTTTGCCCTTAAGTACATAGTTTCCAAGATATCGGCCAAAAACATTTTTTCAAGATGACGTGTCAGGAACGCTACGTGTCCAATATTTTAAGCGGTCGGCCTATAGATTTCTAGCCTATGTAGCCGCTAGATGCCGCCTATTTACGGCAATAAATTATTTCAATTTTGTATTCCATATACTGGTCACTGCAACTTGAATAGTCACATGTATAAACTGGGAGCCACCGACAGCCCACTCTGTCGTGGTTGCCTGCAGGAGAATGAAACGGTGGAGCATGTTTTGTGGCATTGCAAGGCCACGTCAGAAACTAGAATCGCTTGCGGGTTGCATGTCGCTACTATTGCTTTGTCATCACCATCGACATCATCATCTTTTTATCGCTATCTGGTACACCATCCAAGCCACTGGAGCAGTTATGCCAGCGGCCCAGAGCCACGCTCCGTTATTTTAAGGAGCTGGGCTGGCTCGGGTAGGCGCTGGAGGGGGAAATGCACAAAACATCCTATGCGCGACGTCAGTGCAGGACTTATCGCCCCCACATCGAATAAGAATAAGAATATTCCATATATTCGTTAGGTCCGGCCAGCCGCACGCGCGCGCGAGTGTCGCCCTACACGCGCACTCGCCTCGACCGCACCACCACATCAGTCATGGCCGACTACACAGGTACAATACTGCTAATACTATTTATCCTTGACTAGCTGACCCGGTGAACTTCGTCTCACCATCTGTCAACTGGCAATGACAACTTTTACATGCAGAAACATTTTGTGAGTGAAAATTAGATTCATGGTTCTATTATTTTTCTTGCAACTTTTATATAAATACAGGGTTATTTCTAATCAATTAGCATCCTTCATTTCAAGACCGAAATTAGCCACATAGGTCCAACCGTTCTCGAGTTTTAGCGAGACTAACAACGACAATTCATTTTTATTTAATTATGAATAAAACGATATGGATAGATCGTGATTATACTCGTAAGTGATAAAAGTAATTGATAAATTAAGTGAGTAAATTATAGTAACCAATGATTTGGACAATGCTGTTAATTATGTACTAATTGGAAATAAATAAATAATACTTTTTTCGCAAGAGCGATTTCGGCTAATATGTGTAAGCCTGAAAAATAAGTATTTAACACTTTAGACCGCGCCATGGAGCGCTTTCAAGTGCGATTTCGACTTAAAAAGGACACGTTTCGTTTATATTGTGTCTTATTTTCGAAAATAGTTAACTAATCATTAAATATATCGAGTTTTGTAGTAAATGTTTTCATTTATTGGTGCAAGGTATTCGATAACACTGTTCTAATTTACAGGCAACAACTCCACAATGGAGATGGACATAACAGAGAGCTCATCTTTCCTAGAAGACCCCTCCCTCAACGACAGTGGCTACTTACGAGGGCTCAGAGGAATCCGCGGACGATCCAGCTACAAACTGCTCAAGGAACTCAAGCTAACTAATCCTAATGCTGGGAAACCGCGTCCGACCCCTACCGGTCAGTATTATACACTACAGGTTTCTACAAGTTTTCAACTGTTTACTATCCTGCCAGCCAATCACGCGCAGTGTGCCCTGCCGCCAGTCTATCCCCCACGCTGTGGAACCATCTTGCAGCCAATCACGTGTTGGGCATTCAGCCGCTAGCCAATCCCACACTGTGGCATCATCACGCTAGCCAATCACATGCCGGGCCGCTAGCCAGTCCCACGCTGTGGCATCATCACGCCAGCCAATCACGTGACCAACATTCAGCCGCTAGCCAATCAATTTTTTTAAATTTTAACTAATCCGAAAATGTTAAGTTTTTTTGAGTGGATTTTTATTCTGAAGACTATATAATTTATAGTCATGTTAAATTCAATGTTTTGTAAGTATATTATTAACACAAGTGACCGCTCTCACTCGAGTATGCAGTGCCCGACATGGTCCATACTGAACTTTGTACCTAAACTTGGTTATTAACATTTTGTACTGTATGGGAGCATGAATAAATGAAATGAAAATCCCACGCTGTGGCATTATCACGCTAGATAATCACGTGCCTTGCATCCTACCGCCAATGACCTCTCGCTTCATACATACATAATATGTATTATTTTTAAACGACTTCCAAAAAGGGGGAGGTTCTATGTTCGTCTGTATGTATTTTTTTTTGTTTATGTTCATCGATAATTCCCCCAATTATTAATAAAGTCGCTATTTTTGTCTGTTTGTTTGTCTGTATGCTTAAATCTTTAAAACTACGCAACGGATTTTGATGCGGCTTTTTTTAATGGATAGAGTGATTCAAGAGGAAGGTTTATATGTATAATACACCTGTGCGAAGCCGGGGCGGGTCGTCTAGTTTATACTATGGTGTTGTCATATCAACGCGTCTCATTAATTAATATAGATAGATCTACAGAAACTAAATCTATGTTATTAGTAATTTTACTAGAATATTATTAGGCACAACATGAATTAAGTAAATTATGGATTCTAATTGTCATTAATACAATTTTCTTTCTTAATAATGTAATACTTTCAAAATGTAAGATTTCTTTTAATCTTATTTTAGATTTTAACTAGTTTTTAGATTGTTGTTTGGTTAACATAAAATTAATATAATGTTGTATTTTTAACTAGTGAAATCAAGTTTGGAAGTATGATAAGTCTACATATAAAAAATAATTAGACTGGCCAAATATTTGTTTAATTCTTCATATTCGAAAAAATCGTGCTAAATGACATTTTAAACCCCCGACGCAAAAGAGGGGTGTTATAAGTTTGACGTGTCTGTTTGTCTGTCTGTGTGTCTGTGTGTCTGTCTGTGGCATCATAGCGCCCGAACCACTGAACCGATTCCAGTTTAGTTTTTTTTGGATGAAAGGAGACTTAATCGAGAGTGTTCTTCTTCTTACGTAATAACGTGTATTCTTGTTTTTTTTATTTGATCTGAGTTGGTTCCATAATTAACGTTGATCGTAATGTTGAGTATACTCAGATATTCTGGAATAACGTACGTCGTCTAGGGACACACCCAGTATAATTTAGTGTAAGAGTTTTTTATTAGTACCTAGGGCGACCATTTCTCTGTCAATACCTACGTATTTATTACGTGTAACTTTGAAGTACCTTCATTATTAAGTATTTATAGTTATTGTATTGTAGTGTGTACGTGTATCATTTTAAAGTTATTTCGATAGATAAACACAAAATCTGTTGTGAACTTGTGACTAATACCTATTTTAAAACATAGCAGGATTTTTAAGCGATAATTCCGTCCCAGTTGTTAATGAACAATATTTTTGTAGAACTAATTTGTTAAATAAATACAAAATGAAAATGAGATTAAAATGAATTATGTTTATATTTGTATTTTTTTTTCATTTATCCTAAATATAACTAGGATATTGCATAGGCCGACGGACGGCGACGAAAGTAATAATTAAACCAGTAGGTACAGGGTAGTATGAATGTAAATTGATGTATTGATTGATTTAAATATATTTTTCTGAATAAAAATAAAATACCTAGTCACGAACACTTTTCGATAGATTACGAGTATAGTCGTCTATAAAAGCTGTGTTTATAAATTAACTTAGCTATTTCAATAAACATGTCTCATCCGCCGGGCTAGGATGCGCACCACGAAATATTTCTTTAGACGTGTCAGAACGAGACAGCGTTATGGCAAAATATATGTGTTGTGGTGTAAACATAAATATTCATAAACAAACTTAAATCAATATGTAAAAATAATAAGATAAAAAATATCGCAACATAAAATGTCAAAACATATTTTTAAACGCTAGCGTTTTTCCGTACCCAAAGGGAAAAACGGGACCCTATTACTAAGACTTCGATGTCCGTCTGTCTGTCTGTCTGTATGTCACCGGGCTGTATCTCATGAACCACGATAGCTAGGCAGCTGAAATTTTCACAGATGATGTATTTCTGTTGCCGCTATAACAACAAATACTAAAAAGAGAATTAAATAAATATTTAAGGGGGGCTCCCATACAACAATCCTGAATTTTTAGACGTTTTATATACGCTCTATATTAACAATGGTAACAGGTAGATGCTTGAAATTTTCACAGAATATTTAGTTTTATATTCACTTCAATAATAAAATAAAATAAATATTTGAGGGGGGCTCCCATACAGTACGGAACCCTCCGTGCGCGAGTCCGACTCGTACTTGGCCGATTATTACCACATAGCGACGCGATTGGCGACCGGTTTACTCGACGCGCGGACTGATGACGCGCTCGCTCCCGCCGGCAAAGAAAAGTACCTACCTAACCCGCGCGCGAACATTATTCCTTTCTTTTAAAATCGTTACTTCATATTTCTGTGATTGTTCTCTTTTGTAAATTATTGTGTAGCTAAAAACATTGTTGAGACATTGTCGTGGTGAAAAATAAACAATCAGTTACAATTGAATTTTATAGTGACTATTTATTCCACAGAAGAGAGAAGGAAATAGAAAGGCGATGTGGAGGGGAGGTTTGTCGCCACGTACATGAGTTATAACTCAAGTTACGTGAAATCGTGACATTTACTGTCTCAGTCGTTCAAGTGATTTCAGAGGTAATTTTTGCCAAAAAAATGCCAGTTTGCGCTATTATAACGTGTCGAATACAAAGCAAAGACTTTAGTTTACAAAAAGGAGGAATATCCTTTCACTGGTAAGTCTAAATTGTGGGCATTTTTAAATTTAAATGAATTATTTTACTGTCTAGATTTTCGTTGATAGTGGTTGCAAACATTTTATCGACATCGATAAATTTCGCTAGTAAGTTAAGAGGAAGGATGGTCTGTAATTTTCCATACAAACGTATTACGCTGTTTTCTTCCTGGAAAATACTTTTAGAGCCTCAATTTTTTGTCATAAAATTAAATTTAGCTGTTTAGACTACCCTGTCTTTTCTTTTTCTTGATAAATTAATTATCAGGCAAAATATGACCCTTCAAAATCACAAAAAAATTCACCATTATTACTGACGTCTTTAGAGACCTACCAGAAGAGACTAAATAATATCTAACGAAATATAAAATGACAGAATCATGAACACATGTTTTTTTTAAATTTTGACATAAAAAACACTTGATTGATCTTGTTTTTGAAGAAGAAAACAGCGTAATACGAAACGTTGTCTCGCCATTTTTTTTTGTAGGTATAAATCGCTCTGAGCTGCAATTGTCCCTATCGCACGATGCGGGGGTAGGGTCGAGGTGAGGGAGGTTCAAACCTATACGTACACAAGCACTAGGGATGTAGTAATAGTCGATATTTTTGTCGATGCTCTAGTGATGTCCATCGATATCGATGTTTATTAAAAAGATTAGTTATTTTTCAAATCCTGTGATTTGACCGTTGTATGTTTGTTACTTTTGAAGAAAAGATTTTATGTATGGAATATAGGCGTTTAGTTGCTATGTTGCAGCGATTATACAGAATATCGTGCTGTATCCGCAGACATCTACGAGTAAATGAGTTAGGCGCAGAATAACCAATTCTCTTAATGCCCAACTAATCTGGGAATGCTCAATTCTACGAAAGCATAATTCTATGAATGCCCAATTCTCAAAATGATCGTGTAATAACTGTAACGTATAAATATAATTATCCTTAGTCCACTTACCTAAGCGAAAAACGTTCTATTAAATTATTAAATTATCAAAGACACAACATTAAATAATTAAAAAACACATAATCAGTCACATTACAAATACAACAAAATAAATAAATCTATATCTAATAAAATAAATAAGTTCTATGCTGTGCTTGCCAGTATAGGTAGCGCCACACAAGTCGGCGGATGAGATGTAAGACGCAGATGACACTTTGCCGTAATTCGCTAATTATTGCGCATGTGCGCACAATGCCAACGCCGCGTAGCGTAGTGGTACTCGTAAGCACGGGCGTGCGCGCGGGAGACATGAGGTTGGCGGGCGGTTGTGTCCGTGCGGCGTCTTGTCTCTCTGGCTCCTGCACATACCTATATTTTGCCTATTGCGCAGCGTTCTGCGCCTAACTTTCCATCCGCTGACTTGTGTGGCGCGAATTATACGTGAGATTCATTCGAGAAAACAGCCCCATTGGCTATCCGTTCATTGAACTATGTGCCTTGCCCTTTGTCATTTTAACTTGGCTATCCGCTGAGTTTTGCTGAAAAGTGTGTAGTAATTTGTGGATGTTCTATCCTGTATTTATATGGTGTGTGCTAACCACTGCTGCTTTAATTTGCTAATAGTTTCAACTTTTTTAAACTTATTCAAAGTAGAACCTAAGTATGACAAGCAGTTCTCCAAACAGTAAGCATTGCATCTGTTTGATTGAATTCTTAATTATTTTTTATACTACTGGACTACTCGCGCAATGAATATACGGGAATAGTTACAATATAAAAGGCAAGAAGTTTTATATGTCCAGATATACAGGGTTATCCAGAACTGGTGTACTAAGCCGAAAGGAGGTGATTCGGACTATTATTATGAACAACTTTTAATATATGTGGCCGAACCGAAATTCGAGAAAAAAACCAATCGTGTCATACATTTTTTCGAGTCCAAGTTGCAGTTTTGTATGGAACAGCTGATTTTTAGTTCACGAAATCCGCAGCTAGACCCATATTCATATATTCATATAATTTTATTGGTATCAAAATACAAGATACAAGTCAATCCAAATCAATTACAATTCTAGTTATAATTATAATATCCTTAAAATTTCAGCTTAGCTAAAGCAAAGCATAATTATCTTAAAATTACAATAACTTAAAATCGCTGTAGTTAAATTAATTAAATTATATATTTAAATAAAAAATGATTAAATATTAAATTGTAAAAACAAAACGATAATCATTCAATATAAATCTGAACAATGCTACAATATCAAAACTTAAAATGACAAAAATTGCATAGTTAATAAATTAACAAATATGAATTTGTAACAAAATATAGTAAACATAGTAAACTTTGTTCATAATAACGAACGTGTAGGTCATAGGTAGGTACACCTCTGAAACCTCCTTCACTTTGTAAAACACGACCTTGTAAAGAGGTATCGTGTATCCACCAGTAGACGTCACGTGACAGAAATGATGATGATGAATTGAGAAACCTTTCATTTTGACTGACCTACAAAAAGAAGGGGATTTGCAATTCGTGTATGATAAGATAAGATATATTTATTGGCCTTATAACTACAAACGTTACACTAGGCAAGTCAAATTTACAATTGTATCACAAATAATCACAATGCATAAAATTCAAAAAAAATAATAAAAATAAAACAAAACTTAAGTAATTCAACATCAATTAGGTAGAAACAACTATTATAAAATTAGAAAAATTTAAAACTGTTAGGTAATTCAAGGGCTTAAAAATAGGTACTAATTACTTCACATATTCGATTTTTCCGAGCCGATTCTCAAGTTTGTTTTTACAAGTTTATGTTTAACTTGCAATGTATGTATGTAAATAATATATTATTTTGGGTCAAACCATGCAACGCAATTTGAAGCAGATATTGAAGCTATTTGTTATTTTTTACGTACCTAAATCACTTGAAAGATTTTATACCCCTAAAATTGTGTAATATTCGAAAATTTATAGGTTGAATTAATTTTAAAGTTTAGATTCTTCTTTTTGGACTATTTAATTTAAATAAAAGCTTGTTTTTAATAAGATTTTACACTTTGTTTATTGTCTGTTGAAGAGTTATGTGCGTGTTTTCCTTAAAAAAAGTTATTTGGTATATCTTAAGTTAGGCATTTGGTAGAATTTTCAGTATGTATTATGCAGCGCCTACAGAAATCAATTAGTTAAATAGCTATTTTTCTTCGCAGCTTTAGGATTGAGGTCAATTGTGTAAAGTTGGCTATTTATAAGGTTTTTTCAAAAAATATTATTCGAAAGAAAATTAAAATCAATATACCTACTTCGCCTATATGTGTAAAAAAATAATGTAGCTTTCTAATTCGATAAAAAATATTCAGTATAAAGGTTTTCGTTTGCTATGCGCTATCCCAAAAAACCGGAGCTTATGTACCTACCATATTTTGCTACAATTCAAAAGAATACACCAGCCGTCCGCCTGAGCTAGGAGCGCGGGCGGGCGCGGGAAGGGCGCGGGCGGAGTTGGTAAGCAGCACACACACAAATACAATTGCATCACACCACACATAGAAGCTCCCTGGCTTGGGCGCATCGCGACAGCAATAGTTTAGCCAAATACCTACTTCTCAAATTCCTTGGCGCTCAGCTTTTCTCTTAATATTTCGCAATTTGAAATTTATTGTTATTAAGTACCTACTCGTATCTGAATATTTTGATTTAATAAAATATTTGTGATTGTGGTGTAATTTTTATTAATAATTGTATTTGCATCACACTTTAACTATTATGTTCTTTATGAATAAAAGTTATCAGGTCCAATATAGATTGAACACGAAGCCGACTGCCGTTGCATGTTTGCTTTGATTTTCATTGATACATTGTATCTTCATTGCAGCTTTCCAGCCGATCCTCTGACGAAGAGTAAATGGATCGAGGCTACAGGACGGCAAGACTGGATTCCTACAAACGTTCCATTTACACGTGGTTCTTAATTAACGTGTTTTTTATAGTTATACATGTATATTATCTCGACATATAAAATGCTTAGATCTGAATGACTGACTGAGGGATCCACGCACATCCTAAACCGCTTCAATAAGCGGTCAGGAGAGACTTGAAATTCGGAGCGTGAGTTCTTTGTATGAAGTAGGCATCTGATAAGAATAATTTACCGAAATTCTAACCAGGAAAATACAGACGTGAAAAATTAGAGCTAAATTTGTGTGAAACAACGTGATTTTTGGTTCATTTACTTTAGATTTTGCATTAACATTCTGTAATAGAATTGATGGAAGATGTATTTCGTGTTTTATTGAAATATGAAAGTAATTTTGGGGTTGATTTTCTTCGAAGTTGATATCAATACTCTTTAGTGTTTTTGAATTAAATTACTTTTTATTTTGATGCGTGTTTAAAAATTAAATCCGATTTTATTTAAGTAATCGGCCTATTGTCAGTAAAGATTAACCTTTTCTGAAGTTCCTTATGCCATTGTATAGTTCCAATTAACAAAATAGCAATGTATGTCTAGGTATAAGGGTTCCTTGTTATGAGGTATGGAACACTACTTAAAGATATTTATAAATGTTGACTTATAATAAGGGACGCTAAAATAGAATGTTTCGAGAAAAAATGTATACGAACCACCCCGAATAATCTCTCCCGCTAGCACAAGCACGCGCTCTTACTCGCCCACTAACCATTTACGTCTACGTTCAGCTAATCCAATGAATTAATTTATATTATCGAGCTCCAAACTAGAAAAATATGATTGTAATTATTCTTCTCCTTATAAATATTGGCGTCGCATGGAATATGCATTTGCCAGTGTCAACTGTAAGTTCTATTATGATGTTATGATAACTAATATTGTCACATGTAATTCAGTTGTGTTCACATGTAATGTTAGTTTAAGCTTGTTTTGTATTTACGATGTGAAAATAAAGTTATTTTTTATTGTATTGTAATTATGGTGTAATTTACCTAATAAAATATTTGTACTATGATAATATTCATTATGAAAAATAGTTAAGTACAGTCGTGGCCAGTACAAAATATCTAAATACAATTGATTAGCCAACAATGGAATTTAGGCGACTTCCACCGTGTACGAAATCCAAATAGTTCGCAGGAATTGATTTGGCATCCATGTAGTACCTATATTAGAACTGATAGAAACACAAGTTTTATAAATTAATACAATACGGCACGTTGACATGATTTTTCAGTGTTAATTCCAAAAATTCCTAAATAGTAATAAAACTGCACAATCATTTTCATCAATTATATACTACATATATCCAGTTACATTATCCATAAATTATGCAATACGTATAAAATCACATTATCGATAAAATTAAACTGCACAATTCATGTCGCCCATCACTAGCTAAATGCCAAAAAACAACTGTGATACCATATTCAAATTTGAGATTGGACCATTTTTTTTTTTTTTGGCTTGACATGTACCACGCATTTGCCATTGTTATGTAACATTAATAAAATAAAGTGAATTTAGTAAGTTTAACACGGCATTTAAATTATGACCAAATTAATGTTATGGGTCTTAGGTACCTTGGTGATGTGACAGAAAGTATACTACGCTCTATTCTGAAGGAAAAAAAAAATCTCCGATGCTAGTGAAAATTGCACAGTTATTGTGCAGATATTTTACAGTGGTAATACACACTTGGCGACAGCGGTTTTCATAGAAAATTTGTATGGATTTCCTTTCTAATCTAGTTCTGCTGTTCTGTGATTTATTCACACATCCCTGGCAATCACCCCATATTGTCACTATTTGACTTGTCGAAAAGAGTTCTTTTCGTGGTCGCATGCTAAGCTAGCTGGTATCAGAGCCCTTAGTCCAGGTTTTGCACTTTCGCGTTCGCTTTGGTTAGTTCTTCTTCGTTTCCGCCAGGGGCGCTGTACAAAAATGCATAGAGCCATACGGAAACAGGTGTAGTTTCAATCTGTTTCAATATAATATACGTGTAAACCTGGACTAAATCCTCAGATGGGTGAAGGTCGATCTTCCCCGGGTCTCAGACCGTATTATTAAAATCGATATTTTTATAATTAATTCCAACCTTGACGTAGTAGGTACGAGGGTAAACAGGAATCACCCCTACACCCACCGGTGGTGGAGGAAGCCAGTGGGTGTAAGGATAGCGGCCCTATGTTATTGCCCGTCGCCGTGTTATATACAGGGTTATTTCTAATCAATTAGCATCCTTTTAGGGGCTTATTCTGTACATCAAAACTAAAAACTTTTATTCTGCGACTTTTGTCAACACTAAAAAAAAACAACTGTTCCATACATTTTGTCGAGGGTAAACGATATTTTTCTATGGAACAACAATATTTTTTTTGAGTTTTGTCAAAAGTCGCAAAACAAAAGTTGTTAGTTTTGATGCATAGAATAAGCCCCTAAAAGGATGCTAATTGATTAGGAATAACCCTGTATAGCGTTTACGCGTATGAGTAAAAGAAATTACCTATGAACTACCATAGATCCCTACCTACTAGCTATTAGCATATTATTATATATTCTGTGCCATTAAGCTAAAAGTAGGTAAACGAACGCAATCCTTTCAGGGAAGAGCAGTCGCTGTACTTCAGATCGTTCCCGCTATCAAAAAGCTATGAGAGCCTCACCGGCGGCGCTAGTCGGAGCAATGTCACCACCACTATCATATGTGTTTTATATCTATTTGGACGGATCGCATGATACACTCAACCTGTACCTACTTTACATAAGATTTATAAGCGAGTAAATATCTATTAAAGTATTTTATGGGTTTTAATTCCAATAGGCAGTCTTTGTATTACGGTGTCTCCCAGAGGCGTAGCTTTTCTTATTTCATATAGATTTGCGTTTGACTACACACTGCCTGATGTTAAGCAGATATGCGTTCTAGAATGTAACACGCTTACCTAGAAGATACCTATTTATTTAGAATAGAATTACCTATTTACTCGGGATTTGAAGACACCTACATTGTACTTTAGCGGGATTAAGAGACTCTAGCAAAGCGTTCCACATTCTGGCAGTTCGTATGAGGAATGAGGATGTGAAGCGCTTAATTGGTTCTAACGCGCGGACTGTTCACCATAAAAGGGTGTCGCTTTGGTCGCGTCTGTCTAGCCGTACGATAGAAGGGCGGGGCAGGTGGGACCAGATTGTGCAACTCCTGAGCGCACTCTCCGAAGTGTATCCGATAGAAGGCTGATAGTCACGCCACGTCGATGCTCGAGCATAGAAGATAATATCTTCTTATATATTATAATATATAATAATACTTGAAACTGCAGCTTCGATTTAGTCAAGGTTTCGTTGCCTATTAGCCCCCTGGCTCGTCTTTCAATGGACTCGTAAAGCTTCCAGCTGGTACTCGTATTTAGCAGAGCCATCCCAAAGGTGAGAGGCAGTATTCCATGCACGACCTGACTTGCGCTTTATAAAGACTAAGCAGTTGCTCAGGTGTGAAAGCTTAGCCTCATTAGCATGGGCGAAGTCCTCGACGGCTTTGGACTTAAAGGGGCCTCGTTAAGCTTTTTTAAATGCGATGCCATCAGACTCAAAATCCCAGTTTATTACAAGCTTTTATTTACTTTCACCTCCTTTTGACCCACTTCCCGGTTACCGATTGAGCTGAAACTTTGCATGTGTAAATCGCGTGACAATGCAATATTGTGATGACATGGTGCTGATCTGATGATGGAGCTGGAAGGTGGCCAAAGGAACTAAGCAATGAAACGACGACACAACCTCATCGGGTTTGGGTTCATTTGAATGATCTTGGCGAGTAGTTTGTCTTTCAATGGTAATCAGGGTCTGATGATGGAGCTGGAAGGTGGCCATAGGAACTCTGTAATAAAACGGTATCGAGTTTCGGCTCGTTTGATTTGTCTTGGCGAGTACTTGTTCAGGAAAAGCTTGTTGACGTGACAACGTCTTATAAATTGGTTTGCCGGGTGACACTTCAAGAAACTGCGTTACGCTCCGCTCACGTTATGCGCTCACAATGAGAGCGAGTGAGAGGCACGCGTCCCTTCCACTCGGGCATGGTTAGCCCGCCTAAGAGCGAGAGAGACAGACATAAAGTCGTTGTCACTAGGGCATGCAAACCGGTTAACCGAAAACCGAAAAAACCGAATAACCGACCGCATTAGAAACTCGGTTTTTTCTAGTTATAAAACCGATTTTTTCGGGTTTATCGGTGTTTTCTACAATTTTTTTAAATTCGCATATTAACTTTCCCCTTCGCAATAAAATACATTATTGTCATTGTGATGTATTAGATGGAGGTAGAAATTATTGTTATCTACCCGCATATTATATATATCTTGGTTCGAGAATAATAAAGACCATTCTGCGATAGTCCGTGTTTCACTCAATACATTACATTTGGCGCAGTCTAATAATATTCGAATTTACGTGAAATTAGTGTTTGTGAGTTCGCCTATAGACAGTATTGAAGTGTTTATAATCGGTTTTCATGATTGAAACGCGTCTAGTAGGCGGAT
Organism: Hypomecis atomaria; assembly: GCA_964007245.1. Taxonomy (NCBI): domain Eukaryota; kingdom Metazoa; phylum Arthropoda; class Insecta; order Lepidoptera; family Geometridae; genus Hypomecis; species Hypomecis atomaria. The sequence continues at coordinate 26,960,347 of OZ023279.1, forward strand.
TGAACTGTATTTTTTTCATTAAATACCATAGCGGGACAGTGACACGCGGCCATGTTAGCGTGCATCAGCGTCGGACTTTCATGCTGTGAATTTGATATTGTGTGTAATTTACGTGAAATTACACCCGAGTCGGAGGTCGCAGAATCACGCGCGTTTCGACATTGGAAGCAATCTTCGGGGGAAGCCGTCGACGAATACCTACAAGGTTCGAAAAAGCTAGCAAACACGTGCCACGTTGTGACTACGTTAGAGGTCACCTTGAGGGATAAGTTCGTGTCGGGGCAATACGAGGAGGATATGAGATCCAGGCTTAACGTTGAACGCGAGCTGGACTTTAAGCGAGCGGTGGAGCTCGCGAGCACGGCAGAGGCGGCTGTGACTTTGGTGGCAGCGAAAAGCAGTGCCAGTCAGCCAGCTGTAATGCATGGGCTCGGCGACAGCGTGTGGACCGTGCCGTGCTCAGTCCGCTACACCGGAGGCGGCGCATGGGCCGCATCTCGCTCATCCAGCGGCATCGGCGGTGGCCCAGGGGGTGCCGGCCGCAATATACGCGACAAGCGACGTAAGAGACGCCGGCTGTGACACGCTCGATCCAGTCAGCCACGTCGGCGGCGGCGCAGGAAGCGTCGGCTGCAACGGGCTCAGCCAGCCACGTCAGGCGGCGACGCAGGAGGCGTAGGCTGCGACGGGCTGTGCCGGCCATGTCAGGCGGCGACGCAGGAGGCGTCGGCTGCGACGGGCTGTGCCGGCCACGTCAGGCGGCGACGCAGGAGGCGTCGGCTGCGATGGGCCGTGCCGGTCACGTCAGGCGGCGACGCAGGAGGCGTAGGCCGCGACGGGCTGTGCAAGGTGCATTGGCGGAGACGTAGGTGGCGTCGGCTGCAACGTGCTTGGCCAGCAAAGTAGGCGGCGGCGCATGAGGCGCAGGCTGCAACTTGCTCGGCCAGCACATTAGGCAGCGGCGCTGGAGGACGAGCATTCAGGAACAAACTGAAAGTGTCTGTTCTAAATAGCTACAGTGGTGAGTGATTAGTGCAGTGCTAAAGGTCATTTTGAAAATCATGTGAGTACTGAAGTGATCGCGAATCCGTAATGCAATTTTCACAAGTCGTTTTTGATTCCGAAAATGATGACATTATGTACTGTTACTAACAGAGTTATAATACTTATCGTGTAATGTTGACATTGACCCGTGTAACGTAAGATGTATTTTTTCAGCATTTTGTACACATGTAAATCTAAGCTTTGGCGTTGAAGTCCGTAGAAGTGCTATTTCTAAAAGAATTTAATTATAAATAAAATGGGGTTTTCTAACATTCAAAATAGTATTCCCGTTTAAAATGTTGCAATTTTAATTTTGTTTATCTAAAATGATGGTCGTTTACTAATGGGTAAAATGTAAGGCGTCAATGTCAACGATGATTGACACAGTTTAACTCGATAATAATACTATAATAGGTATTATGCAATGTAAAAATAAAAAGCATTTGTTAAAACTGAACATTTATCTTAGATAAAATTAAATAAATGAAATTTTTATGAAAAAAAAAAAAAAAAAATCAAAGGCAGACTAGTTTACCTAATAGTAATAATTACTTACTTATTTAAAGTATGCAATTGGTCACGACGACGTGATGTTTCAAGATTATTGTTAATGTATTTGTAGGTTTCCATGATAAATAGACCGGGCTAGTTGTGTAAAAAGAATTATGAGAGTTATTTTTAGCCTATTGAGAGAAACCGGTCTACTTTTAAATCTGTTTTAGCGTGGTACCTGGCTATATTTAAAATAATTACTCATTTTGCTTTGATAAATGTTTGAAAAGGAAAGTTTAATCCGATATGGAGTAGTGACTGGTGTTTTGTTCAATGTTTTGATGCGCTTATAAAAGCATATTTGTGATCATTGATTATTGTGTAGGTATATCGAAGACGTAGATACTTTATAGATATTTATGTTGTTAAAACAATCATAACGTGTGAGTTTTGTTTTACAATTATGTATATACTATGTTGGCATATCTAATATGTTTACACTACAAATATTGTAGAAATATGGCATTTATTGTTGTCAATTAGAAACTCTGTGGGTAAGTTAGTTCGAATTTATTGAGAAAATATGCCAGTCTAAAAGTTAATTTAGGTAGTTATTTACATTGAGAAGGGCTTTATGTATGTAAGACGGCACCATCAGTGCATACTTGTTGTAAGTACAGTGTAGGCATTTATGTTATGTTCCTTTAGAGATAATTATTAATAATTATGTTAAATTATTGTTACATAGAAAAAAAAAACAAAGTATGCATATAGCTAAAATTTAAATAGGTATTTTATATGCCATTATGTTTGAATGTTGCAAAAACAATTGTTAAAACATGAAGTAAACATAGGTACCTACAGTTGATCTCTACACCCATAATTATTAAATGTGTGTTAAAAGATGTTTAAAATTTAGAGACAGTAGTAGGTATATTTCAGTAAAGTTGAAGGATAAATGGGCGAGTAGGTAGGTATGATATTAGGTGTAAGGCAGTTTTCGTGAATCGTAAACTATTTAGATGTGTCATTTATTTACTCGTTTTGTATCCTCACCGTAAGATAAACTTAATTGATAAAGATGGCACGATTAAGAATTTATTGACTTTTTTTAGTGTTTGAAAATAAGTGTTGCCATCTACACAAAATACGTTATAAAATTTTATTAATTGGTTTATGCAATAATATTTTCTAAATTTACGAGGAGACTATGTGATGTATTAGATGGAGGTAGAAATTATTGTTATCTACCCGCATATTATATATAGCTTGGTTCGAGAATAATAAAGACCATTCTGCGATAGTCCGTGTTTCACTCAATACATTACAGTCATCTAGTTGCTCTAACCTACAGAGAAATAATAAGCCAAGCGAACTAAGATACTTTTTTTCCATTTAAAAATTACGTCTAATGTAGGTACATTAGACGTAATTTTTTCGTATAGGTATACGTGCTAAGGATGAAATTCAAGTGCGAAAGTTCTCACTCTCTCTCTCTCTGCCTTTACATAGCGAGTATCATGATATAGGCAGAGCGCTGCGCTGTATGTAGCGTTATAAGCGTAATGGGACGCGTTTTGTCTCATCTTCATCGAAACGCTATCGACCACAGCCATTTTGTTTCGTTACATTAGTCCGGCAGTCTCTGCTAAGCTACGTAGTAAAACTACGCGTGGTATATATTGCACGTTTGTCTAATATTTGTAAATTATACATAAAAGTAAGCTCGATTGTTGAAATTAAAAAACAAAAGAAATATAAATAATTACTATTATTTCGTCAAAATCATAGAACATCGTATATCAGGAAGACTAGACATGGAACAACCACCCGAACAAGCTGGTTTTCGTCGCGCGCTATTTAAACTACAGACCATCTCCACGCAATCAACCAGATTATAGAACATACGTGTCGAATTGAGTACCTCCTCCGTTTCGTCGGTCAACAAGCATTTGATAGCATCAATCACGTTAATCTTCTCCGCCTCACCCATTCTCAAAGTAATTCTGCAATAAAATTACAATCTTCTGGTCCAGCATTTGCAGTAGAAAAATGTGTTAAACAGGGAGACCCACTGTCCCCGAAAATATTCACGGGCGTCCTCGAAGAAGTTTTCAGAAAGCTGGCGGCAAGCTGGGAAGGATGGCGTGTTAATGTTGGTGAAAAATGGTTAACTAACCTTCATTTTGCAGACAATATCGTCAGCTAGTATCTCTTCCTCAGTCAGAGAGCTATAATCAATGCTACAAAACCTAACCACTGCAAGCCTTGAGGTTAGATTGCGAATACGGAACATGTTAATTAAAGACCAAAGTGATGACCAATGGCATCAAACATCGAGTAACTGTCGATGGCGAAGATATATGTATACGTTCACGATTACATCTATCTTGGCCAAATAGTCACCTTCCAGGCGAGACAAGACCAAGAAGAACAGAGAACGCCTGGAAGAGCTGTTGGGCCATGAAAGAACATATGAAGAAACGCCTTCCGATCACATTTTGGTTTATGGTGTACAAACATGGTCATTAACTAAGGTCCAAAAGTCCAAGCTCAAGGTTTGCCAAAGAGCGATGGAGCGCAGTATTCTCGGTGACCGGCTAATAGACCGGGTAGGTACTGCGAGTAAACACCGAACTGCGTTCCAGAACTCAAATCAAAGATGTAGCTTTCACAGCCGCTAAACTGAAGTGGCAGTGGGCCGGGTAAATCAGTCGAATGCCAGAAGATCTCTGGGCTAAAATCACCACCAAATGGAGTCCCAACTCGATGCGGCCTCGTAGCAGACCCTCTATTAGATAGTGCGATGAACTGAATACATTTAATCCAAATTGGCGGCATCAGCACAAGACCGACAAAACTGGAAATCTCGAGAGGAGACCTTTGCCCAACAATGAGGCAGTACAGGCTCATAAACAAACAAACTGTTATATTTACTAGTATTTTCATTAATTTACTAGAAAAAAACCGAAAAACCCGAAAAACTCGATTTCCCCGGTTTTTTAAATAAAAAACCGAAAAAACCGGTTTTCCAAAACCATCCGGTTTTTGCATGCCCTAGTTGTCACGTAAAACTTTCGCCGGTATACCGACTTTACAGGCAACCAATTTTTTTATTATAAAAAGTTTTGTTTTTAATATTACTGGTTTTAACACAGAACAGAAGAATTCTCTCTCTTCTGTGGGTTTTAAAATAAAATGACCTAAAAAATATTGGCTACTTATTACAGATAGGTAACAACAGCTTGGCTTTTGCAGTATTTTTTTGTTGTCAGGTTTTGGCGGCGGGAGGGTTTTGGGGTCCCCAATACTACCCCAAAACCCTCCCTCCTGATGATACTATGATCTGAATCGATGTCCTAATTGTTGCCAATTTAGCGAAGTCAAGTTTCCATATTTTTACACAATCAGTAGTTAAATAATAGTAGGCCAAGTACGAGTCGGACTCGCGCACGGAGGGTTCCGTACTGTATGGGAGCCCCCTTAAATATTTATTTTATTTTAATTTTATTATTTATTATTGAAGTGAATATAAAACTACATATTCTGTGAAAATTTCAAGCATCTATCTGTTACCATTATTAATATAAAGCGAAAAACGTCTGAAAAATCAGGTTTGTTGTATGGGATATTTATTTTATTTTCTTTTTAGTATTTGTTGTTATAGCGGCAACAGAAATACATCATCTGTGAAAATTTCAGCTTCCTAGCTATCATGGTTCATGAGATACAGCCCGGTGACAGACGGACAGACGGACATCGAAGTCTTAGTAATAGGGTCCCGTTTTTCCCTTTGGGTACGGAACCCTAACATATAAGTAAGTCGACTTTCGTCGAAAACTGAAAATTTTCGAGTTTTTGTATTAGCGTACTTTTTATTTAGATACAAATGGTATTTGACTATTATGTTCAACTCATAGTCGCTTATATCGTCGTATTGAACTTTGAAGTTTCTATCTTCGAGCAAATATCTATAGAGTCACAATCAATCGTGCAAAAAAAGTGTCCGAACCCAAACTCTGCCTTGGTCGTAAGGCGATTGCGAGCTGACTACAACGCCGCGCCATGCCAAAAGGCTCGGTTACAAGCACTAATTCGGTGACATAACGTCGAGATTCCAGAAAACGGGTCATTGTGAATTATTTAATGTAAATATTTAAGTCGGTATGTATGACGGCGCTCGGACTTTTTTTTACTACTTTCACTTAGGGACTGTGGCTCTGTAGATATTTGCTCGACGGTTTTTATAGCTTTAATAGAGACTCGTTAATAAAACCTCTCGCAGATTCCAATGATTTATTAACAAAAAATATCATTTTGATAATATTATTCGCTATTTATAACTATCAACTACACTACATCTATGAACTTACACTAATCTTTAAACAAAGAGACAATCCCACAATGGACGTAGGTATTTCGAAAAAACAATACCTACTTAATTTCTTGAACGGAAAACAAAAATCTTAACAACTATTTATAGCTACATTATTTTGTTGAATAACTTTATTGTTCTGATAATTTATCGAACATAATTATGAAATATCTATCGGTAAAATAATAAAGCCTTCCACACAACAATGCCGTTTTCGATAGGTATTAAGTGCGGTCTTTTTGTAACAATACACTGCAAGTCCAAATAATTTATTTTTCGCAAAAAATCGCACCACCACCTTCCACCGTGTACGGAATTCGAATAGTTTGCCCGAATCGAAGTGACATCCATATACATTAGTTATGATTTATCAAAAACGGTTCATCCGATAAAAAAAATGGCACCACCAAGTTTCGAAATAATAAAGTTTTTTTTTTTCAATCGGTTCACTCTTGGAGAAAATATCGATGAACATGCACAACAAATATCATACACATACGAACATAGTAACTCCTCCTTTTTGGAAGTTTGTAATAAACGCGATGCGAGATAATCAGCTTCATAATTGCTTGTAATTAACTTGTAAGAAACTTGTAATTAGCTTTAATATTAGTCTATTTAAGTTTATAAGTTGTTATTTAAAAGCTGTTAGTTTCTGAGAATATAAAAAAAAATAAAAAACAAGTTACAACCGGATTGAAAACATCCTTCTTTTATAACGGTCAGATAATAAACAAGACGTCGTAGGTACATTACGAATACGCTAAAACCAAGTTAAGTGCCAGGAATTACCTACAAGGTATTTTGCAAAATCAAAAACTATGTACGTACAAAAACGTCGCAAGTGTGTGGAAGGCCTTATAAAAATTGCACAACTAAATACACCTTAAATGCTAAGAAGGCAGTTTGATCTTCGCATCCTTGCTAAACGAAAATAACCTTTGGTAGCGTGCGAACAAAGATCATAGTTGAAAGTATCTGTGGTGTTTTACTTTTTTTCGTGGGATGCATATTGATGGCAGTGGTTCGGTGGTTTTGAGTAATATGTCATGAGTTCAATTCCTGGCGATGAATTTGAAGATTTTTTCATACAATTCATACATTTTTATGGACTGCAAGATTTGAACCTACATAACTGCTATCTGTATAGCAGTTATGTAGGTTACAGTAGTGACAGTACAGATTAACCATCCCACAGACTGCTACAGACATATCATCAGCTAGAGTTTGTGCAAAAATAGAACCGTCGTGGCGTTACAGTGAACTAACAATAAGATTTTAATCAGCAGCCAAGGCACCGACTACTCGGTAGACGCGAGTACTGATGAAAACCGAATCGGTGTCTACCAAGTATCAAACACTTGTAGTTGCACTAGCAATGACAGAGAAGTGTTGTCAACGTAACAAAATTAGTAAAATGGCACACGGGCGACCTCACCTACGACGCTTCTCTTTTTGCACAAACTCTAGTGGTCTTTATTTGAACATAGGTCTGTAATTGGTTGAACACGAGGCCGCAGGCGCTGACTTCAGCTGTCTATGGGACGCTTCAGGCATCATCATCATTTCATGTCAAAGGCTAAAATATATATTTTTTTGTTTGTGCACATTGAAAACTAATAACTATAAGCTGCTGTATGTATAATCTCGCGAATTCTGACTGAAGCTCACATAAAGCCGCACGTTGATTGGATGTTGCGCAACTTGTAGCTAACTTCACATCCGCCAACTTGTGTGGCGCGGAATATACTACGGGTTTTTCGGCGAGAGTGTACCAACGGCATTGACATTACATTTTATTTTCCTACGAAGTTTCTCGTGGAATTTCAAACATAATGCTGCCCCATTACAGTGGAACACTAGGGACACCCACTTGGCCATTACAAATTCATTTTTGTTAGTTTTTCGAAAGTTAGTTCATTTCACAATTATCATAAATTAAATGTACATAGGTATGTATGTAAAGTAATGTAAATTTATACACCGTGGTTTATACAGGGTCGTAGGTATTAAACGCAAAACCTTTTAAGGGAGGGTCTAGCACATCTAGACAAACAACATTTGTACGACTTTTGAAAAATTCGCAAAAACTAATTCGCTTCTCCATACATTTTCCCGCGCGTTGACGAACTTTTTGTATGATAAAGCTATTTTTTTCTTCGTGATTTTCGTAAAGTCTTAGTACAAAAGTTGTTTGTCTGGATGTACTAGACCCGCCCTTAAAAGGTTTTGCGTTTAATACCTATGACCCTGTATAAAGTGTTTTGCAAAGTGCATGGACACTCCTGGAGAGGTGTATAAGCCATTCATTACGGACAACTTTCAGTACGTAAGCAACAGCGAAAACGGAAAAAAAATACTGCTCCATAAATTTTTCGACAGGCAACTATTTGTATGGAAATTATTTTCGTGATTTTTTGGTCTCATGCATCTTTGCATTTTTAGTGAGCCTTACCACAAAAGTTTTACGCACGCTTTAGACAGTGTTTAGTAGTACAAATTGCACGGTTAAACAAAGTTTAAAGCGTGTTTAAGTCCTTTGTGGTAAGGCGGATAGATAGTATTAATCGGTGATCAATCAACCCGTACTGGGTCAGCGTGGTGGATATGGTCCAATCACCCTTCGTATGTAGGGATATATTCAGCAGTGGATTATTTACTTAAGAGGCCTGTACAGTACGATTAGTGAAATAACGTAAAATCGAGGCCAATATAAGTATTATAGTGCTTAAGAATTAGAAAACCGATTTGCAAACAAAGAGGAAAGTAATCAAAAAAATGCAAGTAGAGTCCTTCCGCGCGGAAGAAGTGAAACTTCGACGCAACAGTTTCATGGTGGCGTTAAACGTTTAACGCAACCTTGTTAGAAGTGAAACTTCAATAATGGCTGAGAGCATCATTTGAACCGTGAAAAAAAGACAAAGGCCTTAGAGCAATTACACTATAATTTAAACATTTATTAAACCCATTTCAAAGAGAAAACTGTCTAAAGCATACTGTGTAAGAAAGAGATGACACTTTCTCTTGAGGTAAAAAAAGATAGAGAGAGAGAAGATAGATATTCGATAAGATATTCGTAAAGGAATAAGTATCACCTGTTTTAAATAAAAAAAATATTTTAAGAAAGTTGGCATCTTAAGATCAATGTGCATTTATGTTGTCTCTCTTCTTCTCTTTATGCTTTATCTTAAGAAACTTATATAACTTTATCCCTTTCTTACAAAGTATAATTTTGGTTATATTAAGACACTTTTTTCTATCCAAGGTTTGTAAAAAAAAAATATAATTGTAGTCGAATAAGAGTCTATGTGCCATACAGACTGTACGATATTGAACTCTACGCTAGTTGATATTAGAAGTAAAACATACATGAACAAAACATAACACATATTTACAATAATACATCTAGCTGTTTTCTTTTGAGCGATTTTTCTTTTTGACGCTTTGATTTTAATCCATTTTCACTCCCAAGTCTTATAGATAAAAAAAAAATGCCATGCTGGTGGAAACAGTGTCAAAAATTAATACTACTCAATATCATATATGTAGTTCTAGTTCATATGAAATAACAGATTATTTTTTGCAAAAAAACAGCATGACCGATTTCACCCGTGTACAAAATTCTCGAATATTTCGCACGGATCGATGTAGCATTTTTCACATTATTGTTGATTTATCAAAAACAGTTCGGCCGATTTCAATAAAAAATTTAATGGGACCAATTTCGAAGTATACTCTTTCCAATAAAGAAAGAATTATTGAAATCGGACAACTATGAAAAAAGTTATGCGTGGTTATACATAAAAAAAAAATATACGCGTCGAATTGAGTACCTCCTCCGGTGGTTCGTAGGTCAAAAAAATAGGTAAATGTTTGGCCATAAAAAAACAATTTTTTTATAAAAAAAAAAGTAAAAGTCAGCAAGTTTCATTCAGCCTATTATAGGGCGCGTCACGCAAGCTTGTAGCTAACTTCATTTCCGACAACTTTCTTCTATCGTACGGCTAGACAGACGCGACCAAAGCGCCACCCTTTTATATAACACCATTATAAAAAGCCTTGCAGAAAGATTGCCCCTGACTGCAACTTACCGACACTGGGTGGCCATTGCCACATAATTATTTGGATATTTTTATCTGGACTGTGTATTATTTTTACTTTTGTATTTTGTAGTTTGGATATGGATCTTTGAGTCCGAAATAAAGACATTATTATTATTTATGGTGGACATTCCGCGCATTAGAACCAAGCGTTTCGAATCCTCATTCCTCATACGAACAGCCAGAACGTGGAACGCTTTGCCTGGGTCTGTCTTCCCGCTAAAGTACAATGTGGGCGTCTTCAAATCCCGAATAAATAGGTATCTTCTAGGTAAGCGTGCTATAACCTAGACCGCATATCTGCTCAACATCAGGCAGTATGTAGTCAAACGCAAACCTTTATGGAATAAAAAAAACACTTGCGTGACGCGGCCTATACACACTGACTGTTATTTATTCTTAGTGACACCGATCTATATGATACTAGCGACCCGCCCCGGCTTCGCACAGGTGTATTATACATATAAACCTTCCTCTTGAAAATCCGTTGTGTAGTTTTAAAGATATACATGGGGACAGACAGCGGGAAGCGACTTTGTTTTATACTATGTAGTGATTATATAATAATTATTAGTATTATAGAATAATTTCTAGAAAATACACATTAATTTGTCTTTTCAAACACAACTAAGGCAACTACGTAAATATTCAGTGACGTTCTTTTTGCACTTTTACAAATTACATTTGATACTATTCTTAAAATGATCCACGACCATCTTTTTCTTACTTAGAGAAACGAAAAGAGACAATAATATTCTTGATTATAAACTATATAATAAGCAGAAAGGTCATAGAACTCATAAATATGAAATTCACTATGGGACTAAGCTTGACACCGGGTCGACAACATATAAACGAATACATTCCAGAAGTTCATTGACAATGTACAAAATTTCCGGAGTACTTCGAACAAATATCTACAGAGCCACAGTCCCTAAATGAAAGTAGTAAAAAAATGTCCGAGCGCCGTCATACATACCGACTTAGATATTTACATTAAATAATTCACAATGACTCGTTTTCTCGGATCTCGACGTTATGTCACCCAATTAAGTGCTTGTGACCGAACACTGTGGCATCGCGCGGCGTTGTAGTCGGCTTGCAATCGCCTTACGACTAACTAAAAAGCCTGCCCACTTTGCCCACCTTGGGCAAGGTTTTGGCTCGGACACTTTTTTTGCACGATTGTGACTCTGTAGATGTTTGCTCGAAGATGGAGTAAATGACTTATTTTCGCGATTTCAAAGTTCCCATAGTGAACGTTGTTCCTAATGATCAGTGCTAAATAAACGCCTTTCAAATATTAATTCTAGCAAAGGAGATGTCCACAAAATGTATGGAGGCTGGTATAATAATAATCGAAAAATCGAACCACAGCATTCGCTATATCTCGAGAAAGTACGTATTATTTTGAGTCTATAACATTGGTTAAAAACGAAAACCAGACCTCCATTTTTTTTTAAATTAATTTTGAATTTCATAAAAAAACAGTAAATAAACTCGCCACACTACATTATTTTGCTCAGGTAATTCTTACTTAATCACCACCATGGATGTATTACTTATCGCTTCCATTTATTGCACAGACTGCTTGCAAGCAAACAAACAGTGATACCGATTTGTAGGGAATTCCCTAATTATGGGGAATTCTACTCGTTGAGGATTGGTGTGCAGATTTATATTTATAGAAATGCGGGGAAAATTCGAGGAATACGAAAAAAAAAAAACAAGAAATCTAATGAAAAAACTTAAATCATATGAAAAAATAAACAAGCCCCTAGACAAACCCCCAAATGTTTGGGGAATTTGATCATGGTTCTTGGGTAATTAGGTACATGAGCATTGGCAACGCTGTGAGCACAAAATGTCAGACGACTTTTCGGTAGCCAATAATGTACAACACAGATAATGCACGACATGATAATGTACGGCCTGAAATTGTACGGCATGATATTTTGTGTCCCAGGCCATGGAATATCAGGCTGTGCAATATCGTGCTGTGAAATACAGGCCGTACATTATCGGCCCGTGTCGATAATGTCCAGCACAATATTGCACAGCCAATAATGTACAGCCTGATATTCCATGTCCCGGGACACAAAATAACATGCCGTACAATATCAGGCTGTACATTATTGGTACGGCACGTATTGAACGACACAATATTGTACAGCATGTTATTTTGTGGCCTCCATAGATAAAAAAATCTCAATGTTATGCTTCGTTTAAACTGAATTGTTCTACTGTCGTGCTAGTAAAACGAGCGAGTAAAGGGTCCCCCACACAGCCGCGAGCAGGGTGCAGCTGCGGCTCGGGTTTGTAAGGCAAACCTGGGGCCACATGGCCGCGTCTTTCCATTCTGTACAAGGCCAGAACGCAAGTGTATGAAACTAGAGTCTGGGCCTCTTTCATCATCTCCGAGTAAAGTATTGAGTAACTACTTTCCGAGTAGTGCTATTTGACGAGTAAAAGTCCCGAGTTATATTATTGGTCAGTTTCACATTAGACAACCAGCCTGCAAGAAACAACTCGGCGAATAATTGAATGAATGAAGTATTTTGATTATGTTTTTTTGAATGAATTACAAAAGAAAAATAACATAATTTGGGGAAAATTGAAAATTTTACCTGGTAGCCGCTATTAAGCAAGGAAAAAAAACAAAAGTCATTTGTAAGTTCCAAAACATTATAATTTCTTCTTCTTTTCTTCGTGGATTCTTCTTGCTCACTATTTGTGTTGAGCTAGGTTGCAGCCTCGAGGATCACCTCTTTGCTGCGGCAGGACGCTGCAAGTCACTACCTGCAGGGAATTTCTCGGAGGGTGCGAGCATCCGACCCGCCCGCGAGGGCAGGTGGTATCTCCAGCACCCTCTCAGCCGGTTGGCTGGCGGCCGTCTTGGCTTGGATGAGCCTGAATAATGGCATAAGTGGGCATGGGAGGGGGGGGGGGAAGGAATGGGGGGGGAGTAACTGAGGATGGTGGGGAGGGTAGGTTGGCTTTATGGGAGGGGCGAGCGTCCGACACTCCCGCGAGGGCGATTGGTGCCTCAAGCCCCTCTCAGCCTGTTGGCCATCACGGCTTTGTGGGCCATCATGGCGTTGGTGAATCTATGTTTTCTTTACTCTTACGAGGGCCTCATGCAGGGTCGCCTACTTCCTCTTCGTCTTCCTCCAGGAGGAGATCTCGAGGGAGAGAGCGCCAGGTTCGTTCATTAACGTCCGGTGGACGTGCATGGTGCGGGGCGATGTTTTGTAGGTGAGGGTGTGGCCCGTTGTCTGCGCGGTCGTACATCCGACGCGCCAACCGGACCACGAACTCCCTCACCGGTTCTGCCTTCAGGGCTTGTGCTAGTAGGTCGTTCCGAACGAACCAGCCAACTCCCGAGATCATCCTCAGACTGGTATTCTGGACTACCTGGAGTCGCTTCCTCTGGGTCTTGTTGCACAGCGGGTACCAAGCCGGTGCAGCGTATGTCAGACGGGTCCTGATGTACGTTTTGTAGATCCCCATCTTGGTACTTAGTGGCAGCTTAGAGCGGAGAACCGGTCGCAGCAGTGCTCTAGCGGCCTTTGCTTGTTGGACAGCATGCGTTGTCTGCGAGCGCATGCTCAGGCTTGGGTCTATGAAGACACCCAGGTACTTCACCGTCTTTTCCCACGTGATGTCTTCTCCTCTAAGCTGCAGTGGTCGGGGGTATGTGGATCTTCTGGTGCTTCCGACAAGCAGCGCGGCTGTCTTGCCCACATTGACAGCCATCCGCCACTTGTCTAGCCACTCTGGCAGGATATCTAGGACCCGCTGAATCCTGGCCGCGGCTAGTGCGGCTCTTTCTGAGGAAGCGACATACGCGCTGTCATCAGCGAAGAGGGCTAACATTACATCGCTTTCTCCCGGTGTGGGGTCCTCCGGGTTTGGGATGTCGTTTGTGTAGGCGGCGTAGTAGTACGGAGATGTACAGCTTCCCTGTGGAACTCCTGCTTCGATTTTTCTCTTCCCGGAGTGCATGTTCTCAACGGACACGTAGAAATCTCGATCGGCCAGGGACGATGCCGCGACTCGAACTAGCGCAGGCGGCATCGTGCTGTTCATCAGCTTGAAAATGAGGCCCTCGTGCCACACCCGGTCAAAGGCCTTCTCGATATCCAGGAACACGGCGACGGACCGTCTCCCCATATTCTGGTCGTGTGCTAAGTGGTGGAGCACCCTCGTCAGCTGGAGCGTTGTGGAGTGTTGCGCGCGGAACCCGAATTGCTCGTCCCTGGGTGTGATGTGGGGACGCATTCTCCGCAGCAGCAACCGTTCAAACAGCTTGGAGAGGTGCGGTAGCAGGGTGATGGGGCGGTAGCTGGCCGGCAATCGTCGATCCTTGCCAGGTTTAGGTAGGACGATTACCTTTCCAGTCTTCCATATCGCGGGAAAATGTCCGGTCCGAAGTATCCCATTGAATAGCCGGGTCAGACAAACCAAGCCTCTCGCCGGCATCTGCCTCAGCGCGGCGTTCGGTATCCCGTCATGACCCGGTGCTTTCTTCACCTTCAGACTCCTCACGGCTCTTGTCACTTCCGTTGGGGCTATGAAGTCCAGCCCGCCCAACGGTGGCGCCGGGGTCTGAAGGTACTCGGACACTTCCCTCGCGACTCGCTCATGGTGTTCCTGTACCTCGTGTGAGGCTCCTGGTGGGACCGGGTGTAACTGGAACTGACCTGCCAAGTGGTCAGCGAGTAGCTCTGCCCTCTCTGAGGCTGGGTAACGCCGTTTGCCGGAGCCGTCTAAAAGTGGGCAAACGGACGCTTTAGCCTGGGTCAGGTGGCGGTTGAGGCTGTACAGGTCGGTTTTGTTCTCATCGCACTGGGCGATGTGGTTGTCCCAGGCGGTGCCCCTCCAGGCCCTTACCGACTCTGCAAACCTCTCTGTTACGGCGTTCAGTTCTCTCTTGATCCTTGGGCAGCGGGTGTGGGCCCACAGCTGCCTGAGCTCTCGCTTGCGATCGCGTACAGCTTTTAAGTCTCGAGGAAGTTCTTCGCGCCGTGCGGTAGGTCATTATAATTTCTATCACAACCCAGGCCCTTAGCCTGATCCACGTAAAAAATATACCGCGGTTTTAAAGACTGTTTGGGTCGCCAGCGGTTTTAAAGACTGTTTGGCTTATCAAAATCGAAATCTTTAAAACCGCGACTTTACATTAGTGTGACCGTTTTTAGTGGACTTATTGCTATTATAGTAGATTTTCGATGTAAATTTGGAAGTGTGATATATTTTCACTAGGTTTTTAAAAATCGGTAGATATCACTAGATTACATAAATTCGATTTTTTTGGGGCCCGGGCACCGTTATGTGATTTCGGATAACGGCGGGGTAGAATAATTAGGAGAAAAATAAGTTATGCCAATGGATTTTAGTAGAAAAAAAGCTTACGTTTAGTAGTCTACAGGTTTTGAAAACGGTAACACAGCTTTACTGTTGACGAGTCACAGTTGTCGGTTTTTAAAACCGCGACTTTACAAAATGTTGTCATATTCAAAGTTAGAAAGCTTACGTTACCTTGCTATAGCATTAATCGAAATTAATGAAAATATCCAAAATCACCTAAAATGTGGGTTAGGAGTTGAATAAAAAATAGGTCTCGGTTTCTCAGACACAAATGTAGTCCATGAACTGACAGTAGAAGCAAAAGACTACAGAAATTATTAAAAAATGTCCGAAGAAATATACCACGCGAATGTCATAGAACGTAGTCACAGTCATAGTGTTGGTAACACTGCGTGGCGAGCAAAAATAAAACCTTGACGAGCCGCGAGCAATGTTGTCGGTTTTAATTAGCGTTTCATTTGATGCTTTCTGCTTTTGCAGTTTTCCGTTTCTTTTAAAATAGCCGTGTCCAGTACTAAAGCGTTACGTGAAATTGATAATTTGAACTAAAGAAAGAATGATGTATTTTTTTCACGCACCACTTTAATACTGAACACTGCTATTTTAAAAGAATCGGTAAGCTGCAAAACAGAAAAGTGTCAAATGAAACGTAAAGACCTTCATACCGTCGAAGTCTTCTATACGTGGATCAGGCGCATAAGGGATATTAATTACCTATGTATAGAGAGATACTATTTTTGAATTTCTTTCATTTTCAGTTTGTTTATGTTTTTTATGTACGTATGTTCTACGTTGTTTTATTAAAATACCTATAATCCTCTAAATGTCCCGGAATCTAGTCAGATTCTCAGTGTTATCCACAAGAAATGATCACAAACTATTATAGATACTAACTAGGTACGTATGAAGAACTACGTGAGCAAGGATATTTTTGAAGGAATTTCGAACCTACGCTATTAATTGACTAAATAATGTGAAGTACGTGGATGCTATTGATGAAAATATATTCAGTTATTAGGCTTATCCCAAGGTATATGTTTCATACCTTTATCAGTTTTACCTACTTTCTCCAATAGCATTAGGTATAGTTTCAGTGACACTTAGTTTCAATTTTTTTTTTACATCTTACACACGGTCTCTGACCCCAAACTAAGCAAAGCTTGTGAAATGGCTGCCAGACACTGAAATACTACATAGATAAATTTTTAAATACATACTTATATAGATAGTACCTAAATTATGGTTTCAATGATGTTTAAAATATCCATAGCTTATGTTACTACATGCTGCATGATCGAAATCAGGAATAAGGCGGTCCGCAGACGAATCTAAGTTACCAACAGCCCAGTAAATGAACAAGTGGAAACGGCAGTGCAGGGTTCATAGTTTGCCAGAAGGAAGTTTGAGGCTGTAAAGTTCTCTAATGGAGACCACACACCAGCAATTGCAGCGAATGCCGTCCACCTACAAGTGGAGCGATGAATAATTAAGGGTGCAGGAACAGGTTGGATGCAGGCCGCTTCCAACCAGGCTTATTAGAAATCTAGCAGGAAGGCCCATGTCCAGCAGTGGATGAGGGCTGCTATATCTTCAGCACAACATTATAGATTTGTACAATGTACACATACACTATGTGGCAAATAAATTAAATAGAATTGAATCCTGTGGCTGATGCATCCTAATGATGATGCATCTTGTGATGTCTCTACTTAAATCCAAATCAAGTTTTTTTAAAAACTTGCCGTGATACCTAGGGCTTAGGATCAGGTTATCAGACCTCAATTTTTAAATTTTTTGCCTATATTCATATGAATGAAAAATGTATAACATATTTAATATAAATTGTGGTATTTTCAGCTGTGAAGATAATGTTTGATGTACAAACTACTAATCAGCTCTATCCTAGCAGACATATTAAGAGCTATGGTACATACTGCGAGTTAACAACAGCAAGCTAAGAGCACACCACACTAGAAGCTTATCTGCTTGAATACTAAACTGAAAGTTTATCCACCTGATATACATGCTGCTTGCCACTATCTCCATCCATCTTTAGCATAATAATTTTGTAAGAGACCTTAGTGATATGAATGATAAGTCCAGTTGTGTGAAAACAGGGAATTTATTGACAGCTTGATTGAAATGATCTTCAATAATTAGAGTACCTATTCATTTTAAATGAGAAATAGTCAGAATCGAAATCAAATGACCGCAAGCTAGGTCTAGTGGCCGGAAACCGGTACTTTCGTTTTAAAATTAATTATAGTTACTATTTAAATACCTTGGGAACAAAAAAAGTTTACAAACAAACTAGAATATAATTATATTATAACATTCAAGAAAACTCAAACATAGCTGCAACTTCAATAAATTAGGATTTATTGATTTTAGAATCTACCCAGATTGTAAATTCAATAGATATACAGTTAGGTGGCTGCCGACAGGCGAAATGACCATATGAGATCACTTTTATACATCTAAACATTTTATTTAGTGTGATCTCAACGAAGCAACATGGTTTCATTGAAAAGAGGTCAACTGTTACGAACTTATTGAAGTGTGTTCATGATTGGAGTATACAGGTTGATAAAAAAGAACCTGTTGATGTAGTGTACCTCGATTTTGAACGTGCATTTGATAAGGTACATCACCGGCGCTTGTTGTTTAAGCTTGATCATCATGGTGTGCGTGGTAAACTGCTGGAGTGATACCGGAGCTTCTTAACAGGTAGAACATTTCAGGTTCGTGTGGGAAGCTCGCTATCTCAAAGGAAAATGGTTTTCAGCGGTGTCCCTCAGGGTTCTGTGACCGCTCCTGAGCTGTTTGGAATCTTTATAACTGATCTGATAGAGCTCATAGAATGTCAGTCAGCCTTTTTCGCAGACGATGGGAAGTTTTTTGCCAATTGTACTGTTGCAAACGGGGAAGCCGTTTGCAGCACCACAAGTTAAAAGAGAATTGAAGAGGAACCCGTAATGTTGCAAGCGGGGGAGCCGGTTGCAACACCACAGGTTAAGAGACTTCAGGGAAACCTAACCAACCTAAGAGTCCTACCTAGTGGATAGGATTCCTAACGGTTCGGAGAGAGGAGATTAAAACAGAAGACTAACCTTAGTATTTACACATTTATTTACACTAACACGCACTGCACTTATAGTCAATTAAATCTTCAAGAGACGGAGAGAGAGAGAGAGAATTTTGTAGGAGTCCTTGGAAAGTTAGCCAAAAAGGTAGAGGGTAGCACTCGTAGAACCACGCTGGAGGCTGGCCGAGGATTTTCTATAGCCTGAGCTGGACCCGCCGATAGTGTGGCGCCAGCCAGGTAGCGCTAGGTGAGCGCTAGCGTGAAGACATCTGTCGACTGAGGTGGAGGCGCCGGCCCAAACCGGCCGACAGGCGCCGGCCCAAACTGGCCGACAGGGTTCTAAGTCAGCGCCAGCCCAGTGCTCCAGGGGTAAGGGGTCAGTGGCCCCAAAACAAGAGATCCACCTGTAATCAAAGTCAAAGGGACCGGAGCCTCTCACCCTGACTGTTACGCGACGCTCATGCGGTTTGCAGGGCTCGTCCACGCAAACTCAAATTCACACTCATTACATTTTTATAGAGAAAAAAAGGTGTCTTCCAGATCACTTCCAACTCAAGACTGCCCAAATTTTACCAAACAAGGATCGCTGATCCTGTCAGAGATAAACATTTCAAAAATTTGAATAATTTCACAATTAGAATTGTAAGTTGGCAGTGTTATCGTTGAAAGAGTCTGAATGTAGAGAAGCTAACCAAAAGGTTAGTTTCTCTACACAATGCACTGATAAAGTCTGGAGAACTTCAGGAAGATCTGGACCGTATTCATAACTGGACCAGGGACTGGATAATAAAGTTGAACACAACCAAATGTAGTGTGTTACATCTCGGTAGAACCAACCCCAGAGAGACATACACATTTGATGGAGCTGCTTTAGCGTCTGTAGACCAACAGAGGGATTTAGGAGTCATCATGACTGCAGATTTGAAATTGGAAGAGCATATATCTATGATAGTCAAACGGGCTAACTCATTTATCTATGTCATACGAAAGTCCTTTCAGACAGTTACAATTGATGTTTTTACTAAGATTTACAAAACCTATAAAAGGCCTCTACTAGAATATGGGTGGAGTCCTTATTTTAAGAAAGATATTGATTTGCTTGAAAGTGCACAAAGAAAAGCCACCAGGATACCATATGCTCTGCGCCGCAAAACCTACGAAAATAGGTTAAAAGCTCTTCGTCTCACGACCCTTGAAGAACGACGATTGCATGGAGACCTGATTGAGACCTTCAAAATTCTCAATGGCTTTTATAATATTCCGGATATTCACGATATGTACACCTTGAAGGAAAACATACGCGACAGCAGACGCCATAATTTCCTCTTGCAGCCTACACCATCACAAACCAACACTGCACACCACATCCTCTGCAACAGAGTGGTTTACAACTGGAACAGGTTGTCTGAGGATGTAATCTCAGCAAAGACCATAAACACATTTAAGAATAAACTGGATCTTTGGATAAAGAAGGAAAAAATTTCCTTGACTGATAAATACTAATTTTATTCGACTCTGCTTGATATAGGCACATCAGTTTATACTGCTCGCCTATAAACAAATAAATAAAATTATAATAACCTGTCTAATAATAAAATTAAGCTGTTATTACAATCTTAAGAAAAACATTTCACTCACAGCAATTAACATTGAAATATTAATCAGTCTTCAAAAATTCAAAAGTCGCGGTCTAGCGCTGAGCGGAGAGTGGAGGGGCTGCGCATGAGTTTAGTATGGCGGTCACTATGTGCAGCCATCCCCTCCACAGTACCCTCAGCGCTAGACTTACGTGCCGCTACCTGTACCTCTTAATAATACATACCTACCTAAATAACTTAATCAAATAATGTACATCTTTAAATTATCCAGTAACTTTATTCTAGTACCTATGCTTTATTTCCGGCAGTTTAGTAGGTAGGTAGATTTTTGACAAAGTTGCGTTCGGCGCCCGAGGTCAGAAACTTGGATTATTTATTAGGCCCACATCGTAAAAAAGTCTGCAAAAAATCGGAACTACCGGATTTAATCTTACCCCGTACTTTCAGGCGAGAAAGTTACTAGATTAAAAACAAAACAATTACATCGACGGAAGAAAGTAAAACCTGAGGTTTAGTCATTAGTTTTTCCAAAAAGTTGTATAGGGCTTTACACCCTTGCAGAAACATTTTGTATGCACCTTGTATAGGAAAATAAAATGAAGGATTTTATTATTTTTCTCACAACTTTTAATAAAATTCTCACCGTTTATACCTTTTCCTTCTTTCGCAAATATTACAAGATCAAAATTAGCCAAATGGCCGTTCTGCCGTTCTCGAGTTTTAGCGAGACCAGCAAGCACGATTCATTTTTATATAAATATCTGTGCTTCCTGTTATAGGTGAGTCAAGTCAAGTTCTACCCTTTTGGATTGAAACAAAAAATAATGAGAAAAATATTGCGAATTTTTTGGTCTAACTCACGTCCTTCTATCTGCTATAGGTTCAAAGATAATTTGTTGCAATATGATATAAATGTCAGGATTTAGGCAAAAAAATTGTAAATACAGATAAATGTTAAGTTGTTACCCTAGAAAAGATTGATACAGAAGTTTTTTTCGTGCTCTGTGGCGTAAGAGCGATTATAGTATTTTTCACATTTTATTTTTCAGTATACTTTTCCTAAATATTGATAAATTCAGAGTTATATCACTTAGAACTAATATTTCTCAATATAAATTAGGGTACAATTCAACATGTACCTTTTAATCCGAATCTAACTAAATAAATGCCTAATTTGTGTTGGGTTTGAGACAAAACTGCATATTTTAAATAATGTGCGTTTTTAAACGTTTCACAAGTTAATCAAATGATTTTAATCGTGCTTTGCACACTGGGTTTATAGAAAATGTTATTTTTGTGATAAATATTTCAAAAAACTCACTAATTTGGCGGGTTCGTAGTATAGCGTTCTAGCTTAATTGGACAAAGCATCTGGGCCAGAATCCCAGAAGGATGCAGGTTCAAATCCTGCGAGCGCGTCAATTTTTGAAATGTTTATCACAAAAATAACATTTTCTATAAACCTAGTGTGCGAAGCACGATTAAAATCATTTGATTGATTGAGCAATGCGCCATCTCTCGTTAATGGTTAGAAGTTCTAAATATTTCACATTGAGTGAAGACTGTCTGGTTTAACACAGTTCTCACAGATGGCGCTTTCCAACATTGTAGAAGTTGGTAGTAAAAATGATAAACACTTCACTAATTTGGCGGGTTCGTAGTATAGCGTTCTAGCTTAATTGTACAAAGCATCTGGGCCGGAATCCCAGAAGGATGCAGGTTCAAATCCTGCGAGCGCGTCAATTTTTGAAATGTTTCACAAGTTATCGAAAGCGGTAGTCAACCGCAGACTTTGTCAAATTGATGTATAATTTCGCCCCAAGTCTTCGGTCGCCTCACATTTGTGATAAGTGATACATCATACATGTATTTAACCAACGGTTTTTGCCTGCTGAACAGCAAAATTTCGTTAAAAAGCTGTTTAAGATTAAACCAACGGTTGATAAATTAAGGCCTAATTTCACCGAGCGATGTCAAATATTTGATGCCGTGTTAGAGCTATTAACAGACTGTCTACGTTATCGAGTGTCCCACCATGCGCTAATGCTTTGTTAGTTCTCTTGACATGATGTTAAATCAATGATATATCACAGCTTTTGAGGTCCGTTAACAGTTGACAGGCTGCCAGATGACAGATCTTAGGGGGAAAACAGGGCAATGGTGGTCAGCGGGGAAACATGGTCACGCTCATAATTAAAAGAAATTTCAAATCAAAATATAATTTTGCTTGTGTTTTAACTCTTTTGTTTCTATTAATTTCTGTTGCGTCGATTAACCACAAAAAGGCAAAATAAATTTTAAAAAAGACTAAAAAAAAGCTTCGAGAAGGCTAAAAAGGAAAGTTCTTCAAGAAGAAAGCGATTTCTCATTGACTAACGTAGATATTACGGTCTTCTGCGTAAATAATGATGATCCTGAAATCCATTGTCTTATTGGTCAAA
Organism: Hypomecis atomaria; assembly: GCA_964007245.1. Taxonomy (NCBI): domain Eukaryota; kingdom Metazoa; phylum Arthropoda; class Insecta; order Lepidoptera; family Geometridae; genus Hypomecis; species Hypomecis atomaria. Next base: position 26,982,852 of record OZ023279.1, read on the forward strand.
GCCATTTTTTTATTTTATTTTAATTTTTTATTTTTATATCTCTTATACGAATACTCCAAAGATGATTGTTTTGATGTCAAATAATATAGTCTGATAATGTAAAATAGCTATGTTAAGTTGCTAATAAAACTGTGATTTATTTTGTGAATTTTATTTTAAAAAGCGCTTAATTGACCGTCATTGCTCTGTTCTCCCCCACTGATTATCAAAAGATCAATCAAATCTGTGCCTCCTGTGACGATTGACCCAAGTCGAGTTTTACCCTTTTTAATTTTGACAGATAAAAAATGGTGAGAAAAAAATGCGAACTTTTTGGTATCTATTTACACGGTAAATATGTAGTTTAATCAGGGATATAACTAAACTTGTATCATTCAACACATATTTCAAAAGACTAGAATTTTAGCAAACTGATACAATTCAAGTAAATTATGATAATACAGACAGACAAGTGAACCAATGTAATCTTTAGGTAAATATGTATGATTATAATTGGTTTGAGCAACATTTGGAACAAATTATGATGAACTATTACGTTTTTTAACTTCTTGATATCATTTTACACAAAAATAACTTAATAGGTGCAAAATGGTTTAAGTGTACTAGTATCACCTACCACGTAATTTAAACATATATTAAAAATAAAAAAGGTACAACTACAGATTGTTCATGAACTACTTTAAAACTCTAATTTGTAAAATGAAAATTTAAATGCACATTTAAAGCAAACGTTTTTTTCTACAAAACGAGGTACCACTTAAATGTGACTAAAGCCCCTTAGTTCACGAACTATTTTTTTTTAACTTGTTTTTGCTCTCCTGTAAGATGGTGATTTTTTATTTATATCACTCGTTGCAGGAGGCACAGAAATAACTTCAGTCAAGTTTGACATTTTACCTAAGTATTAAATAAAAAGTAGGCCGGTTGCATTATAATCTTACAGAGTGATCGTTATTTAAAATTGCTCACATAGCATTACATGCAACTAAGAAGAAACTTGTGCAAATGTACATGCAATGATATATCAAATACAAACATTTCGATTAGGTCGTATTACAATGAGAGTGAACATAGAGTGAACAATTTGCTTAATGTGGGATTTACTAACGATTTGTTATATTTTCTTCATAGGACAGAAAATGATCCAACAGTTATGTTACTTTTAAAGACCCATCTAAACTTGGAAAAGTTGAAAAGTGGAAAAGAAATTGGGTCTAAACATCTGTTGGTGAACTAGTGTCTAAAACACGAGTTTAATCGTGGTTTAAAACAGTAATCACACGTTTAACTTAAGCGTTGGTGAACTTGGGTCTTGGGGTGGAGTGCACCAACCCTTGCTTAAACGTCGATTACGTAATCGCCCGATGAAATCCTAAACATGGGTTAAACGGGGGTTACAATATTTACTGTTCACCTTGCAAAAATAATCCTCGGTTACAAAACCGACGGTTTATTGTAAGGTTTATTGAATGAAACCACAGATAATATAAAGAATGTGTAGACATTATATCGCAACTCATTTTAAAAGTCATTAGTCGTTGCGCAGCTAGTGCAACGTAAGTGTCTTTTGTATTTAATGGCATTATAGAGAATACTTATAATTTGAAAAGTAGTTTATTGTTTGAGAGAGTCACTGCTATATTGTACTTCTGAACTTGGATAGGTAGCACAAAACTTTTTATTTTGTCAATGTCAAATTTCAATGAATGTCATGTATGTACCTAGTTTGTTTACGTGTTATTTTATTTCGAGGTTATTTTTCACATTTTCAGTAGGTAATTTCAGTATTTTCAGTGTCGATTTCGACTTGTAATTTGCGTGATTTGTGATTTTTGCATCTTTGCGGTTTAAGTTATAAAATGAGCAAGATGGATAAAAAGCGGACAAATATTTTCTAATTAACTAATTTTCGCACGCCATACTGGCTAATTGTGTTTGAACTATGCATACAATTTTTAATAAGACCTTTTGTAACCACAATTATTGCGAATAAAACTTTTGACTTTTTTTTCACCTCGGATGAGAAAATTATTTTGTCTGAATTGGTTTTAAAATATAGAAACGTTGTTGAAAATAAGCGAACCGATGCTACATCTAATGCCGACAAATTGAGAGGGAAAAGTTGGCTGCAGAGTTTAATACGCTAAGCACGTATTGCTACAGAAGCCACTTACATCTAAAATGCTGCTGGGAAAACATAAAACGGCAAACAAAAAAAGACAAAGCGGAAACCAAGAAGAAGATGTTTATGACTGGTGTGTAACTTATAAATATATTGTCTAAATAAACATGAATTTAACAAGTACATATGTACTGTAACTCGTTTTGTTCAACTGTAAATAATCCTGTATTTCATATTTTAGGTGGCGGTAAACCGCCGACGCCACCGCCGAGTCAAGACCAAAAGATTATTGACGCAGTTGATACTGTATTAGGGCCTGGCTTGGATGGTATCAGCAATAACTGTGATGGTGATACCGCAATAAACGTAAGTACCTACGACTATAACCTTCATTAGAATTTGGTGTGAATATGTACTTACTTGCATAAAATTCATTATTACCTAAATTGTTTTACAGGACACAATAATTGATTTCACAATGGGAATAAACGAACAACCTGAATATAATGTGTATGTCATACATGAAGATCATCCATTTGAAAGCACAACAAAGGAAAATAAGGTGAGTGAGAATACAATTCTCTTTCTATTTGTTGTTAACCTTCAAATCATAGTCATCATATCAGGCATAGGATGTCCGCTGCTGGACAGGTCTGGATAGACCGCCCCTACTGATATTCATTAAGACTAGTTGGAAGTGCAACTACAGTCTAATGAGCATATGAGCCACAGTAGCGCTCAGTTGGATAATGCCACCATGGTCACCCATCCAAATACTAACTGTGCAGAACGTTAATTAATTTCGGTGATTCCTGACAAACATCAAACTACATTATGTAAGTGCTACAATGTCCTCTGTGGTTGTTAGTACTGTCTTCAACTTGAGAACTTTTCAACAACACCTATGGTCATCAGAGCACCGTGCTATGTGCGCTGCCCACTAGAATTTCAATAGAAATCATAATATAGTATATGAAATAGTTATATCTACAACTTTATATAATCATTTACTACTTGTTACAGGAAAATACTGAGATGGAGAATGAAGTAGTATGCCTACCAAGTACTTCAAATGCCACATTGTGCCTACTGAGTACTTCAAATGCTACATTGAAAGAAAATAATGTAATACTTCATTACTTATTACTCCTTATCAATCTTGTTATTATGTTAAACAGTTTAATTTATTAGAAAACCTATTTAAAATACTCATACATAAAACTATTTCTAATTTGTTTTTTCAAAAAATATTTATATTGGTATAAAATTATTTTAGTTCACTGCTCCTGTTTAATTTGTTTTTATTTTACAGGCAAATGATAAGTGGAGCAGCTGGACACCCAACAATTTGAAGACTCCAGTATCGGAAGTACTTAAGCCGGGATCACATAATGAAAGCTGGCTGAAACGGAGAAGACCAATAAGCGATTGCTCTGGAGATGTATTAATAAAAGAGAAAATTGAGTTAGTAAGGTTGTTAAAAGAAAATGCAATAAAAGAGGGAAATATCAGGATTGCTATTATTATAAAATAAGTGGCCAAAAAAGATGTAACGAACAAATTCTCAGTTTCATTTTCAACAATCAGTTCAGGTCAGCGGAATGGCCAAAACCGGTGAAAGCTATCTGTTGCACTTTGATTGAAGTACTAGGAAATAAGTAATTATCCAAATTGTCTTATAAATATTATTCTAGAACATTATTTAGTAGATTTGAATCGAATTCGAAACAAAATACTTGCATACAATCAAAATAATTACAGATTAGTTACAAAGGAGCCCTTAAAGATTTCCATAAGAAATCAAAAAAATTACTACGTCCCGTTTTTAAAAGATTATTAAGAAAACTAGAAAACTGTACACATGCGGTGCTATAAATGTCACATGTCAAAAAGAGCCTGAAACGAAGATTGTTTTTTCCTTTTTATTCAAAACCATTATCTTTTATGTTTTTATTTACAAAATGGCCACAGCCGGTAAGCTGGCCACAACCGGGGCGTCTGCCAATATTTAACTATTGGGTAGATGATAAATGAATGCTACAGATAAACATAGACAGGAGTATAAAAATAATTGGTCCGGTACATTACGCTAAAATGTCAAACTAATAAATAAAAATCACTATGGAAACCAGCGTGGTTTTCGCACGTACTCCAACCTTGTTAAAAGTTGTCAAGGTTGGAGTACTAAGCTAGCACGCGGGCTCGTCTCACATAGCACTGCAGTGTTATGCGAGACGAGCCCGCGTGCTAGGTGCTAGTAGGTACTCCAACCTTGATAAAGATCGCCAAATGCGATCGAAACTATAGTAGCAGTTTCCTGATAAAATCAAACGCGAGTAACACCTGTGTTTTACTTAATATAATAAATATTTGGCCACGAAAAATAGTCACAATGGGCAGAAAAGTCGGGTGCTTGCGAGGAGCGGAAACACCCGAACATAACTTCGTTTAAAAAGAGAGGAAAACTCGCGGTGAACGGTATCGATAAACGTATCTGCATTTTTGCAATTTTAGAGACATTTTACATTTTGAACTTTGAAGAATTATCCGTGTTTATGAAAGGTGTTGAATTTACTAAGTGAGTTCTTATAGGCCGGGTGGTTTGCCCTGATCTCAGCCTTTTAAGCCATCTGAAGGCCTCTGACATAGCTAAACGGTTAAAATTACCGGGACCTACAATTTAATGTGTCATCCGAGCCATGGCAACGCTCAGTTGTACCTCTGATCACCCATACGGATTCGACACTGACCGTTATCAGCGTTGCTTAACTTTGTTGATCGCTAACGAACGCCTAGTCAAACTATGCTATGAGCACTACACGCGCACGTTGTACGAACTACCGTAACCATACATAAGGTACCTAAATCCAGGGACGTTTTATCTCCGGACTAGACACGCACTACGATTAGCATTCAATTTCACTACATTCTGTCAGCTTCACGTGAAGCGCGAGGAGGAGGTGTTTCCTGAAGTTTCGACCTAATACATATGGCAATAAAGTCGAAATGTCATCGGGTGACGGGTTTATGGAGCGGGGCCAGCTAGAACAATGCAGCTCAGTTGCTGATAATCCATTTTCGCCTTAATTACGTAGACGCTTAAGTCTAAAATCGTACAATGAAATATCTGGTGTCTTTTTCACATGGAGCAATTTTTCTTATACCATGACAGAGGGATACGCGCTCTGAATTCTTCTCCAGTAGCTAAATTTTCCAAGGGTACATCATAATTAATGAACAACTTTTACAAGGGGACCAACCCGGAATTCAAGAAAATAAATCAAATTATTTTATACATTTTGTCGGTTCCGATGTCAAAATGTGTATGGAACAGTTGGTCTATAGTCTGACCGTTTAACTGAGTCCTCGCCTGCGCGGTACAGAGGCGCGGGGGTAGACGACAAAGGGGACTGAGACAGGTGCGAGCGGCGGGGTCCCCGCCGGTTGGACGAGGACTCAGTTAAACGGTCAGACTATAGTTGTTCTATTGTCACGGGTTGGTCTCTTAGTAAAAGTTGTTCATTATGATGTATCTCTGGTGTGGTTGTAGTATTACAAACAACACCTTTCATAAACACGTTATAAATCTAATAATACAGGGTTATCTGCTCTTTCTGTGCCAAACTTAAAGTAACTAGATTAGATTAAGACCATTATTATAAACTACTTCTGTTAAGAGGCTAACCTTAAAATTCGAGAAAAAAACCAGCTGTTCCATATAAAATTGCAACTCGGAATCGACAAAATGCATGTAACAGCTTATTAGTTGATTGTTGAATTTTGTGGATTTTATAACATCATTTGAAATTGCTTCGATTGAATCGATGTGGATATTATAACATCATTTGAAATTGCTTAAATTGAGTGTTTTGTTGTCTGCGCTATAACAGTAGTCATTATAAGTCAAATATTGGAAACAAGTAGAATGTTACAACATTAGTGTAGATAAAATAGTTTTCTCCCCTTGCCGTGCTACCCGGGCTGGATATTCTTGTATATGTATGTAAAGTAAAAAGTAAAAAAGCTTTCATTTTCAACAAAATGCATGAATACATGATAATGATAGGTACTATTATTATTAGGTATTTTATTTCAACATTATTTTACCGCACTAGCTATAATTCGTTATTATGGCGTTCTCTTGATATTGAAATATTTAGAAGTCTAGCTATATCCAGCATGAATATACAAGGGGTTAAATATGGTTTGAATGGCTTTAGAAAAATATGCTTACAGTTGTGCTTTCTTGCTCCACAGTAAATAATCCTCGGCAGTGAAAAAGTGAACACCCGTGTCACAGTACACAAGCAAGAGCCAAGCGAGACACATTTTTTATCGATGAACTAGTAAAAATTAAAAAATAATATTTAGAAACCAAAAATACCCTGTTATTGCGGAGATCCTTTAACCACCTTCCGGCTCCATCATCAGACCCTGGCTACTATCTAGACACAAAGTACTCGTCAAGACAAATCAAACAAGCCCAAACTCGATAGGGTTATGTTTTGTTATTGCCGAGTTCCTATAATTACCTTTCAGCTCCATCGTCAGACCCTGAATACCATCTAGACACAAAGTGCTCGTAAACACGTAATCATATTAGCCCAAACTCGATAGGGTTTTGTCTTGTTATTTCGGAGTTCCTATGACAATAGAGGTGGCCCATCTCCAACATTAGATTGTCAACCAACTGAAACGATGATTATGTTACACGCTGAATACATATAACGTCCCTTTTTAATTTAAAAGCTGCAAAGGATGAGATTCAATACCAACCAATTTCGTTTGGTTACCGACCCACACTTACCTGCCCATATAATGAATTGAGTGACCAAAACTATATTTCATTACCCATTATATTATATTTCTCTACAACTCATTTCTGTTTACTTTCCTGCTAAGTCACACCTGCCAGACATGTTCGCTACCATGCCTTTTTTAATTTCTTAATTACCTAAACTACAGTATACACCTACCCGGTTAAATCAGTGCCCTATTAAAATAGTAGAGAGCAAAATTAGTGATGCGATATCAAAGGCGCCGCACGTGTCTTGTTCTCCAGCGACACTATTGCCCCCATATTCCCGTTACGGTCCAGTCACTCCGTGACAAGCGTCCGCCGGCAGAATGTCTCCACCTGCCTGAGCCACCACACTCAGATGATGTTGATGAAGGAACTAATTTCGACACATCAAGTAGGTAAATTGATAAAATAAATTGGTTGTTCATAAGTTATGATGTACCCTTGGAGAATTTAGCTACTGGAGAAGAATTCAGAGCACGTATCTCTCTGCCGTGGTATAAGAAAAATGGTACCTACATACAGGTGAACGAGACACCACAGATTTCATTGTACAATTTTAGACTTAAGCGTCTTAGTAATCAAGGCGAAAATGGATTATCAGCAACTGAGCTGCATTGTTCTCGCTGGCTCAGCTTCATGAATCTGTCACCCAATAACATTTCGACTTTATTTCCATGCACATTAGGTCTAAACTTCAGTGAACACCTCCTCCCCTGCGCTTGACGTAAAGCTGACAGAATGTAATGAAATTGAATGCTAATCGTAGTGCATGTCTAGTCCGGAGATAAAACGTCCCTGGATGTACCTTATTTGTGGTTACGGTAGTACGTACATACAACGTGCGCGTGTGGTGCTCATAGCATAGATTGATTAGGCGTTCGTTAGCGATCAACAAAGTTAAGCAACGTTGATAGCAGTCAGTGTTCATATGGGTGATCAGGGGTACAACTGAGCGCTGTCGTGGCTCGGATGACACATTAAATTGTAAGTCCCGGTAATTTTAACCGTTTAGCCATGTCAGAGGCCTTCAGATGGCTTAAAAATGCTTACACCAGGGCAAACCACCCAGCCTATAAGAACTCACTTAGTAAATACACGGAAACACCCTTCATAAACACGGATAATTCTTCAAAGTTTAATTGTGATGTTTTTCTAAAATTGGAAAAATTTTATCGATACCGTTCACCGCGAGTTTTCCTCTCTTTTTAACCGAAGTTATGTTCGGGTGTTTCCACTCCTCGCAAGCACCCGACTTTTCAGCCCATTGTAACTATTTTTCCTGGCCAAATATTAATAGTTTGAGATTTTAGCGTAATGTATCGGACCAATTATTTTTATACTCCTGTCCATGTTTATCTGTAGCATTCATTTATCATCTACCCAATAATCCTTCCCGTTAATCCATTCACTTGATCCTAACAACTTTCCAAATACGTAGGGAACAGCCCAAAAAATTACTTTCTTAAAAAATTAAATTCTGCCTTGTTGGCGGAATCATGCTTTCATACTTAATCTAAAGGGTTCTCTTCCCATGCGCTGTAGGTACTTTGCGCAATTTTCCTTTACCCTAGTGGTTAGGGATTTTTTGTTTGTTGGGTCCGAATGTACGTAAAGCACAAGTAAGGAAAAGTCAGGAGGTGTTCCCAGGCGTCTCAAGAACTTTTAGAAATAACATTCTTAATAGCTGTAGATAAACATTGGGCAACCGAAAAACGAGCGTGTGGTGCTCGGCCAACGATATTATTAAGACCGCAGGAAAGCGCTGGATGCAGGCCGCTTCCAACCGGGCCTATTGGAAATCCATAGTGGAGGCTTATGCCCAGCAGTGGACGTCCTACGGCTGATAATGATAATAAGTGCAAATGGAACAATAATCGTTCGTGGCGGATAATAAGGGTCTAAATCCCGTGTTTGTTGAAAGGGGACGTAATCTGGAGCAAGTAATAAATAACGGTTTTCTTAAAATCTTCTACGACCTCTTTGTGAATCGTTTTTAGGGTTCCGTACCCAAAGGGAAAAACGGGACCCTATTACTAAGACTTCGATGTCCGTCTGTCTGTCACCGGGCTGTATCTCATGAACCATGATAGCTAGGCAGCTGAAATTTTCACAGATGATGTATTTCTGTTGCCGCTATAACAACAAGTACTAAAAAGAGAATAAAATAAATATTCAAGGGGGGCTCTCATACAACAAACCTGATTTTTTAGACGTTTTTCGCTCTATATTAATAATGGTACCTGGTAGATGCTTGAAACTTTCACAGAATATTTAGTTTTATATTCCCTTCAATAATAAATAATAAAATTAAAATAAAATAAATATTCAAGGGGGGCTCCCATACAGTACCTACGGGACCCTCCGTGCGCGAGTCCGACTCGTACTTGGCCGATTATTTCTATCTAGTGAGTCGTGACGTGACCAATGTTAGATTATAATAAATACCTCATTAGAAAGCTAAAAGTATGCAGTTGTTTTTAAAATAATCTGCACGCCAAATGTATGGGCATTTTTTTTTTTATAATTGTCGATCAAAGATATTAATTAGGTGCCAATGAAAATTTTTGTTATGTTTTCATGTGATAATTATTAATGTGGGCACCGAGTCCAGTTTTTTTTTTTACTTATAATGATAGCCTGATGTCTCTGCTATGTAAGTAAAAAAATAAATAATCGGCAAAGTACGAGTCAGACTCGCACACGGAGGGTTCCGTACTGTATGGGAGCCCCCCTTAAATATTTATTTTATTATTGAAGGGAATATAAAACTAAATATTCTGTGAAAATTTCAAGCATCTACCTGACACCATTATTAATAGCGAGCGAAAAACGTCTAAAAATTCAGGTTTGTTATATGGGAGCCCCCTTAATTTTTTATTTTATTTTGTTTTTAGTATTTGTTGTTATAGCGGCAACCGAAATACATCATCTGTGAAAATTTCAGCTGCCTAGCTATCATGGTTCATGAGATAAAGCCTGGTGACAGACAGACAGACGGACATCGAAGTCTTAGTAATAGGGTCCCGTTTTTCCCTTTGGGTACGGAACCCTAAAAATGATTGTGCAAAAACATTTAAGTAACTTTTTTTTTATTAACCTTTAATTCACCTTGCATCAATAAATGGAAAATAAACATAGGTAATTCAATTTTTCTCAGAAATGGTTAATTTTTGCATGGAGGCTTATGGGGTCTTTGTTGATAATAACTCCCCCTATAACCCACTAGAAGGAATAGGTTCAATAACTAGTAACCCTGTATATTGTGTAACTTTTGTACCTACACATTAGAATTATTTTTAATGAAATAAAACATATTTATATTGAAATGTTATTTTTATTAAGACAGACACCAAAATTTTGTACGATAAAAAATTGATATAAATATTTAAATTCTTCTTAGGACTTTAACGTGTGTTACGTTTGTTTAAGATTGGAAAAATGTTTTTATTCCAAAAAGAAACTCCATTAACTACATTTCTTCTCCACTAACTACATTTTTTTTGATTTCTGATTATCTTATAGGCCCCATTCACCATCAGTCCAAATGGATGACATCCACACGGTTTTCATCTATTGGACGGCATCCATTTTCTAGCCCATTCACGGGCGGTTCGTGGACGACGTCCGCATTGCCACTCTCTTGCCAGCCACGAAAAGATTTTGTCCCTAATATATTATAATTAGCCTACTGCATGTAAAAAATTGATAGGTAGTGCGTCATAAAATACATTTTATTACTGCTTGGGACAACGCTGGCTATTATAATATTACATTGTCACGCAATATACCTTCATATCCATGCAACATTTCATCTCAATTAGGAACCGGGATGTGGGTCTTTAAACTAGCAAGATTTTATTTAAGATAGGGAGCGGTGAAACTAAAAACGTCACTGAATGGAACTCTAAATGCACTATAACCTATTTTTATTTACCCGTTAAATCCTTACTAGATACAATTTTTTGCCCATGAACGAGGTAATAAAACCACAACTGGTAATACTGAACGCATTTGGGGCCGTGGATGTCATCCATTTTTAGGATGACATCCAGCGGGCCGATGGATGGCGTTTTCGACATACACAAGAAGTCCGCCAGTCCAAATGGACATGTGGACGTATCGTGAATGGCAACAAAATGTGCAACATGCTTAGGATCAAAATAAATACTAACTATAGTGACCTGATTATTTTTCGAAGTTGCTGCTCGCTACACAAAAGTAGCAAGTGATACTTTTAGCACAATAATTTTATTACTTTTAGCAAAATATTTAATTTTAATACAATAGTATAATATGCATTTGAACTTGTGCACAATATTGTTCAGTTATAACTCTTATCAATCTTATCAATATAATTCCATGCAGGTTTTTCTGTTGATTGACATTTAATCTCAAATGTGGTCTTGTTATTAGGTAATTCCATCTGGGAGCCAGCATCCATTCAATATATAATATCCGAAATATACTTACAGACCTCATTTATCAATTTTCATTTCATTTCCAATTTACTTCTCTACTGATTTCTGTACTGCATTCTCTAGTTTTTTTTCCTCTCAGTATGGCTTGAGTAGCAGTGAGGCATATTTATCGGAACAGATATTCACATGTAACAGAAAATACCTGTTACTCATTTACCTGTTACTACTTGTCAATACCTGTTCTTTCAAAGAACTCAAATAAGAGGCATTTTTATGTATTACTGCTGTTACTGTTAGTCTGCTGTTTTACAAAAATAAGACTGACTTTCTATCATTGTGAGGCTGTAATCCTGCCATACCTTAACTCAGGCTGCTTTTATCTTCTGGTTTTTCTTTCCATTGCCAAAATGGTTTTTTTTTGAGTAAAACTATGGATAATTATACTTATTGTATAAGACATCACTATTTTGATGGTGCTGCAGTAAATTTACACTGTTATCAAAGTCTGGTTCTTGTTTAAAAAATTGGCATGTTTCAATTTTTCTTTGTTTACATTCCAGCACAAATTCTGATGCCACACTATTATTTGGAATCATGTTTTTGGTTACTTTTATTTTGGTATTCCTCTTGCCATGAGTATTTTTACTTAAGATCCAAGTATTGCAAGTTTTGATCTACGCCAATAACACTCGACCGAAGTGCTCAACGGATCTTCAATACGGCGGTGCAACCACATAAAAATTTATACACCGTGCTTGAGCAGCCACCTTCTGCTGCAGGGCAGTCATGGAACTAAACACTGGTCACATTCTCTTCTGCTTTGTTGACAATTACACTCGCATCATAAGGATTGGAACGCACTTTGTGTTCAGGGCACATTGTGCACTTTCTCAATACAATGCATGTGCATCATCTCCGTAAGATTCCCCCTTTCAGATCTGAAAACAAATTATAGGTTAGATAGTGATCGCATTTATAAAGTATAATCGTATTAAATGTTAAAATAAGTACATGTTTGTAATAGCAACAACAAAAACTGTTTTGTTTAATGTTTTACACAGCTGTTTTAGAAATCGATATTGAATTGAGAAGAATTTTACCACTACGTTTACAAGTGAAAAATTTTGCCACCATCAAATTGTTTATGCGTGGGAGATTAGTACTTTCTTCTTTCACGGTGAAACTCTATTTTGGTTCCAGAGTTAGCGAGAATATCGAAAAAATTGATAACATCTGAGAAAATTCGAAAACATTAACCAAGTTGTTTGTTTTGTTTACATGAGCTAGAGTAGAGCTAGTGACAGACATCAAGCCAACATGGCGTGCAATGTTTTGACATTCGAAGAACAGATTAAATTTTTTATATATTGAAATTAAAAATCACATGCTTTTTCGTAAATCTATCAAAAATACATAATTGTAGATTTTTTGTAGCTTAGTGCGTCATAACATATTAAGGAAATAACCTAAAATGTAAACAAGCAACGCATATTTGAGTTGAGAAAATTAATAATCGGCCAAGTACGAGTCGGACTCGCGCACGGAGGGTTCCGAACTGTATGGGAGCCCCCCTTAAATATTTATTTTATTTTAATTTTATTATTTATTATTGAAGGGAATATAAAACTATATATTCTGTGAAATTTTCAAGCGTCTACCTAGTACTAATATATAGAGCGAATAAAGTCTGAAAATTAATAATATAGAGCGAATAAAGTCTGAAAATTCAGGTTTGTTGTATGGGAGCCCTCCTTAAATATTTATTTTATTTTGTTTTTAGTATTTGTTGTTATAGCAGCAAACGAATTACATCATCTGTGAAAATTTCAGCTGCCTAGCTATCATGGTTCATGAGATACAGCCCGACAGACAGACAGACGGACAGACGGACATCGAAGTCTTAGTAATAGGGTCCCATTTTTCCCTTTGGGTACGGAACCCTAAAAATTATAAATTGTGATTAGAAACATTTTAAGTATTTTTAATGCTATGGCTACATCTGCGCGCGAAGCTTCGCCGAGCAACAGAATTTGTGCTTGAATGTAAACAAAGAAAAATTGAAACATGCCAATTTTTTAAACAAGAACCAGACTTTGATAACAGTGTAAATTTACTGCAGCACCATCAAAATAGTGATGTCTTATACAATAAGTATAATTATCCATAGTTTTACTCAAAAAAAAACCATTTTGGCAATGGAAAGAAAAACCAGAAGATAAAAGCAGCCTGAGTTAAGGTATGGCAGGATTACAGCCTCACAATGATAGAAAGTCAGTCTTATTTTTGTAAAACAGCAGACTAACAGTAACAGCAGTAATACATAAAAATGCCTCTTATTTGAGTTCTTTGAAAGAACAGGTATTGACAAGTAGTAACAGGTAAATGAGTAACAGGTATTTTCTGTTACATGTGAATATCTGTTCCGATAAATATGCCTCACTGCTACTCAAGCCATACTGAGAGGAAAAAAAACTAGAGAATGCAGTACAGAAATCAGTAGAGAAGTAAATTGGAAATGAAATGAAAATTGATAAATGAGGTCTGTAAGTATATTTCGGATATTATATATTGAATGGATGCTGGCTCCCAGATGGAATTACCTAATAACAAGACCACATTTGAGATTAAATGTCAATCAACAGAAAAACCTGCATGGAATTATATTGATAAGATTGATAAGAGTTATAACTGAACAATATTGTGCACAAGTTCAAATGCATATTATACTATTGTATTAAAATTAAATATTTTGCTAAAAGTAATAAAATTATTGTGCTAAAAGTATCACTTGCTACTTTTGTGTAGCGAGCAGCAACTTCGAAAAATAATCAGGTCACTATAGTTAGTATTTATTTTGATCCTAAGCATGTTGCACATTTTGTTGCCATTCACGATACGTCCACATGTCCATTTGGACTGGCGGACTTCTTGTGTATGTCGAAAACGCCATCCATCGGCCCGCTGGATGTCATCCTAAAAATGGATGACATCCACGGCCCCAAATGCGTTCAGTATTACCAGTTGTGGTTTTATTACCTCGTTCATGGGCAAAAAATTGTATCTAGTAAGGATTTAACGGGTAAATAAAAATAGGTTATAGTGCATTTAGAGTTCCATTCAGTGACGTTTTTAGTTTCACCGCTCCCTATCTTAAATAAAATCTTGCTAGTTTAAAGACCCACATCCCGGTTCCTAATTGAGATGAAATGTTGCATGGATATGAAGGTATATTGCGTGACAATGTAATATTATAATAGCCAGCGTTGTCCCAAGCAGTAATAAAATGTATTTTATGACGCACTACCTATCAATTTTTTACATGCAGTAGGCTAATTATAATATATTAGGGACAAAATCTTTTCGTGGCTGGCAAGAGAGTGGCAATGCGGACGTCGTCCACGAACCGCCCGTGAATGGGCTAGAAAATGGATGCCGTCCAATAGATGAAAACCGTGTGGATGTCATCCATTTGGACTGATGGTGAATGGGGCCTATAAGATAATCAGAAATCAAAAAAAATGTAGTTAGTGGAGAAGAAATGTAGTTAATGGAGTTTCTTTTTGGAATAAAAACATTTTTCCAATCTTAAACAAACGTAACACACGTTAAAGTCCTAAGAAGAATTTAAATATTTATATCAATTTTTTATCGTACAAAATTTTGGTGTCTGTCTTAATAAAAATAACATTTCAATATAAATATGTTTTATTTCATTAAAAATAATTCTAATGTGTAGGTACAAAAGTTACACAATATACAGGGTTACTAGTTATTGAACCTATTCCTTCTAGTGGGTTATAGGGGGAGTTATTATCAACAAAGACCCCATAAGCCTCCATGCAAAAATTAACCATTTCTGAGAAAAATTGAATTACCTATGTTTATTTTCCATTTATTGATGCAAGGTGAATTAAAGGTTAATAAAAAAAAAGTTACTTAAATGTTTTTGCACAATCATTTTTAGGGTTCCGTACCCAAAGGGAAAAACGGGACCCTATTACTAAGACTTCGATGTCCGTCTGTCTGTCTGTCACCAGGCTTTATCTCATGAACCATGATAGCTAGGCAGCTGAAATTTTCACAGATGATGTATTTCGGTTGCCGCTATAACAACAAATACTAAAAACAAAATAAAATAAAAAATTAAGGGGGCTCCCATATAACAAACCTGAATTTTTAGACGTTTTTCGCTCGCTATTAATAATGGTGTCAGGTAGATGCTTGAAATTTTCACAGAATATTTAGTTTTATATTCCCTTCAATAATAAAATAAATATTTAAGGGGGGCTCCCATACAGTACGGAACCCTCCGTGTGCGAGTCTGACTCGTACTTTGCCGATTATTTATTTTTTTACTTACATAGCAGAGACATCAGGCTATCATTATAAGTAAAAAAAAAAACTGGACTCGGTGCCCACATTAATAATTATCACATGAAAACATAACAAAAATTTTCATTGGCACCTAATTAATATCTTTGATCGACAATTATAAAAAAAAAATGCCCATACATTTGGCGTGCAGATTATTTTAAAAACAACTGCATACTTTTAGCTTTCTAATGAGGTATTTATTATAATCTAACATTGGTCACGTCACGACTCACTAGATAGAAATAATCGGCCAAGTACGAGTCGGACTCGCGCACGGAGGGTCCCGTAGGTACTGTATGGGAGCCCCCCTTGAATATTTATTTTATTTTAATTTTATTATTTATTATTGAAGGGAATATAAAACTAAATATTCTGTGAAAGTTTCAAGCATCTACCAGGTACCATTATTAATATAGAGCGAAAAACGTCTAAAAAATCAGGTTTGTTGTATGAGAGCCCCCCTTGAATATTTATTTTATTCTCTTTTTAGTACTTGTTGTTATAGCGGCAACAGAAATACATCATCTGTGAAAATTTCAGCTGCCTAGCTATCATGGTTCATGAGATACAGCCCGGTGACAGACAGACGGACATCGAAGTCTTAGTAATAGGGTCCCGTTTTTCCCTTTGGGTACGGAACCCTAAAAACGATTCACAAAGAGGTCGTAGAAGATTTTAAGAAAACCGTTATTTATTACTTGCTCCAGATTACGTCCCCTTTCAACAAACACGGGATTTAGACCCTTATTATCCGCCACGAACGATTATTGTTCCATTTGCACTTATTATTATTATCAGCCGTAGGACGTCCACTGCTGGGCATAAGCCTCCACTATGGATTTCCAATAGGCCCGGTTGGAAGCGGCCTGCATCCAGCGCTTTCCTGCGGTCTTAATAATATCGTTGGCCGAGCACCACACGCTCGTTTTTCGGTTGCCCAATGTTTATCTACAGCTATTAAGAATGTTATTTCTAAAAGTTCTTGAGACGCCTGGGAACACCTCCTGACTTTTCCTTACTTGTGCTTTACGTACATTCGGACCCAACAAACAAAAAATCCCTAACCACTAGGGTAAAGGAAAATTGCGCAAAGTACCTACAGCGCATGGGAAGAGAACCCTTTAGATTAAGTATGAAAGCATGATTCCGCCAACAAGGCAGAATTTAATTTTTTAAGAAAGTAATTTTTTGGGCTGTTCCCTACGTATTTGGAAAGTTGTTAGGATCAAGTGAATGGATTAACGGGAAGGATTATTGGGTAGATGATAAATGAATGCTACAGATAAACATGGACAGGAGTATAAAAATAATTGGTCCGATACATTACGCTAAAATCTCAAACTATTAATATTTGGCCAGGAAAAATAGTTACAATGGGCTGAAAAGTCGGGTGCTTGCGAGGAGTGGAAACACCCGAACATAACTTCGGTTAAAAAGAGAGGAAAACTCGCGGTGAACGGTATCGATAAAATTTTTCCAATTTTAGAAAAACATCACAATTAAACTTTGAAGAATTATCCGTGTTTATGAAGGGTGTTTCCGTGTATTTACTAAGTGAGTTCTTATAGGCTGGGTGGTTTGCCCTGGTGTAAGCATTTTTAAGCCATCTGAAGGCCTCTGACATGGCTAAACGGTTAAAATTACCGGGACTTACAATTTAATGTGTCATCCGAGCCACGACAGCGCTCAGTTGTACCCCTGATCAC
This sequence comes from Hypomecis atomaria, assembly GCA_964007245.1. Lineage (NCBI taxonomy): Eukaryota > Metazoa > Arthropoda > Insecta > Lepidoptera > Geometridae > Hypomecis > Hypomecis atomaria. The sequence continues at coordinate 27,000,276 of OZ023279.1, forward strand.
CCATATGAACACTGACTGCTATCAACGTTGCTTAACTTTGTTGATCGCTAACGAACGCCTAATCAATCTATGCTATGAGCACCACACGCGCACGTTGTATGTACGTACTACCGTAACCACAAATAAGGTACATCCAGGGACGTTTTATCTCCGGACTAGACATGCACTACGATTAGCATTCAATTTCATTACATTCTGTCAGCTTTACGTCAAGCGCAGGGGAGGAGGTGTTCACTGAAGTTTAGACCTAATGTGCATGGAAATAAAGTCGAAATGTTATTGGGTGACAGATTCATGAAGCTGAGCCAGCGAGAACAATGCAGCTCAGTTGCTGATAATCCATTTTCGCCTTGATTACTAAGACGCTTAAGTCTAAAATAACTTGTTACTTCAATTTTTCATGAGAAATCATCGGAATCGAAGTTGTTTGATATTTGATTTTCAGCGACTTGAAATTTTGCATCCGGGGGTTTTCGGGGTCGCCAATTACGAATCTGAAATTAGTTTTTCGATATCTTTTTTTTTAAAGATGGCCGCCATACATTGCATCTTTTCATCTTTAGATAGTTGTTTTGAGGAAACTATTAGCAATGACATAAAACTAAATGCAGATTTGTATATAGATGGAATAATGGTTTGAGAAAAAAGTGGTGAACTTCCGAAGGTCAACTCCTGGCTTTGGACCCCCGTCGGATCTCGGAAACAGTGGGGTTTAGAGATGTACTTTCTTCACACCACATTGAGTACTACCTTGGTCCTTTTAGAAAAGATTAAAAAAAACCTTGGCTCCCATACATGAAGAAATGAAATGAAACCACCAACTATTTTAAAAAAATATCGATCCTACAAAAAGTTGATGGGAATCAAAGTTGTAGAAAATCTAATTTCAAACAACTTTTGTTCCCATAACTTCTGCTGTAAAATTGAAATAACACAAGTTATTGAAGAAATGAAATGGTACCACAAACTATTTAAAAAAATATCGATCCTACAAAAAGGTGACGGGAATCAAAGTTGTAGAAAATCTAATTTCAAACAACTTTTGTTCCCATAACTTCTGCTGTAAAATTGAAATAACGCAAGTTATTGAAGAAATGAAATGGTACCACCAACTATTAACAAAAAATATCGATCCTACAAAAAGTTGATGGGAATCAAAGTTGTAGAAAATCTTATTTCAAACAACTTTTGTTCCTATGACTTCTGCTGTAAAATTGATATAACACAAGTTATTGAAGAAATGAAATGGTACCACCAACTATTTAAAAAAATATCGATCCTACAAAAAGTTGATGGGAATCAAAGTTGTAGAAAATCTAATTTCAAACAACTTTTGTTCCTATAACTTTTGCTATAAAATTGAAATACCACAAGTTATTGAAGAAATGAAATGGTACCACCAACTATTTAAAAAAAAAATCGATCCTACAAAAAGTTGACGGGAATTAAAGTTGTAGAAAATCTAATTTCAAACAACTTTTGTTCCCATAACTTCTGCTGTAAAATTGAAATAACACAAGTTATTGAAGAAATGAAATGGTACCACCAACTATTAACAAAAAATATCGATCCTACAAAAAGTTGATGGGAATCAAAGTTGTAGAAAATCTAATTTCAAACAACTTTTGTTCCCATAACTTCTGCTGTAAAATTGAAATAACACAAGTTATTGAAGAAATGAAATGGTACCACCAACTATTTAAAAAAAATATCGATCCTACAAAAAGTTGATGGGAATCAAAGTTGTAGAAAATCTAATTTCAAACAACTTTTGTTCCCATAACTTCTGCTGTAAACTTGAAATAACACAAGTTATTGAAGATATGAAATGGTACTACAAACTATTTAAAAAAAATATCGATCCTACTAAAAGTTGACGGGAATTAAAGTTGTAGAAAATCTAATTTCAAACAACTTTTGTTCCCATAACTTCTGTTGAAAAATTGAAATAACACAAGTTATTGAAGAAATGAAATGGTACCACCAACTATTTAAAAAAAATATCGATCCTACAAAAAGTTGATGGGAATCAAAGTTGTAGAAAATCTAATTTCAAACAACTTTTGTTCCCATAACTTACATTATCGCCCTACGGCGAATCTTCGTCTGCGGACGATAATGTGGCCGGGTACTTCGCGCCAACGCGAAGCATCGCGCGAAGCTTCGGTTTGTCGCGACAACATTCGCTTGGGTGGCTACACTTGGGCTTCCCTGTCGCGCAGAGTCCAGTGTTGCCAACAACATTTGTTTATTTATTTACCATTTTATTGCACACCATTTGTACTAAAGGAGGACTTAGCGCTAAAAACCCTTAGGTGTAAGACAATGGAATGTTAGCATGAACAAACGAGAATGATAAATTAACTAAGATCAACACAATATAAAATCTAAAACTAGTAGTTCTCCAAACAGTAGACTGCGCGGCACATTTTTTTAACTTAAAACTTCATAAGCCTATAATCTCGACCGATTTGGTTCATACTCGCAAATATTGTACTGCATGTAACTCTGCACTGCAAATGACAGAACTACTTCTCAACTCGAGAATAGAATTGCATCAGTGCCCTTGGGTCAGAGGATACCAAAGGTGCGATCTGGAGCAATCTGGGATGTAGAATTATATGAATTGGAAAACCTATGCGCGCACCCAGAGTTCTCTAATTCGACTGACTGACTAACCTTGGCACTAAGGTCATCGACCTTGACACCAAAGTCATCGACCTTGACTCCGAGACCATCGACTTTGACTCCGAGATCATCGACCTTCACTCCGAGATCATCGACCTTCACTCCGAGATCATCGACCTTGACTCTGAGACCATCGACCTTGACTCCGGGATCATCGACCTTGACTCCAAAATTATCGACCATGATTTATCTTGACTGAGCATCCAGCTTGACTGACCTTGATACCAAGATCGACCTTGACTTGACTTGGAATTTGTCATAGTCGATCTTATTCTACCACTCAAGCTCTTTCTTTTGATCCCATATTGAGGGAGATATGAAAAAACATCATGTAATTTACTATTCTGTGGCGGCCATCTTGGTTTTGAAATTAATTAGTTAACACTTACTGCAATTATTATGCTATTAGCTAAGCCTTATAATTTTAAACCCAATTACCCACATTGAGGAAGTTGTGAAAAAATATCATCATCATCATCATTATTATCTGCGGTAAGACGTCCACTGCTGAACATGGGCCTCCCCGATGGAATTTCAATAGGCCCGGTCGGAAACGGCTTGGATTCATAAGTCGGTGAATGTCCTACGCTGCGCGTGCTGGTGCGTGGTCTCCGTTAGAGAACTTTACAAACAAACGAAAATCGTAAATCAACTAAGATCAACACATGAAATCTAAAATAAAAACGAATACAAAATATCGTCATCATTTTATCAGCAATAGAACATCCACTGCTGGACATGGGCCTCTTCTATAGATTTTCAATTTTTAGAGGGGCGGTAATGTTTAACAATAAATAATAAAAATATTTAGTAAATATTTGAACCATTTATCGCAAATATTTTATATTTATAGCAATTTTTAATATATTTTTATCGCAACTACAAATTCGTACCAATTAAAAGGAGCACGGAATTTTTCATTACTTATTTTGTGGCGAGGACGGGAAATTCTTTTTCTTTGAATGATATTTTGTAGCGACTGGTAACAACGTCTATGCTTGTGGGAAATCCCCACCGTTTATAATAATCAGCGAGAATGAATAGCTCTGTGGAGAATGACTTTAGCATGAATGTTGGAACGCACGATAAGCATGAACGAATTGTGAAACAGTGCCGGATGTACGTAATGACATGTAAGAGTGAAAGAGAGAAATAGTGTGATGCGTGAATGAGATAGATAGATAGATAGGTACCATTTCATTTCTTCAATAACTTGTGTTATTTCAATTTTACAGCAGAAGTTATGAGAACAAAAGTTGTTTGAAATTAGATTTTCTACAACTTTGATTCCCATCAACTTTTTGTAGGATCGATATTTTTTTTAAATAGTTGGTGGTACCATTTCATTTCTTCAATAACTTGTGGTATTTCAATTTTATAGCAAAAGTTATAGGAACAAAAGTTGTTTGAAATTAGATTTTCTACAACTTTGATTCCCATCAACTTTTTGTAGGATCGATATTTTTTTAAATAGTTGGTGGTACCATTTCATTTCTTCAATAACTTGTGTTATATCAATTTTACAGCAGAAGTCATAGGAACAAAAGTTGTTTGAAATAAGATTTTCTACAACTTTGATTCCTATCAACTTTTTGTAGGATCGATATTTTTTGTTAATAGTTGGTGGTACCATTTCATTTCTTCAATAACTTGTGTTATTTCAATTTTACAGCAGAAGTTATGGGAACAAAAGTTGTTTGAAATTAGATTTTCTACAACTTTGATTCCCGTCACCTTTTTGTAGGATCGATATTTTTTTTAAATAGTTGGTGGTACCATTTCATTTCTTCAATAACTTGTGTCATTTCAATTTTACAGCAGAAGTTATGGGAACAAAAGTTGTTTGAAATTAGATTTTCTACAACTTTGATTCCCATCAACTTTTTGTAGGATCGATATTTTTTTTAAATAGTTGGTGGTACCATTTCATTTCTTCAATAACTTGTGTTATTTCAATTTTTCAACAGAAGTTATGGGAACAAAAGTTGTTTGAAATTAGATTTTCTACAACTTTAATTCCCGTCAACTTTTAGTAGGATCGATATTTTTTTTAAATAGTTTGTAGTACCATTTCATATCTTCAATAACTTGTGTTATTTCAATTTTACAGCAGAAGTTATGGGAACAAAAGTTGTTTGAAATTAGATTTTCTACAACTTTGATTCCCATCAACTTTTTGTAGGATCGATATTTTTTTTAAATAGTTGGTGGTACCATTTCATTTCTTCAATAACTTGTGTTATTTCAATTTTACAGCAGAAGTTATGGGAACAAAAGTTGTTTGAAATTAGATTTTCTACAACTTTGATTCCCATCAACTTTTTGTAGGATCGATATTTTTTGTTAATAGTTGGTGGTACCATTTCATTTCTTCAATAACTTGTGTTATTTCAATTTTACAGCAGAAGTTATGGGAACAAAAGTTGTTTGAAATTAGATTTTCTACAACTTTAATTCCCGTCAACTTTTTGTAGGATCGATTTTTTTTTTAAATAGTTGGTGGTACCATTTCATTTCTTCAATAACTTGTGGTATTTCAATTTTATAGCAAAAGTTATAGGAACAAAAGTTGTTTGAAATTAGATTTTCTACAACTTTGATTCCCATCAACTTTTTGTAGGATCGATATTTTTTTAAATAGTTGGTGGTACCATTTCATTTCTTCAATAACTTGTGTTATATCAATTTTACAGCAGAAGTCATAGGAACAAAAGTTGTTTGAAATAAGATTTTCTACAACTTTGATTCCCATCAACTTTTTGTAGGATCGATATTTTTTGTTAATAGTTGGTGGTACCATTTCATTTCTTCAATAACTTGTGTTATTTCAATTTTACAGCAGAAGTTATGGGAACAAAAGTTGTTTGAAATTAGATTTTCTACAACTTTGATTCCCGTCACCTTTTTGTAGGATCGATATTTTTTTAAATAGTTTGTGGTACCATTTCATTTCTTCAATAACTTGTGTTATTTCAATTTTACAGCAGAAGTTATGGGAACAAAAGTTGTTTGAAATTAGATTTTCTACAACTTTGATTCCCATCAACTTTTTGTAGGATCGATATTTTTTTTAAATAGTTGGTGGTACCATTTCATTTCTTCAATAACTTGTGTTATTTCAATTTTACAGCAAAAGTTATAGGTACAAAAGTTGTTTGAAATTAGATTTTCTACAACTTTGATTCCCATCAACTTTTTGTAGGATCGATATTTTTTTTAAATAGTTGGTGGTACCATTTCATTTCTTCAATAACTTGTGTTATTTCAATTTTACAGCAGCAGTTATGGGAACAAAAAATGTTTGAAATTAGATTTTCTACAACTTTGATTGCCATCAACTTTTTGTAGGATCGATATTTTTTTTAAATAGTTGGTGGTACCATTTCATTTTTTCAATAACTTGTGTTATTTCAATTTTACAGCAGAAGTTATGGGAACAAAAGTTGTTTGAAATTAGATTTTCTACAACTTTGATTCCCATCAACTTTTTGTAGGATCGATATTTTTTGTTAATAGTTGGTGGTACCATTTCATTTCTTCAATAACTTGTGTTATTTCAATTTTACAGCAGAAGTTATGGGAACAAAAGTTGTTTGAAATTAGATTTTCTACAACTTTGATTCCTATCAACTTTTTGTAGGATCGATATTTTTTTAAATAGTTTGTGGTACCATTTCATATCTTCAATAACTTGTGTTATCTCAATTTTAAAGCAAAGTTATGGGAACAAAAGATGTTTAAAATTTGATTTTCTACAACTTTGATTCCCGTCACCTTTTTGTAGGATCGATATTTTTTTTAAATAGTTGGTGGTACCATTTCATTTCTTCAATAACTTGTGTTATTTCAATTTTACAGCAGAAGTTATGGGAACAAAAGTTGTTTGAAATTAGATTTCCTACAACTTTAATTCCCGTCAACTTTTTGTAGGATCGATTTTTTTTTTAAATAGTTGGTGGTACCATTTCATTTCTTCAATAACTTGTGTTATTTCAATTTTACAGCAGAAGTTATGGGAACAAAAGTTGTTTGAAATTAGATTTTCTACAACTTTGATTCCCATCAACTTTTTGTAGGATCGATATTTTTTTAAAATAGTTGGTGGTTTCATTTCATTTCTTCAATAACTTGTTACTTCAATTTTTCATGAGAAATCATCGGAATCGAAGTTGTTTGATATTTGATTTTCAGCGACTTGAAATTTTGCATCCGGGGGTTTTCGGGGTCGCCAATTACGAATCTGAAATTAGTTTTTCGATATCTTTTTTTTTAAAGATGGCCGCCATACATTGCATCTTTTCATCTTTAGATAGTTGTTTTGAGGAAACTATTAGCAATGACATAAAACTAAATGCAGATTTGTATATAGATGGAATAATGGTTTGAGAAAAAAGTGGTGAACTTCCGAAGGTCAACTCCTGGCTTTGGACCCCCGTCGGATCTCGGAAACAGTGGGGTTTAGAGATGTACTTTCTTCACACCACATTGAGTACTACCTTGGTCCTTTTAGAAAAGATTAAAAAAAACCTTGGCTCCCATACAAAAAAACATGGCCGCCATACAAATAATGTTTGAACCAAGGTTGTAGACAATTTACTGGAACGATTTCGAAAATTCTTTCATCATTAGAATTGTACTTTACCACTCAAACACATAAGTTTTATTTTATTTCAGTTATGTTACGTTTACAGCGTAAAATATTGAAAATTGTAAAAAAAGTCGGCAAAAAATGAAATTTTGAGACTTTTTAAGCGCGTGCGCTGACTACATAGTAAGTCCTACATGAAAATGATGTACTTCAAAAATAACCGGCTTTATTAGGTCTACATAATAGTCCGCGACAGCATATATCTATCTCTTCAGGTTTTTGCAGTATATCAACTTTGGTCACTTTAAAGTGAACGCGAAATTGTAGGTAATTTTCAAAACTGTTTTGACAAACACAGTATTAATCCTTATCCAATTGAATCCTTTTGTTAGCTTTGTCATTTCAAGGAGAACAAAATTGTCATTAACAACAAATCAATCCAACGCGTAGTTTAAAAGAAAATTAAATGGCAATATTAAAAATACAACCCAATAAAAAATACGCGACGCGCTTTAGTAATAACTTAAACTTATTCTGTGCCTCGACAAGACGGATCACTATGACATAAATATAGGTATACGTAAATTATGGTTGATATTTCAAGCGCTATTTTGAACCTTACCGTCATAGAAATAAATACAGGAATAGATGTTTTACATTTTATTACTCACTCATTTAGATAGTTGTAAGAGATAGGAAAAAACTGATTGTAGGTTTGTATGGAGATAAAAATATAATCGGGAGAAATAATGACAAAATCTCGGAAGGTCAATTCTTTAACCTGGACCCCTAAGAGATCTCAAAAACGATGGGGTTTAGAGATGTACTTTCTTCGGAAAATATTGAGTACTACCTTGGTACTTTTTGGAACAATTAAAAACACATGGCCGCCATACAAATTTTACTTAGGTACGCCATACATTGCATCCTTTTCATCTTTAGATAGTTGTTTTGAGGAAACTATTAGCTTTGACAAAAAAATGACTAACTTAAACCTATTCTGTGCCACGAATATCAAACGCCAAAATGCCACGTGAATATCCAACGAAATATTGAGTAGATTAATTATATCAGTGGTTTAATGTTCAATATACCTACTCGTAATAATATGCTTCAAGTAGAAGAGTATAAAGTGGAAGCCCTATTTTGAACCTTACCGCCATAGAAATAAATACAGAAATAGATACTAAGATTAAGGGAGAGTTTTTTTATAGGCATAAGTAGCTACGTGTGGGGCTGTCCATTAATCATGTGAGGCTTGAAAGGGGGGGGAGGGGTTCATAAAAAATCACGAAATATCACAAGGGGGAAGGGGGGGTAAAGTAATATATCACGTGTACTTATTTTTTCTGCAAGCGCGCGATACTCAACCGAAAAGCGGCGTTACATGTATTTATTTTTAGTCAAACGCGTACAAAATCGAAAACGGCTTGTAGTGTGACCTTGATCCGCCGTTGCCAGGCAACGAACGAAGTGAAGTTCCCGCGAGCCGCGACAATTATTATTGTCCGCCGGACTCAACGTCGATCGAGAGAGATTCTCTCCGTAGTGCGCGAAAATGATGACGCCGAGTAGCTTGATGAAACCGATGTTGATCTTCAACAAAGCACTGTGCCAACAACTGACTTGCAAGATGCTTATCCAGTTATTGGTGTTGAAGAAAGTCTTGCTAATCCGTGGTCTGAAAATATTGTACATTAAATAATGTCCATATACTAGTACAAAAAACTTTTTCGCATTTCTTTCATAATTTTTATGTCAGTCAAAAACAAACTGCAACCTTTCTGTCTACCTCTGAACGTTATTATGGTAGTCTTTAATTTTCTATAATAAAATTAGATGATACTTATACCAGTATTTTGCCAAAAAATGCCAAAAAAACATCACGTGATTAATGGATGGCCCCTGTCGAGAGTAGGTACCCACCTTTTTAACCGACTTCCAAAAAGGAGGAGGTTCTATGTTTTTGTGTAAGTATTTTTTTGTGTAATGTAAACAATTCGAGCGAAATATTTGAATTTTGTACACGATGGAAGGCGGTTATGCCATTATTTATGAAAAATAATATTGAGTAGCTGATTTTCTCAGAGCCTGGTTGGTCTGTTATTTTCCATACAAATGTATTACGCTGTTTTCTTCCTGGAAAGTACTTATAGGGCTTCAATTTTTGTCATAAAATTAAATTTTGCTGTTTAGACCCTGTCTTTTCTTTTTCTTAATAAATTAATCAGCAGGAAAAATATGACCCTTCAAAATCGCAAAAAAATCACCATTATTACCGACGTCTTTAGAGACCTACCAGAAGAGACTAAATAATATCTAACAAAATATAAAATGACAGAATCATGAACACATATTTTTTTAAAATTTTGACATATAAAAATACTTGATTGAAATAGTTTTTGAAGAAGAAAACAGCGTAATACGAAACGTTGTCTCGCCAAGTTTTTTGTAGGTAAATCGCTCTGAGCTGCAATTGTCCCTATCGCACGATGCGGGGGCAGGGTCGAGGTAAGGGAGGTTCAAAGTGCTCAAACCTACACAAGTACGTACACAAGCACTAGGGATGTAGTAATAGTCGATATTTTTGTCGATGCTCTAGTGATGTCCATCGATATCGATGTTTATTCAAAATATTAGTTATTTTTTCCAATCTTATGATTTGACCGTTGTATGTTTGTTACTTATGAAGAAAAGATTTTATGTATGGAATATGGGCGTTTAGTTGCTGCGACATGTTGCAGCGATTATACAGAATATCGTGTTGTATCCGCAGACATCTAAATGAGTTAGGCGCAGAATAACCAATTCGCATAATGCCGAAGTAATCCGGGAATGCTCAATTCTACGAAAGCATAATTCTATGAAGGCCCAATTCTCAAAATGGCAACATAGTTTTGATTTGGAAATTTTCAAAAAAAAATCACACATATTAAATACATATAAGAGCTTACAGGTACCTAAAACAACCTCCTTTGGCGAGTTAAGTACATCATAACTTTTACTATGGGACCGACCAGAGCCGAATCCGCGAGAAATATCAACTATACCATAGAAAAAGTCCGTTGATAATGGACAAAGTGTATGGAACAGCTGGTTTTTATCGCCAATTCGGAGTTAGTTGCTCCCATAGTAAAAGTTGTTCTTTTTAAACCTATTAACTTTGCCCTAAAGAGGTAGTGCTCAGCACAGAATGCTCAATTCTCAAAATGGCAAAATAATTTCAAAGACTCTTTAATAATTTCAAAGATTTTTGCCAGTATAGGTAGCGCCAAACAAGTCGGCGGATGCGATGTTAGCCGCAGATGACACTTCGCCGTAATTCGCTAATTATTGCGCATGTGTGCACAATGTCGACGCCGCGTGGCGTAGTGGTAAGCACAGGCGTGCATGCGGGAGGCATGAGGTTGGCGGGCGGGTGTGCCCCGGCGTCTTGTATCTCAAACTCAAACTCAATTCAATATTGCAACATATGAAATTTACATGCGGTTTTTAGTTAACATGTTTTGTAAAGTTATACATATGACCCTATTAGGGTATGGCAATTTTATTATTTGTATTGGAACGATTTATTATTACGTTTTCTAGATTATCGTTAAAAAATTCGTCTAATGTATAATAATGCATTTCGTCTAATGCATTTCGATAATAGGATAATTTTTAGTTGTTTTATGAAACAGTTATCTCTTTCGATATATTTTAAATTATTTGGCAATTTAGTATTTTTAGAGTCATAGAATTTGGGCTAGAACTGTGCATTGTTCTCTCTGGCCCCCGCGCATACCTATATTTTGCCTTTTGCGCAGCGTTCTGCGCCTAACTTTCCATCCGCCGACTTGTGTGGCGCGGATTATACGTGAGATTCATTCGAGAAAACAGCCCCATTGGCCATCCGTTCATTGAACTATGTGCCTTGCCCTCTGTCATTTTAACTTGCCAATCCACTGAGTTTGAAGAGAGCTGAAAAGTTTAATTAGAAGTGCTTTAAATGCTTTAATCAGTTCATATCTACCTACTTTTTTTTTTTTAATTAAATTTTCTAACCACAGACTCCAGGGTCTATGCCCTTTGTTAACTAAAATTTACAATTATTAGATTATACTATCAAAGAGAGTTAGTAGTAGGTACTTGAAATAGCCTAAGTTAGTCAATGCACTGCGTGAATGCCACGAGCAGACCGGCGACCCGCATGCAGCACCCGCCCCCCGACCGCCTAAGCAATAGCAATCGTAATAGCAATCGTTTATGACTTCATTTTAGACATTTGGCACCGCCTTTGTGACGTTAGCCATCAATAATTGCTTTGCGCGGATTGCGAAAGCAATCGTTGAATGAACAATTTTGATGGCTAACGTCACATAGGCGGTGCCAAATGTCTAAAATGAAGTCATAAACGATTGCTATTACGATTGCTATTGCTTAGGCGGTCGGGGGGCCGATCACGAGTGTGACACATGTGCCAGCCATCATTCTCCTCGACCATATTTGAGGGAGGAGAACCACCCGACACATGATGCCGCCGCAAGAAGGTCTACCTACTTTGTAGATGTTCTATCTTGTATTACCTACTATGGTGTGTGTCCTACCCACTGCTGCTTTAATTTGCTAACTGTTTTAGTTTTTTTAAACGTGTTTAAAGTATTACCAAGGTATGACAAGCCGTTCTCTAAACAGTAAACCTCGCATCTGTTTTATTGAATCCTCTATTATTTTTATACTATAGAACTAACAGAAATATGGAAATAGCAGAATGAAAATATTGTAGGTACCATATAAAAGGCAAGAAGTTTTAGATGTGCAGGTAGGTATACAGTAATATAACGAGACCAAATTACTTACTAAGACTCCTCTGTCCGTCTGTCTGTTGGTCACTAGGCTGTACCTACGAGTATCTCATGAATCGTAATAGCTAAACAGTTAAAATTTGCACAGATGATGTATTTCCGTTTCCATTATAACAACAAATACTAACTAAAAATAGAATGAAATAAATATCGACTTCAACTATGTACAGAATTCGCGCGGATCGAAGTAGCATTTTTCACATTATTGTTGATTTATCAAATATGGCTCAGCCGATTTTAAGAAAATTTAAATAGGACCAACTTCGACGTATACCCTTTCCAATAAAAAAAAAATAGGTACGCGTCGAATTGCGTACCTCCTCCGTTTCATCGGTCAATAAATAGAATAAAATACCTACTATACTTATTCATTACAATTCATTACATTACATTCATTCAAACAGATGTGAGTTTTTGCACGATAATTATTAATAATGACAACAGGTAGACGCTTGACATATTCTCAGAGTATTTAGTAATATAATATTTCAATTTAAAAAACAAATAATTTAAATACATAATTGGCTCCCATACGGTACGAACCCTTTCAAGCGCGAGTCCATATTTATTTTAGTTTGTAGAAGAACTATGTTAGACATTTAAATTAAAAATAATTAACTTAAAATTAGAAAGAAGTAATTTCAGTCAAAATATATAATGTAAACTGCAACGCATACAGAAATCAAATAGCGAAATTACTACTTTTAATCCCTGCTTTGGGTTCAAGATCAATTGTATAATTATGATGTTAGTTGGGTACATATTATGTTTTTGTACAACAATAATGAAATAATTTGAAAGAAAATAAATACTATGTCACAAATAATGTAGCTTCCTAATGGCAGAAAAATAAGTAATCATTGGCAGGATTATTTTTGTTTGCTTTCCACCATACCTACTAGGAAACCAGATTATACGTAGAATACGCGTAAGATAGCTCTACGTACGGCCAAAATCAGGAACAAATTTTATGCTGCCAGGGAATACGGAATGCTAGTGAAATAACGTACGTGGCGCCACGACTCGCGCGCAGAGTTATCTTGTGCGCACTCTACGTGATATCATATTTTGCTACAATTCAAAATCAAATTTCGGTCGGCCACGCTCGCGCTGGTTCCGTGAGGCGCGGGTGGGGGGGACAGTTCGAGCGCATCACACACACATTGAAGCTCAGCTTGGGCGCATCTCGGGACGGCAATTGTTTAGTCCAAATACCTATTTCTCAATTTCTTCGTCACTAGGATATCCTCTTGACCGAGCTAACGAAGTGAGAATAGTCAGGAGACCAAATCGAAAGCAAAATCGTCGAATTAATAGGGATATTAAATCGATGATTTTGCTTTCGTATGCACGGATATTGATTTTCCTCTAGGTACCTATATAGGTCGCATTTTTTTAACGAATCTCGACGCAGTGACGAAACTTGTACAAAGGTTCTTAAATCTATACCTATATGAATGTTTTTGTCGTCGGTGATTTTGAGTGAGGGGGGAAGTGGGGGGGAGGGGGACCACCTCGGGAGTATACCCTTGCGAACTAAAAAGGATATTTTTTGATTCAGTTCACAGTTCACATAGAACCTCCTCCTTTTTGGAAGTCGGTTAAAAAACTATACGTTACCTACTTATAATGGAATATCAAACGAGATATTGAATAGAAGAATTAAGTACTTATATCAGTTTTTATGATGATGATATTTTTTTTAGATTATATGTTTTGATGTTTGTAAAGTTCTCAAATGGAAACCACGTACCTACCGGCAAACGCAGCGTAGGACGTCCACCGGCTCGTTGAACCATTGATAAAAGCCGATGGATGCAAGCTGTATCCAACCAGGATTTTTGAAAATCCATAGGGGAGGCCCATGTCCAGCAGTGGACATCCTACTGCTAATATATCATACGTCCACCAAGTCGGTCAACGTCCACCGTACTATGTGCCCTGCCTATTGCTATTCCACCTTTCTAATCGTAATCCTAGATAGGGGAGAAGAGGCGGGTTGGTTATAATATAATATTTATGAATTCTACTGGTTTTCCAAAAAGTACTATAAATCTACCACACTACCAAATTTACATCGAAAATCTACCATGATAGTAGTCAATCTACTTCACTCTGGCAAGAAAACATCGCGCGATGTTTAGCGCGCCAATCTTCGCTGCAGGTGTGGCCAGAAACTTCGTCTGCGCCCGACGACGATGTACATCGCGCGAAGCTTCCGGCGAAGCTTCGCGCGCAGATGTAGCCATAGCATTTAGCTTCGCGCGATGTACATCGTCGTCGGGCGCAGACGAAGTTTCTTGCTATGGCTACATCTGCGCGCGAAGCTTCGCCGGAAGCTTCGCGCGATGTACATCGTCGTCGGGCGCAGACGAAGTTTCTGGCCACACCTGCAGCGAAGATTGGCGCGCTAAACATCGCGCGATGTTTTCTTGCCAGAGTGAAGTAGATTGACTACTATCATGGTAGATTTTCGATGTAAATTTGGTAGTGTGGTAGATTTATAGTACTTTTTGGAAAACCAGTAGAATTCATAAATATTATATTATAACCAACCCGCCTCTTCTCCCCTATCTAGGATTACGATTAGAAAGGTGGAATAGCAATAGGCAGGGCACATAGTACGGTGGACGTTGACCGACTTGGTGGACGTATGATATATTAGCAGTAGGATGTCCACTGCTGGACATGGGCCTCCCCTATGGATTTTCAAAAATCCTGGTTGGATACAGCTTGCATCCATCGGCTTTTATCAATGGTTCAACGAGCCGGTGGACGTCCTACGCTGCGTTTGCCGGTAGGTACGTGGTTTCCATTTGAGAACTTTACAAACATCAAAACATATAATCTAAAAAAAATATCATCATCATAAAAACTGATATAAGTACTTAATTCTTCTATTCAATATCTCGTTTGATATTCCATTATAAGTAGGTAACGTATAGTTTTTTAACCGACTTCCAAAAAGGAGGAGGTTCTATGTGAACTGTGAACTGAATCAAAAAATATCCTTTTTAGTTCGCAAGGGTATACTCCCGAGGTGGTCCCACTTCCCCCCTCACTCAAAATCACCGACGACAAAAACATTCATATAGGTATAGATTTAAGAACCTTTGTACAAGTTTCGTCACTGCGTCGAGATTCGTTAAAAAAATGCGACCTATATAGGTACCTAGAGGAAAATCAATATCCGTGCATACGAAAGCAAAATCATCGATTTAATATCCCTATTAATTCGACGATTTTGCTTTCGATTTGGTCTCCTGACTATTCTCACTTCGTTAGCTCGGTCAAGAGGATATCCTAGTGACGAAGAAATTGAGAAATAGGTATTTGGACTAAACAATTGCCGTCCCGAGATGCGCCCAAGCTGAGCTTCAATGTGTGTGTGATGCGCTCGAACTGTCCCCCCCACCCGCGCCTCACGGAACCAGCGCGAGCGTGGCCGACCGAAATTTGATTTTGAATTGTAGCAAAATATGATATCACGTAGAGTGCGCACAAGATAACTCTGCGCGCGAGTCGTGGCGCCACGTACGTTATTTCACTAGCATTCCGTATTCCCTGGCAGCATAAAATTTGTTCCTCATTTTGGCCGTACGTAGAGCTATCTTACGCGTATTCTACGTATAATCTGGTTTCCTAGTAGGTATGGCGGAAAGCAAACAAAAATAATCCTGCCAATGATTACTTATTTTTCTGCCATTAGGAAGCTACATTATTTGTGACATAGTATTTATTTTCTTTCAAATTATTTCATTATTGTTGTACAAAAACATAATATGTACCCAACTAACATCATAATTATACAATTGATCTTGAACCCAAAGCAGGGATTAAAAGTAGCAATTTCGCTATTTGATTTCTGTATGCGTTGCAGTTTACATTATATATTTTGACTGAAATTACTTCTTTCTAATTTTAAGTTAATTATTTTTAATTTAAATGTCTAACATAGTTCTTCTACAAACTAAAATAAATATGGACTCGCGCTTGAAAGGGTTCGTACCGTATGGGAGCCAATTATGTATTTAAATTATTTGTTTTTTAAATTGAAATATTATATTACTAAATACTCTGAGAATATGTCAAGCGTCTACCTGTTGTCATTATTAATAATTATCGTGCAAAAACTCACATCTGTTTGAATGAATGTAATGTAATGAATTGTAATGAATAAGTATAGTAGGTATTTTATTCTATTTTTTGACCGATGAAACGGAGGAGGTACGCAATTCGACGCGTACCTATTTTTTTTTTTATTGGAAAGGGTATACGTCGAAGTTGGTCCTATTTAAATTTTCTTAAAATCGGCTGAGCCATATTTGATAAATCAACAATAATGTGAAAAATGCTACTTCGATCCGCGCGAATTCTGTACATAGTTGAAGTCGATATTTATTTCATTCTATTTTTAGTTAGTATTTGTTGTTATAATGGAAACGGAAATACATCATCTGTGCAAATTTTAACTGTTTAGCTATTACGATTCATGAGATACTCGTAGGTACAGCCTAGTGACCAACAGACAGACGGACAGAGGAGTCTTAGTAAGTAATTTGGTCTCGTAATATTACTGTATACCTACCTGCACATCTAAAACTTCTTGCCTTTTATATGGTACCTACAATATTTTCATTCTGCTATTTCCATATTTCTGTTAGTTCCATAGTATAAAAATAATAGAGGATTCAATAAAACAGATGCGAGGTTTACTGTTTAGAGAACGGCTTGTCATACCTTGGTAATACTTTAAACACGTTTAAAAAAACTAAAACAGTTAGCAAATTAAAGCAGCAGTGGGTAGGACACACACCATAGTAGGTAATACAAGATAGAACATCTACAAAGTAGGTAGACCTTCTTGCGGCGGCATCATGTGTCGGGTGGTTCTCCTCCCTCAAATATGGTCGAGGAGAATGATGGCTGGCACATGTGTCACACTCGTGATCGGGTGCTGCATGCGGGTCGCCGGTCTGCTCGTGGCATTCACGCAGTGCATTGACTAACTTAGGCTATTTCAAGTACCTACTACTAACTCTCTTTGATAGTATAATCTAATAATTGTAAATTTTAGTTAACAAAGGGCATAGACCCTGGAGTCTGTGGTTAGAAAATTTAATTAAAAAAAAAAAAGTAGGTAGATATGAACTGATTAAAGCATTTAAAGCACTTCTAATTAAACTTTTCAGCTCTCTTCAAACTCAGTGGATTGGCAAGTTAAAATGACAGAGGGCAAGGCACATAGTTCAATGAACGGATGGCCAATGGGGCTGTTTTCTCGAATGAATCTCACGTATAATCCGCGCCACACAAGTCGGCGGATGGAAAGTTAGGCGCAGAACGCTGCGCAAAAGGCAAAATATAGGTATGCGCGGGGGCCAGAGAGAACAATGCACAGTTCTAGCCCAACCCAAGTAACAAAATCTGGTTCTATAAAAGACCTGAGAACGTTTTGGAGCGTGCTAATTAGTGTTCATGATTGGCACTATAATAGTCTTGTAAACGTTTACAGAACCCCGAATAGGCCCTAGTATTATCACTGATTTATTCTATAATCATTACATAAAGGCTGTCACGGTGATAAATCAGCTCTGTAGTTGAGATGTAAAAATGATAAGAAACGCTTTTTAGTACTAAAATAGCTCTACTTGCAACGTTTTTGACATAAATTTGCTCTATAAAAGTAACCAAAAACCTATTTAAAGTGTTATTGTGCACCGAAAACGATTCCAATGATCTTTTTTATTACAATTGCTTGCAATTTGTGAGTTTTCTTCATGAAAACAATAATCGGTAAGTTTATGTTTTATGTCACCACAGCCATTGTTGATAAACGTGACACGTAATTAAAAGGACATAACTACAATACATGGACTATAAATCTGCAGTAACTTGCACTTGCGAAAATTATTGTGTCGCTAAAGTCATTATACTGATTTCAAATTTGAAAATGCGCCCTCATAATTTTCTTGTTTTAATTAATTTTTAATGATTAAAATAAGAACTTCTTCCGACTATGGCTGCTATAGTGCTTATTAGCTCCAGCCGTGCTGTTAATGAGCTACCATGACAAAAAATGTCAGCCATTTTTTTCAGCTAACACAAATTATAGCCCGGGAGGTAAGCGGAAAAAATGCAACTACTTCCTAAAAGCTGAATTTTTGGTATTACGCTATCAAGGTGGTGTACTAAAATACCACGGAGTCAGTCAGCTGGGACGTTTAGCGGTTGGAGGGAAAAACTGTATGAATTAATAAAAAAAAAAAACATGTAAAAAGCGGCGCTGCTTTAAGTCCTGACTGACAGAGATTGTAAGTAATTAGGTCTGTCAAGTCAAGCAGGCTTTAAAAGTTTCAGGTAATTTTTGGTAATTAAACTTTTTAAAATTATTTTTCTACCCGTACACCAACCTATTAGAAGTAGTTGCAAGATACTTATTTTTATTTTAATAATTCTAACGGGTATCCTCATCAAACGCTAAGTATTCTAGCTGACTGACTCTTGGGTATTCTTGTACACTATCATACTCGTAACATACCGAAAATTCAGCTTTAGAAAGTACCTAGTTATATTTATTGCACTTACCTCCCGGGCTATTAGTTTTGTTATCTAAATATAAAGTCCAGTTATGAAGTACTTGTCATTTAAAAGATACCAAAAAAGCTAGTATAGATCTAATTAGTCCATTAATTGTAGATTTTAGTGCATTTATAGTATGTTTTAGTTGTGTAGCAGTAACACAAACTCACTTATAGAACAATTTAAAATATAAGTTATTTAAAAGATGCGCCAGGAGTCATTTTGGTACTGTTTAGTACTATAGAAAAATGTTCATGGCTTTTACAGAACTAGCACCATAGACATATTTAGGGAGCTTTTAAAACGCTAAAACGTTACGAAATTGTTGTACAAGGTACTTTTACCGTGCAAATTTGTCTTGTAATAGAGTTTTTGACACATCTACAGTACTAGTACTATAAAAGTAACTTTGACGCATTATTAGTGCCAAATAGATACATAAAAGTGTCCTTCAGGTTGTCTACATCGATCAAATCGATTTGATCGATGGTTGTCTACAGTACTAAATAGCACTATAATAGCATATTTTACACCCATTATAGAGCAACACTTTAAGTATTCTTTTATATGGTCCTGTAGACGTTTTAAGAGCTAATTTATAGAACTTAAATGCTCTTTTATCTTATAGAACCAAACCGCTCTTTTGAAAACCTTTATAGTACAAGCAGTGATAACGGTTACCACTATAGGTCTACTATATTACTGTTTGGTGATAAAAAGCCCTGGTTATAGAAGCTTATGTTACTTGGGAAATTCTATGACTCTAAAAATACTAAATTGCCAAATAATTTAAAATATATCGAAAGAGATAACTGTTTCATAAAACAACTAAAAATTATCCTATTATCGAAATGCATTAGACGAAATGCATTATTATACATTAGACGAATTTTTTAACGATAATCTAGAAAACGTAATAATAAATCGTTCCAATACAAATAATAAAATTGCCATACCCTAATAGGGTCATATGTATAACTTTACAAAACATGTTAACTAAAAACCGCATGTAAATTTCATATGTTGCAATATATGAATTGAGTTTGAGTTTGAGATACAAGACGCCGGGGCACACCCGCCCGCCAACCTCATGCCTCCCGCATGCACGCCTGTGCTTACCTACCACTACGCCACGCGGCGTCGACATTGTGCACACATGCGCAATAATTAGCGAATTACGGCGAAGTGTCATCTGCGGCTAACATCGCATCCGCCGACTTGTTTGGCGCTACCTATACTGGCAAAAATCTTTGAAATTATTAAAGAGTCTTTGAAATTATTTTGCCATTTTGAGAATTGAGCATTCTGTGCTGAGCACTACCTCTTTAGGGCAAAGTTAATAGGTTTAAAAAGAACAACTTTTACTATGGGAGCAACTAACTCCGAATTGGCGATAAAAACCAGCTGTTCCATACACTTTGTCCATTATCAACGGACTTTTTCTATGGTATAGTTGATATTTCTCGCGGATTCGGCTCTGGTCGGTCCCATAGTAAAAGTTATGATGTACTTAACTCGCCAAAGGAGGTTGTTTTAGGTACCTGTAAGCTCTTATATGTATTTAATGTGTGATTTTTTTTTGAAAATTTCCAAATCAAAACTATGTTGCCATTTTGAGAATTGGGCCTTCATAGAATTATGCTTTCGTAGAATTGAGCATTCCCGGATTACTTCGGCATTATGCGAATTGGTTATTCTGCGCCTAACTCATTTAGATGTCTGCGGATACAACACGATATTCTGTATAATCGCTGCAACATGTCGCAGCAACTAAACGCCCATATTCCATACATAAAATCTTTTCTTCAAAAGTAACAAACATACAACGGTCAAATCATAAGATTGGAAAAAATAACTAATATTTTGAATTATCATCGATATCGATGGACATCACTAGAGCATCGACAAAAATATCGACTATTACTACATCCCTAGTGCTTGTGTACGTACTTGTGTAGGTTTGAGCACTTTGAACCTCCCTTACCTCGACCCTGCCCCCGCATCGTGCTATAGGGACAATTGCAGCTCAGAGCGATTTACCTACAAAAAACTTGGCGAGACAACGTTTCGTATTACGCTGTTTTCTTCTTCAAAAACTATTTCAATCAAGTATTTTTTTAAGTCAAAATTTTAAAAAAATATGTGTTCATGATTCTGTCATTTTATATTTTGTTAGATATTATTTAGTCTCTTCTGGTAGGTCTCTAAAGACGTCGGTAATAATGGTGATTTTTTTGTGATTTTGAAGGGTCATATTTTTCCTGCTAATTAATTTATCAAGAAAAAGAAAAGACAGGGTAGTCGAAACAGCAAAATTTAATTTTATGACAAAAAATTGAAGCCCTATAAGTATTTTCAAGGAAGAAAACAGCGTAATACATTAATATGGAAAATAACAGACCAACCAGGCTCTGAGAAAATCAGCTACTCAATACAAAAATTATTTTTCATAAATAATGGCAAAACCGCCTTCCATCGTGTACAAAATTCGAATATTTCGCTCGAATTGTTTACATTACACAAAAAAATACATACACAAAAACATAGAACCTCCTCCTTTTTGGAAGTCGGTTAAAAAGGTGGGTACCTACTCTCGACATGTAGCTACTTATGCCTATAAAAAAACTCTCCCTTAATCTTAGTATCTATTTCTGTATTTATTTCTATGGCGGTAAGGTTCAAAATAGGGCTTCCACTTCATACTCTTCTACTTGAAGCAAATTATTACGAGTATATTGAACATTAAACCACTGATATAATAAAATTAATCTACTCATTATTTCGTTGGATATTCCATTATATAAAACGTATAGCTTTTTGACCGACTTCCGAAAAGGAGGTTCTATGTTCGTCGAAATCGGCTAAGCCGTTTTTGAAAAATCAACAATAATTAACGTGATATGAAGGTTAAATCCGTCCCGTCGTGGCACAGAATAGGTTTAAGTTAGTCGGATTTTTGTCAAAGCTAATAGTTTCCTCAAAACAACTATCTAAAGATGAAAAAGATGCAATGTATGGCGTACATGGGCGTATATGAGGGGGGGTCCGAGGGGTCCGGAAATTAATGGAACTAATATTGACAGACAAGGCACGACTGCGGTGTCGGATCTGCGGGACTTTTTCAGTGAGTTATATTCTAATAAGATTCTAATCAGTTCGCTGAGGACGGAACTTAGGTGCTTACTCCCTCACACCTGTCAAAATTAGTGCAGCAACTAAAGTTATGTAAGGGAGGCATAAACATACTTCATATTATGTACGTACATATAATAAGTACGTTTCTACTTTAATTTTCTTTTAAAAACCTCACAGCTCTTTTTTGGACAGTCGGATAAAATTTTGGACCCCCCCCCCCCCCCCCCGTTGCAAGAGCTGTATACATATACGTCCGTGATGGCGTACCTAAGCTAAGTAAACGTCTAATTTGTATGGCGGCCATGTGTTTTTAATTGTTCCAAAAAGTACCAAGGTAGTACTCAATCTTTTCCGAAGAAAGTACATCTCTAAACCCCATCGTTTTTGAGATCTCTTAGGGGTCCAGGTTAAAGAATTGACCTTCCGAGATTTTGTCATTATTTCTCCCGATTATTTTTTTATCTCCATACAAACCTACAATCAGTTTTTTCCTACCTCTTACAACTATCTAAATGAAGTGAGTAATAAAATGTATAACATCTATTCCTGTATTTATTTCTATGATGGTAAGGTTCAAAATAGCGCTTGAAATATCAACCATAATTTACGTATAGCTATATTTATGTCTATATAGTGATCCGTCTTGTCGAGGCACAGAATAGGTTTAAGTTACTACTAAAGCGCGTCGCGTATTTTTTATTGGGTTGTATTTTTAATATTGCCATATCTTTTAAACTACGCGTTGGATTGATTTGTTGTGAAAAACAATTTTGTTCTCCTTGAAATGACAAAGCTAACAAAAGGATTCAATTGGATAAGTATTAATACTGTGTTTGTCAAAACAGTTTTGAAAATTACCTACAATTTCGCGTTCACTTTAAAGTGACCAAAGTTGATATACTGCAAAAACCTGAAGAGATAGATATATATTGTCGCGAACGATTATGTAGACCTAATAAAGCCGGTTATTTTTGAAGTACATCATTTTCATGTAGGACTTACTATGTAGTCAGCGCACGCGCTTAAAAAGTCTCAAAATTTCATTTTTTGCCGACTTTTTTTACAATTTTCAATATTTTACGCTGTAAACGTAACATAACTGAAATAAAATAAAACTAATGTGTTTGAGTGGTAAAGTACAATTCTAATGATGAAAGAATCAAAGTTGTAGAAAATCTAATTTCGAACAACTTTTGGTCCCATAACTTCTGCTGAAAAATTGAAATAACACAAGTTATTGAAGAAACAAAATGGTACAACCAACTATTTAAAAAAAATATCGATCCTACAAAAAGTTGATGGGAATCAAAGTTGTAGAAAATCTAATTTCAAACAACTTTTGGTCCCATAACTTCTGCTGTAAAATTGAAATAACAAAAGTTATTGAAGGAATGAAATGGTATCACCAACTATTTAAAAAAAATATCGATCCTACAAAAAGTTGATGGGAATCAAAGTTGTAGAAAATCTAATTTCAAACAACTTTTGTTCCCATAACTTCTGCTGTAAAATTGATATAACACAAGTTATTGAAGAAATGAAATGGTACCACCAACTATTAAAAAAAATATAGATCATACAAAAAGTTGATGGGAATCAAAGTTGTAGAAAATCTAATTTCAAACAACTTTTGGTCCCATAACTTCTGCTGTAAAATTGAAATATCAAGTTATTGAAGAAATGAAATGGTACCACCAACTATTTAAAAAAGTATCGATCCTACAAAAAGTTGATGGGAATCAAAGTTGTAGAAAATCTAATTTCAAACAACTTTTGTTCCCATAACTTCTGCTGTAAAATTGAAATAACACAAGTTATTGAAGAAATGAAATGGTACCTATCTATCTATCTATCTCATTCACGCATCACACTATTTCTCTCTTTCACTCTTACATGTCATTACGTACATCCGGCACTGTTTCACAATTCGTTCATGCTTATCGTGCGTTCCAACATTCATGCTAAAGTCATTCTCCACAGAGCTATTCATTCTCGCTGATTATTATAAACGGTGGGGATTTCCCACAAGCATAGACGTTGTTGCCAGTCTACAAAATATCATTCAAAGAAAAAGAATTTCCCGTCCTCGCCACAAAATAAGTAATGAAAAATTCCGTGCTCCTTTTAATTGGTACGAGTACGAATTTGTAGTTGCGATAAAAATATATTAAATAATTGCTATAAATATAAAATATTTGCGATAAATGGTTCAAATATTTACTAAATATTTTTATTATTTATTGTTAAACATTACCGCCCCCCTAAAAATTGAAAATCTATAGAAGAGGCCCATGTCCAGCAGTGGATGTTCTATTGCTGATAAAATGATGACGATATTTTGGATTCGTTTTTTATTTCAGATTTCATGTGTTGATCTTAGTTGATTTATGATTTTCGTTTGTTTTGTAAAGTTCTCTAACGGAGACCACGTACCAGCACGCGCAGCGTAGGACATCCACCGACCGATTAATCCAAGCCGTTTCCGACCGGGCTTATTGAAATTCCATCGGGGAGGCCCATGTCCAGCAGTGGACGTCTTACCGCAGATAATAATGATGATGATGATATTTTTTCACAACTTCCTCAATGTGGGTAATTGGGTTTAAAATTAAAAGGCTTAGCTAATAGCATAATAATTGCAGTAAATGTTAACTAATTAATTTCAAAACCAAGATGGCCGCCACAGAATAGTAAATTACATGATGTTTTTTCATATCTCCCTCAATATGGGATCAAAAGAAAGAGCTTGACTGGTAGAATAAGATCGACTATGACAAATTCCAAGTCAAGTCAAGGTCGATCTTGGTATCAAGATCAGTCAAGCTGGATGCTTAGTCAAGATAAATCATGGTCGATGATTTTGGAGTCAAGGTCGATGATCCCGGAGTCAAGGTCGATGGTCTCAGAGTCAAGGTCGATGATCTCGGAGTGAAGGTCGATGATCTCGGAGTGAAGGTCGATGATCTCGGAGTCAAAGTCGATGGTCTCGGAGTCAAGGTCGATGACTTTGGTGTCAAGGTCGATGACCTTAGTGCCAAGGTTAGTCAGTCAGTCGAATTAGAGAACTCTGGGTGCGCGCAGAGGTTTTCCAATTCATATATTTCTACATCCCAGATTGCTCCAGATCGCACCTTTGGTATCCTCTGACCCAAGAATAGAATTGCATCAGTGCTGATGCGATTCTATTCTCGAGTTGAGAAGTAGTTCTGTCATTTGCAGTGCAGAGTTACATGCAGTACAATATTTGCGAGTATGAACCAAATCGGTCGAGATTATAAGCTAATGAAGTTTTAAGTTAAAAAAATGTGCCGCGCAGTCTACTGTTTGGAGAACTACTAGTTTTAGATTTTATATTGTGTTAATCTTAGTTAATTTATCATTCTCGTTTGTTCATGCTAACATTCCATTGTCTTACACCTAAGGGTTTTTAGCGCTAAGTCCTCCTTTAGTACAAATGGTGTGCAATAAAATGGTAAATAAATAAACAAATGTTGTTGGCAACACTGGACTCTGCGCGACAGGGAAGCCCAAGTGTAGCCACCCAAGCGAATGTTGTCGCGACAAGCCGAAGCTTCGCGCGATGCTTCGCGTTGGCGCGAAGTACCCGGCCACATTATCGTCCGCAGACGAAGATTCGCCGTAGGGCGATAATGTAGCCACGCCATCTGGCCACACCTGCAGCGAAGATTGGCGCGCTAAACATCGCGCGATGTTTTCTTGCCAGAGTGAAGTAGATTGACTACTATCATAGTAGATTTTCGATGTAAATTTGGTAGTGTGGTAGATTTATAGTACTTTTTGGAAAACCAGTAGAATTCATGAATATTATTTTATAACCAACCCGCCTCTTCACCCCTATCTAGGATTACGATTAGAAAGGTGGAATAGCAATAGGCAGGGCACACAGTACGGTGGACGTTGCCCGACTTGGTGGACGTATGATATATTAGCAGTAGGATGTCCACTGCTGGACATGGGCCTCCCCTATGGATTTTCAAAAATCCTGGTTGGATACAGCTTGCATCCATTGGCTTTTATCGAATGTTCAACGAGCCGGTGGACGTCCTACGCTGCGCTTGCCGGTAGGTACGTGGTTTCCATTTGAGAACTTTACAAACATCAAAACATACAATCTAAAAAAATATCATCATCATAAAAACTGATATACTTCATTCTTCTATTCAATATCTCGTTTGATACTCCATTATAGGTATTAAATAACACAAGTTATTGAAGAAATGAAATGGTACCACCAACTATTAAAAAAAATATCGATCCTACAAAAAGGTGACGGGATATAAAGATGTAGAAAATCAAATTTTAAACAACTTTTGTTCCTATAACTTCTGCTGTAAAATTGAAATAACACAAGTTATTGAAGAAATGAAATTGTACCACCGACTATTTAAAAAAAAATCGATCCTACAAAGAGGTGACGGGATATAAAGATGTAGAAAATCAAATTTTAAACAACTTTTGTTCCTATAACTTCTGCTGAAAAATTGAAATAGCACAAGTTATTGAAGAAATGAAATGGTACCACCTACTATTTAAAAAAAATATCGATCCTACAAAAAGGTGACGGGAATCAAAGTTGTAGAAAATCTAATTTCAAACAACTTTTGTTCCTATAACTTCTGCTGTAAAATTGAAATAACACAAGTTATTGAAGAAGGTAACGTATAGTTTTTTAACCGACTTCCAAAAAGGAGGAGGTTCTATGTGAACTGTGAACTGAATCAAAAAATATCCTTTTAGTTCGCAAGGGTATACTCCCGAGGTGGTCCCCCCCCCCCACCCCCCCCCCCCCCCCCACTTCACCCCTGACTCAAAATCACCGACGACAAAAACATTCATATAGGTATAGATTTTAGAACCTTTGTACAAGTTTCGTCACTGCGTCGAGATTCGTTAAAAAAATCATCGAGCTATATTATTTCCTCAAAGAAAAAAATGCGACCTTTTTTATTAATTTACCTAGAGGAAAATCAATATCCGTGCATACGAAAGCAAAATCGTCGAATTAATATCCCTATTAATTCGACGATTTTGCTTTCGATTTGGTCTCCCGACCATTCTCACTTCGTTAGCTCGGTCAAGAGGATAGCCTAGTGACGAAGAAATTGAGAAATAGGTATTTGGACTAAACTATGTTGCCGTCGCGATGCGCCCAAACCAGGGAGCTTCAATGTGTGTGTGATGCAATTGTATTTGTGTGCGTACAGCGCTCGAACCACGCTCGAACTATCCACGCACCCCGCCCGCGCCTCAAAGAACCAGCGTGGCCGACCGAAATTTGATTTTGAATTGTAGCAAAATATGATATTACGTAGAGTACACACAAGATAACACTGCGTGCGAGTCGTGGCGCCACGTACGTTATTTCACTAGCATTCCGTATTCCCTGGCAGCATAAAATTTGTTCCTGATTTTGGCCGTACGTAGAGCTATCTTACGCGTATTCTACGTATAATCTGGTTTCTAGGTATGGCGGAAAGCAAACAAAAATAATCCTGCCAATGATTATTTATTTTTCTGCCATTAGGAAGCTACATTATTTGTGACATAGTATTTATTTTCTTTCAAATTATTTCACTATTGTTGTACAAAAACATAATATGTACCCAACTAACATCATAATTATACAATTGATCTTGAACCCAAAGCAGGGATTAAAAGTAGCAATTTCGCTATTTGATTTCTGTATGCGTTATCCTTACATAGTCCTTACATATTATAAAATAAAGTCGCTATTTTCGTTTGTTTATTTATTTGTTTGTTTGTTTGTCTGTATGCTTAAATCTTTAAAACTACGCAACGGATTTTGATGCGGTTTTTTTAATGGATAGAGTGATTCAAGAGGAAGGTTTATATGTATAAAAATTCCCGAAATTCCCACGGGAACGGGCACAACGCGGGTAAAACCGCGGGGCGCCGCTAGTATAAAATAAAGTCGCTATTTTCGTTTGTTTATTTATTTGTTTGTTTGTTTGTCTGTATGCTTAAATATTTAAAACTACGCAACGGATTTTGATGCGGTTTTTTTTAATGGATAGAGTGATTCAAGAGGAAGGTTTATATGTATAAAAATTCCCGAAATTCCCACGGGAACGGGCACAACGCGGGTAAAACCGCGGGGCGCCGCTAGTATTAAATATTTTGACTGAAATTACTTCTTTCTAATTTTAAGTTAATTATTTTTAATTTAAATATCTAACATAGTTCTTCTACAAACTAAAATAAATATGGACTCGCGCTTGAAAGGGTTCGTACCGTATGGGAGCCAATTACCTATGTATTTCAATTATTTGTTTTTTAAATTGAAATATTAAACCAGATTATACGCCAGCGTAAATTTAATGGCAACGTAAAGAGCGTTCTCTCTATCGAATGCCTAAAGTGTAAAAAAAACAGAACTATGCTATTTAGCTAATATAATTACGATGGCGCCTCTGTAATCGGGCTTATTATATTACTAAATACTCTGAGAATATGTCAAGCGTCTACCTGTTGTGATTATTAATAATTATCGTGCAAAAACTCATATCTGTTGTATGGTATGAATAAGTAGTATTTTATTCTATATTTTGACCGATGAAACGGAGGAGGTACGCAATTCGACGCGTATATTTTTTTTTATTGGAAAGGGTATATGTCGAAGTTGGTCCTATTTAAATTTTCTTTCTGAAGTCAGTGGTGAGAATATTTAATTAAAAAAAAAGTAGGTAGATATGAACTGATTAAAGCATTTAAAGCACTTCTAATTAAACTTTTCAGCTCTCTTCAAACTCAGTGGATTGGCAAGTTAAAATGACAGAGGGCAAGGCACATAGTTCAATGAACGGATGGCCAATGGGGCTGTTTTCTCGATTGAATCTCACGTATAATCCGCGCCACACAAGTCGGCGGATGGAAAGTTAGGCGCAGAACGCTGCGCAAAAGGCAAAATATAGGTATGCGCGGGGGCCAGAGAGAACAGTTCTAGCCCAAATTCTATGACTCTAAAAATACTAAATTGCCAAATAATTTAAAATATATCGAAAGAAAAAACTGTTTCATAAAACAACTAAAAATTATCCTATTATCGAAATGCTATTATACATTAGACGAATTTTTTAACGATAATCTAGAAAACGTAATAATAAATCGTTCCAATACAAATAATAAAATTGCCATACTCTTATAGGGTCATATGTATAACTTTACAAAACATGTTAACTAAAAACCGCATGTAAATTTCATATGTTGCAATATATGAATTGAGTTTGAGTTTGAGATACAAGCCGGGGCACACCCGCCCGCCAACCTCATGCCTCCCGCGTGCACGCCTGTGCTTACCACTACGCCACGCGGCGTCGACATTGTGCACACATGCGCAATAATTAGCGAATTACGGCGAAGTGTCATCTGCGGCTAACATCGCATCCGCCGACTTGTTTGGGGCTACATAAACTGGCAAGCGCAGTATAGAACTTATTTATTTTATTAGATCTAGATTTGTTCATTTTGTTGTTTGAAATGTGACTGATTATGTGTTTTTTAATTATTTAATGTTGAGTCTTTGATACTTGAATAATTTAATAGAACGTTTTTCGCTTAGGTAGGTGGACTAAGGATAATTATATTTATACGTTACAGTTATTACACGATTTTAGAGAGCACGTGATTTTCCTGATTAGAACCATTATTTCGCTCTAGGCGCAGAATTCTAATAATGGCACATAATTCTAAGAAAGCTCAATTTTAAGAATGCCCAACTCTATGAATGCCCAATTCTCACAAAGGCCAGGTCTAACAATGCTCAATTCTCAAAACGGCAAAATAATTAATAATAAGGTATTTTTTAAAAATTAAAATGTGTGTTTTCTATTTGAAATTATTTTGCCATTTTGAGAATTGAGCATTCTGTGCTTTAATTAAAGCACTACCTCTTTAGGGCAAAGTTAATAGGTTTTAAAAGAACAACTTTTACTATGGGAGCAACTAACTCCGAATTGGCGATAAAAACCAGCTGTTCCATACACTTTGTCCATTATCAACGGACTTTTTCTAAGGTATAGTTGATATTTCTCGCGGATTCGGCTCTGGTCGGTCCCATAGTAAAAGTTATGATGTACTTAACTCGCCAAAGGAGGTTTTTTTAGGTACCTGTAAGCTCTTATATGTATTTAATATGTGTGATTTTTTTAGAAAATTTCCAAATCAAAATTATGTTGCCATTTGGAGAATTGGGCCTTCATAGAATTATGCTTTCGTAGAATTGAGCATTCCCGGATTACTTGGGCATTATGCGAATTGGTTATTCTGCGCCTAACTCATTTAGATGTCTGCGGATACAACACGATATTCTGTAAAATCGCTGCAACATGTCGCAGCAACTAAACGCCCATATTCCATACATAAAATCTTTTCTTCAAAAGTAACAAACTTACAACGGTCAAATCATAAGATTGGAAAAAATAACTAATATTTTGAATAAACATCGATATCGATGGACATCACTAGAGCATCGACAAAAATATCGACTATTACTACATCCCTAGTGCTTGTGTACGTACTTGTGTAGGTTTGAGCTTGAGCACTTTGAACCTCCCTTACCTCGACCCTGCCCCCGCATCGTGCTATAGGGACAATTGCAGCTCAGAGCGATTTAAACCTACAAAAAACTTGGCGAGACCAAAGAATATATAATAATACTACGTATAGAACGGCCACTCGTTACCCCCCACCCGTTTGAGTCTTCCTCACTTCCACCCCGCGCTACGTACCGCATCGTGTACTCTGCGCGCGGGCTGCACTGGCCGGTGGATTTTCTAATAAAAACTACCTAGACTGTGACAATAGGGAACACTTGTACTGTGTATGGTTGAATATCAATGATACGTAACAAAACAAGAAATTTTAATGTTTCCCTAAGGATAAATAATAGGAACTTATTTTACATTATTTGGTAACTTCCTCTTGATATTATCTTACAAAAGAAGTAGATCGGTTACTTTTTGTTAAAATGCTTCCAAATTAAGTAATTGTTATACTTTTTTAAGCACTAGATTAATATTCATTTTCGCAAATTAAGTACGCAACTGTCTCACTCACGCGGCATGTCGTCACGTTGTAGTGATCGCTGACAGCCATAGACGTTCCGCACACAAATGCGCGTGTAGCGACCGTGCGTAAGTGTGTTGTCTGTGAGTAAGTACTGTGTAGGTGTGCGTAAGACAGCAGATTTTGTATGAAAAATCGCGGAGTGTCCGGGCTGTGGCGAGACAACGTTTCGTATTACGCTGTTTTCTTCTTCAAAAACTATTTCAATCAAGTATTTTTTTATGTCAAAATTTTAAAAAAATATGTGTTCATGATTCTGTCATTTTTTATTTTGTTAGATATTATTTAGTCTCTTCTGGTAGGTCTCTAAAGACGTCGGTAATAATGGTGATTTTTTTGTGATTTTGAAGGGTCATATTTTTCCTGCTAATTAATTTATCAAGAAAAAGAAAAGACAGGGTAGTCTAAACAGCAAAATTTAATTTTATGACAAAAAATTGAAGCCCTATAAGTATTTTCCAGGAAGAAAACAGCGTAATACATTTGTATGGAAAATAACAGACCAACCAGGCTCTGAGAAAATCAGCTACTCAATACAATAATTATTTTTCATAAATAATGTGTACCTTCCATCGTGTACAAAATTCGAATATTTCGCTCGAATTGTTTACATTACACAAAAAAATACATACACAAAAACATAGAACCTCCTCCTTTTTGGAAGTCGGTTAAAAAGGTGGGTACCTACTCTCGACATGTAGCTACTTATGCCTATAAAAAAACTCTCTATTTCTGTATTATTTCTAAGGCGGTAAGGTTCAAAATAGGGCTTCCACTTCATACTCTTCTACTTGAAGCATATTATTACGAGTATATTGAACATTAAACCACTGATATAATTAATCTACTCAATATTTCGTTGGATATTCCATTATATAAAACGTATAGCTTTTTGACCGACTTCCGAAAAGGAGGTTCTATGTTCGTCGAAATCGGCTAAGCCGTTTTTGAAAAATCAACAATAATTGACGTGATATGAAGGTTAAATCCGTCCCGTCGTGGCACAGAATAGGTTTAAGTTAGTCAGTTTTTTGTCAAAGCTAATAGTTTCCTCAAAACAACTATCTAAAGATGAAAAAGATGCAATGTATGGCGTACATGGGCGTAAATGAGAGGGGGTCCGAGGGGTCCGAACCAAACAAACAAACATACTGACGAAGTTACAATATTAGTAAAGATTCCTAACAGTTTCGTCACAAACAAAAAAATGTGTTTTCGAGAATAGGTCGTTAGGAAGTGTTTTACTCGTAGAACCAAAGATGGCTTCAAAAAGGGAAACATCGTTTAATTAAACCGTCTAGTCTTTGTTTAAAACTCACATTGATTGACAAACCTCAGAAGTATTTTATTGGTCCAGCGTTTATGTAATTGAGTTAGAGCATGTGATAAAATTAAACAATTTAGGTGTTATAATAATTAAGAAATAGTGATTGTTTACAAAACATTAGGTATTTTTAACTGACAAATAATGATGAACTCCTTGAGTAAGTAGGCACTACAGCAATAGTAAACTAAATACTGTCTCACTGGTAATTAAGTTAGGCCAAATAATTTTATTAAGTTCTTAATTTACATTTATAAATAGCCTCTCAGTCGCGCGTCGGCGGTTTTTTTTTTATCGCGAATAAGTCCGCGCTTGACCACCTACTCGCCTGATGGTAAGCAACGTTGTGGTCGAAGATGAAGCACGCGGTCTTTTCTACTTTCGCGGTATGTATGACACAAACATAAAGAAAAAGGTACTTATTTAGAGATGCAACGCTGCAAAAATGTAACCAAGTAGGTAGAGTTCTTTTCCTAAGAAGTCTAATGGAAATTAATGGAACTAATATTGACAGACAAGGCACGACTGCGGTGTCGGATCTGCGGGACTTTTTCAGTGAGTTATATTCTAATCAGTTCGCTGAGGACGGAACTTAGGTGCTTACTCCCTCACACCTGTCAAAATTAGTGCAGCAACTAAAGTTATGTAAGGGAGGCATAAACATACTTCATATTATGTACGTACATATAATAAGTACGTTTCTACTTTAATTTTCTTTTAAAAACCTCACTGCTCATTTTTGGACAGACAGATTTTGTCATTATTTCTCCCGATTATTTTTTTATCTCCATACAAACCTACAATCAGTTTTTTTCCTATCTCTTACAACTATCTAAATGAGTGAGTAATAAAATGTATAACATCTATTCCTGTATTTATTTCTATGACGGTAAGGTTCAAAATAGCGCTTGAAATATCAACCTTAACTTACGTATACCTATATTTATGTCTATAGTGATTCGTCTTGTCGAGGCACAGAATAAGTTTAAGTTATTACTAAAGCGCGTCGCGTATTTTTTATTGGGTTGTATTTTTAATATTGCCATATCTTTTAAACTACGCGTTGGATTGATTTGTTGAAACTGACAATTTTGTTCTCCTTGAAATGACAAAGCTAACAAAAGGATTCAATTGGATAAGCATTAATACTGTGTTTGTCAAAACAGTTTTGAAAATTACCTACAATTCGCGTTCACTTTAAAGTGACCAAAGTTGATATACTGCAAAAACCTGAAGAGATAGATATATGCTGTCGCGGACTTTTATGTAGACCTCATAAAGCCGGTTATTTTTGAAGTACATCATTTTCATGTAGAACTTACTATGTAGTCAGCGCACGCGCTTAAAAAGTCTCAAAATTTCATTTTTTGCCGACTTTTTTTACAATTTTCAATATTTTACGCTGTAAACGTAACATAACTGAAATAAAATAAAACTTATGTGTTTGAGTGGTAAAGTACAATTCTAATGATGAAAGAATTTTCGAAATCGTTCCAGTAAATTGTCTACAACCTTGGTTCAAACATTTCATTCCTAAGTTAAAACGTCTAATTTGTATGGCGGCCATGTTTTTTTGTATGGGAGCCAAGGTTTTTTTTAATCTTTTCACAAAGGACCAAGGTAGTACTCAATATAGTGTGAAGAAAGTACATCTCTAAACCCCACCGTTTTCGAGATCCGTCGGGGGTCCAATGCCAGGAGTTGACCTTCGGAAGTTCACTACTTTTTTCTCGAACCATTATTCCATCTATATACAAATCTGCATTTAGTTTCATGTCATTGCTAATAGTTTCCTCAAAACAACTACCTATCTAAAGATGAAAAAGATGCAATGTTTAAAAAAAAAGATTTCGAAAAACTAATTTCAGATTCGTAATTGGCGACCCCGAAAACCCCCGGATGCAAAATTTCAAGTCGCTGAAAATAAAATTTCAAACAACTTCGATTCCGATGATTTCTCATGAAAAATTGAAGTAACAAGTTATTGAAGAAATGAAATGAAACCACCATATATTTAAAAAAAAACATCGATCCTACAAAAAGTTGACGGGAATCAAAGTTGTAGAAAATCTAATTTCAAACAACTTTTGTTCCCATAACTTCTGCTGTAAAATTAAAATAACAAGTTATTGAAGAAATGAAATGGTACCACCAACTATTTAAAAAAAATATCGATCCTACAAAAAGTTGATGGGAATCAAAGTTGTGGAAAATCTAATTTCAAACAACTTTTGTTCCCATAACTTCTGCTGTAAAATTTAAATAACACAAGTTATTGAAGAAATGAAATGGTACCACCAACTATTTTAAAAAATATCGATCCTACAAAAAGTTGATGGGAATCAAAGTTGTAGAAAATCTAATTTCAAACAACTTTTGTTCCCATAACTTCTGCTGTAAAATTGAAATAACACAAGTTATTGAAGAAATGAAATGGTACCACCAACTATTTAAAAAAAATATCGATCCTACAAAAAGTTGATGGGAATCAAAGTTGTAGAAAATCTAATTTCAAACAACTTTTGTTCCCATAACTTCTGCTGTAAAATTGATATAACACAAGTTATTGAAGAAATGAAATGGTACCACCAACTATTAAAAAAATATTGATCCTACAAAAAGTTGATGGGAATCAAAGTTGTAGAAAATCTTTTTTCAAACAACTTTTAGTCCCATAACTACTGCTGTAAAATTGAAATAACACAAGTTATTGAAGAAATGAAATGGTACCATCACCTATTTAAAAAAATATCGATCCTACAAAAAGTTGATGGGAATCAAAGTTGTAGAAAATCTAATTTCAAACAACTTTTGTTCCCATAACTTCTGCTGTAAAATTGAAATAACACAAGTTATTGAAGAAATGAAATGGTACCACCACCTATTTAAAAAATATCGATCCTAGAAAAATTTGATGGGAATCGAAGTTGTAGAAAATCTAATTTCAAACAACTTTTGTTCCCATAACTTCTGCTGTAAAATTGAAATAACACAAGTTATTGAAGATATGAAATGGTACTACCAACTATTTAAAAAAAATATCGATCTAAAAAAAGTTGATGAGAATCAAAGTTGTAGAAAATCTAATTTCAAACAACTTTTGTTCTCATAACTTCTGCTGTAAAATTGATATAACACAAGTTATTGAAGAAATGAAATGGTACCACCAACTATTTAAAAAAAATATCGATCCTACAAAAAGGTGACGGGAATAAAAGTTGTAGAAAATGTAATTTCAAACAACTTTTGTTCCCATAACTTCTGCTGTAAAATTGAAATAACACAAGTTATTGAAGAAATGAAATGGTACCACCAACTATTTTAAAAAATATCGATCCTACAAAAAGTTGATGGGAATCAAAGTTGTAGAAAATCTAATTTCAAACAACTTTTGTTCCCATAACTTCTGCTGTAAAATTGAAATAACACAAGTTATTGAAGAAATGAAATGGTACCACCAACTATTTTAAAAAATATCGATCCTACAAAAAGTTGATGGGAATCAAAGTTGTAGAAAATCTAATTTAAAACAACTTTTGTTCCCATAACTTCTGCTGTAAAATTGAAATAACACAAGTTATTGAAGAAATGAAATGGTACCACCAACTATTTAAAAAAAATATCGATCCTACAAAAAGTTGATGGGAATCAAAGTTGTAGAAAATCTAATTTCAAACAACTTTTGTTCCCATAACTTCTGCTGTAAAATTGATATAACACAAGTTATTGAAGAAATGAAATGGTACCACCAACTATTAAAAAAAATATCGATCCTACAAAAAGTTGATGGGAATCAAAGATGTAGAAAATCTTATGTCAAACAACTTTTAGTCCCATAACTACTGCTGTAAAATTGAAATAACACAAGTTATTGAAGAAATGAAGTGGTACCACCAACTATTTAAAAAAAATATCGATCCTACAAAAAGTTGATGGGAATCAAAGTTGTAGAAAATCTAAATTCAAACATTTTTTGTTCCCATAACTTCTGCTGTAAAATTGAAATAACACAAGTTGTTGAAGAAATGAAATGGTACCACCAACTATTTAAAAAAATTATCGATCCTACAAAAAGTTAATGGGAATCAAAGTTGTAGAAAATCTAATTTCAAACAACTTTTGTTCCCATAACTTCTGCTGTAAAATTGAAATAACACAAGTTATTGAAGAAATGAAATGGTACCACCAACTATTTAAAAAAAATATCGATCCTACAAAAAGTTAATGGGAATCAAAGTTGTAGAAAATCTAATTTCAAACAACTTTTGTTCCCATAACTTCTGCTGTAAAATTGATATAACACAAGTTATTGAAGAAATGAAATGGTACCACCAACTATTAAAAAAAATATCGATCCTACAAAAAGTTGATGGGAATCAAAGTTGTAGAAAATCTAATTTCAAACAACTTTTAGTCCCATAACTACTGCTGTGAAATTGAAATAACACAAGTTATTGAAGAAATGAAATGGTACCATCACCTATTTAAAAAAATATCGATCCTACAAAAAGTTGATGGGAATCAAAGTTGTAGAAAATCTAATTTCAAACAACTTTTGTTCCCATAACTTCTGCTGTAAAATTGAAATAACACAAGTTATTGAAGAAATGAAATGGTACCACCAACTATTTTAAAAAATATCGATCCTACAAAAAGTTGATGGGAATCAAAGTTGTAGAAAATCTAATTTAAAACAACTTTTGTTCCCATAACTTCTGCTGTAAAATTGAAATAACACAAGTTATTGAAGATATGAAATGGTACCACCAACTATTTAAAAAAAACATCGATCCTACAAAAAGTTGATGGGAATCAAAGTTGTAGAAAATCTAATTTCAAACAACTTTTGTTCTCATAACTTCTGCTGTAAAATTGATATAACACAAGTTATTGAAGAAATGAAATGGTACCACCAACTAAGTATTAGCTAATAGCATAATAATTGCAGTAAATGTTAACTAATTAATTTCAAAACCAAGATGGCCGCCACAGAATAGTAAATTACATGATGTTTTTTCATATCTCCCTCAATATGGGATCAAAAGAAAGAGCTTGACTGGTAGAATAAGATCGACTATGACAAATTCCAAGTCAAGTCAAGGTCGATCTTGGTATCAAGATCAGTCAAGCTGGATGCTTAGTCAAGATAAATCAAGGTCGATGATCCCGGAGTCAAGGTCGATGGTCTCAGAGTCAAGGTCGATGATCTCGGAGTGAAGGTCGATGATCTCGGAGTGAAGGTCGATGATCTCGGAGTCAAAGTCGATGGTCTCGGAGTCAAGGTCGATGACTTTGGTGTCAAGGTCGATGACCTTAGTGCCAAGGTTAGTCAGTCAGTCGAATTAGAGAACTCTGGGTGCGCGCAGAGGTTTTCCAATTCATATATTTCTACATCCCAGATTGCTCCAGATCGCACCTTTGGTATCCTCTGACCCAAGGGCACTGATGCAATTCTATTCTCGAGTTGAGAAGTAGTTCTGTCATTTGCAGTGCAGAGTTACATGCAGTACAATATTTGCTAGTATGAACCAAATCGGTCGAGATTATAGGCTTATGAAGTTTTAAGTTAAAAAAATGTGCCGCGCAGTCTACTGTTTGGAGAACTACTAGTTTTAGATTTTATATTGTGTTGATCTTAGTTAATTTATCATTCTCGTTTGTTCATGCTAACATTCCATTGTCTTACACCTAAGGGTTTTTAGCGCTAAGTCCTCCTTTAGTACAAATGGTGTGCAATAAAATGGTAAATAAATAAACAAATGTTGTTGGTAACACTGGACTCTGCGCGACAGGGAAGCCCAAGTGTAGCCACCCAAGCGGATATTGTCGCGACAAGCCGAACTTCGCGCGAAGCTTCGCGTTGGCGCGAAGTACCCGGCCACATTATCGTCTGCAGACGAAGATTCGCCGTAGGGCGATAATGTGGCCACGCCATAAAAAAAAGATCTCCGAAATTGTCGAATAGCCAGTTCATGGCCACTTTAGTTCTGAGTTTTATTCCAGTTTAATATTTTATCTGTGACGATCATCTACTATTCGCGTTCAAACGAAGCATTGTGAACGAACAGAAGTCAAAGACGAACCGACCAATAAGAGCAAATAAATTTCAGCCAATAAGGGCGATGAAGCTTTTTATCATGCCGTTCAATACGTGCCGTACATTATCACCCCGTGCAAATAATGCACGCCCCGTATTTCACGACACAATAATGTACAGCATGATATTTCGTGTCCTTTTCTTCGGGACACGTTTTATCATGCTGTACATTATTGTGTCGTGAAATACGGGCTGTACATTATTTGCACGAGGTGATAATGACCGGCCAGTATTGTACGACCTGTATTGTACAGCCTGATAATTGGTGGCATGGGACATGAAATAAGTGCCGTGCTTTCCAGGCCGTACAATATCGTGTCATCAACAGCCTGACGAAACTCCGAAGGAAAAGTCGCTTCCAATCCAATGTATGGGATGGGTTCAAAATGTTTCTGTCATTTTCTATTCATTCGTGACATTGACAAAAAGAATGAACATTTTTTTCATTCATCGTTCGCTGAGACTGATATTGATGTGATATTGACATATTGTCATTTTGAATTTGTTTTGGATTTATTCGTGGTAGGTTATTTTTACTGATTTTAAATGACTATCATATTATTTTTCCCTCAAAAATGGTTTTGGTAGCTAATACAGTGATTATTTAGTGTATGTTATTGTTTTTACAGTTTAAAACAATCAAAATGTCGTATAAAACGTGTGAAATGTGCGGTGTTAGAAGCCAAAGAGAAAACGGGCAAAAAAGATGTTTCATGGCGAAATTTCCCATAGATGAAGATAGGTAAGTGAAATATCTCAGAAATACACACAATTTCTATTAATTCTGCACATATTATGCAAAATATTTACTGAAAAACTTATATCGCTTGAGTACCTACCCAACATGTTAGTGCGGTTCCATGTTGTTATCGATATTTTAGGCAAGGGTCGATAATTTATACAACCAAAAAAAATAATAGTAGGATGAAACCCATTAGAAAAGGAGGGGAAACACACACTAGTAAAATCCTACTAATATTATAAACGCGAAAGTTTGTGAGGATGGATGGATGGATGGATGTTTGTTACTCTTTCATGCAAAAACTACTGAACGGATTGAGATGAAACTTTGCAATAATATAGCTTATATATCAGAATAACACATATGCTATCAATTATAATGATATATTGCGTATGCGGGCAAAGCCGTAATAAAAACTAGTGAAGAATATTATTTACTATTGAATTGATGATTGCATATCATGAATAATCAAAAAGTTTGTAATACCGCTAACTTAATAATTTTAATAATGTTCCAACCATATAACATCAAGTCTTATAATTTGCAGCGCCTTCACCTCTCGACGCGCAGCCACAATTTTCACAAAGTAGTGTGGAGGGAAACATTAGAAAACGCAAGCGGGAAAATAGTCCAGGTAAAGTAATATTCATGTTGCTTATACATGCTTTAATAAGTATTATTAAGAAGACGAGATTAGTGTTATATCACCATTCTTGAGATACAGCCTGGGGACAGACGGTCAGACAGACAGACGGACAGCGGAGTCTTAGTAATAGGGTCCCGTTTTTACCCCTTTTACGGAATCCTAAAAATTGAAACTTAGGTAAGTTTCAAATTTTAGGCTTCGTGGTAAGTGTAAAATAATTATATATTTTGCAGTACCTTCGACGTCTGCGGAGGCTCCTACGTTGAAAAGAAACATAAATGGTAAGACAGGTAAAATATTCTATTATTATTATGTACTACGGGACTTATACACTAAAAAATAAATATTCATAGTAATAATTAGTAGAATAACTATGCTGTCCGCGAGCTGAGTGGACAATTATGGCTTAGTTTCTTTGTACGAAGGGTGGGTGGGGCATCATTGAACCAAACGGAAGCATTTAAACATCTCACGTTTTATTGTGTATTTCTGTATATGATAAATATATAATAAAAGTATATAATATATATATACAATTTTTTTAATTAAAATTTACTAACCACAGACTTCAGGGTCTGTGCCTTTTGTTAACTAAGATTTACTAATATATGTCGGATCCATAAAAAGAGGCACCGCATCAGTTATGTTTCTGCTTCAATGTGGTAATGTTTTATACCACTGACCCAACAATGCTTCAGTGTGGCGTGGCGTGGGTTTAGCGGGCGAGGAGATAAAGGCGACGTCACGAACAATCAGTTTATTGCACAGAAGATTACGTATGATTACAATTATAGAGAGAACTTTAAGCGAAGGACATGGCGTTCCGCAGCGTAACGCACGCTGCCACCATTCTATCAAGAATCACCAGGCTTGAACCGTTCTAATCTCAGTTTTCCACAACCTCTTCCGAACAAGCTCTATTTACAACTCACTGACATCTGTCTGACCTGTCACCTCGCATTTTCCCGCCCATCGGCCGATCATGCGATGTCAGTGTCACTTAAAACCTCCATAGAATCAATCAACAGCGTTTGTCACAAGCGTTACCCCAGGAATGTTGCCACTTCCATTCCTAGTCCTTCGAAATTATACTAAGTGGCACTATTTAAAATTAAACTTAAAGCTATTGTCCCGTTACGGCCATCTTGACATTCGCACGTCCTCGGGCGATTATCATCAGTATCTGTAACAAAAGAGCAATGTGAATGTTTGTTTATCCACCAACCCGCACTGGGCTAGCGTGGCGAACATGGCCCATTCACCCTTCGTAGGCGTATGTTCAGCATTGGGCTATCAAAAAGGCCTGTACAGAATATTCGTTTACCTCTCGTCCATTCCTGACATAATGTTACTTCTAATCGCGTTCGAAACGATGACTAGATAAGATAGTAAACAAGAGATGACTAGAATCATTCATTGTTTTTTTTTTTACATTAGCGCAGGGTAGGAAAATCAACACTCACTAGGACAACTCTTTGCCAATACTACCAAATCGCACACCCAATATTGGACAACAGTGTCCCTCAAACCGCACTCACCACCCAGTAAATGCGAGAATCGGCAACTGCGTCTCTTTGACTCCAGTCCATCGGTATGAGACCGGATAACAGCGTCCCTTCGATCTTCGCAAGAACCGGACAACTGCATCCCTTCGACTCAGCCCAGATGCAACTTTCGTACAACCCACCTACGCTTATCAGATACCAGATCGAGGCATGAGACCGGATAACAGCGTCCCTTCGATCTCCGCAGAGAACCGGACAACTGCATCCCTTCGACTCAGCCTAGATGCAGTTTTCGAACTACCCACCAACAAAAAATTAATGAGTTCAGCTTTTCTTACCCTCGCTTTTATTATTACAGAGAATTTAAGAATCACTTAAAATATTTCCTTGACCTACCTCCGAAAGTAAAATGTTATGATACCGCGCGGTACTAGAAAACACAACACACAACACAACTAAGTCAAATTTAGTCAAAAACATGCAGAACTACTATCTAACTAAAATTGGACGAGCTCACCCGGGGTTTTGCCAGACTGCTTCTCGCAGATTGGTTGTTATTGCAGGTGACCCTTCCCAGCTTCCCTGGACCCGCTTCTCCAAACCGGCTGGAGCGATTTATTCTGGTTAACCGTACACGAAGCAAGTTCTGTTCTTCTACTTCTTTCGGTGTAGATTGTATTGTAGCATAGTGGTCTTCTTTGTTATCATTCGCCATTTTCTTTTGTGATTTGCTTGATAATATTGCTCTGATTCATAGGCGACAATGATTAATGCAGTCGAAGGATTTTTCTTGTAATCCTGCATCTCCTCAGGATCTAGCCCTTCAATCCCACCTTCTGATGTCGGATCCATAAAAAGAGGCACCGCATCAGTTATGTTTCTGCTTCAATGTGGTAATGTTTTATACCACTGACCCAACAATGCTTCAGTGTGGCGTGGCGTGGGTTTAGCGGGCGAGGAGATAAAGGCGACGTCACGAACAATCAGTTTATTGCACAGAAGATTACGTATGATTACAATTATAGAGAGAACTTTAAGCGAAGGACATGGCGTTCCGCAGCGTAACGCACGCTGCCACCATTCTATCAAGAATCACCCGGCTTGAACCGTTCTAATCTCAGTTTTCCACAACCTCTTCCGAACAAGCTCTATTTACAACTCACTGACATCTGTCTGACCTGTCACCTCGCATTTTCCCGCCCATCGGCCGATCATGCGATGTCAGTGTCACTTAAAACCTCCATAGAATCAATCAACAGCGTTTGTCACAAGCGTTACCCCAGGAATGTTGCCACTTCCATTCCTAGTCCTTCGAAATTATACTAAGTGGCACTATTTAAAATTAAACTTAAAGCTATTGTCCCGTTATATATATTTATTATATAGGTTTTTAGTAACGTTTAGTGGTTTTTTATCTTTGAATATTTATTTTGGTAAGAATCAATTAGTACCCCCGGTTAAAGTTGTACCACCCCTAGATTCGAACTGTACCCCAGAGGGTACCTACAAGAATTAACCATTCGCCGTTTTTTAAAAAAACGGCGAATGGTTAATCTTGAAAAAAACTCCATCCCAAATTCATCTGAACTTAAAACAAAATATGTCATGTCGTATGAATTATGAATATATAACATACCTGATGAATACTATGAGTGCACCAGTATAACGTATCAAGAAAAGCAACGACATGTTTGCAAAAAATTGGTGGTTCAATAATACCCCACTCACCCTATACATGTGTGTAATTGCGTCTGTACACGCCGAAGCCTAGTTTTGCCGGCCTAATTAAATTGTACTATTAAGCTAAGATAATTTAATTGTAATATTTCAACAGAAACCCCAAACTCTACTTCAAAGTTAACGACGCCAAGAAAAAAGAAGTTGCTCAAAAGGCTGAAAAAGACCAAGCAAGACCTGAAAATTCTCCAAAAAAAAATTAATAACATAGATAAAATATCATCTCCATTTTTAAAACATTTTATCAGAGCCACAATTATTATGGATATAATTTAAGAGTAAATACTATTGTAAAATATAGTCTCTTGCATAATCTGCATAATATTCTAAGTCCCAAATGTCTGTCAACAATAAATATTAAAATTTTAATCATTCCGTAATGTTTTTTGTAAATAAAG
Source organism: Hypomecis atomaria (assembly GCA_964007245.1). Lineage (NCBI taxonomy): Eukaryota > Metazoa > Arthropoda > Insecta > Lepidoptera > Geometridae > Hypomecis > Hypomecis atomaria. The sequence goes on from OZ023279.1 coordinate 27,043,667, forward strand.
AATTTAATAAAAATAATAAGTGTATTTATTCCATATCTCACAATAAGCGAAACATTCAATTCACAGGAGCCTAAAAACAATGAATAATGTATAGAGTGTATAGGTAGTAAAAAGAAATCACCATGAGAACCTCCTATTTTTGAAATCGGCTAAATATCGATAAAAATCAACCAGTTTCAATAGCACATCCCTATCAATTTTAATTATCGGTATGTTGGCACAATCTGACAGAACGAACGAGTTTTGTTATGTTGGTGCGAATGATTAGGAGCCTCGGAAAATCAGTTCAAATCTATGGAAGTCCCGACTCTTACTATTACATTCTCTTTGGTCATCAAATAAGTGTCGTACAATATAGGGACTCGACTTTTCGACTCCGTACGTACGTAATTTCGTTGTGTTTTGCTTTTGCTACGCCTTCATTGTGATTGTTTTTCCACCGACGACCCTTACTTTCCTCCCCCCTGGACCTTCGATTTTATCCTGACCCGAACTGAGAATTGCTACCAAACACGATCCTTGCTTACGCCCCCTGGACCTCAAACCTGTAGCATCGTCGTCTTTTGCAAATAAGGTACGTAAATAACGTTATTATTCTTCGTATAATGTAATCCAAAGGGCTTGTGAAAGATTATGATGATCGCCGAATCTATCTATCTACATCTAGGTACGATCCTCACACTTGCACAATGATCTGGAATTCTACTCACAAAATATTTGTCTAAGTGCAATATTTGTAGCTTATATCCCTAAAATTCAGATATAAAGGTCACTTCATGATGATATAGAATTGATGGTCAGAGGATACCAAAGGGGGCACTGAGGAAAAACGACTTAGAAAATTTTTCACTAAAATACTACGCCATAAGTAATCTTCGGGATCCGGTGGGATGTGGGAGTATAAGGGTGGGGGAACCCCTGCACGCACCCGGAGGTCATTGACCTTGACTTATCTTGTCCCCTAGGTCATTGACCTTAAATGACTTTAACCCCGAAATTATTGACCTTGAATGACCTTGACCCTGAGGTCATTGACCTTGACGCTAGGGTCATTGACCTTGAATGACCTTGACTCCAGAATCATCGATCTTGACTCCAGAATATTCGACCTTGACCGACCTTGACTCCAAGCATCGGGTTGACTGACCTATCCTACAAAAAGACCAAATAAAAATTGATAGACCCACCGGAGGTCAAAATGGTGTATGGGAACGTTGATCCTGAGTATCTCCTCTACCAATTCTCAACATAAAAAAGGGGGGTTGCCAGAATCCCACACGGTGTGAAAAATAATCAATGTCTTTTTTCCTTTATAACTGCGCCCCCTCTCGTATACAAGTACCGAAAAAAAATTTAGACCCACCGGAGGTCAAAATGGTGTATGGGAACGTTTATCCTGAGTATTCTTCTACCCATTCCCAACATAAAAAAGGGGGGTTGCCAGAATACCACACGGTGTAAAAAATAATCAATGTCTTTTTTCCTTTAAAACCGCGCCCCCTCTCGTATACAAGCACCGAAAAAAAATTTAGACCCACCGGAGGTCAAAATGGTGTATGGGAACGTTGATCCTGAGTATCTCCTCTACCAATTCCCAACATAAAAAAGGGGGGTTGCCAGAATACCACACGGTGTGAAAAATAATCAATGTCTTTTTTCCTTTATAACTGCGCACCCTCTCGTATACAAGCACCGAAAATAATTTTGACCCACCGGAGGTCTAAATGGTGTATGGGAACGTTGATCCTGAGTATCTCCTCTACCAATTCCCAACACAAAAAAGGGGGGTTGCCAGAATACCACACGGTGTGAAAAATAATCAATGTCTTTTTTCCTTTATAACTGCGCACTCTCTCGTATACAAGCACCGAAAAAAAAATTTAGACCCACCGGAGGTCAAAATAGTGTATGGGAACGTTGATCCTGAGTATCTCCTCTACCAATTCCCAACACAAAAAAGGGGGGTTGCCAGAATACCACACGGTGTGAAAAATAATCAGTCTTTTTTCCTTTATAACTGCGCCCCCTCTCATATACAAGCACCGAAAAAAAATTTTAGACCCACCGGAGGTCAAAATGGTGTATGGGAACGTTGATCCTGAGTATCTCCTCTACCAATTCCCAATATAAAAAAGGGGGGTTGCCAGAATACCACACGGTGTGAAAAATAATCAATGTCTTTTTTCCTTTATAACTGCGCACCCTCTCGTATACAAGCACCGAAAATAATTTTGACCCACCGGAGGTCTAAATGGTGTATGGGAACGTTGATCCTGAGTATCTCCTCTACCAATTCCCAACACAAAAAAGGGGGGTTGCCAGAATACCACACGGTGTGAAAAATAATCAATGTCTTTTTTCCTTTATAACTGCGCACTCTCTCGTATACAAGCACCGAAAAAAAAATTTAGACCCACCGGAGGTCAAAATAGTGTATGGGAACGTTGATCCTGAGTATCTCCTCTACCAATTCCCAACACAAAAAAGGGGGGTTGCCAGAATACCACACGGTGTGAAAAATAATCAGTCTTTTTTCCTTTATAACTGCGCCCCCTCTCATATACAAGCACCGAAAAAAAATTTTAGACCCACCGGAGGTCAAAATGGTGTATGGGAACGTTGATCCTGAGTATCTCCTCTACCAATTCCCAATATAAAAAAGGGGGGTTGCCAGAATACCACACGGTGTGAAAAATAATCAATGTCTTTTTTCCTTTATAACTGCGCACCCTCTCGTATACAAGCACCGAAAAAAAAATTTAGACCCACCGGAGGTCAAAATGGTGTATGGGAACGTTGATCCTGAGTATCTCTTCTACCCATTCCCAACATAAAAAAGGGGGGTTGCCAGAATACCACACGGTGTCAAAAATAATCAATGTCTTTTTTCCTTCATAAGAGCGCCCCCTCTCGTAAACAAGTACCGAAAAAAAAATTTTAGATCCATCGGAGGTCAAAATGGCATATGGAAACGTTGATCCTGAGTATCCCCTCTACCCATTCCCAACATAAAAAAGGGGGGTATTCAGAATACCACACGGTGTGAAAAATAATCAATGTCTTTTTTCCTTCATAAGAGCGCCCCCTCTCGTAAACAAGTACCGAAAAAAAAAATTTTAGACCCATCGGAGGTCAAAATGGTGTATGGAAACGTTGATCCTGAGTATCCCCTCTACCCATTCCCAACATAAAAAAGGGGGGTATTCAGAATACCACACGGTGTGAAAAATAATCAATGTCTTTTTTCCTTCATAAGAGCGCCCCCTCTCGTAAACAAGTACCGAAAAAAAAACTAGACCCATCGGAGGTCAAAACGGTGTATGGAAACGTTGATCCTGAGTATCCCAGGGTATATCCTGGACGAGGGAGACGTGGAATCCAAATCCAAAATTGTCGGTGCAGATCCTGCAGATAATTGTTTTATTTTTGCAGAAGATTTATTAAAGGGTATAAAACAATAAATAATGTGCACGTTGTCAGCCGCATTGATAAGTCGTTTCTGGCGCATCGCCGGCCGCTGCCGCGGCACGCTTGGCTCGCGCGTTTTTGTCACTGTTCAAACCTAACCTAACCTACGACGTCGAAAATACTTTAGCGAAGTCGTCGTGTTGGTTAGGATAAATAAGAACGACCTAAACTCGTAATAAGAACAGATTGTCTCTGGCGCTTCGCCGGCCGCTGCCGCGGCACGCTCGCTTCGCTCGCTCGGCTCGCGCGTTGTTGTCACTGTTCAAACCTAACCTAACCTATGACGTCGAAATACTTTAGCGAAGTCCTCGTATTGATTAGGTTAAATAGAAACGACCTAAACTCGTAGTAAGGACAGATTATCACTGATTGTTGACAATGATTTTGTTGTCAAAACCGACTATTTTGGAGTCAAGGTCATTCAAGGTCAATGATCTTGGAGTCAAGGTCAGTGACCTCCGGGTGCGTGCAGGGGTTCCCACACCCTTATACTCCAACATCACACCGGATCCCGAAGATTACATAGGCGTAAACAGTCAAGGTCGATGGTCGGAGTCAAGGTCAGTCAAGGTTGATGACTATGTTTGCAAAACCGACTATTTTGGAGTCAAGGTCATTCAAGGTCAATGATCTTGGAGTGAAGGTCAGTGACCTCTGGGTGCGTGCAGGGGTTCCCCCACCCTTATACTCCGACATCACACTGGATCCCGAAGATTACATAGGCGTAGACAGTCAAGGTCGATGGTCGGAGTCAAGGTCAGTCAAGGTTGATGATTTTGTTTGCAAAACCGACTATTTTGGAGTCAAGGTCATTCAAGGTCAATGATCCTGGAGTCAAGGTCAATGACCCTGGAGTCAAGGTCAGTGACCTCCGGTGCGTGTAGAAGTTCCCCCACCCTTATACTCCCACATTCCACCGGATCCCGAAGATAACATAGGCGTAGACAGTCAAGGTCGATGGTCGGAGTAAAGGTCAGTCAAGGTTAATGATTTTGTTGTCAAAACCGACTATTTTGGAGTCAAGGTCACCCAAGGTCAATGATCTTGGATTCAAGGTCAGTGACCTCCGGGTGCGTGCAGGGGTTCCCCCACCCTTATACTCCCACATCCCACCGGATCCCGAAGATTACATAAGGTGTAGGATTTTAGTGCAAATTTTTCTAAGTCTTTTTTCCTCAGTGCCCCCTTTCGTACACTCCAACCGAATTTGATGCCTATGCCTTTATCATGAGAGCTTTAATTTATTAACCACTCATATGTTTTTGTTCGTTTTCTTTTCAGACACCATGGCTGTTTGTATTAATTGCCATATTCTGATGACCTTGCCGTCAACTTGAATGGTGATTTGGTTTCAATATTTTTTTTTTTTTTTTTATATTAGAAGAATGGTGTGGTCGTGAGGTATAGTTTTCGTTTGTATTACTTTGTACTTGAACATATGAAATGATGTTACTATGTCTAAGTCATAAGAAGCCATTGATATAATTTTTGATACCATTAATTACCATTGCAGATTACTGACACTGATCAGTTATGTCAGGAGTGTGCGCACCTAGTTGTTCAAGAAGCCAACAATCGTAATGATGATGCCAACTACATGTCCAATAGACAATTAGGCCATACCGTGTGTGTATAGCTTGTGGCACCTCACTATCCACACGCACAGGACGCCGTCGTCGCAGTCTTCCAGAGATGTCTATTGAGAGAATATACTTGGAAAATCAAATATTTCCCCATCAGGTAATATGCTGATGATATTATTTCATATGTGATGCATGCAGCTCTATCACCTGCTTTTCTTGTACCTAAATGAGTTTTGTCAAATGTAGTTTATAAAAATATAATGTTATTATTATATCTATCTTTGGAAATTGAAAAGTTATTTTTTAGGGTTCCGTACCCAAAGGGTAAAAATGGGACCCTATTAAAAAAACCAAATACTAAAAACAGAATAAAATTAATAATTAAGGGGGGCTCCCATACAACAAACCTGATTTTTAGCCATTTTCGCTCTATATTAATAATGGTAACAGGTGCTTGAAATTTTCACAGAGTATTTAGTTGTATATTCACTTCAATAATAAATAATAAAATAAAATAAATATTTAAGGGGGGCTCCCATACAGTACCGAACCCTCTGTGCGCGAGTCCGACTCGTACTTGGCAGATTATTATGTACCTTCTAAATACCTCTAAACTTTTTAAAAAAGAGTTGTTAAAAGTCTGGTATAATGAAGAGCTTCTCAAACTAAATACATATTGACTGCCTCGGTAGCTCAGTGGTTAGTGACCCTAACTTCTGGGTCAAAGGGGCGTGGGTTCAATCCCCACCCAGGGCAAGTATTTATGTGATGAACATAGATATTTGCTCTGTGTCTGGGTGTTATTTAGTTACTATCTATATAAGTATGTATTTAAAAATATGTATAAGTAGTATATCAGTCTCTTGTTGCAGATGCCAACCGAGGCTTGGGCTTGTACTGCCTGTTGGCTAAGAGCGCATAGAAATGTACTGCAGTCTGTACCAACGGAACAAGTAATTTCTGCTCAGCCTGACATAGACGAGAATATTGTTGACCACAGCATAACTCAAGAACACGCTGATCTCCCGTCCAGTTCAGTGACTATGCCAAGCTCAGAAACTAATTCTTGGTCTGATCAACCCATTCATGAACAAGCAACTACTCCACGAGATGTAATTAATTTGACTAATTATTCTCGCACACCAGAGACTTCGAGTCATTGTTTTGTGCCTGAGTGTGAGAACACAGAACGCTTAAGGAGTAAAATTATCCGATGCCTCCGATGGCTTCTAGCAATTATTTATTTAAATAAAACGGTTGTTCGACGAAATTCTGATTTTTACAGGAAAAGCCGACCGAATGGATCATTCCGCTCCAAATTACCCACTCAGGGGAAACATCAGTCACCTATATCAAACAACTGACTGTAATAGCAGTTGGCACAATCACATTTGAAAAGAAAATCTTTCCCGAGGAAAGTTACGAAACTGAAACTTTCGGAGGAATAGAACTGAGAACTTTAAAAACGAATTATAAGGATGAATCCGTCCAGTTCCTAAATACTTCGCTAAGAAATTCTTTCAAAGCACTTGAAAGTAAATATGTGAGTAACTACTTACCTACCTGATTTATCTACCTAGGTATTGACCTAGTACTTTTTAGTACTTAGACCATAGTAGAAGTGGTCCCATTGAGGTTTTATAGAAATCGCTTGAGTGGTTTTTAAAAAACCAACAATAATCCGAACATGGTATAGGTAATGGACTGGATACAATGCTTGGATCCATATTCACCCACAGGTTGAGCGAGCTTTTTTCTTTACATAGATTGCAATCGGTTGTGCCATTTTTATTGAAAAATAATATCGGCAACTGAAAGGCGAGTTTAGTACATAAAAGTGAACAACTTTTACTATAGGACCAACAAAATCCATAACCCGCGAAAAAAATCAGCTGTCCCATATATTTTGTAAAAATATCTGTGCATTTTGTTGATTTATTTATCAATGGACTTTTTCTCTCCTTCGCGCATTTGGATTTGGTTGGTCCCATAGTAAACTTATTCTTCTTTATAAACTCGCCCTTAAGAGGTGGTCACAGTTAGCTACCGGATCTATATGTAAGTAGGTATAGAAAATGTACTTTTTTGTATAAAATTCCCAATTTAATTTATTTTACCATTTTGAGAATTAGGAATTTTAAAAATTAGCCATTGTCAGAATTGGGCATTCATAGAGTACGTCTTGGGCATTATGAGAATCGGGCATTCTGCGCCTAACTGATTCTCTTTTTACTGATTCGCTTCGGAAAAATGCGTGTTCCTGATATAGACTAGTTTTAAGAGTGCCACAATTTTTGAGAAGAGCCATACTCTCTCAGTATAAAATATTTGTTACGCAAGGAGCAAGAGTTTGCCGTGAGCACTCCATGCTGTAGGTATAATTGGGACTTATTGCATGAATTTGAATTTACACCAATGTTTACAGCCAGTCAAATAGAAAGTATGCTCAATTTATTGCATACAGCACCAGCTAAATGTGTAATTAACTTTGAAACAATTCAAAATACTACAGATAATGTATGCCATTACTGGACAGGGCTAAACATTGCAAAATTTTTATTTTTATTCAATAGCACACCACAGATTGAAGGAATCTGCAAAAAAGCCAAAACTGCACTAGGCATGTATTTAGTGAAACTAAGAACTGGTGAGTCATTCGCTCGCATGGCATCCCTATTTTTGACCTCAAAATCGGTAGTTGCAAAATATGTTGCAAAGGCAAGAGATTGTTTAACCGAATTTTATGTCCCTACACATTTAGGAATTGGTCAAATAACTAGAGATCAACATAGTGCTCGTAACCTTTTAATACCGCAGGGCTTATTTGGGACACAGGACAATAATCCCATAGTAATATGTGATGGTACATATATTTACCTGCAGAAATCATCTAATTATTTGTTTCAAAAAAAAAGTTACAGTTTGCACAAATATCGCAATTTGGTGAAACCTTTTTTGATGGTAGCTTGTGATGGCCATATTATTGATGCATTTGGACCTTACGCAGCTACTAAGTCAGACGCTGACATAATGATAGATCTTTTTCAGAGCGAAAACTCACTAGTTAGGTCCTATTTTAGGCAAAATGATATTTTCATTTTAGATAGGGGTTTCCGCGATTCCATAGGGCTTTTGACTGATCTGGGTTTTCATGTCCATAAACCTGAAGGAATACAAGCAGGCGAAAAGCAATTATCTACCATAAGAGCAATTAAATCCATATGGGTTACCTTATGTCGCTGGGTGGTCGAAGTTGTGAATGGCCGTTTTAAACGGGATTTTAAATTGTTCAGAGGAGACTATTTCAACATAGCATCTAAAAATCGAATGGCTAATTTTAAAATCGCATCAGCCTTGTTAAACTGCTTTCATCCAGTGATAAACGATCATCTCGACGCCCAAGCCATTTTGAATAGAGCCCGAGAGAGGTTCCATGTACCAAACAGATTGGCAGAATATGTTACACAACATAATATTAATAGACAAAGAGCCAATTTTGTATCAATAAATTCTCAGCATCCTCAACTAGATGTGTTCCCTGTAATGGAAATGCGAGATTTAGTATTATTTGCACTCGGAATCTACCAAATTAAACAAACTCGCTCATACTATGGGGAACATATCCGGGAAAACGGTACATTTAATGTAGAAGTTGAAACGGACTTAATGAACTATAATATAAATTCAGTTTTATTAAGAGGGAGGATAAAATCCAGGTATCAGAGTAACAAAATGTACTATACTTACATATTGCTGGACCTAAATAGTGAGAGGAATGATTGGAACAAAAGAATATCCGAATACTACTGTTCCTGTATTATAGGTAGGCGGACTGTTGGATGCTGCGCGCATATTATGACAATTGTTTGGTATTTAGCATGGGCTCGGCATCAGGATGAAATACTTGCACCAGCCAGGTTTCTAAATGGTATTCTCATAAGAGACGATGTTGAAAATGAAGATGTCGAATAAATACTTTTATTTGTGAAACTGACTTTTATTTTTGTACATCATAAAGCAAACATTTTGATTGCAAAATACATATTATGCAATAAAATTAAAGAAAACTAAATGCAAGAAAGAAACCTAACAATAAATGTTTACATCCATCTTCCAGTAGCTATGTTGTTAGGTACATGAATTTCATGACTTGAAACAATAATAATTAACTTATCAGGTTTTATTGATGCATACCTATACCTCACGGGGCCTCCATACAGGAAGAGAGACGTAGAAGAATGATCATCACCAGACAAGATAAATTTTTGAAACAAATGTTATTTATTTATGAACATGCTTATGGTATAACTGCTCCAGTAGCTTCCAGTAGCTACGCTCCGTTACTTTAAGGAGCTGGGCTGGCTCGGGTAGACGCTGGAGGGGGAAATGCACAAAACACCCCATGCGGGACGTCAGTGCAGGACTTATCGCCCCCACAACGAATTAGATTAGATGCTTATGGTACATAGTTTGCCTATCGAAAAGTGTTTTTATGCTAATTTTTAACTAAATTAATTTTACGTTCTCTTTTTGATAACTAGGTAAATAATATTGTTTCCATGTTTTCCTTTCCTGTTTTGAATGACCTGCAGAACCAGCTACTGACTACCGGCTTGCAATAAAAATATTATTTAAAATTATATTCTATAACTTTGAAGCAAGCCAATAATATCTAATGAGCAGTATTTTGCAGGCAAGCCTATACCTACAATCAATTTTGTAAATAAACTATCTCATAATACTTATCTTGACCAGTTATAAGATTGGTGTAGCTACTTATACCTATATTTACTCACCTGTTCATACCGACTTGCTAAGTATCCATGAACAAAAATAAGTAGGAGAGCCTGCTATTATGACATATTCCATGTATTAAAAACTATCAGTTGGAATCAAAATTATCTAGTTGACAAAAGTTAAGGGTAAGTGCCACAAAAATATGGGTAAAATGATTTAAAAATAGCCATGAACACTTTCGATCAATTGATGAATTAATTGAATCGAATTTGTTTATTTACAGAAAATATGATAATGCAAGCAAGCTACCATAGGTGTGTAGATAAATAGATAACATTTGATAAGAAATGTGTCTCATCTGGTCAGTGATGTCAATCTTCAGTGGCTCTAATTAATTCTTTGGTCTAAACCAATGAAAAAAATCAATTAATCTCAGTTCAAGTTAACTGGGCTAGTCCATTCTAGGCACAAGGAAATCGTGGCACGATTGCTCTATATACCTTAGTCTTAGTTTAAGTAGGTTTTTCTGAATTATAATTCTTTGACGACTTTATCGGCAATTGCATCAACAGTATCGAATTTATTATTATTAGCCTTTTATTCTCAGCGAGTTTTGGTTAAACGCATTTTGGTTATTTTTGCTATAAAATGCCCCTTATCTCAGTGTGCCTTTTGGCAGGTCGTCTCCACTGTGTCTCTATCTTCAGCGACTCTGGTCCAGTACAGTCCCAAGGTTAGTCTGATATTGTCGTCCCATCTTCGGATTGGACGTCCTTGTCTTCTAGTGCCATCTCTTGGGTACCATAGTGTGACTAGTTTAAACCAGGCATTTATTTGCTTTGCAACGCAATTTGTGTCCAGCCCCATTTCTGATGAACTATACGAGCAAGTAGGTATGTCGGCGACTTTGGTTTTTGTCCTATGGTTGTTTTGGGAATTTTATCATTTAATTTTATTCCCAGTATGCTCCTTTCCATTGCTCGTCCACACAGGGCTAGTTTTTGGCTGTGATTTTCAGTAAGAGACCAAGTTTCGCAACCGTACGTAACAGTAGGTAGCGAATTAGCGATGTTAAAACTTGAGAAACTAGCTGAAATTCATTATAAGCGGGTCGGCAGTCGTCATTAACCCAGCTTTAAAATAAAGAACATTCTATTAGCATCTTATTTACGCAAGTAAAACAACATAACACGATATTTTTATGTGAATTCACATTGAATCACAAAATAAATAAAAATAGCATTCAATGTTTTTAAATATTGGTTGACATTGACACTGACAAAACTGACAACCAAATACAATGACAGCTTTTTGACAAATGCAAAATATTTTTTTCAAAGATGATTCTCCAAATCAGGGATGTAGTGTATATGTTAACGGAAATGTATGAAATCTAGGAATTGTATACAAATCCTAGGAAATGTATACAATTCCGAAGCTATTTAGGAAATGTATAAAATTTTGTTTCAAAAACTATTTAATACATAGATATCCTGGGAAATGTGTACATTTCCTAGGAATTGTATGTAATTCCGATAACGTATTAGGAAATGTATAAAATTAATGCTTTCTGTAATAAAACACGTTGTTAAAATGAGAATAAGTAATAATTTTTATTAAAGCACTCGTTGAAACAATCAGGTAACAATCATACCGTAAAATATAATATCTTCATATTATCTTACTTATTACAGCTTCACAAAATCAACTTATTTTTTATTCTTATAAAGACAAACTTTCATTTGGTAAGTAATCAGTCTGTTATTTAAGTAATTATAAATATGTATCACAATATTAAAGTAATTCCTTATATTATTATACTATGTTAAATGTAAACGAGGCAGTCCATATGGTTATTTATTTTTTCAGGGTAAGCTGGAATGGCACTTGGAAGTACACAATAATTTATTTTTCATGCCACCTGCTCGAAAATAACACATTATATGTCTTAGAATCTCAACGTAAAACAAGTCATAATTGTCTTAACACAATCTCGAGGGCTATGGCAGGTCAATAATGTTGTATGAAACTCCCTAGGGGTTAAAGTGATTTAAATTTGGAACGTCTAATTCGTATGAAAATTTCTCAACATAGAACATTTAAGGACATCGTGAAGAGGTTTCATTTAGCAAAATCGAATATAATTTCTTTACATTGCACGGCAACTGGCATTGTAAGGAGGTTCTACTCGACTTCACAGAATAAAACCTCTTTGCAATGCCCGTGCTAGGCCATGATAATCGAGCTGGCCATGGTCTTATTTTTTTAGGTAAAAGTAGACCTCTAGAACCAAGTTTGTCTTCGCCTTGGGCAACTTGAACCCCTCGCTTCACTCAGGACTCTAAATAATTCTAAAACACCCTCGCTGCACTCGGGAGTTAACTATAGAGTCCCTCCCTCGCTACGCTACGCTGGCTCTTTCGTGGCCTCAGGGTCCAATTGTCGCCCGTGACTTAAGACACCACTTGGTTCTCTTGGTACATAATCTACTATTTATAGCAGAGACATCTTGCTGTAGTACAATTCTTCTTGCAAAGGCACTTTTTAAATCCCTGTTATTGATATTTGAGATATCAATTTGATATGTTTTACATTTCCTATTGCTATATAGGAAATGTATAGATTTCCTAGGAAATGTGTCTAATATAATTTATTTCACACATTTCCGTGCGATTTTAGGAATTACATACATTTCCTAGGAATTGTATACAATGACGGATTACATACATTTCCGTTAACATATACATAAAATAATAGTTCAATGTAGAATAATTATATTTTATTTAATATGCGATTTTTCTAAAATAAAACAGATATTAGAGCAATAGAAAAGCAAAACATACTAAGTTTTGCTAGGAGAGCACGTTACTCTTACTAGAACAGAAAAAATACTTCTTTTCTGTAAAAAAGGGGGGTAAAAATTAAAACCTGATTTAAAAAAAAATGGAGGGCTCAAAAAAATTAAATTATATATTTATAAAAAGCCCATAAAATAAGCTTTCTTATGATATATATATATATATATATCATCTTGGTTCGATTTTTCTATGAATAATAAACCGCTTGTGGACATCACCTTTCTAATATTACAGTACCTATTATACAGGATGTAAATCTGGACGTCGTAAATATTTTAGAATACCATTGTGACTAATCTTTATGACCAATATTTACTATTGGACCAACCATAAAAATAGCGAAAATGACTGTTCCATTATGAGACTTCCATGTTCCATGACCTCGGTGGCTCAGTGGTTAGTGACCCTGACTTCTGAATCAAAGAGGCGTGGGTTCGATCCCCACCCAGGACAAGCATTTATGTGATGAACATAGGTGTTTGCTCTGTGTCTGGGTGTTATTTAGGTACTATCTATATAAGTATGTATTTAAAATATGTGTATGTAGTATATCAGTCTCTGGCAGCCATATCACAAGCTTTGCTGAGTTTGGGGTCAGAGACCGTGTGTCCCCTATTTATTGATTTATCTTGTCGAAAGTCGACAAACTATAGAATAGCTGCTTAACAGACTTCCAAAAAGGAGGAGGTTCTATATTCGTGTCCGTTTTTTGGTGTGTTCATCGCCATATTTTCGCCAATTGTTAACGGATTTAAAAAAATTCTTTTAGTTCGAGAGGGTTCCGAGGTTTTCCCAATTAAATTTTATCGAAGTCGGCTGAGCTGTTTTTGAAAAATAAAAAATATTCAAAAAATGATACACATCGATTCGAGCAAACTATTACCACCTTACCATAAAATATTTAAACACTGTTCAACCGCGCTATTCGTACTGTTAAACAAAGCGTGCATAAAATGTTTGTGGTAAGACGGTTAGATTTTTGTACACGATTGAAGTCGGTTGTGCCAGTTTTGGCGAAGAATAATTCAATTTGCGATTTCGGTGTTGGTTCCATAGTGAAAGTTGGTCATAATGAATACAACGATGAATCTAAAATATCTTATTTATTTAAATTCACAGTTTCGTGCATAAAATTATACGTTTCAGTATCGTAGTACAATTGCAGGCCTATGTACATTAGTCCATTGAAAATTCGTATCAAATTCATGGAGGTGGGTTTCGAATTGAACTGTAATCTCTTTGCAATAAGGTTTATTTTACCAATAAATCATTGTTTTTTGGGTATAACGTGAATCATACAAGTCGGCGGATGTGAAGTTAGCTACAAACTATTAAAACACGGAAGTTAGTTTTCAATAGACTGACTTTTATTTCTCAGTGTTGCCTACACTATTATTTACATAGATATTATTTAGTTATTTTGTTACATACTAACACCTCCGCTTAACAAAATTAACATACATATTATGAAACAGGTGAAATACCCAGCTTTTCCATAAAATAATAATGCTTTACAGATCCTAAACTCTTTGTTAAAATGTCTGCTGGCATCTCAGCTGTTTCTAAATACTCTATTTTAACAAAATTGTTTGTAACTGCCTCTCTAACAAAATGATATCTTATATCTATGTGTTTTGATTTGCGATGTAAGGTTGGATTTAAAATTAATTTTTGTGCACTCTGACTATCATTAAATAAGATTATTGATTCTGAACTTCCCACAATCTCATGCAGTAAATTTTTCAAATAAATTGCCTCTTTACTTGCTTCAGACATAGAAATGTATTCAGCTTCGGTTGAGGATAAAGCTACATTTCTCTGCTTCCTACATTCAAATGAAATTACAGCATTTGACAATTTAAAACAAAATCCTGAAAAAGATTTTCTATCATTTACATCAGAACCCCAGTCTGCATCTACAAATCCCTCAATGCATGAGTCATCTTTACAAAACACAAGACCATAATGTTTGGTTTTCTTTAAATATTTTAAAACCCTTTTAGCATGCTGCTAGTGAGTTTCATCATAACAGTTGTTGAACTGACTGAGAAAACTTACACAGTATGCTATGTCAGGCCTAGTTAAAACTGCTAGGTACATCAAACTTCCTATCAGTTGCCTAAATGGATAATCATTAGTTTTAGCATTACAATCAGTCTGAGATTTTGCTAGCTTTAAGTTAGTCTCCATAGGAGTTTGGGCAGTTTTACAATGTGACATATTGAATCGTTTTAGTAAATTTTCGACATATTGTTCTTGATCTACAGTTATTTTGTCACTACTTATATTTACTCTTAAGCCTAGACATTGTCGTAGCTGACCTAAGTTTTTAATCTTAAATTTGCATCTTAATTCATTTACTAATTGATCTGTAGCAGTTACATTGTTTGAAAATACAAAAAAATCATCAACGAACAGCGCTATGATTATTTTAACATTTCCTTTAAATTTAGTAAACAAGCATGGTTCATATTTTGACTTATGATAACCTAAGTCTATCAAATAATCATTAACTCTCTGATACCAAGCCCTAGAGGACTGTTTGAGACCATATATAGCTCGTTTTAATTTTAACACAGTATTATCATCATTATTTGGTTCAAAAGTGACAGGTTTTTTCATATATACAGTTTCATCCAAAAAACCATTTAAAAAAGCTGTTGTTACGTCTAAATGACTTATTTCTAAGTTTAATTTAGCTGCCAGAGCAAATAGCAATCTTAGAGTAGAATAGCGAACCACTGGTGAAAAAGTTTCATGGTAATCTACACCAGCTTTTTGACTAAAGCCTTTTGCCACAAGTCTAGCCCGGTAACGCACTTTATTAGAACTGTCCAGCTTCTTTTTAAAAACCCACTTACACTGAACCACTGTACTGTCTTGAGGATGATCAACTATTTCTCACGCATCATTCTCATGAAAAGAATTCAACTCCTCTTTCATGCTTGCTCTCCAAAAGTTGCTTTCTGGCCCATACAAGGCCTCCTGCAGAGTGATCTCTTTGTCATCACTTTCTGCTACACATAAATTGTTGAAGCCAAAACGTTCAGGTATTTTTTTGTCTCGCTTTGGTCTGTTCCGACTTAAGTCTGAAGTTGAATCAAAGAAAGTATCCGAGGTAGTATCTGAGTCCACAACATAAGTACTATCCTCATTTTCAACGGAGATTTCTTCATCTGAATTTTCTGGATCTTTTGTGCATGTTTCCTCCGCTGAACGCTTACATTCTAAGGATATGTTGACTGTACTTTCAACTGGTTTCTCCATGATGACTATATCCCGACTCGTACTTACTGAGTTATTTTCTGGGTTATATACCCTATAGCACATTGTCAGAGTACCCGACAAGTATATGCTGAATAGCTTTCTTGTCCCACTTGGTTCTCTTTTCTTTGGGTACGTGTACCATTACGGGACTCCCAAATATTCGTATATGGCTCAATATTGGTTTCCTGCCATACCACATTTCATAAGGCGTTTTGTTATTCAAACCTGATGCTATAGTACGATTTTTCAAGTATACTGCTGTGGACACTGCTTCGGCCCAAAACTTCTTGCTTAACTTAGCATCGAATAGCAAACATCTTGCCTTCTCAACAATTGTTCTGTTGTTACGCTCAGCCATACCATTTTGTTCTGGTGTATAGGGATTCGTTTTTTGATGTATTATACCAGATATTTTTAGAAATTCTTCCATCATCTTCGAACAAAACTCGCCACGATTATCTGTTCGTAAAATCTTCATTTTAGCATTCTGCTGCTTCTCAACCATGGACTTGAATTCCTTGAAGTTTACAAACACTTCGTTTTTGGTTTTTAAAAAATAAACAAACGCCATCTTGCTGTAGTCATCCACGAACAAAACATAATATCTGGCCCCTCCGATTGACGAAGTTTCCATGGGCCCACATACATCTGCGTGAATTACCTCCAAAACATTATCAGTTTTTGTAGAACTCTGTTGGAATGGTAGCCTGGCTTGTTTGCCTTCACAGCAAATAGTGCATGTTGACTTATCTATGTTTGCTACATCTGGGTATGAAATACCTTCTACAGCACCTTTTTTCATTTTCGTTAAGCTAGTACTATTGATGTGTCCCAAGCGTCGATGCCAAGTCTCACTCGATGCTATTGCAGTTGCTGCTAGTAACTGTTCTGTTTTCGTGTATAATCTGTACACACCTTCTACTAATTCTGCTTCGCCGACGAGCTCCTTCTGTCGATTGTATATGTGGCAAACATTTTCTTTGAAGATGACACTATTGCCATTCGCAATCAACTGACTCACCGAAAGCAAGTTTGTTGTCAGGTTTGGTATGCACAATACGTCTGAAACTGTGACGTCATATTCAACACCATTCGCAACAGTAACGATGTTGACATCACCAGAACACAGCACAGGAACACTTGTCTGGTCCGCGATAATAATTTCCTTTGTTTCGTGTTGATGGGACGGATTCACGATGAAGTCTTGTCTCGCCGTCATGTGTTTACTCGCCCCACTATCAATGTACCATTGATTCTGACTGAATTTTCCTGTCAGAAAAATGGCACTGAATGCATTTGTTTGCTTTCTTTTGCATTCTGCGTTTGGGCATTGATTTTTGTAGTGTCCGATTTGTTTACATTTGTAGCACTTGATAACTTTTTCTGGTTTTGACACTGACGTTTGCTGCTGTTGTCTATGGCTGGTTTTAGGGTTGCCATATTTTGAGCGTTGCGTTTTGTTCGCGTTTGCTACAAATGCACTCTCCGGACCGGAAACGGAATCGGAACTAATCTCACTAACACATATATCCATCAATTTGGTTTTAATGACGTCGGCACTAATATCCATTCCCGAATGTTCAATGGCCATTATCATAGGCGTATACTTTTCGGGTAATCCTGCTAACATTAAAGCACCAATCCACTCGTCTGTTAACTGGAAACCTGTCCCTTGAAGACGCTGACCCGTTTCAGTTATTTGGGTTACAAACTGCGTCATGGACTCACAGTTATCAAGTCGAATATTGATGAGCTTTCTAAGCAAACTGATTTTTCTCGTATATCCAGAATCGTCGAACATATTCTTTAATTTACACCATAAATCAAAAGTTGTAGGCGCCGTTTTTATATGTACGTAAAGCGATGGGTCGATTGTTAATATCAGTTTTGCTTTGGCTTTTGCGTCTTCTGCCTTCTCGTCTGCAGTCGCCTTGTCTGATAATTTTCGTTCAATGGCGGCCGCCGTTCCTTCCAGCACCAACACATTTCGTGCCGCGAAACACCATTCATCGTAATTTTCACGACCACGTAACTTTGGAATGTTAGCTATATAGTTCGCCATCATTTTATTTAAAAACTGAACAACTATGTTACACTTTAAACATTAAAGAAAGATTTTTAGCGCGCTGAGCACATAATCTATTAAAACACGGAAGTTAGTTTTCAATACAAACTGCGCGATATCCAATCCTGACTGAAGCTCACATAAAGCTGCGCGTTGATTGGATATTGCGCATCTTGTAGCTAACTTCACATCCGCCGACTTGTATGATTCGGCCTCTAGTACGGTGCTATAATATACTCTGATATATAATATTCCAGAATATTTTCAGAGGACAAGTTGGAGGAAAAGAGATAGCGTTACTTTTTACACGTTTGTCTAAAAATCCATATCGGATGACTCTAAAAAGGTGTCATCCAAGCAACGATAGTGTTCACTAGTAAATGCCACTTGTGGTCACGTTGGCTTTGGCCTATAAAGTATTTGATCAAATCTCTTTCCCCCAACACAAATAAAGACTACACAATAAATCATACACGTATATAGATGTATACTAACTACACTTTACATCACTATGCACCTCTTGCCGTCCCTGTCGTGTGTGGCGGAGGGCAGGGGCAGGGGCGTCGGGGGCCACCGGAGCCGCGGGGGCATTGATGCTCTCCGGGTCGAACGCGGCGAATGACGAGGACGCGACCGGCGCGCTCAGCGGCAGGTCGGTGTTGATGCCCACGATCTGGAAACAAATAATAATCACTACATAGTATAAAACAAAGTCGCTTCCCGCTGTCTGTCCCCATGTATGCTTATATCTTTAAAACTACGCAACGGATTTTGATGCGGTTTTTTTAATAGATAGAGTGATTCAAGAGGAAGGTTTATATGTATGACGGAGCGAGACAGCATAGTTGCATTTAGTTGATAGCAATAGTGATGATTTTAAAGTGGGTATCACCTGAATGGGGTCGCACGTGGCAACACTGCATGCTTGTGTCGGAATGAAATAACAGATGGGTGAGAAACTTCATTCCATTCCGAGCGCAAGGCGGCATTGCACCCGTGCCAACCTATTGACTTTGAAATCCGTTTTCATCTTCGAAAATTCTTGTTAAATTGATTACCAAGTGATACTAGGTCAATAAAACCACCCGTTGAAGTGGTACAAAGTCTCAGTCCCCGACATGTATAATACACCTCCCAAGTAGCATTCGGGGTTCTATATAAGATGTCTAGCCGTTCACATGTACTCCACAAGCTGTGTAAGTCAGCTGTATAAGAGCTGTATAGCTTGATATAACGCTCTTATAGAACCAGTTTGGGCACAAATTAGACAGCCGTAAGTTCACTATGGCTGTACATTAGCAGTATAATAGCATTATAATAGCAGTTTAAGTAGTAACATCGGACTTAAGGCTGACTTGCGGCACTATATGGGACGCAGTGTGATCCATACAATGTACATGAGCGTAATAAAGAGTAACACGTGGCTAAATACACAGCCTTCACAGTTAAAAAATCCGACAAAAGTACTCCAGTGCTACCTAAAATTCACGTGTGCCCTAAATTATTTCTTCATTTTATAATTTTACTAGCTGACCCGACAGACTTCGTCCTGTCAAAAAGATTTGTAATGTGGCAGTTTTTGTGCCTACGTATTTTAAAAAATTCTCCTGAACAGAACCGTCACCCTGGTGATAGGGCGTTGTGAATAAAAAATAATTAAATAAAACATATATAAGGATTTAAAAGTAAGTAATCGCTTTATTAAGTAAGTTTTATTATATTTGATAGATATTAGTTAAAACTAAATATATACTTTTTAAGATCAAATATTATTTAAGTTTGTACCACAAAGCACTACAATGATAATAATAATAATTATGATTCACATGATTAACAATAATTATCATTGTAGTGCTTTGTGGTACAAACTAAAAAAATAATATTTGATCTTAAAAAGTATATATTTAGTTTTAACTAATATCTATCAAATATAATAAAATATAATAAAAGTGTCACTGAAACTGAATCACCATATAATATGATGACTAAGTGATATATTTCGTAATGATTAAGAAATTGAAGATTAGTGACACATCTTAACTTCGGTGACAGAAAATTTTGTTCGCTAAAATAATTATGAGTAACTGCTATAATACATACCTTGAAAGTTGGCATAAAATTTTCCCGAACTACATTTGTTGCCCCAAATGAAGTCATTTGAAAGAAATTGTTATATTGTTGGATATGTGTCAAAAAGTGTATAGAATCTGTTCCTATTCCTGAAACCAATGAGTACAATGGTTCTGGTGGTGGATCCAATGGTATCAATTTCACTTTACCATTTGCGCAACACAATCCATTGGCTTCGTTTTTGTATTTTAATGCCTTACAGTGTGAGCAAACCGAGTTCATAGAACCAATAACAACACATTGGTAGTTACTGTAGTCAATTGACACATCGTAACTGAAAGCAGCTCGATTCAAACTTGCGCGATTATTAGTTGAATGTCGCGCTCGCGCTTCACGCGTTTGTGATATCCGAATTCTTTCACGTTCATTTCCGTCGTCACGTTCTTGTGCAGTACGATTAGATCGGTAATTAGCTTGGTTTGTAGCATTTCTGGTTCTTCTACCTAAATTGCTTCGTCTTATAGGAGGCATATCAAATATAAATTATTTTTTCACTAATCACGAACTAAACAAACACTAACTAACTAAACACTCTGCACAAAACACGATATACGAATTTGTTTCGTGTATCAGTTGACAAAAGCAAACTCAGTAGATTAGGTAACAGACAACTTTTTTTTTTTTAAATTTGATATGACTTGAAGTCAAATCCTTTTAAGCCGTACGAATTGTTTTATTTATTTAAAATTTGTATATTAAAAATAATAAAACACTGTTGGTAACGCGATTTTTGTTTGACTGATGTAATGACGTGGAAACTGATGCATTTTATCTCGCGTGCCGAAACTAATACAAAAGAAACGCGAGTTTCGGAACGCGACATTAAACTCCTCCAACTATGTATTCTGTGCTCCAACGCACACACGCACATTGTTTTGATAGATATGATCTTTGACGTTAGGAACACACCTACATTGCTTAGACAACAGTGAGTGCTTGTAATTTAATATGAACTTTATACCATAGCAATAAAGCTCAAATTGACTACGTTTTGGTTAGAAATCATTTGTATGGGAAAAAGAAAAGGGCTATTTTTATGGTTTTTCCAGCAATAATTCTAATTTTTCTCGCCGTAAAAACCATCCTTGAACTTCAACGAACATTTTAAAAAAAGATTTGGCCAAATTGGTCCAGGCGTTGTTGAGTTATGCGCTTATCAACACATTTTGCGATTCATTTTTATATTATAGATTCACAATTTAATTGTTTATGGTTTTGTGTGTGCCATCCAAAAACTTATAATAACTCCGGCGGATATATTTGGATAAAAATTTATGATAACACGCGGTAAGTACCTGTTTCAAAGACTTAATAATGTTAATTGCCATGGGAATGCAACTTTATCGTGAAATGTATACATATTTACAGCTAAAATATTCACGCGCCTCTGTTAAAACGCGATATTCATTTTAAAATATTTAAAACTGGCTGAGAGGAAATCTACACTTTTCATATTTTGATATTATCTTGGCATTATGATTATACTACGGTATTTAATTATAACATGAAACCAAAACTCAATCGCTCTATCTGCGTATTTTGTGATAAATTGCATGATAATTTTTGAGATTTATTATTTGGTAAATATTTTAGGTTAGAACAAAATGGTGGAAATGAAAGCAAATAAGAGTAGTACTTGTGGACAAATAAACTGCTATTGATGTTAATGGACGACACATATAGTCCTTTTAACAGCCTACAGTGCACATGCGAACCATTTAAACACTTCTGTACAGTAGTAAAAAAAGGTTATTTTAATGATCACAAACAAGTCCTACTACAGCTACTAGCTGTATAACAGTCTAAAACAAGTAAACATAACAGCCTTTGGCTTTATAAATGACCACGTGTGTTCTATTAAAATGCTAGCTCTACAACATCGTACAAGTAGGCCGTTAAACAGCGGTTGCCGTATCTCTACCCTCCTATAATGCTCTTAGTCAGACGGCTGACTAAAGGATAATTGTTAGAGTATTATAACACCAACAAACATATAAAAGTAAAACTCTACACTCCTATAAGTCCCTTAGACAGGTGTAGGTGTAATTAATCGCAATAATGCAGCTTATACATCACGAGTGAACTGTAATAATGCTTCAAGTACACATGGGAACTAAATGTGTACTCTTAAATGGAGTAAAATGCTACTTGGGCTGTACGAGGCCGGGGCGGGTCGCTAGTTTCATTAATAAGGCGCACTATTGCACTTTAAAAGCGCGTAATTAGTAAAAATTGCTCTCTTTACATCTATTTTGAAGTTACTGAAAAAACTAGTGAATTTTTCGCGCTCGCTATGCTCGCAAATAATATATATAGATGTGCTTTGCTCACGCCTTTTAAAACTATTGGGAGCACAGTCAATTTTTCACGATGTGTACACCTCGCGCATCACAATAAAAAGCGATCCGCCTGATCTACTTATTTATTATTTGTTTAAAAAAATATCAAATTTCGCACTCGCTATGCTCGC
This sequence comes from Hypomecis atomaria, assembly GCA_964007245.1. Taxonomy (NCBI): domain Eukaryota; kingdom Metazoa; phylum Arthropoda; class Insecta; order Lepidoptera; family Geometridae; genus Hypomecis; species Hypomecis atomaria. The sequence continues at coordinate 27,066,245 of OZ023279.1, forward strand.
GCAATACCAAGACATTGCTCTGCTTGGCTCATAATTATCTATTTTAGAGTTACCTACTAGAAAAAGAAACAAATATTTTAAGCGTGATTCCTTTTGCTTCAAGTCTCTTTCAAAAATTTTGAAAGAAAACTAATAAAAAAATTAAAAACGCTCGCGCATATAACTGTGGGGCGTTCTTTGTTTATAACTCTTTGAAAATTTCTGTAAAAACTGATACAGTGACAGCGACTTCGTTATAGTCTTCCCGTAAAGCCTAGAGCGTAAGTTATACATAGTCTTCTATCCTTATCTATACCAATATTATAAAGAGGAAAGATTTGATTGTTTGTTTGTTTGCATTGATTAGGCTCCGAAACTACTGAACCGATTTGAAAAGTCTTTTACTATCGGAAAGCTACACTATCCCCGCATGACATAGCGTAGGTATGGCATAATACCTATAAAATCTGTCATTATCTAATCAAAGCCGGGCAGGCAGCTGTCTTTACAAATATGATAAATTCGAAAGTGTGTTCATTGGTTTATTCATCTTTCAAGTAGCAACAGCGCAATGGACAGACTTGATTTTCGGCATAGGTATAGTTCAAAGGTCGCAGCGCCATAGCCTACTTTTTACTACGGAAAATAGAAAAAGAATCACGCGGGCGAAGGCGCCGGCAAAAGCTAGTGTCTAATAAAACTGTAGAATCTAAAACAGTGTCGTGCCTAGTGACCTGTACGCCAAGCATGCGACTATGAAAAGCCACGAAAATAAACCTTAACGACGCGTGAAAAAGTGACAGATATACAGGTAATTCCCAATCTGTGCAGGACGACGTCACTTATTTAGCATAGATAGATATAGCATACAATAGTTACAGTTCATAATCAGTTATCAATAGTTTTTTGCCTATTTTGTTTAATACAATTCAATACTATGTACAGAACATTCTGGAAAGAAGTTCTAGAAGGGACCTACTTACCTACATACTTAGGTACCTATTCATGGCTCATAGAAAGAATGGAAACTTCTAGAACTCTATAGAACTATGTATAGAATATTCTGGAAAGGAGTTCTAGAAGGGACCTACTTATCTACATACTTAGGCACCTACTCATGGCTCATAGAAAGCATGGAAACTTCTAGAACTTTCGACAAGCTCTAGAAGTTTCAGCTTTATAAGTACTTAGTTTAGTATAAAAGGGGACACGGTTTGCCCCATAACACAGTTCACATTCTGACAGCGCGGAGTTAACATCAAACAGAAATACTACCGATCGACTTCACGGAGTTTACAGTTAACAGTAGTGCATTATTCGACCTCGTGGAGTTAATAGTGAACAGAAAGTGTATTATTCGACCTCGCCGAGTTAACCAACAGTGAACAGTGATATTACGGCTTGACTTCGACGAGTGAACAGTGATTTAATAATAGTTTATACAGTCCACTCTTTGTACAGTTTATAGTGAAAATACAGTGTACCTACTTTCGACGTGATACTAATAGTAAAGAGCGTGTAATACGTGTAACAGAGTTGAAATAAAGGATCAACAGGTCAATAACTCTTTCTTTGAACATCATCTACCTTCCAATCCAGCACAGTTGGTGTGCGTCCTGCACATCGCATGGTCCTTCGAGCCGGATCTTTGAAGGTATACGCCGACAACAGAAGGTTATTGACACATTGCAATGCCGATTACGCGCTCAATTGGAAAAAGACGTCTCTTCACCGCAGAATATCAAGAGCCACCATCATCAGGCAACACCACCACTAGTACGAGCGTGTGGACTGGGACAACTGCACAAACAACTATGAGTATGGAGACTACAACAACCGCCGCTATAAAAGCAACATCATCATCAGCAGCATCAGGTGTACTTATTGCTACACAGCCTTCTTTCGCTTGCTCTACTGCGACGAAATCTACTGAAACAACAATTAAACCTGTCAACAGACTAGGTACATCACAGATAGAAGTCGTTCAACAGCCCGACCCGCCTATTGTTAGGCCGGAAGGTGTAACAGAAAATAGAACACAGAAGGCTAGTCTCACTGCCGTAGATAAGCCGACTACCTCGCACGCTAAGCTTGCGGGTTCTATCAGAACGACAAAATCACATACCAAAGCACAGAAAATCGCGAAAGCAAAGGAAGAGCTTGCGCGTTTACAGGTAGAACTAGCAGCAGCACGTCTGGCTGCGCTAGAAACAGAAGATTCGGATGACGAAGACGATGTCTCCGAATACTCTAAAACAGAAGCAAAAGCACGTGTTGACACGTGGCTAACATCACAGGAACCCGAACAGTTTAATGAAGAACAAAATAGAATAGAGGACAGTAAATTTCTGCAGCAACAGCCAGCACAGCCAACACCGGCGGGAGCCTGCCCTCAGCCAGACTTCTCGCAATTAGCATCAGCAATCACACTTGCTGTCAATGCAGCTCGTCAACCGAGATACATTGATTTGCCTATTTTTAACGGCAACCATCAGGATTGGTTAAGCTTTCGTACCGCCTACCATGAAACAGCAAATTCCTTCACAAATGTTGAAAATCTCAACCGTCTACGGAGGAACTTAAAAGGAAGAGCCAGGGAAGCCGTTGAAGGTCTACTCATTGTAAACGCTAACCCATCGGATGTCATGAAAACCTTGGAGTCCAGATTTGGTAGACCTGAGGCAATCGCAATGGCAGAAATAGAGACACTCAGAACACTGCCACGTCTGACTGAATCACCCAGAGATATTTGCATATTTTCCAGTAGGGTTACCAACGCTGTGTCTACTCTCCGGGCACTTAATTGCATATACTACCTCTATAATCCGGAAGCCGCCAAGACCATAGTGGAAAAGTTTACTCCTACGCTGCGCTACAGGTATTATGATTTCGTAGCGACGCAACTAAAAGAAGATCCAGATCTGCTGAAATTAGAAAGGTTCCTGAAAAAAGAAGCTGATTTGTGCGCTCCCTTTGCACAGCCAGAACAGATGAGCGTACAGTCCAGTCAACAGAACAAACGCACGTACAATGTGCATACAGTTACAGAAAAACAGTCTACAGTGAAATGTCTAGTATGTGACAATGAAAGTCACAGCACTATGAACTGCGAACAATTTAGAAAAGCAGACGTAAACGCCAGATGGGATATAGCAAAGAACAGAAACTTATGCTTCAGCTGCCTACAGTATAGAAGTAAAAACCACAGCTGCCGTTCAAGAACCTGTGGTATCAATGATTGCAAGTTCTACCACAACCGGTTGCTTCATTTCGTAAAGAAAATAGAACAGACCGTCAACAGTGATGAAAGGGGATCAACAGAAATTATCAACTCTGCATGGACTGGCACACAGACACAGTCCTACCTAAAAATAATCCCGATCCAAGTGAAAGGACCAACAGCGGTAGTTGACACATATGCCCTGTTGGATGACGGATCAACAGTTACACTTATTGACAACAGTATCTGTAAGAAGATTGGCGTAACAGGACCAATCAACCCATTTAGCATCAAAGGTATCAACAATATGAAGACCATTGAAACACAGTCAAGGAGAGTAAACCTCATGCTCAAAGGGCTCAACAATCACGAGGAGCCAATTCAAGCGCGAACGGTACAGAACTTACAAGTCTCATCACAGAGGATTCATAGAAAACAGATCGAGGCATGCAAGCATCTGCAAGATCTCAGCGATGTCCTTGCCTACAGATATGCGAAGCCACTCATGCTGATAGGCCAAGACAACTGGCATCTGCTACATACAGAAAAGGTCCGAAAAGGCAATAAGAGTCAACCAGTGGCTTCACTAACGCCATTGGGTTGGGTGTTGCATGGGGGTCACAAGCAAACACTCAACCGCACCGAGGACTTCGTGTCACACTTAACAGAACTACAAGAACAGTTTACAGATCCAGAACAGAGAGCCGTAACAGAAAGTAGATACAAAGCTGCTCCTTTCTGGAACACAGAAAAGGCCATTCTTTCTAAGGATAAAAATAGTTGGAGAAATGAATTGTCATCACCAGTAGCAGAGTCATCAGAAAAAGAAAGATCGAATCACGTGGTCAACAGAATACAACAGAAGTTATCCGAAGTTTCCAGAATCTCCAACCGGGATAAACTTCGCGACAGCACAGCCAAAGTCCAAAATAACCAAAACAGAAGCAAGACAGAGAAGAATCCAGCGTGGCCAAGGAACAAAGGAGAAACAACAGCAAAACAGACATCATGGAGGAAGACAAATACTGAAAACAAACAGTCCCATAATGATACCGAAAGTTCGACCACAGAAAAGTTCCTCAGGTGCGCCACACAGAAAAAATATTTACGTCCTGAAATAGAAGACTTCAAACAGAAAAAGATACAGAACAAACAGCGAAAGTCAATACCACCTGGTGATCATCGGGTACCTCAATGGAAAATGGGGACTCAAGTGTTGCCATGCACGAAGATGGAAAAAGCCTTGACAGCAACTGTTTATAAACAAGGCACAGATACAGCAAACAGTCCGCCACGGACTCATGTTTCAGTCAGCGCTGAAAAAGTTTCATCTTCTTCTACTTCAAAACCGGCGGGAGCCATACAGTCATGGACCCATAAAAATTGGAGATCTGATCCAACTAACAGATGCGAAACTACTTCGCAATACAGGGGTCCAATGAAAAGACAACTTTCTATGGACAGTAGACAGTGCAGACAGAAACAGTTTTACAGAAATCCAAAACAGGATGGCGAGTTGCCGATAGAAGACGTCGATCCAGCACCTGTACAGGATGCGACTAAGTCGCACGGCGGGAGTAATGTGCAGGACGACGTCACTTATTTAGCATAGATAGATATAGCATACAATAGTTACAGTTCATAATCAGTTATCAATAGTTTTTTGCCTATTTTGTTTAATACAATTCAATACTATGTACAGAACATTCTGGAAAGAAGTTCTAGAAGGGACCTACTTACCTACATACTTAGGTACCTATTCATGGCTCATAGAAAGAATGGAAACTTCTAGAACTCTATAGAACTATGTATAGAATATTCTGGAAAGGAGTTCTAGAAGGGACCTACTTATCTACATACTTAGGCACCTACTCATGGCTCATAGAAAGCATGGAAACTTCTAGAACTTTCGACAAGCTCTAGAAGTTTCAGCTTTATAAGTACTTAGTTTAGTATAAAAGGGGACACGGTTTGCCCCATAACACAGTTCACATTCTGACAGCGCGGAGTTAACATCAAACAGAAATACTACCGATCGACTTCACGGAGTTTACAGTTAACAGTAGTGCATTATTCGACCTCGTGGAGTTAATAGTGAACAGAAAGTGTATTATTCGACCTCGCCGAGTTAACCAACAGTGAACAGTGATATTACGGCTTGACTTCGACGAGTGAACAGTGATTTAATAATAGTTTATACAGTCCACTCTTTGTACAGTTTATAGTGAAAATACAGTGTACCTACTTTCGACGTGATACTAATAGTAAAGAGCGTGTAATACGTGTAACAGAGTTGAAATAAAGGATCAACAGGTCAATAACTCTTTCTTTGAACATCATCTACCTTCCAATCCAGCACAGTTGGTGTGCGTCCTGCACATCGCATGGTCCTTCGAGCCGGATCTTTGAAGGTATACGCCGACAACAGAAGGTTATTGACACATTGCAATGCCGATTACGCGCTCAATTGGAAAAAGACGTCTCTTCACCGCAGAATATCAAGAGCCACCATCATCAGGCAACACCACCACTAGTACGAGCGTGTGGACTGGGACAACTGCACAAACAACTATGAGTATGGAGACTACAACAACCGCCGCTATAAAAGCAACATCATCATCAGCAGCATCAGGTGTACTTATTGCTACACAGCCTTCTTTCGCTTGCTCTACTGCGACGAAATCTACTGAAACAACAATTAAACCTGTCAACAGACTAGGTACATCACAGATAGAAGTCGTTCAACAGCCCGACCCGCCTATTGTTAGGCCGGAAGGTGTAACAGAAAATAGAACACAGAAGGCTAGTCTCACTGCCGTAGATAAGCCGACTACCTCGCACGCTAAGCTTGCGGGTTCTATCAGAACGACAAAATCACATACCAAAGCACAGAAAATCGCGAAAGCAAAGGAAGAGCTTGCGCGTTTACAGGTAGAACTAGCAGCAGCACGTCTGGCTGCGCTAGAAACAGAAGATTCGGATGACGAAGACGATGTCTCCGAATACTCTAAAACAGAAGCAAAAGCACGTGTTGACACGTGGCTAACATCACAGGAACCCGAACAGTTTAATGAAGAACAAAATAGAATAGAGGACAGTAAATTTCTGCAGCAACAGCCAGCACAGCCAACACCGGCGGGAGCCTGCCCTCAGCCAGACTTCTCGCAATTAGCATCAGCAATCACACTTGCTGTCAATGCAGCTCGTCAACCGAGATACATTGATTTGCCTATTTTTAACGGCAACCATCAGGATTGGTTAAGCTTTCGTACCGCCTACCATGAAACAGCAAATTCCTTCACAAATGTTGAAAATCTCAACCGTCTACGGAGGAACTTAAAAGGAAGAGCCAGGGAAGCCGTTGAAGGTCTACTCATTGTAAACGCTAACCCATCGGATGTCATGAAAACCTTGGAGTCCAGATTTGGTAGACCTGAGGCAATCGCAATGGCAGAAATAGAGACACTCAGAACACTGCCACGTCTGACTGAATCACCCAGAGATATTTGCATATTTTCCAGTAGGGTTACCAACGCTGTGTCTACTCTCCGGGCACTTAATTGCATATACTACCTCTATAATCCGGAAGCCGCCAAGACCATAGTGGAAAAGTTTACTCCTACGCTGCGCTACAGGTATTATGATTTCGTAGCGACGCAACTAAAAGAAGATCCAGATCTGCTGAAATTAGAAAGGTTCCTGAAAAAAGAAGCTGATTTGTGCGCTCCCTTTGCACAGCCAGAACAGATGAGCGTACAGTCCAGTCAACAGAACAAACGCACGTACAATGTGCATACAGTTACAGAAAAACAGTCTACAGTGAAATGTCTAGTATGTGACAATGAAAGTCACAGCACTATGAACTGCGAACAATTTAGAAAAGCAGACGTAAACGCCAGATGGGATATAGCAAAGAACAGAAACTTATGCTTCAGCTGCCTACAGTATAGAAGTAAAAACCACAGCTGCCGTTCAAGAACCTGTGGTATCAATGATTGCAAGTTCTACCACAACCGGTTGCTTCATTTCGTAAAGAAAATAGAACAGACCGTCAACAGTGATGAAAGGGGATCAACAGAAATTATCAACTCTGCATGGACTGGCACACAGACACAGTCCTACCTAAAAATAATCCCGATCCAAGTGAAAGGACCAACAGCGGTAGTTGACACATATGCCCTGTTGGATGACGGATCAACAGTTACACTTATTGACAACAGTATCTGTAAGAAGATTGGCGTAACAGGACCAATCAACCCATTTAGCATCAAAGGTATCAACAATATGAAGACCATTGAAACACAGTCAAGGAGAGTAAACCTCATGCTCAAAGGGCTCAACAATCACGAGGAGCCAATTCAAGCGCGAACGGTACAGAACTTACAAGTCTCATCACAGAGGATTCATAGAAAACAGATCGAGGCATGCAAGCATCTGCAAGATCTCAGCGATGTCCTTGCCTACAGATATGCGAAGCCACTCATGCTGATAGGCCAAGACAACTGGCATCTGCTACATACAGAAAAGGTCCGAAAAGGCAATAAGAGTCAACCAGTGGCTTCACTAACGCCATTGGGTTGGGTGTTGCATGGGGGTCACAAGCAAACACTCAACCGCACCGAGGACTTCGTGTCACACTTAACAGAACTACAAGAACAGTTTACAGATCCAGAACAGAGAGCCGTAACAGAAAGTAGATACAAAGCTGCTCCTTTCTGGAACACAGAAAAGGCCATTCTTTCTAAGGATAAAAATAGTTGGAGAAATGAATTGTCATCACCAGTAGCAGAGTCATCAGAAAAAGAAAGATCGAATCACGTGGTCAACAGAATACAACAGAAGTTATCCGAAGTTTCCAGAATCTCCAACCGGGATAAACTTCGCGACAGCACAGCCAAAGTCCAAAATAACCAAAACAGAAGCAAGACAGAGAAGAATCCAGCGTGGCCAAGGAACAAAGGAGAAACAACAGCAAAACAGACATCATGGAGGAAGACAAATACTGAAAACAAACAGTCCCATAATGATACCGAAAGTTCGACCACAGAAAAGTTCCTCAGGTGCGCCACACAGAAAAAATATTTACGTCCTGAAATAGAAGACTTCAAACAGAAAAAGATACAGAACAAACAGCGAAAGTCAATACCACCTGGTGATCATCGGGTACCTCAATGGAAAATGGGGACTCAAGTGTTGCCATGCACGAAGATGGAAAAAGCCTTGACAGCAACTGTTTATAAACAAGGCACAGATACAGCAAACAGTCCGCCACGGACTCATGTTTCAGTCAGCGCTGAAAAAGTTTCATCTTCTTCTACTTCAAAACCGGCGGGAGCCATACAGTCATGGACCCATAAAAATTGGAGATCTGATCCAACTAACAGATGCGAAACTACTTCGCAATACAGGGGTCCAATGAAAAGACAACTTTCTATGGACAGTAGACAGTGCAGACAGAAACAGTTTTACAGAAATCCAAAACAGGATGGCGAGTTGCCGATAGAAGACGTCGATCCAGCACCTGTACAGGATGCGACTAAGTCGCACGGCGGGAGTAATGTGCAGGACGACGTCACTTATTTAGCATAGATAGATATAGCATACAATAGTTACAGTTCATAATCAGTTATCAATAGTTTTTTGCCTATTTTGTTTAATACAATTCAATACTATGTACAGAACATTCTGGAAAGAAGTTCTAGAAGGGACCTACTTACCTACATACTTAGGTACCTATTCATGGCTCATAGAAAGAATGGAAACTTCTAGAACTCTATAGAACTATGTATAGAATATTCTGGAAAGGAGTTCTAGAAGGGACCTACTTATCTACATACTTAGGCACCTACTCATGGCTCATAGAAAGCATGGAAACTTCTAGAACTTTCGACAAGCTCTAGAAGTTTCAGCTTTATAAGTACTTAGTTTAGTATAAAAGGGGACACGGTTTGCCCCATAACACAGTTCACATTCTGACAGCGCGGAGTTAACATCAAACAGAAATACTACCGATCGACTTCACGGAGTTTACAGTTAACAGTAGTGCATTATTCGACCTCGTGGAGTTAATAGTGAACAGAAAGTGTATTATTCGACCTCGCCGAGTTAACCAACAGTGAACAGTGATATTACGGCTTGACTTCGACGAGTGAACAGTGATTTAATAATAGTTTATACAGTCCACTCTTTGTACAGTTTATAGTGAAAATACAGTGTACCTACTTTCGACGTGATACTAATAGTAAAGAGCGTGTAATACGTGTAACAGAGTTGAAATAAAGGATCAACAGGTCAATAACTCTTTCTTTGAACATCATCTACCTTCCAATCCAGCACAGTTGGTGTGCGTCCTGCACACAATCAATTAGCATCCTTTTAGGGAACTTTCCTTTTGTCAAAACTAAAAAAAATTTTTGTTCCTTAGAGAAATATTGTTCACCCGCGACAAAATGGATAGAACAGCTGATTTTTTTTCGGTTTTGACACAAGTCGCAGTACAACAGTTGTTAGTTGTGATGTACAGAATAAGCCCCTAAAAGGATGCTTATTGATTAGAAATATCCCTGTATACTGCACGCCATAACTCCGTCTCGTTCTCGCACGTCGAAAGAAATATTGCGTGGTGCGCATCACAGTCCGGCTGAAAGTCTTTTTTAAATTTTATCTATTTTATTCTGCATAGGTTTGCGTTTGACCACAAACTGCCTGATGTTGAGCAGAGAAGCGGTCTAGGGTGTAGCACGCTTACCTAGAAGATACCTATTTACTCGGGATTTGAAGACGCCCACGTTGTACTTTAGCGGGAAGACAGACCCAGGCAAAGCGTTCCACATTCACGTTTCACGTTCTACAAAAAAATGCGAACAATAATCGTATGAGTTACCTCAGCAGGTTGCCTGGCCAGGTTCCGCCGGAAGGGCAGGGAGATCCGGTCGAGCAGCCTCATCCGCTTCCCGTGCGCGGAGAACAGATCGTCCGCGGCCTCCTCGCCTACCTCGATGGGGGAGCTGTCGGTAGAAGGCTTCCGTTTGCGCCCCACTAATGCACCCGTGGGACGGATTGTTGCTGCTGGGGAGATATAACTATTTATTAAAACAAAAGAAAAAACTAAAACATAATAATTATTTTTCGCAAAAAATGGCAATTTCGCCTTCTATCGTGTACAAAATTCGAATATTCTACTCAAATTGTTCGGAAGTATGGCTTTACTTCTGAACAATTTGAGCAGAATTTCGAACTAAAAAATATTTTTTCCATTCGGTTCACAATAAATTTTATACTATGTAAGGATTAGAAAAATATTATACTCATTAATTTAAATCAAATAATTATAATGAAAATATTTTACTATGGGACCGACCAGAAATCGTGTAAAAATTAGCTTCGACTCAAATTTTGTAAATTTTTTTTTTTTTCTAATGAAATAGTTCATTTTTTTTATAATTTCTATCAGGACAAAAAATATTTTTACCATTATGTAGTTACCACCCATAGTAAAAGTTGTTCACAATAATTATTGTAAAAAATACGACCTCATTATTTTGAATTTAGCACAATTGTTCTGTATAACTTTGTACTATTTAAAATTTTATTTTAAAAATAGGCGAAATCCAATTTAATGGCGTTTGTGAACACGATACAAGTCGTTGCGCAGTAGTGTTCTTAGAATTATTGTGTATTATTATAATCGGCCAAGTACGAGTCGGACTCGCGCACGGAGGGTTCCGTACTGTATGGGAGCCACCCTTAAATATTTATTTTATTTTATTTACTGTTGAAGTGAATATAAAACTAAATATTCTGTGAAAATTTCAAGCATCTACCTGTTACCATTATTAATATAGAGCGAAATACGTCTAAAAATTCAGGTTTGCTGTATAGAAGTCACCCTTAAATATTTATTTTATTTTCTTTTTAGTACTTGTTGTTATAGCGGCAACAGAAATACATCATCTGTGAAAATTTCAGACGGACATCAAAGTCTTAGTAATGGGGTCCCGTTTTTCCCTTTGGGTACGGAACCCTAAAAATGTCAGCGGGTATGAGTGGGTAGTTCGCGCCGAACCTTGCTCCTTGGTCTTGATGACCGTGTATTCTTTCTCCAATTTCTTCATTTTCTTGGGGTTCACTTTGACAGAATACGACAGGTTCATGAAAGAGTCCGGATCGGCTTCTACTTTACCAGGCAGCTCTTTTTGTATGTACTGAAAACAGAAGTTAATTTTTAACACGCTTTTATAAGGTCGACCAGTATGTAACCTATGTAGTGGAATTTTAGGTAACTAATTTAACCATCTTTCAAGGGTCGTAGCGTAATGAAAATTGGCAGCTGTATGTAGTTCTGATGACAATACAATAATATGGTACTGTCGAACTGATTTGATTATGGAGCCGGAAGATATGAACTGGAACTTCATGATGGAAAATCGTATCATAGCTGTTTTGGATTTCTTAGAAAAGTCTTGTAATGAACTTTGACCAGGATAAGGTTTCAAGGTCTGATGATGAAGCCGGATGATAGACCAGTGCCTACCTTCTGACTTCATCATCAGACCTTGAAACCTAATCGTGGTAACACGACTATGATACGATATTCCATCATGGAATGTCAGTACATTCCGTGATGGAATATCGTATCACAGTCGTGTTTGCACTTGTGAGAAAGGCCACGTAAAGCGTGTTATTCTAGTGTTTTTTAAACGTTAAAATGTTATTAACCTTAAAGAAAATACAAACTTTATAGTTTTACTTCAACTTATGCCTAAACATAAACAATCATCATTCATCTTAAGTAAGCAATTATTGTATATTTATTAATTTGTGCAAAATTCGTATCTCGGAAACGGTACTGACAATTTTGATGAAATTCAGTATTTAACGAGAACTTTTCGAACATCGTTATTTGGCGAGAGACCTCGTTTTTGCGCTCTCCTAATTTTTGTGTAATCATCACTTACCTTCAATATACTTTCCATATCGAGCGAAAGCAGGTCATTCTTGCCAACGGTGAGCATCGCTATTGCCACCTTGAAGACTATCTCGATGCCCTCAGAGAGGAAGACGTCCATGATCCGACACGCCAGCGGCAGGGACAGCGTCGTCGTGAATAGAGTAAGGAACCAACTGCTAGCGTATAGAGATGTGCTGAAACTCTGTGGGACAAAAAGAACGTAGTATTGAACTTGTGAATAAGAGGTGTAAGTTACGTTCATTGTTATAGTTCGGCCGTTCAGAGAATGCGTTCCTGACACGTCATCTTCAAAACTTACCGTTTACGATTTATGGACCATTTAATGTTTTAGGGTCCATTTAATGAAATTTCATTAAATGGGCCATAAATCGTAAACGGTAAGTTTTACAAAAAAGTTTACTGGAAACAAAAGATGCGAAATTTTATTTTCTACAATAATGATCTTAATGTTTTTTGCCCTTAAGTACATAGTTTCCGAGATATCGGCCAAAAACATTTTTTAAAGATGACGTGTCAGGAACGCATTCTCTGAACGGCCGAACTATAAAGTTTTTAAGTTCGTGAATGTTTTTCTAAGAGTTAAGTCTAGATTTAAGTTATGCCTAAATTACTGTTTGTGAAGTTCAATAAAAAAATTGGTTGTCTGTAAAGTCGGTTAACGGTCGATAATTTTACGTGATAACGTCATAAGAAAACATTGTTGAATCAACAAGCCGAACGCTTAGGCCGATAGTGCCTCTCTATCGCTTGTTCTGCTCTCTCGCTTGCAGGCTCGGTTCAGGCGGAAAGTGACATTTTTTTCATGCAAAAACTAGTACTACATTTGTTACTCGTACAAGTAGCAAACTTCTGATAGGAAATTTTTCTTGTTTATAATAACAGATTTCTATGCATTTTCAACACCATTTTGCGGTGAACATGTCGTATGGTGAGTGTGTTCCCCTTTTCTGCTTCTTCTAGGCACGAAAGTATGCACCTACATCCATTAACGTTTCGCCTGTAAATATTAGTCATGAAAATAGATAAGTGGGTAGGCTAATCAAAAAAATGTTTTACCAACTCTACGGGAACAACGATTTTAAAAAAAAACAGCTTATGTCACTTTCCTTCTTTCAAACTATGACCATGCCAAGAATCAAGTGAATCCGTTAGTCGGTTCACGGTAATGATATCTAACAGCATTCCGTCTTCGTACAAACAGTCGGGACGCGAGTCATACCTAAGCCCCTCGGAGTTCGGTATACACAAAGGTCGTAGGGATGCGCCGCAGTGACAAACGAACGTGTGAATTTGTATCAGTAAGTGTGCGATTTACCTATATCCTCGCCACACAAGTTGATGGATGTGAAGTTAGCCACTAGCTGCGCAGTAGCCAGTCCTGACGAGACGTGACGTGGAAGCCGCACGTTGATATCGTATACCAGGCGGGCAGCCCTAGCGTGTGATACGTCCTGCGTGGCCACGTGGGCTATTTCGAGAACTGGGCCGAGTCACAATACTGTTAGATACCATAACCGTGCTATTAGTAAGGATACTGTACTGTATCAGCCTTTTAATAGTCCACTGCAGGAACTGGCCTACCCACGAAGGGTGATTGGGCCATATCCACCACGCTGGCCCAGTGCGGGTTAGTGGATTTATTAGTAAGGATAGATGATTGAGTATTGAACCTCACCTGTGACTGGAAGTGCACGTGTAGATCAGGCAGCAGCTCTTGCACCAAGTTTTCCAGCTGGAACATGCAGAGTGCCAGCTCCGCCATACTCGGCTTGAACATGTCCCGCATGCGATGCTGCTGCATTATCTTCACCAGTACCGCGAACGCCTCTTCTTCGGGCATCTGTTTGAGAAAGGGTTCATTTAAAATTTATAAAATGTATTAGGGACATCTTACACATGGTGTCTGACCCCAAACTAAGCAAAGATTGTGATTTGCCTGCAGAGACTGTACAGGGAAATCCAGAACTGATGTGCTAATCTGAAAGGAAGTGATACAGTCATACAGACCATCATTAGGAACAACTTTTACTATGACGCAGACAACCCAGAATTCGAGAATAGAAATCAGCTGTTGCATACATTTAATCACGCCGCCATATTTTACAAACAATGTCAAAGGATAATAAGATCCGAAAATATGAAATAGCTTTAAATAGAAGCAAATAATTAAATACTGTACAAGGTAATGGCCTAAGCTCCATAATTTTTTGCATTGAGAGGATTCTGAATGGACCAGTGTTTTCGCGTTTTCTGTAAAACATCAAAAATATTCGCGGAACATTTTTGATAAAAATTTAAGTTCCGCAAGAAAACTCTTTTCACCCCATAAATTGTAACAAAATGTTATGTTTTTGCTGTCAAAAACATAGCTGTTTTTCGTTCATGTATACTTATCAGCCAAAGTTTTTTGTAAAAATATGACTTGTTACAGTGCGACACAAAAGAGTATAAATTAATTATTCAGGAACTAAAAAGTATCTCGTGCTGGCAACCCAAAAAAAAAAGTACCTGAGCTGAGTTGTCAATCAAATGAATTCAAATGTAAATTGTCGTGTGTTTATAATTGTTTTGTATTATTTTCGGATTGTATACAGTAAAATAGAATCATCATGAACAAGGTTATTCGTGGCGGTGCCCGTGAAATAATATTCAAAGTTTTTATGCGGTGTTTGGCCGAATATCAAGCCGGAAATCATTGTCGAATCTTGACGACGTTTACAAACGTACAGCTGATTTTACGGGTAAGTAACAGTATAGATATTTGTTCAAAACACTAACATGAACTACTAATGTATGCAGATAATAGATATTCTTATGATAAACAGCACTCCGACTTATTTTTGAGGTTATACTAAGAACTACAAATTCCATAACATTAATAGCGCGACTGCTGCATTTTGAGCATTTATCGCTCATTGAAAAATGTAACCATGAAACATGCAGAATTTGTTTAAAAATATATAAAACTAGCGACCCGCCCCGGCTCCGCACAGGTTTATTATACATGTAAACCTTCCTTTTGAATCACTCTATCTATTAAAAAAAACCGCATCAAAATCCGTTGTGTAGTTTTAAAGATATACGCATACAGTGCGACACAAAAGAGATGAAATTAATTATTCGGGAACTAAATTATCACTTTTGCTGGAACCACAACTTGAGCTGTCAATCATAGTTAACATCCTAGCATTTTTCTCGTTTTGTGCAATTTTGTGGATTGTGAACAGGGAAACAGTATCATTATGCAAAAAATAATGCAAAATATGCTCACAAAGCGATAGTGGCGACCTCATTGATTTTCAAGTCTTTTATGTCGCACTGTACATGGGGACTGGGGACATAGGGACAGCGGAAGCGACTTTGTTTTACACTATGTAGTGATAAATAGTATTTACAGACATGTATACAGATTAGGTACATACCTATTTTAAATATTATGAAAGATTTTTGACAAATAAATATTGTAAGTAGGTAGTAAAAATTATACAAAAATAATTAACTGTCATGTAATAGAAATAATATATATTTCAATAAAACTATTTGTATACTTATCTACATATCAGTAAGTAAGTTCGTATAGGCTCTGGTGGCAGAGTTTTTAGGCCGCCTGAAGGCCTCTGACTTGGCTAAACGGTTACAACAACTGGGACCTACAATTTAACGTGTCATCAGTGCCACGGTAGACCCGCGGTCACCCATCCAAATACTGACCGTGCGGAATGTTGCTTAATTTCGGTGATCGCTGACAAACACCTAGTCAAACTACGCTACGAGCGCTA
This sequence comes from Hypomecis atomaria, assembly GCA_964007245.1. NCBI lineage: Eukaryota > Metazoa > Arthropoda > Insecta > Lepidoptera > Geometridae > Hypomecis > Hypomecis atomaria. Next base: position 27,082,194 of record OZ023279.1, read on the forward strand.
CAGTGAAACACATTTGATAATGAATGTAAGACGAGTGGAATATTTTAGGGGCATAATCATTATTTTTTATATATAGGTATTTTATATATTTTAATGCAATGCTTTTTTCTTATTGTTTAAGGAGTTTCTGAGAGTACAGTACGTCGGATAGCGGAGCACGGTATTGAAAACGGCGGGAAATTCTCGACACCTGCTAAACATAGAAAGGGTCGTCCCGCAAAGGTATTAGACGATTTTGATACGTGTGCTATCCGTCAAAAAATTCATTTTTTTTATACCGTTAAAAAAGAAGTACCAACAATTGGTAAAATATTAGCCCAATTAAAGGAAGACATTGGCTATGATGGGAGTCGTGAGCATTTGCGAAAACTTTTAAAAAGGATTGGATTTCAATACAAAAAATGCAGGACGAACCGACAAGCTTTATTAGAAAAACCAATGATTGCACACAAAAGAGAAATATATTTGAAGTCAATCATGCAAAATAGAAATTTGCCGGAAGAGCTCCAGAAAGATATAATTTATTTAGATGAAAGCTATATTCACTCAAGCTACAAGCTTAAAAAATGTTGGCAGTCTATTGAAACTGAAGGTGTCACAACGGATATATCGAAAGGGAAGCGATGGATTATAGTCCATGCTGGAACTGAAAAAGGTTTTGTGCCTAATGCGCTTTTAGTCTTCAGTGGTGTAAACAAACAAGAAGACTACCATTCTGAAATGAACAAAACTAATTTTACTAAATGGGTTACAGAAAAACTTATCCCTAACATCACAGAGCCCTCGATCATTGTGATGGATAATGCTCCTTATCACTCTGTGATAAAAAATAAAGCCCCAACATCAGCTAATAAAGTAAATGAAATAAGGTTGTGGTTATTAGAAAATGATGTGCCGTTCGATCCTGATTTAAGGAAACCTTCTCTTCTAGCTCTAGTAAAGAAGAATAAACCGGAACCAATTTATGAAATCGATGAGATTATGGGCCAACACGGGCATACAGTGGTAAGGCTGCCACCTTACCACTGTGATCTGAACCCAATCGAGTTGATATGGGCACTCGCAAAGAGAAAGGTCGCGGCGCAAAACGTTGGTGCAAAAGACATAAAGAAGTTGACCATAGAGGCATTCCAATCAATTACTGCCAATGATTGGAAAAATTGCTGCAACCATGTAAAAAAAATTGAAAAAGAATATTTTGAACGAGGGAAAACATTGTATAGCGCTATAGACGAATTAATCATTCGGGTTGGTGAAGATAGTACCGATGATGACACAGAATCAGAAAGCGACGAATCAGTTGCAGAGTCGCAGTCAACAAACTTAGGGGCTGGTACATCTCAATAATCAAGTAACCTCATGGAAGGAGTCGAATACTTGGATTTCGATCTATTGGAATAACTTTTTTACATAATTATTTCGAATAAATAAAAAATGTTTTGATTTACCTAGTTGTTTTTTTGCATAATAATATTAACTATAAGATATATTACGATGCGTTGTTTCAGCCGTAGGACTTCCACTGCTGGACATAGGCCTCCCCTAAAGATCTCTAATAAGACCGGTTGGTAGCAGCTTGCATCCAGCGCGATCCTGCGGTCTTCATGAGATTATCCGTCCACCATGTGGCCGGTACGTGGTCTCCACTCTATAATTATTACGATTGGCGACGTTTTATTAGGTTGGTTATGACCGCTGTCTATCTTAAATTATCTGAACTAACGAGGTAACAAACGAACGAATTTCGTGGCCATATAGTTAACATTGACATATTAAAATGAAGTAGTAGGTTAGCCGTGGGGTGCCGGCAGAGTAGAATAGCACCCCCCTCTAGTACCAGGTGTCGTAGGAGCCGACTGAGGTACAGCGGAACCGACTAATGGCGGTATAACCATTCAAATAAAAACGTAGTTAAAATGGCACAGGGCAGGGATGGGGAGCAGCATCCCTGTCGCGAAGCTACGTTTCTGCGATCGCCACCACGCCTGCCCAGCGCGGCGATTATGGGCAAAAACCCCGATATGGAAAACACAAATAGACCAGGCCCCCAGTCCCCAGCAGCTCCGCTAGCCCGGGGCTATGGTAGCGGCCCCGGTAACGGCGGAGAAGGGGGTGCTAAGAATCGCTGGCAGACGCCCGGCTACCACTCCCGTAAACGACGACTGGCCCTGGTAACACACAACGTGCGCACGTTGAGGACTGACGAGAAGATTGCTGAGCTGGAAGAAGAGTTGAGTAGGTTGCGTTGGGATATTGTAGGGTTGTCTGAAGTCCGTAGAGAGGGGGAGGACACGATAACCTTAAAATCCGGCAACCTGCTTTACTACCGGGAAGGTGACCAACGGTCCCAAGGTGGTGTTGGCTTTCTCGTTCACAAGTCCCTCACCAACAACATTATTACCATCGAAAGTGTGTCGAGCAGGGTGGTATACCTAATACTCAGAATATCCAAGAGGTATTCGCTGAAGGTCATTCAGGTATACGCACCGACATCGTCACACCCAGATGATGAGGTGGAGACTATGTATGAGGACGTAAGTCGGGCCATTCATATGTCTAAGACCCACTTCACTGTTGTTATGGGGGACTTCAACGCAAAGTTGGGCAGAAAAAACGACGATGAGCTGAGGGTGGGGCAATTTGGATATGGGCAACGGAACCCTAGGGGCCAGAGGCTGGCTGACTTTCTGGAGAGAGAGGAACTCTTTATGATGAACTCTTTCTTCCAGAAGCCGCCTCACAGGAAATGGACCTGGATGAGCCCTGATGGTTCCACGAAAAACGAGATAGACTTCATCATGACCACCGAGAGACGAATATTTAATGATGTCTCCGTGATCCACAGGCTGAAAACCGGCAGCGATCACAGAATTGTACGAGGCACATTAGATATTAATGTTAAGCTCGAAAGGTCCCGCCTGATGAAGTCCACGCTCCGACCTACTCGTGAACATATCCAAAACCCCGAGGACTTTCAGCTCGAGCTCTCGAATCGTTTTGCTTGCCTAGAGAACCTTGCGTCGGTGGACGAGATCAACAACGGGCTCGTAGAAACTGTCCAAACGGTGGGTGCTAAGTTCTTTAGACCGCACCGTTCAAATAAACCGCAGAAATTCTCCGATCACACTGTAAATCTCATGGCCGAACGACGCTCGCTAAGATTGCAGTCTTCCGATGATGCAAAGTCATATAGGCGTCTCAATAGACAAATTTCGAAATCCTTGCGGCACGACATCCGTCTTTTTTAATACTAAACATATTAAAAAGACAATAGAGCGGAACAAAGGCTCCAGAGTGTTCGCAAGAGATTTGTCTATTGGACAAAGCCAATTGACAAAGCTGAAGAGAGAAGATGGAAGTTTAGCGTCGACCAAGGCAGAGGTATTAGAGGAGATCGAAAGGTTCTATGGACAGTTATACGCTTCGGTCGCTAAGCCTGTTAGCAGCGCGGCCAAAGATCCAAGAGCCAAGCTGACCCGACACTTCACCGAAGATATCCCAGACATCAGCCTGTACGAGATTAGAATGGCCCTGAATCAGCTTAAGAACAACAAGGCGCCGGGTGATGACGGTATCACATCAGAGCTCCTGAGAGCGGGTGGAACACCGGTACTAAAAGTCCTCCAGAAGCTTTTTAACACCGTCGTCCTCGAGGGCATCACGCCAGAAGCATGGAACAGAAGCGTGGTGGTGTTGTTTTTCAAGAAAGATGACAACACCTTATTGAAGAACTACAGACCCATCTCGCTTCTGAGCCATGTTTATAAGCTGTTTTCAAGGGTCATTACGAATCGTCTCGAGCGCAGGCTTGATGACTTCCAGCCTTCCGAACAAGCCGGTTTCCGAAAGGGATTTAGTACCATGGACCACATTCATACGCTACGGCAGGTTATACAGAAGACCGAAGAGTATAACTTGCCACTTTGCTTAGCGTTTGTGGACTATGAGAAAGCCTTTGATTCGGTCGAGACTTGGGCTGTGCTCGAGTCTCTCCAACGATGCCGTATTGACTATCGGTACATCGAAGTGTTGAAGTGCTTGTATAATAACGCCACTATGTCGGTCCGAGTACAGGAAGAGAGCTCCAAGGCGATCCCTTTAAAAAGAGGCGTAAGACAGGGAGACGTAATTTCTCCGAAACTGTTTACGGCTACTTTGGAGAACGCCTTCAAGCTCCTGGAATGGAAAGGATTCGGCATCAATGTCAATGGCGAATACCTCACTCACCTTCGGTTTGCCGACGATATAGTAGTCATGGCAAAATCGATGGAAGAGCTCAGCACGATGCTCGAAGGCCTCAATCGGGTTTCTCAACAGGTGGGTCTTAAGATGAACATGGACAAGACGAAAGTTATGTGTAATTCCCATGTTGTACCCACCCCGATCTCTGTTGGGAACTCGGTTCTTGAAGTCGTTGACTCGTACGTCTACCTAGGACAAGTAGTCCAGTTAGGTAGGTCCGACTTCAAGAAAGAGGCCAATCGCCGAATCCAACTCGGCTGGGCAGCGTTCGGAAAATTGCGTAGCGTCTTCTCGTCCGACATACCTCAGTGCCTCAAGTCGAAAGTTTTCGACCAGTGTGTGTTGCCAGTGATGACTTATGGCACAGAAACGTGGTCTCTCACTATGGGCCTTATTGGTAAGCTCCAAGTAGCCCAACGAGCTATGGAGAGGGCTATGCTCGGAGTCTCTCTGCGAGATCGAATCAGAAATGAGGAGATCCGTAGAAGAACCAAAGTTACCGACATAGCCCAACGGATTGGCAAGTTGAAATGGCAATGGGCAGGCCACATAGCGCGGAGGACTGATGACCGATGGGGTCGAAAAGTTCTCGAGTGGAGACCACGTACCGGCAAGCGCAGCGTAGGACGTCCACCCACAAGGTGGACGGATGACCTCATTAAGACCGCAGGATCGCGCTGGATGCAAGCCGCTTCCAACCGGTCTTATTGGAGATCAGGGGAGGCCTATGTCCAGCAGTGGACTTCTTATGGCTGATGGATGGATGAGTAGGTAAACATCAGCTGTTTTGATGTTTTTAACAATTAAAAACATCACCATAAATCAAATATACATAAGTATCAAGATCGATTGCGTCTTACTGACTGTGTTGCCACATGAGCGATGGTGGCGCCATCAATTATTTTCAACTCTTTTATGTCGTACCGTCAAATCTGGCAAGTTTGCCACGGGATGTTAGCTTTACCACTAGCAGTGTGATCACACAAATCCTCTTATACCCGTGAAATTGGCAAGTTATTTTGGTTGTGCCCATACTTGTCGTAAAATAGGTGAAACAACTGTCAACACTGCATGGAACGAAGCACCTAAGCGTCCATCTTTACCAGTCATTTTAGATCCGAAATCGAGACAGTAAAGTTCCCTCAAATTCAGTGCTCCGGGACTTTTGAAATTTATGTCACAAATACTGGATCTACGAATCTGAATAAAAACTTTTTGAATAGGTTACTTTAATGATCATTATTAGAATTATTACTTTATTATTAACGTAAGTGTTGAATTTTGTCTCAAAATATCATTGGCAAAGATGACACACCCGTTTGCCGGTAGGTGATGGTAACTTTACCAAGTTTTGGAAGGGCCTAGGGTTGTCACTAGCATGAAGTTATTCAAATATTTTTGTTTTGTTTTAGTAAATGGGTCGGCGTAATCGTCGAGAATTGGGATGCCGACATTACAAAAATTATACTCAGATAAATACCTATGATTAATAAATTATTGAATAAAAATAATGGTCTCGTAATTTTGACAACCCTGACAACATATTCTGACTTTGTATGAAAATAACTTTATTGGGTGAGCAACTTTACCATTTTGTCTGATTTTATACAATTTTGAAATATAAAGTCCTTTAATAAAACGTTTTGGACATCTATCTAATGTAAACTTCACAGTTACATTTATGTTTTGTGCAAAATAATTCAATTTCATGCAATAGACCTGGTGGTAAAGTTGCCACAAGGTAGAGCCATCTTTGCCATTTTTGTTTTCTACACTTTTTTGTTCGCTACTTGTAGCCATTCCAGATTTTTTTGACACGAGTATGTTAATCGACAAATAAGTGGTCCATCCCATTGACTGAAAAGGTCTCTGACTAATATTAAAATGCCAAAAATTTATGACAAAACGACGACTTATGACAAAAGTGGCAAAGTTGCCAGGTTTGACGGTACTGTAGAAGCTTATAACTTTAAAGCCATTTAAAAACTGTAAAAAATAAGACGTATAATCCTAGCGATTGAAGTGCTGGTTACATGAAAAAAAAAAACAAATCTCAAATCAGATAATATTTAGAGGTAGATTTGTTATTTTGTATTTAGCTTATTGTTTTTGTACGGACAAGTTGACGCCTCGCCTTTACTCTTTTGATTCGTCTACAGACTGATGTTTCCATTATTGAATTGATACAAAATTACAAGAAATTGTAATGTAAAATTGTAAAATTCTAAATATAAGTTTACTATTTATTTTTATTTCGTTATCTGCTAGTTGTAAATTTAAAATAATTATGTTAATTTTTAATTTTCTTTTAATTTTCTCTTGGTAATCTGTTTAAAATTGGGAGAAGCCACTGGCTTTAGAAATACAGTTGAATGCCATGTCGGAGCCAGTGGATTCAAATAAGATTTTGTCACCCGTTTGATTAAATAAATAAACAAAAATAAAAAATCGATCAAGTATGAGTCTGACTCGCGCACGGAGGGTTCCGTACTGTATGGGAGCCCCCCTTAAATATTTATTTTGTTATATATTATTAAAGTGATTATAAAACTAAATATTCTGTGAAAATTTCAAGCATCTACCAGGTACCATTATTAATATGTATAGAGCGAAAAACGTCTAAAAATTCAGGTTTGTTGTATGGGAGCCCCCCTTAAATATTTATTTTATTTTGTTTTTAGTATTTGTTGTTAGAGCGGCAACCGAAATACTTCATCTGTGAAAATTTCAGCTGCCTAGCTACCATGGTTCATGAGATACAGCCTGGTGACAGACGATAGACAGACGGTCATCGAAGTCTTAGGGTCCCGTTTTTCCTTTTGGGTACGGAACCCTAAAAACGTCCTCTGTATTTTACCCACCTGCATAAGTAGAAGTCCGACTATGAAACCGGAGCCCTGGCAGTAGCCGACCTCCCGGTCGTGCAGTGAATAGGCCTTCATTACGTTGAACAGCGACTCCTGTCCTGGGCCGTCTTTCTCTTTAAAGAAATCGTGTTTGGGGTAAGTGCGGGCTATGTCCAGTCGTATCGCCTTCTCGCACGCTGATTTTGCCTGAAAAAAAAAAGAAAAATTAAATTTTGTCACATTTATTTTACGCCAAAAACTCCGACCAAATAAAAAATCAAGACAGAAAGTCGTGAACAGAGAAGTGAGGCCGATTTTTTATACATGTGGTGAGTGCGTCGGTGTTGCGCCGCCATAGTTCGACTGACAAACCAAGGCGTAGTTTCGTTATACGTGTATGTGTGTGTAATTGTGTCTGTACACGGCGAGGCGCAGTTTTGCCGGCTTAACTTGTTTGTTCAGAACATTGTGTCTGTATTTTTTTTATGTGGTCTGAGGCCAAAAATGGCACAGCTAACTTCAATCATCGCGATCTACGTACAAAATCCGAATAGTGCGCTCGAATCTATGTTATACCATTTTTTTTACATTATTGTCGATTACTCAAAAACCGCTCCATGCATTTTGATTAAAAAAAAAAAACATTAAAATCGATTCATAATAATTGGCGAAAATAACATACAGTTGTATTGAGAATCTCCTCCATTTTAAGTCTATTAAGTACTATAAAACGGTTTATGTTCAAAGAAAACAAGGTCTGGCTCTCTATATCATAAAATAAGTCATGGTATCAAACAAAATGAGAATTAAACCTAGGCCCGGTTTTAAAAGCATTCCATGCGTGCGCACACAAAATGTTAAGCCTAATTTAACATGTTACGATGCCTGTTACGTTACAGCAGTCTGTACCTGGCTTAAAGCCTGAAGACTGGGAGCCCCCTTAAGTATTTTTTTCGGTTTTTAGTACTTGTTGTTATAGTGGCAATAGAAATCTATACAAATATTATAAAGAGGAAAGATTAAATTGCTAGTTTGTTTGCATTGAATAGGCTCCGAAACTACTAAACCGACTTGAAAAATTATTTTACTGTTGGAAAGCTACACTATCTCCAGATGACATAGGTTATATCATATTTTCAAAAAAAATTGGGTTCTTCACTAAAACTTCCATACGTACATTACGTGGTGGGTATATGGGCACAATGCTTATAAAATCTGTCTTTTTTAGTTAATCGTACCCGGTCTAAGCCGGGGCGGGCAGCTAGTACTCAAACAAACAATAACACTGTATTAGACAACCACATTACATAAAGAATACATTACAGGGACAAAACAATACAATTTAGGTTTCTAACTGGCGTCTGTACTCGTACGTCATAAGAATACTGTTACATTGCATGATACATTGCGACGATGTGGACGGCAAATTCTTTCATTGCGTGATAGTCTTACCCGGCTTTACGTTACAGCAGTCTGCTCCCGGCTTTAGAATATTTGAATCAAAATTAGCCAACTCTTTTACTTGGTGCTTAATTTTTAGATCTTTTTTTTGAGGCTGACGAAAAGAATGCCTTATTATGTTTCTTTCTCCCGTGTATATCCCTAGATGATAGGTAATAATAACGTTTTCAGTCCATAAAGAAAACCAAAACTACAAATAAACGCTTAGATATCGAGATGCCGTTTTAAGACGTGGCAGTGCAATTTAGTTAATGATATTTTGACAGACAGACAAATCAGCAATCAAGTGATCCCATAAGTGTTTTTATCTACCTCTTGAGGTATGAAACCCTAAAAAATATCTCGACACGTGATTAATAGCCTAATTCGATGAAAGGAAAGCGCCACTTATTTACGAGTGCGTCGATGGAAACATACGTGCTAGTGAAAACAACTTGTTTCAACCAGATTTTCTGTATTAAGAAATTTTGCGAATTATGTTAAATATGCCAATGCAAATTTTCTCTAGGTAGGTATCGAACGGTGACGCGCGAAAAGGACATTGCTAGTTCCTTAGAATAAAAATATGGACATAATAAGCTGTAACCTATCCGTTGGAACCGGTATTGGACTCTACTCCCCACAAAAAAATTAAGGAAGTTTTGAGATCCAAGCTGTAAAAACTATCACAACTGTACTGAAATTTGACATTTCTGAGAACTCAACCTAGCCTGGATCGAGATAACAAAAACTAACCACGTCATATTCTAACTTATTATACCTCTTAACTTCGAGGTTTTGTACAAAATAATATTTTTCATGTGTTTTGTACAGAACCGCTGATTTTTCTGTAATATTTTCGTAGGCCTCGTAGTAAAAGCTGTTCATACTGACGAGTACAACGACACAGCGAGTTCTAGAGCACATGGCAAGTTTATAAGCCAGTATAAGTAGAGATGTAAGCGTCGCGTCTACGGGTCAATGTTACGTAACTGTACAATGCCGTGTGACGTCACCGTCACGGTCGCTCTGCTGCTGGTCGTTGTCACTCACGTTGATGAACCCATGAAGAAAATATTTAGTGGGCTATATACCTATACTCCCCAGGCGTTGACAATATGAACAAATTGTTCAAACGCTTGAATCAAGAACTTTATCACTTGTACTAGTGAAGATACGACAACGGCAAAATGTATTTCTTGATGCACCCCGTTGGCGCGAAAACTTAATACGGAACAATAAGAGCTCACCCTAAGATATGCCGGAAATGGCCAGCATCATACCCAATTGGAAAGAGGTTTGTAATAAGAATCATATTTACTTTTTATTTCCACTGTACTTGTTACCAGGAATACATATAAAACGAACAGTCGTGCTTAGTTCGGCTATCCAAAACTAAAACCTAGCAAGAGCATTGTTGCGATGTGATTTAGAATATGAACCTTCTTTTTGGATACCTAGCTTCGCGGGGCTCATACACGCTGTTTATCATAGGAGGAGCTTCTTCTCCGGCGAGGAGGCAACGCTTATCCTACTAATATTTTAAACACGAAAGTTTGTGAGAATGTATGGATCTTTGTTACTCTTTCACGCCAAAAGTACTAAACAGATAGAGATGAAACTTTGCAATAATGCTAATACATCAGAATAGCACATTGGCTATAAATTATTAAGATACTACGTGAAACGAAATTCGACGGGTCAGCTAGTATTACAAATGTATGTATATTGTTATGCTGCTGCTATAAAATATCGATCGACAATGTACCTTAATGTATGAGGCATAGAGTTTCTTCTCCGGCGAGGAGTCAACGCCAGCGAGCAGCTGCCACACGATGCCGCGGAAGTGATGCGGCACTCCTTGCCGCACCAGGTCCCGAACAAATTGGTTCCGGCGTTTCCATTCCGTCTCCCAGTTGGTGACCACCCGCCCCCAGAGACTCCACAGGTCCTCTTCGCCATTGCCCGTGGACACCCGCGCTTCGGTTTCATGGCTCGAGCTAGTTGCTGGAAGCAGAAAGATTGAACTTTCACCAGCACTAGTCAGGATATATGGGGAACTCCAAGCCGAGGTTTGTCATTTCATCATTTATTATTTTAATTTTTTGTAATTATTGTGGAATTATGTGATTTAATTTACGGATTTATTATTATAATCAATCTTTTTAATTTTTACAATTTTAAAATGACGAGATTTATTTTGCGGTAAGTACTATAATAATATTTTACTTTACACATTATTGTATATTTAATTTTAGTATAAAGCTTAATATTTCAATCATCATCCACCCATCAGCCATAGAACGTCCACTGCTGGATATAGGCCTCCCCGGATCTATGGATCTCCAATAAAGATCTCCAATAAGACCGGTTAGAAGCCGTTTGTCAGGTCATCCGTCCACCTTGTCCTTCTTCATAATATTTCAATTAATGATTCTAAATCATCGAAGTACCATTTAGGCGCATGGTCATGGATAAGGGGGTGGCATGGGTGGTTCTTATCCCCCATAGAAAAATCTTTGTCGAACCCAGAGAATTTGAAAACCAGTACATTTTATTTTTCCAGGGTGGGCGAAAGTAGACAGCAGCAGACAGTCGTCCTAGAGAATACCTCTAGCTACGTCAATGTTTAGGAGTCTTCTATTAAATAGAAACCTTCTAGGTAAGTGAGCTATAGACTGCATCTTTGCTTATCATCAGGATGTAGTCAAACGCGAACCAATCTTCCATAAATTACTGCAACGGCAGCAATGTCTGCCAAACTTGAAACTCAACTAGAACGATTTGAAATTTATCCGTGCTTTTTTGTCTTGGAAATTCAACTTATTATTTTTATCCAGGCAAGTTGTCATAAAACTTACAAGCTATGATTGATAATGCAAAAATGAGTGATGGTTTAAAACATGCTGAGAAAAATGGCTAAGTTTTACTACTATTCCCGTTGAGTTACGTCTTTCACTATAAATAAAACGCTTTCCAAGTCGGTAAAAATAAAACAAAACTAAGTTATGTTTTTCAGCGTGGCTCCTGTCGTATATGATTTTATTTTTGAGTTTAATTAATTTATCGACGTGATGAATTAATAAGGTAACATTCACTATTGCTATTTGCAGTAATCATTCTGTACAATACAATAACACTTTATTGAGACCACAAGAAATTAAACATAACATAAAAAGAAAAAACGACAGAAGAAAGGTACAAAAGGCGGCGGTTCATCTATCTGTAGTGGCATAGCTATTTCGCTGTGCATAAATAAGATGAATAGAAAGTTCGCCGAGTGCAATAATATATAATAATTAATTCAAAGACATCATAGGCGTCATTAAAGACGACAGATAAAAACTCTATATTGTCTACATTAGAACAAATCTTTAAATGACGAATTAAAATGAGTGAAAATCTAGATAGGCAATCATTTTCTACGTCTGTTAACGATTCATCGATGCAATTAGTTAGGTACATGAAGAAACGCATAGCAAATTACATGTTACAAAGATCTTAAATAAGTTTGGGTAAAGCGCTGATGCGATAAGTATACATCTACATATATGTAATAAAATCGATTGCACATAGGAAAACATATATTTTTTCATTACGTTCATTATGATGTCTCACTATTGACACTAATTCATGTTGAATACTAGTTCATCATCATATCAACTATAGGCTGATAGAAAGGCCTCTCCATATAGATGTACCTATAGTTAGCTATACCAGGACATCTATAGATTTCTTGTAAGCACCGTTTATTCAGCATGATCCTACGTGTAATGTAATCACATCGTCTGTGATTTCGCAATTTCTATATAATTTCAATTTGGCATTCATAAAATATATTGAAGTTAAGTTACCTATAAATATCTCGATCATCCGATAACAATACTTAAAGCTAATGTGAAGCATACAAGTACATACAAATTTAATACAAAGGGCATACATTTGCCTTTACAATATTACTAAGTCTATGTCCTGTCGGTCTACGTGTTTGCGTTGATTTACTTTTTAAGTTTTTTAAACTGATATAAATCAGTTACATTTAATTAAATATACAATTGTATTTAATACTTTTATTGAAACAGACCAGAAACTCGTTTTATAAAGCATTTTATAGTTTTCCCTCTTGTTTAAATACAAATAGATATCGACTTAGGTAATTTTCAATAAGTTTAAATGTAATCGGTTATAGCTTTAGCTAGTCATAGACAAACACGTTTGACAGTACAGTAGAGGGCCCTAATTCTGTAACCCTATCAAGACATGTTACGTGACCTTAAGGGATCTGTGTAAACTATCACGGAAGTTTTTTTTATACACAGAATTCCGTTTTAAAGTTTTTTTAATAAATAGAATTCCGTAATTTAATAATTTTACATAGATTCCTTAACTTGACAAGATATAACAAGGCCATAAAGAAGCAGGGCCGAGTACAGTCGAACCGTACGTTGAACTATGAGATTGATGAAGAGCTAAACAGAAAACATTAGTTTCATAATTTTAATACAGAATCCAGTGCAAGTGTCCGTCTCCCACTTGGATTTTTTTGTAACACAGTCCAGTAATCTGTGCCATAGATGGTCATATTGTGTAACACGTTACGGAAAGTACGAAAGATTTCTTGCTGCGCAACGCGTGTTGGACGATGCGTTCGAAAACCGTGAAATATTCTACTAAATGAGTAGCATACTAATTGGTATGTATAGACTGAGCATCAGTTCTAATGCCGCCTGACATTTACCCCAGAAAAAATACACGTTTTTTTGTTCAACTTTGCACTAAATTTCGGATCCAATTTTTTTTTTTTACAAGGTTTAGTATCACTTACTGAGCATAAAATCACAAAATGCTGACAGATCCAGGTGGAGCTTCAAGCGCCATCTTGAAAAAACGTTTATAGCCGATATCTCGGAAACTATGCACTTTAGGAGAGTGCAAAGATCTCAAAGTCATTGAGATCATTAGGTATTGTAGAAAATAAAATTTCGCATCTTTTGTTTTCAGTAAACTTTTTGTAAAACTTACCGTTTACGATTTACGGCCTAATTAATAAATAAACCGGTTTTTCTATTGCGTTTTTTCAAGATGGCGCTTGAAGCTCCACCTGGATCTGTCAGCATTTTGTGATTCTATACTCAGAAAGTGATCCTAAACTAAAGACCTCGACAAATCGAGATCTTTGTCCTATGGATCAGAAATATAGTGCAAAGTTAAATTCTATTTTTCCTGAGGTAATTAGTAAGTAACATATTTTACTCCTATTAACATTTTAAATTAACAACAGGACACAAAATAATTAGAAGATTGGAAGTTACACCCCTTATGCAGGTGTAACATTTTATGTTCACATTTTTTTAACTCTGGGTCACTATGCCTGTAAGATGTGGTTTTTATTTTATTTAATTATATGATATGGCTTAGTTGCACAATTCTTATCAACTGTCTAAGTGCAAATTGAAATTGAGTTATATTGGATCTGTAGTAAAGTTATTTAAAATGTTTTCTCAGTTGCTCTCTATAGCGTGAATTAAAAGAACCGGTGATGCATAAATATGTCTCTATTTTTAGTTAAGTATTTTGCTGGTTTATTATAGTATATTTTATATGACAGTGTGACGTATGGTGAGTAAATGAGTTATATTATTTACTTTACAAGTAAAAAATCTGTTTTTATAAAGATACGCGGATATCTCGCACATCAGCAAGTGGTCACATCGATCAACGATCAGAACCGTTCATTGCATTCCACAGAAAACTGTTTTGAAGCGCAAACGTATCGAATCAGGTAAAATTGAATAGTACCGCGATCGGAAAATATTTATAGTTGCCGCATTTGATATAACGATGCAGTTACACAGAATGATAGAACTATGCCGAGAGTACATTACATTATTTTATTTATAATTTGAAATAATTTTTCGTTTGATACTAACATTTAATTTTACTAGCGAAACATATAGCCGTTGCATTAAGGTTCTGCAACGTACCTACGCACTAGCGCGCCTGGAAAACTAAGGTGAGAATTTGTTGGGATAAAAAACCGCGGGTTGCACTTCGGGAGTGCCGGCAGAAGTGATAACTTGAACATATGAAGTACTATCACTTATGTGATAAAATACAATATGACACACGCACACTCGCACAACCGCCATGCGGTAGAAAGAGATGGGGATACTACTGCCTCTCTACGCCGCACCGGTCTACTCTCGGTCCGTCCTACGAATTTTCGATCACCTTACGCGTCTGTCCGGACGCGAGTTTTTTTTATCCATCCCCAAAAAGGGCACAAAGCCGTTAAAGAAGTATTGACATCAAAAAAATGTCACGGTTCGCCCTAGATAGTAATTAAATAGATTTGAATAACTAAACCTAAACCGCACATAATTGAAATAAAAAAATATATCTTTATCGTACACAATTTGTCAAAAGCACATTACAGAAACTACACAATTTGTTGTACAAGGGCGGGCTTATTGCGATTTCTACCAGGCAACCATTGGATGGACTGGATTATTCCAAAAATAGGAAAATGGTCGGTGATGTATATAACACAATACCTACATACACAGAAATAAATAATAGCAATGTAGAAAAAGAAACCTACAGATACTATAATAAATAGAATTATTTAGCACAGTACACGAGCTGTAATTAGTGTTAATTAATAGTGGTCCATTTTTTCCTTTCATAAGGGAACCCTTAAAACCGATCGCTCTAATTGTCGCTAGCCATTCATAATACATAATAAAGGTAAATTCGTATCGGAGGGGCAGCTACCCCTGGCCGGGTAGCATGGCAAAGGGAGAAAACGTTTTTATCCACTTTAAATGTCAGTTGACATTGTCAATCCATACTTTATCTTTATTTCCTCTTCGAAGGGATATAATGGTGGAAAGACAATTTGTCCCTTTGCCATGCTTCCCGGGCTGGAGTGAGAGTTTTTACGCCGCCTGAAGGACCCGACTTGGCTAAACGGTTGAAACAACCGGGACCTACAATTTAACGTGTATCAGACCCACGTTAGTGCACACCGAAAATGCCAGCGGCCACTCATCCAAAGGCCGACCGTAGTACTACAAATACACAGTGATAGATACACTTACCAGAGGCCAATGAGATCTGCGACGTGTCCGAGCTCTTGCGGCTGTGGACATTGGTGAGGGAGGCGGTCTTCGCATCTGCCTCGATGCGTCTGTTGGCCTCCTCCAGCTTGGCTAGCAGCGCCCGGTCGGGCTTCGGGATCCCCTCTACCTCCGGCTCGCGGAAATCTGAACGTAAAGCGGACTTTGTAATTGCACTAAAACTTTGTGGCAGAAATTTAACCTGCAAAGTGACCGCGTATTAAAACGCGTTACGTGCCCATTGCTTTTTTCAAGCTTTAAGTTTATAAACTAAACTTAGTTTTAATCCTCCCTTAAGTATAAATTAAAATTGATTTTTATTTAAACTCAACGTCATATTTTTTGAAGCTGAGCGAAATTCGCAAATGATAAAATATTTAGGCACGTTACGTTATGTCGATAGAGAATCAAGACCTTGATTAATGTCGATAAAGCCTGTTACGTGAATGCAGGCTAACAGAGTCCAAGATTTCTCTGCTAGTAGTTATATATAAACTTTAGTTCTTAATCTAGGCGCTTTAAAGTAAACAGCAATATGAACAGCAGCGTTTATAGCTTGCAAGTCATCATTAAAAGAAGTACACTGTTGGACACAGCAAAAAAAAAAATTCAAAGGTGCTTTACAAATTGTAAATCTAGTTTCATTTCTATGCTATAGACAGGTTCAGATAGCGCGCTGCAGTGACCTACTTCATGTCAACTTATAGGTATACTCGTATAGTGTCAAGTTTCTCGAAATTCCCTAATTTTACTGCATTCTTGTAACAAACTCTTTTACAAATAATAACTATGAAACAGAGATATACAAAAACAGAGTAATTATATTTCAGATGCCGAGAATATATGAAACTCTACGATTAAACTTGTTGGCAAATATTTACTCTGTCTCTGCTCTATGCCTTTAACGCTAGCTATGTTTTTCGAAATAAAATTACGAATCTTCAGGCTAACTTTATTACCAATTTAGAACATGTTTTATCGAAAGAAAGGCGAGCGCCAAAAACTTGTGGGACGTCATTCCTGAATTTTCGCAATTTTTGGCCTCAAAAAAGGCCAAAAAGGCCTCTCCATATAGATGTACCTATAGTTAGCTATACCAGGACATCTATAGATTTCTTGTAAGCACCGTTTATTCAGCATGATCCTACGTGTAATGTAATCACATCGTCTGTGATTTCGCAATTTCTATATAATTTCAATTTCAATATGGAATTCATAAAATATATTGAAGTTAAGTTACCTATAAATATCTCGATCATCCGATAACAATACTTAAAGCTAATGTGAAGCATACAAGTACATACAAATTTAATACAAAGTGTTGCTTTTTAAAGTACCAGAAGTAAGCTTGTGCTGAACAAGTATACCCGTTTACATCCAGTTTAAGTAAAAAACTATAAGTGAAGGCTTCCATCATGTGTTACAACAACTTACAGTGGTCGGAGGAGTTACTTTAGGCAACACAATCCTGGGCATCAGAAGCGCTTTCAAGGAAGACATAAGATTTTCGGCGACGGAGCTAGTTTATGGAGAGCCGCTACGACTGCCAGAAGAATAACTTTAACTTTTATTTATTACGGAACCAATTTAGAAATGGGAATAAAAATCAATTTTTCATACAAAAAACAATCTATTACTAAGCAACACCTTGTATATGTACATTGTACAGACCAATATTAAAGAAAACGCTTAATCGTGGGCATAGACTACAAAAACTTCGCTTTGCTCGATCTACAACTTAAGCAAAGAATGCATTAATGAGGCAATTTTTCAATGCAAAGCAAATCGGGTCAAGTTTTACGCAAGCGTTGTGAAAAATCCGTTCTCGAATAAGTTGATCATTTGAGCGGTTTTTGTTTTTATAAAATTGGAAACAGGTTACAAATCACCATACGTGAGTCACGCGGGGCCTCCAAAATAGAACAAAGAATAGAAAAATACAAACCTAATGAAATCCTTTCCAAAACGACTGCCCGGTAGAATTCTAGCAAGCTAGCTGTGCTGAACAGTTCGTTTAAATCCTCCATTACGTTGTTTTTGCCACTTTTACCTCATATTTTCACTGGACACTTGTACAAGATGGTAACGTATCTGCACTATCACGGTGTATTGTCGACTGATAAGAGATAAACACTATCTGGCGAGCGGGGCAACGTGTTCCACGTGACTATTTATAAACATCAAAACGAGTGTGCAGGCGTGCAGGTTGGATTTTTAGGGTTCCGCGTTGAAAGGGCATACATTTGCCTTTACAATATTACTAAGTCTATGTCCTGTCGGTCTACGTGTTTGCGTTGATTTACTTTTTAAGTTTTTTTAATTGATATAAATCAGTTATATTTAATTAAATATACAACTGTATTTAATACTTTTATTGAAACAGACCAGAAACTCGTTTTATAAAGCATTTTATAGTTTTCCCTCTTGTTTAAATACAAATAGATATCAACTTAGGTAATTTTCAATAAGTTTAAATGTAATCGGTTATAGCTTTAGCTAGTCATAGACAAACACGTTTGACAGTACAGTAGAGGGCCCTAATTCTGTAACCCTATCAAGACATGTTACGTGACCTTAAGGGATCTGTGTAAACTATCACGGAAGTTTTTTTTATACACAGAATTCCGTTTTAAAGTTTTTTTTAATAAATAGAATTCCGTAATTTAATAATTTTACATAGATTCCTTAACTTGACAAGATATAACAAGGCCATAAAGAAGCAGGGCCGAGTACAGTCGAACCGTACGTTGAACTATGAGATTGATGAAGAGCTAAACAGAAAACATTAGTTTCATAATTTTAATACAGAATCCAGTGCAAGTGTCCGTCTCCCACTTGGATTTTTTTGTAACACAGTCCAGTAATCTGTGCCATAGATGGTCATATTGTGTAACACGTTACGGAAAGTACGAAAGATTTCTTGCTGCGCAACGCGTGTTGGACGATGCGTTCGAAAACCGTGAAATATTCTACTAAATGAGTAGCATACTAATTGGTATGTATAGACTGAGCATCAGTTCTAATGCCGCCTGACATTTACCCCAGAAAAAATACACGTTTTTTTGTTCAACTTTGCACTAAATTTCGGATCCAATTTTTTTTTTTTACAAGGTTTAGTATCACTTACTGAGCATAAAATCACAAAATGCTGACAGATCCAGGTGGAGCTTCAAGCGCCATCTTGAAAAAACGTTTATAGCCGATATCTCGGAAACTATGCACTTTAGGAGAGTGCAAAGATCTCAAAGTCATTGAGATCATTAGGTATTGTAGAAAATAAAATTTCGCATCTTTTGTTTTCAGTAAACTTTTTGTAAAACTTACCGTTTACGATTTACGGCCTAATTAATAAATAAACCGGTTTTTCTATTGCGTTTTTTCAAGATGGCGCTTGAAGCTCCACCTGGATCTGTCAGCATTTTGTGATTCTATACTCAGAAAGTGATCCTAAACTAAAGACCTCGACAAATCGAGATCTTTGTCCTATGGATCAGAAATATAGTGCAAAGTTAAATTCTATTTTTCCTGAGGTAATTAGTAAGTAACATATTTTACTCCTATTAACATTTTAAATTAACAACAGGACACAAAATAATTAGAAGATTGGAAGTTACACCCCTTATGCAGGTGTAACATTTTATGTTCACATTTTTTTAACTCTGGGTCACTATGCCTGTAAGATGTGGTTTTTATTTTATTTAATTATATGATATGGCTTAGTTGCACAATTCTTATCAACTGTCTAAGTGCAAATTGAAATTGAGTTATATTGGATCTGTAGTAAAGTTATTTAAAATGTTTTCTCAGTTGCTCTCTATAGCGTGAATTAAAAGAACCGGTGATGCATAAATATGTCTCTATTTTTAGTTAAGTATTTTGCTGGTTTATTATAGTATATTTTATATGACAGTGTGACGTATGGTGAGTAAATGAGTTATATTATTTACTTTACAAGTAAAAAATCTGTTTTTATAAAGATACGCGGATATCTCGCACATCAGCAAGTGGTCACATCGATCAACGATCAGAACCGTTCATTGCATTCCACAGAAAACTGTTTTGAAGCGCAAACGTATCGAATCAGGTAAAATTGAATAGTACCGCGATCGGAAAATATTTATAGTTGCCGCATTTGATATAACGATGCAGTTACACAGAATGATAGAACTATGCCGAGAGTACATTACATTATTTTATTTATAATTTGAAATAATTTTTCGTTTGATACTAACATTTAATTTTACTAGCGAAACATATAGCCGTTGCATTAAGGTTCTGCAACGTACCTACGCACTAGCGCGCCTGGAAAACTAAGGTGAGAATTTGTTGGGATAAAAAACCGCGGGTTGCACTTCGGGAGTGCCGGCAGAAGTGATAACTTGAACATATGAAGTACTATCACTTATGTGATAAAATACAATATGACACACGCACACTCGCACAACCGCCATGCGGTAGAAAGAGATGGGGATACTACTGCCTCTCTACGCCGCACCGGTCTACTCTCGGTCCGTCCTACGAATTTTCGATCACCTTACGCGTCTGTCCGGACGCGAGTTTTTTTTATCCATCCCCAAAAAGGGCACAAAGCCGTTAAAGAAGTATTGACATCAAAAAAATGTCACGGTTCGCCCTAGATAGTAATTAAATAGATTTGAATAACTAAACCTAAACCGCACATAATTGAAATAAAAAAATATATCTTTATCGTACACAATTTGTCAAAAGCACATTACAGAAACTACACAATTTGTTGTACAAGGGCGGGCTTATTGCGATTTCTACCAGGCAACCATTGGATGGACTGGATTATTCCAAAAATAGGAAAATGGTCGGTGATGTATATAACACAATACCTACATACACAGAAATAAATAATAGCAATATAGAAAAAGAAACCTACAGATACTATAATAAATAGAATTATTTAGCACAGTACACGAGCTGTAATTAGTGTTAATTAATAGTGGTCCATTTTTTCCTTTCATAAGGGAACCCTTAAAACCGATCGCTCTAATTGTCGCTAGCCATTCATAATACATAATAAAGGTAAATTCGTATCGGAGGGGCAGCTACCCCTGGCCGGGTAGCATGGCAAAGGGAGAAAACGTTTTTATCCACTTTAAATGTCAGTTGACATTGTCAATCCATACTTTATCTTTATTTCCTCTTCGAAGGGATATAATGGTGGAAAGACAATTTGTCCCTTTGCCATGCTTCCCGGGCTGGAGTGAGAGTTTTTACGCCGCCTGAAGGACCCGACTTGGCTAAACGGTTGAAACAACCGGGACCTACAATTTAACGTGTATCAGACCCACGTTAGTGCACACCGAAAATGCCAGCGGCCACTCATCCAAAGGCCGACCGTAGTACTACAAATACACAGTGATAGATACACTTACCAGAGGCCAATGAGATCTGCGACGTGTCCGAGCTCTTGCGGCTGTGGACATTGGTGAGGGAGGCGGTCTTCGCATCTGCCTCGATGCGTCTGTTGGCCTCCTCCAGCTTGGCTAGCAGCGCCCGGTCGGGCTTCGGGATCCCCTCTACCTCCGGCTCGCGGAAATCTGAACGTAAAGCGGACTTTGTAATTGCACTAAAACTTTGTGGCAGAAATTTAACCTGCAAAGTGACCGCGTATTAAAACGCGTTACGTGCCCATTGCTTTTTTCAAGCTTTAAGTTTATAAACTAAACTTAGTTTTAATCCTCCCTTAAGTATAAATTAAAATTGATTTTTATTTAAACTCAACGTCATATTTTTTGAAGCTGAGCGAAATTCGCAAATGATAAAATATTTAGGCACGTTACGTTATGTCGATAGAGAATCAAGACCTTGATTAATGTCGATAAAGCCTGTTACGTGAATGCAGGCTAACAGAGTCCAAGATTTCTCTGCTAGTAGTTATATATAAACTTTAGTTCTTAATCTAGGCGCTTTAAAGTAAACAGCAATATGAACAGCAGCGTTTATAGCTTGCAAGTCATCATTAAAAGAAGTACACTGTTGGACACAGCAAAAAAAAAAATTCAAAGGTGCTTTACAAATTGTAAATCTAGTTTCATTTCTATGCTATAGACAGGTTCAGATAGCGCGCTGCAGTGACCTACTTCATGTCAACTTATAGGTATACTCGTATAGTGTCAAGTTTCTCGAAATTCCCTAATTTTACTGCATTCTTGTAACAAACTCTTTTACAAATAATAACTATGAAACAGAGATATACAAAAACAGAGTAATTATATTTCAGATGCCGAGAATATATGAAACTCTACGATTAAACTTGTTGGCAAATATTTACTCTGTCTCTGCTCTATGCCTTTAACGCTAGCTATGTTTTTCGAAATAAAATTACGAATCTTCAGGCTAACTTTATTACCAATTTAGAACATGTTTTATCGAAAGAAAGGCGAGCGCCAAAAACTTGTGGGACGTCATTCCTGAATTTTCGCAATTTTTGGCCTCAAAAAAGGCCAAAAAGGCCTCTCCATATAGATGTACCTATAGTTAGCTATACCAGGACATCTATAGATTTCTTGTAAGCACCGTTTATTCAGCATGATCCTACGTGTAATGTAATCACATCGTCTGTGATTTCGCAATTTCTATATAATTTCAATTTCAATATGGAATTCATAAAATATATTGAAGTTAAGTTACCTATAAATATCTCGATCATCCGATAACAATACTTAAAGCTAATGTGAAGCATACAAGTACATACAAATTTAATACAAAGTGTTGCTTTTTAAAGTACCAGAAGTAAGCTTGTGCTGAACAAGTATACCCGTTTACATCCAGTTTAAGTAAAAAACTATAAGTGAAGGCTTCCATCATGTGTTACAACAACTTACAGTGGTCGGAGGAGTTACTTTAGGCAACACAATCCTGGGCATCAGAAGCGCTTTCAAGGAAGACATAAGATTTTCGGCGACGGAGCTAGTTTATGGAGAGCCGCTACGACTGCCAGAAGAATAACTTTAACTTTTATTTATTACGGAACCAATTTAGAAATGGGAATAAAAATCAATTTTTCATACAAAAAACAATCTATTACTAAGCAACACCTTGTATATGTACATTGTACAGACCAATATTAAAGAAAACGCTTAATCGTGGGCATAGACTACAAAAACTTCGCTTTGCTCGATCTACAACTTAAGCAAAGAATGCATTAATGAGGCAATTTTTCAATGCAAAGCAAATCGGGTCAAGTTTTACGCAAGCGTTGTGAAAAATCCGTTCTCGAATAAGTTGATCATTTGAGCGGTTTTTGTTTTTATAAAATTGGAAACAGGTTACAAATCACCATACGTGAGTCACGCGGGGCCTCCAAAATAGAACAAAGAATAGAAAAATACAAACCTAATGAAATCCTTTCCAAAACGACTGCCCGGTAGAATTCTAGCAAGCTAGCTGTGCTGAACAGTTCGTTTAAATCCTCCATTACGTTGTTTTTGCCACTTTTACCTCATATTTTCACTGGACACTTGTACAAGATGGTAACGTATCTGCACTATCACGGTGTATTGTCGACTGATAAGAGATAAACACTATCTGGCGAGCGGGGCAACGTGTTCCACGTGACTATTTATAAACATCAAAACGAGTGTGCAGGCGTGCAGGTTGGATTTTTAGGGTTCCGCGTTGAAAGGGCATACATTTGCCTTTACAATATTACTAAGTCTATGTCCTGTCGGTCTACGTGTTTGCGTTGATTTACTTTTTAAGTTTTTTTAATTGATATAAATCAGTTATATTTAATTAAATATACAACTGTATTTAATACTTTTATTGAAACAGACCAGAAACTCGTTTTATAAAGCATTTTATAGTTTTCCCTCTTGTTTAAATACAAATAGATATCAACTTAGGTAATTTTCAATAAGTTTAAATGTAATCGGTTATAGCTTTAGCTAGTCATAGACAAACACGTTTGACAGTACAGTAGAGGGCCCTAATTCTGTAACCCTATCAAGACATGTTACGTGACCTTAAGGGATCTGTGTAAACTATCACGGAAGTTTTTTTTATACACAGAATTCCGTTTTAAAGTTTTTTTAATAAATAGAATTCCGTAATTTAATAATTTTACATAGATTCCTTAACTTGACAAGATATAACAAGGCCATAAAGAAGCAGGGCCGAGTACAGTCGAACCGTACGTTGAACTATGAGATTGATGAAGAGCTAAACAGAAAACATTAGTTTCATAATTTTAATACAGAATCCAGTGCAAGTGTCCGTCTCCCACTTGGATTTTTTTGTAACACAGTCCAGTAATCTGTGCCATAGATGGTCATATTGTGTAACACGTTACGGAAAGTACGAAAGATTTCTTGCTGCGCAACGCGTGTTGGACGATGCGTTCGAAAACCGTGAAATATTCTACTAAATGAGTAGCATACTAATTGGTATGTATAGACTGAGCATCAGTTCTAATGCCGCCTGACATTTACCCCAGAAAAAATACACGTTTTTTTGTTCAACTTTGCACTAAATTTCGGATCCAATTTTTTTTTTTTACAAGGTTTAGTATCACTTACTGAGCATAAAATCACAAAATGCTGACAGATCCAGGTGGAGCTTCAAGCGCCATCTTGAAAAAACGTTTATAGCCGATATCTCGGAAACTATGCACTTTAGGAGAGTGCAAAGATCTCAAAGTCATTGAGATCATTAGGTATTGTAGAAAATAAAATTTCGCATCTTTTGTTTTCAGTAAACTTTTTGTAAAACTTACCGTTTACGATTTACGGCCTAATTAATAAATAAACCGGTTTTTCTATTGCGTTTTTTCAAGATGGCGCTTGAAGCTCCACCTGGATCTGTCAGCATTTTGTGATTCTATACTCAGAAAGTGATCCTAAACTAAAGACCTCGACAAATCGAGATCTTTGTCCTATGGATCAGAAATATAGTGCAAAGTTAAATTCTATTTTTCCTGAGGTAATTAGTAAGTAACATATTTTACTCCTATTAACATTTTAAATTAACAACAGGACACAAAATAATTAGAAGATTGGAAGTTACACCCCTTATGCAGGTGTAACATTTTATGTTCACATTTTTTTAACTCTGGGTCACTATGCCTGTAAGATGTGGTTTTTATTTTATTTAATTATATGATATGGCTTAGTTGCACAATTCTTATCAACTGTCTAAGTGCAAATTGAAATTGAGTTATATTGGATCTGTAGTAAAGTTATTTAAAATGTTTTCTCAGTTGCTCTCTATAGCGTGAATTAAAAGAACCGGTGATGCATAAATATGTCTCTATTTTTAGTTAAGTATTTTGCTGGTTTATTATAGTATATTTTATATGACAGTGTGACGTATGGTGAGTAAATGAGTTATATTATTTACTTTACAAGTAAAAAATCTGTTTTTATAAAGATACGCGGATATCTCGCACATCAGCAAGTGGTCACATCGATCAACGATCAGAACCGTTCATTGCATTCCACAGAAAACTGTTTTGAAGCGCAAACGTATCGAATCAGGTAAAATTGAATAGTACCGCGATCGGAAAATATTTATAGTTGCCGCATTTGATATAACGATGCAGTTACACAGAATGATAGAACTATGCCGAGAGTACATTACATTATTTTATTTATAATTTGAAATAATTTTTCGTTTGATACTAACATTTAATTTTACTAGCGAAACATATAGCCGTTGCATTAAGGTTCTGCAACGTACCTACGCACTAGCGCGCCTGGAAAACTAAGGTGAGAATTTGTTGGGATAAAAAACCGCGGGTTGCACTTCGGGAGTGCCGGCAGAAGTGATAACTTGAACATATGAAGTACTATCACTTATGTGATAAAATACAATATGACACACGCACACTCGCACAACCGCCATGCGGTAGAAAGAGATGGGGATACTACTGCCTCTCTACGCCGCACCGGTCTACTCTCGGTCCGTCCTACGAATTTTCGATCACCTTACGCGTCTGTCCGGACGCGAGTTTTTTTTATCCATCCCCAAAAAGGGCACAAAGCCGTTAAAGAAGTATTGACATCAAAAAAATGTCACGGTTCGCCCTAGATAGTAATTAAATAGATTTGAATAACTAAACCTAAACCGCACATAATTGAAATAAAAAAATATATCTTTATCGTACACAATTTGTCAAAAGCACATTACAGAAACTACACAATTTGTTGTACAAGGGCGGGCTTATTGCGATTTCTACCAGGCAACCATTGGATGGACTGGATTATTCCAAAAATAGGAAAATGGTCGGTGATGTATATAACACAATACCTACATACACAGAAATAAATAATAGCAATATAGAAAAAGAAACCTACAGATACTATAATAAATAGAATTATTTAGCACAGTACACGAGCTGTAATTAGTGTTAATTAATAGTGGTCCATTTTTTCCTTTCATAAGGGAACCCTTAAAACCGATCGCTCTAATTGTCGCTAGCCATTCATAATACATAATAAAGGTAAATTCGTATCGGAGGGGCAGCTACCCCTGGCCGGGTAGCATGGCAAAGGGAGAAAACGTTTTTATCCACTTTAAATGTCAGTTGACATTGTCAATCCATACTTTATCTTTATTTCCTCTTCGAAGGGATATAATGGTGGAAAGACAATTTGTCCCTTTGCCATGCTTCCCGGGCTGGAGTGAGAGTTTTTACGCCGCCTGAAGGACCCGACTTGGCTAAACGGTTGAAACAACCGGGACCTACAATTTAACGTGTATCAGACCCACGTTAGTGCACACCGAAAATGCCAGCGGCCACTCATCCAAAGGCCGACCGTAGTACTACAAATACACAGTGATAGATACACTTACCAGAGGCCAATGAGATCTGCGACGTGTCCGAGCTCTTGCGGCTGTGGACATTGGTGAGGGAGGCGGTCTTCGCATCTGCCTCGATGCGTCTGTTGGCCTCCTCCAGCTTGGCTAGCAGCGCCCGGTCGGGCTTCGGGATCCCCTCTACCTCCGGCTCGCGGAAATCTGAACGTAAAGCGGACTTTGTAATTGCACTAAAACTTTGTGGCAGAAATTTAACCTGCAAAGTGACCGCGTATTAAAACGCGTTACGTGCCCATTGCTTTTTTCAAGCTTTAAGTTTATAAACTAAACTTAGTTTTAATCCTCCCTTAAGTATAAATTAAAATTGATTTTTATTTAAACTCAACGTCATATTTTTTGAAGCTGAGCGAAATTCGCAAATGATAAAATATTTAGGCACGTTACGTTATGTCGATAGAGAATCAAGACCTTGATTAATGTCGATAAAGCCTGTTACGTGAATGCAGGCTAACAGAGTCCAAGATTTCTCTGCTAGTAGTTATATATAAACTTTAGTTCTTAATCTAGGCGCTTTAAAGTAAACAGCAATATGAACAGCAGCGTTTATAGCTTGCAAGTCATCATTAAAAGAAGTACACTGTTGGACACAGCAAAAAAAAAAATTCAAAGGTGCTTTACAAATTGTAAATCTAGTTTCATTTCTATGCTATAGACAGGTTCAGATAGCGCGCTGCAGTGACCTACTTCATGTCAACTTATAGGTATACTCGTATAGTGTCAAGTTTCTCGAAATTCCCTAATTGTACTGCATTCTTGTAACAAACTCTTTTACAAATAATAACTATGAAACAGAGATATACAAAAACAGAGTAATTATATTTCAGATGCCGAGAATATATGAAACTCTACGATTAAACTTGTTGGCAAATATTTACTCTGTCTCTGCTCTATGCCTTTAACGCTAGCTATGTTTTTCGAAATAAAATTACGAATCTTCAGGCTAACTTTATTACCAATTTAGAACATGTTTTATCGAAAGAAAGGCGAGCGCCAAAAACTTGTGGGACGTCATTCCTGAATTTTCGCAATTTTATCGTATGTCAGAAAAAAGTTTTAAATGATCCATATGTTACACGTTTTCACCACTTATCCCCCCGACTAAATAATACAATTTGTATAAGCAAAGCCGTGTAATATTTTTACTGTATATTTTAATGATTTAAGTTTTTTATACAGCCCATTTGCACAGGCAATTTAACAATTTTACGCAAGTGGTCGTAGGTACCTATGCAGTTACACTATTTGTGTTGGTAGGTTACACATTTAAACTGCGTTTATTTTATTCTATATAGACCGTTAGAATATTGCCTACATCGCTAGTTTTTATTCAATTCAATAATATGGAAAAAAAATAAGAGTGCACTGAATTAACTGATGAAAAATCACGATTATGATCCAGAAACATGTTTAAAATAATTGTTAAATGATACGAGTATAATCTAGTATCTACAAAAATGTTAGAAGTATGAGTCAAGTGATATACCAGTAAAGCATAAACCAGATTAGCAGTGCAGTGGAGCCGCCATAGGAACACATGCGCGTTTCAAATGGCGTATGATTAGAGATGAACATTCAAGCTCGGTATTTACAAGTGCTGGTGATGTTAGTGTTAAACCAACAAACCGTCCAGGGATGACACAGGCGAGTCTGTATTACTAGCGATGGGGGTTCCGGGCGTGGCGGCGGGCGCGGCGTTGGCGCTCGGCGCTTGGTTCACGTCCGCGTCCACCTTCATGGCGACTCGTGATCTGCCATATAGGGAGCACCCGTCCTCCTCCCGGTGTGCTCGCGCGCTCCTCTCTGTACCAGACACGCGCGTCACACCATCAGCTCTTTGTATCACTCGCGAGCGCGCCTTCGACTATCGTATCCGCGAGCAGGCAGCGAGACCATCCTCCGCCTGTCTCCCCCGACCCTAACAGTTTTCAGTTACAAGACCATGTATGAACAGGATATACTACATGTCAAACACTATGCATTCTAAATAAGCATGTCAAATTTCATTTACCATGATATTCTGATCTATGAATCATGTACAGCATCAAAAACTTCAAGTCAAAACGAATCGCAAAAAATAATGTTTTCTGGAAATATGATTTTAGTTCAATATCGTGCAATTAACGTAGATCCACGGTGACAAACCTTAAGCGACCGATAGTTTATACAAAAGCCAGGATTCCACCAATCATGCACAAACGGGTAATGGATGATCGCTCGTGAAACATAAAACGGTCTTGCGATAACACACGTCACAGTCATCGAGCTATATTACTACGTATAGAGAGGACGACACACATCCCTACCATGTTCCGCCCAAATGCAGCCATATGGCTGCACATCAATTAGTTGCTTGCTAGCTCTTGAGTACATCAGTCTAGTTTGTTTTAAAACGAAAAAAGTTCAAAATTATTGAATATGGTCTCGTGTGTGTTAAGATATTGCACGAATAGTACAAAGAATACGGCGAAGTGCAAAGGAATAACTTTCCATCGTTGAGTAATTAGATAATCATTTTACAATTAAATGCAAACAAAATATTATCGGATGGTGCGTGGACGCCATGTTGCGATACTTTTCATAGACTAAAAATGAAGATGTGACATTGTGTGTGTAACAAGTGTAGGTAAAATTAGGGTCTGTTCCCAGTGTTACTACCATTCTTACTACCAGTAGTAAGAACGGGAAACGAATTACTCTTCTTACTACTACGGTTGAAAGTTGTTAGAACAGTAAAAAAAAATACATTAACAAAAACAAACAAAACATGACAGATTTGTATTTAAACCGAATTTAAGTTGGTAGTTAGGTATTATACTTATAAAAAAAACAAGAACTGTTACCAAAAACTAAACAGAAAAATTGCTGTAGTACCTAATCAAAACAAATTATAAGTATTATGTTAATATTCAATAATTCAACTAATATTATATTATGAAGAAGAAAAAACAAAGTACGAATTCAATTGAAGCGTGTGTAGGTAATATAAACTTTGTCACTTCTGTAGCTCGAGCACGAACTCCTTGCGAAAAAATATTCGTATCGTTATCGAGAAAGAAATGTATGAAAAATGAACAGTAGCTCGAGCACGAACTCCTTGCGAAAAAATATTCGTATCGTTATCGAGAAAGAAATGTATGAAAAATGAACAGCGCCCCTATCGTACGGAAAAGGAACTAAATTTCGAAGCACGAACTAAATAAATAAACTTTCGTATCGGTAACGTATCGAGTTGGTATCGAGAAGCTCGTGAAACGTAATACTTGTAAACAAAATTGCGAGCACGAACCGCATTTTGACGTATCGTATCGAGGATTTCGAAGGCTGGCTATCGGAAGTTGTCTCACTTAGAATTTGTCGGTGAGTTGGTATCGAGTAAGTATCGAGTTGTATAAAATTTGTTTTTTTACGCTCTTATTTTACAATATTGAGTAGTTTTAGATACTTTTGGATACTAGTAAAATCCACGGAATGCTAAAAATGCAAATACCACTAGTATTTTCACATAATTCTTTATTATACAACGTGTTTAAGAAAGGTGTAGATAGTGGGTAATTCTGTGAACACACATGAGGTAAATTTTAATGAGCAACTTTCATTATGGGACCAACATGGAATTCCAGACTGTTTTTGTCTAGAACCTGATATTTTCTCAAATTCCAGATTGGTATCATTAAGTTGATTATTGTCATGAACCTAGAAAAACAGTTGTTTTCGTTGTTTTTTCTAGGTTCGTGTTCATTATGTTTACGTCATATGTGGTACCTACCTCAACAGTCATTATTTTCTGAAGATGATATTTATGACAATAATACAGGAGATGACCTTATTAGAGGAAGAGCTTTGAAAAATACTTATATTAGTGGATAGAAATAACAGACTAGACACATAAATAAAAAGTTTTTATTGAAATTCAACAAGAAGATTTATTTTAATGTTTATAGATAAATATAAGACTTTTCCATAAACCACACAAAAATATTTATAGCCTATTTCAATATTCCATCCATGCACCTTGCAATTGGAGCTCTATATCTCTCTGTCGTACTCTTTCTTGTAGCTTCTGGGGATAAAACAGGAACCTCCTCTTTTAAAGGTGACCGGTGGTGGAGGCGGAGTGCTCGTTCCTGGAGTATTCGAATCTGAAAAAGGCCCAAATGAATAAGAAATACATCAGAGACATCATTCACATGGCCTCTGTGTAATCTAAACTTGTATTATGAACAAAGCCTCCTAGAAATTGAAATAGTATGTACATAATTATAATCAATATATTTGAAATACATACTTGTCCCTATAGATGATTATGTCCAGACACAGGGCAAACACCTATATTAATCCCCTAGGAGGGACTCGAACCCTCACCACTTAACACATTGGCCAGAGTTGCTAACTACTGAGCCATCGAGGCAGTAAAAACTAAATCTGAATTAACTATCGATGGTTTATTTTGTATGAGAATATGGAACGCTTTGCCTGGGTCTGTCTTCCCGCTAAAGTACGACGTGGGTGTCTTCAAATCCCGAGTAAATAGGTATCTTCTAGGTAAGCGTGCTACATCCTAGACCGCATATCTGCTCAACATCAGGCAGTATGTAGTCAAACGCAAACCTATATGGAATAAAAAAAATATATATAATTTATGTATGAAAATCACCATTTAGATTGAAATGACAGACCTTTGGTGAGCTGAGACTTGTTCAATGTCATTATTTGAACATTAGTGTGATATATCAAAATAAGAATAATTGAAAAATCAACTGTGATAAGTACCTTTTACATAAAAATTGGATGCAACTACTGGCTGGATGTTACTACTAACTGGCTCATATGGTACAAGTTCTTGAGAGCTTCCTGTTGCTTTGACAGGCTTTTCTTCTACCACAGACAGCATGCCCTGGAATAATAATAAATAAGTTATTAAACTAGCTGTTATACATCTGTATATACTAAATGCACACCATTCTAACACGTTTAACCAAGCTTCTTCTATCACTTTACCCATTGCTGCTTTCACTCCAATTATCTGCATAACCCTATTTTCATGGACCTTAGCCAAGCAAATTATAATAGTATGAAGTACCGAGAAGGTAGAGGCGGTATGTCAATGTCAAGTGCCCCAAACAGCAAAAAATGCAATTGAGACAACATACCTTGCACCATTTCTCCTCCGACTTATGGTCTCCTGTGCCATCACTATTTATTAGCAAGCTTTTTCCATTTGATTGCGCAAAACGTTGACTTCGTGGGCCACCACGAGGCTTCAACAAATATCCATTTCTGAAAGAATGGATCTAATTAGTTTCCACTTCACATCACGAAAATACAAAACAGCACATAACAAAAGATTTAAGTAAAACCTTTAAAACTTACTTTCCAACAAGCTTTCACTATCATTATGTACTGAATATGGCTAGTTCCTCAATTATAATATTATTGAATGCGACAGGAATCATTTAAAAAAATAATTTTAAGTCTTCGTACGTCGTATTGTAAACAAACTTGACCTCAATATTTAGTTTGGCGTCAAGTGCCAATGGAATCACTTCGTTCAAAAACCGTCAAAGCTAACGTTAATACTAACACTTGGTCAAAATAAATTCGAATTTTTAGGAGTAGAGTAAGCATTTCTTTTTTGTGTATGTTTTATGAATTATATTCGTAAAAAAAATTGATTTTAATTCATGATAAATACATTTCTATGTTCAATATAATAAAACCGGTAATATCCGATTTTGTTTTTGAACGAAACACGCACCTCCTTGCTTACGATAGGATGACGTCACTAACGGAATCGTATCGAGCACTCGAATGTCCGTCGATACCGCTTCGTGCTGCCGGCTATCGTCATCGTCCGGAATCGTATCGAGCCCTCGATACGTTAACGATACGAAAGCGCTGGAAGTTCGTGCTTGAGCTACAGCGCCCCTATCGTACGGAAAAGGAACTAAATTTCGAAGCACGAACTAAATAAATAAACTTTCGTATCGGTAACGTATCGAGTTGGTATCGAGAAGCTCGTGAAACGTAATACTTGTAAACAAAATTGCGAGCACGAACCGCATTTTGACGTATCGTATCGAGGATTTCGAAGGCTGGCTATCGGAAGTTGTCTCACCTAGAATTTGTCGGTGAGTTGGTATCGAGTAAGTATCGAGTTGTATAAAATTGTTTTTTTACGCTCTTATTTTACAATATTGAGTAGTTTTAGATACTTTCGGATATTAGTAAAATCAACGGAATGCTAAAAATGCAAATACCACTAGTATTTTCACATAATTCTTTATTATACAACGTGTTTAAGAAAGGTGTAGATAGTGGGTAATTCTGTGAACACACATGAGGTAAATTTTAATGAGCAACTTTCAATATGGGACCAACATGGAATTCCAGACTGTTTTTGTCTAGAACCTTATATTTTCTCAAATTCCTGATTGGTATCATAAAGTTGATTATTGTCATGAACCTAGAAAAACAGTTGTTTTCGTTGTTTTTTTCTAGGTTCGTGTTCATTATGTTTACCTCATATGTGGTACCTCAACAGTCATTATTTTCTGAAGATGATATTTATGACAATAATACAGGAGATGACCTTATTAGAGGACGAGCTTTGAAAAATATATTAGTGGATAGAAATAACAGACTATATAGACACATAAATAAAAAGTTTTTATTTAAATTCAACAAGAAGATTTATTTTAATGTTTATAGATAAATATACCTAAGACTTTTCCATAAGCCATACAAAAATATTTATAGCCTATTTCAATATTCTATCCATGCACCTTGCAATTGGAGCTCTATATCTCTACGTCGTACTCTTTCTTGTAGCTTCTGGGGATAAAAGAGGAACCTCCTCTTTTAAAGGTGACCGGTGGTGGAGGCGGAGTGCTCGTTCCTGGAGTATTCGAATCTGAAAAAGGCCCAAATGAATAAGAAATACATCAGAGACATCATTCACATGGCCTCTGTGTAATCTAAACTTGTATTATGAACAAAGCCTCCTAGAAATTGAAATAGTAGGGACATCATTATAATCATTATATTTTGAAATACATACTTGTCCCTATAGATGATTATGTCCAGACACAGGGCAAACACCTATATTAATCCCCTAGGAGGGACTCGAACCCTCACCACTTAACACATTGGCCAGAGTTGCTAACTACTGGGCCATCGAGGCAGTAAAAACTAAATCGTAGTTAACTATCGAAGGTTTATTTTGTATGAGAATGTGGAACGCTTTGCCTGGGTCTGTCTTCCCGCTAAAGTACGACGTGGGTGTCTTCAAATCCCGAGTAAATAGGTATCTTCTAGGTAAGCGTGCTACATCCTAGACCGCATATCTGCTCAACATCAGGCAGTATGTAGTCAAACGCAAACCTATATGGAATAAAAAATAATAATATAATTTATGTATGATAACCACCATTTAGATTGAAATGACAGATCCTTTGGCTTTGAGGTGAGACTTGTTTAATGTCATTGTTTGAACATAGTGTGATATATCATAATAAGAATAATTGAAAAATGAACTGTGATAAGTACCTTTTACATAAAAATTGGATGCAACTACTGGCTGGATGTTACTACTAACTGGCTCATATGGTACAAGTTCTTGAGAGCTTCCTGTTGCTTTGACAGGCTTTTCTTCTACCACAGACAGCATGCCCTGGAATAATAATAAATAAGTTATTAAACTAGCTGTTATACATCTGTATATACTAAATGCACACCATTCTAACCCGTTTAACCAAGCTTCTTCTATCACTTTACCCATTGCTGCTCTCACTCCAATTATCTGCATAACCCTATTTTCATGGACCCTTAGCCAAGCAAATTATAAAAGTATGAAGTACCGAGAAGGTAGAGGCGGTATGTCAAGTGCCCCAAACAGCAAAAAATGCAATTGAGACAACATACCTTGCACCATTTCTCCTCCGACTTATGGTCTCCTGTGCCATCACTATTAATTAGCAAGCTTTTTCCATTTGATTGCGCAAAACGTCGACTTCGTGGGCCACCACGAGGCTTCGACAAATATCCATTTCTGAAAGAATGGATCTAATTAGTTTCCACTTCACATCACGAAAATACAAAACAGCACATAACAAAAGATTTAAGTAAAACCTTTAAAACTTACTTTCCAACAAACTTTCACTATCATTTTGTACTGAATATGGCTAGTTCCTCAATTATAATATTATTGAATGCGACAGGAATCATTTAAAAATATTTTTAAGTCTTCGTACGTCGTATTGTAAACAAACTTGACCTCAATATTTAGTTTGGCGTCAAGTGCCAATGGAATCACTTCGTTCAAAAACCGTCAAAGCTAACGTTAATACAAACACTTGGTTAAAATAAATTCGACTTTTCAGGAGTAGAGTAAGCATTTCTTTTTTGTGTATGTTTTATGAATTATCTTCCTATAAAAATGATTTTAATTCATGATAAATACATTTCTATGTCCAATATAATAAAACCGGTAATATCCGATTTTGTTTTTGAACGAAACACGCACCTCCTTGCTTACGATAGGATGACGTCACTAACGGAATCGTATCGAGCACTCGAATGTCCGTCGATACCGCTTCGTGCTGCCGGCTATCGTCATCGTCCGGAATCGTATCGAGCCTTCGATACGTTAACGATACGAAAGCGCTGGAAGTTCGTGCTTGAGCTACTGTAGTCAGTCAGCATCTTAGTCTATAGAAACGACAAGTTAATGCAGAACGTTGAACGAAACGCGTAAGCGCTTCGAAGAATCGCGGCGCTTTCGACCTTTTTGCCACGAGAAAACTATACCGACTAATTATTGTTACAGTGCTGAAGCGCACTTTAGATTATATTCTTAACAAAATTGAGCATGATATTTGTTCAGGGTAGCTTCTCTATACGTAGTAATATTTCCTCAAAGGTCACAGTACACAATAGTTGGGAGCGTGATTGTGATGGGCAATTATTTGTATGACGAGTCCGAAATTAGTTTTATTTTGATGAGCCAGAGCTGTGGGTGAAAGTCAAGCGGCGTTGTTCGCGCGCGTCTTGCCGGCCACTAACCGTGACGGCCGGGCGGTTCTTCATGACAGTTTTCGTGCTGTGAGCTAGACGCACACTGAACGCAAACTACGCTGTCTAGAATCTCAGACAATCGACTTAGGATAAGCATCTACAGTTGACATTTTACTTGTCCTTGGAGAGGAAAATGAGTCATGTTCTACACGAGTATGACCTATCTCGCGTTACGAGTCCTTGTCGCCGAATTAAAATTAAGTTTAGGAATAATAGGCATATTTCCTTTATTTCCCTATAGGATTATGGTCTGAAAAGGATACAGTAACAGGTTTACCCTTATTTTTTGTTGATTTTGTTTAGTTAGCGGTAGGTACTATTGTTTAATTGAAAATGTTATGTTGATAAAAATGTTAATAAGTGTATTTTAGATTACTGTTTATATTTAATATTACTGTTTAAATTTAATTTGATAAGTGACTCATAATTGCGACTGATTGAAGCACATTATATGTACTGTAGTGATTAAGTTCTCACATAAGTGAAATTGTTAATTTCTTGTTGAGAAAATAAATTCTTTAACCAGAACCTTTGTAAAGCGGCGATGACTCAAATCGAGATTTTATTGACTTATGAGGTAATTATTGTCACTCGTGACTCATGTTGTGGATGCAAAGGAACAATCGTCCGTATAATATAAACATAGTGCTTGATACCTCGGATTTGGTAAGCATAATGGGAAACCATAAGAAACAACGAGAAAACGATTTTACATGTTGTATAACGGTAAATTGTGTAGTAATTTAGAAGATTTTAGCGGACACACAAACAAACATACAAAAAATGCGACTTTGCTTTAAAATAAATGTAGAATTGTGAGTTTACGATATTATTGGGAGAAGGACACGTTATTTTTGTTTGTTGTTTATAAAGTTATTTATCTAAATCATTGCACATTAACCAATTTAGACACATTCATTGGTGCCGTTAACGTCTTATATGCTTATAGGGAATCCCGTCGAAGATGGAGCATCTAGCTAGAGTGTGGTTTATTAGATCAATTGACATGTTGACAACTATAGACTGGTTAGTTTATATTCATAAAGTCTTAGACGCAGCATTGCAAACACTTTCTCCTAATGTATATGATATTAGTATCTAGCTTATATGTCTAATATGTCTATTTTGTTATTAAGGCAGCTGAAATCTAGTAGGTAGCTAATTTCTTTCTATGGCTAAGGCTATCACTGCATATTATACGAGTAAAGCCAAGTCGCTATTTCTGTATGTCTGTCTGTGTATTCCATTATATTTTCTAAACTACAAAACAGCATTTTAATTATTTATTTATTTGTAGCCAATAATATTATGCTTAACATAGTATTCAGTAACAAAAGTGACATAAAAAAACAATTTATAGGTATTGAATATTATTGAACTTGATTTACATAGGTAGATCTTCGAATTTTCGAATACTACTTAATACTCTAGTCATCGCTGTAGAATACCCTGTGTTGCGATGACTAGTCTCTTCCAAGGGATAAGGAAATTATGACTTTGTGAA
This sequence comes from Hypomecis atomaria, assembly GCA_964007245.1. Taxonomy (NCBI): domain Eukaryota; kingdom Metazoa; phylum Arthropoda; class Insecta; order Lepidoptera; family Geometridae; genus Hypomecis; species Hypomecis atomaria. The sequence goes on from OZ023279.1 coordinate 27,119,261, forward strand.
AATTAATATTTAGAAGCATGCGTTGATAAATAATAATAAAATAAGTTTAGTATAACGGTAAGTATGGAACAACAGTGAAAATGCAATGCGGTTTTCACTATCTTTTAAAATATTTCTTCCGGAAGGTTTACAGCTATACTCGTACTTAATTCGTCGCTGGTCGAAGCCAGGGCGGACGCAGCGAGTAATATAAAAATAAGCACTAGCACTAGCTGAAAATAAAATCATATTTTTGTTTCACTGACAAATACCTGAGAGTACGAGTATAATGTGCTTAGATGCATTATGAGGACAGATCTATTCAAAACTTTATACCTATTTCCATCAAACTTTACACTTCTTCGGCTCAAATTTAGATTACTCAAAATATTTAAATATTTTTCGATCTTTAATCTTTAAAACTACGCAACGGGTTTTTATGCGGTTTCTTTTAATAAATAGAGTGAATCAAGAGGAAGGTTTAAATGTATCATACACCTGTGCGAAACCGGGGCGGGTCGCTAGTCTGTCATATTTCAATTTTAGTCACTTGTGTGTGGGTGAGTAATGTAAATTTTTCTCATATTTTTTAAAATTAATTACATTTCTATCCTAAGTAAAATCTCATCAAATTTTCTTTGAATTGCAAGAATGAAGACTTGTTTTGTCCTGAATAAATTTTTCTGTATTTCTGTATTTTTCTGTATAATTTTTTTATCTAGATAGCTTCGCGTATGACCAATTCCTGCTAGAGCTGCGGTCTAGGATGTAGCAAACTTACCTAGAAAGTATCTTTTACTCGCCTCTACGAATGATAATAAATTAACAATCAATTCTGAACTTTGCATTAAAATTAGTAAACAGATAAATTGGTTAATTTAGGATAGGTATCGAGGACGAGCGAAATAGAGCGCTTTCGTAAGGGGTGTGACAGCTAGACAGGGCGTGAATGTACATAGTAGCTAAGTTCGGTTTATTGGTTTCACTAATCAATGTAGTCCGACCTCGGCGGATTGACATATAATTGGGATGAGAGAATACGCTTTTAAGAATACCTGTCATAAATACACTGTTTCTTTATGGACAGCCTAAGAATATTTTGTGTATAAGTATGCAAGAGCGTCGTCGGTTTTCTATAATTAGAAAGACAAAGGATTTTGAATAGATCTGTTTTAATAACGCTTTATCCTCATAATGCGCTTGCACATTATTTTACTCTCTACGGGCAAAATAACTTGGCAAATAGTGAGGTCTTACTTTGAAATAGTTATTTTTCGCAAAAAATGGCAAAACCGTCTTCCATCGTGTACAAAATTCGAACATTCCGCTCGAATTGTGTACATTATTGTTTATTTATTTAAAACGGCTCAGCCGATTTCTGTAAAATTTAAATGGGACCACCTCGGGCGTATAAGTACCCTTTCGAACTAAAAAATATTTTTTTGATTCGGTTCACAAATGGCGAAACTATCGATGAACATACACAAAAAAAATACATACACACGAACCTCCTCCTTTTTGGAAGTCGGTTAAAAACAAAACGATCTAGGGAATTCTTCAGGGTTGACAGAGGCATTTTAATGCCACGTTGAAAAAATCCCGTCTTTAATTAGATCGATCGAAGCGTAAAGCCAAAATTGTTTAGCTAGACAGTCTGCACTTGAGCACCATCGTCTGGGGGATTAAAATTTCATAACCATGCCCCATTCAGCAGTGTTGGCAGTTAAGCGACTTTACTATTACAAATAGCAACTTTTGATTTGTTTTACGGACCAACAAAATTATTTTGGCGATTTATCTGGCGTCTTAATTGAGTTCAGTTTTACTGCTACTGTGATAGTTTTTGTTGATCTTCTAAGTGTTAAAGGGTCGCATTGCAGGTCCATAAAATCAAAACTATGCGACGGGAACAAAAGTAATACTTTGAGCCGACTTGTAGGTTGTATGTACCTAGGTAAGATTTAGTTAGAGCGATAATTCGAGTGATCTTTTAAGCTCGATGTGAAACATACTAATACTAGTTCAGTACAAATCTTTTAACAATATATCGTGGTAAGAATTAGTATGGAGGAAAAATAAAGGCATTGTAAATAAATAATAAATATTTTAATTATTTTTTAAGATACTACAGTACTTTAGCTACCTCGATCGAGATTTTTTTATAAGACTAATCTGGGCGTCTCGTCTAAATTAACCTGCTCACGAAGATTCAGCCTGTTATTAATCACTTTAAAATCATAGGAGAGGGCTGCTGGACTAATAGTAATAGTAGAATTTAAAGTGTCTACCTGATTTTGACCAATTAAATCATATACGTACAAGAGTAATATTAAACTTGTCTGTCTGTTTGCGTCGGGAGTTTAAGAAAAAATGCTAGCCCGAATCATTTACAGGGTTATTTCTAATCAATTAGCATCCTTTTAGGGGCTTATTCTGTACCTCAAAACTAACAACTTTTGTTCTGCGACTTTTGTCAAAACTGAAAAAAAAAAACAGCTGTTCATACATTTTGTCGAGGGTGAACGATATTTTTCTATGGAACAACATCTTTTTTTTGAGAATTAATAAAAGTCGTAGAACAAAAGTTGTTAGTTTTGATGTACAAAATAAGCCCGTAAAAGGATGCTAATTGATTAGAAATAACCCTGTATAAAACCGAGAACTGTGTCGAAGGAGAATTTGATACGCATTGTAATTTTGTTGATACAGCCGGGAAGGCACTCAGGGAGCCTTTTAAGGGCGCCCTCAGACGAGCTACGTTGTCTTAGCACAGTTCCTCGTTCACAAACAGTCAAATTACCGATTTATCTAGTTTTAGGTGGTTTGTGTTTTTACATACAGGCACTATGTTGGCTAATATTTTACTCGACTTCCCAAGGAAGTTTTGGGACGTAAAGTATTGTTTTTCGTGGGTTGTGTTGTGCCCTGTGTTCAGCAGTTGACTATTGAATGGACAGTACAGGACGTATCGGTAGGAACTATTTTGATAACACAAAAAATCATGTAAAATGCTGCCAAGAGAGTATGGACGCACTATCAAAAAAATGATCAGCGGGGCAATTCTGTTAACCAATCTCGTTGCAGAGGTGACGCGATCTTGAGCTTCTCTCGTTCTTTTGACATCTTTGAGCCATTAAAACTGTTAGAAAAGCGAGAAAGGTTCGGGAGCGTATCGCTTCAGTGACGAGATTGGTTGACAGAATTACCCCGCAGATCTAACCAAGTTCCAGGCTTCTAAGTCAACACGTCCTAACTTCCCAAACTCTTAGCGCTTCGCTTGGCTTGCCTGGGGGACGAGGAGTTTTTACTTTCGATATATGTATATCTTCAATGAGGTCAAACTTTTGCATACTACACGAGTATAGGCCGAATAATACAACTTGTCGGCTGTGATGTTAGATAAAAGCAGCGGATAACCCAATCCTCGCGCAGCTGTTAAGTGAGCTTCAGTCAGGATTGGGCTATCCGCAGCTTGTAGCTAACATCTCAGCCGCCATGTTGTATGATTCGGCCTTTAGATTTTCATGTATTTTGATTTGTGGAAAAAGGAATCAATTTTTTTTTCTTCCATTGTAATAAAATAAATCTAGAATATCTTGTAACATATATCTAATGTTGAGATCAATTAATGATATTTATAATGAAGCATTAACACCATTGCAGACATGCCAACACAGTATGGAACGAAGTATGCTAAACGTTAAATTAAAAGATAAAGTCAAATTAAAAACATTAAGATATCAGACAAAAATTAACGATGTAGCATACTGCGTAAAGAAATTAAAGTGGAGGTGGGCAGGCCATATGTTCAGAAATAAGAAAGAAAAATGGGCTAAAGACGTAACGGAATGGTGTCCAAGGCAATATAAAAGAAGGAAAGGAAGACAACGTCTTAGATGGGAAGACGATATCCGGAAAAAGGCAGGAGTTACGTGGAGAAGGGCGACTCAAAATCGGAGTGAATGACAAGCTCTAGGGGAGGCCTTTGCGAATTCGCAAGACAATCACAGTACCGGTGACACATAATCAAAATTTATTTACCATATACCTATGTTTATAAGATTGTTAAATAAAGGCTGTAATAGTAATAATAATAATTAACACCATAAGAACCTCGATATTAATAACGGAATGTTGTTCGAAAACTATTTAAGTATACATTTATGATGATTGAGTGTACAATACGAACAATAATGACGTACAAAAATAGCATAAAGCTAAATACATTTCTATTGTCATTATAGGACAAACAAATATGAATAGATTAGGCAGGCATATGAAACTCCATATTAATTTCTGTTTAAAGCATAACAACTTGTGGATTTACTTATGACTTGAGAACTTAAATATTTAGTTACATAGATATTATTTCTTTTAGTCAAAGTTGGGTAAAAAAATCTTCACGTAGTAGACATGCATTTTGTACATACTTCGCTAATGAAAAAAAAAATATGCCGTCGATTGTAACTCGGTAAAGTCGGGTCGGAAATCTTTCATGGTTTTGTCTCTCTCACACTCGTTCGGCGTAGGGAGCGCTGTAGCACTCTCTTTCTGATTTTAAGGACTCGACAGATGAGGCCAGTTTAGCATTCAATTAATTTCTTACGTATTTAAAGCTTTGTGACTAAAGAATACATACGGAAAAGAATAGATACGGAATTACTTATAAGGTCTATGAGTAAAATAAATATACAGGATAACTCGTAGCTTTAGCATAACCTCTTCAAAGAGCGACTTCAGTACACCAAGAACAGGAACTTTTACTATAAGACCAACACCGAAATTGCGAGAAAAAAATTAGCTGTTCCATACATTTTATCATTAGTCAATGAACTTTTGCTATGGAACAGCCGAATTTTTTGATGTAAGAAAATTATGTATGCATTATGTGCTCTCTAAAAGCAAAGTTAAAGCGGAATGCCTCTACAATTAAAATAATTACAAATAAAAAGATGCTTGCTTGTTGATTTTAAGGATTTCAGATGACGTTATGAAATAAATGGTGCCCAAAGAAATTAATACTCAATATGAAAAAATGGCTTTTTTTTTTTTATTCAATATAGGTTTGCGTTTGACTACATACTGCCTGATGTTGAGCAGATATGCGGTCTAGGATGTAGCACGCTTACCTAGAAGATACCTATTTACTCGGGATTTGAAGACACCCACGTCGTACTTTAGCGGGAAGACAGACCCAGGCAAAGCGTTCCACATTCTGGCTGTTCGTATGAGGAATGAGGACTCGAAACGCTTGGTTCTAACGCGCGGAATGTCCACCATAAAAGGGTGGCGCTTTGGTCGCGTCTGTCTAGCCGTACGATAGAAGAAAGGGGCAGGTGGGACCAGATTGTGCAACTCCTGAGCGCACTCTCCGAAGTGTATCCGATAAAAGGCCGACAAACACGCCACCTTACGTCGATGCTCAAGACTTTGCAGCTGCGACTTAGTCAAGGTGTCGTTGTCAATCAGCCTCCTGGCTCGCCTCTCAATCGACTCCAGAGCCTCCAGTTGATATTTGGCAGAGCCATCCCAAAGGTGAGAGCAGTATTCCATACAAGACCTGACTTGTGCTTTATAAAGACTAAGCAGTTGCTCAGGTGTGAAATACCGTCTCACCTTAGCGAGAACACCAAGTTTTTTGGAGGCTAATTGAGCTTTTGACTCTATATAAGAGCCAAAGTTAAGAGTCGATGAGAGTGAAACGCCCAGTAGTTCCAAGCTGTCAGTTACCGGAACGGAGACACCGCGGAAAGCGGGAGACAATTGAAAGGGTCTCTTTTTGGCCGAGAACAAACAGCCTTGAGTCTTCGTGGCATTAAACTTGACCAGGTTAGCATCGCCCCAGTCAGATACCGCCTCCAGACTCAAGTTGAGCCGTTCAACCATAGCCTCTCTGTGTGACTCGATCTGTGGCCCGCTGGTTCTTGCATCGGATGTGTAGCTCTCCACGACTGTACTGTCGTCTGCGTACCCAAAGATCCCGGGCTTTAGCAGATCGTTGATATGCAGTAGGAAGAGGGTCGCAGAGAGTACTGATCCCTGAGGAACACCGGCATTGATAGCCATTTGGTCTGATGAGCAGCCATCTACAACCACTCGTATCAACCGATTCCTCAAGAAATCAGATATCCATGCGCAGAAATCAGCAGGCAGGCCGTAAGATGGGAGCTTGCCAATAAGGCTCTCGTGCCAGACCCTGTCAAAAGCTTTTGAGATGTCCAAGGAGACAGCCAGCGCCTCCCCGTGCTTTTCGATGACCTCACTCCAGATGTGTGTGGCGTACGCCAGAAGGTCCCCAGTAGACCGGTTTCGGCGAAAGCCGTACTGGCGGTCACAAAGTGGCTAGTTGGTGGCTAGGTGGCTAGTTTAAATTATACTGCTTTCAATTAATTATTCGAGTAGAATCACTTTACTTCCGATGACGAATTTTCATTCTTAGAATGAGTACGCACACGGCTTAAAAAGCCATTTAACGTTGCTCTTTTTTTATTAATTCGATAGAATAATTAGTCTTTTCGAGTCACCTATGTAGTCGAACAATTTAAGTGTGTAGACCACTTAAATGTGTGTCACTGAAGTGGACCTAACATACATCATAATTAGATAAGTGTAGTGAAAAACATTTGCAACAAATCAACAAACCGCTTGCGGAACATCACACTATGTTCAGTGAAAAACAAAAAGGCTAACAAACACTGGTTTCTACGTCATTACGTAATCAATTGAAATGGATATTTAATTTCATAAATACCTTCGATATCAATAAATGTAGGCACACACGTCACGACCGGTACCGGCTCGAACATTAACTGAAACAGATTGAAAGCAGGGTAAGATTTAAGGGTATAGTTCACCAGATACTCCAGCTTATTATTTCATTTTTAAATTTGTCATAATGGGTCTTATGTATCTAATATTGTTTGACTAATGTTTGTCAAAGGCTATATTACGACATTATACATTAATGAAAACTAACGAAGCTTCCGTGTGGCTCCACACATTTTATTAAAGCACCAATGGTGAAAACTAGGTAGTTACAAATATATATGGAGTTAAGTACACAAAAACACAGTTTTCATTTACTGTACAAACTCATACTAGGCCTCTGGTTAGGTTAGCGTTTGCAGATACATAAGCCTATACGGCAGCCACGGATGAGGTCACGTTTACAAAATTGCAATGAAGAATGTGACAATAGTATAAACTGGTTTGTTTTCGGTTAGTGCCAAGTCCTGCGTTTACCATAACATATTTGAACGTTGAAGTAGGTCATGTACATACAAAGCAATTTTTGATATGGCATCACGTTGCGTCGCGCCGCATCGCCGGATTTGTCGTTCACCTAGGATTACGCGTTACTAGGATTTCATGCCAAATACGCATTCCTAAATTTTAAAAATAAACATATCTATAATTTTTATAAATTGGATGGATAATGATCTGGTTCATCACGTGTTACAACAGAAATAACACATTGCGTTATCCCCTTAACAAAAAATTGAAAAGAGTGAATAAGATATCTAAATGTACGTAACGAGTATTAGTACACGGAAAAACGAATGAAGCTGCTTAGTTCAATTCACCGACGCAGCCTTTTCAAGCTTTGGGAGTGCCTTTTCAAGCTTCGAGAAAAGTCTAGAACCTCTGGCTTAAGTAGTTTCCCTTCACGGATGAGTTACTACTTACTGTTAAAATATTCAAATTCCCGCTTTATTGCATTGACGTTTGCTCCGACCATCTGTCAAACCGATCAATAAAATCGATCGCAGCGCCCTCTTTTCCTCTTTCACCGATAGCCGCCATAAGCGCTCCTTGTTTTTGTGTTCTCCGCGTATTTCCCAATAAACTTACAAAGTATTTACAAAAGTTCGTTTAATTTATCAGGTTATGGGCCCAGCATGCCTGTAAACTGAAATCTTGGACGATTCTTTTGTATTTACGGTAAAAAAGTTCTCACGCCGCCGCCGCCGCATCGGCCGGCGCCATAACCTCACACCGCGTGTTCGCCGTATCGAATTATTGGCGAAAAGAAGATTTCCGTGCATCTTTACACATCATGAATACGACCACAGCGTGCATCGAGAAGCTCACAGGCCGCGAGAACTACGTGTGTTGGCGATTCGCTGTCAAATCATACCTCGAGCACGAGGAGCTTTGGGACTGCGTCACGCACACCGGCACCGACGCAGTGGACCCCAAGCGCGACACAAAGGCAAGGTCAAAACTTATATTATTAGTCGATCCCGTAATTTACGTGCACATTCAGGACGCAACAACGTCCAAGGAGGTGTGGGATAACCTCAAAAGAGCATTTGACGACTCGGGCCTCACGCGCAGGGTAGGACTATTGAGAGAGCTGATCACTACAACGCTAGAAAATTGCGATAGCATCGAAAGTTACATAAATAAAATACTTACCACGTCACACAAACTCCGCAACACAGGCTTCGCCATAGATGAAGAATATCTCGGGGCGCTACTTCTAGCCGAGCTCCCCGAGCAGTATAAGCCGATGATAATGGCTTTAGAAAGTTCAGGTGTGACAATCTCATCAGATGTAATTAAAACAAAACTTTTACAAGAAGTTCAAAATGAGACGGGTGCTTTCCATGTCAGAAAATCGCAACCGCAGCCAACTAAGAAGGGGCCAAGATGTTTTTCGTGCAATAACTACGGGCATATTGCGAAAAACTGCAAATCTAAAAAGAAACATAAGAAAGTAGATTCATTTGTCGCTGTTTTTTCTGCCACCAGTTCCAGCAGCTACGAGGAGGGGTGGTATCTGGACTCCGGCTCATCACTTCATCTAACGAAAAACAAACACTGGTTATACGATGAAACTCAGCCACCGATCAGCAGCGTCCGGGTAGCCAACAACAAAGAACTCAAGGTAGAGAGCTGCGGGAAGGTTAACATTGACTTTAGACAAGCAGACGGGTCAACTAGCACAGTGCAGGTAACAAATGTACTATATGTACCAGATCTTTCAACAAATTTGCTCTCCGTCAGTCAGATTATCAAAAACAATTGCCAAATTAAATTCAACAAGAAAGGTTGCCAGATTTTTAACAATAACAGCAAAGAAGTAGCTAGAGCAGATTTAATTAACAATATGTACAGGCTGAATATAAATTCTGTTCAAGCATACATGTCGGAAAACTGTAATGATGATTTATATATTTGGCATCAGCGAATGGCTCATTTGAATTTTAATGATTTAAAGAAACTGGAAAGTCACACAGATGGTGCGAAGATACCGACTACCAACAACGACGTGATCTGCATCTCCTGCATCAAGGGCAAGCAGGCACGGCTGCCGTTCAAAGAAGAAGGGACACGGGCAAGTAGCTTGCTCCAGATTATCCACTCAGATGTCTGTGGGCCCATGGAGGTGAACTCACTCGGTGGAGCAAGGTATTTTCTCACATTTATCGATGACTTCTCAAGAAAAGTTTTTGTATACCCATTGAAATCCAAATCAGATTGTTTTGATAAATTCAAAGAATTCAAAAACCTTGTTGAAAATCAGTTAAATGCAAAAATCAAAATCTTACGCACCGATTGCGGAACTGAGTATGTAAATAGAAACTTTACCGAATTTCTAAAGGCATCAGGAATACAGCATCAAACCACCAATGTGTACACACCTCAACAAAATGGTCTAGCTGAGCGTATGAATAGAACTCTTGTCGAAAAAGCCAGATGCATGTTGTTAAATGCTAATTTACAGAAACACCTGTGGGCCGAGGCAATAACAACTGCAGCATACATCACCAACCGTTCACCGACGCGAGCGCTAGACTACAAGACTCCTGAAGAGAGATGGACCGGCTCAAAACCTAACATCAGCCATATGAAGGTCTTCGGCTGTGAGGTGATGATGCATCTGCCTAAAGAAAAAGTAAAGAAATGGGACGCTAAATCAAGTAAGATGATTTTCTTAGGCTATTGTGATAATACTAAGGGATACAGACTGTATAATCCAAAAACGAGAGCACTGACCCGAAGCAGAGATGTTATTTTCTTAGAAAGTTCTATAAAACGAGATACAGTACATATCTCTCTGACAGCCCCTACAGAACAAAGTGATCATGATGTCTCCGACTCTGAAAGTAACACATCAGCACAAACTGCTATTGAGAACAGCGAGTTCCTAAGCAGTGATGAAAGCCATGGCTCTCCCGAGTATGTATGTGAACAGAAGCTAGATACTCCTAGCCCATACACAAGGACTCTCAGACCACGAAACAGAGAAAACAGAACAAAAACAAATACTTTTCTGTGTACTAATAATGATACAATGCTATTAAATGATGATCCACAGACATATCAAGAAGCTTTGTCATCACCGGACTCTGAAAAGTGGAAAAAGTCTATACAAGAAGAGCTAAAGGCACACAAAGACAACGAAACATGGCAGTTGGTTGAAAACCCACCCGAAGCTAAGGTCATTGGTTGTAAATGGGTCTTCAGAATCAAAGATGAGCCAACAGGACCCCGAAAGTCCAGATTATGTGCCAAGGGCTACGCTCAAAGAAGCGGTGTCGACTACACAGAAACATTTTCTCCTACAGTCAGATATAACTCTATTAGGCTAATGTTATCTGTTGCAGCCGAGAAACATTTACAAATGATGCAGTTTGACATCAAGACAGCTTTCTTGTACGGTGAGCTACGAGAACACATCTACATGGCGCCACCAGAGGGCCTCACCGTTGGAGAAAACACAGTATGTAAACTTAAAAAATCTTTATATGGACTAAAGCAAGCACCACGATGCTGGAATGAGAAATTCCATGCTGTGTTGAAGAAATATGGCTTCTCCAACAGCCATGCTGATAGATGTGTCTACACGGGCTGCATCAGAGGAATAAAGGTATATTTATTAATATTCGTCGATGATGGATTGCTCCTGTCCCCAGAAATGGCCATACTCACTGAAGTTTTGGATGACCTCAAGAGAAACTTCGACATAAAGATATGTCAATCGACGAATTTCATCGGCATGCAGATAGAACAGTCAGAAGATTACATTTTCGTTCATCAGGCGAAATACATACAAGGATTACTGGTAAAATTCAATATGACAGATGCTAATACCAACAGTATACCGGCCGATCCTCATGTAGTGTTGGAGAAAAGTCAACAATCTCAGGAAACCAGCATACCATACCGAGAAGCAGTGGGTTCCCTCATGTTCGCAGCCGTAGTCAGTAGACCCGATATCATGTTTGCTGTCAGTCTAGCGAGTAGATTCCTGAACTGTTATGACCAAACGCACTGGAATGCGGTCAAACGAATCTTCAAATACTTAAAAGAAACGAGCTTATACGGACTTTGTTTCAGATCAAATATGTCGTCTGATGTGGTCAGTTACAGTGACTCTGACTTCGCCGGCGACCCCACCACGAGGCGCTCGACGACCGGGTACGTGCTGATGAAGAATGGCGCCGCCGTCAGCTGGAGCAGCCAGCGCCAGCCCACCACTGCGCTCAGCACCACCGAGGCCGAGTTCATGGCCGCCTGCCAGGCCACCAAGGAGACCCTGTGGCTACGTCAGCTGATGAACGACATAGGCGAATTTAAACAACACTCAGTAGATATCAATATTGATAATCAAAGTACAATTTGCTTAATCAAAAACTCAGATAACTATAAAAGATGTAAGCACATAGATGTAAAGTATAACTTCATAAAAGAAAAATATGAAGAAAAGTTAATTGAACTAATTTACATTTCTAGTAATGAACAAATTGCAGATATAATGACAAAAGCGTTGCCGAGCAGTAAATTCACATATTTCAGAGAAAAACTTGGCTTAATTAAAAAACCATGATTTTGTAAATCATCACTTTGGTTTTCAAACGAATTGATATAATTTATTGTCATTACATTTTTGTTATAGTATATTAATAGCTTTAGGCTCTGTAGAAATATAATTACTTGTAAAACTGATTAATTCTATTACAAAACAATCAGCTGTGTAAATTGTTTTAACATTTTTAACACACAGCTGAGATTATGTAACTAAATAGATTCCGTGCACCTAACATTAGTTTTCCATCCTAAGCTACAGATATGATTGTAATAGGTAGGCATTTTTAGGTTTTAGAGTTATTATACTTGCCTATTTTCATAGTTTAGGTAGTTCTAAGTAAAATAAGTTCTAGTTAAGTTAGGTACTAACATTTTTTTTGTATACTTGAAGTAGTTTTCTAGAAATAAGTATAGTTACATATTATGGATCAGAGAGCTTTTTAGGTAGGTCATTTATTTTTGTGTAATGTATACCTAAGTTTAGAAATCAGTTTTGTTTGCAAAATGTTTAAAAGTAAAGTTCAAGAAGTAGATCTATGTGAAATAAGGCTAAAATTTAGCGGGAGTGTTAAAATATTCAAATTCCCGCTTTATTGCATTGACGTTTGCTCCGACCATCTGTCAAACCGATCAATAAAATCGATCGCAGCGCCCTCTTTTCCTCTTTCACCGATAGCCGCCATAAGCGCTCCTTGTTTTTGTGTTCTCCGCGTATTTCCCAATAAACTTACAAAGTATTTACAAAAGTTCGTTTAATTTATCACTTACCCTAGCCATAGATTAAGAATACTAATCTATGTCCTAGCTAATTATTTCCCTTAGGATTGAAGCAGGTTCTCGTTATGGACACTTTAATTACTTATCTTAGAGGAGATCTATAGATTCTATACTTTTCGTCTAGTTGCGAGAAAGCCAATTACTTATCTGAGTCGATTAAATGTCTGTCTTTAGAGAAAGCATACATTTTTATTATGAGTTTTGATTAGATTTGAGTGAAAGGATCTATATACTAGTTTGGAGGAAGCTTGCATACCACTAGATGCTTAATAGGAGAACAGATTTAAAAAATAACTCAATTTTTAGCGCTATAAAATTACTTTTATAATTACACCAGCGACCCGCCCCGGCTTCGCACAGGTTTATCATACATAAAAAACCTTCCTCTTGAATCACTCCATCTATTGAAAAAAACCGCATCAAAATACGTTCTGTAGTTTTATAGAGATATAAGCATACATGGGGCAGCGGAAGCGACTTTGTTTTATACTATGTAGTGATGATGCTACACTGTCCCATTCGCACTAACATAGATTTTCAATGCTTTCATACGGTCTCGTGACCATTTACGCGTTCGTCCTAGCGGGTTGTCGGTTCAAAAATAGAGCTGAACATTATTACAGCGAAAGAGAAAAATAAAGTCAATACAATAATATACGAGTACACACCGCAATCCCAACATCACTCTCTGGAAAAATATCTAGAACATATTGGATACGCAGTACAGATTTAGAGGAAGCAGTTGGAAAGAATTCGAATAAACACATACGACGTACAGTCGATTAAAACCGAACAATACGATTACATGGTTAATAACGTACATAATTGTTATAGCGGAAGAAAACCTTTCTTTGTTTACGTGTGCCTATATTACACTGGCGGCAATCACTGTCTAGATATCTACCACGATAGGCATGGAGTTGTGGTAGAGCGAATGACTTGTGAGCAACTGTTTCCAGGTCGGTTCTCGATTAATGAATAGATGAGAACCACAATATAGGTCACGGCGAAAAATCAGTGCATTTAATTTTGCAACAGTAGTATCTGCTACACTACGTACCTACATTTTACAAATTCTCCGGAACATGACCAAAAAGAAAAAACAAATCTGAAGTGATAGTGCACTGATTGTTTTTAAGGCTAAACTTTTGAATCGTACCAACGTATACCTCTCCTGCGAAGGGGGGGGATTGAATCCCCCCCCTCTCGGAGATATGATTTTTTTAATTTTTTTTTCTACTGTGGCAAAAACAAGTACTAAGCTATAGGGAAGATGGTAGCAAGAACATAGTACCTTCAAAAGAGGGGGAGGGATGTAGAAGCGCTCCCCCTCTTTTGGAAATTTGATCTAAAAATTATCGACTTACCAAATGTTGCAACCTAACCTATTTTTTGTTTCACACCTAATCTATAAAGGCGATTCGCTTCTGGCACTTCGCCGGCCGCTGCCGCGGCACGCTCGCTTCGCTCGCTCGGCTCGTGCGTTGTTTTGTCATGTTCTAACATAACCTAACCTATTTTTTGTATCACACCTAATCTATAAAGGCGATTCGCTTCTGGCACTTCGCCGGCCGCTGCCGCGGCACGCTCGCTTCGCTCGCTCGGCTCGTGCGTTGTTTTGTCATGTTCTAACATAACCTAACCTATTTTTTGTATCACACCTAATCTAATTACGTGGGGTCGGGGTGCCCCGATTCGGATATGTGACTCATTTTGAACCTTGTTGGCGGCCCTGTTTCTGCCATTCCAGTCTATGATAAAAAAAAACCTTCGAAAATACGCAGTGTAAACAAAATTCTAACCAAAAAAGTGTATTTTCAAAAATTAATTTCTCGAAAACTATTCGTCTTCGCAGTTCTAAACTTTGTAAAAAACGATTGTAATAAAGTATTTTACCACTTAAAAAACAGAAACAATACCAAAGCCATTGGTACGTTTCAAAAGGCGAGCCGTTTTTAAAACAAGATCCATAAGTGTAACGTCATAATTTTTTTTTCTAGTTAAGAATTTGGTTGCACTTCTGTTGATAGTAAAAAGAGGTGTTTTCGAGATAAGTGATTCATCTGGTGTGCATTGAGAACTGTCTTACCAGTTAGAATACCTGTACATGTGCTTAGTTTAAGATTTACTAGATGATGTCAGCTAGTCAGCCGAGAACTAGCTACTCAGATAAAGTAGGAAGCTTTATTTATTACCTACCTAGCACATATTAATGATAGCCCGCATACCTAAGTACAAGAATAAAACCACAACTATAGCCTTCCAAAAGGCACCTCAAATTAAATCACTACAGGTATCTTATATTATACCGTAACTTCCGACAAGTCATTACATCAAAAGCCTATATACACCTACCAATATAAAGTTAAGTGCACGAACACCAAAGTTTTTGTTATGATAAAACGAGAGGATAGGCGCACCACGTGGGCAGTGTTTGATATATTTACCTACCTACTTTATTTTTATATACAGTCCTCTGCAAATGTATCGAAGTTCAGTTTAGTTGCCAATACACCTTCCTAACAGAAACACGTTCGTCTATTATTTCAACCCATACAACAGGAAAAGCGACCTTAACGCCATCAACATAGTGGTCCTTCGAGCCGGATTGATATTTTTTCCACATACTGACGCGTAATGGCCGCCACTTTTATGCAACAGTAAAAAACGTTTAAAATCAGTGAAAAAACCGTGAATTCAAGACGATTAGTGTTTAAAAACTTACCTTTTACGCCACAAGATTGTGCAAGTGTCATTATGAGCAAACCGGACGTAAACAAATCCAAAATCAACGAGATTACGAACGTGATAATCCGTGCACAAGAAAACTTCAAAAAATGTGCAAAGGCACGAAAAACGGTTGCTTATGCGAAGGTGCGGATGGAACACCTAATAGAAAGTTGGAATACTTACAAAGAGTGCTACAGCGAATTACCGGCGCAGGAGCAATGTTCGTTACCTATAAGTTATTGCGACATCGAAGAGATCTACTTGTCGACCAGAACGGACATCCAAGAGCTTATTGAAACACCAGCGTCACCCAGTTCGGCCAGCACTCCAACTGCCTATAACACCAAAGGAGTAGTATCGTTGCAACGCATTGACCTTCCGAAGTTCTCAGGATTGCACGAGGAATTTCAGAACTTCAAAGACACTTTCTCGTCGTTAATTGCAAACAACCCCACGCTGAGCGACGTGCAACGTCTTCATTATTTGAAGTCGTGCCTCTCAGGCGAGGCCGCTGCAACCATAAGGTCATACCAAATCACTGATAATAATTACAAACCCGCCTGGGAGTGCTTAAATAAAAGGTATAGTCACAAGCGACTCGTAGTTAACGCCATCATGAAAAGATTGTTTCAACAAAATAAGATCACCGCACAATCAGCGACGCAGTTGAAACAACTGATGGACACCACACAGGAATGCTTAACCGGATTAACTAATTCCGACATAAACACCGAAACATGGGATCCAATTGTAATTTATGTCGTGATACAAAAGCTTGATCCAGACACCCATAAAGAATGGGAAGACGACGTTAGCAAGAAGTTCGGAGCGGAGTTACCCAAATTGGCAGATTTGATGACCTTTCTGGAGTGCCGCATCCACACAATGGAACTTACGTCGTCAAGTACCAGTTCAAGAAGCATTCGCGAAAGGGTATTACATACACACAATACATCATCCCCGTCGCAAGGTATAGGTATAGTAAAGGATAAAACGTGCGCATTTTGCGCAGAAAACCATGTTATATTCAATTGTAAACAATTTTGTAAGTTGACACAACCGGATAGGAGCGAATTCATAAAGGGTAAGAAATTGTGTTTCAATTGTTTCGTGCCAGGGCACTCTGTTCACTCATGCCGTCTTAAAACAAATTGTAGAATTTGTGGCCGACGTCATCATTCTCTTTTGCATGTTTATTCAAGGGAGACTTCTGAAAATTCAGACAAGCAACCATCCACACAGTCTTCATTACACACCCATGTAGAAGAGAAGAAGAAAGAAGAAGAAATACAACCCAATCAGGGCTCAATTCAATCTGCAGTATCGTCATTTTTTACGTGCATCGATTCACCCGGCCTGCTAGCAACCGCTTTGGTACCAGTCAGGGACGGATTAGGGAATGTTACAATACTGCGGGCGATTATTGACTCAGGTGCTCAGGTAACATTAATTAGCGAACGGGCAGCTCAAATGTTAAATTCACACAAAACCCCAGTCAAGGGGCACGTATTAGGGAGTGGTTCTGCGAGGGCGTCTGTTACTCATGTAACGACTTTTGAGATATTATCCAGGTACGACAAAGAATTCACTCTCAAGGTTGTTGCTTATGTTATGTCAGGTAAATTAACAACTTTTTTTCCAAAAAAGCCTATAGATTCGAGTTCCTGGCAACACATTGAAGGACTTCCACTTGCAGACCCGAGTTTCAACCAACCAGGGAAGATAGATCTTCTACTGAGTTCAAAGGTATATAGTAGTATATTGAAAAGCGGCGTTATTCAAGGTTCCCCTACCTCACCAAGCGCGCAACACACAAGGTTAGGGTGGATTCTATTAGGAGAATCAGGAGAGGAGAGGCAAGAAGATATACTGTCACTACACATTCATGCGGATCTGGACAACATGCTGAAAGGTATGTGGGAATTAGAGCCTACCGAGAAACGAGCTTACACTGCAGATGAAAAACGCTGTGAGGAGATATTTAAGGATACACATTCCAGAAACCATGAAGGCAGATATGTAGTTAAGCTACCATTCAAAACATCGCAACCACTTTCAGTTGAAGAAGAGACGAGAGATATTGCATTAAAGAGACTACAACAACTGGAAAGGAAATTCCAACGACAACCTCAACTGAAAGAAGAGTATAAGAAAGTTATACAGGAGTACAAAGACATGAATCACATGGAATTAATTCCACAAAATGAGAAGAAAAATCCATCTGTGTACTTACCTCATCATGCAGTGGTGCGTGAAGATAAAGACACATCCAAAACCAGAGTGGTTTTCGACGCATCAAGTAAAGGTACAAACAACATTTCGTTAAATGAAGAATTACTTGTAGGACCTCAACTTCAAGACGATTTGCGCAATTTGATCATAAAATGGAGAATGAAAAGGGTTTGTTTCATCGCAGATATTCAATGCATGTATCGAGAAATCTTGGTTACAAAAGAAGACTCTGACTACCAAAGGATATTGTGGCGAGATAATGAAGATGAAGAAGTGCAAGATTACCGTCTTCTGAGAGTAACGGGGACTGCTTCTGCACCATATCTTGCTATTAAAACGCTGCATCAAATTGCTGAAGATGAAGGAGCAAATCATCACGCAGCTGCAAAAACAATCAAAGAAGATTTCTTCATGGACGACATGATGTCTGGACAGGACACTGTAGAAGAAGCCCTAGAAGTAGCAAAAGACGTCAAAAACATTCTTCGGAATGGAGGTTTCACATTGCATAAGTGGGCATCAAACAATGCTCAGTTCTTACAACAGTTTCAACATTATGAAAGAAGCACACATAAAACACATGTCAATCTTGACATAAGAGGCACTTCGCCTGCAGCTCTAGCACACGATCAAATGTGGTGGTATGATCCGCCATGGCTAAAATCAAAAGAAATTCCATCAATGGAGGTAGAAATCCATGATACCGAGCTAGAGAAGAGAAAATGTTTACACACCACAATCGATATTGTGGAAGAAGAAAGGAAAATCAATCTGAAGGAATTCGACACATTGATAGAACTGCAAAGAGTCATTGTGTATGCGAGAAGATTTATAAATTACAAAAAGTCAAATGAGAAAGATGCGAAAGAAATAACAACACACGAATTACAAGAAGCTCTAGAAATTATGATAAAAAGAGTTCAACGAGAAGAATTTGAAGAAGACATATTAAGACTAAAAGAAGGAAGACCAGTTAAGAAGACGAGTAGACTAAAAACATTGAATCCATTTCTTGATTCGAAGAATATGCTCAGGGTGGGCGGTCGTCTCAGGAATGCAAAGATACCTGAAAATGAAAAACATCCAATTATTATTGGACACAACAATGATTTAGTTCCTCTACTCATAAATGACGCACACAAAAGAACATTACATGGGGGAGTTCAACTTACCTTGACTTACCTGCGAACGCGTTACTGGATTCTGAAAATGAAAGGTACAGTTAAACTACGTATACACAAATGCTTAATATGTGCAAAACAAAAAGCTAAAAATAGAGAACAAATTATGGGTGACTTACCTGAAGCTCGTGTGACACCCGCTCGCGCATTTTTGAAATCTGCCGTAGATTTTGCTGGACCATATCAGCTGTTGACATCAAGATTTCGTGGAGCAAAATGTAGCCTTGGATATATAGCTATATTTGTCTGTATGTCCACAAAATGTATTCATCTAGAATTAGTAGGTTCTCTGGATTGTGAGTCATTTGTAAATGCGTTCAAAAGATTCGTCGCACGCAGAGGCAGATGTTCTCATATCTGGAGCGACAATGGTTCCAACTTAGTTGCTGGGAACAAAGAATTGGCTAAATTATGGAAGGAGGCTCAATTTGAAATGCCTAGTCAGCTCCAACCTTTATTAGCAGCAGATGGCACGCAGTGGCATCACATACCACCATATAGCCCTACACACGGGGGATTATGGGAAAGCGGAGTAGCTTCAGTCAAGCATCACCTCAAGAGAATACTTAATACAAACTTGACATACGAAGAATTCACAACTGTACTGTGTCAAATAGAAGCATGTTTAAATTCAAGGCCTCTGTGCCCAACAGACTGCGACGATCCTGAAATAGTAGAAGTTTTGACACCAGGTCATTTTTTGGTCGAAGAAGCTCCAATCAATGTCCCCGCACCTGACTTATCTGATATTCCAATCAGTCGTTTATCTAGGTGGCAACATTGTCAAAGGGTAGTACAACACTTCTGGCGACGTTGGCAGTCAGAATATTTAGTTAGATTACAGAACAGGCCTCGGTGGCATCGTCGCAAACCTGAATTCAACATAGGAGATATTGTCTTGGTTAAAGAAGATAAGCTACCACCAGGTAAGTGGGCGATGGGTCGCATTGTTCAAAAACATGTAGGAAACGACGGAGTGTGCAGAGTGTACAGCTTAAAATATCACGGTAAAATAACTCAACGCTCTGTCCTTAAGTTGTGTCCACTTCCTATAAATGATGATTAAATTCAACAATTTAATAAGTATTTTTCATAATTGATTAGTGTCTAACTAAATTTAGAAAGATGTAAAATTAATGTTGAAAACTTTTGTGTAATAATATTTTTCACAATAACAAGTCGATAAATAGATCGTAACTGAGTACGGCCCTGTATTACGCAAACTTGTTATTGTAACTTGCAACTTGCAATACCTACATATTGCATATTCTGTGTCTGCACATGCAGGCAGACGCGGCGAACGGCTTGTGAATGAATTCATGCCTAAATATCTTGTTTACTTTTAATGATTGTTTTAAAACATTTAGGTAACAACTTGACCGTTTGCTTATGTTTATTCTGAGTTGTTAATTCAATCTATTACTATTTTAGTCTGTCTATTGTTAGGAATATAAACATAAAATGTATATCATGCAAAATAAAACTATAATCGTAACTGTAGTAGAAACTAACGTACTCATTTCAGTACGAAACACCTAGTTATTTGTTAAGTAACTTTTACGAGAATTCAAATTGTTATTGTAATTTAAATAGGTATATTTGTCATATTAAGATATCAAAGCAAAGAAGTAGTTTATTATTCTGATTCTGGACAGGTTACGTAAACACATTTCTGTTCATCTGTTTTCTGGCTTATAGTAATTAAATAAGATTGTTTTAAGATTTGTTTGTATAATACCTATAGGTATCAGCTCGTATAGCTGAACACATATTCATAATCGAATACGAATAATGTTATCTAGTTTTACCTAGTAGGTCCATATAATTTAAGAGTGTAAATGCAGTAGTAAATATTACCCATAGTGCTTAGTCTTACCATTACCTACCTAATCAGTTTATGTAGTTGTAAAATGTAAGGGTAATTTTATATTTTTTTAGTTTCACGTTATAAGAAAAACAAAATGTTTTTGGTGGGCGGTATGTTTGATATATTTACCTACCTACTTTATTTTTATATACAGTCCTCTGCAAATGTATCGAAGTTCAGTTTAGTTGCCAATACACCTTCCTAACAGAAACACGTTCGTCTATTATTTCAACCCATACAACAGGAAAAGCGACCTTAACGCCATCAACAGGCAGATATGAGTCATAAACTGCCACTGAGCGCCAGCGCACGATTGGAGCCCCATTCTGAAGCGTTCGAGATCACCGCGGTCACTGACTCTTTTGGATGAAATGTCAGAGCCAGAGAACGAGCGAATCGATCTCGAGTGCGCCAGAATCGAACTCGTGGCCGTTCTCTCGTACCTAAATACCTTAGAGTATTTATAAGTAACTACTTTAGTTATTTATTCTCTAAGCTAAATACCTTGCGGTTTGCCAACTGGCTATATTGCGTTAGTCGCGTGCCGCAATCGGTATTCTAGCTTTTTGATATGACAACAATATATTTAAATAACGTACCGCGTTACGTTATGTTATGTCGATAGAGAATCAGGCCCCAGGAAATGTGATTGGAAAACTATTTACTTTTATGCAGCCTAGAATAAAGACCGGGAAATAGGTAGGTAGTTTGGTGGAATCACGCTTAACAAGAACGATTATATGCTACGTGACCACTCTGAATTTGCAAAAAGTTGAAAGAATAAGAAGTTATTCAGGAAAGCTTAAAACTTCCAAATGAGATAGATCAAACTATATGTGGTCCTTTTGCATTTTGCCTTTTAAGAGTACGAGTACATGTTACATTACATCACTTACTGAGTGAAGTTTAAAATAATTATGTAAAAAAATGTCCAAAAAAGCTGAAGAGAATATAGGTCACTAGCTTTACAAGTGGGTCAAGTCCTTACAGGGTCCTTATTGTTTTCCTGGTTAAAAAGTAGCCTATGACACTATGCGACCTTTGACCTATATCAATGATGTTTTATAAAAAGATCTGCTGACTCAAATACCTGCGTTGCTAGGCATGGCGACACATGCATGTCTGTATAACCGCCCGAATATCGTTGGTAGGTAATCAAAGAATCATATCTCTATCCCTGTTACACTAGTTGCTAAGGTGCGGCAAGACGTTGAATAAGACAGAAATAGCAACATTATAAAATTTTGTCGGATAATACCTACTTAGGGTGGCAGCTCATTAGATTGAAAATTTCCCCAAAATGTTACGATTCCTTCTCAATGTCAGTGATACAAACCGATATTTATAATAATTAACATTTTAGTAATACCGAATGAATTTGAGTCATAATAAATAAAATATGATGTAATTTATACACATATAAATAAAATTGGAGTGTCTTTGTAATATTGAAATTACCGTTTTTTACTACATGTATATGACTAATATATCCGGTACACACCAAAATAACATTTTTTTTATAATTTTTGTCTGTCTGTCTGTTTGTTCCGGCTAATCTCTGATATGGCTGAACCTATTTTGACGGGATTTTTATTGCCAGGGAGCTGATGTAATAAGGAGTAACTTAGGCTACGTTTATTTTGGAAAAAATCTTTTTATCTTGGACTAACGCGGGTAACATAGCTAGTTATAAATAAAATTATAATAGGTACAATTAATTTATCCGTCCAGTATTTATTCGTTCTTGATAATCAAAATAATTATCACCATAATAGTACTTAATTATCATAAACGTGTCACAAGGCGTTAATAATGTACGGCTGGATATTCCGTAAGATAATTCGAAAGCATTGTATGAAGAATCTACAACATATTGTTTTGAAAATTGTGATTTTTTTTTTTATTGACCGACCAACCACCGGATGAGGTACTCAATTCGACGCGTATATTTTTTTATGTGTAACCACGCATAACTTTTTTAATAGTTGTCCGATTTCAATCATTCTTTTTTTATTGGATAGAACATACTTCGACATTGATCTCATTTAAGTTTAATCGAAATCGGCTGAGCCGTTTTTGATAAATCAACAATAATGTGGAAAATGCTACATCGATCCGTGCAAAATTTTCGCGAATTCTGCACACGGGTGAAGTCGGTCATGCTATTTTTTGCGAAACATAATTATTCTAGAACAGTTGGAGTAAATAATTACAAATGTAACAGGCTACTATAGTTCGGCCGTTCAGAGAATGCGTTCCTGACACGTCATCGTGAAAAAATGTTTTTGGCCGATATCTCGGAAACTATGTACTTAAGGGCAAAAAACATTAAGATCATTATTGTAGAAAATAAAATTTCGCATCTTTAATGTTTTAAGGTCCATTTAATGAAATTTTATTAAATGGGCCATTACGATTGTAAACGGTAAGTTTTACAAAAAAGTTTACTGGAAACAAAAGATGCGAAATTTTATTTTCTACAATAATGATCTTAATGTTTTTTGCATGATGACGTGTCAGGAACGCATTCTCTGAACGGCCGAACTATAGTATCAGCTAGTATAGCCATCGCATGGCCGCGCCACCACCCGCATCCGAGTTCGCAAGCTCTCACCACGCACCCAAAGACCTTGTACTTACTGTCTTTGCACGCACCCCGCAGGGCCCGCGTTATTATAATACTTCTTTAATAATTGTAGCCCAATGTGTACAATACTATACCACATTAAAAACCAGTACTTACCTAATGATGAATACTCATTCCTGTTATAAGAATTATTTAGTAAAAGCACATTAGTTATGAGAATAATATATTATTCGAAACATTAATGCCATTTAGGTATACAAGAACAAAAACAGTAACGCCTTATTACCAAGTCATTAGTAACATTGAAATAAAACAGTAACAAACTAACATCGATATCAATTTGTAGGCTAAAATAATAAGTGTGAACAGCACAATTAATAGGAAACACAAAACATCAAACATTTGATGTATCATTACGAAACAGCTGTATAAGCGAAGTCATAATATATATATGAATAACATTAAAATATAATACGGTAACAAATTAATATCGATATCTCTGTTTGTTGCAAAAAATTATAAGCAAGAACGAAAACAATTTGAAATACAGTCATACATGCAAAGTAAAATAACAAAACCCACCTCTGTTAGCGCAATGATAATTAAATAAGTATGCCATTTTATTTAAGATAAGCTTTTGTTAAAACTTTGTTTTGTTTTGTTTTTTTGTTTGTTATAAAATTAATGAAAAATTATAGAATGCAGTGTCGCGACGGAACTCAATTTCGTTGGACATGCGTTTGTCTACTTGTTTACCTACGATATGCCGATTTAGATGCAGTGATGCGTATTTTGTGGTGTCTGTCACAATCAAAACTATGATATTATGTACAATCATAAACATTTAAGTGTATAATATAGGTATTTCACATTTGTAACCTTATTGTATTGTATTTTTTTTTTTGACATTCACAAGTATACTTAATTGTATCTATGTTGAGAAATAAATGAAATGAAATGAAAAATGAAAATGTATACACTACTAAAATATATACATCATAAATAGAATAATTAGATACATTATGTACAAAATATGTCGTACATATTATCATTGCTATTTAATTAGTATCCTTTTAGGGCCTAATCTGTACTTCAAAACTAACAACTTTTGTTCTGCGACTTTTGTCAAACTAAAAAAAAAATCAAATTTTCCATACATTTTGTCGCGGGTGAACGATATTTTTCTATGGAACAACAATTTTTTTTTAGTTGTTAGTTCTGATGTACAGAATAAGCCCCTAAAAGGATGCTAATTAATTAGAGTCGAGCACTGGAACCGCTTTCTGAGACAAATGGTTAATGCCACGATTCATTTCTACATCTTCTTCATGAAAATGTTTTGTGCATATGGTGGTATACTTGGTAGGTATCCAGTCCGTTTCTTTTCTTAATAATCGAATGGCTTTTACCCATTTATCGCGGCGTATTTCGTCTGCGGGTATCCTACAATATCAAAAAAAAATTATTGATCAGTCGAAATCTCCCATAATTATGGGGAAACAAAATCATGTTTTACCTGCCAGCACCAACTGTAAAATTATTCATTTTTAAAATCATGATATTTTATGTGATAGTTTTAGGTAATTCGAATAGTGTAAGACGTATTTACCTGTGGAAAGAAATTCCGGAATCTTTATGAAGAAGTTGGGAACGGGATTTGCACGTTTTTATCACACATTTCCCCATTTTTATATTTTTAAATAATTTTTTGACGCCTCATATGCTCCACGATTTAGTTTACTCGCAACTGCGGCCGGTCGGCGCGCGTCGCCGGCCCCGGCCGGCGGTTGGCTGACGCCGTCTTAGACAAGAATTTTTCATTCTAGTGTATCTTAGTTCAATGACCTATATGGTCCACGAGGAACTCCTCATCCATGGGGTGGAAGAGAGGAACCTCCCCGTGCGGTGTTAACTTGTTCGGAACCTTTGATTGTGAAACACCCGGCCCACCCTGGACAGTCAGCAGTGAGGTGTTGACTGACTAATCCTTTCCCAACGATGATCCAAAATGGTCCTTTTCAGGAGCAGTCCACCACGGCCCTTCTTAGAGCCCCACAACAACGGCACTTATTAGAGCCACAACAAACGGCACTTATCAGTGCCACCACAAACGGCTCTTCTAAGAGCCAAACAGGACTTAATAAAATACACCTATTTATTTTTGGATAATCGACACGAAGAAGAAGAAGAACTATATCCGTGCCAAAATCTAAGTCGGTCGGTTCTTATTCTTATTCGATGTGGGGGCGATAAGTCCTGCACTGACGTCCCGCATGGGGTGTTTTGTGCATTTCCCCCTCCAGCGTCTACCCGAGCCAGCCTAGCTCCTTAAAGTAACGGAGCGTGGCTCTGGGCCGCTGGCATAACTGCTCCAGTAGCTTAGATGGTGAATAAGATGATGGCGATGTGGATGACAAAGCTAATGATAATGCCAATGCAGAAGCGTCATGCAACCCGTTAGCTATTCTAGTGTCTTCTGTGGCTTTGCAATGCCATGCATGCGAACATGCTCTACAGTTTCGTTTTCTTCCAAACAGCCACGACAAAGTGGGCTGTCAGTGGCTCCCAGTTTATACAGATGACTATTTAAGTTGCAGTGACCAGTTATGAGGCCTACCATAAGTCGGAGATCTTGTCGCTGCAACTTCAATAGGTCGTTCGTAGTGTTTTTATTCAGGGTTGGAAAAGCAGCCTTAGAATGCTTGCAATCCTCCCTTTTGTTCCACATATTCTGTTGTTCTTTTTCAGTGTGACGGCGCAACAATTCACGCACTTCCACTGCTGTCGGCTTACAGTGTATTGTTGCCCCGTCCCTAACCTGTTTTCTCGTACCCTCTTTGGCAAGGGTGTCGGCTATGTTGTTGCCCGTACATGAACCGTGACTCTTTGTCCAACGCACGATGATTCTATGCTTACGTGATAGAGTTTGGAGTGTTGTATGACACTCAGCAATGACTCTAGACCTTGTTACAGGTCTTCTGAGTGCGTAGATAGTAGCAGCACTGTCAACCGTGAACACGATGACTTCTTTGGCCTCTCTGTTTCCAGTAGCTGTCAGAAGCTCATTTAAAGGTTCAAGTGCTTTTGCGGCTAGTAACAGGCCCAGGGCCTCCGCTTGCAAAATTGTTGTAGTTTTACTCACGGCCAAGGACTCTCTGAGCCCAAGCTCCGGCGAGTAGTAACCGCAGCCTGTTCCTTCCTTGTTTTTTGCACCATCCGTGTACACATTCCAAGATGGCAATACATCGTTTGATACATCGTTCTCTATGATCAACTCATACTTTTTGCTGTCGAGATGAGTTTTAGCTATTCTATCCGTACCGCGGCTTGCTTCGGGAATTATTGCTGTCGCCCGATCTATTATTCTGCAGTGGTTTGTCGTGGCACCCGTACTTTTCCACTGATTTGTAGATTTAATCCGTAGGGCAGAAGCCATCGCCTCCTGCTGTATATGCAGGTGCAGTGGTGTGAGCCCTAAGATGACTTCGAGAGCAGCTGAGGGTGTCTTTTTCATACATCCGCTGATTAGAGAGCACGCAAGTCTTTGCGTTTGTTGTAGTTTAGTTATAGCGGTCGCTAGACTCGTACGTGTCCACCACACGACACAGCCGTATGTGAGAACTGGACGCACTATGACTGTATAGAGCCAGTGACAGAGCTTTGGCTTAAGACCCCAGTCTTTTCCCACCGCCCTGGTGCACTGCCACAGAATATTTGTCGCCTTCGTGGTGACATATTCAAGTTGCTTTCCCCACAAAAGTTTGCTGTCTAGCCAGATGCCTAGATATTTAACTTCCTTGCTTAGTGATAACTTAGTACCAAACAGCGAAGGAGTTTTTAAGTCTGTTTTCTTGGTTTTTCGTGTGAATAACACTAACTCGGTTTTTTGTGGATTCACAGAAAGTCCATGGCGTTCACACCATTTTTCAACGATCTTGAGCGCCTTTTGCATCTTCTCACACAGAGTCGACTCGAATAGTCCGGACACCATGATCACCAGGTCGTCAGCATATGCCACAGTGACAATGCCTTCTTTGTTAAGGAGTGCGACGAGTTCGTCCACCACTACTACCCATAGTAAAGGTGACATAACTCCTCCTTGTGGGCAGCCTTTTGTGACTCGACAGCGCGTCGCGCCTGCCGTTTCAATGTTGGCTGTTCTGCCAGCGAGCATTGTGGTTATCCAACCATTTACTCAACTGTCTACTCCGTGTTTTTTCAATCCATCTTCAATACTAGGGAAAGTTGTCCTATCAAAAGCCCCCTCAATATCAATGAAAGTGGCCAAACAGGACTGTTTGCTTTCCAGTGCAGATTCAATTTTGTAGACTACTTGGTGGAGAGCAGTCTCCGTTGATTTGCCCGATTGGTAGGCATGTTGATTATTGTGGACTGGATTTTCCGTTAGGGGTCCACCTCCTATGTGCTTATCGCAGAGTCTTTCCAGCGTTTTCAATAGAAAAGAGCTGAGGCTTATTGGTCTAAACGACTTTGGATTTGTGTAATCGGTCTTTCCTGGCTTTGGTAGAAATACCACTTTCACTTCTCTCCAGGCTTTAGGTACATACCTATCTCCACGCCATACACGATCTAAATATGGCGATAAGATGTGTTTTTATTAGTTTTAGGCCCCATTGAAGGAGAGCCGGAAATATTTCATCCAGTCCGGGTGCCTTGTGTGGTTGGAAAGTACTAATTGCCCATAGAAGAGTCTCTTCTGTGACAATAGAATCTGCAAAATCCCAGTCTTCCTTACCAGGTTTATGTGGTATATGTGGTTCCCATCCATCTGTGTCGTTCAGTTGACAATCTGGAAAGTGTGTTTGTAGAAGCAATTCAAATTGCTCCTGTTCTGAGGCTGTGTAAGTACCGTCAGCTTTCTTCAGAGTGCCTAACTTTATTTGAGAGTCACCGGATATAATTTTTCTGAGTCGTGCAGTTTCACTCTCCGATTGGATAGAGTTACTATACTTTTTCCAAGAGTTTTTCTGGCTCTTTTTGACCTCCACTTTGAATCGGTGGCGCATCTTTCTGTACTCTTGCCAGTCCACCGGTGCATCAGTGTTCATAGCTCTGTTGAAAAGGTGTCTGACCTTCTTCCTGAGCTTGGTCAGGTCCTTATTCCACCATCTGTCTTTTTTAGGAATTGAACTATAGTTTTTTTTTTTTTTTTTTTTATTAATGGTTCACAAAACTGGGCTTACACACTAAAACTTACATTAAACAAAAAATATTAATTTAAAGACATGCATAAATGTATATGCCCTTTTAGAAGTGAACACAACATGCGTAACAAAATTAGTACTGAATAAAATAGTAATGTAACAAAAATAAATGAATATTTTTTATAAATTTAGCTTAAAACTAACATTAAACGTCGCTTGAAAGATAACACGGAAGGATTAAAAATATCTAAATCTTGGCATATATTGTTGTACAATGAACACATGCGATACAAAGAAGAGTGTTGGCCGTAGTTAGTACGAGCATGTGGCAAACTAAACGTTCTTCTATTGTCAAGACGGCTAGAAGGACGAGGAACAGAAAAACATATTTTTCCAAGCAAATTAGAACTGTCCAAATTACCATTCACTAATTTGTGCAGAAATACGATGTCAGCTATGTTCCTTCTGAGTGACAGTGGATACATTTTAAAATATGAAAGCCTAGATTCGTAAGAGTTTAACTGCCTGCACAGATTATTCGAATATGAGAGATGATACAGGAACTTCTTTTGCAATCTTTCAATTCGATCTATGTGGACCTGGTAAGATGGGCTCCAGACAGGACTGCAGTACTCCAGTAGACTACGCACGTATGAATTAAACAGGATAATAGAAACAGTGGGATCTTTGAAAAATTTTGATTGCCTAGACACGAAACCTCCCATACGAGATGCTTTTTTAACGACACAGTCTATATGCTCTCGAAAGTCTAGTTTGGTGTCAACCATTACTCCCAAATCACGCATACTAAAAACCTCCTTAAGTGGAGTACTACCAATAAAGTAAGAAGTGCGCGTCGGTGATATTTTCCTCGAATAGTTTTCCTTTTTTAACGGACAAACTTTTTTATAGCTTGTAATCAAAGCATGTATCAGTACTTCTGTCGTGGTCTCTATTTCCTGCGGAGATAGTTCCGCATTTGGATCTAGTGGTGTTCCTGACATGGCCTTTTCGAGTTCTGCGGGGCAATTCTGTCAACCGATCTCGTCACTAAGGTGACACGTTCCCGAACCCGTCTCGTTTTTCTGACAGTTTTGAGCTGTCGGAACTGTCAGAAAAACGAGAGAGGTTCAAGAACGTATCACTTCACCACAGAGATCGGCTAACAGAATTGCCCCGCAGTTCTAAAGGTAGGTATGTCAGTTTTCTTCGGGTTTCTATAGGTTCGTGGTTCGTGCTTACCAACGGTTAGACTATATCTGATCCATCTATGGTCCGAACCAGAGTATTCATCAGTCGCCACGTGCCAATCATTGATTGTATTAGAGATATTGCTTGTAGCCAGTGTTATGTCGATAATGGTTCTGGCCCAAGATGTTACAAAAGTAGGCTCAGAGCCATGGTTAAGTAGGTTCAAGTCATGCCTGAGGATGAACTCAAGCACATCATTTCCCCTCTCATTTGTATCGGGACAGCCCCACACAGTGCAGTGGGCGTTTGAGTCACATCCTATTATACATTCTAGTTTGTTACTTGCACAGAAAAGCATTAATTCTTCGAGCGCCGGATGTGGCGCATCTTCTGTGATATCTAGGTACGCCGAGGCTACAACTACGGTGCTGAGGTTGCCTCGAAGACCGGTATCTAATTTAACTACAGTGAGATCATTATTACACAAATGTGTCACCAACGACGCCTTACCACCTGCCCCTTTCTTCTATCGTACGGCTAGACAGACGCGACCAAAGCGCCACCGTTTTATGGTGGACATACCGCGCATTAGAACCAAGCGTTTCGAATCCTCATTCCTCATACGAACAGCCAGAATGTGGAACGCTTTGCCTGGGTCTTTCTTCCCGCTAAAGTACAATGTGGGCGTCTTCAAATCCCGAGTAAATAGGTATCTTCTAGGTAAGCGTGCTACAACCTAGACCGCATATCTGCTTAACATCAGGCAGTATGTGGTCAAACGCAAACCTATTCAGAATAAAAAAAAAAAAAAATACGGCTGCGGGATATATATAAGAGTGCGCATTTTATTTTGCACGGGAGGAATGAATACGTTACCTCGGAGACCATTTAAGCCGCTTACCTTGCCACGGATTAAATACGGTTCCTGGACCAGTGCTATTGTGTTCTGTCGCTTCTCAAGGGCTTCGCGTAGGGCGGCGGAGCCTGAGACGCTATGATGAATGTTACCTTGAATGATATTGAGATTAGGGCCACTGTTTAGTGTACTATGTGAACCTCCGGCTGCCGAAGCAGTCGAAGTGTGTGTGTTTTTGTGAATTAATTGAGTTTGAGACCTTTAGAACTGAACTCGAAAAGGCCATGTCAGGAACACCACTAGATCCAAATGCGGAACTATCTCCGCAGGAAATAGAGACCACGACAGAAGTACTGGTACATGCTTTGATTACAAGCTATGAAAAAGCTTGTCCGTCAAAAAAGGAAAACTATAGTTCAATTCCTAAAAAAGATAGATGGTGGAATAAGGACCTGACCAAGCTCAGGAAGAAGGTCAGACACCTTTTCAACAGAGCTATGAACACTGATGCACCGGTGGACTGGCAAGAGTACAGAAAGATGCGCCACCGATTCAAAGTGGAGGTCAAAAAGAGCCAGAAAAACTCTTGGAAAAAGTATAGTAACTCTATCCAATCGGAGAGTGAAACTGCACGACTCAGAAAAATCATATCCAGTGACTCACAAATAAAGTTAGGCACTCTGAAGAAAGCTGACGGTACTTACACAGCCTCAGAACAGGAGCAATTTGAATTGCTTCTACAAACACACTTTCCAGATTGTCAACTGAACGACACAGATGGATGGGAACCACATTTACCACATAAACCTGGTAAGGAAGACTGGGATTTTGCAGATTCTATTGTCACAGAAGAGACTCTTCTATGGGCAATTAGTACTTTCCAACCACACAAGGCACCCGGACTGGATGAAATATTTCCGGCTCTCCTTCAATGGGGCCTAAAACTAATAAAAACACATCTTATCGCCATATTTAGATCGTGTATGGCGTGGAGATATGTACCTAAAGCCTGGAGAGAAGTGAAAGTGGTATTTCTACCAAAGCCAGGAAAGACTGATTACACAAATCCAAAGTCGTTTAGACCAATAAGCCTCAGCTCTTTTCTATTGAAAACGCTGGAAAGACTCTGCAATAAGCACATAGGAGGTGGACCCCTGACGGAAAATCCAGTCCACAATAATCAACATAACAACCAATCGGGCAAATCAACGGAGACTGCTCTCCACCAAGTAGTCTACAAAATTGAATCTGCACTGGAAAGCAAACAGTCCTGTTTGGCCACTTTCATTGATATTGAGGGGGCTTTTGATAGGACTACTTTCCCTAGTATTGAAGATGGATTGAAAAAACACGGAGTAGACAGTAGAGTAAATGGTTGGATAACCACAATGCTCGCTGGCAGAACAGCCAACATTGAAACGGCAGGCGCGACGCGCTGTCGAGTCACAAAAGGCTGCCCACAAGGAGGAGTTATGTCACCTTTACTATGGGTAGTAGTGGTGGACGAACTCGTCGCACTCCTTAACAAAGAAGGCATTGTCACTGTGGCATATGCTGACGACCTGGTGATCATGGTGTCCGGACTATTCGAGTCGACTCTGTGTGAGAAGATGCAAAAGGCGCTCAAGATCGTTGAAAAATGGTGTGAACGCCATGGACTTTCTGTGAATCCAAAAAAACCGAGTTAGTGTTATTCACACGAAAAACCAAGAAAACAGACTTAAAAACTCCTTCGCTGTTTGGTACTAAGTTATCACTAAGCAAGGAAGTTAAATATCTAGGCATCTGGCTAGACAGCAAACTTTTGTGGGGAAAGCAACTTGAATATGTCACCACGAAGGCGACAAATATTCTGTGGCAGTGCACCAGGGCGGTGGGAAAAGACTGGGGTCTTAAGCCAAAGCTCTGTCACTGGCTCTATACAGTCATAGTGCGTCCAGTTCTCACATACGGCTGTGTCGTGTGGTGGACACGTACGAGTCTAGCGACCGCTATAACTAAACTACAACAAACGCAAAGACTTGCGTGCTCTCTAATCAGCGGATGTATGAAAAAGACACCCTCAGCTGCTCTCGAAGTCATCTTAGGGCTCACACCTCTGCACCTGCATATACAGCAGGAGGCGATGGCTTCTGCCCTACCGATTAAATCTACAAATCAGTGGAAAAGTACGGGTGCCACGACAAACCACTGCAGAATAATAGATCGGGCGACAGCAATAATTCCCGAAGCAAGCCGCGGTACGGATAGAATAGCTAAAACTCATCTCGACTGCAAAAAGTATGAGTTGATCATAGAGAACGATGTATCAAACGATGTATTGCCAATACATCGTTTGATACATCGTTCTCTTTGTTGTTCTTGGAATGTGTACACGGATGGTGCAAAAAACAAGGAAGGAACAGGCTGCGGATATTACTCGCCGGAGCTTGGGCTCAGAGAGTCCTTGGCCGTGAGTAAAACTACAACAATTTTGCAAGCGGAGGCCCTGGGCCTGCTACTAGCCGCAAAAGCACTTGAACCTTTAAATGAGCTTCTGACAGCTACTGGAAACAGAGAGGCCAAAGAAGTCATTGTGTTCACGGTTGACAGTGCTGCTACTATCTACGCACTCAGAAGACCTGTAACAAGGTCTAGAGTCATTGCTGAGTGTCATACAACACTCCAAACTCTATCAAGTAAACATAGAATCATCGTGCGATGGACAAAGAGTCACGGTTCATGTACGGGCAACAACATAGCCGACACCCTTGCCAAAGAGGGTACGAGAAAACAGTTTAGGGACGGGGCAACAATACACTGTAAGCCGACAGTGATGGAAGTGCGTGAATTGTTGCGCCGTCACACTGAAAAAGAACAACAGAGTATGTGGAACAAAAGGGAGGATTGCAAGCATTCTAAGGCTGCTTTTCCAACCCTGAATAAAAACATCACGAACGACCTATTGAAGTTGCAGCGACAAGATCTCCGACTTATGGTAGGCCTCATAACTGGTCACTGCAACTTGAATAGTCATCTGTATAAACTGGGAGCCACTGACAGCCCACTTTGTCGTGGCTGTTTGGAAGAAAACGAAACTGTAGAGCATGTTCTGTGGCATTGCAAAGCCACAGAAGACACTAGAATAGCTAACGGGTTGCATGACGCTTCCGCATTGGCATTATCATTAGCTTTGTCATCCACATCGCCATCATCTTATTCACCATCTAAGCTACTGGAGCAGTTATGCCAGCGGCCCAGAGCCACGCTCCGTTACTTTAAGGAGCTGGGCTGGCTCAGGTAGACGCTGGAGGGGGAAATGCACAAAACACCCCATGCGGGACGTCAGTGCAGGACTTATCGCCCCCACGTCGAATAAGAATAAGAATGGAAGAACTGACATGCTGTGCCGATCCTTCAAGTGGGAGTGGGAGCAACACAAACTTATTTGAATAAGTACGTTAGTATAGGCCATCTGACTTTTTAAGCTGCCTGAAGGCCTCTGACATGACGTAAACGGTTGATGGAAATAGGGCCAACAATTTAACATGTCATTCGATTCATGGTAGTGGTCAGTTGTAAATGCCACCTGTGGTCACCTATTTAAAGGCTTACTGTGCCGAATGTTGCTTAACTTTTGTAAAGTAAGCAAACTAGTAAGTTCGTGTAGGCCGGGTGGCTAGCCCTGGTGTCAAGAGTTTTTAGGCCGCCTTAAGGCCTCTGACATGGCTATACAGTTTAAACAACTGGGCCCTACAATTTAACGTGTCATCTGAGCCACGGTAGCGCCGGTCAGTTGGAGAAACTTAACTTTGGTGATCACTGCCAGACACCTAATCAAACTACTTGTTTGAATGAATTCGCTCATATGCACCAGAAACAAGAACAGCGGGGCAATTCTGTCAACCTATCTCGTCACCGAAGTGATTTGCTCCCGAACCCCTCTCACTTTTCAAACAGTTTTGATAGCTCAAAGCTGTCAAAAAAATGAGAGAAGCTCAAGAATGCGTCACCTCAGCAACGAGATTGGTTGACAGAATTGCCCTGCTGTGCATGCAGTGTGCATACATGTTGCTGTATTGATTCTAGTACTTGAATGAAGTAGCGATGTAGTTACTGAAGTAGCACTCATAGTGCAGTTTGACTAGGTGTTGGTCAGTGATCACCGAAGTTAAGCTAAATTCATCACGGTCTGTGTTCGGATAGGTGGCCGCTAGTGGCATTTTACAACTGAGCATTACCATGGTTTGGATGACACATTAAGTTGTAGGTCCCAGTTGTCTAACTGTTTAGCCATGTCAAAGACCTTCAGGCGGCTTACTTAGAAACTTTGACACGAGGGTGATCCACCCGGTCTTTATAAACTTACTACTTGAATCTATGTTGAACCATCTTGGTAAGAGCCTTGAGCCCACGACACAGGTCATTCTAGTGTGAGATACAAAGAGTGACAAATATTAGGCTCAAGTTTTTATGTACATAAACACCATTTTGATATTTTTTGATGTGAAATTAGATGTTTGCTTGCAAACAAAGTCTCCCAGACAAGAACTTTAATTATATCTTGACAGACAGATATTTTGCTTATCATCAATATCACTACATAGTATTAAACAAAGTCGCTACCCATTGTCTGTCTGTCTCTATGTATGCTTATATCTTTAAAACTATGCAACGGATTTTGATGGGGTTTTTTAAATTGTTAGAGTGATTGAAGAGGAAGGTTTATAGGTTTAATAAACTTGTGCGAAGCCGGGTTAGGTTGCTAGTAGTACTAATACAAATTATGTAAACAATCACTATTGTACATGCAAGAAATTATTCTTCAGGTGAAACAAATAATTTAAAAAAAAAAGCCTATTAATTTGGGGAAGTAAATTGAAATGCAACTTTTCTCTTACAGCTAATTGTATATGCCTTTTCTCATTTTAAGGAAGGGTTAGGCTAGTACTTCACACTGGCCAAATGCAGTTTGGTTTAGCAAGTAAGTTAATTAGTGTAGAAACTTCGCAAATTATTGGCTGAAACTTTATTTTAATCACTACCTCAATACGATTCTACAAAAGTCGCCAATAATAACATAGGAAGCGAAAAAACATACAGGTATAATTTTCAGTAAAAAACGTACGAATTACACTTTAATTTTTAAATGTAAGCGTTCACATACGGCTTGTGCATTCAAGCTGATCGGAACAGCGTACGCTCGTTGCACTAAAGCAGGAATTGGGTTATTCAGGCGATCCGGCCTCGATTTTGCACCAGCCGATTAAAAATAAGCGGACATCAGAAAGTTTTAGAACTAAACTCAGACTAAGACAAAAACATTTCCTCAGGTAATATTCTTCTCGCAAGCAGTATTGATTTCGATCGACAGGTAGGTTTACGTCCAACGCAGCAATAAATTTTGAAAGTTTAGTACTTACATTGTGATGAAAATAATCAGCAAAAAGTCCAATATCACGGTCGGCTGCACCGTTTATAAAATAAGCACTTTTAAACTTTTGTTATCTAAATAACGGCGAAAGAAAAATACGAATATTACATTTACAAAAATAAATATTCGGGCAAGCACTATTCTCACCAACTAAACCATTAAATTTTTTTCTCTAAAAACCACAGATTAAAAATGGAAATAAACATGTTCGTTCACCACAGCTTAAAAAAGGTACAGTATGCATCAGTATTACCATAGAAAGTAGTAACAAATAATAACGATGGACTATTAATTGGTTTGGGGTCGTCCACTAGTCATATGACTTTTGTTAGCAACTTAGGAATTTTTCAACCAATTTCGATGAAACTTGGTACGCGGTTTCATATACTAATGATTTTTAGGGTTCCGTACTCAAAGGGTAAAAACGGGGCCCTATTACTAAAACTCAACTGTATAAACCAGGCTTTACAAGATGTGGCACTTAAGTACCCTCAGCGCTAGGGTACTGTAGAGGGGATGGCTGCGCATGTTGACCGCCATACTAAACTCATGCGCAGCCACCCCCTCCACACTTCGCTAAGCGCTAGACTTATATGCCGCGACCTGTATCTCATGAACCTTAAAAGCTAGAAAGGTGATCACAGATGATATTGTATCGACGTTGCCGCTATACTAACAAATAATAATAATAAGTATGTAAGTCCCCGTTTGTATACTTTATCTTAATTTAATTATTTATTTGTAAAGGAAATATCGAACTTAATATTCTGTGAATGTTTCAGCGTACTACTCGTAGCTATCACCATTCATAAGATATAGCCTGGTGACATACTGACAGATTGACGGACAGCGGGGTCTTAGTAATAGGATGCCGTTTTTACCCTTTGGGTATGGAACCCTAAAAATGGAATAAATTAAATATTAAAAATTCCTATTCAACAAACGTGAATTTTAGTCATTATTCGCTCGAAATTATGGTAAAATCAAGACGCTTGAAATATTCGCTAAATATTTCGTTAAATATTCGCTTTATAAAAAATAAATAAATCAAAATAAATATTTAAGGGCTCCCATACAAGAAATGTTTGCTCGATATCAACCTTCAAATTAAACTTCAACAGTTAGACGCCTGAAGTATTCACAGAATAATTTTAAGTAGTAGGTATATTATAAGTAGGTAGCACAGAACAGAAAGGAATGGAAGGAATTGGGGGAGACCTTTGCACAGCAGTGGGACAGCACAGGTTAAATTAAAAAAAAAAAGGATCTATTAAGGGGGTTCCCATAACCATTAATGACAAAATTATAGTATTAAATCATGTCAACGTACGATGTCAATATTATTTTTTATTTTAGTTAGCAAAAAAGCTATTAAATAAAATAAAATCTCATCGGCTTGCATGGGTAAATTATTACCTAGCAATGTAAAAATAGAGCCGCTAGCGAAAAATACACGTGGTATTTGATGATATGCCCTCTTGTTAAAAAAAATTCTGTTTTTTTCCAAAAACCATCCCCCCCCCCAGACCCTTTCGTTCGAGTAGTTTCGAGTCTCACGTAATTAATAGATGATCCCTTGTTGTGAAAATTTTTGTTTTGTTTTATTTTGCAGAATTTATCGAAATATTTTCATTAAACAAGGTAAATTACAAGCTATTACCTGTTCCTTTTCTTATTTTCTAATAATTACTAGTCTTATCGTGCAATAATCTTTATTAATTTTAGTGGATTTGTCTGAAAAGTGAATTCTATTTTGTTGTGCTTTTTATGTCAGTAATTTCTTGCTTTCGGCATGCTACGACCAATTTATCGCACTTATCTATCGATTTAGCTAATGCAGCTAGCACAGCCTCACTCAATTATTTAAAAAGGCATATGAAAAACTATAAACCTGGAGGTTTTGTTGTTGAAAGTTTGACTGCTATGCCATTTGCTAAGTTAGGTTTGGCTGCACGCCTGCACAGATAATTCAGGGAAGCAAGTAGCATCTAAAGACTACAGATTTATAAAATGTATACGATTTATTATGATACCAATTGTTTTAGTGCTCCGTGTCCATGTCGAAGGCAAACATAAGTTAATTTTTACTACAAGTGTTTCATCTTCTAGTCAGCCGGTCAGCTGGGACTTGCTTGTTATAAATTGTTTTGCTCTAAATAAAGTGTTAAGTAAATCCTTACATAATTATATCCTAAAGTCTCAGCATGATCAATTACCTATTAATGTATTCAGTTGACATACTATGTGTTTATGTATTTCTCATAAACTTATAAATATTAAGACGTTTTCAGGGACTATGAATTTTCCCTAGTTATATCCCGAAACAAGTCAGTTAAAACCTAAATGATTGGTAAAGGATTTAACACACTGAATGGTTTCTGCTGTCTACAATCAGGTCAAACATCCATTGTGTATGGACTTACAACATCATTCAAACATAATGCAGGCTGCGCTCAATTTCACCTGACTGCAGAATGTTGTCGGTATCTATATATTATTTTGTATGGACCTACAACATTATTCATACATATTGCAGGCTGCATTCGATTTGACAAGAGATGGAGATTTGTGTAACTCCGCCTCATAAATGCTATACCTATTACATTTATGATGCCGGTCCTAAGCCCGGGTAAAGGAGGAAGGCACAAACATTATTATTACAATTGTACGGGAAATCTATTCAATGATAGGTACCCCACACGGAGGGTGGGATCGAAAAAAATTATGGTCGGCATAACCCGGAGCAATGAACTGCATCAGTCCAACTGCATCTATATGCTCTGCCCGCTGTTATTGCTTTCATGTGATAGACTAAATTGGTTGGGTACTTTAGTTTATCTATGGATCTCATTCCTAATTTGATCTTATTGTGAGCATCTCAACTTGCCCACCTTAGAATAGTAGGTGGTAGTATAAGATTGCTTGTAAAGTTCTTTAAAGTTTAGCATTATAATAATATTTATAATAAGGTGTACCTACTAGCTAGTGCACATTAGGGATGATTCATATAAGAATGAGAGGGGCTGGATCATTCCTTACATTTTGTCTATCCTGTCCCGTCTGTATATGGAACGGACTACACTATATCCAATGTTTGGAACATGCCACGACCGGCTCGGCCCGTCCCAGCCTAATATGAATCCTCCCTTATTGAATAAAACTACAGACCAATATATTTAAAAACATTTATTTTGTTAAAAGAAACCAAAAGTTTTGAGTTCATGACTTCACTTCTTTGACCACACACTTAATGCTGAATTTCAGCTTAGTTCTTCTGGAAATAACCATGATTCCTGAATATATGATTTATTGATATAAATCATTAGATTTTAGTCATACTATTAATGCTTGTATGAAAGTAGCGATAGTAGTATTATTTTACTAATTTTATCATTGATTTTCTTCTGCCAGGGTCAATTAGATAAACACAAATCTACTTCACATCATCTGTGAAAATTTCAGCTGCCTAGCTATCATGGTTAATGAGATACAGCCCGGTGACAGACAGACGGACATCGAAGTCTTAGTAATAGGGTCCCGTTTTTCCCTTTGGGTACGGAACCCTAAAAAGGGATTTACCTACCTACCTATGGCCAAGTTATAAATAAGGGAGAGACCTCTATATTTTAGTTCATTAATTTTTAGTTTTGTTAAAAAAATTAAAGTGGTCATAACCCGGAGCAATGAACTGATCAGTTTATCACACCAGTCCAACTGCAGCTATATGCTTGCTGTTATTGCTTTTTATGATAGACTAAATTGGTGATGTACATTAGTTAATCTACGGATCTCGTTCCTAATTTGATCTTATTGTGAGCATCTCCACTTAGCCCACCTTAGAATAGTTGGTGGTAGTATAAGATTGCTTCTAAAGTACAAAACACCCCATGCGGGACATCAGTGCAGGACTTATCGCCCCCACATCGAATAAGAATAAGAATAGTGTAGACACAAGCATTATAATAAGGTGTACCTACTAGCTAGTGCACATTGGATGATTCATATTAGAATGAGAGGGGCTGGATCATTCCTTACATTTTGTCTATCCTGTCCCGTCTGTATATGGAACGGACTACACTATATCCAATGTTTGGAACATGCCACGACCGGCTCGGCCCGTCCCAGCCTAATATGAATCCTCCCTTATTGAATAAAACTAAAGACCAATATATTTAAAAACATTTATTTTGTTAAAAGAAACCAAAAG
This sequence comes from Hypomecis atomaria, assembly GCA_964007245.1. NCBI lineage: Eukaryota > Metazoa > Arthropoda > Insecta > Lepidoptera > Geometridae > Hypomecis > Hypomecis atomaria. The sequence goes on from OZ023279.1 coordinate 27,159,263, forward strand.
TTTTGAGTTCATGATTTCACTTCTTTGACCACACACTTAAAGCTGAATTTCAGCTTAGTTCTTCTGGAAATAACCATGATTCCTGAATATGATTTTGATTGATTTTCTTCTGCCAGGGTCAATAATAATTGGATGAACACAAATCTACTTCATTACTTCACACGTAGGTAGCACATTGAATACGCGCCAATACGCTGTGTCTTATTTGTTCTATAAAATAAACAAATTACTGTAACGCAATTAGAGAACAAAATAATAAATAAAGTGGTTTGAGAACTTCGTGAATTATTGTTTTTAAAATAAATAAAGTAAGGTTATGTTGTGTTGTGACGTGTGTGAAACTTAAAAACCTACTAAAATTGCAATTTTTCCACTAAATCTTCCTCGCCGTCCTTCAAAAACGCAAACTGTGGTCCCAGACAGCGCTGAACCTCTGACTTCACGGGGAGTGGAAAATTTCGCCGTCCTTCAGAATCGCCATCCTGGGGAAGGGAGCAGTCTGCGCTGGACTGCAGAGCCTCTGCCTTCAGCAAAAGTACACCGACGTCATTCTCGCATATCGCATGAAGAGTAGAGTTCTATCACGAAAATCGCACTTATGAATTCAACCGAAATCTACAGATTTTTAAAAATGTACCGCCCTATCAAATTTAGATGAAAATCTACTAAAGAAGTAGGCAATCTACTGCAAACGGTCACACTACGCACTGGTATGATAATTTTGGACTTTTTGGCGGGAAGTCGAAAGAAGCGGGCGTTTTTAATATTCAATTATTCATAAATTTTAATTTTGCAATTCTCTGAGATTTGTGTTGGGTGTTGCGGCGCAACAATAACGTCATGAGCGTTGCTAGTGACGGGGAGGACCCCGTCATTACAGCAGAGAGAAAGAAGAGAAAACTTGCAAAATCCTCAACGAACAATGATGGCTACAAAGTATTTCAGAAGCCCCTCTACAAGAGGCTATTCCCCGAAAATCACAGTGGGGACTGCGTGGTTTACGTTGAATCCACAGAAGAAGAAAAGGTTGGTAATAAAAACCCCATAATATTGACAAATCTTTTCATTGAAAATGTTAAAGGCATTGTAGGTGTCCACCGAATAAATGCTTATAAGGTTGGCGTCACTTTCAAAAAGCCAGCTCCAGCTAACAATTTTTTAAAGATGGATAGCTTCCTGAACAGATATAAGCTGAAAGCTTTCATTCCTGCTTACATGACTGAAGTTATAGGAGTCATCAGGCATATTCCGCTGACAATGTCTAATGAAGAAATTTACAAAAATATTACTTGTGATGCTGATGTTGTCTCAATCAAACGCTTTATGCGAAAAGTAGACGGAAATTTGACTCCTCTTGGAACAGTGGCTGTCACTTTTGCAGCCACCACATTACCTCAGTATGTATACATCAAGCTATTCAGATACCAGGTTCATAAATACTTTCCACCACTCATGCAATGCTACCGTTGCCTCCGATTCAACCACTCAGCTAAGAACTGCAGAGCAGAGCAGATGTGTTCATCCTGTGCAGGACGGCACTCCTACAAGGAATGTGATGTGGAAGAAATAATGTGTGTCAATTGTTCTGGCCCTCACCTTGCCGTGTCGAAAGACTGCCCTGTTAAGCAGAAAAAAATAGAAGAGAAGAAAATTAAACAACAACAAAAAATTTCTTATGCCAATGCGGTAAGTCTGCCACAAATCTCTGATAGAACATCCTTCCCAGCTCTAACACCAAAGCCGAGACAAAAAACCTTCCAAGATCTCAATGCCAAAGAAATTGTTGATAACGATGTAATTATAAATGCCCTTGTGAAGTCCGTTGTTGCCCTTGCAAATAGCAAGAATGAACCCATTACAAATAAAAGAATTAAAGAAATTTTGTTGTCAAATTTAATTTAATTTCATTTCATTATATGGACACATATATTCGTATAGCACAATTCAATATTCAAAGTTTACATAGTAAAAAAACGCTATTGTTAAAGTTTTTAACTGAACAAAATGTAGATATATGTTTACTAAATGAAACGTGGCTTAAGAAAAACAGTAAAATTCCAAATTTTCCATCCTATAATTTGATTCACAAACTGTCTGTAAACGAACATAATGGGGTAGCTATATTAATTAAACAAAATTTTAAATATGAAGTTGTTCATACCTCATATTACGAATCAATTCAGAACATTTGCATTGCACTTGATACATCATTAGGTAAATTACATGTGTTGTGTATTTATTGTCCCCCAAACAGCGAATTTACTAAATTTAATACTAATAAATTAAAAAAAGTATTCACTGAAACTCCTAAGCCATGTCTCATAATGGGAGATTTCAATGCCCATCACATTTTATTTGGTTGTCTAAAAAATAATAGTAGAGGTAATTCTTTGTACAATCTCATAGATGAGTTTGACTTGTGTGTTTTAAATGATGGTAATCATACTACAATTAAATATCCAAACAAGAATTCTTCAGCAATTGATTTAGCCTTAGTAAGTTGCTCGTTAGCTCCTCTCTGTGAATGGCAAGTCCATGATGATGCAATGGGTAGTTATCATTTTCCGACTCTACTGGATGTAAATGTGAAGCCATCGGTGTATGATGTTCGTCCTGTAGAAGAAAAATATTTGTACAACAAATCAGACTGGTCTAAATTTAAAACTTTATCTGAAACCTGCTTTTCGCAATTAGATTTGGAAAATACAGATCTAGATGAATTATACAATAGTTTTATAAATATCTTGTATCAAATCAGAGATGAATGTATTCCTAAGCAGAAATCTAATCACACTCCAAAAATTCTGAGAAAACCAGCTCCATGGTGGAACACACTATGTGAGGATGCAGTTCAAAAGTCGAAAGAAGCTCTTAAGACATATCATTACTCTCCAACAATTTCCAATTTTATTAATTACAAGCGTCTTGATGCTAAAAAGAAAAAGATATTAATTGAGGAACGGGGAAAATCATGGCATGAATTGTGTACTTCTTTCAACAGAATGACACCAGTTACTAGAATATGGAATTATGTTAAAAAATTTAAAAGGATTAACAGTAATTGTAGTAACAAAACTCTAAATGACGAATGGGTACCAAGTTTTCTAGAAAAATTAGCAGATTCAACATCAACCGATTTTACCACTTTAAATATTTTAGACAGGTCTGACAATAGCGTTTCCTTCTTAAATGAGCCTTATACACTGAATGAGCTTCGCATTTCTTTAGATAGTCGTAGGGATACTACACCAGGTATGGATAACATTCCATATAAACTTATTAAAAATTTACATTCAAATGCTCTGAACATTTTATTGGCAATTTATAACAGACTTTGGAATGCATCAGTTATTCCTGAATCTTGGAAGACTCAATGTGTAATACCAATTTTAAAACCTAATAAGCCTGCAAATAATCCGTCATCGTACAGACCCATATCTTTGTCATCCTGTCTGGGTAAACTTTTTGAAAACATGTTAAAATTACGTTTAGATTATTTTGTTGAAACCAACTCTAAAATACCTAACACACAATTTGGATTCAGAAAGGGTAAAAGTTGCTCTGAAAGTTTTGTATCATTAATCTCAACATTAAAAAAAGCAAAGCTCAGCCACTCTAATGTGATCTGCGTCTTTCTTGATGTAAAAGGTGCTTTCGATAATGTCAACATTAAGAGCCTTCTTCTAGTTTTGAATGAGTTAGGTCTGCCAACAAAATTATTGAAATGGATATTTAATTTTCTGAATAACAGAACCTTGTATGTTAAATTTAATAATAAGCTACATGGACCAAAATCCGTCAGTAAAGGAACTATGCAAGGAGCTATCTTATCTTCTCTCTTGTATATTCTATATACATCTCAAATTTTAAAGTATGTTAACACATCACATGTTAAGATTTTACAATTTGCCGATGACTTACTTTTATACTCTGAAAGTCAAAATTTAAATATGGCTGTAAATCACTTGAATTCTGCACTGCTGCAGCTACACCATTACTACAACAATGTATTAAAATTAGATATTAGTTCTGATAAAAGTTCTGTTATTGTTTTTAGTAAAGATCCTTTTGCACAATCTTTTGTTAAAATTAAATACAATAATGAAATCATTCCTGTAAGTAATCAACATAAATTTTTAGGAGTAATAATAGATAACAAGTTAAAATTTGAAGAGCATATTAAGTATATCTGCAGCAATGCAATGAAAAGTATTAATGTTTTAAGATGTTTAGCTGGTACTTTTTGGGGCTCTGATCCTAAAACCTTGATCATGCTGTATAAAAGTATAGTAAGAAGTCATTTTGATTATAGTAGTTTAGCTTATATGAATGCAAGTAGCACCTTATTACGAAAACTCGATGTAATACAAAATATGGCTTTAAGAATTATTAGCGGAGCTATGCGTTCCACTCCTATTAATTCTATGGAAATTGAAAACTGTATACCTCCATTAATCCTGAGACGTTTACTTTTGGCTGATAGATTCTGTTTGAAAGAGTTGACTTCCAATAATGTTATAGTGCTGAATAATGTTTTATGTCATCCACAGATATCACAATCAGTTGAAACATCTAGCTTATCAGCCACATCTCTTGTTTCGGGAGTTTTGCCTGAAATCACAACAATAATGTCATTTTTAAAAAATATCAGTAAAAACATTTGTTCTCATGATATCTGGCCAACATATAAATGTCCATATAATGCCTTGATTAATTGCTTAAGTATAGATTGTCATTTAGATGTAATAAATAACAAATTTGATTTTCTAGAATTTATAGAGAATAAACCAGACTTTTATATTTTATATACAGATGGTTCTAAAAGTGATGAAGGGGTTAAAGCCGCATATTATGATCCACAAATGAATAAAACCCACTGTATAAAGTTAGATAATAATTGCAGTGTGTTTACTGCAGAAGCGTATGCAATTTTAACCGCTTTAACATTTGTAAATAACTGTGTAAAAAATGTAAATATACTAATAGTAAGTGATTCTAAAAGTGTTCTGTCTGTTTTGAACAACAGTAATTTCTCATATAAGTTAAATTATATTATATATAGTATTAGAGAACTTATAGAAATGATTAGTAAATCAAAACATGTAGAATTGGTATGGGTTCCTTCACATTGTGGCATCCATGGCAATGAAACAGTAGATTTGGCTACTCGGCAAGAGCATGATCTAGATCACACAGATATATTAAAAGTACCTTTCACAGATTACTATTGTGCAATTAATAAGGATTTACTCAGAATTTGGAAAGAATATTGGCACGTTACAACAGAATATAAGGGAAGGTGGTATGCAGAAATACAGAAAGACTTACCTACTACTCCTTGGTACAACAAATTTGAATATTGTGGCAGAAAGTTTATAACAGTTATAAATCGCCTGAGATTTGGACATTGCTTGGTTCCAGCTCATTTACACAGAATTAATATAGTCCCAGAAGATAACTGTACGTATTGTTTCCGACCGCATGCTGATATAAACCATATAATTTTTCAATGTCCCCAATTCCATTTACAACGATTAATTTTAGCCAGTGACATTAGTGACATAGCAGCTCGTAACTCAATTAGTGTTCCCCGCCGTATTGAGGATTTACTAAAAAGTGAAGTTTTTTACAAACCTATTTATAAGTATATTTTAAATACTGTTGAAAAGATTTAGTTAAGTTTAATTTTTTATTTCTCTTCTATGTTTGTAAATTTTTTATTATTTAAGACTTCGACTGAAGGACTCTGTATCCATGGTCATGAATAAATTATTTAAAAAAAAAAAAGTATGATAATTCGTTTCATAGATTTAAAGAAACATAGACTCGAAACACTTCTAGATACTACATGTGCCACAGGTAGAATATCTCACAATATGGCTGCCATTACAAACGCAACCACTTAATCAAGGGATTGTCCTGAAAAAGGCTTGTTAAATATTTATGTGCATAGTGTGAGTACGCAATTATAGAAATTAGTTAGATTAATAAGCGCACCCAATCACTTCCGAACAGTTCCAATCAAATCAAATAGGTATAGGTTGAATCATACAAGTCGACGGATGTGAACGGATGTGAAGTTTGTTGCAAGCTGCGTAATATCCAATCCTGACTAAAGCTCACATAAAGCTGCACATTGATTATATTATATTGCCGCAGCTTATGTGTGTAATTTCTTATCCGTTGCCTTGTATGATTCGGGCTATACAAACAATACTTTAAAGATTTTAGTAGCTTTTGTCGAATCCAGTTAAATCCTATGTAAATGTAAATATGGAAGTTAAATTGCATATTTATTATTGTTAAAATAGACGTATACAGCTGCCTACAAGGTTCTACTGGTTCTACAATAGGTATCTATATAAAGCAAACTTAACAAAAGTGGCGATTTTACTAATTCAAAGTTATAAACTTACATAATTATTTTTATGTCATCAAATAAAGGACTATCTGGTGAAATTGTACTGATGTTTGTTAAAAGTCTCATCACCAAGATCTGTCTTCAAAGTCCACAGAGAGAGTGTCTTAGGTTTGACCCGATAATTTGCTTTCGCCTGTACAGACTGTATATTTGTCTATAGCTCTGTTTACCAACCGATTTTTATAATATTTGGCAAAATTGTTTAGTATCTAGTTATACATCCCTCTTGTTTATCATAGAGTGAGACAGATAGTCAGCTAACGCAGCAGTTAGCACGCCTCTCACGCCTCGTTAGTTAGAATGCTGCGTAAGGGTCCACCGGCATAGAAATAAGGTACCTAACATTAAGAATAGACTCTAGAAATAAATCATTATTATTAGAGCCTCCATATCGGCAACACCTTAGTTTTATTTTAGTTTTCAAAAACTTATTTAAGTGCTCCCTAAATTTAACTATCTACCTAATTTCTAACAATATTTGCGAGTAGGTAAAAACGTAATCGGTCATGACTCAGGAGCATTTCGAAATATTTACAGAAGCATAGTGGAAGCATTCGAAGATAAAGATAAAAATATCATTTATTGCTCTGAACTGTGTACATTTAGGTGTTACAAAATTATTTAGACACAACAGCTTATCCTAACGGACATGCAATAGGTATTTGTTTTACTTACAATTTAAGGCTATGTAATTCCTTCTTACACCTAGATGAACCAAATTAGGTATTACGAGTATATTTACATTCAAAATTACACAATACAATATTAATTCTAACTAACCACAATATGACTTAAAGCTGTTTACACTATTAGCACTTTTATATTATACCTACTTACGTATAAAGAAGAGATCATTTTAACTTAAATCCTAAAAGATCATAATAATATAATTATACACAAATAAAATAAAAATATTTACATAGCATCATCAATTATTATTCTAGATATTATTATCAATGTAACAGAAGCGAGATCTACTGTACGGAGAACTATAGTTCATTTATCTAATTACATTAGGTATTAAAAAACCATGCAGGTAACTGATACCTCTATAATTCTTCTATTGTTGGTCATGTAATCTTTGTCTAGGAAACGGGATCATGTCGCCGCATTGAATTATTTTCTAAAACTTGTGTTTCTATCAGTATTAATAGTGCAAAAGTTGTGGTATTTCATTTATTAATAGCTGAAATACGAGCATGAGTGTAGGCAAGTAGTAGAATGTGGTAAAACATGTCTTTTCGTGTTGTCTTCAAAACTCCATCGAAGCTTCTAGTAAACTCACCACAGCTTTACTAAGAAGAAGAAAAGTCAAAGAAAATATAGAATCAAAGAATACGTAAGACTAGGCGGTATGGCCTTAAAGGCTTTAGCCTGCCCAAAAGTGGGCGAATATTTAAAAAAAAAATCATCTGATTAACTGACTTTGACTTTACCTTAATTTTTGACAGCAACAGTAATAAATTGATTCTTATTTTTGGCCATTTTTGGGCAGTCTAAAAGCCATACTGCCTTATAATTATGTATGTAATCTACTGATGTAAAAACATTAAAAAATCATTGTTATTTTTCTGGTAGGTTAGTACTACTTTTGATTACTGATATGAAATCAGCAAAAAATCACTATATTTTTCAAGCATACCTTTATCATTTTTAGAAAAGATGTTTTGTTGCATAATTGCAAAAAAAAAAAAAATTGACATGTCCAGTTTCTGCATCCTTCTTTCTTCATGTTTCAACGTCAAACTCTAAAATGTCAGAAAACGATCACGACCACGAAGTTTTAGGTAAAGGTCGAGAATGCACTCCTAATACCTATTTGAGTCAAATACCTACACATTGCTATCTCACTCTTCTGTGGTCGGAACTATACGGTCGGAAAACCCTAATTTTGGGAGTTTCCTAATGCGGCAGCACCCGTCACCAAAATACTAGCTGTCGTGGCCGAATCATCAATGAAATCGTAAAAACCATATACAATATTTTTTGAGAATAATTTACTATTATTGTGTATGCAATGCCTAACTAAATATCATAGACTGTCGTACAGACAGTGTGTGTGTATTATTGAGCGCTGATATTTGTCACAGTTAAAATTAATTAAACAAGGACACTAAGCTCGATTACAGAGGCATAAGCGTAGATTTAATAGCAACGTAAAAAGCGTTCTCTCTATCGAATGCCTAAAGTGAAAAAGAAACAGAACTATGCTGTTTAGCTAATATAATTACGATGGCGCCTCTGTAATCGGGCTTACTATGTGATTTACATCTGTAATCTATAGTTTTTAGGTACCTACTACATTTGAATCTCTATTCATAAAAAAAATCATTATGTTGACTCCTTAAGCCCGATTACAGAGGCGCCAGCGTAAATTTAATAGCAACGTAAAAAGCGTTCTCTCTATCGAATGCCTAAAGTGAAAAAGAAACAGAACTATGCTATTTAGCTAATATAATTACGATGTCGCCCTGTAATAGGGCTTTAGTCGTATTATATTATCATCTCGTTAAATTATTATCATATCAATAGTATCCTTATGTCCTTTTTTTAGGTTTCCCAAAGACAAATCTCAAAGAACTTCGTGCTTAGTAATTGTACCACTGAAATACCATTTTTATAAGACTTCCAGACTTCCTACACTTTAAGGCAAAAGATTATTATACATCAAGAAAACGATTGAAGTCAGCAGCACTGCAGACCGAATGATTTGATTTTTTTGTAAATTATGTGTGTTTGTTAATAATCTATTATAATTTGAAATACATTGTTTTTGATTACCTTTTTAGGGTTCCGTACCCAAAGGGTAAAAACGGAACCCTATTACTAAGGCTCTGCTGCGCGCTGTGGAATTACATATGCCATCAATAACAGGCGCGGTATTTCATCATAAAGCATTTAAATCCAGAGCGTAGCTAGTTGTACACATTTATTAACTTGCAAGATTGCATTCTTACACATTTATTGAAGAATTCGTTTTTGTATATCTGCGATGCCGTATAGAACAAAGTCCTTAAGTTTACTTTTTATTGTTCATATACCAATTGTGTATTTTCATATAATGATTTACTCATCATTGTGATTAATATCTGTGCGTCCTAAACACGAAGTTTTAGGTAAAGGTGGAGATTGCACTCCTAATACCTATTTGAGTCAAATACCTACACATTGCTATCTCACTCTTCTGTGGTCGGAACTATCTTTCTAATAGGGTAACCCTAAATTTTTGCCTAAATTTAGGACGCACAGATATTAACCACAATGTTGAGTAAACCATTATATGAAAATACACAACTGGTATATGAACAATACAAACTTAAGGACCTTGTTCTATAGGGCATCGCAGATAATTATACAAAAACTAATTCGTGAATAAATGTGTAAGAATGCAATCTTGCAAGTCAATTAATGTGTACAATTAGCTACGCTCTGGATTTATAATAATATGATGAAATACTACGCCTGTTATTGATGGCATATGTAATTCGACAGCGCGCAGAAGAGCCTTAGTAATAGGGTTCCGTTTTTACCCTTTGGGTACGGAACCCTAAAAAGGTAATCAAAAACAATGTTATTCAAATTATAATAGTTTATTAACAAACACACATAATTTACAATTATTTACAAATAAATCAAATCATTCGTCCTGCAGGGTTGACTTCAATCGTTTTCTCGATGCATAATTATCTGTTGCCTTAAAGTGTAGGCTACAAATTCCTGGAACTCTTATAAAAATGGTATTTCAGTAGTACAATTGCTAAGCACGAAGTTCTTTAAGATTTGTCTTAGGGAAACCTGAAAAAAGAACACAATGATACTATAGATATTATAATAATTTAACCAAATGATAATATGATAGTAAAAAAAAGTCAATATAATGATTTTTTCTTATAAATAAAGATTCAAATATAGCAGGTACCTAAAAACTATAGATTACAACTATAAAGATGTGAATCACATAGTGTTCTTGTGTTATTTTAATTGTGTTTAAGAATTGCACTAATTGTGACAAATATCAGCGCTCAATAATACACACTGTCTGTACGACAGTCTATAATATTTAGTTACGCATTGCATACACAATAAAGGTAAATTATTTTAAAAAAAATATTGAATCAATAACAGGCGCAGTATTTCATCATAAAGCATATAAATGCAGAGCGTAGCTAGTTGTACACATTTATTGGCAATCTTGCAATTGCATTCTTACAAATTTATTGAAGAATTAGTATTTGTATATCTGCGATGCCCTATATAACAAGGTCCTTAAGTTTACTTTGTTTTGTTCATAATATTATGAACAATACAAAGTAAACTTAAGGACACAATTGGTATATTATACCAATTGTGTATTTTCATATAATGGTTTACTCAACATTGTGATTAATATCTGTGCGTCCTAAATTAAGGCAAAAATGTAGGGTTACCCTATTAGAAAGATAGTTCCGACCACAGAAGAGTGAGATAGCAATGTGTAGGTATTTGACTCAAATAGGTATTAGGAGTGCACTCTCCACCTTTACCTAAAACTTCATGATTTCTAACTTCATGGTTATCCGAACGCACCTAAAGTTGATCAAATTGTCTATGGACTCTATGGTATTGGTACTGGTCCAACGATTTGCCGGGTCGCTTGAAAATTGCTTGTTATTGGTTTGTGGTTTGTGCGTTGCATTCAGTGTTGCCATATATACGGATTTGTCCGTATCTATACGGATTTTGGAAGTCCAATACGGATGAACCATGGTTACGGATTTTTATACGGATTTACGTACAGACAGGCTCATAGTGATCAAAAAATGCAATATAGAGCTTATTCCGATATTTTTGTATCGTTCGTCTTCGTCGTATTAATAAATACACGCATTACCTATATTATTTGAAGTATGCCAGACGGAATGTTATTTCATGTCATGGCAATACCGCATGCGAATATCGGGGAATCCCTCTAACATAGTTCACGTTCGAAACCGTGAACCAAAGAGAAAATAACCAGCAGCCTGTCTTGTTCTTTTGTATGTGAAATGAAAGAGACCGTTATTAGTCCATTCTTCAGTTTTCTTTCTTCACTCACAATCTCTTCACTTGCTCACACACATTACTCAGGTTTAGAAGTTTTGGTTAAAGTTTTATTTTATTTCGTTGTTTTGCAAAAAATTAAAGTGTAGCTTGAAGTCCAAACACAATATGGCAGGAGACGCAAAAAAATCACGTATAATGCAGCGCTTCAACGAAGATTGGTTGACAGAAACGTTTTTCAGGGCTTGGCTCACACGAAGCAAAAAAGGAGTTTCATTTGCATTTTGTAAATATTGTTTGATCGACTTATCTATTGGAAGCGGAGGTAAGAAGGATACTTATAAGCACATGAATACTATTAAACATAAAAATTCAGTACCTACGTCGTCCCAATCCCAAAGATCTATCACAAATTTTTTGGAAAAAAGCAATGAAGGCGTAAAGAAGGGTGAGATTTTAATGGCGGCTTTTGTAGCCGAGCATAATTTAAGTATTAATGTTATGGAACATATGCCCCAACTAATAAAAAATATATGCACTGATTCCGTAATAGCAAAAGAACTAAGTTGCGGTAGAACTAAAACTACGGCCTTAATAAAGTCGGTGACCGGAAAAACGGGTGAAAATAATGTTATTGAACAGTGCCGCAATCGAAAATTTTCCCTTCTTGTTGACGAAAGTACTGATATGGGATGTATCAAACACCTTTGCATGGTTGTAAGATGTCATAATAGCGAAAAAATTACCGACGCATTTCTAGGGCTAATACCTCTTCAAGATGCAACGGCTCAAATTCTTTACGACCATATAAAAAAATTCTTTGCAGATAATGAGATCCCATACACACAAAACATGATTGGGTTTGCATCAGATGGTGCTAATACTATGATGGGCCAACATAACTCTTTGGCATCCAGGTTTCTTACAGACATTCCTCATGTGTACCTGTTTAAATGTATCTGCCACTCCTTTCACTTATGTGCTTCGTATGCATGCTTAAAATTAGCTAGAGAGCCTGAAGACTTGATAAGAGATGTATACAACTATTTTAACAGTCCGAAACGAAGTGCACAGCTGAAAGAATTTCAAGAATTCATGAGCTTAAAACCACATAAACTGTTACATCCGAGTCAGACACGATGGTTGTCAGTGCGTGCTGCGGTTTCCCGACTTCTAGAACAGTACCAGGCACTCATACTATACTTTACTGACGCTGCATTTACGGACCGTTTAAGAGCATCAGACAACATCTTGCACATGTTAAAAAATCCTTACAATAAACTGTATCTGGAATTTTTAGAGTTTTCGTTGAAAATATTTAATGATTTAAATCAATTGATGCAGTCAGAACGCCCACAAATTCATAAACTACATGAAAATATTTGTGGCGCTTACAAGAATCTTTTGGATTGTTACATAAAAGACTCGTATTTGTCGCGAACCGAAATACAGAATATTGACTGTGTAAATCCTCGTAACTTCAAACCAATAGAAGAAATTTATCTTGGAGCAAAAGTGGCCATGTCCCTGGCAGCAAACAGCCCGGAGCTTAATCCAAATGACGTTACAGCATTCAAATTGCGGTGCCTTGATTTTTATATAGAAGGCGCAAAGCAGATCAAAACCCGATACAAGTTTGATGATAATATTGCGAAGAAAATGGAATTTCTAAGTCCAGATGTTGTGCAAGCCCGTAAAATACAATCTTTAGTTGACGTAGCTCTTCTTTTTCCTAACATAATTGACGCTGAGAATATTCAGATTCTAGATACGGAATGGCGACATTTACGCAACAACACAGAGCTGCGGTCCACAGATTCTGGAGAAAATATGGAAGAGTTCTGGATGAAAATAATGACTGCAAGTAATCCCGCCGATGGAGAACTTCTTTACCCGGTTTTAACTACATTCGTTTCAGCGTTGTTGAGTTTGCCCCACTCGAGTGCGGCGGTCGAACGAATTTTTTCCGCCATAAATCTCATGAAGACAAAACTAAGAAATAAATTGTGCACACAGACAATTTCAGGCTTGCTACACACACAACAACTTTTAGGCAAAAAACCATGCTATGATTTGAATGTTGATTCAAAAATGTTAAAATTATTCAATAAAGACATGTATAAATAAAGATATTAGTTTAATTTTATACGGAATTCATACGGAATTTTCATCCTAATGGTCCTACGGATTTTGTACGGATTTTTTGAGTGAAAATACAGATTTCTCGCCTCCCGCATATGGCAACACTGGTTGCATTCAACTTTAAAAATAATTTGAAAATTGGGGACGTCGTGATTATCGTGGTGGACAAGTGGTGGACTGAACCGAAAGATGTATTTTCAGGTAAGAATATTTTCTTCATCCATGTCTCACAGAATATACTGTTGTATTTACCTGTTATATTTTCATGATTTCCATTGTTCAAGCCATGTCTGCCTCTCGTCGTCAGATTTTGGTTGGCCCTAAAATACTTTGATCTGCTCGAAAAAGCCCTCCTCCGTTTAGATACAAAGCAGCTTGCTGCTACATTTGGATGAGATGGTCGAATCAGGTATGAAAGTTTTACTACAGTTCACCACTCCATCCATCCACTCCATACATCAAAAACTCTACAGTAAATTGTTTTAAGACCTAATGGGATCTTTAAAAATTAAGCATTGCTACAGGGCTGAAATTAAAAAATAGTTTCATCATTGTTGTGTCTTACGAGTGAGGGTAGTTCTAAGAAACTGTCTAGTGATTCGAACTGACGTGTCAACCGGCACATACGGAAATCCGCGGAAAATCGGTGCGGACATAAAAATCATGTTAGCGCACTACACACTGAGCCCGCCGGGCCGCCGACAAAGCCCGGCGACACAACCCGGCGGCCTGTATGAAAAGAATCATGTCGGCAACATGCGCCTGCGCGTGATACCCGCCGACATGTTGGCGGCTTGGGTACGCCTGCGCTCAGTTGCCCGACGCTCCACCTGTAGTGACGTGCTTGTATTTTTATTTGTGCCGCCGACATGCTGCCGACCAAATTTTCCGACTTGTAATAAGTGAAGCCGCCAACTAGACCGTCGACAAAAAGTTGCCGACATATGTCGGCGGCCCGGCGGGCTCAGTGTGTAGTACGCTTTATTATGTCTCTTGCTGAAAAGAGGTCTCCCTGGTCTGTTCTATACTGCGCTTGCCGGTACGTGCGGTCTCCATACTAGAACTTTATGGATGAAATGAAAAATGTACTAAAAATAAATGATGCCAATCCATTGTCCATTAAAAACCTTGGTGTATGTGGATTGGAACAAATACATTTTTAAAAATCACCCATACAAATAGCACACCGTTATTTAGTTTTACAATTTAAATTGAGCAAAACCATGTAATGCAAAAAATCGCTTCTAAGAATATGTGCTCAACCATATAATCGTGTTAAACACAGTGCATTCTTACTTAATATCGATATTAATCCATCTACCATCCATAGATGAATCCATGAGCTGAAAGGGGGTGATTCACCATTAAGAACAAAAAATATTCGACTGTCCCCTTTGACCAAATAACTACAGAGTCAGTCCCTAAGTGAAAGTAGTAAAAAAAATTACCAAGTGCCGTCATACATAACGAGTTAGATATTTGCATTAAATCATTCACAATGACTCATTTTTAACCGACTTCCAAAAAGGAGGAGGTTCAATGTATGTGTGTATGTATTTTTTTTATGTATGTTCATCGAAAATTTCGCCAATTGTGAACCGAATCGAAAAATTATTTTTTGGTTCAAAAAGGTATACTCCCGAGGTGGTCCCATTTAAGTTTTACAGAAATAAGCTGTGCCCTTTTTGAAAAAACCAACAATAATGTAAGCAATTCGAGCGAAATATCCGAATTTTGTACACTATGAACATCGATAATTTCGCCAATTGTGAACCGAATCGAAAAAATCTTTTTTAGTTCGAAAGGGTCTCCCAAGGTGGTCCCATTTAAATTTTACAAAAATCGGCTGAACCGTTTTTGATAAATCAACAATAATTTAAATACCTAATTGTATGTATAGAAATTAGCATTGCGTGCATGCCCTGAGCATTCATGCTCGCCATCGAAGGCTCTTTCTTGCGGCGGCGTCGTGTGTCGGGTCGTTCTCTTCCCTCAAATATGGTCGATGAGAGCGATGGCTGGCACATGCGTCACACTCGTGATCGGGTGCTGCATGCGGGTCGCCGGTTTGCTCGCGGCATTCACGCAGTGCACTGAAACTACTAACTTAGACTAAGATTTAAACTAACCTCTCTCTATAGTACAGTTGAATTCTTTAAAATGTTACTACTCAACAAAGGGCACAGACCCTGGAGTCTGTGGGTCAAAAATTTTAATATAAAAAAAAAAACCTAATTCGAGAGAAATATTCGAATTTTGTACACGATGGAAGGCGGTTTTGCCATTTCTCGCGAAGAATAATTATCTACAAGCCGGCGTTGTAGTCGGCTTGCAATCGCCTTACGACTAACTAAAAAGCCTGCCCACTACGTAGCTTGGGCAGAGTTTTGCCTATGACACTTTTTTTGCATGATTGTGACTCTATAGATATTTGCTCAAAGACTGTCCCATACAAAATTGCAACTCAGAATCAACAAAATGTATGAAACTTCTGATTCTTTTCTCATATTACGCTGGGTTGATATGGACAAAAGTTGTTCATAGTGATGGTTGGGTTATTTATCACCCTCTGTCGGCTTAGTACAGCCTTTCCGAATAACCCTGTATTTAAATATCTCTCTGTTTGCACAAGCATACACAATTTTTTTATTTCTTATGTATTTATTGTTTTTCATTATATTCTGAGTGTAACAATGGCTTTTCTTTTTAGTAGATTAATATTCTGAGGGTAGGGGTGGTAAATAGTTATTGTTATTATATAGAAACTATTTGTAACATCCATCATCCATCCATCAGCCATAGGACGTCCACTGCTGGACATAGGCCTCCCCTATGGATCTCCAATAAGACCGGTTGGTAGCGGCTTGCATCCAGCGCGATCCTGCGGTCTTAATGAGGTCATCCGACCACCTTGTGGGTAGACATCTTACGCTGCGCTTGCCGGTACGTGGTCTTAACTCGAGAAATTTTTTGACCCCATCGGTCATCAGTCCTCCGCTCTATGTGCCCTGCCCATTGCCATTTCAACTTGCCAATCTGTTGGGCCATGTCGGTAACTTTGGTTCTTCTGCGAATCTCCTCATTCCTGATTCGATCTCGCAGAGAGACTCCGAGCATAGCCCTCTCCATAGCTCATTGGGCTACTTGGAGCTTAATAATAAGGCCCATATTAAGAGACCACGTTTGTAACAAATAGTTGTTAACTATTTACCTCCCCTACCCTCAGAATATTGATCTACTAAAAATAAATAGTTTGTAATTTAAGTCATTATTAAGCCCAATTTTAAAACCAGTATTCAGACAATCGAAAATCCAGATAAAATCAAATGAATGAAAAAAGCGGTTTTTCTTATTGTCTAGCTTAGCTAACTTACGGTCAGTTTCTTCCATTTTTTATGAATCAGTCATACTTATTTTATCTTTAAGCGAAAACACTACTCGCTTATGCTTCGAGATTTTTAAGTTCAGACACCACACGGCCACATAGCGTAGTGAAGTACACTTAAAAACTAAAACAATAACAATTTGCTAAGAGCAAATAAAGAGCAGAGCGCGAGTGGGAGCCTCTTTACGTCGGACATGTCCGTCTATGTATAGATACAACGCGAGAAATAAATTTTGTGTTACGGTTAGTAGTCTGGATAATCGCGAATCTGTATAACAAAGGGCCGGATAATCGAGGTAAATACTTGTGTATTGCAGATTGAAAATACTCCCGAGCACATTCGAAGGGCTCGGCGAGAAGACAAGGTGCCAAAAGAATCCCCGAAGGAAGAATGTCCACGCCTCATTTTGGCTCCTTTCTCGAAGCCGCCACAAATGAATTTCGAAAATGTTCTCATTGGCACATCTTGTGAGAAAACCTTGAAAGTAATAAATCCTTTGAAGCAAAATCAAAAGGTAACAAGTTTTTATTTGTCTTAATTACATTACTCAAATGTTTAAGGCCTGCTACACACATATTCTGCCCAGCTCAGCCTATAGGCACAACTCGACTCATTGAGTTTTGGGAAATATTAATAATACCCATATTATGTTAAATTCTTTAGTAGCTATGCTAATTTATGCAAAACTGAATTAGTTAGGCCACTATGCAAAATTCACATTTTTATGGAGCTATTGTAATTTATTGTCCAATCACAAAACATGTTTTTAGGGTTCCGCACCCATAGGATAAAAACGGGACCCTATTACTAAGACTTCGATGTCCGTCTGTCTGTCTGTCACCGGGCTGTATCTCATGAGCCATGATATCTAGGCAGCTGAAATTTTCACAGGTGATGTATTTCTGTTGCCGCCATAACAACAAATACTAAAAACAGAATAATATAAATATTTAAGGGGGGCTCCCATATAACAAACGTGATTTTTAGGAGTTATTTGCTCGCTATTAATAACGGCCAGGGAATGGGGCTCCCATACGGTACGGAACCCTTCGTGCGCGAGTCCGACTCGCACTTGGCCGATTTTATTTATTCTAAACTCACAATGAGTGCTGTGCTGTACAGGGTTTTTTATAGTCCACTGTGGAACATAGGCCTACCCTCGATGGGTGAAGGGGTCATATCCATCACATTGACATGGCTTGGTGTTGTCATAAACTGCACCATCAAAATTATTCTTTGGACATATGCACAATGAGTAAACCAGCTGCAGATAAATGGCTAAAAATACAACATCCAACTTGAATTCAAATACCGATCCGCCAGACGCAATATTTCGCATTGTTGTAATATTTAAAATACAACAACATTATTTAATACATATATTATGTTGTTTTTGAACTTGGAATTTAGTGCGTCTTTAGTCCCAAAGTATATAAGAATAAAGCATTTAATATAGTTCAAAGAATGATTGGCTGATGGGGCCGTCAAGTTCTCAAATGGAAACCACATAGCAGCAAGTGCAGTGTAGGACGTGCACAGGCTAGGTGGGCTGCCGATTAATGAAGATCACAGGAACGCGCTGCATACAGGCCACTTCCAACCAGCCTAATTGGAAATCCATAGGGGAGGCCTATGTCTAGCATTGGATGTTCTATGGCTGATAGATGGATGGATAGAATAGTATTTTTGTCTTGTTGTTATAGATAATTCTTGAAAAAGCCTTGCCTCCGGGCTTATGTTTGCTGCCTGGAGAATGGATGGAAGTGAAGGCGGAGTCCTGCTACAAACTAACTGTGATGTGGACTCCGACGCAGCCCACTGCCATGCGGGAGACCATCCGATTCACTAACGAGAGCAGAGGAAGATATAACGTCAACATTGTGCTAAAATCTGCCATGGTAAGAATTTTTCTTTACTGTAATGGGCTTTTAGGAAGCCATTTCTGCGAAGTTCAACCAAAAGTATCACGTTTTATCACCTTATAGATCTAAGTAGGTATACCAAAAAAAAAATTTTTTTTCAGTATAGGCGGAAAACTGATTTCTGTATACCATTGCACTGCAGGAGGGTTCTGACTTCTGTATTGACTTAAGCTAAGACACGCAATTAGATCAAATATTTTATAATAACTTTGTGTTTTCATCATTTAATGGAGCCAAAAATTGGAATTTTGAAGTTATTCCCTATTGCTTAACAATTTATGTATTTTCGTTCTATTATTTCGAGTTGAAACTATACGACTCAAATTAATAGTAGATTATGTACCAAGAGAACCAAGTGGTGTCTTATGTCACGGGCGATAATTGGACCCTGAGCGTAGCGAGGAACAGTTTACTCCCGAGCGCAGCGAGGTTGTTAGCTGAGTGAAGCGAGGGGATCAAGTCGCCCAAGACGAAGACAAATTTGGTTCTAGAAGTCCATACTCGGTATTATTCACAATAAATTAAAACAAGAATGTACCTATGAATTTTCATAGAATGGCACACAATTGATAATAAAAAAAGAGATTGCAAATTCTACATGAAAAAAAAAAGAACTATCGAACTAATTTAGTTAAACAAACGAGAAGACATGAATCCCAAACACCCTCTTCAGTTAGCAATGTATCAACGGATCGACTTGATTTTTTGCATGGAGGTAGTTTGAATGAGAGTCATAGGCTATAAGCTAAGCGATATTGCCTGCGGCTTTGCACGTGCAATGTTGCGCGGAAAATATTATTGCGACATTTATTTTCTGTTTCAGAACATAAAGGGAAAAAATGACCAAGCCAAATGTTTCAAGACTTCGCCAGGTAAAATGAAGAAAAAGAAAGTGCGGCAAAAAAAATCACCAGTGGCAATATACAAAAGGAAAGCTGCTAAGGTGGGGAAATCTGTCCGTATGGTTCAGCCTGTGCAGCACAATGCTGACCAAACTTACGACGAAGTTTATCAGACTTACGACAAGGAAAACTATGACAGACACGATTACACCATGGACTCAAACCAAGCCAAATGTCCATTCGACTCTCCATCCAACCTAAACATCGATACTTCTGAAATGGTTTCCAATATGAAGAAGACTAAAATTTTACAGGAAACTTATGACAAGTTTTATGACTTTATAAAGACTGAACCAAATATGCCCCAAAATGTGCTGAAACCATCAAACAAACAAAGTTGTGACTCTTCGTCTAAAGACAACCTCACCTTTACACAAGGTAACGCTGCTAAAGTAGATAGGCTCGATACGTCAAATAAAGAATATCAGCCGCTTTCCATCATGACTGTAAACCATACATATATAGAAAATAATTGCACTGAAATCTCTACGATTCCAATTAAAAAACATCCGAACACTTCTTCTCCCAAAGACATGAACAGTCCCAACTTCTCAATTAATACAGACTTTTCGCGCATCAGTGACCTATCATTCGATCCGCAACGTCACACGACAGAGCGTAAATGTTTCCCTAAGGTTAACGAAACACACGAGCTGCTAAATGACAGATTGAGCTCTGATACGTACACTAAAGATTCACCAAACATCCCAGAAGAGTACAATAATCATCCATACCAAGATATGGAAAAACCACCTCGTTCGATAACACTACCCCTCCAATCGATCCCTGAAGAAAGTGCCCAGTATTCACATACTCAGAAAACTGTTAACCAGATGGCGACATTTACCATCGACCGCACCTTTGACAAAACTCATGACAAAAGTTCCAATAACACAAGAGAAACTTGGTCTAAAAAGAACGTCAGAACAGAACCGCATGTTTGGAAAGTACCTGCTGAAAAGACATTGAAACCGAAACCCGTCTCTAAACCTAATGATTCAAGGGACAGTAAAATAGCCAAACTAACTTTTGAAACTAATAAATCAATCAGTCTAAACTTGACTGCCAACCAAATCGGAAATGTTTATTCTCAAACGTCGATAGTGGACCCGTTCTTACCCGCTACTTATTTTTACGACGAAGAAGCGGTTCATAGATTAGAAAATGAATTCAAAAGATGGCTTAACTGTATTCTCACGCCACCCGCAGATCTCGATAGCAACGTGGAACTGAAGATAGACGTGGGCAAAGTTTGGATCGAGAGTAGGAAAAAGGAAGTGCCACTAGCTCCTACTAAAGAGCAAGTGTCCAATACTTACCATGATAGCAACAGGTTGGAGAGTCTCCGCCGATCTGCCAAGAACCTGTTTCTCACCATTGATACAACTGAAGTCTTCCTAAAGTTGAATGCGCAAATTGAGAAAAATTTAATAGCGATTAGAACCGACCGAAACCTTCACATGGATGTGGGCTTACAGAAAATAATAATGGAAATAATCCTTTCTTACAACCCTCTCTGGCTTCGTATCGGATTAGAAGCTATATACGGCATCATATTACCGCTGAGATCCAACAGCGACATCGAAGGATTGACTAAATTCATCATTCAAAGAATGTTCAGAAACCCGTATCTGAAAAACAAAAAATTTAATTCGAGTGCACCAAACATGCTGCTTCCGGCTTATATGGAAGCAATTAAAAAGTTCACACTAAAGAAGTTTTTCATGCTGGTGTTCTTCTTGGATCAGGCGAAACAAAGGAAACTGATATCTCACGACCCCTGCTTATTCCGTCGCAATGCCGTGTGCAAAGAAAGCAGAGAAATTTTGATAAGATTTACGAGAGAGCTGATTGCGGGCATCGGCGACATAACCAGGCATCTCAGGCCACTGGGATATGTCGTCAGCCATAAGCAGTCGTACCTGGACGAATACAAATACGCCGTCCATAACTTGGCTTTGGATATCAGGGATGGCGTAAGGCTGACCAAAGTTATGGAAATAATTATGATGAAGAATTGTCTGTTACAACAGCTTCGCACCCCGGCTATTTCGAGACTCCAAAAGATACATAACGTACAAGTGGCGATGAACGCCTTAAAGGAAGCAAATTTTGTGATCGACGGCGAAATAACTGCCGCCGATATAGCCGATGGTCACAGAGAAAAGACACTGTCTCTGTTGTGGCAAATTATCCATGTGTTCAGAGCACCGCTATTCATGAAAGCAGCGAATGTCATACAGACTTGGTGGCGGAAGAAGTACCAAGTGATCGTGGAAAAGAGACAGGAAGAAGAAAAATTGCGTCTCCGGCTGACTAATGCAGCATCTCTGATTCAACATTGGTGGCGCACGATTCAATACAATCGGCAAGTGGAACTGCGAATGCAGCAGGTGACGACGGCGACTACCGTCATCCAAAAGTATTGTCGAATGTGGCTCTGCCGCACTCGCTTGCGGAGATTTAAGACTAGCGTTCTTAAAATCGAAGAATGGTTCAAATCTGTCAAGTTAGTTAGAGAAGCGAAAAACACTCTCTCCAGGTTGAGAGTTGAGCGAGAACAGTTGAGACACAAATGCGCCACCACAATTCAGAGCCAAGTGAGGCGCTGGCTTTGTATGAAACACTTCAAAGTCACAATTCAAAAGATAGTCAAAATCCAAAGCTCAGTACGCAGATTCCTCGTAAGACGTCAGTATTGTAAGTTGAGGAAATCTGTTTCGTACGTACAAGAGATATACAGGGGCAAGTTATTGATGAGAAAGGAAATGTACAAATTCGCTGAACAGAGAAAAAGCGCCATAAAAATACAAAGTGCTTTCAGGATGATGATTGAGATGAGGAACGTTCGTACACAATATCTGACGTTGAGGAGCACAATTATCATGATTCAGAGACGGTTCCGAGAAAAACAGCTGGCATTGTCCATCAGACAGACTCGACTGATTCGATGTGAATTTTTACAAAAGAAGATGATTATGACTAAAATCCAGGCTGTGGCTCGGGGGTACTTAGTGCGGAAAGAAGTGCAGGCCAAGAAAGAGCATATTTTGAAAGTCAGGGAGTTGCAGAGGCGAAATTGGGCTGCTTCGAAAATACAGGTGCGTATATGCTGATACTGTGTGCTGCTTTTTTCAACGTAAATTCATAAACGAATGCGTATTTTCTAATTTTGATATACAGGGTTACTACTAATCAATTAGCATCCTTTAGGGGTTATTCTGTATTTCAAAACTAACAACTTTTGTTCAACTACTTTTATTTTCAAATCTTAAAAATAAAATTGTTCTATAGAAAAAAAATACGTTCACCTCGACAAAATGCATGGAACAGCTGCTTGACATAAGTCACAGAACAAGAGTTGTTAGTTTTGATGTACAGAATAAGCCCCTTAAATGATGCTAGAAGATTACCAGTAACCCTGCATCACTACATAGTATAAAATAAAGACGCTTCCCGCTGTCTGTCCCCATGTTTGCTTATATCTTCAAAACTACGCAACGGATTTTGATGCGGTTTCTTTTTAATAGATAGAGTGATTCAAGAGGAAGGTATATTTATGTATATTGGTATTAGCATTAAAGTAATAAGTTAGTTGTATAATCATCGTAATTGATAATTAACTAGAAAGTAAAACAATAAAACGTAATGTTAAGTAATATTAGGCAATCTGATATGTAAATATAATAAATTAAAGCTCTTTCAAACCATGTCCCCTATGACGAGACGAGCTTGTACTTATGTGTGCGGCTGAAAACCTCATACAGCAAACTTTGCATAAAACAAAAAAAAATAACGATGCAATAGTGTTTGTTACACAACGACTCTGACTTATATTATTGTTAGAGGGAGAACTGACGAACATACAAAATAACAATGGGAATAATCGGCCAAGTTACCATTATTAATATAGAGCGAAAAACGTCTAAAAATTCAGGTTTGTTGTATGGGAGCCCCCCTTAAATATTTATTTTATTTTGTTTTTAGTATTTGTTGTTATGGCGGCAACAGAAATACATCATCTGTGAAAATTTCAGCTGCCTAGCTATCATTTTTCATGAGATACAGCCCGGTGACAGACAGACAGACAGACAGACAGACGGACAGACGGACATCGAAGTCTTAGTAATAGGGTCCCGTTTTTCCCTTTGGGTACGGAACCCTAAAAAAGTATAGTCATTTATTGATTTGCCTACCAGGCTCTGTGTCGCGGCAACCAAGTGCGCGTGCAGAACACTGACAGTCGCGTGGCGGAGCTTCGCAGGCGCTGGCGCGAGGGGGCGCTGGAACCGAAGGGACAAACCCTTGCGGAAAGGAACCGGGAAGCAATAGACGCGATGACTGACTTTCGCGATATACGTGACGTCATCAGAAGCTTTAGGGCTATAGGTAAGATTTAAATACAAACTCTTGTACTTTTATGTTCTTTCATCGCCATCTTGCGGAAATCATTCTTTCAACTTTTCAACCTTTAGGCACGACATCTATTACTATTTTCAATTTCTATACTATTTTCAAGTTTCTTGTTTTTAATATAAGGCAAAGAGTATAATTATAAAACAAGGTTTTAGATTTGACACTATTGTACTGTCTTTTTTAACCCCCGACGCAAAAGAGGGGTGTTATAAGTTTGACGTGTCTGTTTGTCTGTCTGTGGCATCATAGCGCCCGAACCACTGAATCGATTTCAGTTTAGTTTTTTTTGGATGAAAGGAGACTTAATCGAGAGTGTTCTTAGCTATGTTTTATAAAAATAGATTGAGCCGTTTAAGAGTTATGGTGGGTTAAAGTGGGGATGGAAGAACCAAAATTCTACAAATGTGCCCAAAATGGTTGTCAATGTGTCGGGGGTTTTTTAAATTTTTAATTTATGTTTATTAAAATTTTATTGTGAACAAACAAGCTTTTAACAATTTGACACGAAAAAAATGGCGCGCGCAAAGCAAATTAAAAAAAAGTACACCAAGAAGGTTCCGAGTCTTAGTTTTTAAGAAATTAAAAAAAAGGTTGTATTTTAAATTCGGCGCCATGAAGTAAACTGGTTTATTGATGTTTCGAATTCACAAACTTAGTGCACACGATGTTCTAAAAATAATTTTATCAATTGATGTATTACAGAACTCTTGTCAGAGGTGTCGCCGATGACGTACGACCACAACGCCGCGGCCATAGTGAGGTTCGTGTTCCCGTTCCTGGAGTTCGCCAACCGCTCGATATCCAGCACCGAGGTACTGAAGTCAGCCGCTATGTTCATGATCAACCTGGCGCGACACAAAGCCACCGGCCCTAAGATTTACTCGGTAATTTGTTTTAACTGTTTTATTTACCCTGGCCTTTGTGTTGTATATTTCTTTGGATCAAGTGTTCCTGTACCTAGCCTTCACCAACCGCGCCATCTCCAGCACTTCGAGCAAATATCTACAGAGCCCCAATCTCTAAGTGAAAGCATAGACGAATATACTACTAAAGACTTTCAACGTCCTATAACATATCGTACGTCGATAAATAGTTATCTTAAATTACTAAAGATGTCGCTAATTGTTTTCAATCTTCGTCAAGTGTTTAATTCTGTTATTTTTATTTCCATGCCTACTTGACTATCACCCACACAATGAGAGCGTCACACCTACAACCATACGAGTACGAATCTGTACGCCTAGATGTCGCCTTATTAAGTAGTAAAAAATAAGATTTTTTTAAGGAAATGCCATATTATAAATATTAGTTTTTGACGGTGAGAATCAAAATTTTTAAGCAATTTACTAGTGCCATCTGCGGATAAGACCGTATTTTTTCCGGCGTACGTTTTTTGTTCAGGATTAGAAGTCTGATTTAACGGCTGCGTTCGTCTATGGTAAAAGTAGTAAAAAAATGCCCGAGTGCCGTCATACTTACCTACATTAAGACTCATGTTCTCAAATTTCGACGTTATGTCACCTAATTAGTGCTTGTAGCCGAGCGCTTTAGCATCGCGCGGCGTTGTAGTCGGCTTGCAATCACGACTAACTCAAAAGTCCACTACGTAGCTTGGGCAAGGTTTTGGCTCGGACACTTTTTTGCATCATTGTGACTCTATAAATACTTGCTCGATGCTCCAGTATCGAAGTACTGAAGTCAGACACTAACTTCATGATCAACCTGACGCAACATAAAGTCACCAGCCCTAAGATTTACTCGGTAATTTGTTTAAACCGTTTTATGTATTTGGCTGGGCCCCTGTGTTCTTTATTTAGGTCGAGTGTGGTTTCCTGTACACTTTGTGTGTTTAGAGCTGTTAAAAAGCTTTCGAATTTATTAAGCCCAGTATTAAATTGATCTAATATGGCCGCCGCCACAATATGGTGGATTATTTATTTCAATCATTTATTTATAGGGTCATAGGTATTAAACGCAAAACCTTTTAAGGACGCGTCTAGTATATCTAGTCAAATAACTTGTACTACGACTATTAAAAATCGCAAAAAAATAGCTTCATACATTTTGCCGCGCAATGACGAAATTTTTGTATGAAAATGTTGATTTTTTTCTTCGTGATTTTCCAAAAGTCCTAGAACAAAAGTTGTTTGTGTAGATGTACTAGACCCGCCCTTAAAAGGTTTTGAGTTTAATACTTATGGCCCTGTAAAAGTACGCGTCCTCTCAACTCCTCTCAATGAGTTCAAGTTTTATTATAATAACTTACGCTTACTGTAAAACACACTAACTATAGACACAGTACCTGTTACGTTTTAAAATGTCTATCTTTTAAGACCTATAAATAAGAATGTTGTACAATTTAATGAATGTTTATTTTTACAGAGAGAGCATATCTCGCTTATTTTAAAAATAATGTGGCGCTTCAGCCTAGGAAAAAATAATGAAAAACAAGTATTGTGCAGATTCGCGACCTACCTGTATCTTTGTTCCAAATATGACAACATTAGAGAGGTAATTTATTTTACTTTTTTATTTTTTTTATTCATAATAATATTCAGTGTCTCTCTGCGAGATCGGATCAGAAATGAGAAAATCCGCTGACGAACCAAAGTTATCGACTTAGCCTAGCGGATTAGCAAATTGAAGTGGCAGTGGGCAGGGCACATAGTTCAGAGAACGAATGGCCGATGTGGCCGTAAATTTCTCGAATGAAGACCACGGACCAACAAGCGCAGCGTTGGACGTCCACCGACTAGGTAGGTAGGACTGACACTCCCAGGAACGCGCTGGATGCAGGCCGCTTCCAACCGGCCTTATTGGAAATTTATAGACGAGGCCTATATCCAGCAGTGGACGTCCCACGGCTGATGGATGGATGGTTGATTCATAAAAAAAATATTACATCAAATTGGGGGTATGGTGGTCTAGCGATAGTAACACCCGCATTACAATCGTGTCGAATGTTCAAACACCGATTGGTGTTTGAACCCACGACCACAATGGGTTCTTTGGGTCTGTACGGAACTTCATATTACTGGCTTTTTGTGAAGGAAAACATCGTGAGGCAAGGCAACCCCTGTACCTAAGTTCTTATAAGAAATTAGATGCGTATATAGGTAAATCCACCATCTCCGCACTGGAGCATCGGGATATGGGCCAATTATCCTTCGTGAGTAGGCCTATGTTCAGACTATTACAGATATGGACTATTATAAGACCCTCATGCCTATGAATACTTTGCTAGATACATATGTACGGATTGTCACTGAGTTTTCGATAAAGAACCACATCGTGACGATACCTGCATACTATATCCATAGACGTGAATTCGTGGGTGAATTTGAATTCACCAACCTTGTCAGCGGGGGTATACCGCACTTCACAGTCTTCATAAAGTTTTGACGATACTTTTATTAATGACTAGCGACCCGCCCCGGCTTCGCACAGGTGTACCTATTATACATATAAACCTCCCTCTTGAATCACTCTATCTATTAAAAAAAACTGCATCAAAATACATTGCGTAGTTTTAAAAATATAACCATACATGGGGACATACAGCGGGAAGCGACTTTATTTTATACTATGTACTGATGATGATGTGGCCAATTTTAAAAGCGCAATCGTAAATTTAATAACAACTGAGCGCTGCCGTGGCTTGGAATACACGTTAAATTGTAGGTCCCGACTGTTTTAACCGTCCGTTTTAATGTCAGAGGCCTTAGCCGGCTTAAAAACTCTTGACACGAGCTGCTAGCCACCCGGCCTATACGACTTACTTATAGCAATTCAAAATATTGTTCTCTCTTTCAAATGCATATAGTGAAAAAGAAACAGCAATATTTTAAAATTCTATTAAAATTACCACAATATCTTTTTAATACAAACTATACTAAATTTTTTCGCAGGACCTGACGGAATTTCTGCACATCCCTGAAAATCGCAAGATCATGACGACCATCCAAGGAAACACCGACAGGCTGGAACGAATGCAGAAGGTATTGAGGAACTCGCATTGCTTTCCATGCTTAAACTTTGCAATACCAGATCTGGACCCGGATTACGGCATTAACAGAGCCAATAAGCTTAGGTACTTTGAAGACGTCCACCAAGCCATTCATTCTCTCTTCCATACGTATGATTTATAATTTAATTACAACATTTTTTTTTTTATTTGTTTATTTAACAATTACAACATTGAATTAATAATAATAATAATCATTTATTTCCACAAACACAAATTACAAAGGAATCTTAAGTATCGCATGCAGACAAAATAAAAGAAAGCAAGAAAAACAATTCCTTATTACTATTTCCAGCGGTCCCACACTAGGCTCGAGGGCCCGTGTTGTGGAGACCAAAAATACGAAATATTCAATTTTTTTGATAAGTTGTGGAGGAATTTCGTAACATTAAAAGCATTAACATTAACCCTGACTTTACAAAAAAATAGTTTTAGATAATCATTTTTAATTATTATATAAGTTGTACAGCAAATATGTATAGATCAAAAATTAGTAATGATTGAAGTAATAACATATATGATCCTATACTATAGATATCGGACAGCAAGCAATTAATTAAATTATAAATCATACGTATTAAATAATTAATTACGTGTTAAATTTGATCCGACCTAATATTATTATATCTTAGTATTATTATATCGACGGGTTCCGGGCTATGTATTTGTATTAACCGACATTTTTGAAACTTTACACCAGAACAGTTTAAAGATTCGATTTTTTGAACAAAAAATTTAATATTAGCTAATTGCATTATTTAAAAAAAAGGATTTTATTGTTTTTATAACATATTCCCCATAATCGGATTCATTTTTTTCTAATATTCCTATTTTTAATTTTAACGAATGTAAATGTCGCTTAATACAAAATGACCAATATTTCACTTTTTTTATGTTCCAGGCTAAATGACTTAACCACCCATGATTATTGTTTCTTATTCCAGGCGAAATTACTTAACCGCCTAGGCATGCAAATAATGGTTCTAAGCTAAGTGCTTTAATCAAAGAGTTGGTCATATTTCAAACCTAAGCTAATTGATTTAAATACCATATCTTAAACTTATTAATGTATAGCTAATGCGACTGGTTTTTAAAATAAATTTGTTTGTAATCCTACTTGAATAATGAAGTTTGCAGAAATTGACGATTTTATTTACGAGCGTTTCTTTGGTTTTCAATCCTTACTTATTTTCTTCTATATTTGTTTCTAACTTTCTCAGTAATCAAAATCAAAAGTTTAGAAATTTTCTTACCTATTATAGATACTATCCCTAGTTTCTCTTCATAACAAAAATATTTTTTATCTCCTATGACTACTAAATTGTAGTTCAATACAGTAACAAAAAAAAAGTAACATTATTCTATATGTATGGACTAACACTGGGTATGAATTTAACATAGAGGCTAATTGTATTAAGCGACATTTTTATATATTTATAAGATCAAGCTTAATGCTTTAACCTGTAAATTGCTGCTCCTTGTTGTTGTCCGGTATTTAGCAGTGAGCTGAAGTACATAGTTCCTAAATTTGTCAATATTTTGTGTCACTTCATACATTGCAGTCCAAAATGGGCCCAATAATGAGGTTGTATTAAGTGAAAAAAAAAGTGATCCGATCGTCACCTGGGTTTGGTGGACCTCAAACGATGCAGAAAAATTAGCTGATTCCAAATATGTATAAAAGTCTATATCGCCCAGAGTGTCGCTTGATACAATTAGCCCGGAACCCGTCGATATGTTTATTTTATTATATTCGTTGCCCAAGTTGCGGTTGAGATGTCGCCATGTTCTTGCCAGTGTTGCCAATTTGAGTAGTAGTACATAGTAGTTTTTTATGTACTACTACTCAAATTTTAAACACTGAATTTCAAGTTATCAACGCTATATTTTTACTTACTGAAACTTATTTTTCTTTTGAGGAAACGCATCATTGTAATTAGTAAACCTGTTTGATTTTTATTTTCATAAAATTACTAATAAGCATTTATTCCCAACGAGTAACAGTGCAACTGGTTGGGAATTTTTTCTTAAAAATTTCCCATCGAGTAACGGTGTGACAGTTGAGGGTGTTACTCGTTGGGAACATAATTTTTTTTTTTGCACATTTCGAACTTGGCGCAACACGCTAGGCGCGGTTAGCCGCATCAAGCCATCGAGCTATATTACTACGTATAGAGAGGACGACGCACATCCCTACCATGTTCCGCCCAAGTGCAGCCATATGGCTGCACATCAATTAGTTGGTTGCTAGCTCTTGAGTACATCAGTCTAGTTTGTTTTAAAACGAAAAAAGTTCAAAATTATTGAATATGGTCTCGTGTGTGTTAAGATATTGCACGAATAATACAAAGAATACGGCGAAGTGCAAAGGAATAACTTTCCATCGGTGAGTAATTAGATAATCATTTTACAATTAAATGCAAACAAAATATTATCGGATGGCGCGTGGACGCCATGTTGCGATACTTTTCATAGACTAAAAATGAAGATGTGACATTGTGTGTGTAACAAGTGTAGGTAAAATTAGGGTTTGTTCCCAGTGTTACTACCATTCTTACTACCAGTAGTAAGAACGGGAAACGAATTACTCTTCTTACTACTACGGTTGAAAGTTGTTAAAACAGTAAAAAAAAAATACAATAACAAAAACAAACAAAACATGACAGATTTGTATTTAAACCGAATTTAAGTTGGTAGTTAGGTATTATACTTATAAAAAAAACAAGAACTGTTACCAAAAACTAAACAGAAAAATTGCTGTAGTACCTAATCAAAACAAATTATAAGTATTATGTTAATATTCAATAATTCAACTAATATTATATTATGAAGAAGAAAAAACAAAGTACGAATTCAATTGAAGCGTGTGTAGGTAATATAAACTTTGTCACTTCTGTAGTCAGTCAGCATCTTAGTCTATAGAAACGACAAGTTAATGCAGAACGTTGAACGAAACGCGTAAGCGCTTCGAAGAATCGCGGCGCTTTCGACCTTTTTGCCACGAGAAAACTATACCTTAAAAGTGTTCTAGCGCTGCGTGTTTATACTGGCGATTAGACGGCTAATTATTGTTACAGTGCTGAAGCGCACTTTAGTTATATTCTTAACAAAATTGAGCATGATATTTGGTCAGGGTAGCTCCTCTATACGTAGTAATATTTCCTCAAAGCATCAAGCCCCGTATTCACTAGGTCACATTTTGTCCCGCAACTTTGTCGCTCATTCGCAACTTGAAACGCATCATTATAATTAATAAACCTGTTTGATTTTTATAACATAATATCAGAGTAAATCATCACATTTCGCAGTAAATAACAGTTTTATTTCCAATATTTGAACTTTAAGGAACAATTTTCCAAATTTAATAATGTAAAGTATGTTGTGAATTAAAATTAATTAATAGCAAAACAAAGATAGGATAAGCAGAAACATCAGTAACGGCGAGTTATTTTCCATGCACATTAAGAGCCCCGGTGGTCTGTAATTTTCCATACAAACGTATTACGCTGTTTTCTTCCTGGAAAATACTTATTGAGCTTCAATTTTTTGTCATAAAATTAAATTTAGCTGTTTAGACTACTCTGTCTTTTCTATTTCTTGATAAGTTAATTATCAGGCAAAATATGACCCTTCAAAATCACAAAAAAAATCACCATTATTACCGACGTCTTTAGAGACCTACCAGAAGAGACTAAATAATATCTAACAAAATATAAAATGATAGAATCATGAATACATATTTTTTTTAAATTTTGACATAAAAAATACTTGATAGATCTTGTTTTTGAAGAAGAAAACAGCGTAATACGAAACGTTGTCTCGCCATGTTTTTTGTAGGTATAAATCGCTCTGAGCTGCAATTGTCCCTATCACACGATGCGGGGGTAGGGTCGAGGTGAGGGAGGTTCAAACCTATACGTACACAAGCACTAGGGATGTAGTAATAGTCGATATTTTTGTCGATGCTCTAGTGATGTCCATCGATATCGATGTTTATTAAAAATATTAGTTATTTTTTCAAATCCTGTGATTTGACCGTTGTATGTTTGTTACTTTTGAAGAAAAGATTTTATGTTTGGAATATAGGCGTTTAGTTGCTGCGACATATTGCAGCGATTATACAGAATATCGTGCTGTATCCGCAGACATCTAAATGAGTTAGGCGCAGAATAACCAATTCTCATAATGCCCAAGTAATGCTCAATTCTACGAAAGCATAATTCTATGAATGCCCAATTCTCAAAGTGGCAACATAATTTTGATTAGGAATTTTCTAAAAAAAAATACAATTTAAATACATGTAAGGGCTTACCAGTACCTAAAACAACCTCCGTTTGCGAGTTAAGGACATTATAACTTTTACTATGGGACCGACCAGAGCCGAATTCGCGAGAAATATCAACTATACCATGAAAAAAGTCCGTTGATGATGGACAAAGTGCATGGAACAGCTGGTTTTTTATCGCCAATGCGGAGTTAATTGTTCTTTTCAAACCTATTACCTTTGCCCTAAAGAGGTTGTGCTTTCATTACCGGTGTTTTTTAAATGAAAATGTGTTTTTAGGGTTCCGTACCCAAAGGGAAAAACGGGACTCTATTACTAAGACTTCGATGTCCGTCTGTCCGTCTCTCTGTCACCGGGCTGTATCTCATGAACCATGATAGCTAGGTAGCTGAAATTTTCACAGATGATGTGTTTCGGTTGCCGCGATAACAACAAATACTAAAAACAAAATAAAATAAATATTTAAGGGGGGCTCCCATACAACAAACCTGAACACGGCTCACATACAGTACGGAACACTCCGTGCGCGAGTCTGACTCGTACTTGGCCGATTTTTTCCATTTGAAATTATTTTGCCAATTGAGCATTCTTAGAAGTGAACATTGTGAGTATTGCGCATTTATAGAATTGGGCATTCGTAAAATTGAACTTTCTTAAAACTATGTGCCATTATTAGAATTCTGCGCCTAAAGCGAAATAATAGTTCTAATCAGGAAAATCACGTGCTCTCTAAAATCGTGTAATAACTGTAACGTATAAATATAATTATCCTTAGTCCACTTACCTAAGCGAAAAACGTTCAATTAAATTATTAAATTATCAAAGACACAACATCAAATAATTAAAAAACACATTATCAGTCACATTACAAATACAACAAAATAAATAAATCTGTATCTAATAAAATAAATAAGTTCTATGCTGTGCTTGCCAGTATATGTAGCGCCACACAAGTCGGCCGATGAGTTGTAAGACGCAGATGACACTTCGCCGTAATTTGCTAATTATTGCGCATGTGCACACAATGCCGACGCCGCGCGACGTAGTGGTAAGCACGGGCGTGCGCGCGGGAGGCATGAGGTTTGCGGGCGGTTGTGCCCGTGCGGCGTCTTGTCTCTCTGGCTCCTGCGCATACCTATATTTTGCCGATTGCGCAGCGTTCTGCGCCTAACTTTCCATCCGCCGACTTGTGTGGCGCGGATTATACGTGAAATTCATTCGAGAAAACAGCCCCATTGGCTATCCGTTCATTGAACTATGTGCCTTGCCCTTTGTCATTTTAACTTAGACTAGAACTTAGACAGTCGTTCGTCAGTCACACCGAGCAGACGTGTTATAATTTTTTACCAAAAATCCAATAATTACTGCCATTCAAATTACATCTTTAAAGTGTTGGAAATTGAGCCTTAAATTACTGAACAGTGGTGACAAAAAATAAATCATTGCGCTTCCGCACATCGTCCACGCGCTGCGGTGCAACCGCGCTCGCGTCCCGACTCCCGCCTTCACCCCTGGGAGAAAAGGTCAGTCGCTATTTTTTGGCCCTGTCGCACCAAAGTTCGCAACTCGCGCTGTACACAGTGGTGCACACAAGTTCTTGTCACCGCACTGAAGATTGCCCTACATTGTGTGCAACTAACTTGCGCGGAGAATTGTTTTAGTCAACACACATACAGATCATGAGTGTACATAGATCGCCACCACGTACCATATGCACTACTACAGGCGCCGGTGGATCGCAACCGGACTTGTCGAAGTTAAGTAGTCTTAGTATGGATACGAATATCACTCAGCGCAATAAACGTAAATGGCTAAATGAATGCAAATGTTCCGATGACTTATCCGAGATGCGAGCAGAAATGACCAACATCAGCTCTTTATTACAACAATATGTCGGTTCAAACGAGCAGATCATGCAGAAAATGCAAGATAGCATTGCTGACATCAAAACCCAGATAACCGATATGAAAACTTCTAATGAGCAAACCATTAATATATTACAAGACAAGGTTGATGGGGTCATGGCACAGATTGATAATATAACAACATCTACTTCGAAAGTTTTGTCGGAACAGAAGAATCTAAAATGTCACGTGACTAAACTGGAAAACTCAATCACTCAAGGTGAAAATAAGATAAAATCACTAGAGTCTGATATAAATGATATAAGAAACTTGTCGAAAGCAACCCCGCTTCAGTCAGAAAATTATTTAAACTTTGGTGAGCATGTCATTCAAGAAATGCAAAATCGCAACAGCAGAGAGAGAAATATCATTCTCGTTGGTCTGTCTGAATCCACCTTTTCTCGAGCAGAAGAAAGGCTATCGTATGACGAAGAAAATGTATGGAAAATAATTTCTCTGTTGGATACCGAAATTCCAAAACCAGTAAAAAATTTTTAGAATTGGTAAGCCTAATCCGAATAAAACCCGAAGTATAAAGGTTTGTTTCGACAGTCAAAGTCCAGCTAAAAAACTACTACGAAATAAACATAAGCTACCAGATGGCGTGAAACTATATTCCGACCAGACACCAGCGCAGCAAAATTTTCTCAAGACACTAAAAGATGAACTGAAACGTCGAGAAAATAACGGAGAGCATGATCTTACTATTAAATATATCAAAGGCATGCCGACCATAGTAAAAGTCACTACAAAAAACTCAGAATAGTAAGTCCAACTACTCAAGTCAATACAAATAATACAAACACCTACGAAATATTAAACAGTTATCAAAATTTTCCCGCCAATAAATCTCGTTTAACTTTTTTATACCTCAATGCCCGAAGTATATGTAAAAAGGGTAAACTGGACGAGCTAAAGTGCATACTAAAAGCTATACCTAACACCGTACATGTAGTTTTATTAACTGAAACATGGATTCGCACAGAAACTCAAGCATTACAACTCCAGATTCCTAACTATACACACTACTACAATTACAGAACGGATTCCCGTGGTGGTGGAGTATCTGCATTTGTACATAATAACCTGAAACATAGCATGACAGAGTCGAAGTACATTGGAGGAAATAACTTCCTATGGATACAGTTGCAAAAATATGCACTCGAAGTCGGTGTTGTATACTACCCTGGACATACCGATTATGATGAATTTCTTGAACTTTATGAATCTCAGCTAGAAAACAGACGTAGAGCAATTGTTTTTGGTGATTTTAATATCGATCTCCTTACTAAAGATAAGAAATCTAAACTATACAAGCAACTCGTTAAAGGTTCTGGACACAAAATTATCAACAAAATAGACAAACAACACTCTACTAGAGTAGGGGCAACCAAACAATCAATAATTGATCATGTTAGCACTAATTTAAAAGATGACGCATTTCATATGGTAATGATAGATTCTGCATTGTTTGATCACAAACAAATTTACATAGAAATCAAGAAGATGAAACCACCAAAAAAGAAACGATATCAATACGACGCTATTGACTACAACAAGCTACGTGATTCCATAGAAAGATCTATACCACAAGACTTTAATGACAGTTACACAAAATTAGAAGACCAGATCAAATTTTGTGTCGAGAATAGTAAAATAATAAAAACTAAAATCCTTAATCTACCACAAGAAGACTGGATAAATAAAAACGTTATCACCGAAATTAACGAAAGAAACATATTATGGGCGGAATTTAAGAAGAACCCAAATGATGAAGCATTAGAAGAAACATTTCGAAAAAAAAGAAACCAAGTAGCCAAACTAATTAGAGAAACAAAAAAGATATATTACCACAAAGAATTTAAAAAATGTGACAAAAACCCAAAGAAAATGTGGAATTTGGTTAATGCTTTAGCTAGTAATAAAACAAAACAAAGTTGTGCTCCACCAAAACTTATAATAAATTCACATGACGTAATTGACCCCAATCAAATTTGTCAAGTTTTTAATGAATATTTTGCAAATATTGGGCCATTATTGGCAGACGAAATACCTAAACAATTTCATCAAAATTATATGCATGCTTTATCACAGCCTTCTGAGCGTATGCCCACAATTTCACAATTTGAGCCATGTACTGAAAAAGAAATTTTGAATATTATTAGCAATCTTGATTCTAACTGTAGTGTTGGTTTGGATGGAATTAGTACAAAAGCAATAAAATCTATAAAAAATCTTATATCACGTCCACTTACAAAATCTTTTAACAAATTACTAGAAGATGGCATTTTTCCAGATAATTTAAAACTAGCAAAAGTCACTCCTATCTACAAATCGGGTTCAAAAACAGATCCAGGTAACTACAGGCCCATCTCTGTATTGCCAGTGCTATCAAAAATCTTTGAAAAAGTTATACATACTAGAATAGA
Source organism: Hypomecis atomaria (assembly GCA_964007245.1). Lineage (NCBI taxonomy): Eukaryota > Metazoa > Arthropoda > Insecta > Lepidoptera > Geometridae > Hypomecis > Hypomecis atomaria. The sequence goes on from OZ023279.1 coordinate 27,196,113, forward strand.
AAAACACTTACAATCTATCAATTTCATTTCAGAGCAGCAATATGGATTTAGGCCTAAAAGTAATACTCTAACAGCTACTCTTGATCTTGTTACAAAAATTAAACAAAACATTGATAAAAAGAATATTGCTCTTGGCATTTTTATAGACTTAAAAAAAGCATTCGATACTGTTAGTCACTATATACTTTTGAAAAAATTCGAATCTACGGGTTTTATTGACAAGGCACTACAAACAATTGAATCTTATGTTTCAAAACGATCACAAGTAGTTAAGACAGATAACAGTACTCAAAGCAGCTCTTTACCTATAAAGTGTGGAATCCCCCAAGGCTCAATCGTAGGACCCTTAATGTTCGTTTTTTACATCAACAATATACATAACTTGGGCTTACACGGTCATGTAACTCTTTACGCAGACGATACCTGCCTATTCTACTTTGGTTCATCTATTCATGACTTAGTTTCGCAAGCACAAGATGACCTCAACACTCTCCAAAGCTGGTTCCAATATAATTTATTAACGATTAACGTCTCTAAAACATGTTACCTTATATTTAAAGCCAAAAACAAACAAATACCCCCGCACTCTTCCTTAACAATAAACAATGAACCAATTCAACTCAAATCTCATGAAAAATATCTCGGTTTGCATTTGGATAGCCAGTTAACTTGGAACACTCACATAGAACATGTAAAAATTAAATTGGTAGCACAATGCGGTGCGCTGCGCAACATAGCACGGTGTTTACCAAATAAACTGCGATTTACAATTTATAATGCTATGGTAAAACCTCATTTGTCATATTTGATCGAAATCTGGGGCTGTGCTTCAAAAACAAGGTTAGCTAAACTTCAGCGACTACAAAACAAGATTATTAAAATACTGTTCAATTACCACTATTTAACATCAACAAAAAAACTTTACAATGATACTAAAATAATGACCATAAAAAAACTTTACAAATATAGCATATGCATGTTCATTAGAAAAACTCTTCATAGGAATATCCATACTAACATTACGTTCACAAAGCGTAAACAAGTGGTCGAGCGGCGGACTCGTCGCGCGAGCTACCTTGTCATACCAAGACACAGAACGAATTACGGCAAAACAATGCCTACCGTTGAAGGAGCACAACTCTTTAATAAATTACCCTCCAACATAAAAAATGTAAGCTCACTTCATGCATTCAAAAAACTATTGGCTGAACATATTATCTCTGAAACGTAAAATATACCTACCTACCTCGTATAAAAATAACATTATTCAAAAAAAAAAAAATGAAATTCAATGAGTGTTTGAAGTGAGTCAAATAGGTTGAACCTACCTTGATAAACAAATTGAAACCTTAACTTGATTCCAGTTGTAGAAAGTCGGTAGGTTGTACCTACCTACTTATCATAAATCAAAATAGTTTATGTGCCTATTTTGTTTAGTCGAGTAGGTGCTTGGTTTTTTTTTTTAGGGTGGGGTTATTTGGCTTAATTTTGTGATATTTATTAGTTTCTTACGGATAATTGATTGTGTAGATATATTTGTACCTACCTATGTGAAGTGTGACGACGAAATTTCAAAATGTTATAATTATTTTTATCATGTAAGTGACAGAAATGTCTTGAATGATAAATAAAATTCTTTAAACCCAACTTGCCTATCCGCTGAGTTTTGCTGAAAAGTGTGTAGTAATTTGTGGATGTTCTATCCTGTATTTATATGGTGTGTGCTACGCACTGCTGCTTTAATTTGCTAATAGTTTCAACTTTTTTAAAATTATTCAAAGTAGAACCTAAGTATGACAAGCAGTTCTCCAAACAGTAAGCGTTGCATCTGTTTAATTGAATTCTTAATTATTTTTTACTAGCAGCGCCCCGCGGTTTTACCCGCGTTGTGCCCGTTTCCGTGGGAATTTCGGGAATTTTTATACATATAAACCTTCCTCTTGAATCACTCTATCCATTAAAAAAAACCGCATCAAAATCCGTTGCGTAGTTTTAAAGATTTAAGCATACAGACAAACAAACAAACAAACAAACGAAAATAGCGACTTTATTTTATACTATGTAAGGATAAGATAAGGATACTACGGGACTAATCGCGCAATGAAAATACGGGAATAATTACAATATAAAAGGCAACAAGTTTTATATGTCCAGATATACAGGGTTATCCAGAACTGGTGTACTAAGCCGAAAGGAGGTGATTCGGACTATTATTATGAACTACTTTTAATATATGTGGCCAAACCGAAATTCGAGAAAAAAACCAATCGTGTCATACCTTTTGTCGAGTCCAAGTTGCAGTTTTGTATGGAACAGCTGATTTTTAGTTCACGAAATCCGCAGCTGGACCCATATTCATATTATTTTATTGGTATCAAAATACAAGATACAAGTCAGTCCAAACCAATTACAATTGTAGTTATAATTATAATATCCTTAAAATTTCAGCTTAGCTAAAGCAAAGCATAATTATCTTAAAATTACAATAACTTAAAATAGCTGTTGTTAAATTAATTAAATTGTATATTTAAATAAATGATTAAATATTAAATCGTAAAAACAAAATGATAATCATTTAATATAAATCTGAACAATGCTACAATATCAAAACTAAAAATGACAAAAATTGCATAGTTAATAAATTAACAAATATGAATTTGTAACAAAATATAGTAAACATAGTAAACTTTGTTCATAATAACGAACGTGTAGGTAGGTACACCTCTGAAACTTCCTTCACTTTGTAAAACAAAACCTTGTAAAGAGGTATCGTGTATCCACCAGTAGACGTCACGTGACAGAAATGATGATGATGAATTGAGAAACCTTTCATTTTGACTGACCTACAAAAAGAAAGGGATTTGCGATTTGTGTATGTTCTGATTACTTCACATATTCGATTTTTCTGAGCCAATTCTCAAGTTTATTTTACAATTTTTCAATTTCAAAAGTTCTTTATTTACACACAATTAATTTAATAAATACAATACCAGTGTTAATTCCATCCTAGTACTATAAAAACTTAACATAATGATTGTTCTGCAAACACTTGGCTTATACAAAACTTAAAACATAAATGTAAATATTAAAAAAAAAAAGGCGTCTGATAAAATTAAAGAGGATAAGTAACATTTTGATTTGCTATTGCAAGCTTTTAGGAGAAGCATTACATTTAAAAATAAATTACGAACAGTTTAGTTTATTTTACAAGTTTTTGTTTAACTTGCAATGTATGTATGTAAATAATATATTTTTTTGGGTCAAACCATGCAACGCAATTTCGAAGCAGATATTGAAGCTATCTGTTATTTATTACGTACCTAAATCTCTTGAAAGATTTTATACCCCAAAAATTGTGTAATATTCAAAATTATAAGTAGGTTGAATTCATTTTAAAGTTTAGATTCTTCTTTTTGGACTATTTAATTTAAATAAAAGCTATTTAAACTTTGTTTATTGTCTGTTGAAGAATTATGTGCGTGTTTTCCTTAAAAAAAGTTATGTGGGATATCTTAAGTTAGGTATTTGGTAGAATTTTCAGTATGTATATTGCAGCGCCTACAGAAATCGATTAGTTAAATAGCTATTTTTGTTCGCAGCTTTTGGCTTGAGGTCAATTGTGTAAAGTTGGCTATATATAAAGGTTTTTTCAAAAAAAATTTTTCGAAAGAAAATTAAAATCAATATACTTCGCCTCTATGTGTAAAAAATAATGTAGCTTTCTAATTCGATAAAAAATATTCAGTATAAATGTTTTCGTTTGCCATGCGCTATCCCAAAAAACCGGAGCTTATGTACCTACCATATTTTGCTACAATTCAAAAGAATAAATCAGCCGGCAGCCTGAGCGTAGAGCGCGGGCGGGCGCGGGAAGGGCGCGGGCGGAGATGGTGCGCAGGACACACACACAAATACAATTGCATCACACCACACATAGAAGCTCCCTGTCTTGGGGGCATCGCGACATCAATAGGTTAGTTCAAATACCTACTTCTCAAATTCCTTGGCGCTCAGCTACTCTCTTAAATGCTTTTACACCCTTCTCCTCGCGACCCCGGCGGCGGCGGCGCACGCGTCGTAAGGGGCGGGGGAGAGTGACGCAAACTGAATCAGTCAGAGCAGTGCAGCGAAGCCAAGTGCACGAATGCCACGCTGTCGACCATGTCAAAGCCCGCCGCATCTAGTTCGTCCGGTCAAGTGCCATTAAATTTTATTAAAATGAATGGTGGGACTATTTTGCTACGTAGTGGATATATACGAGTACATAAGGCTAATTATATTTGGAAAATTATTTCTTAAAGTTCAAATTAACATTAGAATTAAGAACTGATAATTGTTTTAATATGTGATGTATTACTGTGATACATGCATATACACATTAAGGCTGATTAAGTTTGGAAAATTATTTCTTAAAGTTCAAATTAAAATTAGAATTAAGAACTGATAATTGTTGTAAAATGTGATGTATTACTGTGAAACATGCATATACATATTAAGGCTGATTAAATTTGGAAAATTGTTTCTTAAAGTTCAAATTAACATTAGAATTAAGAACTGATAATTGTTGAAAAATGTGATGTATTACTGTGATACATGCATATACATATTAAGGCTGATTAAATTTGGAAAATTGTTTCTTAAAGTTCAAATTAAAATTAGAATTAAGAACTGATAATTGTTGTAAAATGTGATGTATTACTGTGAAACATGCATATACATATTAAGGCTGATTAAATTTGGAAAATTGTTTCTTAAAGTTCAAATTAACATTAGAATTAAGAACTGATAATTGTTGAAAAATGTGATGTATTACTGTGATACATGCATATACATATTAAGGCTGATTAAATTTGGAAAATTGTTTCTTAAAGTTCAAATTAAAATTAGAATTAAGAACTGTTAATTGTTGTAAAATGTGATGTATTACTGTGATACATGCATATACATATTAAGGCTGATTAAATTTGGAAAATTGTTTCTTAAAGTTCAAATTAAAATTAGAATTAAGAACTGTTAATTGTTGTAAAATGTGATGTATTACTGTGATACATGCATATACATATTAAGGCTGATTAAATTTGGAAAATTGTTTCTTAAAGTTCAAATTAACATTAGAATTAAGAACTGATAATTGTTGAAAAATGTGATGTATTAATGTGATACATGCATATACATATTAAGGCTGATTAAATTTGGAAAATTGTTTCTTAAAGTTCAAATTAAAATTAGAATTAAGAACTGTTAATTGTTGTAAAATGTGATGTATTACTGTGATACATGCATATACATATTAAGGCTGATTAAATTTGGAAAATTGTTTCTTAAAGTTCAAATTAACATTAGAATTAAGAACTGATAATTGTTGAAAAATGTGATGATTTACCATGATACATGCATATACATAAGGCTAATTATATTTAGAAAATTGTAAAGTTCAAATTAACATTAGAATTAAGAACTGATATTTGTTGTAAAATGTGATGATTTACTGTGATACATGCATTTACTTAAGGCTGATTATATTTAGAAAATTGTTAAATAAAATAAATATATAAAATTAAAAATCCTTTTATTTCTCATCATTCCATTAAATAGTACAATTCATTTAGGTATAAATAATATTAATTTGTCTTTTATTTCCATTACATTTATAAAATAGCTAAATACTCATGGTTATGTTCAATATTATTGCATTTTTACATTTGTCAATTGGAGTTATTAATAGTAATCAGTACTTTAGTCAGCACTATAATGGAAAATTGTTACTAAGAATAAAACCTTAAAATGAGGATTACCAGCAATATGACGAATGCTGATAAAAGTTTTACATCCGTAATTAAGTAAGTGTATTAGTCAATGTTGTTATTATGTTGATTTTTAGGGTTCCGTACCCAAAGGGAAAAACGGGACGGACTTCGATGTCCGTCTGTCTGTCTGTCACCGGGCTGTATCTCATGAACCATGATAGCTAGGCAGCTGAAATGTTCACAGATGATGTATTTTTGTTTCCGCTATAACAAAAAGACTAAAAAGAAAATAAAATTAACATTTAAGGGGGGCTCCCGTACAACAAACCTGATTTTTCAGACGTTTTTCGCTCTATATTAATAATGGTACCTGGTAGATGCTTTAAATTTTCACAGAATATTTAGTTTTATATTCACTTCAATATTAAATAATAAAATTAAATAAATATTTAAGGGGGGCTCACATTCAGTACGGAACCCTCCGTGCGCGAGTCTGACTCGTACTTGGCCGATTATTTTTTTGTAATTATAAATTAAAAAAACTGATTTAATTATTCTTTTCATTAAATCCTGTAGCAGTGAAACTGGTTAGGAAAATACTAGTAACACCCGCATTTGTTTGTGGCTTATCCGCAAAAACACCTTTACTGATGTTCATGCAATAATTTATATGACAGTGGCATCTGTCCTTTAAATTATTGCAATGAACATCAGTAATACAAGTACTTGATCTTGTAATAGCCATATTATGAGTGTTATAATTCTAGATTTGGACCTGAATTACGGCATTGATAAAGCCAATAAGCTTAGATATTATGGGTCCTTCCGGATGGACCAACTTGATAGTCTAACTGATTTGTCCAACAGGAAAAAAGTCTGCGTGTTCAAATTGCTAGACTCTAGAGCTTTTTTCTGAATAACGTGTGTCATTACGAAGTCATCACGTACAGTTATAAATAAATTAGGTTGTCAACACAGTTGTCAATTATGTCATATTTTCACGATTATTTCAGTTGCACAGAAATATTTTTAAAATGGATTATAAATTAATTACTCGAAAAGGATGAACAGTATTATTGCACGATGGGCGGCAATATTACAAACTCCGTAATTATAAAAATGGAAATTCATTTTGGACATGCAGCCACTTAAAAAAGAGAAGTGTCGTGGCTCCATAACTCTGGACGTGAGCAAAGATTAGTTTCGTTTTCGTTTCAGTTTCGAGATTGGCCAAAAATGCATTTTCATACCACCTGCCTGAAAATGAGCAATTTTATTTAATGTCATACAATCTCAACGTAAAACAAAACATACTAAACTAACATTTTTTTCAACTAAACTAACATTTTTTTTTCGCGAATAGTATTACATGTTGTTATATTCATTTGAAGCTATGTCGTTTTATAGGATTAATGGAGGTAGCCTAATGTTTTTTTCTTAATTCTGATAAATATATATTATTATATACATACATATAATAAGTTATGTTGCGTTGTAATAAATAATGATGTTTACTTGAATGGTTTTTAGGTCATGTTAAGTAAATAGGAATGGAAGTGTTTAAAGGAATCCAGGAAAGCGCGCTCATTTGATCCAATGGAAGATATGGCTCGCTCGTTTATCGTATGGGTTTTTGTATTGTATGTACGTATTCAGTTAGACTATCAAATTTGACCATCCAGAAGAACCCGTTTTTGTATAGTATGCATACATAGGTACGTTAGATATAACTAGTTTCGTTTCGAATTATTTCGATTGACTATTGTCTTATTGACTGTACTATTTGTCACAAAAGCGAATTTGACCACGCGGATTTTTTTCCTGTTGGATAAATCAGTTAGACTATCGAGTTTGACCATCAGGAAGGACCCGATATTATGAAGACTTCCAACCTTATATTCTCTTTTCAATACATATAATTTGAAATTTAATGGCGGTTGTGAAGTTAGCTACAAATTCCTACTCCTCATTGCTGTATGCAAATTATTGCATTTACTGACATGTGAGTTTGCTACTGCTTTGCGACTCGTCTCTAGATTTGAATCGGCTTATAATTTAATTTTTAACGTGTTTTAAATAACGTAAAAAAAAAAAATAATGGGTAATTTTTGGTAATAAAATTTTGTTTTCAAAATTCTTTAATTTTACATGTTAGAATGAAGGAATAAAATATGAATAGCGTAGTATTTTATTATGTTAGCTCAGCGTTTTTTTAACCTTTTTCAGTTCGAGGACCCCTAGAAAATTAAGTACTGTTTCAGGGACCCCCTTAATACTAGTAGTTCTCCGAACAGTAGACCTCACATCTGTTTAAATGAATCTTCAAAATTCTAAACTATATCTCGCTCTTGACTGATTTCGTTCATACTCACAAATCTTGTGTGTTGTGACGTGAGTGAAACCATCGAGATCCAGACAATCACTCATTTATTTGCATGTACCTTACACTATACATATATATGATTTAGAACTACCCTACATTATAATACTACATCTTCCCCCAAATAATTAGGTTTAATGAAACCTATATCCCCTTAATTAAATTAACATAAAATACCTTAACTAATTATACCTAAGTAAGTTATATAATTTTAAACATCCCTAGGCAGATTAAGACGTTAAGAAAATACTATAAAGAACAAAAATTAGTACCTAATATAATAATAAAAATACCCTTCTTTCCAAAATTAACAGCTTATGGACTAAAGTCCATTAATTAAGTATTTGATAGGTATTACGATTTTGTTTTACATGTGTAAAGTTTTAGCTAAATTTTACTTATATTACTAAGTAGTTAGTACCTAACCTGGTAGTTACATATAATCGCATTATCAAAGATCAGTATCCATTAAATAAGAAAGACAGTAAATTTGTATTGAACGAATGGTAAACTAGTTATTGAAACTTTTACATTTTCTTAGAAGAAAAATAATTAAGTATGTTAGGAAAGTATTAATGGTAACATGAACCTGTAATGTTTTTTAATATAAATTACTAGTTGAATATGAAAGTTTCGCGTACCTATATCCAGAGACCTGAGTATTAATATTTATTGAGCATTTTTTTACGCGCTATCTCAGCCGCCGGTCTATGCGATCGTTTCGATTCGGGTCCGGGAGTAGCGGGGGCGCGAGGGGCGCGGGACGCGCTCGGCGCCGGGGCTTCGGCCGCCGCCTGCTCCACGCCGCGAGCGTCATCATCATCAACTTGATGTTCGTCCTCGCTTTTGGAACTCGCCCAATGTTCATCTTCGCTATTCGGCGTAGAAATCGATGTCGTTGTTTCATTGGGACTTGGAGTTTCAAGCTTTATCAAATGACGTCGGTTTCGCCTATAGCGTCTGCCTGAGTCATCTGCCACGAAATAAGAGCGCGGTTGAGGGGCGCGTGCCACAACTCGCGCGCGTTTCCTTCGTCCTTCATCTGCTATGAGCACGGACTGTCCCGGTTGGAACTCCGATAGCTGTTTTGACTTTTTATCGTAGTCGACTTTGGAGGCCTGTCGCCTGGCCATTATATTAGCGTAGTCCAGATCATTATCACTCTCTCTCGTGTTCAGTTTGTGGACATGCACGGGTAGCCTAGTGTTGAGTCTGCGGCCCATCAGTAGTTCGGCGGGCGACCCGACACCGACATCACGAGGCGTGGCCCGGTGGTTCAGCAGACCCAGATAAAAATCACTGCCTGATGCAATCGACTTGATAAGTATGTTTTTCACGGTTCGAACACTTCTCTCACTGAGTCCATTTGACTGTGGATAATTAGGCGAAGTGGTAGTGTGGCGAAATCCCCACTGCCGACAGAAATCCGTGAAAACCTTGGAGGAATAGGCCGGCCCATTATCAGAAATTAATTCCTGAGGGACGCCATGCCTCGCGAATTGATCTTTCATTGCGGCGATCACCGCTTTCGAGCCGATGTTGGTGAGCGGACTGACTTCTATAAAATTAGAAAAATAATCTACCAAAATGAGAAAGTATTTTCCAGCGTGCTGGAAAATATCCGATCCTAGCTTGACCCAGGGTAAGCTCGGTACGGGGTGGGGGAGAAGCGGCTCTCGTGTGGGGCGCGGCGCGCGCTCGGCGCACGCGGCGCAGCGGCGCACCATCGCCTCGACGTCGCGCGACATGCTCGGCCAGGACGACCTCGCGCGCGTGCCGCTTGCATCGGTCTATGCCCATGTGCCCGTCGTGTACACGGCTTAACGTTTCCGAACGGATCGCTCGCGGTATATAGACAATCAATCAAAAAACATGATTGAGCTTCTACTTCTTCTTCAATCTTTCCCGTCACCGCGTCTGGCAACGGAGCCCTAGAGAGCGCGTCGGCTACGAATAGGTATTTACCTGGCTTATAAACGACATTAAATTCATATCGTTGAATGCGTAACATCATACGCTGGAGCCTCGCAGGAATTGAATCGAGCGATTTCTGAAAAAGTGCCTCGAGTGGTTTGTGATCCGTTTCCACCGTAACATCACTTCGGCCGTAAACATACTGGTGGAAACGTTCTAACGCGAAAACAATAGCTAGAAGCTCTTTCTCTATTTGTGCGTACCTACCTTGGGTGTCGGTTAGCGTGGCGGAGGCGAATTCTACCGGGCGTTGCCCCTGGAGCAACACGGCACCGAGGGCTCGCGAGCTGGCATCCACTGAGACCAGCACAGGCTCGCGCACGGAGTACAGCGCCAGCACGGGCGCGCTGCACACAGCGCGCTTTAGCGCGCGCACTGCCTCGCTGTGCGATTGGTCCCACACCCACGCGCTGTCTTTCTTTAATAACCCACGTAAGGGCGTCGCTGTATCTGAATAATTCAGTATAAACTTCGATAGGTAATTTATCATACCTAAAAACCGCTCTAATGACGGCTTGTCTTTGGGATCGGGCATGTCCTCGATCGCCTTTATTTTGTTTCTGTCGATTGACATGCCTCGTTTGCTGAAAGTATGTCCTAGATAACTAACCTCAGCGACCTGGAACTCGCACTTTTCTTCATTGAATTTGATGCCGACCTTGCGCGCCCTGTCTAACAATTTCCTAAGTCTCTCGTCGTGCTGGGCTTTGTCGGATCCCCAAACGATTATATCGTCGATGAAGGAATCGACCCCGTCCAAATCTTCCAGTAACTGGCGGACTTTGGAGTGGAAAACCTCTGAAGCGCAATTGATTCCATACGGCAACCGTAAAAATTGATATCGACCAAACGGAGTTCCAAAAGTACAAAGGTCAGCGCTGACGTCATCCAACTGGACCATCCAAAACCCGGAGCGGGCGTCTAACTTGCTGAACACGGTGGCGCCCTCTAGCTGCGTGGCGATCTCGGTAAGCGTCGGCAGCGGATAATGCGCTCGACGCACCGCGCGGTTCAGCGGCCGCGGGTCGAGACACACCCTGATACTTCCATCTTTTTTCGGTGCCACCACGATGGCGTTCACCCACGGCGTGGGGTGCGACACTTTTCTCACAACCCCCATTTTCTCCATACGACATAACTCGTGCAGCAACTTATCGCGAACTCCCATCGGAATTTTTCTAACCGGACAGACTGACGGCTGGATATTCTTATCGATAACAATACTATATTTACCAGGCAATTTCCCGAGACCTCGAAATAAATTTTTGTACATATCTATACTCAGTGAAAATATGCGTTGTATCATTCCCATTTTTTCGCACGCAAACTTTCCTAACACATTTTGACAATCAAAATCAGCTATCACAAAACGCAATTTATATGCCACATTCTTATAAACCCATTCGATATCGGTAGAACCAACTATAGGTATATATGTAGCTACCGCAGAATGACTGTGCCCTCGTACTATCGGAATTCAAATTTTGCACAGAAAGCCCGAGCCGAACAAATGTTTTGAAGGACATAACATTTAAATCAGAACCAGAATCTAATTTGAATAACTCTTTCTTTCCGTTAAGCGATAACATTAAAGTCTCATACCATTTAGAGTCCTTACTGTCTCGTTCTTGCGATATCGTAGAAATAAAATACAGCTCGTCATCCTCACTGCCGCCGTCGCGATACCCGACACAGTCATCGTCAACACCTATTTCAAAAACGCGACGCTTAAGCTTCGGGCACATATTTTTGAAATGCCCACGTTCATTACACCAAAAACACATATGTAAGAGACCACTCCTACACAGCTCTAGTCATATGCTCTTATAGCTCGGCGGCGGTGAGGTATTTCTATCCGGGGGTGCTTAAAGAAACACGTAGTTATGTTGCATTGGGTTTAATGCCTCCAATGACATAAAATAGCACAGATAGATAGTAATAATAATTGCGCGCGCGCCGGTGTCGCGAGGTAGGGACTCACTGGGCGACTACCTGCGAGCGGACAGGGTGCGTAGAAGGAGCTATGCGGGGGTGCGGACGCGGGACGCGGGCGGCGAAGGCATGCTCGCCATCCCTTTAGCAGATTTCCAAGAATTTGCCCGCCGCGTGTTTTATTCGTACCGTTACATCCTCCCCCTCTAGTTCGAACATAGCGCCCTCGCGTTCGGGCTAGGACAACTAAGTTTGCGCGGCCGACCACGACGTCTTTTCTCTCTCATAGGTTAAGTAACAGAACCGGTGTACGAGGCGGATTGCGAGACGTGACGTTTGCTACCAAACTCACCTGTCGTCGGATATGCTAGCTCGTACGACTTTGGGCTTGCAATCTTCGCCACCTTGTCTAGACCGTCCTTTCGTAGCAGGAATTTCGCGGTCTGTCCTCGTGTCCTAAGAGGATTGTGGTCTCCTGCGTAATAATATCGGGCCAAACATTGTTTACTTACCGCTAAGTGCTCAGGGCGTAACTGCGCCATCTGGTGAACATTGTTTGCTTCGAGAGACCTTGTACTTACCTTGAATCCGAAGGCGGAGGCCGGAGCCGGAACTGGGGACCGGGGCGATGCAGCAGTCTGCTGAGCTCCCTGATACCTCGCACAGCTCTTCGCGTCTCGGCAGCTTTCGTCAGTCCGCGCTTAAGGGCGACTTGGCGAGCTGTTTCGTTAGGCCTAGGTCTGCATCGATTCATCAAGTCATTGGGGAGGACGTAGCTGCCGTTTGACTGGCCTCTCCCCCTAGAGTCAACGTCGTCACCGGGGAGGACGTAGCCGCTCTTTGATGGGCCTCTCCCCCTAGAGTTAACGTCAGTTGTATTTCGTGGGCTCTCAGCGTCAATGCGCATCAATTCTGCATCGACGCTGGGTGGTAAAGCTGATGGAAGGGCTACGACTTCACGAATGGGAACTTCGCGTGACGTGCGTTAGCAAAACACCAGGTACCTTGTGGAAGGTCAAGTACAATACCTGCGCGCACGATGAAGTCCGTTCCAAGGAGGGTCTTGTTGCCAGCTCCTGGTAACACTACGAACGTGGACTGTATGCTGCGTCCCCCCAACATTACCGTAGTATTGCAAGTAAGTATATTCCTTACCTGTTGCGCACCGTCGGCGAGTGTCACCGTACGGCGTTCCTCTACGAACTTCGCACCGCTGGCCTTAAGTATCGCGTAGAGGCTGCGCAGATTTTGACGTTATTAAATTGGATGGTCCTAAACTCGCTTTTGGTACGACACGTCTCGCATCTCGATCGTACCGTGCCGAGCTTACCACATCCGTAGCATGACATTGTCGCGCTAGTTGGCTCGGTGCGGTCGGTTTTTTTACTCGCTCCGGTTTTATCTACGGACCTACACTCTGCCACCACATGGCCGAAACGACGGCACGCCGTGCAACGCGGGCGGATACGTTTCGCCATGGCGTTCGGCGGAGGATCGTTACTAGGACGCGGGTCGGTACTACACATGTTCGAACAAGAGGGCGAGTGCGCTAAAGTACGGGTATCGATGCACGTAGCGTTCAAATTAGCGGTGTAACAATTCGCTTCGCTATCGGGAGGGCTAGAATTGTTACGCGTCGCCGCCGCGGGTGCGTTCGATATATTAGCGGAATTTACATCGCACATAGCTTCTTCCACATACCTTGCTCGCTCTAACAGCTGGTCCGGGTCCGACACGGAATCGCGTGGCAGCCTTTTCCGGGTCTTTTGATTTAGCAGTCCATAGATTATGTCCGTCTGTAGCACTGACGGTAACTTATACGGAAGTTCCGTTATCTTAGCACGCACTGCACATATGAACGCTTCGGCGCGGTCGTCAGCACTTTGTTCGTTTGCAAAAATGTCTCTGAACACTTTGTGGGCCGGGCGCGGGGCGCCGTACATCGCACGTAGTCGGCGGAGGGCGTCTTCCCACGATGTCACGGACGATTTTATACTTCGCCAAAACACGGCGGCCTGGTTGGTGAAGAGCATTGCCAGGCCCCGGAGGGCGTGCTCGTCACTTATCGAGGTGCACTCCTTGTAGACGGTGATAGCGTCAATGAAGGCCTCGAACTCATCAGCGGAACGGGATACGCCATCAAATCGCCATAGCAGTTTTAGCGGGACATCTATTGCCATCACAATTATAACCAGCACACGCGAAACACGGTTTCCTCGCCGATGTAGAAGCAGCCGGGGCTGCTACCCGGTGCGGCGGGGCGCGCCACGCCGCCTGCGCGGCCGTCCGGCGCCGGCGCCGCCGCCCGCGCCGGCTGAGCTCGCGCCGGCGCGTGACCCGCCGCGCCAGCCTCGCACGTTCATCGCGTCCACCGCCACATTTGATGCTCCAGCACCTTCGTTTCCAGTCTTGCAACCCTCTATCTCTCGTTGTTCTTCCGTCGACATCTCGCTAGCTTGACAAATCTTCACCGCCTTGGCCAACGTCAAATCGTCGGCACGAAGTAGTCGATCACGCAGCTTGCCGTCGCGTACTCCACAAACAATTCTGTCTCGTACTAAGCCTTCTTCGAGGTGTTCGAACTCGCAGTATTGCGTTAGCAATTTAAGAACAGTCACATAATCGTCTATTGACTCGCCGCTCTCCTGATTTCGTGTAAAAAATTTAAAACGGGCCATAGTCGTATTTTGCTTAGTTTCAAAGTGCTCGTTATACTTTTTAACGAGCGTATCTAAACAATCTTTGTTTTCGTCCTTGGTAAATTTGAAGGTCGTATACACATCATAGCCCTCTGGTCCAATTAAATTGATTAGTAGACTGGCTTGCACATCTTTAGGCTCTTTATAAACGCCGGACGCCTTCAGAAACACACAAAATTGTTTGTGCCATTTCCGCCATGATTCCGCACGACACGCCGGCCCGCCTTCCAGACATAATTCCGCTGGCGACCGCGCGTGTTCCATTATCACAAAACCAACGGTAAATACTTCGCGAACTAATTACTTCTGCTGACACTTTCTAACACCGCTAATGTTCATCTAACAATTAAAAACCGCTGTCACCATGTTGTGACGTGAGTGAAACCATCGAGATCCAGACAATCACTCATTTATTTGCATGTACCTTACACTATACATATATATGATTTAGAACTACCCTAAATTATAATACTACATTGTGTAGATCGCGAGCGGTACAAGGGCTCAGGGGATTGATTGCGAAACTTGCTTGCAGTTATTTACTAATTCAAATGTTCACCGATAAATTGGCGGACCCCCATACATATACTCGGGGACTCCCAGGGGTCCGCGGACCACAGGTTAGGAAACGCTGTGTTAGCTCATTTATAAATCCGATTGCCTAGATATCATGCATAGCTCATAGCTATGTGAATGTACTCTATATGCTCCAGATTTTAAACTATTTTATTAAAGATCACGTTTTTTTTTGTGAAGAATTACCTAGTAGGTACATTTAAAGCTTTAATTCAAGGTTAAAATATTTAAGAAAAAAAGTCACTGTCGCTCCGCTTGTAGCCCGGGAGGTAAGTACAAAAAATGCAAGCAGGCACTTTCTAATATGTAGCTGAATTTTTGGTATTACACTATGATGGTGGTGTAGGTACATTAATACTCCGGAGTCAGTCAGCTGGTCCCTGGTTCCTTTCTAATACACCAATTTTCTGCTTTTAGAAGTAGTTACTTATTTATTTATTTAAAAATCAAAACAACAAGGGTAGTACCCCTACCAAACGCTAAGGAACCTAGCTGAATGACTCCAGGGTTTTGTAGTACACCACCATAATAACGTAATAAGTACCAAAAATTAAATTTTAGAGAGTACTTGTCTTTTTTGCGCTTACCTCCGCTGCTCTGCGCTTGCTCCGCTTGTAGCCCACAAGCAGAGCGACAGCGAGGCGACGCGAGGAATGACGAGGCGAGACGAGCGCGCCGTACAACACTCTCGTGCTTGCGTTCCCTCGTGTCGCCTCGTCGAGAGTGTGGCCGCACCATTACGCTTACGATACGACTACACTACGCCTACGTGTGCGAAGGAGGTAAGACCACTAGAATTCGCTGTATGCAAGCCACTTCCAAACTTCTTATTGGAAATCCATAGGAGGGGCCTATGCTTTAGGCACCATACGGCTGATGTGGATGATGATTATTTTAGCTTGATAAATATAATAGCATAGTGTCCAAACTAACGGGTATTATTCGTAAACCTTAATATATATTTATTTAATCCTTAATATGTATTATAAATCCGAAAATATGTTTGTTGTTTTGTTTGTTACTTTTTTTACACGCTGCAACGGAGAGACCGGAGTCGATGAGAGTGAAACGCCTAATAGATCCAGGCTGTCGGTTGCCGGAAAGGAGAACCTTGCAATAAACGGCTATAATTGCCGAAAAAATATTTATAGCTAATTTCGGCTGCCATCTAGTAAAATTCCTATGATTGGCACCTTAGTTATCTACCTAGAAGCATAGGGTAGATTCATGTTTAAATTATTATGGCTAGATAAACATTGTGCAAGGTGAAGTTCAGTGGTTTCGAGACAAACATGTCAATTTGCCATAGGGACGGTGTTTGAAATGACATGGCATTATTGCTATGACTATAAAGTTCAAAATAAAAGCCCTGCCTAGGAGACGTTTGAAGTTTGTCCACCATCTTTGTGAAATCAAATTTGACATTTGATCAGCAGTTCAAGTGTCATTTGTGTCTAGATCAATTAGCAGTTTCTATAGATTTTCGACGCCATGTTTGTGGAATCATGCATCACAACTTTTTTACTTTATGTCACTTCTACTGTTTTTCCTTATTCTGAGCAATTTGCCAACTCGATTATGGGAAGGGATAGCGCCACGTCAAGTCGAGCTTCGATGCACAAGACAACGACATGTCTACAGAATATGTAAATATTAATTTTGTGTAAATCAAGGATAAAATAATTATTGTAATAGGTTTATTTTAAAGTGTAACGGTTTTTACTTTCTTAAAATCTTTATAAATAGAAGATTAAAATAAAAATAATCGAACGCAGTCTTAGCAAACCAACTTTAAAATGTCACGCGGTTTGGCCAATCAGGATCGTTCGCGCCAATATGCCTACTGGTCGCCCGGCCGTGCATGATTCTGGAATTACGCTTCTTTGGGTGACGTGAGGTCACCTCACTTCCCTCACGCCTCACGCTCGCTTATGGCGTGGCCACATTATCGCCCTACGGCGAAGTTTTCGTCACTGGGGGCTCATTCATCTAATTCAAACGGTAGTAATTGGTTGTTCACGATTTGAACTACTACCTGAAGCTGGGCACACACGCTGCGATGATCGCATCTATTCATCAGATCAGTCCAGCGAGGTCCTAATATAGTTGCATTGCCAGTAGGTAGTTATTGAGGAATCAAAATGACACCCCTATTTTAATCGAAAAATATTGATTTAACAAAAAAAAAATTGGCATCAAAGTTGTAGAAAATCAAATTTTAAACAACTTTTGTTCCTTTAACTTCTGCTGAAAAATTGAAATAACACAAGTTATTGAAGAAATGAAATGGCACAACCGGCTATTTGAAATAAATATCGATCCTACAAAAAGTTAATGGGAACTAAAGTTGTAGAAAATCAAATTTCAAACAACTTTTGTTCCCATAACTTCTGCTGGAAAATTGAAATAACACAAGTTATTGAAGAAATAAAAAATATCGATCCTACAAAAAGTTAATAGGAACTAAAGTTGTAGAAAATCAAATTTCAAACAACTTTTGTTCCCATAACTTCTGCTGAAAAATTGAAATAACACAAGTTATTGAAGAAACAAAATGGTACAACCAACTATTTAAAAAAAATATCGATCCTTCAAAAAGTTGATGGGAATCAAAGTTGTAGAAAATCAAATTTTAAACAACTTTTGTTCCCATAACTTCTGCTGTAAAATTGAAATAATACAAGTTATTGAAGAAATGAAATGGTACAACCAACTATTTAAAAAATTATCGATCCTGCAAAAAGTTTATGGGAATCAAAGTTGTAGAAAATCAAATTTTAAACAACTTTTATTCCGATAATTTCTGCTGAAAAATTGAAATAACACAAGTTATTGAAGAAACAATATGGTACAACTAACTATTTAAAAAAAGATCGACCCTACAAAAAGTTGATGGGAACAAAAGTTGTTTGAAATTTGATTTTCTACAACTTTGATTCCCATCAACTTTTTGTAGAATCGATATTTTTTTAAATAGTTGGTTGTACCATTTCATTTCTTCAATAACTTGTGTTATTTCAATTTTTCAGCAGAAGTTAAAGGAACAAAAGTTGTTTAAAATTTGATTTTCTACAACTTTGATGCCAATTTTTTTTTGTTAAAAATCAATATTTTTCGATTAAAATAGGGGTGTCATTTTGATTCCTCAATAACTACCTACTGGCAATGCAACTATATTAGGACCTCGCTGGACTGATCTGATGAATAGATGCGATCATCGCAGCGTGTGTGCCCAGCTTCAGGTAGTAGTTCAAATCGTGAACAACCAATTACTACCGTTTGAATTAGATGAATGAGCCCCCAGTGACGAAAACTTCGCCGTAGGGCGATAATGTGGCCACGCCATTAAGCGAACACCTTACTTGGTATTCTCAACCTAAAATAATAACGACCCAGGCGAGTCGATCATAAGATGGAACATTGTTGTTACTGTACGTACCGTACGTGCGTGCATTCTTGTGCTCCGTGTATTATTGTGAATTCTGCGGGCTTGCGCCTCAGAACGTTTGAAAGTGGTGTAAATCCTGAAGAGTACTTTTACAGTGACCTAAGTAAAGTGTTCGTGTATTGAAAAGGAGTGACACTCAGATTTTATTCACGAATTAAATTATAAGACTTTGATTCCAACTTCTTTTCAAGAGGGTAGTTTTTGAACTTTTTTTCCCATGCTACCCGAAGCAAAGGAATTGAAGAACCGGTAAAATAATTAGTGGCTTCATCTATCGTTAAGTGGTAAAATCAGCTTGAAGTAAAATCGCTAAATTGCCGGGAGTTACCACTAGCGCCACCTAGTTTGATGTAGCTGGATATAACAAAGGGCGCCATCTACTGGACTTTTGCTGAAGTTTGTTACTACACTGTTTGCTAAATATACAATGCTTAAGTGCGGAGGGTGTGGAAAGTTTATGACGTTGCAAGAGGGCGTTAAATGCGGAAAATGCGCAGGACTATATCATCGAGCATGTGTGAATATCCCCGTTAAGGCAAGCTTGTTGGCAGGATGGTTATGCCCCACTTGTAAGTGCGCTCTGCCCCGTGACAATAAGCCATCCACTCCGGTTAAAGGGGTTGGAGCGCAATACACGGATGACGACCAGGGACAAGTCATAACATCACCTGATATACAGCTAGTGCAGCCTGAAATGCCTCGTGAAAATGTCATGGGGAAATTACTTACCGTTGTCGAAGAACTGAAGAAAGAAGTGCGGTATTTGAGCACCAATGGAAATCTGCTAAAAGAAGAGGTAACTCAGTTGAGGATCGAGTTGAAAGATAGCCGGGAAAGTATGATAAAGCTAGAGACGGAGGTAAAGGCCTTACATGATGAACTTCGCGAGAAGCGTGGTACGGGTAACACACCAATAAATAACCAGTATCAGGCGGGAAGCTCGGGGTTGCAGAAAGGCACAAAGTCGCAGAGTCAAGCCAGAGTGGCGTCATCTCACGTGTCTATTCAATATCCACCACTAGCTGGTAATGGAAACTTTGAAGATACCCCGGCTGATACCCAGAATCCTGCACAGCAGACTCTAAAGACTAGCGCTAATTCGGATATCGAGGGCGTGAGCTGGACGACGGTGGCTCGGCGAAAGCGAATAACAATCCGTGGAGCAGGGGAGTTAGACAACGAGTTGCGAGCTGTGGAAGGGCTTAAAAGGATACACTTGTGGTCTCTGAGCCCAGAAACAACGGCCGATAAAGTCACTAACTATATGGCAAAAAAAAATCCGGAGGGACAACAACACTATGCTGCCGAAAAGCTACAACTAAAACACAACAACTATGCTTCCTTTGTTGTGACGGTGCCGGAGGGCTCTTTTCAGTTCTTTATGGACGGTATGAATTGGCCTAAGAATGCAAGAGTAAATGAGTGGTTTCGTAAAAGAACCGATCGATGGAACTCTACGGAGCAGCGGAGAAAAAGTGAGAATGTCTCGGAACGTATATCCTGCACCCAGTAGAGTATTCAGACTCTACTATCAGAATGTTAGAGGCCTTCGCACGAAATTATCTCAATTTTCTGCAGCCATTTCTACAACAGATGCCGAATTATTTCTTATCACAGAAACATGGCTGGCGGCTGGAATAATGGATGAGGAAGTCATACCGAGAGGATACTCCATTCTTCGTAGAGATCGGCCTGGTACGGGAGTAGGAGGCGGTGCAGCGATTATTGTAAATTCAAAATATCAACTTCGAGAGATTCAACCACCTCGGGATGTAGATCAGATTGGATATGAACTAATTAGTGCAGGTGTATATTGCGGTTGTCATCTAATTGTTGTTGCTCTCTGTATGTATATACCTCCTCGGTCCCATGAGAATATTTATGCTAGAATGTTTGATTCGTTGGAAGCTGTATGTTCTCAGTATGATAATGTAATAGTATGCGGAGATTTTAATTTTAATTCTTGTGCAATGGAAGTACGGGCTAGATATGAACATCTTTTGTCATTTTGCGACTTAAAACAAGCTAATGCAGTAAAAAATAAGAAGGATCAGATCTTGGATCTAGTGCTAGTTAAATCAGGGCTACATGGCATTTCAGTGCAATGTGAGTTTGACTGGCAGAGGCATCCAGACGGCTATCATCCGCCATTAGCAATTGAGCTGCAGTTACAATCATATAGCGCTTATAGTAGTCCGGTAGAGTCGATACCCCCGGCTGTTAGTGAGACGCTATGGAATTTTAAAAAATGTAATTTCTTCGAGCTCTACCAGAGCATTAGTGATATTAAGTGGGACACTTTATACAATATAGAAGATCCGCAACATGCTGTTGAATATTACTACGAGACTCTTAATAAGTGTATAAATTATTATGTTCCAACAAGATCCTGTATAATTAAACAATCAAGGTATGTTTATCCAGAGTGGTACTCTGCCCGAACCATCAATCATATCAAAGAGAAATCTCAGTATCATCGGCGATATAAAGCAAATGCAACGCCAGAGAATCGTTCTTTGTTTATGGAATGGCGGGCAAGAGTAAAATTGAACCTCAAGGAAGACTTTGCCAACTACAAAAACCGCATGGAGGAGGATTTTAAGCGAGACCCCTCTACTTTCTGGGGTTATGTGGCCTCTAAGCGACCCAAAGGCAATGCTTCCAAAAAAGTTCACCATGACGGAAGGGTAATGACGGATGAAGAAGCTGCCAGTCAGTTTGCAGAATATTTTCGCTCTGTCTACGCGTTGCAAGCACCAAAACTGGATGTCAATGAAGCTTCAAAGAACGTTGACTGTGGAAGTGCCCGAATACACATTTCGACAATAACAGAGGAAGACGTGGAAAAGGCACTCAAGTCGTTGAAACCAAAGAGATCGGTGGGTTCTGATGGCATCCCTCCATATGTAGTGAAGGATTGCAGAGCAAAACTAATTAAGCCGATGCACCATGTGTTTCAACTTTGCTATGGAAAGGCGTTTTACCCGGAAGTTTGGAAACTTTCGCGTGTTGTCCCAGTACCGAAAGGCTCAGGATCTGATGTAAGCGATTTCAGACCTATAGCGGTGTTGTCGGTATTCGGTAAATTATTTGAATCCATCCTACAGTGTCAAATAAGTAAACAAGTAGAGAATCAATTGACAGATGCCCAGCACGGTTTTAGAGCCCGTCGTTCAACAACGACGAATTTGTTATCATTTTGGTCCTACACGGCGGAGGCTATAGATGCTGGTGTGCAGGTAGACGCAGCGTATTTTGATTTTCGTAAAGCTTTTGACACTGTAGACAATGATGTCCTTTTAGAAAAATTCTCTAAAGCTGGATGCACGCCGCACTTACTGCGCTTTTTTTCTGAGTATTTACGTAATCACCGACAGTATGTAAATTATAAAGGCTATGTTTCTGAACCATACTATACGTACTCAGGAATAAGTCAAGGTAGTAATTTGGGCCCTTTAGAGTTTTTATTTATGATAAATGATTTGCCGGATATCGTCAGCACCGCTTGTTGTTTATTGTTTGCAGATGACCTGAAACTATTCATGAGGATACGGGACGTTAGCGATAGTGTTCTCTTTCAGAAGGATATAGATAGAGTTCTCCGATGGAGTGAACGTAACAAGCTCTATTTCAATGAGAAAAAATGCTCAATCGTTACTTTCACCAAGGCTAAGGACCCACTGTGGGTGCGTTACAGTCTCGGGGATATTACGATACCAAGAACTGACACAGTTAAAGATCTCGGGGTTCTATTCAGTAGCGACTTGACCTTTAGTTTGCACATACAAAAGATTTGTGCTCAAGCGTTTCGTACCCTGGGATTCGTTATGCGTCAAGCACGTCCGTTGGAAAGTATCTCAGCGATTAAGGCCCTCTACAATGCATTTGTTCGAAGCAAAATGGAATCTAATGCCATCATATGGAATCCATACGAGAACAAATACGTTGAGATGGTGGAGAAACTACAAAGGAAATTTTTGAGATGGCTCTACCATAAGCGATATGGGTATTATGTCGGATATCCTTACTTGTACCCAAGTGAGTTTGTCATGGGGATGTTGGACTATGATACCCTTGAGTTAAGGCGAACGCTCTCCTTGATTCTGTACGTGTGGCGCATTATAACCGGCCGTATGTACGTACCGTCGGTACTCGAAAGGTTGACGTTGACTGTCCCGCTAAAGTATATGGCAGCGCGTCCGCATGGTCTGTTTCGAGTGCCGTGGTGCAGAACCGAGTTCGGTAGGTTAGCACCAGTGCCTAGAGCGCTGGCTACGCTTAATGCTCTACTGAAACGAAACTCAGATCTAGATATATTTAATTGCACTGAAGCTGATGTTCGCAGAACGACAATTGATCTTTATGGTAGGGTTAAGCATCTCATTCTTAAACCACCACAATGAGTTCTTGTTGCTCTATTTTTATTGTATATGTATTCATTTATTACTTGTTTGGTGATTATTAATATTGGTACCACAACTTTTTTATGTTAAATTATTTTTAAAGTAGTTTATATAGTTTAAATCTTATATTTTATAATATCTTAAGTTGTAATGTAATATAGGCGGGCGCATTGGGGCCGACCTGTAATGCCCACCTATTAATGTTGTAAATAAAATAAAATAAAATAAAAATAAAATAAGTGACCAATGGTCGCCGAGGGAGATTTAATGGGTGCGCCACACGTCGTACTACTTCGAAATCGGTATTACCGGTTTTTTAATAACTTTGTTTTCTTTAGGTTTTGACTTGATATTTTTATAAATACTCATCAATTATAAACTTAAAATACATACGCCACATAATTTGTATTATGTTGTTGCCTTAATCTACGAAAAATCTTATTATCTTAATATTGGCAAATAAACGTAGACGCAACATGCCAAAAATGGCAACCGTATTAAAAAAAATACTTTTACTATTCGATTTCGTAAACAAACGAGTAATTTACACAATATTTCGAAGTTTTTTGCTGTTAATTTGACTTGAAACCGAAGTAAAATGTTTCAAAAGTTACATTGGAATCTTAAGATCCCACTAAATGCCCTAAAAGTATCAAGATAACACGGTGTTTGCTCGGCGCTCCACTTGTAACAAAAGTTATTTGGGTCAACTTGGATTCAAGTGTAGTTTTTGTGGCAAATATTTTCAACCCACTTCAATATGTTACTATGTGATTATATTTTAACAAAGAATAACTGCATAAGCTTTTACAACGCAGCTCACAACAGACGCTTGTATTTATATTATTCGAGATTGAAAACATTGACAGAAAATAATTTTCATCATGAGGTAAGTGCCTTTCTTATTGAATTTTTCTTCATGATAGGTACTCAATTTTACCTATTTCTCCCATTAGATTTATAATCACTACCATCCTGCAAGGGGTGGTGATAAGCGTTATTTTATTACCTAGGTACTTAGATTCTTATTAGATTACATATTAGATAAATTAATAATCTTATTTGATGAATGAATTATCCTATTAGATAAATTATTAATAATCACTGATTTGCTCTGGAATACCATCTCTTCTGTGTAACTTTTATGCATGTTTATTTACAAGTTATATTTTTATTTCTTATATTTTCAGCCACACTAGTGAGCGGTCTATGTATCCAACTGCAGCTCAAATAGATATTCTCCTCGACCAGCTAGAAAAAAATCCTGATCTAGCAAAAGGATATCAAAGAAATCAAAATGCAAGGCAAAGAGCTCAAGTTTTCTGGGAACAGGTCCAGCTGCAGCTCAATAGTGTCGGTGGTGGTGCAGTAAAAACTTCAAAGCAGTGGATGAAGTATTGGACAGATAAAAAAAGCGCAGCAAAAAAAAAAAGCTGCACAGCGAGCAGCCAACAGGCGCAGAACTGGCGGAGGGGTGGGTGTCGAAGTAGAATTATCAACATCAGAAGAGAGAATTGTGGCATTATTGGGTGGAGAAAGCTTTGCAACTGGGGACACTCATTTAGCAATACCACTTTTTCAAGATTCTGTTCAATCCAATATTCAAAATACCCAAACCAATAGTAACATAGCAATAGAATTACCAGAGATTGTTTTTCAACAAAACCCTAATGAAGAACTGTGTACCCCTGAGCTCATACCAAATTTATCACCCACCATACTTGAAATAAACAGTCAAGCTCCCCCAGCAGCCACTTCTGAACTACTACCACCAGCACCAGCCACTTCTGAACCACCACCAACAGCAATAAGACAAAGGCGTTCACCAACGACACCAGCACAATCACCACGACATCGTCGTAGTTTTCTCCCAAATTAAAGCATTATGTGTCATTAGACCAAATTAAAGCATTATGTGACAGTGACGACTTTTGGGTCATAATATTATGTCTAATGTCAAATAGCCATAGTTGATCAATAGAAAGTCTATAATAAAGTATTATCTGAAAAACAAGTCAGATATAGAACTATTATTGTAATTTTGTGCTGCATAGTATAAAATTAATTTGAATAATGCTATCAGTAATATTTTATGTACTAATTAGTTTTAAAAATTATTGTACAAAAAAGAATGCATATCTTCTTGTAAACAATATGAAATAGAAGATTTAAACAGAGATGTTTTTATTTATAAATATGATAATTTAGTATACCTATGTATGCTCAGTACAATTTGATCTGACAAAAAAAAACTGATTAAATAACTTTGTATGTTTTCTATGTATCGGGCATATGTGTCTGTGGCATCACAATATATCTCCTGTAGCCTGAAATAAATGAATTTTATTTTGTTTCCTTTACTAAGCAAAAATATATTTGTCTACCAATTTTTTTAAATAATTCTTTATATTAAGTGTTGTTTTACAAAATGCACTTACAGAGGTGTAAAGAATTATTCTGAACTGAAGTAATATGCTGATTAAGTAATGGTTAATTAATTAATGGTGATTCAGACCATTGTAATGAACTAATTATATCATGGAGCCAACCCGGATTGGAAGAAATAAAATCAGCTGTTTCATACTATTAGTCGATTTGGAGTTGCAGTTTTGTATGGAACAACAGATTTTATTCTCAAATTTTAAGTTGGCCCCATGGTAGAAGTTGTTCATAATGATCCTAATCACCCCATTGTGAAGTTAAAAAAGTATTGTAGTTACCTACTAAAATTATTTAAATATTTGTTATGGAATTGGTTAATGCATAGTAAGTACTTATTCATTATATTTTACAGACAGAAATTGCTTGGTTAAGGTTAGTACGGAGTGCATGTTCTGAGAATGTTTCCTAATCAATTTTCAGTTTCAACAGCCAACCATTATGTCTTATGGTAAAGTTTACATTACACAGTAGGTACCTTACTTACAGTTACCACTTTTAAGTCATAATATTGTTATGTCTAATGTCAAATAGCCATAGTTGACCAAAAGAAAGTCTAGAATAAAGTATTAATTGAAAAACATGCCAGATATAGAGCTATTATTTTAATATTGTGCTGCGTGGTATAAAATTGATTTGAATAATGTTATCAGTAAAACTCTATGTATTTAATAATTTTAGTGAAAATTATTGTACAAAAAAGAATGCACGTCTTCTTTTACCTAAACAATATGAAAAAGAAGATTTAAATGAAAACGTTTTTATTTATTACTCGTAATAAATAATGATAATTTAGTATTTGCATTCTTATTACAATTTGATCTGACAAAAAAAACTGATATTAACTTTGTATGTTTTGTATTGTTACGCAGTAAGCAGCGCGCGGTACGACGGCTAGTTGTTTACATCTAATCGCGAGATTTATGGTTTTATGACTCAGGCGGCACCGGCCTTTGTGTCGCGTCTATTGTTTGTTGTTTGTTAGATTTTTTGTGGTGTTTTTGTAATAATTAAGAACAATAGGGTTTCTCGAACTTTACACTTGTTTACTTTGTCAGTCACAATGGCACCGAATATTCTACAGATTTCTAGAGATCCCTTATTCCGATATAAATAGGGCGATGGTTTTCGTTCGTGGCAGTTATCGCGTTTATACCGGAGTGAAAACATCTCGTGTTCAAGTGCGGTACCAGTGATTGTAAAGTGAATAGTGGTGTGAATTTCAGTGCCAGTGTGAAGTGTTTGTGCGAACCAGTTGTGTCGTGTGTACTGTGATTTTGTGCAATAAAGTGCAAAGTGAACAATCGGCGTTTTAACTGATTATCCAAGAACCCATCTCGTAACATTTGGTGTCAGAAGGGTGGATAATTGAAAATGCCGGTAACACCATACGACGAAGAGACGCCGCGCACACGGAATCAGCGCCGACAGGAGGAAGCGCGCCGACAAGAGGAGCAGGAGCGCCGCCGGGAGGAGGTCGACCAACGACGCTTCGGAAACGATTCGCTGTTAATGGAAGCCAGCGAGTCCGAGGCAACCAACGACGACTCCAGGCACTCGGAAGCACCTACTGTGGCACCTGCAACGGCACCAGCGGTTCCTGCGGCATTTGATATGGCAGCATTGATGTCAATGATGCAGTCTATGACTCGCCAGCTGGAAGAAAAATTAGACCGCAACAAAGAAGACCAGGCTCGTCTACTGGAAGAACAGGCCCGCAGCAACAGAGAAGAACAGGCTCGCCAAAAAGAAGAGCTGCTTTCAAGCTTGCAAAAGACTTTGGGCAAGGAGATAAAAGAGGTCAAGGACACGGTCAAGCAGCTTGATACCAGCGTAAAGGAGCACGATACAAAGATGAAGGCGTATGAATCTCGCATCTTCGAGGCGGAAACACAAATCGCCGACGTGAGGAAAACGTTGAACGTCATCAAGTCTGGGAATGGAACCGCTGCATCTACAATCTTCACGCCAGCTTCACAGAAGATTAAAGTGACGCCTTTCGACGGGGCATCGTCATGGTCAGCCTACAAAATTCAATTCGACGCCGCCGTTCAGACTAATGGATGGGACAAGGTCCAAGCCAAGAACGCCCTCATAATGAGCCTTCGCGATGAAGCCCTGAGTATTCTTGATGCTGTGGGCAAGGAAGTGACCTACGATAAATTGATGGAAATGTTGGAGAGTCGCTACGGCGATGAGCACCTGGAGCGTGTGTACAGAGCGCAGTTAAAGAACAGGGTGCAACGTCGCAACGAAAGTCTTCAGCAGTGGGCTGTCGAAGTGGAGAAACTGTTCCGGAAGGCTTATCAGTCAGCACCGTTACCCAACGACGAGCATCTAGTGGAAGCGTTTTCTAACGGGATAGCAGACTTCGAAGTAAGAACTGCAGTGAAACTCGGGCATCACAAAACACTAAAGGAAGCTTTGGCCCAAGCCTTGGAAGTGGAAGCTGTACGAAATCCAGTGAGAGATGTTCAACACTTAAGGGAAGTTAAAGAAGCGTCACATCGTACGAGGTTTGGCCCAAGATGCTACAACTGTGAAGAGAGAGGCCATTTATGGCGGAGTTGCCCGAAGCCACGCCGAACAAGGGACGATCGACCACTACAGGAACAGACGAACCGTGAAACCACACAGCAGCAGGGAAACGAGTAAGCGCCAGGACCAAGGGGCGGGTGCTGGCCGGTCTGGAAAAGGCCCCAAAGATATTAGTCTCACAAGCTCACGATGGGAACAGCTTGATCATCAATGGTGCCATCAATGGAACTTCTTGCAAGCTGACATTGGATACAGGAGCTTCTCGCACTGTCATCAGTTCCCGACTGGCTAAGCGCTTTCTTCCGAACTTCGAAAGCTGCAAAACAGTTCAACTTCTGACAGCGACCGGTCAGCACATATCCGTCCGAGGAGAGAAGCTGGTGGAGTTAAAGTTGGGTGAGAAAACTTTCCAACACAAAGTCATTGTGGCTGATATAGTCGACGATTGCATTCTGGGTCTTGACTTTATGCGAGAACATCATTGCGAGATAGACGTCAACCAAGGAATCTTGAAGTGTGGAAGAGAAGAAATCGTCATGGAAGGCGCCACATCAGGAAAGGTTTATTGTCTGCAGAGAACAGTTCTTCCACCTAGATCGGAGACCATTGTGGCAGTTAGATTACCGCCGAAGTTGGGACATCAACGACGATGTGTGCTAATAGAACAGTCGGAAGGTGATCAACCATGGTTATTGGCCCGAACTCTGGTGAGGACTACTAATACCGCTGTGGTGCGTGTTCTCAACACAAGTAACGAGGAACAACTCATCAAAGGAGGAACCCCAATTGGTACTTGTGAAGAAGTAGACTGGATGCGCAGATGCCAAGAACAACCAAAGGAGAAATACAACTGTGCTGGGAGTTACACAGTGTCAACGCTATTGGAAGACTCCCGTAAAGACCTGACCGAAAGAGAACTTCTGATGGCAAAGAAGATGCTGCAGCGCTACACCGACATATTTGCTCTCGATGATGCTGTCAACGGGAAGACTGGATTAGTGAAGCACACAATAAATACAGGAAGCGTGTCACCGATTCGACAGCGGCCAAGAAGGATACCAGTGGCTCGAGAAAAAGAAGTTGAGTCAATGATCGAAGACATGGCACGCAATGGTGTGATAGAACCTTCATCCAGTCCGTGGTGCTCGCCAGTGGTTCTAGTGAAAAAGAAGGATGGCAGTATGCGGTTCTGCGTTGATTATCGACGACTCAACGACGTAACGAAGAAAGACAGCTATCCTTTGCCGAGGATTGATGACACGTTAGATACACTAACAGGTATGAAGTGGTTCACTACGCTGGACTTGAAGAGCGGATACTGGCAAGTGGAAATAGATCCTAAAGATAAAGAGAAGACCGCATTTTCGACGGGAAAAGGCCTGTGGCAATTCAACGTGATGCCGTTTGGATTATGCAACGCGCCCGCTACGTTCGAAAGACTAATGGAGTTAGTGCTCGCGGGACTGATTGGAGATGCATGCCTAGTCTATTTGGACGACATCATAATTGTGGGAAAAACCTTCGAAGACCATCTGCAAAACCTGGAACGAGTATTGACTAAGATTCGCGCAGCCAATCTCAAGCTGAGTCCGAAGAAATGTTCTTTCTTCAAGAGGCAAGTGAATTTCCTGGGACATGTGATTTCCGAAGCTGGCGTACAGACGGATCCAGGAAAAGTCAGTGCTGTCAAGGATTGGCCTGTGCCAAAAGACAAGACGGAAGTTAGAGCATTCTTGGGTTTATGCTCATACTACAGGAGATTCGTAAAGAACTTTGCTGACATAGCCAAGCCGTTGCATAGACTGACAGAGGAAAAACGACCCTTCCTCTGGGATGAAAATTGCGACGCAGCTTTTCAAGAGCTAAAGAAGCGACTTTGTAATACGCCTATTCTTGGCTTCCCGGACACAGAGAACGAGTTCGTCGTGGACACTGACGCCAGCAACACCGGCATTGGAGGAGTACTGTCACAAAGGAAAGGAGACCAAGAAGTGGTGATTGCGTATTTCAGCAAATCCTTGTCCAAGCCGGAAAGGAACTACTGTGTGACCAGAAAAGAGCTACTTGCAGTGGTGAAGACATTGCGACATTTTAGCAAGTACCTGCTCGGGCGAAAATTCCATCTGAGGACCGACCACGCTGCTCTTAAGTGGCTACTACAGTTTAAGGATCCCGAAGGCCAAGTGGCAAGATGGATTGAGCAACTACAAGAGTTTGACTTCACCACGGAGCATCGCAGTGGAAAATCTCATGGCAACGCGGACGCACTGTCAAGAAGGCCATGCTCAAAGGACTGCAAGCATTGCTCAAGACATGAGTCGAAAGATGCAGTGCCCGTCAGAATGCTCAAAGCTGACATCGGTGACGAATGGAAAGAAACCCTTCAGGTTGCACAAGAAGAAGACGCCGACATCAAGCCGATTCTTGAATGGATGGAATCAGATGCCCCTAAGCCAGACTGGAGTGCTATTGCTTCAATGAGTGTCACGACAAAAAGCTATTGGGCGCAATGGGATAGTCTGGTGCTTCAAGAGGGAGTTCTCTGCCGAAAATGGGAAAACGCTCGAGGCAACCAATGCCATCTTCAAATGGTTGTACCCAGAGCAAAAGTACCTGAAGTTTTGAAGCTGTACCACGAAGGGTTTTCGGGAGGACATCTGGGTGTGAAACGGACACTGTTGAAGATTCGAGAAAGGTTTTACTGGATCAACTGCAGAGATGACGTAGAAGACTGGGTACGGAAATGTACGAGCTGTGCATCAGTGAAAGGCCCGCATACCCGCAGCAGAGGAGCATTAAAACTGTATAATGTTGGAGCACCATGGGAGCGAATCGCACTGGATGTGGCCGGACCATTTCCTGTGAGTGAAAGTGGCAACAAGTACTTCCTTGTCGTCATGGATTACTTCACCAAGTGGCCGGAAGTCTTCGCAATTCCGAACCAAGAGTCATCGACGATAGCAGACAAATTGGTGCATGAAGTATTCTGTCGATTTGGAGTACCATTGGAAATCCACAGTGACCAAGGAAGAAATTTTGAATCTCAGCTGTTTCAAGAGACGTGCCGGTTAATGGGTGCACACAAAACAAGGACAACGTCTTACCACCCGCAATCAGATGGAATGGTGGAGCGATTCAACCAAACTCTGGAGAGATACCTGGCAAAAGTAGTCGGAAGCAAACAACGGGATTGGGACAAGCATATCCAGCCATTTTTGTTGTCATACCGAAGTGCTGTTCATGAGAGCACCAATGTCACTCCCGCTTTTGCCAATTTTGGACGGGAATTACGGCTACCAGCCGACTTAATAACTGGCATTCCACCGGATTCTCCACAACCCATAACTGAGTACGCCAGTGACCTCCGGAACAAGATGAACGACATCTATGCGCACATTAGAGAGCATGGCCAGCAATCATCTGAAAGAATGAAGACCCGATACGACAGAAAGGCTAACAATCCTGGGTTCGAGGAAGGCTCGATGGTATGGCTGCACAATCCCATACGCAGCAAAGGGAAGTCTCCAAAGCTACAAGCCAAATGGGATGGACCGTACCGAGTGGTGACCAAGATCAACGACGTGACGTTCCGCATACAGAAAGGATCTCGAGGTGCCCCCAAAATAGTTCACGTGGATCGATTGGCGCGATATCACGGATGCAACGATGCTCGGGACGAGCATGTCTTGGGAGGAGGTGGTGTTACGCAGTAAGCAGCGCGCGGTACGACGGCTAGTTGTTTACATCTAATCGCGAGATTTATGGTTTTATGACTCAGGCGGCACCGGCCTTTGTGTCGCGTCTATTGTTTGTTGTTTGTTAGATTTTTTGTGGTGTTTTTGTAATAATTAAGAACAATAGGGTTTCTCGAACTTTACACTTGTTTACTTTGTCAGTCACAATGGCACCGAATATTCTACAGATTTCTAGAGATCCCTTATTCCGATATAAATAGGGCGATGGTTTTCGTTCGTGGCAGTTATCGCGTTTATACCGGAGTGAAAACATCTCGTGTTCAAGTGCGGTACCAGTGATTGTAAAGTGAATAGTGGTGTGAATTTCAGTGCCAGTGTGAAGTGTTTGTGCGAACCAGTTGTGTCGTGTGTACTGTGATTTTGTGCAATAAAGTGCAAAGTGAACAATCGGCGTTTTAACTGATTATCCAAGAACCCATCTCGTAACAGTATGTTCGGGCATATGTGTCATCATAATATATCTCCTGTAGCCTGAAATTAATGAATTTTGTTTTATTTCCTAATTTATTAAGCAAAAATATATTTGTTTACCTATTGTTTTTTAAATAGTTCTTTATACTTACTAAGTTCCGTTTTACAAAATGCACTGACAGAGTTATAAAGAATTATTCTGAACTGATGTAATATGCGGAAAGAAGGTGATTCAGACCATCATAATGAACAAATGTTACTATGGAGCCAACCCGGAATTCGAGAAAATAAAATCAGCGGTTTCATACATTTAGTTGATTCGGGGTTGCAGTTTTGAAAGGAACAGATTTTTTTCTCAAATGTTGATTTGGCCCCATGGTAGATGTTCATAGGTAATGATCTTAATCACCCCATTGTGGCTTAGTACTGGGTGAGAAGATAACCCTGTATATTCATCATGGTTCACTTTTACGAAGGGACCAACCTCAAAAGTGATTTTGTGGTTGGTCTCTTCGTAAAAAATACGTCTTATTATAAAAAGCTAATTGCATGGGTGCATGTCGAGCGAGAGTATTAATAAATCGCCGATGTTCTTTTTGTAATAAATATCGTGTTTACTAGCTTGGTCCCACAGTAAAACCTCTATAAACATGAGCGCCTCTGCAAATCCCAACAATTTTGCAAAGTAAGTCTGTACCTAG
Organism: Hypomecis atomaria; assembly: GCA_964007245.1. Lineage (NCBI taxonomy): Eukaryota > Metazoa > Arthropoda > Insecta > Lepidoptera > Geometridae > Hypomecis > Hypomecis atomaria. The sequence continues at coordinate 27,229,116 of OZ023279.1, forward strand.
GTATTATTGACTGCTTTAGTGGTTAGTGACCCTGACTACTGGATCAAAGAGAAATGGGTTCGATTCCCACCCAGGGCAAGTATTTATGTGATGAACATGGGTGTTTGCTCTGTGTCTTAATATTGTTATTGGTAATTATTCACATAAGTATCTCACTACATAGTATAAAACAAAGTCGCTTCCCGCTGTCTGTCCCCATGTATGCTAATATCTTTAAAACTACACAACGGATTTTGATGTGTTTTTTTTAATAGATTGAGTTATTCAAGAGGAAGGTTTATATGTATAGTACACCTGTGCCACCCTGTGCGAAACCGGGGCGGGTCGCTAGTATTTTTAAAAATATGTATAATATCAGTCTCTGGCAGCCAAATGACAAGCTTTGCTTAGTTTGGGGTATTTGTTTATTTATCATTGACCGAGATAACGAAGTCAGAGTGGTCTCCGTTTTAATTCGACAATTTTGCTTTCGTATGCCCCTCTGTAGGTTTTTATTTTTCATCTACACAGGTTCTCTATACTCGTATTAATTAGTAAAAGTAATAATAATCAATAATTTTTATTGTGGAGGGAGGGATTTCCTTTAAAAAGGGGGAAAATTTGCTGTCGTGCTATTTATCAACCGATTTCGATAAAATATTTGGCAAGATTGTTTGGTATCTCAATCCTAACAAGATTTACAAGTATGAAACCAAATCGGTCAAGAACGAGTTAAGATATAGACTTATAAAAAGACAGTCGAAGAGATGCGCCGCGAGGTCTACTGTTCGCAGAACTACTATTAAGTACCTATACCCAAGTAATTTGTCACAGAAGGTAACTAAACTTCATTTTATTCAATTTCATTGTTTTATAACCATTATTCATTCATAAAACTTGTATTTTCTAAAAAAAATATCGATGTAATCACAAGCTCCCGCAAATCTCACGCAGAAAATAGTAACTTTTCATTTGACATTAGAAATCGAGATTCTTAGGCGACGTGATAACTAGGTGAGGTGAGTTTGTGCTTGTGGAATACGAATTTCATAGAGAACGCCGACATTGATCACCCAAGATTAGTTCATATCACTTCGTACTCACGCGGGGGGCGCTTGTAGCGCTAGATGAGTTTGTGGAATACGAATTTGACACCTCACCGCTAGACTGGCGCTCACTTCGACGGTCACCCAAGCGAGTTAAATTACAGAATCGCATGGACGTCACTATTCGACGACGAGGAAGCCGCCTCGCGCTATCGTTTGGATCACCTTTTCAAACTTTTACCTATAAAGTTCTCTTGAGGAGTTGTGTAATCTAGTGGAATTACAGCTAACAGCTGCCTAATTCGTATTGTGATTAGTTATACCCCAAATTGGGTAAGTGTTTCTAAGAATCTTATTGTGCATTAGCTAGTGATCATGACGTGAGTACATTCAAATAATATGTTCAGAATTCTTAATACACCTTTTTTTTGTACCTAACTGTCGATTCATTCCTTTACTTGATATTTTCCTTATAATTATTTTATTTATTCTCTAAAACCATTCTATCGTTAACATCTCGAATTCAAACAATAAAATAGTAAAATCACTGATAAATTCATTACGTGGGTACCCACTTGTTCTTTAAAATATTCATTGAACATTATATTTGAATGTACCTAGATAACCTTATTCTTGCTGCTATGATTTTCATTGTATTATTTCATAATGTAGCTTGATAAATCATTGTACAAGTTTGACTGCCCTCATCTTAGATACTATTCACTGCATTAGATACCAATGGTACTTGCTTTTGCTTCGCGCGATTTGGATGAATGTGGCAGTCAAACTTCGAATCTGGGCAATTTCTAAGACGGCCAAAATTATGAACTTCCAGGGTTCAACTGCACGGCAAGCTAGGACGTCCTTTCCCGCTTCCCTACTGAAGTGGGACTCTTCAGACAACGCCACCTGCCCCGTGCCCTACCTTCAACTCGTGCCCTGTTTTTCTACACGGCGTGGCGTGAACCCACTACTACGGGTCTCTTCAGACAAGGCCACTTGGGGCTCCGGTATCTTCGGGTCGAAGTTGCCACCTGCCCTACTACTTTCATCAGCTGCCCTACAACTGTCGACTTCGGGGACGTCTCGCCACCAACAGATCCGACGTCATCGTCCGCGACGGATCGCGAATTCAAGGCCAGTGTATCTTGTCTATACGGTTGAACAACTCGTCTCGGTTTCTGAATGTGCCTTACCCCGACCCATCTAGATCGTTAGTCTTTTGTTTTTCTCCATTTTTTTTACCTTTTCTGTTTTGCTAATATACTTTTGTTAACCTTCGAGTTTGTTCTTATTACCTCCCTATATTTAGGTTGTAGGGCAACTAGAAACGTTACAAAAGTCAACAATTTACAATATGAATCACCAGCGGCGGTGACTCACCGCGAGAGTTGCTTAGGCTAAGGACTCACGAAGCGGTTTTTAGCTGCCCCCGCAACTTCTGTAGTGGGTGTACAGGGGCCTTATTTTTCAACTTCGCATGGTATGGAACTTGTATAGAGCATTCGCAACTTCCATAGACAATTTAGAATGTTTTCATACAATCTGTTAACGTTCAGAATTGTTCAGAATACGTTCCATCCCAGGCATTCGAATTTGAAAAAATAATGACCCAGGGGACCGTTTTTTGAACTTCGATCGCCTAGGAAGTATACGTAACTTCGACAGATAGTATGGAGAATCTCTATATTGTCTATGGAAGTTGCGAGTACTCCATACAAGTTCCATACGACCAAACCGTGCCAAGTTCAAAAAACGCTCCCCAGATATATAATTATGTAAAAAAATTAAAGCAGATCTCAGGACGCGTTTTACTCCCGCGGTGTGCGCGGTTGTTTACGGCGTCCGCGGTTCTGTGTAACAGGCAACTAGTAGAATCGCGCTCGGTCAACCGCAGTCTCGGCGGCTTGCGACCGCGCGCTCTGCGGTTGGTTGGCAGCACGAAGTTTTAGGTAAAGGTGGAGAATGCACTCTTAATACCTATTTGAGTCAAATACCTACACATTGCTATCTCACTCTTCTGTGGTCGGAACTATCTTTCTAATAGGGTAACCCTACATTTTTGCCTAAATTTAGGACGCACAGATATTAATCACAATGATGAGTAAATCATTATATGAAAATACATAATTGGTATATGAACAATAAAAGTAAACTTAAATACTTTGTTCTATAGGGCATCGCAGATAATACAAAAACTAATTCTTCAATACATTTATTGTAAGAATGCAATCTTGCAAGTCAATAAATGTGTACAACTAGCTACGCTCTGCTTTATGATGAAATGCTTTATGATGAAATACTGCGCCTGTTATTGATGGCATATGAAATTCGACAGCGCGCAGCAGAGCCTTAGTAATAGGGTTCCGTTTTTACCCTTTGGATACGGAACCCTAAAAAGGTAATCAAAAACAATGTAATTCAAATTATAATAGATTATTAACAAACACACATAATTTACAAAAAAAAAACAAATAATTCGGCCTGCAGTGCTGTTGACTTCAATCGTTTTCTTGATGTATAATAATCTGTTGCCTTAAAGTGTAGGCTACAAATTCTGGAAGTCTTTTAAAAATGGTATTTCAGTGGTACAATTACTAAGCACGAAGTTCTTTGAGATTTGTCTTTGGGAAACCTAAAAAAAGGACACAATGATACTATAGATATGATAATAATTTAACGAGATGATAATATGATACGACAAGGAGTCAACATAATTTTTTTTTTATGAATAGTGATTCAAATATAGTAGGTACCTAAAACTATAGATTACAGATGTAAATCACATAATGTCCTTGTTAATTTTAATTGTGTTTAAAGAATTGCACTAATTGTGACAAATATCAGCGCTCAATAATACACACACACTGTCTGTACGACAGTCTATAATATTTAGTTAGGCATTGCATACACAATAATAGTAAATTATTCTCAAAAAATATTTTATGGTTACCCTACTGCATTTTTACGATTTCATTGATGATTCGGCCATGACATCTAGTATTTTGGTGACGGGTGTTGCCGCATTAGGAAACTCCCAAAATTAGGGTTTTCTTTTAATTCTCTCCAGTGTTAGTAATTTGGAAAATTACAGCTGTACTTAAATTTTAACACAACACACACTTAATTTTTATTTTTATTAATAAGGTTATTATTTCTTAAAGTTTTTATAAGGATCTGATACTGGTACAGTTACTGGAAAACACTTTTGTAATCAGTTTATGCATTCTACTTTTATTATTAGTTTTACAATAATTCACATTTTATCCCCTTTTAAACTGCAAACACTGTAAATACATATAAATCATAGTTTGGGGTTGAATGAAGTTGATAAACTCGAAACTTTGAAACTAAATTTACCCATTTTCGGGAATTTTTAGAGTTTATATAGAAATACCATACACCACACTAGAAAGAGAGTTCCGACCACAGAGAGTGAGATTGCAATGTGTAGGTATTTGACTCAAATAGGTATTAGAAGTGCAATCTCCACCTTTACCTAAAACTTCATGGTTGGCAGTCTGACCTTCAACTGATCGTCATCGCCCGCCACCGCCGATAATCTCAACCGCGACAGCTGCGTTACCGGCTTACCGCACAAATAACCGGTCGCGTGAGTATAGAAACTAAGCTGCAGTTCCGCCACCGCGGCGGGCACGGTAAAAAACGGGCACAGGTGTGTGGAATACTGCTGCTATCTTTGCGATGGGTCGGATAAGTATCAGCTCGAGGGCTTGGAATCAGTGGACTGGCGAGCTGTTAGGGTCGTAAATGAAGAAAAGTTAGTTGCGAGATAACCTCATAGCCTGGAACACCGCCGTAAGGTTGTGAGTCTGTCGATTTTCTAAACTATTCTAAAGGAATCATTTTAGCTGCAGAATAATTACGTTCATCGAGTACCTACTTCACGCTTATTCTTATTTTTGGATTTAAGGCTAAGAGAATCATAAACGAGTACATGAGCTCTAACTCCTTACTAGGTTGCTCTGTATTTTTTTAGTTGGTATACCATTATTTATAACGGCACTCATCATTGTCATATCAGCAGCAGGAAATCCACTGATGTACAAACACCTCCCCTATGGATTTCCAATAAGAATGGCTGAAAGCAGCTTGCATCCAGCGTGTTCCTGCGGTCTTGATCAGAGGTTTTGTCCGCCTTATTACGTACGGCCTTAACTTACATAATCGACACCTCAATACACTCAACAACCGTCAACACTGAATTTGATATTAGGTTTGACAATTTATTAGAATATTCTACTATCTGCCTTTTTGACATTGTAGTGAAAATTTAGGGTGTTTCCCATTTTTGGTTTCCCACTGGTCAGATTCATGGTCAGACTAGTCTAGCCAACAGGAATATTTTTTCTCGAAGTTCAGATTTATTTGACAGCTACAAAAGACTTAGGAAAAAGCACAATGAAAGTAAAATGGTTTTGCATTTATTATTTACAAACGTGAACATGGTCAAATCTGTTTTTGCTGCATATCAATGATCTGCTTGTTCCTGGTATTTTTGGGTATGAAGATGTTGAAAAGTACACAGTTGTTGAAAAGTACTTACACATTCAATCCAAGAGCAACAAAGGAGGAGGAGGAACAAGCGTTGAGAGTAGACATGGTTGAGCGAATGAATCAGGATCTTGCAGCCGTTTAAAGTGGGGTGACGAAAATCACGTCAAATTCATCGCTTCGAAAACCCAAGCCTCTATACGTTCGAAACGGTTTAATTGACTCAACATTTCTGATTCGTACCGCCAGGGAATAGAACAGTCTTAATGCTTTCCTATTTCCTAAGAGATATAATCAAAGGCTTTTCAAGATCAGAGTGAATAGGTGTCTTCGAGGTCTGCGTGCATCATCTTCGACCACAAGTCGACCACTTCAAGTAACTAGTAGTTGCAGTTTCGTTGCATTTGCGTTTCACCGTGTGGAGCAAGTGTGAGCAATTACATTTAAGTTAGGGTGCGTGGAAGGTTGAGTTCTTTTAAGGATAGAGAAAGGTACTATTTTCGTTTTGTCAGTGTTGAGGCTAAGTAAATTTTGAGTTAACCAGGCATTGACCTTATTGAAGCCTTTTTGAGCGTAATCAAAAGCTTCGTCCCAGGTTTTCCCACGGAAAATGAGGGCCGTATCATCTGCAAAAGTGATTATTTTGCCATTTTCTAGAGCCAGGTTACACAGTCCGTTAATATACCCCAAAAAATAGGTTGGTCCCATAATGCTGCCCTGTGGGACACCGTAATTGACGGTTTCGGTGTCGCTAATCACATCACCAAGTTTGACACATTGTTTCCTACCTGTCAGGCAGTCAGTGTACAAATTGAGCTGAAGACCACGGACTCCGAACTCTTCCATCTGTTTTATTAGCAAGGGAATTGAAACGGTATCAAACGCCTTCGCAATATCGAGGAATATTGCAAGGCATTTGCCACCAGAACCTAGCACTTCAGCTACGTGGTTTGTGAGTTCACTGACCGCATCCGCAGTCGATCTGTTTTTTCGAGTTTAAACTCAAGACTGATTTTATAGATGATAAAAATTATAGAGTGATATAAATATTAATAAAAATGTCTTTTAAAAGATTAATAAAATAGTTTTATTCACACAACTAACAAACTATCTATGCTCATGGTAATCAACTTGAAAAGGGCCACCAAGAGACCGGCCTAGCCGAGTTTGGGGCCTGCTGTTAATCTAACTAGTTAGTTTCATCGATAATTCTGTTCTGCAAACAATTTGTAACAAATTCATTGCTATTTAAATAAATGTTTTTCTTTCTAAAAAAAAAACCTTATAACTACTAACTATAAAGCCATCAATATATTAAACCTGTATTAAGTTTCGTCGAGATTCGTTGAAAAATGCGACTTCTATATGATAATCAACATCCAGACAGGCAAAAGCAAAATCGTCGACTTGAAGCATAGACTTCAGCTTTGGTGAATTATAAATAATTACACACTAAGTGCTATGCCCTATTTGTGGCATAGATCATGCTGGCGACTCGATCACGCACCAATCTCCCCAATGATAACATGGTGAGGTTGTCGGGTTGTACTACCTCGTGGCGCTGATATCCTGTTTCTGTAATTAAAGAAACAACATGAAGCTATTACAAAATAATATTTCTATGAAAACTATTTAGCCTTTATAGGTACTAATAGGTATTTGATATTATTTCACTGGTCTTGATTACGGACAGGGAGGTTCTAATTTTTAAGTTTCATTTTTTATTATTATACTAATGCAAATAAATACAATAAATAATTATGTTCCTGTTATAAAAGTTATGTAAAAATATTTACTAATTTCTTGCTGACAAGGCTCAGGCACATTGAAATCAAGTGCAATATTGTGCAACACACAACAAGCCTGAATAATTTTGGCGCACTTTTCAGGCTTGTAGTGTAGGACCCTGTCCTTGCACACACATCTCCATCGGTTTTTTAAGCGTCCAAACGTGTTTTCAATTGTGACACGAGCCGTGGTGTGCACTTTATTATAGGACTCTGCAGCAGTCCCTGGTTCCACCTCACTATAAGGAGTCATCAACCATGGCCTTTGTGGGTACCCGGAATCACCTATAAGTATATAAAAAAAATATGAAAACCATTGCAGTACATGGAATATCTTACTTAAATCCTAGGCTTTTTGAAGTGTTCCTTAGTAAAATAATATAATGCTCACCTAACAGCCAAACGGATTCTCCATTATTATGCAATGTTTGCATATATGCATTCACTTGGCTATTTTCCCACACAAAAGCGTCATGGGTTGCTCCTCCATACTTGGCATTAACTGCCAATATTCTGCAGTTAGCATCAGCAATCTAAAATTAAGAGATTAGGTATTAGACTACAGTAAATATCACAGACTTATCAAAGTTGTATTGATTGGTTGGCACTAAAGGATTACACACACTGAATGTGTTCTGCAGTAGGTATGCGTTCGTCATGACCACTGACCGCAGAACGCATCCGGTGTGTCAACTCATTTATGAAAACTCTAGTAGGTATTAAAATAATTTACATACCATTTGAACATTCAAGGAATGATAATGCTTCCTGCAATAATATAGGTGTTCTTCCGTATTTTTAGGCTTAAAAATTCGGAAATGGCAACCGTCAACGCAGCCCACCACTCCGGGGAACCCATATTTGTCATAGAATCTGGAAGAGATACAATATTAATTGGACACTTACTACATACATTATTATATTCAAACTTATGTTATTTTAATGCATTTTATTCTCACTTTTGCTTGATTTGCTCCCTTGCCTCGGGTGTTGTTGGGAATTTTATGAATTTCTTCATTACATTTGGATGGTTGAGGGCCTCTGTCACCTCATTTATATATTTGCTCACAGCTTCCTGTGAGAATGCATTGGCGACCCCAACCACCCGCTGATAATCCCCGTTTGCAAAAAATAAGAGTGCACACAGCACCTGTAAAATATTATTAAAGATTTATGACTATTGTGTGAGTTGAGGTTAATGCAAGATGTTTTAGAGTAAGAAATAGGTTTTCATACCTTATTTTCCATGGAGACTCTCTGGGATGGTTTCACGTAGCCCTTTAACACCGTGCAGAGGTAATAGTATGCTTGCTTGCTAAGCCGATAGCGCTGCACAAAATGTGTGTTTGATGTGCGTGACGGTGTTAAAAGGCGCCTCTCCATTAACTCGTCTCGTTCTGCATCGCGGCGAGCTGTTTCGGCTTCCGCGCTATATCTCCACGATAAATACATTCTTGGTAACATATTTTCCACCACTCCACTTAGATAATTCAATAAACTATGAAACTAGCCAAAGAAACTAGCCACGCAAAATTGGGATCTTAGTTCTCACTGAACTTTTCTCAGTGAGTTTGAAAACAGCAAACTTAAAGTTAATTGTTTTAAACACGGTTGGTAAATTGTCAAAGTGCACACTCGTACTGCAGTTTGATACAAAAAGATACGCGCTTTTTTGCGTTTGAATGAATGAAACAGCAAAACATCATGTAAACTGCCGTTTTGTAAACTTATACTACCAAATGTCTTCACGACTAGTTCTTGCTCGTTTCCGCTAGGGGCGCTGTGCAAAAATGTATGGAGCCACACTCAAACGCGAAAGTTTGAGTATACTATGCAAAACTTGGACTAAAGCCTCAGGCGAGTTGGTGGTCAAGCGCGGACTTATTCGAGATAAAAAAGAAACGGTATGGTACGTACGAATCAACGGTAAAATTAAATTATCTCAGGCGTCCTAAAAATGGCCAACAGTCAACACCACTGATTAACATCATTTGCGTATTCATTATGAATTCGACTCTCATTATATTTATCTTTGGCCGTTTATATGTTATTTTAGTTAAAACATTTTTCAGTGAAATTCTGAGTAAGTTGATTATCCCGGATTCTATTCTTGTTATTTTTTTATACCAAAAACAGACCATATTTGCTTAAAATCGACTTCTTGCCAGCCAGCCATTGCTTTTGAAAATATTTTTAAAATGTTCGTATGTCTATTATATAAAAGGCTTTTAATCAATAAACAATTAATGTACGATACATAATCGTTCTTACACCTTTAGAATAAAATTTGATATTTATTTAAGCTACTGTAATACCTACCTACCACTTTTAAAGTCTGTAGAGTAGAGAGGTAGGTACCTACAGTGATTCTCGTCGCTTTCTTCCCCGATACTTCCCTAATTGTAAATTAAAATATCAACAAAACTGTACTCATCGTATAACTTTCGATTACTTGCAATGCGAATATTTTACTCGTTACGTAGATAGGTACATACACCTACATTATGTAGTTGAAACAACCGTCCTTTTTTTTTTTTTTTAATAATTTATTCATGACCATGGATACAGAGTCCTTCAGTCGAAGTCTTAAATAATAAAAAATTTACAAACATAGAAGAGAAATAAAAAATTAAACTTAACTAAATCTTTTCAACAGTATTTAAAATATACTTATAAATAGGTTTGTAAAAAACTTCACTTTTTAGTAAATCCTCAATACGGCGGGGAACACTAATTGAGTTACGAGCTGCTATGTCACTAATGTCACTGGCTAAAATTAATCGTTGTAAATGGAATTGGGGACATTGAAAAATTATATGGTTTATATCAGCATGCGGTCGGGAACAATACGTACAGTTATCTTCTGGGACTATATTAATTTTGTGTAAATGAGCTGGAACCAAGCAATGTCCAAATCTCAGGCGATTTATAACTGTTATAAACTTTCTGCCACAATATTCAAATTTGTTGTACCAAGGAGTAGTAGGTAAGTCTTTCTGTATTTCTGCATACCACCTTCCCTTATATTCTGTTGTAACGTGCCAATATTCTTTCCAAATTCTGAGTAAATCCTTATTAATTGCACAATAGTAATCTGTGAAAGGTACTTTTAATATATCTGTGTGATCTAGATCATGCTCTTGCCGAGTAGCCAAATCTACTGTTTCATTGCCATGGATGCCACAATGTGAAGGAACCCATACCAATTCTACATGTTTTGATTTACTAATCATTTCTATAAGTTCTCTAATACTATATATAATATAATTTAACTTATATGAGAAATTACTGTTGTTCAAAACAGACAGAACACTTTTAGAATCACTTACTATTAGTATATTTACATTTTTTACACAGTTATTTACAAATGTTAAAGCGGTTAAAATTGCATACGCTTCTGCAGTAAACACACTGCAATTATTATCTAACTTTATACAGTGGGTTTTATTCATTTGTGGATCATAATATGCGGCTTTAACCCCTTCATCACTTTTAGAACCATCTGTATATAAAATATAAAAGTCTGGTTTATTCTCTATAAATTCTAGAAAATCAAATTTGTTATTTATTACATCTAAATGACAATCTATACTTAAGCAATTAATCAAGGCATTATATGGACATTTATATGTTGGCCAGATATCATGAGAACAAATGTTTTTACTGATATTTTTTAAAAATGACATTATTGTTGTGATTTCAGGCAAAACTCCTGAAACAAGAGATGTGGCTGATAAGCTAGATGTTTGAACTGATTGTGATATCTGTGGATGACATAAAACATTATTCAGCACTATAACATTATTGGAAGTCAACTCTTTCAAACAGAATCTATCAGCCAAAAGTAAACGTCTCAGGATTAATGGAGGTATACAGTTTTCAATTTCCATAGAATTAATAGGAGTGGAACGCATAGCTCCGCTAATAATTCTTAAAGCCATATTTTGTATTACATCGAGTTTTCGTAATAAGGTGCTACTTGCATTCATATAAGCTAAACTACTATAATCAAAATGACTTCTTACTATACTTTTATACAGCATGATCAGGGTTTTAGGATCAGAGCCCCAAAAAGTACCAGCTAAACATCTTAAAACATTAATACTTTTCATTGCATTGCTGCAGATATACTTAATATGCTCTTCAAATTTTAACTTGTTATCTATTATTACTCCTAAAAATTTATGTTGATTACTTACAGGAATGATTTCATTATTGTATTTAATTTTAACAAAAGATTGTGCAAAAGGATCTTTACTAAAAACAATAACAGAACTTTTATCAGAACTAATATCTAATTTTAATACATTGTTGTAATAATGGTGTAGCTGCAGCAGTGCAGAATTCAAGTGATTTACAGCCATATTTAAATTTTGACTTTCAGAGTATAAAAGTAAGTCATCGGCAAATTGTAAAATTTTAACATGTGATGTGTTAACATACTTTAAAATTTGAGATGTATATAGAATATACAAGAGAGAAGATAAGATAGCTCCTTGCATAGTTCCTTTACTGACGGATTTTGGTCCATGTAGCTTATTATTAAATTTAACATACAAGGTTCTGTTATTCAGAAAATTAAATATCCATTTCAATAATTTTGTTGGCAGACCTAACTCATTCAAAACTAGAAGAAGGCTCTTAATGTTGACATTATCGAAAGCACCTTTTACATCAAGAAAGACGCAGATTACATTAGAGTGGCTGAGCTTTGCTTTTTTTAATGTTGAGATTAATGATACAAAACTTTCAGAGCAACTTTTACCCTTTCTGAATCCAAATTGTGTGTTAGGTATTTTAGAGTTGGTTTCAACAAAATAATCTAAACGTAATTTTAACATGTTTTCAAAAAGTTTACCCAGACAGGATGACAAAGATATGGGTCTGTACGATGACGGATTATTTGCAGGCTTATTAGGTTTTAAAATTGGTATTACACATTGAGTCTTCCAAGATTCAGGAATAACTGATGCATTCCAAAGTCTGTTATAAATTGCCAATAAAATGTTCAGAGCATTTGAATGTAAATTTTTAATAAGTTTATATGGAATGTTATCCATACCTGGTGTAGTATCTCTACGACTATCTAAAGAAATGCGAAGCTCATTCAGTGTATAAGGCTCATTTAAGAAGGAAACGCTATTGTCAGACCTGTCTAAAATATTTAAAGTGGTAAAATCGGTTGATGTTGAATCTGCTAATTTTTCTAGAAAACTTGGTACCCATTCGTCATTTAGAGTTTTGTTACTACAATTATTGTTAATCCTTTTAAATTTTTTAACATAATTCCATATTCTAGTAACTGGTGTCATTCTGTTGAAAGAAGTACACAATTCATGCCATGATTTTCCCCGTTCCTCAATTAATATATTTTTCTTTTTAGCATCAAGACGCTTGTAATTAATAAAATTGGAAATTGTTGGAGAGTGATGATATGTCTTAAGAGCTTCTTTCGACTTTTGAACTGCATCCTCACATAGTGTGTTCCACCATGGAGCTGGTTTTCTCAGAATTTTTGGAGTGTGATTAGATTTCTGCTTAGGAATACATTCATCTCTGATTTGATACAAGATATTTATAAAACTATTGTATAATTCATCTAGATCTGTATTTTCCAAATCTAATTGCGAAAAGCAGGTTTCAGATAAAGTTTTAAATTTTGACCAGTCTGATTTTTTGTACAAATATTTTTCTTCTACAGGACGAACATCATACACCGATGGCTTCACATTTACATCCAGTAGAGTCGGAAAATGATAACTACCCATTGCATCATCATGGACTTGCCATTCACAGAGAGGAGCTAACGAGCAACTTACTAAGGCTAAATCAATTGCTGAAGAATTCTTGTTTGGATATTTAATTGTAGTATGATTACCATCATTTAAAACACACAAGTCAAACTCATCTATGAGATTGTACAAAGAATTACCTCTACTATTATTTTTTAGACAACCAAATAAAATGTGATGGGCATTGAAATCTCCCATTATGAGACATGGCTTAGGAGTTTCAGTGAATACTTTTTTTAATTTATTAGTATTAAATTTAGTAAATTCGCTGTTTGGGGGACAATAAATACACAACACATGTAATTTACCTAATGATGTATCAAGTGCAATGCAAATGTTCTGAATTGATTCGTAATATGAGGTATGAACAACTTCATATTTAAAATTTTGTTTAATTAATATAGCTACCCCATTATGTTCGTTTACAGACAGTTTGTGAATCAAATTATAGGATGGAAAATTTGGAATTTTACTGTTTTTCTTAAGCCACGTTTCATTTAGTAAACATATATCTACATTTTGTTCAGTTAAAAACTTTAACAATAGCGTTTTTTTACTATGTAAACTTTGAATATTGAATTGTGCTATACGAATATATGTGTCCATATAATGAAATTAAATTAAATTAAATTTGACAACAAAATTTCTTTAATTCTTTTATTTGTAATGGGTTCATTCTTGCTATTTGCAAGGGCAACAACGGACTTCACAAGGGCATTTATAATTACATCGTTATCAACAATTTCTTTGGCATTGAGATCTTGGAAGGTTTTTTGTCTCGGCTTTGGTGTTAGAGCTGGGAAGGATGTTCTATCAGAGATTTGTGGCAGACTTACCGCATTGGCATAAGACATTTTTTGTTGTTGTTTAATTTTCTTCTCTTCTATTTTTTTCTGCTTAACAGGGCAGTCTTTCGACACGGCAAGGTGAGGGCCAGAACAATTGACACACATTATTTCTTCCACATCACATTCCTTGTAGGAGTGCCGTCCTGCACAGGATGAACACATCTGCTCTGCTCTGCAGTTCTTAGCTGAGTGGTTGAATCGGAGGCAACGGTAGCATTGCATGAGTGGTGGAAAGTATTTATGAACCTGGTATCTGAATAGCTTGATGTATACATACTGAGGTAATGTGGTGGCTGCAAAAGTGACAGCCACTGTTCCAAGAGGAGTCAAATTTCCGTCTACTTTTCGCATAAAGCGTTTGATTGAGACAACATCAGCATCACAAGTAATATTTTTGTAAATTTCTTCATTAGACATTGTCAGCGGAATATGCCTGATGACTCCTATAACTTCAGTCATGTAAGCAGGAATGAAAGCTTTCAGCTTATATCTGTTCAGGAAGCTATCCATCTTTAAAAAATTGTTAGCTGGAGCTGGCTTTTTGAAAGTGACGCCAACCTTATAAGCATTTATTCGGTGGACACCTACAATGCCTTTAACATTTTCAATGAAAAGATTTGTCAATATTATGGGGTTTTTATTACCAACCTTTTCTTCTTCTGTGGATTCAACGTAAACCACGCAGTCCCCACTGTGATTTTCGGGGAATAGCCTCTTGTAGAGGGGCTTCTGAAATACTTTGTAGCCATCATTGTTCGTTGAGGATTTTGCAAGTTTTCTCTTCTTTCTCTCTGCTGTAATGACGGGGTCCTCCCCGTCACTAGCAACGCTCATGACGTTATTGTTGCGCCGCAACACCCAACACAAATCTCAGAGAATTGCAAAATTAAAATTTATGAATGATTGAATATTAAAAACGCCCGCTTCTTTCGACTTCCCGCCAAAAAAAAAAAAAAACAACAACCGTCCTTCCACTATAGAGTTGCCAGAAACCCGAGCAGTCGGTATTCTCCCGTAATTTAATATATTTTCCAGGCGCTCAGACAGATACAATAATCTTTAGATGCATTCTAAAACATAGGTACGTGTGCCAAGTACCTGGCATTAAATATTTAAAATTCTTTGGAGAGTTGTAGAGGTTTGAAATTGCTGCTCTTTAGTGTTGTTGAAGGGGGCCTTCGGTTAAAATTATAGTTGAGTCTTTGCCGTCTCACCACAAAAGTTTTACGCACGCTTTAGAAAATGTTTAACAGTACAAATTGCACGGCTAAACAGTGTTTAAAGTGTGTTAAATCTTTTGTGGTAAGGCAGCTAGTGTTTAAAATAAGTTGTTTAGTCTAAAATACGAGTATAAAGGATTTCAAAACCTTTCGGCAATCATTAGGTACAAATACAACTCATTATCGATTTAGCACATGGATTCAAGTTTATTCAACCATAACTCTACATTCATGATTTATCAGGATTAATTTGTGCTCAATCTAGAGTAATGGAGAAAATAAAAATATAGATAAAAAAGTATGCTTGGCTTGACACACCTATGCAAAACATCTTTCTCCAAGATGATTTTTCTAAAAAATAAATACCGTTCTACTTTAACGGCCGTCTACGTAGAAAACACTTCGCATTTGATGTTCCTCTCGAGAATCAATAACAAACTGGCTCAAAAACTTCAGTGTAATTTCTCACAACGATTTTCGGTCTTGTGTTTTATAATTCAAATTTGATTTGAAAACAAAATAATTAATAAGTATTTTACTATTATCAGTTTTATGTTTTCTGGACCTTGTAATTTTTTTTCGATAGTAACCAGATATCGAGTCGTCTCCTTTTTGACTACATCAGTCATCAGTCTTCCGAGCTATGTGCCCTGCCCACTGCCATTTCAATATTTATTGTAAATGTTAATAAAAATGAATATATAAAAATAAACTAAATGATTTTGAAATTTAAACTTCCTGTTCTGAAAATTTCTCGTGACAATTCGGTCGCCTGATATAGCAACCTTGTTCCAGAGATTAAAGCAAATCGAGAGACGAAACGTGGAAACGTGGTGAAAGTGGAAAATTGCCAAAGTAGGACGTCATTTATCAACGCCCGCCCGGTGACATTTCACGCCTTCGGTGAATCTAAATGGAATAGACACCGCAGGGCTGTGACAAAACCATGAAACTTAGAGTAATCCGTCTCCAGAGCGATCTTAACCGAAATGTTCCTCCACGACGGCGATGTGCTGATATTATTTTAAGCGCTACTTTCTTACAACATTTTGACTCCTCACCTGCTGATTCATAGTAATTATTTTTCGCCAAAAATAGCACAACTGAATTAAATCGTTGCAATCCACGTACGAAATTCGAATTGTTCGCTCGAATCGATGAATTTCATTTCAACATTTATTGTAAATTAGCTTAATGCCTGCGGCTTCGCACGCGTTGTCTTAGTACTTGCTTAATATAATAATATTCTCGCATACAACAAACCTGAATTTTTAACTGTTTTTCGCTCAATATTAATATTGGTAACAGGCAGATGCTTGAAATGTTCACAGAATGTTTTGACAAAACATTCAACAAAACAGTTTTGTTGTATATACTGTACTGTACCAGCCTTTTTTTAATAGTCCACTGCAGGACATAGACCTACCCACGAAGGGTGATTAGGTCATATCCACCACGCTGGCCCAATGCGGGTTGGTGGATTCACACACGCCATCGAATTTCTTCTACGGACGTATGCAGGTTGCCTCACGATGTTTTCCGTCACCGAAAAGCCAGTGGTGTGAAATTCCGTACATAAGTTCCAAAGAAACTCATTGAGTATTATTATATATTCTTTGTCATTGGTACGGGACCGGGATTAACCCACGACCTTAAAAATTACAGGCCAGCGTTACAACCACTAGACAACCACGGCTTGTTGTATATACGATTAAATAATAAATAATTAAATTACAATAAAATAAATATTTAAGGGCGGTATGTCACCTACAGTACGGAGCCCTGCGTGCGCGAGTCCTACTCGTACATGGCGAATTATTGAAGTCTGTCGAAAACAAAACCGTGAAAGTTAATCAAGCGTTAAAGTCATATTAGTTGGTACTGATATAAATAGTGCTAGGGCCGTGTGTAAAGAACACGTTAACGTAGTTTCATTATGGAAACTAGCGTGGTATTTAAACATTCAAATTAGAATACAACACAGGTGTTATTCACTTTTGAACATTAAAATTAGAATATAACACAGGTGTTATTCACGCGTAATTTTTTTGTAATTTCATTTTCGATTACATTTGCCGGCCTTCATTAAGATGTCTAGTTATCTATTATATTTATTATGATGACAAAGTGGTCTAGTGTACCTAATACCCGCCTTACAATCGTGAGGTGGGTTCAATTCCCGGTCCCGTACCAATGAGTTCTATGGAACTTGTGTACGAAATTTCACACCACGGCGCGTTGGATTTTCGGTGAAGGAAAACGCGGGAGGCGTTTTCCAACTGAGCGCTACCGTAGCTCGGATGACACGTTAATAGGCCCCGGTTGTTTTAACCGTTTAGGCATGTCAGAGGCTTTAAGACGGCCTAAAAACTCAGCCACCCAGCATATTTGACAACATTTCAAATATTTTACGTATTTGTTTTTTTTTTCTGCAAGAATATGGAAAATTAAGAAACACGTATTTTTTATTTTTTCGATATGACTTATATTTTCCGCATTATTAATTTTTGAAAATGAGCTTATTCCAAAAGGTCGTAAGTGCATAATTCTGGATTCATAAAGAGTAATGCTGTAGCCACTTTCTAAAAAAAAAGGTGCACACTTTGCTGTCACTGTCAGTAGTGTCAGTGACAATCAAAACATTCGCACCAGCTAAAATGACCAACTCAATTTTTTTATTTTATTTTAAATTCTCCTGGATACTTGTCTTTTTTAGCCACTTTTGTATTTTTTCATTTTAAATTCTCCTGGATACTTGTCTTTTTTAGCCACTTTTGTATTTAAATGTCGGGACGCTTTAATAGTGCAGGCTAGAAATAGATAGTTTTTGCAAATTATTTACTATAAATAGTGATAAGGAGCAATAATAATCAGTAAAATAATATAATCAGTGATACCACAATGTTCACTCAAATCATTCGTTCAAAATAAGGTCTTTTGATAGACCTACCCTAAATAGTAAAATGTTCACTCAAATCATTCGTTCAAAATTGGGTCTATTGATAGACCCACGATAATATCGTAAATCTTCTAAAACTTGCCTAAAACTAACTCCGCATGTACAATAAAAAATATTCTCATTCTACAAACTAATCAGAGAATTGTTTTAATCTGGTTTTTCAATTAAACATTGCGAAATTTATCAATTTTTCGTAGTCGACAAAAGTTACATAACATGGACGCAATTATTTTGGATTTTACTGGTAATATCTGAAACTATTAAAAATAACTGTATCGAAGTGTGGGTGCAAATTGTTTCAATGTGTTGACGTTTTTGTCAATGTGTGACACGCACTGTCCACGCAATGTGGTTTGTTTTGACTATTCACACTCACTACCAACGTATGCAGTGCACTTTGTCAGATCTTGTGTCCACGCAATAGAGTTCATTATCGTGCACAATAGGTGCATAATCGTATGGTTTTTGTAATGTTTCTATGTAGTACCTGTAATCATAATGCCGTGTACGTAGATAAGATTACGTTCCAAGTTACGGAAACAAGTATCAACTGTTAATGTTTTTAACAAAATTATCCCGTTTCCTAGACAAAGATTACATGACCAACAATAGAAGAATTATAGAGGTATCAGTTACCTGCATGGTTTTTTAATACCTAATGTAATTAGATAAATGAACTATAGTTCTCCGTACAGTAGATCTCGCTTCTGTTACATTGATAATAATATCTAGAATAATAATTGATGATGCTATGTAAATATTTTTAAAAGAGTATGTAAAAGAGAGAATTTCAAAGATCTTTAGTTAATATTTCTGTCTAATTATATTATTATGATCTTTTAGGATTTAAGTTAAAATGATCTCTTCTTTATACGTAAGTAGGTATAATATAAAAGTGCTAATAGTGTAAACAGCTTTAAGTCATATTGTGGTTAGTTAGAATTAATATTGTGTTGTGTAATTTTGAATGTAAATATACTCGTAATACCTAATTTGGTTCATCTAGGTGTAAGAAGGAATTACATAGCCTTAAATTGTAAGTAAAACAAATACCTATTGCATGTCCGTTAGGATAAGCTGTTGTGTCTAAATAATTTTGTAACACCTAAATGTACACAGTTCAGAGCAATAAATGATATTTTTATCTTTATCTTTAAATCTTCGAATGCTTCCACTATGCTTCTGTAAATATTTCGAAATGCTCCTGAGTCATGACCGATTACGTTTATACCTACTCGCAAATATTGTTAGAAATTAGGTAGATAGTTAAATTTAGGGAGCACTTAAATAAGTTTTTGAAAACTAAAATAAAACTAAGGTGTTGCCGATATGGAGGCTCTAATAATAATGATTTATTTCTAGAGTCTATTCTTAATGTTACCTTATTTCTATGCCGGTGGACCCTTACGCAGCATTCTAACTAACGAGGCGTGAGAGGCGTGCTAACTGCTGCGTTAGCTGACTATCTGTCTCGCTCTATGATAAACAAGAGGGATGTATAACTAGATACTAAACATTTTTGCCAAATATTATAAAAATCGGTTGGTAAACAGAGCTATAGACAAATATACCATCTGTACAGGCGAAAGCAAATTATCGGGTCAAACCTAAGACACTCTCTCTGTGGACTTTGAAGACAGATCTTGGTGATGAGACTTTTAACAAACATCAGTACAATTTCACCAGATAGTCCTTTATTCGATGACATAAAAATAATGATGTAAGTTTATAACTTTGAATTAGTAAAATCGCCACTTTTGTTAAGTTTGCTTTATATAGGTACCTATTGTAGAACCAGTAGAACCTTGTAGGCAGCTGTATACGTCAATTTTAACAATAATAAATATGCAATTTAACTTCCATATTTACATTTACATAGGATTTAACTGGATTCGACAAAAGCTACTAAAATCTTTAAAGTATTGTATGTATAGCCCGAATCATACAAGGCAACGGATAAGAAATTACACATATAAGCTGCGGCAATATAATATAATCAACGTGCAGCTTTATGTGAGCTTTAGTCAGGATTGGATATTACGCAGCTTGCAACAAACTTCACATCCGTTCACATCCGTCGACTTGTATGATTCAACCTATACCTATTTGATTTGATTGGAACTGTTTGGAAGTGATTGGGTGCGCTTATTAATCTAACTAATTTCTATAATTGCGTACTCACACTATGCACATAAATATTTAATAAGCCTTTTTCAGGACAATCCCTTGATTAAGTGGTTGCGTTTGTAATGGCAGCCATATTGTGAGATATTCTACCTGTGGCACATGTAGTATCTAGAAGTGTTTCGAGTCTATGTTTGTTTAAGTCTATGAAACGAATTATCCCAGTGCGTAGTGTGACCGTTTGCAGTAGATTGCCTACTTCTTTAGTAGATTTTCATCTAAATTTGATAGGGCAGTACATTTTAAAAAATCTGTAGATTTCGGTAGAATTCATAAGTGCGATTTTCGTGATAGAACTCTACTCTTCATGCGATATGCGAGAATGACGTCGGTGTACTTTTGCTGAAGGCAGAGGCTCTGCAGTCCAGCGCAGACTGCTCCCTTCCCCAGGATGGCGATTCTGAAGGATGGCGAAATTTTCCACTCCCCGTGAAGTCAGAGGTTCAGCGCTGTCTGGGACCACAGTTTGCGTTTTTGAAGGACGGCGAGGTAGATTTAGTGGAAAAATTGCAATTTTAGTAGGTTTTTAAGTTTCACACACGTCACACAACACAACATAACCTTACTTTATTAATTTTCAAAACAAAACAATAATTCACGAAGTTCTCAAACCACTTTATTTATTATTTTGTACTCTAATTGCGTTACAGTAATTTGTTTATTTTATAGAACAAATAAGACACAGCGTATTGGCGCGTATTCAATGTGCTACCTACGTGTGAAGTAATGAAGTAGATTTGTGTTCATCCAATTATTATTGACCCTGGCAGAAGAAAATCAATCAAAATCATATTCAGGAATCATGGTTATTTCCAGAAGAACTAAGCTGAAATTCAGCTTTAAGTGTGTGGTCAAAGAAGTGAAATCATGAACTCAAAACTTTTGGTTTCTTTTAACAAAATAAATGTTTTTAAATATATTGGTCTTTAGTTTTATTCAATAAGGGAGGATTCATATTAGGCTGGGACGGGCCGAGCCGGTCGTGGCATGTTCCAAACATTGGATATAGTGTAGTCCGTTCCATATACAGACGGGACAGGATAGACAAAATGTAAGGAATGATCCAGCCCCTCTCATTCTCATATGAATCATCCCTAATGTGCACTAGCTAGTAGGTACACCTTATTCAATTCAATTCAATTCTTGTTTATGGCTTCTGTGAAGGTGTTTCACAATTTTGCCAATGTCTTGTATTTCACTGCCACCAAATGTAGAGAATTTGAACGGTTTCAATATGTTGTACTGTATTCATTACTCTAGTTTTTGGATTTTATACCTTTCACCTCTGAAACAAAGACAGTATAATCTATAAACACATAAGACGAACACACACACAACATTTACTTAATTATAATATAATTATTAGTGGTTAATACTATTTACAACTTAATATTATTGATTTTAATATATTTACATAGCATATTTAAAAATAGGGTATATACAAGGGGGAGGAGGGATTTGAAAGAGATGGGACGAGGGATTTCTGGGGGGATGGCATCGTATAGGGAGTACTGCATCAAAGGGCAACTAAAAAATATGTGGTCCACGTTTCCTTCATCGAGGCCGCACTCACACTGGGAGTGATCCCTAATCCTGAGTTTGGCCAGGAATACTGGGGTGCAAGGGTGGTTAAGTCGGAGGCGGCAAATTACAGATGTGGTTCTTTTATCTATTTTGATATATTTAGCAAACCAGGGTTTATGAGGTATTTCAGGCTGTATGTCTCCATAGAAGTACACCTTATTATAAATATTATAATGCTTGTGTCTACACTAATATTGCAAAGAACTTTAATCTTGCTTTAAGATTGCTTAATCTTATACTATCAACTACTATTCTAAGGTGGGCAAGTTGAGATGCTCACAATAAGATCAAATTAGGAATGAGATCCATAGATAAACTAAAGTACCCAACCAATTTAGTCTATCACATGAAAGCAATAACAGCGGGCAGAGCATATAGATGCAGTTGGACTGATGTGTTAAAGTGATCAGTTCATTGCTCCGGGTTATGCGGACCATACATTTTTTCGATCCCATCCTCCTTGTGGGGTACCTATCATTGAATAGATTTCCCGTACAATTGTAACAATAATGTTTGTGCCTTCCTCCTTTACCCGGGCTTAGGACCGGCATCATAAATGTAATAGGTATAGCATTTATGAGGCGGAGTTACACAAATCTCCATCTCTTGTCAAATCGAATGCAGCCTGCAATATGTATGAATAATGTTGTAGGTCCATACAAAATATATAGATACCGACAACATTCTGCAGTCAGGTGAAATTGAGCGCAGCCTGTATTAACACTTTATTTAGAGCAAAACAATTTATAACAAGCAAGCAAGCCGACCGGCTGACTAGAAGATGAAACACTTGTAGTAAAAATTAACTTACGTTTGCCTTCGACATGGACATGGTGCACTAAAACAATTGGTATCTTAATAAATCGTATACATTTTATAAATCTGTAGTCTTTAGATGCTACTTGCTTCCCTGAATTATCTGTGCAGGCGTGCAGCCAAACCTAACTTAGCAAATGGCATAGCAGTCAAACTTTCAACAACAAAACCTCCAGGTTTATAGTTTTTCATATGCCTATTTAAATAATTGAGTGAGGCTGTGCTAGCTGCATTAGCTAAATCGATAGATAAGTGCGATAAATTGGTCGTTGCATGCCGAAAGCAAGAAATTACTGACATAAAAAGCACAACAAAATAGAATTCACTTTTCAGACAAATCCACTAAAATTAATAAAGATTATTGCACGATAAGACTAGTAATTATTAGAAAATAAGAAAATGAACAGGTAATAGCTTGTAATTTACCTTGTTTTATGAAAATATTTCGATAAATTCTGCAAAATAAAACGAAACAAAAATTTTCACAACAAGGGATCATCTATTAATTACGTGAGACTCGAAACTACTCGAACGAAAGGGTGGGGGGGGGGGGGAGGTGGTTTGGAAAAAAAACGATTTTTTTTTAACAAGAGGGCATATCATCAAATAGGTACCACGTGTATTTTTCGCTAGCGGCTCATTGCTTGCTAGGTAATAATTTACCCATGCAAGCCGATGACATTTTATTTTATTTAACAGCTTTTTTGCTAACTAAAATAAAAAATAATATTGATATCGTACGTTGACATGATTTGAGACTATAATTTTGTCATTAATGGTTATGGGAACCCCCTTAATAGATCCTTTTTTTTTTTAATTTAACCTGTGCTGTCCCACTGCTGTGCAAAGGTCTCCCCCAATTCCTTCCATTCCTTTCTGTTCTGTGCTACCTACTTATAATATACCTACTACTTTAAATTTTTCTGTGAATATTTCAGGCGTCTAACTGTTGAAGTTTAATTTGAAGGTTGATATCGAGCAAACATTTCTTGTATGGGAGCCCTTAAATATTTATTTTGATTTATTTATATTTTATAAAGCGAATATTTAACGAAATATTTAGCGAATATTTCAAGCGTCTTGATTTTACCATAATATCGAGCGAATACTGACTAAAATTCACGTTTGTTGAATAGGAATTTTTAATATTTATTTTATTCCATTTTTAGGGTTCCATACCCAAAGGGTAAAAACGGCATCCTATTACCAAGACCCCGCTGTCCGTCAATCTGTCAGTATGTCACCAGGCTATATCTTATGAATGGTGATAGCTACGAGTAGTACGCTGAAACATTCACAGAATATTAAGTTCGATATTTCCTTTACAAATAAATAATTAAGATTAAGTATACAAACGGGGACTTACATACTTATTATTATTATTTGTTGGTATAGCGGCGTACAATATCATCTGTGATCACCTTTCTAGCTTTTAAGGTTCATGAGATACAGGTCGCGGCAAAATGGCGTATGTCGGTAAATGTTGGCAAAACAGCTGCTCTGCTCACAGGCGGACAGCGCATCCTACCTCCGCCACTAAAACTCCGTGGGGAAGAAATTAAATGGGAAAGTACAATAAAGTACTTAGGCGTTCACATCGATAGAACGCTAAGAATGTGCCCCCAAGTAGACCACGCCGTTAGACAAGCAAAGGCTGCCAGAGCTCTCCTCCGACCAGTGCTAAGTTCGAAGCTCCCTCTACGAACAAAGGTTGGAATATACAAAACCTATATAAGAACCAGGCTAACATACGCTGCACCATCCTGGTATGCCTTATGTTCAGAAAGCCAGAGAAAACGTCTACAAATCGTTCAGAATGTCTCCCTAAGGATGTGCACCGGAGCTGGGCGATACGTCCGGAACGACGTAATCGCCCGGGACGTTGGAATTGAGTCAGTGGGGGAATTCGTGGCTCGATTGGCTCGCGGTATGTACGACCGCGCCGACAACGGGCCGCACCCCCATCTGAGAAATATTGCCCCTCTACACACACGCCCACCTGACGTCAAAGCACATCGCGCGCTCCCTCGCGAGATTTTGCGTGAAAATGACGACGATAGCAATACCAACAACGAGGAAGTTACTAAAACATAGTTAAAGCAAAAAAAAAATGAGTAATACAATGGACGTAAACGCAAAGACCGATACGTCTCACGCCTAAAAGCCACCGAGAGGCCATCTGGCACCGGCGGCAAACCATATTCCCCAGAGGTCGTAGCCTCT
Source organism: Hypomecis atomaria (assembly GCA_964007245.1). Classification (NCBI taxonomy): domain Eukaryota; kingdom Metazoa; phylum Arthropoda; class Insecta; order Lepidoptera; family Geometridae; genus Hypomecis; species Hypomecis atomaria. Next base: position 27,254,069 of record OZ023279.1, read on the forward strand.
GGCGCCCAGCCTTGGCAAAGGGGAGAGACCCCGAGGCCAATACTCACCACACCAAAGAAGGTGGTGGAAGGACCACAGATGATGGTCGCGGCATATAAGTCTAGCGCTTAGCGAAGTGTGGAGGGGGTGGCTGCGCATTAGTTTAGTATGGCGGTCAACATGCGCAGCCATCCCCTCTACAGTACCCTAGGGCTGATGGTACTTAAGTGCCACATCTTGTAAAGCCTGGTTTAGACAGTTGAGTTTTAGTAATAGGTCCCCGTTTTTACCCTTTGAGTACGGAACCCTAAAAATCATTAGTATGCGAAACCGCGTACCAAGTTTCATCGAAATTGGTTGAAAAAGTCCTAAGTTGCTAACAAAAGTCATATGACTAGTGGACGACCCCAAACCAGTTAATAGTCCATCGCTATTATTTGTTACTACTTTCTATGGTAATACTGATGCATACTGTACCTTTTATAAGCTGTGGTGAACGAACATGTTTATTTCCATTTTTAATCTGTGGTTTTTAGAGAAAAAAATTTAATGGTTTAGTTGGTGAGAATAGTGCTTGCCCAAAACATTCAATAACATTCCACGTAAATAACAATCATAAATTACTACGCTATATCTTTAGCCTTTATATTATTGTAAATATTGTAATAATAACTAATTAGTCATCCATCTTCATATGCCTAGCCGGCATAGAATCTATGGCCATAGATTGGAATTTCTAGGGCACAATGGATTCTCGGCGACTAGATCCTAAGACTGCGTGTTTTGTGCCGCTTTGTAACAACAAACAACTGATGTGTCCCAATAAACAGTTTTTTCATGTTCCGATTTCAACAAAGATTGAATGGTGTGCCGCTGTGAATAAGCCAAACGTACCTAAAAGCTCACTCTATATTTGCGAAGACCATTTGAATGTAAGTACATTTGCATTTGTTTCCATCACATCACTCACTCATGACTTAACGAGTTTACTGGTTAATTAAATCTAAAGTATAGACCAGTTATGTAAAGACACATTAAAGAAGAATTAAAATTTTGTCATTATTTATTTTTATCAATTTTCAGCTCGAGGAAGATCTTCTAAACTACCAAGACTGGAAAGAAAATATTGTTTCAAGACCATGTTTAAAACCACAAGTTCCCAAGACCCTAAAAAATATATATGGTGGTCTTTTTCTGTCTACCTCAGTAGTAATCAATGAAGACTTAGTGTCCAGCAAAGCGACTAAAATTGAACAAACAGAAAAAGCTACTTCATGCAAACCAATGTGCTACAGCAAAACTGTTCAAGTGAATCCCACAATGGTGCATCGTTCTGTGGGTGTAAGCCAAAGGAAACGTAAATGGGAGGACTTCAAAGAAGTACTTCAGGAAGATTTATTAACTTCTTCAATGGGATCCACCACTGAATTCACGGAAACAGAAAGTTCAATTACGAGTACATTAATGGTGAAAAAAGTAGAGGGACGAAATTTTATACTAAAGCTGATTAAAAATGATCCCTTTGAATATATAGGCCTCCCGAAACAGTTTTATTGGCTTATTGAGCATATAGAAAAGAATTGCAAGGTACCATCATTACATACTATCATAACCCTGTATAAAATTAAAAATAATGATACATTTAAAAGAGTTAAAGATTTGTTTGAAATGTCAATTGCTACGGTATGGCGTGTTTTTTTCAAAACTTTAAGAATGTTAAGTCTGTTCTTTGCACAGTTCCTGTATTGGCCATCCAAACCAGATATAAAAAAAAATTTACCACCAGCATTCCGTTGTAATACAGACTTTTCTAGTATTGTGAACGTCATAGATGCTTTTGAAATTCAGATAGAAAAACCCAACAAACCTATAAACCAAGCCTTGACTTGGTCTCAATATAAACAGTGCAACACAATTAAGTATTTAATCGGTGCTACTCCTGATGGCCTAATCACATTTATATCTGAAGGATATGGTGGGCGAATATCAGATATGTATTTGGTGGAACAAAGTGGTTATTTAGAATCAGTACCAGAAAATGCTACTATTATAGCTGACCGTGGTTTTAAACACCTAGAGACACATTTACTACAAAAATGTGTTAAAGTGTTACGTCCACCAAGCGTCATGAAAGACATAAAAATGACTAAAAGTGAAGTAATTGACAGCAAGGTTATAGCTAGTTTGCGAATTCACATAGAAAGAGTAATAAGGAGAGTACGTCTTTTCAAACTTCTGAAGCCACATGCTGTGGTAAATAACAAATTGGTAAATGTGCTTGATGACATAGTTGTTATTGCCTGTGGACTCATAAATTTACAATCTCCTATTGTAAAAAAATAATTCCTGGTTATTTATTTTCAGTCAAGAAATTAACATAGTTTTTTTCTAATTTATAAACATGAACTATCCAAACTAAAACTGAAACCTCACCTCGTGCAAATAATGTACAGACAATGAATTACTGCATTGTACATTATTGGCTCCCACGTCTCCCACTAAAAAGAGACGTCCACAAATATGGTATATTACTCAGAGAAAAATCTAGCCAAGATGATATTATTATTATAATTATGCATTGACATAAAAACATTACTCCAAACGACATTCTACTGGGGGATGACCATATGATGAGACCAATATGTTTGCCACCAAACACTATACTTCGTCCTAACATTCCACAGTGGACTCCTTTTTAGTGGGGGGTTGTTGCGAGTAAAGCTTAATTTATTATATTTCTTGTGAAATGATAAGTAGTGCACCTATTTGTTTGTAGTGAAAAATAAACAATAACTGTTTATAATGAAGGATAAATAAAAAGAACTGATAAAATACAGCATGTTTTATTTACAGTCGATCAACTTTTTACAATATTTACCATTTTCTCAAATATATATTTTTTCCAAAAAAGTTCAGCATCGGAAATCAATTTTTCCACATACAGTCTATCATAAAACTGCCAAAAGGAATGTATGTTCTTATTGTTCTCAAATTTCGGATCTGCTATACAAAACAAAGCTTTTTTTTTGTTCATAGCATGCATCTGCAACTGTGTCTGTGCTTTCCACTTAGCAGATATGGTATTGTCTTTGACATAATTTTTCATTGACTTTTCCGAATAGGGACACTTAATTTCTACTGTGAATTCTTCACAGACACCGTCTGGTGATGCTCCTATAAATGGTGTGATTAGTTTAAATCCACACGCCTTTACCTTCACATTCATTGTTTTTTCTACTTCTTTGAGATCTTCTTTTTTTAAAAGTTTCCCTCTTTTAATGGCAATGGTCTCCGGCACTTTGTATCCTCCTAGTATTGATTTTACTAAAACCCCGTCAGTGTTACAACTGTTTACCTCGTGTATTTTAGAGGCTGATATACGCCCTTGTTTCTGGGTATGCCACATAGCACAGTCAGCCTGAGTACGTGTTTTCTCTTCTAATGCATTTATAATGCTGGTGGTCAAAATATTTTCACCAAATATTTTCAAGTTTTCAAAATCATGTCGTTCTAACGGTAAGTTTTTTAAAAATTCAATAAGCCCGATTACAGTGGCGCCAGCGTAAATTTAATAGCAACGTAAGAAGCGTCCTCTCAATCGAATGCCTAAAGTGAAAAAGAGACAGAACTATGCTATTTAGCTAATATAATTACGATGGCGCCTCTGTAATCGGGCTTAATGACTATTTTAAAAATGGTATAATCATCCATACTCGTATCTTGAACTTTATTATTATAGTTGATAATCAGAGAGTCGTCTGTTTTGCGGCTTTTGCATTCTTCTAAGAAAGAATCTAGATGCAAAGCTGGTGGGAGCATTGGTGCACTATGTCGTTTTCGTGTGCCCAATTCTTTTGCTAACACGCATCTATTTTGGATCACTGCCTCGGCTAATTTTGGTTGTGCCCAATAACAGCTTATCGATGTGGGTGATGGTTCTTCAGATCGTTTTATAAGCCACATTGTGAAACAAATAGTGTGTTTGCAGCCACCTTCACTTGCTGCACAATCTTTACATTGTATATTTGTGATTGTTTCGTCAACTTCGTTGATGATTGCCACCACAGTGTACATTTTGCATCTCACTCTATGCTCTGGAGTCACTCTGCCTTTAACATAACAAAGTGGATTTTCTCTTTTTATTTCGACAAACCCCACTGATGTCTCGACATAAGCATCTCTGGATGATATTAATGCTTTTGCTCCGCGAATTTCGGCCACGTTATAGGCGTCGTTTTCTCGCATATACAACGTGTAACAGAAAGGTTCAACAATACTGAACGGTATGTATGTGTATCCAGTCACGAATCACCTGTATGAATTTTAAACTTCTAAAGTCAACTTATTTTTTCCATATAAAACTAAAAAATATTTTTTTCCTATTATTTTGGACAACCCTAAAGTAGTGAGTTCGGTGACCGGGCGCGGCGCGGCGCGGCCCGGCTCGCGTCAATCGGTTTCATGTCGCCGCCGCCGCACGCCGACAAGGCGCCGCCGTCGCCTTTCGGCACCGCGCCGTAGCTCCGCGCCCCGCGCGCCGCTCGCTACCCCCGCTGCCGTCGGCCCGACACGCGAACTTGGCTTGAGCGCGCCTTACTTTTTAAAGTAAATCAACGAGGAAATGCTAGAGTTAGGCTACGTAATGCTGTTTTAGGAAGGAGGCTAATTACCTACTTTAGATACTTAGACCTACCTAGTACCTAGTCGAGACCTAATTCAGTAAACTATTGCAAAATGAAATTGAGGTAGATAAGTACCTAATCGTATCCAGTTCCATAATTACTTACCTAATGTTTTAATTTAGCGCGTAAATGAAATACCTAAGAATTTTCATAATTATTATGAATACTTACGAGTACCTACATTGTGTAGATACCCAATTTAAGAATCCTATCTTAGGCAAATACCTATTTAGGTAAGTACCTACTTAAGTACCTAATTGTTGTTAAAATAATGGTTTATTGGGAATATTATTAATTTAGTAATGGTATCCCCAATATATGTATAACTTACCCTATTTGATTAATATTTAATTAACCCTAAAATATGTACCTACCTAATATAATTCGATTTTAATTAATAAATTTTAAGTAATGAATGTATTTAAATCTCTTTAGTAATACATAATATAGTTTATTTAAGTAACTTTAGCTTAAGGAACAACATTAATATTATGGTAACAAAATAAAATTATTCTATTCTATTCTAATTGAAGCAGTACTGTAGTATGAAGAAGTCGTATTGTAGTATGAAGTAGTTTTAAGGTACTAAACTCTCTTTGTATCGAATATGCGAGTAGTCAATAATAAACCTTTATACCGAACAAACGTCGTTTAATTCTTCATGGCGACCCTGCCAGTTCTGTGAAATGTAACGCGATATCACCGCTACCGGCCGGCGCGGCCCCGGCGAGCCCGGCGAAAACCGCTGATGTGCGCGAATTCCTGTGTGCCTCGGTGCTCAAGTTAGAACTTTTATAACATTGAACATTTTTTTTGTCATTGAAACTTTACCGAAGAAGAAATTATTTCTATAAAAATGTGTCAATCGAAAGTGGAAAAAGAAGACGTTTTTATATCACAAACTTCGAACGGAGGAAACGAAGAGAACTATAGTAATATGAAAGGTCAACTTCAGAATATTTACATACTGCTGATTGTGGTACTGGCCATCATAATGTTATTTTCACTATTTTATCTGGCAAGAAAATACAAGAATATGCATGTAAGATGGATAGACTCGCAGGCCGCGAGAGGAACATTGGAAAGAATTAGAAACTCTTTCCGAAGGAGAGCAACGGACGGCGATAATTAATTAAAGAGATCTCCATTTCTTCGAATTTCGTCAAATTCGTCAAGAAATTCGTGGATACCTAAGTAATGTGAATAATACCGTGAGTGGAAATATAGGGTTGGCTATAGCCGTCCGGTACCTGATTTTGATGAAGGTGCGAGTTTAGGGGTATCATTGGGGTCCACCTGAAGCCCTTCCAGCAATTTTTTTTTGCCGGAAACGTAGTTTAAATTAATTATGATTAAATTAAAATTTGATAAAAAAAAGTGAAATGGAACGCAATGTTGAGAAAATGGTACAATATTAAGTTGTCAAACTGAGTTAAACGAAACGTATCGTTATCGTTAATAAGTTAGGTGTGAAACAAAAAATAGGTTAGGTTAGGTTAGAACATGACAAACAACGCACGAGCCGAGCGAGCGAAGCGAGCGTGCCGCGGCAGCGGCCGGCGAAGTGCCAGAAGCGAACCGCCTTAATAAGTTAGGTGTGAAACAAAAAATAGGTTAGGTTAGGTTAGAACATGACAAACAACGCACGAGCCGAGCGAGCGAAGCGAGCGTGCCGCGGCAGCGGCCGGCGAAGTGCCAGAAGCGAACCGCCTTAATAAGTTAGGTGTGAAACAAAAAATAGGTTAGATTATTGATTCTCGAAGAATATGATTTTAAAATAGTGTACATAAAAGGTAAAGATAATTCAGTCGCAGATGCATTATCTAGAGTTTATATAATATCAAATGAATTAAAAGGGATGAAAGAACAAGTTTTAGCTGTAACAACTAGAGCTCAAAAGAGAAGGATGGAAGAAGAAGACCGAAAGAAACAGGGGGAAGAAGTACAAGCTGAGTTTAATGGAAACCAAGACAAGTGGCCTGATCACCCACGTGTCGTGGAATTATTAAAACAGCCGAGTGATTCTATTGAAATGAAGTTAGTAGAAAATGAAGTCATAAGTAAATTAAAAAAGAAAAACGTAAGAATGGAAGAAAAGGAATGTTTTGTGTATGTACCAAGTAGTATGTTATTATGTGTTAATTTAAGCTTCAAAATGCATTTTTCGCGAGACGAATTTGCAACAAAGCTTGGGGAATTTTGCAACAGAATAAAGATAAAGGAACTATGCATAGTCAAAGATGAAAAGAATAATGAATTTATAAAGGGTTTATGTAGTGTAATTAAATCATTAAAAGAATGGAAAGGTCCCCGTATATGTGTTCTTAGAGGTATAAAAAGAATATACGATGAAAAAGAAAAGCAATTTATTTTAAATGATTATCACTTATTGCCCACGAGTGGACATGTAGGGATAAATAGAATGACGAATAATATTAAAAGAAAATACTACTGGCCAGGTCTAGATTCGGATATTCGAAGATATATTGGTAAATGCGAAATGTGTCAGAAGATGAAACAAGGTAAGTATACTAAGCAACCAATGACTATAACTACCACAGCTTCGACCGCTTTTGAAAAAATCTTTCTTGATTTGGTTGGTCCCTTGGAAAAGGATGAGCATGGAAACTGTTATATACTAACTCTTCAATGTGAGTTAACGAAGTTTATAGAAGCTTATCCCTTACCCAACAAAGAAGCAGTTAGTGTAGCCAAAGCCTTCGTAAATAATTTTATTTTGCGTTTTGGTATTCCGAAAACTATAGCTACGGATAGAGGAACTGAGTTTATCTCTCAAGTTATGGAGCAAGTGTGTAAATTACTAGAAATTGAGAAATTTATATCGACCGCATACCACCATCAATCAATTGGTTCGTTAGAAATAGCTCATAAGCATTTGGGTGCATTTTTAAGAACTTATTGTACAAATAAACATTTTTCTTGGTCCCACTGGATACCTTATTGGTGTTTTAGTTATAATACTTGTGTAAGCACTCAAACTAAATATACGCCTTATGAACTTGTATTCGGAAGACAATGTAAAATATCAAACCGTATAGAAGAAAATGTAGAACCATTGTATAACCTTGATGATTATTGTGCAGAACTAAAATATAAAATGCAAGTAGCCTAAAGTGATGCTAGAAAAAATCTGTTAGCGTGTAAGGAAAAACGAAAACAAAATTATGATAGGAATAGTAACCCTATATCTTATAACATGAACGATTTAATTTTAGTTAAGAATGAATGTGCGCGTAAATTAGATTATGTTTATAATGGTCCTTTTAAAGTGTTAGAAGATTTAGATATTAATGTGAAGATTGAACGAAACGGAAAGGTAGATATAGTTCATAAAGATAGAACAAAGATGTTTCGGAACTAGTTTAAGTTTGTAGAATAAGAATAAGTTTGTAGAATTAATTGTGTAGAATAAGAACATTTTCTCTTTCACCCCCGGAGGTGAAGCGGTACTGTAGTATGAAGAAGTCGTATTGTAGTATGAAGTAGTTTTAAGGTACTAAACTCTCTTTGTATCGAATATGCGAGTAGTCAATAATAAACCTTTATACCGAACAAACGTCCTTTAATTCTTCATAATAAACAAACCGACAAACACAACATAAGTAAAAATTAATAAATGACCCTGTATTAACATTATTTCACACTTTTGGAACAAATTAAAAATAACACATAAGTTAACGATTTTTAAAATATTTTCCTTAAAAAAATCCAGAAAAAATTAAATAGTGATTATTGCTAATGACAATTAACACAGATGTTGTTAATTGTTCTTATAAACATATCTACATTCGGTCGACTCCCGCGACGCGCGTGTTTGGCCTGAACGTGGCATTTACCTGAAATTAATATATACATGTTAGAAAGTTTGTAAAAATCAACAGATATCATTCACTGACTTATACATCAAAAACCTAACCCACTTCCAGATGACCTAGAAACTTGATATTTGGCATCAAGGTAGACTATCAGGCACATACAAAGGAAAAAATCTAAAACTTTGAACTTTTACCCCCCAACCCTACATAATAGGGGATGAAAGCTTGTATGAGACTTCCACAAATTTTCATGCTATAAGTCTAAATAAAAATTGATATAAAGACTCCCTGTTAGAAATAATAAAACACGTATTTCAGGGTTTTTAATAAATCAGCCCCCAACCCCTAAAATTGGGGGATGAAAATTTTTATATCACATTCGAAACTTTTGATGCCAGAAGTCAGAAAATGGATATACGAACTCGTTGTAATAGATAATAAAACACAATTTCAGGATTCTTAATAAACCACCCCCAAACTCTAAAACTGGGGGATGAAAAATTGATAATGTCCAAAAATTGACAATGGTACTTTATTACAAATATAATCAAACACGTATTTCAAGATTTTTATTAAATCTCCCCCTAACCTTTAAAACTAGGGGTTAAAAGTTGGTATGAGACTTCCGCAAGTTTTGAAGCTAGAGATGTGAAAATCGATAAAATTACTCTTTGTAGTAAACTACAAAAAGAAGTGAAATCCAACAAAAACATTTACATGTGAAATGAAGCCAAGTCACAGTTCCCACTATCAAAAAGTTGTCAGATATCACGTAAAGCCAAGCGTCTTACTCTACACTCCTTACTCTACAAGTCCTTACTTCACAGACTCTACACCTTAGTCAATATATGCGGCTTGGCTGTTTCGCTAACTGCGCATGGGTGTAAAGTGAAGATTAATACTGTTATACAAACAGTTCTTGTTGTAACGAAACGGCCAAGTCACATATATTGACTAAGCTGTAGAGTTTGTGGAGTAAGGGCTTGTAGAGTAAGGCGTGTAGAGTTAGAAGCTTGGCTTTACGTGAGATCTGACAACTTTTTGATAGTGGGAACTGTGACTTGGCTTCATTTCACATGTAAATGTTTTTGTTGGATCCTTCTTTCCGGAAACAAGAAAGCCAGCTGTCTGTTCCGTTTCCTGGCGATACGGATCAGGGACCTGATTTTTTAACTTTCCACAGCTTGGGAGCCGTGGTGGTCTAGTGGTAGATACAATCGTGAGGTCGTGGGTTCAAATCCAGGTCCCGTACCAATGAGTTCTTCGGAATTTATGTACGGAATTTAGCACCACGGGCTTTTCGGTGAAGGAAAACATCGTGAGGCAACCTGCATACGTCATTACGGACAATACAAATACAAAATGAAAATATAATTACCGTTTAGTCTCTAACAGGCGACAGCGACGTATTTATCGATCAGCTGCCTATCTATGTCTACGGGTGGACGTCCTACGGACTATATAATTACCGTTTAGTCTCTAACAGGCGACAGCGACGTATTTATCGATCAGCTGCCTATCTATGTCTACGGGTGGACGTCCTACGGACTATATAATTACCGTTTAGTCTCTAACAGGCGACAGCGACGTATTTATCGATCAGCTGCCTATCTATGTCTACGGGTGGACGTCCTACGGACTATATTTTATTTATTTTTAAAATCTAAGAAACTAACAGCTTATAAATAACAGCTTATAAACTTAAATAGACTAATATTAAAGCTAATTACAAGTTTCTACTGATAGAGATATATTGAAAATATTAAACGCTTATAATTTTGATTTAAATTGAAACTAACAAATCGAACTGCAACTTAGATAATAGAACTCAATGTCACACTCGTATATCATATATCGTATATCGTATATCGTATATCGTATATAATTACCGTTTAGTCTCTAACAGGCGACAGCGACGTATTTATCGATCAGCTGCCTATCTATGTCTACGGGTGGACGTCCTACGGACTATATAATTACCGTTTAGTCTCTAACAGGCGACAGCGACGTATTTATCGATCAGCTGCCTATCTATGTCTACGGGTGGACGTCCTACGGACTATATAATTACCGTTTAGTCTCTAACAGGCGACAGCGACGTATTTATCGATCAGCTGCCTATCTATGTCTACGGGTGGACGTCCTACGGACTATATAATTACCGTTTAGTCTCTAACAGGCGACAGCGACGTATTTATCGATCAGCTGCCTATCTATGTCTACGGGTGGACGTCCTACGGACTATATAATTACCGTTTAGTCTCTAACAGGCGACAGCGACGTATTTATCGATCAGCTGCCTATCTATGTCTACGGGTGGACGTCCTACGGACTATATAATTACCGTTTAGTCTCTAACAGGCGACAGCGACGTATTTATCGATCAGCTGCCTATCTATGTCTACGGGTGGACGTCCTACGGACTATATAATTACCGTTTAGTCTCTAACAAGGCGACAGCGACGTATTTATCGATCAGCTGTTTATCTAAGTCTACGGATGGACGTCCTACGGACTATATAATTACCGTTTAGTCTCTAACAAGGCGACAGCGACGTATTTATCGATCAGCTGCCTATCTATGTCTACGGGTGGACGTCCTACGGACTATATAATTACCGTTTAGTCTCTAACAAGGCGACAGCGACGTATTTATCGATCAGCTGCTTATCTAAGTCTACGGATGGACGTCCTAAGATAATTACCGTTCAGTCTCTAATAGGCGGCAGCGGCGGCGGCGTGTGCCAGACGGCGGAGGACGTCCTCTGGATCCGCGCGCGCTCGATGCTCGGGAATATCTCCGTGATGTCGGGAGAGTACACGCCCACTTTGAACCACTCGTCGACAATGTTCTTGCAAATTCGCTTCTGTATCCAGAGTTGGAGGAAACGGACCTGGACAAAAAAATAACAGTTTTTAGGGTTCCGTACTCAAAGGGAAAAACGGGACCCTATTACTAAGAATTCGATGTCCGTCTGTCCGTCTGTCACCGGGCTGTATCTCATGAACCATGATAGCTAGGCAGTTGAAATTTTCACAGAGTATGTATTTCGGTTGCCGCTATAACAACAAATACGCTATAACAATAAAAACAAAATAAAATAAATATTTAAGGGGGGCTCCCATACAACAAACCTGATTTTTTTGACGTTTTTCGCTCTATATTTATAATGGTACCAGGTAGATGCTTCAAATTTTCACAGAATATTTAGTTTTATATTCCCTTCAATAATAAATAATAAAATTGAAATAAAATAAATATTTAAGGGGGGCTCCCTCCCATACAGTACGGAACCCTCCGTGCGCGAGTCCGACTCGTACTTGGCCGTTTTTTTAGGCATTGTGTCTTTTGCAATCGATAGACTACACTCACAGATATACACTCCGCGCCACACAAGTTGATGGATGTGAAGTTAGCCACTAGCTGCGCAATATCCAATCCTGACGAGACGTGACCCACGTCACGTCAAGCCGCACGTTGGTTGGCTATTGCGCAGCTAGTGGCTAACTTCACATCCATCAACTTGTGTGGCGCGGAGTATACAGGGTTATTTCTAATCAATTAGCATCCTTTCAGGGGCTTATTCTGTACATCAAAACTAACAATTTTTGTTCCACGACTTTTAATAATTCTCAAAAAAAATAATTTTGTTTTTCCATAGAAAAATGTCGTTCACCCTCGACAAAATGTATGGAACAGCTGATTTTTGAAATTAGTTTTAACAAAGGTCGTAGAACAAAAGTTGCTAGTTTTGATGTACAGAATAAGCCTTTAAGAGGATGCTAATTGATTAGAAATAACCCTGTATGGTCCTGGTCCAAGACTTGCCACCCGGCCTATACAAACTTACTTTTTTCACGATAGAAATAATACAACCAACCAAAATAAGTAGAATCATAGTTAAAAAAATCTTTCCATAGAAAAAAGGATAATTGCATGTTCCGAAAATTTTAATTAAAAACGGCTTGAATCCAGTGTTTCTGTAGTCTCGATTAGATGGTTCATATTCATATTTATTGATTACATATTTTTTTTTTTTTTGTTATCTGACTTTAATTTTGACTTTAATCTCCATCACTATTTTCTCTAGCCGCCGCTGTAGGAGTCCCTGTGTCGCGGTGGCTAGTTCCTTTTCAAACTGTTCAAAAGTGCTATATTAAATGTTTACAATATGTAATTCATATGTACCTATACATGCGTAATGAATGAGTTATGAATATCGTATATTCCAAGAAAAAAAAAAGTTAATCGCGTTAATTATTAATATAAAAATCATTAGTAGTATTAGTAATAAATTTAGTAAATATTATTTAATTTTGTTAATGTAAGATTGCAAAAAGCACGCAAAGTAGTGATTCGTATGTAATAATAATAATAATTGTGATTAATCCTTACTAATATTATAAATCCGAAAAGTTTGTTGGTTTGTTGGTTTGTTACTCTTTCACGCACCAACGGAGCAACGGATTGACTTGATTTTTGGCATGGACATAGTTTAAAAGGCGGAAGGAGCTTTAGGATACTTTTTATCCCGAAAAATTGCATAGTTCCTGTAGGACAAGACAAAAACCATCGAAAGCGAAACTGTCGCCACTATCACAAAGACGCTAAGTGGTTAATTCCTCTATGACGCTAATATGGACTAACGAAACGTCACAGCGAAACGTAATTAGATGACAGGTGACATTATCTGCAGACTTTTATAAATCACAAGTAGCATGGCATGGCAAGGGGACAAATTGTTTTTCCACCATTATATCCCCTTGAAGAGGAAATAAAGTATGGATTGAAAATGACAACTGACATTAAAATTGGATAAAATGTTTTTTTCCCTCTGCATGCTACATGTTACTATGACGTTTAATACCAGGCCGTCATTTTGTCTGACATTAAAAATATTTTTAAATCTTCTATCATTAGAGGTTTAACATGTTTCTTTATTCTACCTTTATGGTACAGAATCATCATATTATACTTTAATATTATCAATCCGAAAAGATTGTTAGTTTGTTCCTCTTTGACGCAGCAACGGAGCAAAAGATTGACCTGATTTTTGGTATGGATACCTATGGTTTAAAAGACAGAAAGTGAAAATAGGATACTTTTTTATCTCGAGAAAATTCGTGATTCCCATGGGATAGGACAATAACTGTTTCTCAGCAATGGAGCAACGGATTGACTTGATATTTGGGGTGGGCATAGTTTGGAAGACGGAAAGTGACATAGGATACTTTCAATAACGAAAAAATTGTGGTTCCCGTAGGACTTAACAATAAATTTTTCTCAGCAACGGAGCAACTTGCCTTGGCTTATTGCATGAATATAGTTTGAAAGACGAAAAGTGACATAGGCCACTTTTTATTCGAAAAAACTTTAACAGTTCCTGTAGGATAGGATAAAAACTAAGTAAGCGGGCTGCGGTAGCAGCCGTCTAAGCGCTAGAAATAACCTGTCATGGTAAGTTTAGGACGTTCCTACATTTTTCGCACTCCTTAGCGGCACTCAACAGCGCTAGCCCAGACTCGGGCTCCATAACGGAGCTTGCGCTCTCGCCATAATGACGGAGTGTTTCGGAGCACAAGACACATCGTCATCCACCACTCGGGACTAACCAGTACTGAACGTCAGACAGCATTCCAACGCCCTGGTCCCAGTGCAGCGGGTCAGTCATAGTAGCCCAGCCTCTTCTCCTCTGCCTCTTCAACTGCAGAGGGCAGTGAGAACGGCCATCGCGATACCGACACCTCTCTTCCCCTGCAGCCCCACTGCGTCTGCCAACACGTTGACGGCCTAGCGGAAGGTAGGGTAGGTGGCGGCACCCACACCACCAGTTCCATATATCCCACCGCGGCCGCGCGACCGCGACAAGAGGGAGGATTGCAGGCATGCCAAAGCTGCTTTCCCAGCCCTGAACAGAAACATAACAAACGATCTATTGAAGTTGCAGCGACAAGACCTCCGACTTATGGTAGGGCTCATTACTGGTCACTGCAACTTGAATAGTCACATGTATAAACTGGGAGCCACCGACAGCCCACTCTGTCGTGGTTGCCTGCAGGAGAATGAAACGGTAGAGCATGTTTTGTGGCATTGCAAGGCCACGGCAGAAACTAGAATCGCTTGCGGGTTGCATGACGCTACTATTGCTTTATCATCAGCATCGACATCATCATCCTCATCGCTATCTGGTACACCATCCAAGCCACTGGAGCAGTTATGCCAGCGGCCCAGAGCCACGCTCCGTTATTTTAAGGAGCTGGGCTGGCTCGGGTAGACGCTGGAGGGGGAAATGCACAAAACACCCCATGCGGGACGTCAGTGCAGGACTTATCGCCCCTACATCGAATAAGAATAAGAATAAGAATCCCACCGCGGCCCCTAATCCTCGGCTGTCATATCAGAGTCCAGGAAGCAGCCTTGCTTTATGAAACTAAGAAAGGTTATTCCCAGCAAGTAAATGGAGATAGAGAGACAGAAAAGAAGCCACACCCAGCGCAGCAGGAGGAGCTGGAGTTCATATGCCTGGCAGACGGAGCAGCACTAGAGCAAAATCTTAACCGAGAAATTAACATATTTACAAACGGCAGCAATATTAAAGGGAAAGTTGGGGCGGCATTATCCATTTGGGATGATGCCGTTGAAATTAGTACCCGCAAGCTGAAATTGGCCGATTGGTGCTTCATGTACCAGGCCGAGTTATTGGCACTTCTTGAGGTAACCGAAAAAGCAAAAATATTTTGTGACTCCAGGTCTGCACTGGAAACGGTAGTTGGCGTATCTTCCCTCCATCCCTTAGCAGTAAATTCAAAGCTAACATAAAGTTACTACAAGCACAAAATAAAATAGTGAAACTTTATTGGATTAAAGCGCACGCGGGGTTGTAGAGAAATGAGAGAGCGGACCAGCAAGC
This sequence comes from Hypomecis atomaria, assembly GCA_964007245.1. Taxonomy (NCBI): domain Eukaryota; kingdom Metazoa; phylum Arthropoda; class Insecta; order Lepidoptera; family Geometridae; genus Hypomecis; species Hypomecis atomaria. The sequence continues at coordinate 27,269,477 of OZ023279.1, forward strand.
AAAGGAAGCAGCACTGCACTCGAAGTGCAGACCTATTTACGATAACTGCCCCGTTTCATTCGCTAAGCGAGAAATCCGAAAGGACTCTCTTGACGAGTGGAACCAGCGGTATCAGGATGGACACACAGCGGCGGTAACCAAAACATATTTTCCGGATGCAAGGGCGGCATACAAGATCGTAAGAGAAATAGCACCAGTGGGAATCATAACTCAAGTGCTGACGGGGCATGGTGGGTTTTCCCAATACTTACATCGTTTTAAGTTGAGGGAAAGCCCATCGTGCTTCTGTGAACCCACAAAAGAGGAGACTCATGTGCAGTGGCACATAATCTTGGAATGCCCAGTTTATGGAAAGCAGAGATTTGATTTAGAACAAAAAATTGGAATTAATCTAACACGTAAAAACCTTAGAAACAATTTTATCGAATTTTTGCACAAATATTTGTAAAAAAGCAATAATTAGGAACAAGTAGGTTTAAACTTTGCTGTACCATTGTAAGTTGTTTATACACTCCAACCGTAACTTAACCAACAAAAGCATTCCTCTAAGGTATTTTGATATTTGTCGGTTAGGTTAGGTTTCGCAGCCGACATAAACATAAGCCAAAATCAAAATATAACGCGGGCGAAGCCGCGGGTAAAAGCTAGTAGTATAATAATTTCCGAAACAGCGGACGTGGGATGCATTGCGATGTGGTGGCGGTTGACAGAGGCCTCACCCCGCTCTCCCTGGCGAACGAGAACTGGCGCAGGCCATCGGTGCTCAGCACCGATGATCGCGAGGCGGTATGGAAGAGCAAGGAGCTGCACGGGCGGTTCTATCGGGCCCTAACAGGACCCGATGTGGACCTGCTGGCGTCGGTGGCCTGGCTACGCTTCGGTGACCTCTTTGGGGAAACCGAGGGTTTTGCCTGTGCAATTGCGGACGAAGTTATCTTGACGAACAACTACCGGAAGTATATCCTGAAGGACGGTACGGTCGACATTTGTCGGGCATGCCACCGTCCTGGAGAATCACTCAGGCATATTACTTCTGGTTGTTCTCATCTTGCTAACGGCGAGTATTTGCACAGGCATAACCAAGTGGCCAGGATCATCCATCAGCAACTTGCTCTTCAATATGGCCTTGTCGAGTCTGAGGTGCCGTACTATAAGTACGCACCGGCGCCAGTTCTCGAGAATGGTCGTGCGTTGCTCTACTGGAACCGCTCTATCATCACGGACAGGACTATTGTCGCCAATAGGCCTGATATCGTGGTGGTCGACCGGTCCCAGCGCCGGGCAGTGCTCGTCGACGTCACCATCCCGCATGACGAGAACCTCGTGAAGGCCGAGAAGGACAAGCTCAGCAAGTACCTTGACTTGGCTCACGAGGTTACCGCCATGTGGGATGTGGACTCGACGATCGTTGTCCCGATAGTCGTGTCGGTGAACGGCTTAATAGCGAAGAGTCTCGACCACCATCTTAAGAGGCTCTCGCTAGACGGTTGGGTCAAGGGCCAGATACAGAAGGCAGTCATCCTGGACACGGCGCGCGTCGTCAGGAGGTTCCTCTCACTGTAGCCCCAACCACCGGTAGCTTGGGCCCTGCCCCGCTGCCGGCGGCACTCTAGGTTTAGGTTTTTTTATAGTATTTTGTTCTTTTATATAAATATTGTAAAAAAACTTAAATTTAAGAAAATAAATGAATATGTGTATAATAATAATAATAATTTATTAATAATAATAATAATAAGCCCCCCAAAATCCCACCTTATGCCCGAGTCGAACACCTGACTCAAGTGGGGAGCGGGCAACGTGTACAACAAAAAGTCACCTACACGGCTAACAAGGACAGGGTAACCCATGATGATGGAGACAAGGAAAAGTAAATTACGTAAAGGGCCGCTGCCCGAGGTCCGTCGGGGCACGTCTGTTGCTGGTGTCGGGCGTGACAGCATGCTAGCCAGTGACTCCCGGCTGGTCGGCTGGGCGGGAGTCGGGGACGCGGGGGGTAGGGGACCGTCCTCAAGGACTACAGCCGCGAGTAGAGAAAGTAGGCGTGGTAGGGAATGTAGGAGTGGTAGGGAAAGTAGGAATGGCAGGAAGAGCAGGAGTAGAAGAGAGTAGTAGTGGCAGGGAGAGTAGAAGCACAAGGGAGAGAAGCAGTGATAGGGAGATACCACAGCTACGGATGTTTCGCAGGCGGCCTGTGTCAACCAACCTGCGACCACCAAAGCTGGGAAACCCAGAGTGCGTATGAAGTGGGATGATGATATAAACGTATTTATCATGCGCACATACCTAGAAGTCACTAAATTAGAAACAGACCGGACAATGTATTGTAAAAAGCTTTTTGATCGATTCCAACTTAAATATCCACATCTAAAAGTTTCCGCTCAACGTGTTGCAGATCAAAGGAGAGTTATTGTCAGAAATAAACTTTTATCGGATAATGTTATAGAGCGTCTCAAAAAAGAAGTTTCCAAGCAGCTTGAACAGGAGGAAATGGATACATTCACACTAACAGCTGACTCTCAACCACCACTGACAACAAACCACATATTCATATCTCAGTCAGAACATTGTACTTAGAGGGTGATCTATAGATAGCTACAATATTGTAATTCTTAGCTACTCGTACTTCCATTACTAAGCAATTTGCATCTCTGAATGGAGGTTCTTTAATTATTATATCTAGGCCCACTCTGGTGTAGACTACAATTCCATCATTTTGATTGAAAGATTTTTTAGTGAAATTACAAAAGTAATTATCTAGGTGTAGGCCGTCAAAGGAACTATCGGTCCAGCATTCAGTAAGTATAATCACATGTGGTAGGTAATTAAGTCTAGTCAAGAACACTAATAGGTGCTTAAAGTTCGCTCGTATACTGCGCATATTTTGAGCAAATATAGTAAATTGATCGTTACCATCATTTAACCCTAAATATAATTTGCACATCTCTGGAACAAAAGTGTAATTCGAGTTAACTATTTCTAGGTTGTCTATTTCGGTTAAAAGTTGTTTACTATCCATAAATAATTATTAACAGAAAGATAGGTGTGCGAGAGTTGATTCTATTTATAGATTGCATCGAGTCGCATGAGTTATTGAATAGGTTTACAGGGCAGGTATGCTTGCAGAACCGATAATTGTTTACATTAGCTAGTTTGATTGTGACATAGTCGCGGCAGGACGTTATAGTGCCCGTCCTGCTTGCAAAGAATGTATTTCGTAATTTCCTTAAAATTTTGATGCTTAGACGCAGTGGTGTTTCGTGGTACAGTGATGGATAGTTATGATTCGCGAGAATGTGATATGTGTGATTGAATTTACGGATTGGACATTTACATAGGAGGGCTTCGAAACGAGTGAGTAATGCATTGTTATATTTAGGTGTCTGGCCGTATAATATACGGTAAAAACAGGAAGATTTTATTATTATTATTTTGTTATTTATATAATGCTGTTGGGTTAATGTTATGTTATGTCTTGGTGTTGAGTATAAAATAAGGCATTTTGCTTAAGTTTGTATTTGGTATATTACCTATTATGTATAGTGTTTAGTATTCATGTACTGTTTGTTCTGTAGGATGATTTAGCTAATAATTCGTATAAGTTCTTCAGTTTCCAAATAATTCAAACTATTGAGATATGCTTTAATTTTGTTTTTACTAACTCTTTTTGTACACTGTAATATGTCAGTTTTACTATTTACTTTTTTATAAATCCGATTAAAAATTTAATTTACGATCTCGGGTGTTTTAAAGCCCTCGCCTACGGCTCGGGCTTCAAACGACACCCTCGACGGTAATCGCACTTTCTCTCGAGTGATACATAGTGCTTTATACTACACCTACGAGGAAAATAAAAAACTAAATCTTTACTAATTGAAATTTATATTGAAATTGTTGCAGTTAGTGAAGCTTAATGTAACACTTGAAAATGGCGCCAATGGCGTCTGCAATTTTCACATGTTCTTTTTTCAAATTGTTTGACACCATCCCACACACAGCTAGTGGCCAGTGTCATTTTGCGAACTTGGAGATAAAAACTCACTGTAAAAACTTTTTGGCTTTTGATATTTAGGTTACCAGCGCATAGTCTTACCCAAAATTAAAAAAGAAAAACCACGTAAGAAATGGATTTTCATACACTTTTCTCTCCCGCTCAGATGCGTTTTCTCCCCGCATATTTGTTCGATATGCAATGACGTACTTTCTACCGTAAATTTGATAAAGTATCAAGGTACTTTCCGAGCAGGTGTAGTATAATATAAATAGCTCGCCATATTCAGCCTTTCGGCATGCAATATTAGGTAATGATTATTAGATTGCATTGTTCGACTGCCTCGGTGGCTTAGTGGTTAGTGACCCTAGCTTCTGGATCAAAGAGGCGTGGGTTCGATCCCCACCAAGGGTAAATATTTATGTGATAAACATAAGTGTTTGCTCTGTGTCTGGGTGTTATTTAGTTACTATCTATATAAGTATGTATTTAAAAATAAGTATATGTAATATATCAGTCTCTGGCAGCCATATCACAAGCTTTGCTTAGTTGGGGTTTTTATTTATTTATTTATTAGATGGTGGGTCCGCCTTGTCGTTGAATGTCTTGCACTACGTTTCCCGGCATGTAGTTTCTATTCGAGAACTTAACCCTAACCTTGCTAGTACATCCAGTGTTTATTATCCTTACCTTACCCATACTCCAAGTAGGAATCTTATTACAAGGTTTTACATAATTTATAACATTGTAGAAATAGACATTAGACAATTTTAACATATGTACGCTTTTAGTTTGCAAGCGAAATGCCGTCATTAAATCCAATATGGCGGATGACCCAAGATGGCGGACTATTTTATACACTCCCAAGATACGAGTATACTAAACGCCACACAAGTCGGCGGATGAGAAGTTAGCCGCAGATGACACTTCGCCGTGATTCGCTAACTATTACACATGTGTGCACAATGCGTAGGGAGCGCGCGGGAGGCATGAGGTTGGCGGGCGGGTGTGCCCCGGCGCGAGTCTCTCTGGCTCCCGCTAACTATTACACATGTGTGCACAATGCGTAGGGAGCGCGCGGGAGGCATGAGGTTGGCGGGCGGGTGTGCCCCGGCGCGAGTCTCTCTGGCTCCCGCTTACTATTACACATGTGTGCACAATGCGTAGGGAGCGCGCGGGAGGCATGAGGTTGGCGGGCGGGTGTGCCCCGGCGCGAGTCTCTCTGGCTCCCGCTAACTATTACACATGTGTGCACAATGCGTAGGGAGCGCGCGGGAGGCATGAGGTTGGCGGGCGGGTGTGCCCCGGCGCGAGTCTCTCTGGCTCCCGCTAACTATTACACATGTGTGCACAATGCGTAGGGAGCGCGCGGGAGGCATGAGGTTGGCGGGCGGGTGTGCCCCGGCGCGAGTCTCTCTGGCTCCCGCTAACTATTACACATGTGTGCACAATGCGTAGGGAGCGCGCGGGGGGCATGAGGTTGGCGGGCGGGTGTGCCCCGGCGTCTCTCTGGTTCTTGCGTATACCTATATTTCGGCTTTTGCGCAGCGTTCTGCGCATAACTACCCATCTGCCGATTTGTGTGGCACTTAGTTTACCAAATCACAAATTTTCCTGCAGATACGATCTTTTTGTGTCTCTTATTGTAAACTAGCGACCCGCCCCGGCTTCGCACAGATGTATTATACATTTTATAAACCTTCCTCTTGAAATCATTCTATCTATTAAAAAAAACCGCATCAAAATCCGTTGCGTAGTTTTAAAGATGTAAGCATACATGGGGACAGACAGCGGGAAGCGACTTTGTTTTATACTATGTAGTGATGATAAATGAATATCTATTATTATAGGATTTCTATACTTATGTCACCTTGCTAGTACTCTAAGCAGGCACCACCGGTCTTTCTGGCGTATCAGCGTCTTCATCAGAATTAAGGTACTGGAAATCATCTTCCATATGTGCTGGTGGTAGCGGAGGGTGGTATTTACCCAGAGGAGTGTTTATTATTTATTAGGGCTATCTTTCAAGTAGGAAATTTATTACAAGCTTTTACGTAAACACTACATAGTATAAAACGAAGTCGCTTCCCGCTGTCTGTCCCCATGTATGCTTATATCTTTAAAACTACTCAGTCAGGGTGCTTTTTGACAAATTTGCACACATATTTACCTCGCTAGAACTCCAGGCGGGCACAGGTCTTATTGGCGGAGCAGCCTCTTCATCGGAGTTTAGGAACTGGAATCCGTCTTCCATATGAGCTGGCGGCAGCGGGTGGTGGTATTTACCCAGAGGGGTGTGCGGGGTTTCGAACGGGGTGTGCACTGGAAATTGTAAAAATAACTATATGTTACAACCACTTTAAATACTATTCTTCTTCTTTGCGAGTCGATGTAGCGTGCTAAAAAATTATATACCGGCATTTGACAAAAAATTAGCCACCTCAATGGCGCTCTCTGTGTAACGCTTTTAAAGTGTGAATGCTAGGTTTCAAGGTGAAGCGTGGGTAGAAGGTAGCGTTCAATATTAGATGTAAGGTAAATAAAAGTATGCTAAGGGTGAGATAAATAAAAGTTGTAAAGTAAGTAATGTTGGATTTATTCTTGTTAATTTTAAGTTACATGCCTGAGGGGCGTAGATCGGTATGTGACACCTTATGATCTATGTGCCGGAAGGGCTTAATATTAAAAACTTAGGATTACTGATTGCCGGAGGGGCTTAAGACTAAATTACTAATTAAATGGTACAATAGACCATCGAAGAATACCGCCCTATAGCTATTTTATCAACTCTTGCTAAGGTTTTCGAGCATATACTACATGCAAAGATTTACAAACAAGTTGAGCCTTTTTTGTGCAATGAGCAACATGGGTTTAGAAGGAAAAGATCGGTTAACTCTAATCTTTTAACATTAACAGATTATATATCTAAAACTCTTGACCGTGGAGGACAGGTAGATGTCCTTTATTTTGACTTCCGGAAGGCGTTTGATAGGGTCGATAATGATGTACTGCTGGCAAAGCTTAGTGAGGTAGGCTTTGTACCGGGACTATTGCGTTTTATAGCTAGTTTACTTGGAGGTCGCCAACAGTACGTTCGTCTGGGAGTCTATGATTCTCGACCCTATCAGACTCCTTCTGGGGTTAGCCAGGGTTCGATTGCGGGACCACTCTTTTTTACTATATTGGTTAATGATCTTCCTAAAGTCCTCAAGCATGCAAAGTGTCTGTTATACGCTGATGATTTGAAGTTGTTTATGGAGATCGGAACACCTGAAGACTGTATCCTTCTTCAACGGGACATCGATGCGGTGTATCAATGGAGCGTCAAGAATAAAATGGAATTCAATCCTCTTAAGTGCGCTCAAATGACTTTTGGTAGAATGCGACATCCAATTAAATTCCAATACACACTTAATTATGAGCATATATCGCGATCAACCACCGTCATGGATTTGGGTGTAGCATTCGACCAAAAGCTCACGTTCCACGACCATATCACGACTGTAGCTAAGGAGTCTTTTCGACGATTAGGATTTGTCCTCCGAAATTCCCGCGACTTTAATAATATCGGAGTGACCAAGCTTATTTTTAGTACTCTCGTGCGAACTAAATTAGAAGCCAGTGCCTGTGTCTGGCACCCATATGAGAGCACCTATGCACTTTTACTTGAGAAGGTACAAAAAGCCTTTTTGAGGTATTTATATAAACGTATTTATGGGTATTATCCTTATAAATACCCAACTAACTTCCTTTTGGGTACACTAGGGTACAACTCCCTGGAGGTCCGAAGGTCACATGACCAATTGGTGACAATGTGCAAGATCCTCAGAGGTAAAATTGATAGTCCAGAACTTGCCAGTGAATTGTGTCGTCTATATGCCCCTAATGATTACCGTCGTCTTAGGCACCGAAAATTATTTGCAACTCCCTTTAGTCGAACTGTAGCGCGTTCGAAGTCTCCTGTACCACGTACCCTCACAGCACTTAACGCCCTTCTGGACATCAACCCAAATTGTGACATATTTGCTGATGAATGGAAGGTGATACTGTCTGAATGTTTGAAGTTTTGTGAGAACACTGTGTGAATGAGTTTTATTTATAATGATTTATTTGACATTACTCTATCTATTTTTGACTATTGTGTGACATTAGTGTTTTTTATTTTACTTTATTTTTAATTGTGCATAAATTGTTATTACACATTGTTAACTAATGTCATAATGTTAAGTAATTAGTGTAATTGGTGTAATGCCGTGCTAATGAAATAAACAAATACAAATAAATACAAATACAAATAAATACAGTAGGTATACTAAGCGCCACATAAGTCACCGGATGAGAAGTTAGCAGCAGATGCCACTTCGCCGTGATTCGCTAATTATTGCGCTTGTGTGCAAAATGCCGACGCCTCATGGCGTAGTGTTGAGCACGGGCGTGGGAGCGCGCGGGAGGCATGAGGTTAGCGGGCGGGTGTGCCCCGGCGCGGCGCTGCGTTCTGCGCATAACTTCGCATCCGCCGACTTGTGTGGCGCTTAGTATATGCATATTCTTCTCCCTTTAGTCTTCCTTGAAACCATGATTTAAAGTTTTTCTCTTCCAGCCAGTACTGATTAAAACGTTGTGAAATCCGCGGCTTTTTAGCTGATTTGACAGGATTTTATATTTCCCTGTAGAGTTTTGCAGTAGATGTATGATCACAGTATTTACAATTGAATAATTTACTAATAATTCTCAAGTAGACACGTCTTTGGGGTATCCCCGTTGTACGTTACGTAATGTTGCAACGATTAGACAATCTAGTGCCTATCAGTACTAATAACAAGTGTAAATCGCATATCACTTTTTAATGTTATCATAGACTAAGTCTGATCCCAAGATTCTGTATACAGATGAGGTCAAATCTGTCCTCTGTAAAACAAACTTAAATTCTGTATAATTACAGATAAATTTGTATATCTGGCAACACTGTCCTTGGCTTATGTCGGATACCAAGATCAAAATAAAATTTTCCCTAATTTGTGTTATTTTCGACAATTTCGATTAATATACATAACACTTTATTTTTTTGTAATGTAGTTAGATAAGAAAAACAATAGAACTACTGTAAGGAATGACGAGTCCATAATAGAACCATTTATACTCCTTTTCCTCATATGAGAATGTGTAAAAGTAATATTATGTCAATAAATGATTTTCTTTCTTTCTTTTCTTTGAGTTGCAATTAAGTTTCTGCCATAGATTACGTTGCTAGACCACACATGACGCGACCAGTTTGAAACCGGTTTGAAACGCGTTGCAAATCAGTCGCATTGAAACCGGCGTGCAGGAAACTCGCGTTGCGTTTCATTCATTTTTTGTCTCAACGTCTTATGCAGACGTCTTTCCTCAAAGAAAACCGAAATGATTGTGATGGCAGCGTGTGTGGAAAATGATTGAAACTGGTTTCAAATCAATAATTACAAAAGGGTTTCGTCGCAGTTGTGTTTCACCGTGTGTTCTGGGCCTAAGGGATGATTTATATTAGGACGGGGCGTGCGCGGGACGAGCCCGGACGGGGCCCATACGACGCACGTTCTATACATTTTGTGTAAAAGCCCGGCCCCGTTTTCAGTTTATTCAATATCTTTAAATTGTTATTTTTATGTCACTTTGGTTTAGACTAAAATACTATGTTCAGCATATTATTATTATTAGTCTCAATAAATTATTATTTATTAATTTTAGGTTGATGCATGCGGTGGATGAAATAAAACGAAACTGCGCGGGAGTAGCCGGGAGCGCACAGTACCTTGAGATTCCTTGGAGATGGCCTGGGTCGATTGTTGCACAGGTAAACACACAGCGATGACGACAATTAATTTTGAACCGGGTTTTTGAATTTTAATACGACAGCGAAAGCGGTTGCCGTCATTCAGTTTTCGATCGAATCGTTCTTCTACTTCTCCACACCAGCGCGAGCGGCAGCACTGTCTATAGAATCCGCGCTTGTGTGTAGCGGTCTTGCTCGTACACACGCAAGTAGGTATGTGCAGGAGCGGGATAAAAGGTAGGGAAATGTTGCATCAACCAAACGTTACAATTTACGAAGATTACGAAAAAATATATTGAATCGGCGCATACAATATATATCATATTACATTAGGATGATTTATTTGTTTATAGGCGAGCAGTATAAACTGATATGCCTATATCAAGCAGAGTCGAATAAAATTAGTATTTATCTGTCAAGGAAATTTTCTCCTTCTTTATCCAAAGGTCCAGTCTATTCTTAAATGTGTTTATGGTCTTTGCTGAGATTACATCCTCAGGCAACCTGTTCCAGTTGTAAACCACTCTGTCGCAGAGTATGTGGTGTGCAGTGTTGGTTTGTGATGGTGTGGTTTATATCAGATATAAATCATCCCTATGTAATAGAATCCTGTTTTTATCCTTCGGGTACAGAACTCTAAAAACGCTGAAAACTCTTCACCTCAAACATGTTACTTACTTTTTCCTATTTTCAGTTTCTTTTGATTTTCTTGATATTCCCTTTGTCTCTTTTCTATTTCTTTGAGAAACCTCGCCTCCGCTCTTCTCGTACTGTAACGAACAACGAAGCAAAATTAACTGATTATCAATTTTTCTATGGGTTTTTTGCCATTTACAGATAAATTACTCATTTCAAATTTACTAAAACTCATTTTGCGGGCATTGATAGGTGGTATTAACGAGATCTATACACTTATAAACCAAAATAGTGGTCAATCTATGTATACACTATCATGCATTGACTACTTATTTGGGTTTTAGGGTTCCGTACCCAAAGGGTGAGAACGGCACCCTATTACTAAGACTTCGATGTCCGTCTGTCTGTCTGGCTGTCTGTCACCGGGCTGTATCTCATGAACCGTGATAGCTAGGCAGCTGAAATTTTTATAGATGATGTATTTCTGTTGCCGCTATAACAACAAATACTAAAAACAAAATAAAATAAATATTTAAGGGGGGCTCCCATACAACAAACCTGAATTTTTAGACGTTTTTCGCTCTATATTAATAATGGTACCAGGTAGATGCTTGAAATTTTCACAGAATGTTTAGTTTTGTATTCCCTTCAATAATAAATAATAAAATTAAAATAAAATAAATATTTAAGGGGGGCTCCCACACAGTACGGAACCCTCCGTGCGCGAGTCCGACTCGTACTTGGCCGATTATTGTAAGTCGGTAACAATATACTGTTAGATTATATGATTATTCTATATTAATTTACACAACAATTGAAAATGTAAGTTAGAAAATGAAGACTATACACTAGAAACACCAAAAAAAAGGCGTGAGCTAGAGGATTAAAAAAAACAAGAATGAGAAAATGGAGCAAATAATTTAATAACAAAGCATTTAATCTAAATTAATTTACGTCATTATGGAGCAGTTAAATGTAAATAAATATGATTTTTTTATAACATCACCCAAATAAAAGGAATGGGAGAGGTACTAAAAGCTCGAAAAAAAGATGGAGGAATTCAGCTGTGAGAATAACAAAGGAATAGACCAAAAAGAACACAAAAATACAGGAAAGGTAGTTGAAAACGTGAAGGATGTGACCAAGTTAAGTATGCATTAATTACTTACGAATAGGGGTTCATGCAAAGGGGTAAATGTTGAGAGAAACCTATGAGGCGCTAGGACGCCAATGTACTATGTTACATAATGCTCCGTCACTAATGTTATTCTGTAGAATACACATGACTTCCAATAACTGTTGTTACTGTACCTGTTAATCTGTATAAAATGTAACCCGTTACAGTTCCAGGTTGCCTATTGTATTAAAGCGTATGTTGAAGGTAATGTATAATAAATGCTGTGTGTATTGGATAATTTCTGTGTTTGCAATTGTGCTTCCCTAACTAATTTACTAAATCTAGCCTCCTAGAACGTCATCATGACCTAGGTTCTCTTTGGAGTGTGGGGCTCTAGTCATAGGTCTCTAGTCTTCAACCTTGCAGGGATCAGTAGACTGTTGCTCACAATTATTTCGTCACCTACCACCCTAAGATGAAGGAAGTTAACAGGCTGGGAGTACTCACCTCAGATTTCACCTCTTGAGGGAGGTCGCTAGTATAGTTAGGTCATTGCCAGGATATACATGTACCGCCCTAATACTCCTGTTCTAACAATACTTACGCCTCTTCCTCTTCGTTTCTCTTGTTTCTCTGTTCCTCGGCGCGTCTTTGTTCCTCGGCGATGCGTTGTTGTCGCGCCAACTCTTCCGCTTTGCGCCGTTCTTCAGTCTCCGCCGCTTTACGCGCCAGCTCTTGCTTTTTCTGGAATTTAAAGAAGATTATTTGATTTTGGTCTACAAATAATTGTTAAGTGTACAGAAACTACAAACTTTTCTGCGAAAAAAAGTATAAAACTTACGAGTGCATCATTCAACGCTTGAGTAAGCGATTGACACTAAAATCATATTCGTAACTGTACCAGCCTTTTTAATAGTCCTCTGCAGGACGTAGGCCTACCCACGAAGGGTGATTGGGCCATATCCACCACGCTGGCCCAGTGCGGATTGGTGGATTCACATACGCCATCGAATTTCTTCTTTCTTCTAATACGTATGCAGGTTGCCTCACGATGTTTTCCTTCACCGAAAAGCCAGTGGTGTGAAATTCCGACCATAAATTCCGAAGAACTTATTGGTACGGGACCGGGATTTGAACCCACGACCTCACGATTGTATGGCCGATGTCATTACCACTAGACCACCACGCCTTTTTTTTGCATTTTTTAGTCTCTCTCTCTCTCTCTCTTTAATCTTTAGCCTCGCTATCTCTATTACTAAAACTTCGATGTCCGTCTGTCTGTCTGTCACCGGGCTGTATCTCATGAACCATGATAGCTAGGCAGCTGAAAGTTTCACAGATGGTGTATTTTTGTTGCCGCTATAACAACAAGTACTAATACAGAATAAAATAAATATTTAAGGGGGCTCCCATACAACTAACTTTAATTTTTGGGAGCTTTTTGCTCGCTATTAACAACGGCAAGAGGAATGGGGTTCCCATACGGTACGGAACCCTTCGTGCGCGAGTCCGACTTGCACTTGGCCGATTTTTTTTGGTGCCTGTGCACCTAATTGAACAAAAATGACAAAGTGCAAAAAGCTAGTCAACACAAATGGTTAAAGGGACTGACATACGATGACACAGACAGCACTTTTTAAAATAATTGAGTGACTGTGATCTTTTAACACACACACACACACACACACACTGACATACAAATTGACATAATTTATCTCAAATTAATCGTTTTTCATGTTTGACATTTAACTTGAAAGAAGGATGTCGACAGCTCGTACATACGAATACCTGTTGTGTACGATTACACTCAGTTTCTCCCAAGCTCATTTATAAAAATGTTATCTTCACCAGAGTAATTTATGACGCTTCTAAAACTGTTCTGATATGTACAAGTTTGTTTAAAATGAAGTTAAAATAAGAAAAACCGAAAACAATTTTCAAGCTAAGTACCTACTTTGATTTATAGAATTATAGACCATAGCAGTGCTGCCAACTCCTTTTGGCAAAAATTCGCTATCAGTACGTCAAAAACGCGCCAGAAGCGCTAAATGGTAACTACGACGACTGGTACTACGAAAAAATGAATGACAATGAATTTCGGTATTCATCCACTTCATTAGCAATAGTATAAGAACCACAACTAGCTGCTATTCGAACTTCGGCCGCAGCCTGCGGATGCAGGTCGCGATTGCAGGTAACACACATCTGAAATGCAGCCACTGCCTGCTTCCGCAGTCGAGAGTGATTCCGAGGTTGGCTACACGTGCTGCGACAGGCAGCACGTCGGACTTGTCTAAACAGGTGAACAACACTCGCAGCTGAGGCTCGGTAGCACGTGCTGCCGGAGCCGCAATCGGAATCTTTTTTGCAGAAATTCATACTACTACATAGATAACCAGAGCCCTTACTCGTAGTCCAGGCTTTGCGAAGTTTACTCAAACTTTCGCGTTCGCGTGTGGCTCCATAGATTTTGGTTAGTTCTTCCTCGTTTCTGCTAGGGGCGCTGTACAAAAATGTATAGGGCCATACCGAAACAGCTGTAGTTTCAATTTACGTGTAAACCTGGATTAACCCCTCAGTTGTGCAGCCACAGCCGGCTTCGTGCAGCTGCTGCAAGTGCTGTTTGTAGCTGTAGCTTGCTGCCGAGATTCGAATAGCACTTTTAAGGATTATTACGAGTAATATCAAAATAATCAGGAATATCTCGGATAATTTCAACTGCAGCTTTTTGTTAGTAGTAAAGTGAGTGAAACCTAAAAATATAAGTATTCTTTCTTTTTGATAATCTTTTAGTATACAAAAATGTATGTTTCTATAAAATATGTAAAAAGACACCTCAGTTCGTAAAATTACTAGTTGAAACAATTAAAACGAGTTAAGGAAGGAGCATGTACCAACTGTTGAAAAAGAAAATAATTATATCAACCCCTCCAAAAAATTGCTAAGTCGGAATACCGAAAACGAAATCTGGCAATACTGAATACATCATCTGATCGACTGAATTTGACATTTCCTTTTTTTTTTGACAGCAACAGTAATAAAATAGTGATTTTTTTAAATAATGTGCCCATTTTTGGACAGGCTAAAGCCTTTAAGGTCATACCGCCACTTCTTATGTATGTAATCTATAATGTAAAAACAATAAAAAATCATTGTAATTTTTCTGGTGGTCTAATATTAATTTTAACTAGTGATATGAAAACAGCAAAAAATCACTAAATTTTTGAAGCACATATCATTATTATAAATGATGTTTTGTTTTCTACCTACTTGCAAAAAAAAAAAAAAACGACAGGTCCATTCGCTGCATCCTTCTTTGTGAATTTACAAATTATTTCTTATATTCAATAGCGAGAATGCCTAGGCCCCAAGATACGGGTGCTTTATTGTACCCAGTTTGGGTAATAGTGACTCTGTAACCATTGCATAATTTGTATCCTATGACAATAAATAATTTTGAATTTGAATTTATTAAAAATATAAATATTCCAATAAGACCGGTTGGTAGCGGCTTGCATCCAGCGCGATCCTGCGGTCTTAATGAGGTCATCCGTCCACCTTGTGGGTGGACGTCCTACGCTGCGCTTGCCGGTACGTGGTCTCCACTCGAGGACTTTTCGACCCCATCGGTCATCAGTCCTTCGCGCAATGTGCCCTGCCCATTGCCACTTCAACCGGTCTTATTGGAGATCTTTGGGGGAAGCCTATGTTCAGCAGTGGACGTCCTATGGCTGAAAGGAAGTAAGGAAGGAAGGATAAATATTCCCTCACCCGTTCGACCTCCTTAAGTTGTTTAATCTTCTCCATTTCAGCGAGCTGTTGTTTCTCCATCCGCTCGCGGGCCGCGGCCTCCTGCACGGCCCGGCGCTCGCGTTCCGCGGCCGACCGCGCGGCCTCCGCCGCCGCCATCTTCTCTTCCCGCTTTCTGCAATGGCAGCAGCAGCAAAGTGTAAAACTTTTCAAGCTTCACTTGCGGGCGAAGCCGCGAGTTTGGGTTTTATATTATAAAACCCAAACTCGCGGCTTCGCCCGCATGATTTTTGGATTTTTGTGCTATCCCATGGGAACCCTTTATTTATCCGGGATAAAAAACGACTCGCTTAGATACTAAAAACATCTGCGGTCACCCATCCAATCACTTACTGCACCGATAGTTGAACTTCGATACTAAAAACATCTGCGGTCACCCATCCGAACAGAGACTGCGCCGACCGTTGCTCAACTTCGACGATCGTTTAGATACTAAAAACATCTGCGGTCACCCATCCGAACAGAGACTGCGCCGACCGTTGCTCAACTTCGACGATCGTTTAGATACTAAAAACATCTGCGGTCACCCATCCGAACAGAGACTGCGCCGACCGTTGCTCAACTTCGACGATCGTTTAGATACTAAAAACATCTGCGGTCACCCATCCGAACAGAGACTGCGCCGACCGTTGCTCAACTTCGACGATCGTTTAGATACTAAAAACATCTGCGGTCACCCATCCGAACAGAGACTGCGCCGACCGTTGCTCAACTTCGACGATCGTTTAGATACTAAAAACATCTGCGGTCACCCATCCGAACAGAGACTGCGCCGACCGTTGCTCAACTTCGACGATCGTTTAGATACTAAAAACATCTGCGGTCACCCATCCGAACAGAGACTGCGCCGACCGTTGCTCAACTTCGACGATCGTTTAGATACTAAAAACATCTGCGGTCACCCATCCGAACAGAGACTGCGCCGACCGTTGCTCAACTTCGACGATCGTTTAGATACTAAAAACATCTGCGGTCACCCATCCGAACAGAGACTGCGCCGACCGTTGCTCAACTTCGACGATCGTTTAGATACTAAAAACATCTGCGGTCACCCATCCGAACAGAGACTGCGCCGACCGTTGCTCAACTTCGACGATCGTTTAGATACTAAAAACATCTGCGGTCACCCATCCGAACAGAGACTGCGCCGACCGTTGCTCAACTTCGACGATCGTTTAGATACTAAAAACATCTGCGGTCACCCATCCGAACAGAGACTGCGCCGACCGTTGCTCAACTTCGACGATCGTTTAGATACTAAAAACATCTGCGGTCACCCATCCGAACAGAGACTGCGCCGACCGTTGCTCAACTTCGACGATCGTTTAGATACTAAAAACATCTGCGGTCACCCATCCGAACAGAGACTGCGCCGACCGTTGCTCAACTTCGACGATCGTTTAGATACTAAAAACATCTGCGGTCACCCATCCGAACAGAGACTGCGCCGACCGTTGCTCAACTTCGACGATCGTTTAGATACTAAAAACATCTGCGGTCACCCATCCGAACAGAGACTGCGCCGACCGTTGCTCAACTTCGACGATCGTTTAGATACTAAAAACATCTGCGGTCACCCATCCGAACAGAGACTGCGCCGACCGTTGCTCAACTTCGACGATCGTTTAGATACTAAAAACATCTGCGGTCACCCATCCGAACAGAGACTGCGCCGACCGTTGCTCAACTTCGACGATCGTTTAGATACTAAAAACATCTGCGGTCACCCATCCGAACAGAGACTGCGCCGACCGTTGCTCAACTTCGACGATCGTTTAGATACTAAAAACATCTGCGGTCACCCATCCGAACAGTGACTGCGCCGACCGTTGCTCAACTTCGACGATCGTTTAGATACTAAAAACATCTGCGGTCACCCATCCGAACAGAGACTGCGCCGACCGTTGCTCAACTTCGACGATCGTTTAGATACTAAAAACATCTGCGGTCACCCATCCGAACAGTGACTGCGCCGACCGTTGCTCAACTTCGACGATCGTTTAGATACTAAAAACATCTGCGGTCACCCATCCGAACAGAGACTGCGCCGACCGTTGCTCAACTTCGACGATCGTTTAGATACTAAAAACATCTGCGGTCACCCATCCGAACAGAGACTGCGCCGACCGTTGCTCAACTTCGACGATCGTTTAGATACTAAAAACATCTGCGGTCACCCATCCGAACAGAGACTGCGCCGACCGTTGCTCAACTTCGACGATCGTTTAGATACTAAAAACATCTGCGGTCACCCATCGAAAACTGACTGACTTGACCGTCGCTGAACTTTGATGATCGCTTAGGAATTCAAAGTCAAACTAACAATACCTTTTCTGCTGGTCCCTCTTAGCCTCTAGTAAGGCCTTTTTCTTCTGCCTGGCGTCCTCCCTCCTGGCGGTCTCTTCAGCGGCCTCGCGCGCTCTATTGATGGCGGCGGCCGCGGCCTTTACCGGGATGTTGCCTCGAGGCTTGGTCGCTGACGTCGACACCTGACATGAAACAGGCAAGATTATATTGTAGCAAATATTAAAATTCCCGACATTACCAAAAAGAACTTCCATAAACCGTATTTTATAAAACTTGAAATAATGTCCCTGGTGTCTATCTATATATTCGAAATATGTAAATTTGTCAAAAAGCACCCTGACTATTTTAACAAAGCGTCTGATAAATCGCTCAAAATTAGATCACAATACAAACATAAACTCGTGGGATCAAAGTCCAACTTAGCAATGCATAGTTCCAGCCCGCATTCTATGGCTATAAAAATATTTAATAAACTGCCAAATAATCTAAAAGATATCGAAAAGGAAAACTGTTTTATAAAACAACTAAAAATTATTCTATTTTATCCAAATGTTATTACACATTAGACGAATTTTTTAACGATAATCTAGAAAACATAATAATAAATAGTTCCAATACGAATAATAAAATTGCCACACTCTTATCAGGGTCATATGTATAACTATACAAAACATGTTAATTAAGAACCGCATGTAAATTTCATATGTTGCAATAAATGATTTGACTTGACTTTGAAAGATTATTATGTGTACTGCTACTGTAGCAGTTATGACATTTGATTATTTAATACTCAACTTTTAACTCCTATTGAATTGTACCGATTGTATCGTATTTTATGTAGTGTAACAATTGAACGTTCGAACGAATCGAACCCTAGATTTAATCGATTCGAAAGGTACCTAGACTCAAGTAGGTAAAGAGCAAGTAGATGAAAATAAAATACTGAAGCCGAGCCCTAGCGCGTGTTACGCTCCGCGTTACGCGTGCCCACGTGGCGCTGTAGGTATGCAGGGTTATTTCCAATCAATTAGCATCTTTTTTTTTAAATTACGTATAGGTTTGCGTTTGACTACACACTGCCTGATGTTAAGCAGATACGCGGTCTAGGATGTAACACGCTTACCTATTTACTCGGGATTTGAAGACACCCACATTGTACTTTAGCGGGAAGACAGACTCAGGCAAAGCGTTGTTTTAGAAGCTTAATCATTAAATAATTAATAAAAGTCGTAGAACAAACGTTGTTAGTTTTGATGTACAGAATAAGCCCCTAAAAGAATGCTAATTGATTAGAAATAACCCTGTATATTTCGAGGACAGGCCCGAGTCACGATACTGTTTAGATACCATTACCATCCCCACAACAGATATTAATGAATTGAGTACTTCGAGCAAATATCTATAGTCACAATCCAAAAGTGTCCGAGCCAAAACTCTGCTCTGACTATGTAGTGGGCAGGCTTTTTAGTAATTAGTCGTGAGGCGATTACAAGCCGACTACAACGCCGCGCGATGCCAAAGTGCTCCGTTACAAGCACTAATTAGCTGACATAACGTCGAGATTCCAGAAAATGGGTCATTATGAATTATTGACTGCCTCGGTGGCTCAGTGGTTAGTGACCCTGACTTCTGGATCAAAGAGGCGTGGGTTCGATCCCCGCCCAGGGCAAGCATTTATGTGATGAACATAGGTGTTTGATTTGATGAATTGTATATGCAACTAAACATTCTGTGAATATTTCAAGCATCTACCTGTTACCATTATTAATATCGAGCGAAAAACGTTTAAAAATTCAGGTTTGTTGTATGGGAGCCCCGCTTAAATTTTATAATATTTAAATATTTTTTTTCTGTTTTTAGTATTTGTTGTTATAGCGGCAACAGAAATATATAATCTCTGAAAATTTCAGCTTTCTAGCTATAATGGTTCATGAGATACAGCTTGGTGACAGACAAACAGACGGACAGCGGAGTCTTAGTAATAGGGTCCCGTTTTTACCCTTTGGGTACGGAACCCTAAAAATACGTGTCTAATATTTTTTGACAATCTATTTGATGGACTAATTAGCCTATTGGAACAGGTTGCCTGAGGATGTAATCTCAGCAAGAACTATAAACACATTTAAGAATAGACTGGACCTTTGGATAATAATGGAAAAAAAATATTTGATAGATAAATACCAATTCCATTCGACTCTGCTTGATATAGGCATATCAGTATACACTATCAGTATAAAACAAAGTCGCTTCCCGCTGTCTGTCCCCATGTATGCTTATATCTTTAAAACTATACAACGGAGTTAGACCATATTACTCAGACTTCGATGTCCGTCTGTCTGTCTGTCACCGGGCTATATCTCATGAACCATGATAGCTAGGCAGCTGAAATTTTCACAGGTGATGTATTTCTGTTGCCGCTATAACAACAAATACTAAAAAGAGAATTAAACAAATATTTAAGGGGGGCTCCCATACAACAAACCTGAATTTTTAGACGTTTTTCGCTCTATATTAATAATGGTAACAGGTAGATGCTTGAAATTTTCACAGAATATTTAGTTTTATATTCACTTCAATAATAAATAATAATATAAAATAAATATTTAAGGGGGCTCCCATACAGTACGGAACCCTCCGTGCGCGATTCCGACTCGTACTTGGCCGATTATTTTCTTATATCAATTTAACAAAAATTGATCAAGATATAGCCCGTTACAGTTCCGCGTGACGTCACTAACCGCTATCAAATGTACCGGCTAGTGACGTCACGAGCCCCCACTCTCAAACTTTGACGAGGTTTGTCTTTGTCACTTATTGTTTGATTGACAAAAGAAAAAATACGTGTCTAATATATTTTATTAATCTAACTGACGGACTAATTATAAAAATGATTTTTACACCTAGTAAACATCCGTATTGTAGACAACTCTATTGCAGAGGATGTGGTGTGCAGTGTTGGTTTGTGTTGGTGTAGGCTGTAAGATAAATGTATGGCGTCTGCTATCCCCCAAGGAGTTTGGTCTGGTCTGTACGAGTTCACATTTTACTTACTTTTTTGGCCATAGCTCGTGTTTTAGTCGTCGTGACGCGTGAAGCCATTTCTTCAAACTGCTGGACTTTTTCCTTCACTGCAGACCTGAAATATATAAATATTTCATCAAATAAATTTCGTGATATCATTACAGCAACAATATTAGTTTTTAAGGTTCCGTACCCAAGGGGTAAACACGGGACCCTATTACTAAGACTCCGCTGTCCGTCTGTCTGTCTGTCACCGGGTTGTATCTCAAGAACCATGATAGCTAGACAGTTGAAATTTACACAGATGCTGGATTTCTGTTGCCACTATAACAACAAACAAAACAAAAATAAATATTTAAGGGGGGCTCCCATACAACAAACCTGATTTTTTAGACGTTTTTCGCTCGATATAGCGGTAACAGGTAGACGCTTGAAATATACACAGAATATTTAATTTTATGTTTACGTTAATAATTAATTATAACATTAAAATAAAATAAATATTTTTTAACGGGGGCTCTAATGCAGTACGGAACCCTTCGTGCGCGAGTTCAACTCTCACTTCGCCGATTATTTTATTCGAAAACATTATGAACGTGGGCGCTTTGTTGAATATTTTGAATTCAAATACAGCATCCAGTTTTCAGAATCAAAATACCACACATATACGGTATTCTAGTTTAATATTAAGGCATTTACTTTATATCTTTAATTACCTTCTAATTGGTATTTTACTGTAGGCCTTATGAAAAAAGCTCAAGATGCCCAACAAGCTATGGAGAGGGCTATGCTCGGAGTCTCTCTGCGAGAACGAATCAGAAATGACAAGATTCGTGTACGAACCAACATAGTCCAGCGGATTAGCAAATTGAAATAATAAATAAATAATAAATATTTGGGGACATTTTACACACGGTCTCTGACCCCAAATTAAGCTAAGCTTGTGATATGGCTGCCAGAGACTGATATACTACATAAATATATTTTTAAATACATACTTACATATATAAATAGTATCTAAATAACACACAGACACAGAGCAAACACCTATGCTCATCACAAAATGCTTGCCCTGGGTGGGGATCGAACCCACGCCTCTTTGATCCAGAAGTTAGGGGTCACTAACCACTGAGCCACCGAGCATAAAGGAAGCCTATGTCCAGCAGTGGATGTCCTATGACTAATGTATGGATGGATGACTTACACCGGCTGAGTATCAGGAATCCCCTTCTCTGGCGGTGTGTTGGGCACCTCGTCCTGACAGTCGCTGTCATCATCTGTTGTCAGGGAATCTGCCTGGCTCGATTGTGAAGGGCCTGAGGACAATTTTGTTTTAATAATAATTTATTTGAAACTAATAATAAAAATATGCTGAACATAGTATTTTAGTCTGAACAAGAGAGCCATGGAAATAACAATTTAAAGATATTGAATAAGTAAGTTCGTATAGGCCGGCTAGCCCTGGTGTCAGAGTTGTTAGGCCGCCTGAAGGCCTCTGACATGGCTAAACGGTTAAAACAACCGGGACCTACAATTTAACGTGTCATCCGAGCCACGGTGCACTCAGTTGGAAAATGCCACCCGCGGTCATCCATCCAAATACTGACCGTGCGGAACGTTGCTTAATTTCGACGATCGCTGACAAACACCTAGTCATACTACGCTACGAGCGCTACAAGATATTGAGTATAACTGAACTTGATTTTATACAATTATATGATTATTTTTAAGGTACGAGTATATGTGGTTGCATTTGAATTTTCAAGTATGAATTAATTTTCACTTTATTCTCCATCACTATTTTCTCTAGCCGCCGCTGTAGGAATCCCTGTGTCGCGGTGGCTAATTCCTTTCCAAACTGTTCAAAATTGCCATATTTAATGTAATAAATCATCATATAGTACTGTACTATACCAAATTTTCCAAGCCTACCCACAAAGGGTGATTGGGCCATATCCACCACACTGGCCCAGTGCGGATTGGTGGATTCACACTTGCCATTGAATTTCTTCTACGGACGTATGCAGGTTAGTATACCATCCAAGCCACTGGAGCAGTTATGCCAGCGGCCCAGAGCCACGCTCCGTTACTTTAAGGAGCTGGGCTGGCTCGGGTAGACGCTGGAGGGGGAAATGCACAAAACACCCCATGCGGGACGTCAGTGCAGGACTTATCGCCCCCACATCGAATAAGAATAGGGATGTTTACTAGGTACAAAAATCATTATTATAACTAGTCCGTCAGTTAGATTTAAAAAAAATATTGGACACATTTTTTCTTCTGTCAATAAAACAATCAGTGACAAAGATAAACCTTGTCAAAGTTTCAGAGTGGGGCTCGTGACGTCACTAGCCGGTACATTTGATAGCGGTTAGTGACGTCACGCGGAACTGTAACGGGCTATTTCTTCATCAATTTTTGTTAAATTGTCAAAAGAAAAAATACGTGTCTAATATTTTTTGACAATTTATTTGACGGACTAATTATATATTTTTAGTAAACAAGCCTATTGTCGAGCTAAAACGGAGATCTCTCACTTCAAAGAGTTATCTTTGTGATAAGCATTTCAAAAATCTGAAGCGAACGCAGGATTTGAACCTGCCCCTTCGGATCACTAGCCCGACGCTCTAACCAACTGAGCCAGCTCGCCTCCTACGCAAGCGCCAAATTTTTGAAGTGCTCATCATTACCACCAACTTGTAGCGTTGGCGGCGCCACCTGTGATACCCGTATTAGACAGGTTATCACTCAACTAGAAGTTCTTAGAACTTCTGAAGATTGACGAGAGATGACGCACTGCTAAATCAATGATATGATTATGATTTTTATTTTAGAGTACTTTCCACACTAGATTTTATCTCAAAGATAACTCTTTGAGATAAAATCTAGTGTGGAAAGCACTCTAAAATAAAAATCATATCATCTCTCACTTCGTTTGCTTTGTCAAAAATATAGTAGGTAAAAAATATAGTAGGTAAAATCCATACCTTTGTCTAAGACTACCGTGGCGTCCATTATACCATTAGGCTTGTCGAGGACTATGGTCTTCTCAAGCACCACCGTTTCGTCGACGTGCTGAAATAATAAAAATAATGACATTTCTATTTGCTTTATTATTATGTACTACGGGACTAATCGCGCATTAAAATTACGAGATAAATAAATAAATATTAGGGGACATCTTACACACGGTCTCTGACCCCAAACTCAGCATAGCTTGTGATATGGCTATCAGAGACTGATATACTACATATACATATTTTAAATACATACTTATATAGAAAGTACCTAAATAAAATACCTCATAATCCCGACGTTTCGACCGAGTTGCATCGGTCGTGGTCACGGGTGTCTACCCGGGATGATGAGGTATTTATTTATCTCGTAATTTTAGTGCGCTATTAGTCCCGAAGTACATAATAATAATGGGTTCCCTGCAAGAGATCGCTTCTAGCGATAAGGCCGCCTTGAGCTACACTTATAAGTTTTTCATGTATTACTGTTGTCTTATTTTTACTGTGTACAATAAAGTGTTTTCTTTTCTATTCTAATGTGTTCAAACCGCGAAAGTTTAATAACAACATTTCTATTTGCTCCTTTAAAAAACTATAAAATAAATGAGCAAATGACACAAACAAATACATCAACCATACATCAGCTATAGGACGTCCATTGCTGGACATAGGCAAACAAATATACCTAAATTTATAATAATCTTGAATCTTAATATTTTTTGTGTGAGTTTACTTTTAAAAATAGAAATAGAATCATACTTCTTGACGGCTGGCTGCGCAATATCCAATCCTGACTGAAGCTCACGCAAAACCGCGCGTTGATTGGCTATTGCGCAGCTTGTACCTGTACCAGCCTTTTTTAATAGTCCACTGCAGGACGTAGGCCTACCCACGAAGGTTGATTGGGTCATATCCACCACGCTGGCCCAGTGCGGGTTGGTGGATTCACATACGCCATCGAATTTCTTCTACGGACGTATGCAGGTTGCCTCACGATGTTTTCCTTCACCGAAAAGCCATTGGTGTGGAATTCCGTACATAAACTCCAAGGAACTCATTGGTACGGGACCGGGATTTGAACCCACTACATCACGATTGTAAGGCGAGTGTCATTACCACTAGGCCACCACGGCTTCACGGCGCAGCTTGTAGCTAACTTCATTTCCGCCAACTATACCAACAAAAGATTCGCCAAAAATGGCAATAGCGAATATGTCGCTCGAATGGATGTACGCAATTTTCGGATTTATTTTGATTTTTCAAATACTAAACCGATTTCGATAAAATTGAAATAGGACCTCTGAAATATGCTCTACCAAACAAAAAAAGTACCATCAAAATCGGTTCACAATTGGCGGAGTAATCGCGTAACATACTTAAAAAAACAATCAAATTGAATTGATAACCTCCTTTTTAGGGTTCCGTACCCAAAGGGAAAAACGGGACCCTATTACTAAGACTTCGATGTCCGTCTGTCTGTCTGTCTGTCACCGGGCTGTATCTCATAAACCATGATAGCTAGGCAGCTGAAACTTTTACAGATTATGTATTTCTGTTACCGCTATAACAACAAATACTAAAAACAGAATAAAATAAATATTTAAGGGGGGGGGGGCATACAACAAACCTGATTTTTTAGATGTTTTTCGCTATATATTATTAATGGTACCAGGTAGATGCTTGAATTTTTCACAGAATATTTAGTTTTATATTCCCTTCAATAATAAAATTAAAATAAAATAAATATTGAAGGGGGGCTCCCATACAGTACGGAACCCTCCGTGCGCGAGTCTGACTCGTACTTGGCCGATTATTTGAATTCAGTTAAAAAAGCGACACTGAAGTGAAGCGAATTTCTTCATTTGAATAAATAAAATGGTTTTGTGTAAAGTCGGTTTACGGATTTTACGTGATAAGGTCATATGAAAACATTGTTGAATTAACAACTGAAATAAGCCGAACGCTTAGGCCGATCGTGCCTCTCTATTGCTTGTTCAGCGCTCTCACCTACACGCTCGGCTCGGGCGGAACGTGACACTTTTTCGTGCGTGCAGCAGGCGTTCATCGATTTATAAAACGTTATCAGTGCAAATTTCTTGGAGAACATTCGTATAGAGTAATAAAAATACTTACAATACTTTTAGGGGTCACAGGAGCATGATTATAAACGCCATTCGACAAAACAATGGTCTGGTCCATTTCTATACCTTTGGATATAGTTATAGTCTCGTCTAGAGTCACATTATCCATTTGGTCAATATCAGTGGCCATTTTCTCCATACTTTTGGCCGCCAAGCCATTTTTAGTCTTGGCCAAATCTTCTGTGGTTTTTCCTTTCCGGTTTTTCTGATTTGTAGTTTTCTTTGGAGGAATGATGGGGGATGATATAAATTCTTCTTTGGGCGATATAATTGGTTTAGAGTCCATCGGTTCTGCCTCAGGCTCAATTGGCTTTGGATCATCTTTACCGCTAGAAAAATAAGAACAAAGATTAAAATATCGAAATGTACAAGGTCATATCCTACTAATATTATAAACGTTAAAGTTTGTAAGGATGGATGGATGTTTGTTACTCTTTCACGCAAAAACTACAGAACGGATTGAGATGAAACTTTGCAATAGTATAGCTTATATATCAGAATAACACATAGGCTATAAATTATTATGATATTGTGTAAATTTTCCATAATGTAACGATCAGTGTTAAGTAAGTAGGAAAAATTCTGCAATATGCGAGCTATTCTAGAGTGCGCTTCAAGAAATGTCAAAAAACCGTCAAATAGTTTTTTTTAAACCTTGCACCTCCTTTATGTATAAGTAAGGTAGGGCCTCGGATTTGAAAGACGGAAAGTGACATAGTCTTCTTTTTATCCCGGATAAATAAAGGGTTCCCATGGGATAGCACAAAAATCAAACTATCATGTGGGTGAAGCCGCGGGTAAAAACTAGTAAAAAATAAAATAAAATAAGAGAAGCATTTGTATATTCGCTAATATACAGGGTTATTCAGAACTGGCGAACTAAGCCAAAATGACGAGATTCAGATCATTATTGTGAACAACTTTTACTATGGGGCCAAGCCAAAATTTGAGGGAAAAAAATCGGCTGCTCAACATCGAGCTATATTACTACGTATAGAGAGGACGACGCACATCCCTACCATGTTCCGCCCAAGTGCAGCCATATGGCTGCACATCAATTAGTTGCTTGCTAGCTCTTGAGTACATCAGTCTAGTTTGTTTTAAAACGAAAAAAGTTCAAAATTATTGAATATGGTCTCGTGAGTGTTAAGATATTGCACGAATAATACAAAGAATACGGCGAAGTGCAAAGGAATAACTTTCCATCGGTGAGTAATTAGATAATCATTTTACAATTAAATGCAAACAAAATATTATCGGATGGCGCGTGGACGCCATGTTGCGATACTTTTCATAGACTAAAAATGAAGATGTGACATTGTGTGTGTAACAAGTGTAGGTAAAATTAAGGTTTGTTCCCAGTGTTACTACCATTCTTACTACCAGTAGTAAGAACGGGAAACGAATTACTCTTCTTACTATTACGGTTGAAAGTTGTTGGAACAGTAAAAAAAAATTACTCCTGTTACTACCGTAAAATTATAATAACAAAAACAAACAAAACATGACAGATTTGTATTTAAACCGAATTTAAGTTGGTAGGTATTATAATTATAAAAAAAAAACAAGAACTGTTACCAAAAACTAAACAGAAAAATTGCTGTAGTACCTAATCAAAACAAATTATAAGTATTATGTTCACAGATAGGAACTCTGTGATTATGTTTGAAAAATTTGTATAACATTAAAAAACATGGAAAATCAACGAATTTCTTTGTATTCGTCGGTCCAGTATTGTTGTGTTGCATATTTTATAATAAAATGAAAAAGGTTTGATGTACAGGGTTATTTCTAATCAATTAGCACCCTTTCAGGGGCTTAGGTATTATAAACATCAAAATTAACAACTTTTGTTCTGCGACTTTTGTCAAAACTAAAAAAATCAGCTTACGTGGAAAGGTTATTACTAGTATTGGGCTAGTATAAGCTACCCCATACTAAACATTCATAGAAATCTGTTTAGCCGTTACCGAGTTGACTTGGAACAAATACACTTACACATAAACTTTCGCAATTATAATATTAGTGTGATTAGGCAAACAGTGGTATATTATATAAAATACTTAAACGAATGAATTAGTTTAACTTAAATATTTATATTATGATATAATATTACGTTCGTCGTGGAAATCTTTGAGGGAGGCCTATATCCAGCAGTGGACTTCTACGGGCTGATGATGATGATGATGAATATAATATTTTCTACTGATCAATAATTCAACTAATATTATATTATGAAGAAGAAAAAACAAAGTACGAATTCAATTGAAGCGTGTGTAGGTAATATAAACTTTGTCACTTCTGTAGTCAGTCAGCATCTTAGTCTATAGAAACGACAAGTTAGTGCAGAACGTTGAACGAAACGCGTAAGCGCTTCGAAGAATCGCGGCGCTTTCGACCTTTTTGCCACGAGAAAACTATACCTTAAAAGTGTTCTAGCGCTGCGTGTTTGTACTGGCTGATTAGACGGATAATTATTGTTACAGTGCTGAAGCGCACTTAAGTTATATTCTTAACAAAATTGAGCATGATATTTGGTCAGGGTAGCTCCTCTATACGTAGTAATATTTCCTCAAAGCTGCTCAATACATGTTGTCGATTCCGCGTTGCAGTTTTTAATGGAACTCTTTTTTCCTCGAAAGAAGGATGCAGAGATTCGACCTGTTAAAACATTTTTATTTAATTTTTTTACAATCAAGGAACAAAACACCTTTTTTAGGGTTCCGTACCCAAAGGGTAAAAACGGGACCCTATTACTAAGACTTCGCTGTCCGTCTGTCTGTCACCGGGCTGTATCTCATGAACCGTGATAGCTAGACAGCTGAAATTTTCACAGATGATGTATTTCTGTTGCCGCTTTAAAGAATAAAATAAATATATAAGGGGGCTCCCATTCAACAAACGTGATTTTTAGGAGTTTTTTGCTCGCTATTAATAACGGCATGAAGAATATGGCTCCCATACGGTACGGAACCCTTCGTGTGCGAGTCCGACTCGCACTTGGCCGATTTTTAAATAATGATATGTGCTTTAAAAATATAGTGATTTTTTGCTGTTTTCATATCACTCCTTAAAATTAAAATTAGACCACCAGAAAAATTACAATGTTTTTTATTGTTTTTACCATCTAAATCCCCTACCAATGCTTGTGAGGCCAAATATTTTAAAACTTTATTAAAAACTAACTTGCACATATCAGAACAGTTTTAGAAGCGTCATAAATTACTCTGACGAACATAACATTTTTAGAAATGAACTAGGGAGAAAATTAGTGTATTCCTATACAAGGTATACGTATGTATGAGATGCCGACATCCTTCTTTAGGTTGGCCCCATAGTAAGCGTTGTTCGTAACGATAGTATTAATCACCCTCTTTTGGGTTAGTATGGGGTAAGTAGATAACCCTGTATAATGTTTTACTGCAGCAAGAAACAATCTTCAATTCCAACTATATTGATGCTACTGTTCAAAAACAAAAATGTTGCTTTTTAGAATTCCGTACCCAAAGGATAAAAACGGGACCCTATTACTAAGACTCCTCTGTCCGTCCGCCTGTCTGTTTGTCACCAGGCTGTATGTATCTCATGAACCGTGATACCTAGACAGTTGAAATTTTCACAGATGCTGTAATTCTGTTGCCGCTGTAACAACAAATACTAAAAACAAAATAAAATAATTAGGGCTCCCATACAACAAACTTGATTTTTTTTTGCTGTTTTTCGCTCGATATTAATAACGGTAACAGACGCTAGAAATATTCGCAGAATTTTTAATTATATGTTTACTTTGTTCAGTATTTAATTAATAAATTAAAATAAAATTAATATTTAAAGGGGCTCCCATACAGTACGGAACTCTTCGTGCGCGAGTTCGGTTCGCACTTGTAAATAAATATAGGTACTTACGTTTTTTGAGCTTGTCTTGTTCTTTTCGGTCTTGGTTTTTCAGCAGGAGTCGCTGTAACAAGTAAATAATTATCAAATTGATTATTCTGATCGACTTCTTATCTGATCCATTCTAAAAGTTTTAGGCATCGACAAAACCTTTTGATCAGAACTTATAATTGACTGCCTCGGTGGCTCAGTGGTTAGTGACACTAACTACTGGGTCAAAGAGGCGTAGGTTCGATCCCTCAGAAGAATTACAAGTAATGGAAGTATTGTTAAATTTTACTCAAATGAAAACTACGTTACAGCTGTCTTATTCATAGCTGGTTATACAGCATACGCGAGAGCGAGTGGAACAAAAAAAACGCAACGTGCCGAGCACTTTGGCATCGCGCGGCGTTGTAGTCGGCTGCAAACGCGTTACGACTTACTAAAATCCTGCCCACTACGTAGCTTGGGCAGGGTTTTTAGTTAGTCGCAACTTTTTAGATTAGGTATAATTGTTTTCCGCCAAATAATGGCAAATGCTACATTTTAAAGCACACAATTTTTTAGGCTAATAATAATTATTTTCTTTGAGTTGCAAACAGAACGAGTACAAGTCTGTAAAACCTTCTTCATTAATACCTTAAGCATTTCCCACCAAACTGTTTACACAGCGTTGGAAAAAATCAAAAGCAAAGAAGGCACAATTGACAAAAGAGGGCAACCTGATAACAGGCCACGTAAAATGAGTATTGAGACTGAGGAAAACATACTTGCCCACATACGCCTACTTCCAACTGTGGAATCTCATTACGTGAGAAAAGACTCGAGTCGACAATATCTCTCAGAAGATCTAAACATCTCAAAAATGTACCGATTGTATCAAATATGGTATCAAGAAGGAAGCTATGAATGCCCGATGGCCTCAAAACGCCAGTATGAAACAATTTTCAACACAAAGTTTAATTACTCATTTTTTAAGCCGAAGAAAGACCAGTGTGGTATTTGCTCTCTTTACCGGCAAGCTGACCCCGAACGACAAGAAACTTTACAAGAAAAATATAACCAACATCAAAAAAACAAAGAGCGAGTCCGTGAAATAAAGGCAAAAGAAAAAGATTCTGTTAACCCCACGGACACGACAATAGCAATCTTTGACTTGGAGAAAGTGCTAAGCATTCCGCAATCGCAAGTTGGCATATTTCATTATAAAAGGAAATATAATTTACAATTTTACCGTGTTTGGTGCTACTCGGAAAAGAGGATATTGCTATGTCTGGCACTATCAGATTGCAAAAAGAGGAGCGACAGACATCGGTAGCTGTTTGTGGCAATTCCTTTTGCATGAACATGAGAAAGGTATAAAAAACATTTCTTTTTACTCCGACGGGTGTGGAGGGCAGAATAAAAACCGGTTTATATTTGCCCTCTACATTTTAGCTGCCAGAAAACTTCAAATGAACATCACACACAGGTTTTTTGAGACTGGCCATGGTCAGAGTGAAGGAGACTCCATGCACTCCACCATAGAACGCGAATTAAAACACAAGGTTGTGTATACTCCCGACCAGATGTACACTATAATAATGAATGCCAAAGTTACTGGCGAAAAGAACACAATAAAAGAAATGTCGCAGAATGACTTTTATGACATAAAAGAATTAATAACCAACAGGAATTGGGTCACAGACATAGTTGGTCAGAAAATATCGTGGTCTAAAATTATGGAAGTGAATGTTACACATGTGCAACCTCATCTTCTACGATACAAATACGATTTTGATGCAGAGTATTCCCAAATGGATACCCAACTTCAGAAAAAAATATCAGTAAGAAGGAAGCGAGGTGCTAGCCAGACTGCGTCCAACACGCCAAACTCTGCATCTGAACATCAATGGAAAGCAGCGTATACCGACCGTTTGCCTTTACCTAAGGCATTACATGCTGACCTGATGAGCTTGTGTAATAGCGAAGCAATCCCATGTCATTATCATGGGTTCTATGAGTCTCTGACCTTTATCGAAAGACCTGAGACTCATTTACAAGACGATGATGATCAAAATGAGGAAGAATATTTTTTTATTGTCATTGTATAACTTTTCTATAAAATTAAAGCAACCAATGTTTACCAATAATTTGTTTCATTTTGAAGGCAAGAACAACAGTCCAAAGTTCTATTACTATACAAAAATGGAAAAATTATAACGAGGATACAATGGTAAGTGATATTAAATTTCGACAATTGAGCTGTTAATAATCATTGAATAAAATTATTATACAATATTGCAATATTTGTTTTCGCTTAGATGAACCGAGAATAAAAAGACAACGGACATAGAAAAAAAATGACGTTGATTAATTTTTATCAATATCTTATTTTGTTAATATCTATTTAATTACTTATACTACTGTTAATTACAATACTTTTACAAAAAAAATATTTAAAAAAATATCTTTCATTTGAGCTCATTCACTTACAATACTGTTCAGTGAATCATCAGCAATCAACGAAAAACGGTTTTTTATTTTTCCTGGAAAGTTGTGATTTCAAAGAGTTACTTTTTATGATAAACATTTCAAAAATTCGTCGCGGATGCAGGATTCGAACCTTGCGTCTTCGGATTGAAGGTTCGAGTTCTGCATCCGCGACGAATTTTTGAAATGTTTATCATAAAAAGTAACTCTTTGAGATAAACATAGTGTGGGATGCACTATAAAATTAAAATCATTTCAAGTTGTGATTTTGCGATTGCCATTTTGTTCTCCGGGGGCGGCGAAATTAGAACACCCTAGGTTACTTAAAATAATCTAAAAAAACTAAAAACAATATAGTAGGTAGGTACCTATTTGAAATAGCATCGTCATAAAAAGTAAAAAATAAATCAAATTAAAACATAATTCAGTCAAATTACAACATTTAAATTAACCTAACCTAAAAAAGGTTGTATCTGAAATCCATTCGATGTTAAGAGTTTTCGACTTTTTCATTAGAAATGGCCACTTTTCTTTGGTTTAGTAAGTGCTTTAGTGTCAAAAATAGAACTTGTCTGATTAACGTGAAAATAAAACATCTGTGGATTTATTTCTATGGACATTGTATTTCTGGTAACCTATACATATCTTCAAACAATGTTTGTATAAAGCACATAGTCTAAACTTAACTGCACTAAAGTGGCAACATTGGCCACATCCTTTTGGCACGATGGTCAGTGAGGCCCTTAACATTTGTCACCTTCATGGCAAAGTTATGAATTGGCATAATTCACTTTTTCACAGGAGCGTTTTGAACTCGTAGAATCAAGTTTTCTATTGGATGCTCCATGTAAAATATCAAGTACATCCGTTGCTCCGTTGCAAAGGGAATGAAAAACAAACCAATAAACCAACAAACACACTTTTGGATTTATATAATTAGTATAAGGGTATTTATTACTTAGTTTTATCAACATATTTCTCCAAAATATCTACTGAATTACATTAACTAAGAAAAATTAACAATTTATGACTTTTCGAGACTGCAGGTTTATATAAAACTGCTGACATGTAAATTGTATATAGAAGGTAAAACTCCAACATGCCAAGTGCGAGTTGGACTTGCGCATTCCGTACAGTGTTGGATCCCCTTAGCCCCATTTCTTTTGCCATCATTAATGGCGAGCAAAATCTCCTAATAAATCATATTTGTTGTATGCCCCTTTTAAATATTCATATTCTGTTTTCAATATTTAATTTTGTTGTTTTAGCGGCAACAGAAATAAATCATCTGAGAAAATTTCAGCTGTCTAGCTAAAATGGTCTATGAGGTACAGCCTGGTGACAGATGGACATCGGGTGATAGGGTCCTGTTTTTATCCTTTGGGTACGGAACCCTAAAAAAACCAACTGGTATCATAACCATTGTGGTCAACTTTGTCATAAAAAGAGCCGGGGAACAAAGACCAATAAACAAAACAATAGTAACCAGCATTCTTCAGCTCGCATAATCCCCCTCTTTTAAATTATTTATATATCCCGGAACTTAATACCTACCATGCAACTAATGAATCTACTAGGTAGCTGACCTGAATTCGTTCCACTCAAGAAACAAATTTTGACTAAGTAATTTATAAATATTATAGCCGTGTTATTTTGATGTATAAACATTACTATTGCATAGTTTCATCTCAAACCATTCAGTAGTTTTTGAGTGAAAGAGGAACAAGCATCCATACATTCAATCATTCGCGTTTATTGATCTGTAATTTTATTTTGAGCCTATAGCGGAATGGCACACTGTAACTCCAAAACTTGCAAATGTTAAGGTTAAGTAATCACACTTATGCACTTGTTAGATTAATAATGTTATTATAATATTTAATAAGATTACAAGATGTATTAAGTAATATAAGACTTATTGGTAGCTAAATGGAACTGAGAAATATCTTGACTTCCGAATGTTGGCCATTGTTGTTTACATATACCATTTATTTAATACTGTGATTTCATAATGTTATAGATGACTTGAAACGTATCAATAATTGTTCTAATAATTCTAATAAGTATGAAATACAGTTTAAGATGATTTTATGTTTAACAATTGTGTAAAATGGAGGCTACCACCGTGCCCGCCATCTTGCTCGTTCCCTATTGGTTGTTGGCAATGTTTACATCGAGCAGTGGTGGTAAGGCATGGTGGGAGCTTGTGAAATCAGTATAAAACAGTCTGTTGGCGCGGCTTCGTCTCTTAATATCTCTTAGTAGCTCTTAGTGTTCTCCCGGTATTCTGATAATAACGTTGGAGTCTTGCTTAGCTAGTTATGCTGAGTGTCGGTACTTTTATATTCGAAGCCAAGTCGAGTGGACGTTGCCATGTTGCTAAAGTTAAGTACTTTGTGTTGTAGTGTTGAGTAAAAGACGGTCTATCGCAGAATGGATTCTTTATTACAATTTACATGCCTATATATAATATG
Organism: Hypomecis atomaria; assembly: GCA_964007245.1. Classification (NCBI taxonomy): domain Eukaryota; kingdom Metazoa; phylum Arthropoda; class Insecta; order Lepidoptera; family Geometridae; genus Hypomecis; species Hypomecis atomaria. The sequence goes on from OZ023279.1 coordinate 27,304,142, forward strand.
TGGGTAGTTGATAAACTATTCTACCTCCATCTAATACATCACATATTCCTCCTCTTAAATTAAAGGAATAATATTATTCACACAATGATATTTACAAACATATTTTATACAGATGGCAGCACTTATATTAAAACACTAAATAGACTATACATTTTTTATCATACCAGCTATAAAATTAATTTACGAAAATAGAAACCTTCTTACAAAATATCTTACAGTGAGGATATCAAATGCATAAATAAGTAACATATCTAAATAACGCTGAAATTAACATGAAAAGATGCATTTAGCTTTTTAAAACATTTCTTGAACAGAATGACAATTACATTCAGTCTTAAACGATTCATGGACACTGTCTTATTTATACATTATCCTACCCACCTACTCGCCCGTCTATCCTTCAACTTCACCTACAAAATCTTTTAATCTTCAACATTTTACTTAGAAATCTCACGGAATTCACTAAACTTATAAGCTTAGATATATATGTAATTAAACTACCTACGACCCATTTAATTCAACTTTATTTATATTTACTTAACTAATATCAAAGTTAAGGTACTCACAACAATAAGCAGGTATCACTGCAATGAAGAAAATAAATATCTACATAATTATTTCGCTTATAGGTACTTAAGCTAGAACAGATTCAATAGCAGACCGGTTTCTCTCAATAGGCTAAAAATAACTCTCGTAACTTTTTACACAACTAGCCCGGTCTATTTATCATGGAAACCTTCAAATACAATAACATTGTAATCTTGAAACATTTCGTCGTCGTGACCCATTGTATGATATGCCAAAACCATCAATGAATATTATTCCCAAGAATGTTTAGTACCCACATGTAAAAATATTGTCTGTTACACTATAAACTATTTTGTTTACGTTGATGCTTGACATTCTGATCCGTGATGCAACCATTAGAAAACAATGATCATTTTCAGTAACAACTGCTAACAAGTACCCATAGGAAATCAATGTGGCATTGCCCTCTATCTATGTATTTATTTATTTAATATATATTTATCTATAATTACTTATATATGTATTTATATCATATATTATGCTCTTCTAGCACAAACACACACACACACACACAAACACACATGAGTAACGCTGCAAACCTTGACTCTAAAGAGATCTTGTGTATTGCAGTGCTACTCACACACACTCACACACAGACATTATTACATAGCTACATATACTATAAGCCTAATAAATCTAGATATAAGAAAATATTTCCCTTTTGTCTCTGTAACTAAGATTATTATTTTGTCAGCAGTCATTGTAAGTAGGAAGGTACTGGCTCTTATAATACAGGTTTTTGACCTAGCATAAGGGCCAGGGAACCAAGAATTCAATTGTACTCATTAACTGGACAAATAAACGATTTTGTATTTTGTATAGGTTGCAATATTTTTAACAAAATCGATCAATATGTGAAACAACAACAAATACAAACAATTATGAAACCTACAATAATAACAATCTTTAAACATTACTGTCACATCGTAGTGACCCATTACATACCATATTTGAATTATTTTGATTTATCTCAATCTATCAATGAACATTGTTTTTGTCTAACGTTTTACATTACCATTTTATACCTAGTAGGTATTATTACCGAGTTAAACTGTGTCAATCGTTGACATTGATGCCTTATATTACATTACCTATGTCCATTAGTGAACGACCATAATTTTAGATAACAAATAAATTGCAACATTTTAAATGTGAAGACTATTTTGAATGTGAGCAAAACCCATTTTATATTTATAAAATTCTTTTAGAAATAACACTTCTATGACTTGAACGCCAAAGCTTAGATTTAAGTACATGTGTACAAAATGCTGGAAAAATGCATCATACGTTACACAGGTCAATGTCAATGACTATAACTGAAATTACGAATTCACGAACACTTAAACACTTAAGTACCTTCGTACTTACATGATGTAGGTACCTAACCTTTCAAACACTGCACTAATCACAACTGTAACTTTTGAATCGACACTCCTGCATGCCCGTCCCTGTTGAGCAACACGTTGCAGCAAGTTGCAGCCTGCGCTTCATGCGTCGCAGCCGACGCCTCCGACGTCGCCGCCTGACGTGGCTGGCACAGCCCGTCGCAGCCGACGCTTTCTGCGCAGCCGCCGACGTGGCTGACTCGGTTGAGCGTGTCACAGCCGGCGTTTCTTACGCCGCCGTCTACGTCGCTTGTTGGGTACATTGCGGCCAGCGCGCCCTGCGCCACCTCTGGATGAGCGCGATGCGGCCCCATTGCAGGCTGAACGCGGCGCGACCCACACAATGCCTCCGAGCATTTGCCACACAAACGGGTGACGCTTGTCGGCACCCGCACTGCCTCTCGCCGCTGCCATGCTCGCTTCCGTCGCTGCCACAACCACATGCTCACTCGCTGCCGTTGACGCCCGTGCGAGCTCGACAGCTCGCTCATAGTCCAGCTTGCGTCCGACAATCAGCCTGGATCTCGTATCCTCCTCGCAAAACCCCGACACGAACCGGCCCGGCAAGGTGACCTCTAACGTCGCCCCGAAGGAGCACGTGTTTGGTAGCTTTTTTACACCTTGTGGGTATTTGTCGACGTTGGCTTCCCCCGAAGATTGCTTCCATTGCCGGGATTCTGCGATCTCCGACCACTGCGGCTTGAGTTCAATGAACATTTTCGTCTTGAGTGCAATTTCAGATAAATTACACCACTTTCACGTAAATTCGAATTTAATTAGACTGCGCCAAATGTAGTGTTGAGTAAAAGACGGTCTGTCGCAGAATGGATTCTTTATTACTCGAACATGCCTATATATAATATGTGGGTAGTTGATAAACTATTCTACCTCCATCTAATACATCACATGTGTAATATCTAAATTAAGGTGACTGATCATTGTACATTGTATCAAAAGATTATACTGATGGCGTCTTGAGTTTTTTGCCACTTCTTCTCAAAACGTCTAGGGCCTTGCGAACGTGGCATAATTATTGCAATACATGGTGGTACCCTCGAGGGACCCATGAAGTATAAAAAATATACAAAGTATACTTACTTACTTGTTTCCTTTACTAATTTAGAATCCTGAACATAAGTACCCTCACGAACATTTTAGGATCAGATTGAAGAGTTTCTTTGTTATTAAGTTAGAATCAGGGTTGCTGCATTAGTTTAAAGTAAGATTTCCATTCTAATAGTAATATTTTGGTAGAAAATAGATAAAGTAACCTCTCTTTTAACCCTGATCTAACCAATCATATATGCCAAATAACGTAATACATCTTAATTGCGTTGGAAAGGTTACTAAAATGCAGACTAGATCACAATAGGTATTTACATTTTACATTTACAAGCGGGGCTATAAGCCACTGAAAGGGAGTACATATATGTATTGTTGCTGCAAATCACACAAATATGGATTACCTTCACCCTCGTCGATACTTTGAAGCGTTATTTTAGCACTTTTGTCCTCTTGTGCCTTCTCCCGCCCCTTACTTCGACCATTTTGGTTCATGTACTCTTCTTCGAATTTATCAAGACTTTCTAGGGCATCCTGAAAATACCACACCTTCTTTGTAAACCACACATCGATATATCACTATTTAACACTTGTAAAAGAAAATAATAGCACTAAAACATTCGTGGAAACTTGTAAACCATAACACAACTGTGTTAGAATCTTTACCTTGAGACAACGTTCGAATTTTTTTACATGAATAACAGATATTTCAGTTAGTCTTGGCAGTAATAATTCACTAAATACGGACATATCTACAGCAAAAACTCAAAAAGTTTCAGGAATACGATACGCCATGAAACGAAACCGTTTGAAATCAAATGTAATTTGACAGTTCGTTCGTAGATACGATTGTACCCATGAAGTTTTAGGTAAAGGTGGAGAGTGCACTCTTAATACCTATTTGAGTCAAATACCTACACATTGCTATCTCACTCTCTGTGGTCGGAACTCTCTTTCTAGTGTGGTGTTTGGTATTTCTATATATACACTAAAAATTCCCGAAAACGGGTAAATTTAATTTCAAAGTTTTGGGTTTATCAACTTCATCCAACCCCAAACTATGATTTATATGAATTTACAGTGTTTTCAGTTTAAAAGGGGATAAAATGTGAATTATTGTAAAACTGATAATAAAAGCAGAATGCACAAACTGATTACAAAAGTGTTTTCTAGTAACTGTACCAGTATCAGATCCATATCATAGAAAATTTAAGAAATAATAACGTTATTAATAAAAATATATATTAAGTTTGTGTTGTGTTAAAAATTAAGTACAGCTGTAATTTTCCAAATTACTAACACTGGAGAGAATTAAAAGAATACCCTAATTTTGGGAGTTCCCTAATGCGGCAACACTCGTCACCAAAATACTAGCTGTCATGGCCGAATCATCAATGAAATCGTAAAATGCAGTAGGGTAACCATAAAATATTTTTTGAGAATAATTTACCTTTATTGTGTATGCAATGCGTAACTAAATATTATAGACTGTCGTACAGACAGTGTGTGTGTATTATTGAGCGCTGATATTTGTCACAATTAGTGCAACACAATTAAAATTAACAAGAACACTATGTGATTCACATCTTTATAATTGTAATCTATAGTTTTTAGGTACCTACTATATTTGAATCTTTGTTTATAACAAAAAACATTATATTGACCTTTTTTCACTATCATATTATCATCTTATTAAATTATTATAATATCTATAGTATCATTGTGTTCTTTTTTTCAGGTTTCTCTGAGACAAATCTTAAAGAACTTCGTGCTTAGCAATTGTACCACTGAAATACCATTTTTATAAGAGTTCCAGGAATTTGTAGCCTATACTCGATTCGTAGTGATTGAAGTCAACAACCCTGCAGGACGAATGATTTGTTTTTTTTTGTAAATAATTGTAAATTATGTGCGTTTGTTAATAAACTATTATAATTTGAATTACATTGTTTTTGATTACCTTTTTAGGGTTCCGTACCCAAAGGGTAAAAATGGAACCCTATTACTAAGGCTCTTCTGCGCGCTGTCGAATTACATATGCTATCAATAACAGGCGCAGTATTTCATCATAAAGCATATTATTATAAATCCAGAGCGTAGCTAGTTATACACATTTATTGACTTGCAAGATTGCATTCTTACACATTTATTGAAGAATTAGTTTTTGTATATCTGCGATGCCCTATAGAACAAGGTTCTTAAGTTTACTTTGTATTGTTCATATACCAATTGTGTATTTTCATATAATGGTTTACTCAATATTGTGATTAATATCTGTGCGTCCTAAAAGGCAAAAATGTAGGGTCACCCTATTAGAAAGATAGTTCCGACCACAGAAGAGTGAGATAGCAATGTGTAGGTATTTGACTCAAATAGGTATTAGGAGTGCAATCTCCACCTTTACCTAAAACTTCGTGATTGTACCAACATTCAGAAATTATCTTATCTTTTGTCTATGGTTTTGCGAATGACATAAAGAACTAAAACTGCTATCTTCGGATCTCGTTAAAAATGCGATGGTAGCTCCACTATTTAATTTATATGATAAGGTAGGTGTTACCATTTGTGTACAGAGCTATTAGAGCACAGAGCTATTAGAGTATCTCTGTGGTTAATGGCGTGGCCACATTATCGCCCTACGGCGAATCTTCGTCACTGGGGGCTCATTCACTAATTCAAACGGTAGTAATTGGTTGTTCACGATTTGAACTACTACCTGAAGCTGGGCACACACGCTGCGATGATGGCATCTATTCATCAGATCAGTCCAGCGAGGTCCTGATATAGTTGCATTGCCAGTAGGTAGTTATTGAGGAATCAAAATGAAACCCTTATTTTAATCGAAAAATATTGATTTAACAACAAAAATATTGGCGTCAATGTTGTAGAAAATCAAATTTTAAACAACTTTTGTTCCTAAAACTTCTGCTGTAAAATTGAAATAACACAAGTTATTGAAGAAATGAAATGGTACAACCAACTATTTAAAAAAAATATCGATCCTACAAAAAGTTGATGGGAATCAAAGTTATAGAAAATCAAATTTTAAACAACTTTGATTCCCATCAACTTTTTGTAGCATCGATATTTTTTTTAAATAGTTGGTTGTGCCATTCTGTTTCTTCAATAACTTGTGTTATTTTAGTTTTTTAACAGAAGTTATGGTAACAAAAGTTGTTTAAAATTTGATTTTCTACAACTTTGATTCCCATCAACTTTTTGTAGGATCGATATTTTTTTTAAAAAGTTGGTTGTACCATTCCATTTCTTCAATAACTTGTCTTATTTCAATTTTTCAGCAGAAATTATGTGAACAAAAGTTGTTTAAAATTTGATTTTCTACAACTTTGATTCCCATCAACTTTTTGTAGGATCGATATTTTATTTAAAATAGTTGGTTGTACCATTTTGTTTCTTCAATAACTTGTTGTTATTTCAGTTTTTCAGCAGAAGTTATAGGAACAAAAGTTGTTTAAAATTTGATTTTCTACAACTTTGATTCCTATCAACTTTTTGTTGGATCGATATTTTTTTTTAAAAGTTGGTTGTACCGTTTTGTTTCTTCAATAACTTGTGTTATTTCAATTTTTCAGCAGAAATCGATCGATCTTACAAAAAGTTGATGGGAATCAAAGTTGTTTAAATTTGATTTTCTATAACTTTGATTCCCATCAACTTTTTGTAGGATCGATATTTTTTTTAAATAGTTGGTTGTACCATTTCATTTCTTCAATAACTTGTTATTTCAATTTTACAGCAGAAGTTTTAGGAACAAAAGTTGTTTAAAATTTGATTTTCTACAACATTGATGCCAAAATTTTTGTTGTTAAATCAATATTTTTCGATAAAAATAAGGGTTTCATTTTGATTCCTCAATAACTACCTACTGGCAATGCAACTATATTAGAACCTCGCTGGACTGATCTGATGAATAGATGCGATCATCGCAGCGTGTGTGCCCAGCTTCAGGTAGTAGTTCAAATCGTGAACAACCAATTACTACAGTTTGAATTAGTGAATGAGCCTCCAGTGACGATAACTTCGCCGTAGGGCGCAGATGTGGCCATAGCATACGAGATAAAAATCTGGAAA